>CM072070.1:11316400-12620300 GCA_036785405.1 Coenonympha arcania | reverse complement strand
TTCCCTCAGATTTAAAAAACAAAGCAAAATACTATCGATTGCCTGATGCTTAATCTAAAGGCATATTTTATCAAAGAGTCGGCGCCATTCGGGCTAGCCCTAAATTTATCAAACTGCATTAGTTTAATTGCCAATTCTACTTATACTATCTCTCATAAATTGTTAAGCGGTCGCCTTCAGACACACACGTGACCTATGCAGCCTCTGAGGGTAATCGTTAAAAAATATATTGAAACGCGCCTTATTTTTATACTTTTCATATAGTAGAGAGCAAGTGCGAATGCAAAATCACGAACGAATCAGTTTCGATTTTCGAATCGCGCCAATAAATATGATTTGTAGAATTAGTATTGGGTTTTTCTATCGGCGATTTCGTAGTAACGGTACTAGCCAGGAGTTTGAGAATAAGCGTTATCGCCTATCGCACTCACGTGCCTTGAAGAGCACGTTGAGCCGTTGAACCAGCGCCTGATGCCTCTCCGGTCGTGTCAGAACTGTCGTCCCATCGGATTATCGGATTATGAATAGAGAGTGTATAGATTGCCTAATCTAAAAATGAATGCCCCTCCACGTATTTACGCTTTCACGTCGAAAGGATAATGAAGTGGAGGGGCATTCATTTTAAAATTAGACAATGTCTACCTTTGTTTGCTAACACACTTGGAAAATCTCGGCAGAGAATGACCGCCAACGCCAAATCGGTCTAGAGGATATTATTAATTATTATCATACTTTTAACACAATAATAATTTAGTATGTATGTGATATTAAAAAGATAATGGTCAATAGTACAGCTGTAAGAGTAGCAGGAAAGGCAACGGATATGGATAGACCTAAATCTGGGCTACCTAGAACTCACTATATTGTAGTTCCATCCAAAGTGGCTCTCACAAAGATTTATAGAGATCGATCTGGCAAAAACCGTCAGCCTGCACGAGGGCCTAATGACCTGACTAATATTGTGGGAAAAACGTGGACAAATGGATTAAATTCTCCTTACGGGTATGTGTCGTCATTATTACAATACGGCTTAATCTTGTGGGGCAATTCTGTAGATGCCAATAAGGTATTTATCAGACAAAAGGCATGTATTCGATCTATGTGCGGCGCTCACTTCTTAGATACTTGTAAACCTCTATTCAAGAAATTAAAGATACTTCCACTCCCAAGTCTATATATATATCAAATACTCTTATTTGTAAAAAAAAACAGTAAAATCTTTCCCATTCATCAAAATAACGAAAATCTTAGAACGTGTCGGAAGAACAAAATATGTGTACCGCCAATGAAACTAAATACCTATTCTAAAAGCGCATATTGCACCGCAATAACTCTATTTAATAAATTACCTGATAGTATACGCGATAAGCCATTGACAATATTTAAAAATAAAATTTTTGATCTGTTGACGAACAAACTCTACTATGACATTAAGGATTATATTATGGACGATAACATTTTAAATTTTTAATAATTGTAATTAATCTGATTGATAACATTATGCTTTAATTTTGCTATTTTATGTTTATGTTCTCGCTGTCTTTATTGTTTTTAAGAATTTAATATTCATACACCAATATTATTGGTAAAATGTAATCGGTTGTAAGCACTTAGTTAAGATCTTATTGTAACGTACATTTTCATGAATAAAATATCATTCATTCATTCATTCATTATTAAGGAGGGTATTTCAGTGCTGCAATTGAAATTGAGCGTAAAAAACTGAATCAATATCCAGACGTTCTATTGCATGCAACTACAATATAATTTGACGAAATTTTGTATCAAATGTAGATACGGGTGTCGAGTTTAAGGGGATTTATTGAATTTATTTTTGTCTTTCTCACTCTCACGGAGATTTGGTAGGTGCGACATGCAGCGTCGCGAAGAATATAACAGAAAAACGACCTTTTACCTAATTACTCAAAAACTAAGCTGGTTATCAAAAATCTGTTTCTTAGCGTTTTTGGATATTATTATTACCGACACTTTAAAACAAAAATTACAATTACATTCAGTGTAGTTTCCGATAAAAACTCGAAAAACAGAGATTTTGGAGCAACTTTTGGGAGAACTTTCTATCGACAAAATGTTATCCAATCGTGTTTCTGCTTCTTAGCGATTTTAGATTAAAGACCCAAAATACATGACGCGTAAATTTGAAAGTAATTGTATTTATAGTTTTTGCATATAACTTCACTCAAAATCGCTTAAATACGGCTTCTACACCGTTAAGAGTGGATCATCGAAATATGCAATTCATATTGACTGAATGGCGTAGCGGTAGCAATACTATCTGCGTTCGATTCCCACATCTGAACAATGTTAGTGGTGGTATGAGCAGGAATGTTTTCAAGTGTTTGGGTGCTATTCAATATATTGCATTTATGTATATTAAATTTTATAAATAAATACATACGGAACATTTTACACATCGCAATCTAGCCCCTAAGTCAGCGATAGCTTGTGTTATGGGTACTAGATGTGTGTTGTGTTATGTACATTTATCAGTTATCTAGAGGTACTCACAACACAAGCTATAGTTTTCTTTGGGCCTAGATTTGTAATAATAAAATGCAGAGGTTGTACGTGCAAGCGATGGGCTCTGATGCTTTCTTTCATGCTCAAGTTATAAAAAGCAAATGGGACGACTACGCAATTTTTCAATGGGATCGAAAATTCAGGAAAATTTCATTTTCACGAAATGGATAGGTTGATACGCAGTATGACAAATCAAAATCGTGCGCACGGTGCGCAGCAATTGAACCACAGCTTTAAGGTACTGTTACACATGCTCTAAAATAGAATGCTAGTGAGCATGCTTACGAGTATGCTCAATACGAGCATGCCTATGAACAGTTTACATTTGCTAGCAATAGGCAAGCTAGTTTTAGCTATTTTAGCTATATTTGCTAGCATGCTCAATAAGCAAACCTGTTTAGACGCGCTTAAAGCACGCCCGCTTCCACCCGCGCCTCAGGTAGCATGCTCAAAAATCGCACGCCTGTTGATTTTGAAGCAAACTTGAAATGAGCATGCTAATTTTGAGCAACATTCCGACACACATGCTACTAAGTAGCAACTGCTCGATAAAAGCATGCTTTCATGCTTGAAATCAGCGTGTGTAACAGTAGCTTTATTTTGTACATATTCCAATTTTTATTGTGATTAATTAAATTGCGAGAATTTGCTTATCATACAAAATACGAGTGAAACTTCAGCGGCTAGGCTTACAAATACAATGCAATGCGGAAGTGCTCACCCAATTAAATTGAATGAGTGAAAAATGTTGTTTTATTGTAAGCTTCCACGTTGATTTATATAATGAAACATATTTTATGACGTCATTTTTTAAAAGAATTTTCAATATCAATGGTTTTGTTTTAATAAATCACGAACATAAAGTTAGGAACAAAGCTTAGTATTATAGTATTAAGGATTATTTAAATAAATCAAATCCGTGGGAGTGAATGAACTGCTGTAATTAGACAAGCTCAATTAGTTTTTAAGAGCCTTTGTGAAGTGGTGATAACAGAAAACAAAACCCAACTGAGTTTGTTGTGGGATTCTTCTCAGTGCAGGGCGCGTTGGAACCCTCGTAAACTTAGTTTTAAAGTCGTCTTGTAGTTATCACCATACATTTGCGACAAATATCATATTGACGTTTTACAAGAACCTGTAGGTACGTTAGGCCTATGTGAATAAAGATATTTTGATTTGATTTGATTTGTATTATTTTGTTTAAAACCCTAATACTAGATAGTACTAAACTTCTACAAGTTTTGCTGTAATTTTAACTGCAAAGGCAAAATACACTGCTAACAGAAATTTAGGTTACCGCAAACATAAAACGCAGCGAAACCTTAAATACTCGTCTAGAACTAAAATGATATAAAGTAGTAATGAATGGAGCACGCTAGGAGATTAAGATATAAAAAGACTTTAAATAAACCACTTTATGAGTAAAGCATAGCACTAACGTATATGAGTGTAAACACCTCATATGAAACTGTACCTGAAATTGCTTTATCGTGAATTTTATAATTATGTTATTTGTTTTAAATGCTTCCTTGGCATAATTAGCATGGCTCAAATCTCAACCCTTTTTGTTATGACTAGAGGGATCCATTACCGAAAAATCCCTCTCGGGGTGTTCTCAGCTTCCCATTAACGGCATAGAAGCCGTATTTAAGCGATTTTGAATGAAGTTTCATTCAAAAACTATGAAGACAATTACTTTAAAATTTCAATTTCATGTATTTTGGATCTTTAATCTAAAATCGATTAGAAGCAGAAATACGATTAAATAAAATTTTCTCGATAGAAAATTCTCCCAAAAGTTGCTCCAAATTCTTAGTTTTTCTCATTTTTATCGGAAACTAAAATTGATGTGATTGTAAATTTTGTTTTAATGTGTCGGTAATAATAATATCCAAAAACTCTTAGAAAGAGATTTTTGATAACTGGCTTAGTTTTTAAGTAATTAGGTAAAAGCTCGCTTTTCTGTTATATATTCTTCCGCGACGCTGCATGTCGCACCTACCAACGTATCCGTGAGAGTGAGAAAGACAAAATTAAATTCAATAAATCCTCATAACTTCGGTGACTTTAAAACGAGATTCCCTTCTTCAAAGTGTTCCGATTTTCCGAAGATACTTGTGGTAATTCCTCCCTCCTCTAATAGTAGGGCCAAGCAGAGAAACATCATAATTATATGTAGCTATATATTTTTTACTATATGTATACAAGTTAGTACTTGACTGCGATCCCACCTGATGCATACTTGTAATATTTAGTGTTCTCTGCCTGATGGTAAGTAATGATGCAGCCTAAGATGTTATCGTACTAACTTGAAAGGGTAAAGAAATTACCCCAACGGTTTTACAAGCATCGCACTGGAACGCTATATCGCTTGGCGGTCCGTCTTTTTGGTAACCAGCCACGGCCAAAGCCTTCCACCAGACCAGACCTGAGCCAATTTAGATATTATAAAATTCCAAAGTGGTCCGTGGCGGGAATCGAACCTGCGACCTCCCACTCAAATCCGAGCGCGCCGCCACTGCGCCAGGGAGGTCGCCAAATGTTTATACCTATATTCATAGCATAGTTTTCTTAATATAAAATAATAAAGGCAGAAGCTCTCGTGAACACAAGAATAGTATTGCAGCAACGCAAATTGGCGTGATGCAAGCGTCAAAGCCTTGCGATACGAACAAAGTAATTTAGGTCAATCTACACTGTGCAGTATATCGTGATATTCAACGCAGTAGGTACACTAAACAAATCAACTACACTGTGGAAGGCAATAAAATGAAACAAACGTTATGGAGCAAGAACTTTGAGCTTTGAGAACGATAGACAGGGCGTTCGATACTCGACTAATGTTCAGTCCACTAAGTAAGGGTAAGGAGCGGAGAGCCGGCAAGGCATTTGCAGTTCCTCTGGTGCCGCAATGTCTCACCATAAGAGTTCCATTTTTACCATTTTGATATGGAACCCTAATCAGGGAGACCCTGATTAGGGTTCCATATCAAAATAATATTCTGCGCGTTAAGAATGGGTGGTGTCAAATTATCTGCCACCGTTCCCAGAGGTGAATGTGCCATACATAATATTTACACTTCAATAGTGAAGAAATCTCAGTCCCCAGGCTCAATATATTTTTTTTAATAAAAAATTACGTCGCAACCCAAGGTCAACGCTCTCACGCCGCGTCCAAACAGCTGATTTCCGTTAACGTGAATGCAACGGCTTATCCGAGGAAGGATTGCCGCTAGATGGCGCTGTTTAAGATAGTTACAGTTTTTAATCATTAACTCCAATCGTATTGAACTATTTTTAATAATATGTGTTTTGCGGAAGTACAACGTTGCCTTTTATTTTATCACATCATTATTTTAAAGTAAAACGTAACCATTTCGTTATCTAGTTCAAATATAAAAATCTGTCATCTCTGTTAGCGTAGGAACACGACGAGCACACACACATTGACGCTATGGTTTCAATCCAGGATCTGTGGTTCTTACGTTTTCTACCAATTGTTAGCGTAAAAAAGGACATAGGTGCAACATAGATGGCGTTAAATTAAAAAAAAATACTCAGATTTTCGGAGAGAGATCAATCAACTCCGAGCTGGTACTAAAATTTTCTTGATAAAAAACAAAAAAAACTAGTTATTGCCCGACCAAGGAGCTCGTGATTACATCCACCTACTCATAGAGTACTACTGTAATTATAACTAGCACCTACTACCTTGTTACTAAGTATCTAGCAAGTAATTACCTACCTATAAACATTTCACTCCACGAAGACGCGCCCCATTTTGTGAAAATAGCTAATGTTTCATTCGATTCGTATGAAGTTTGTCGGAGTGGGGCGCGTCGTCGTGGATTGAAAGGTTTATACCTATCTACTTATACTATAATATTGATATCTATTATTTTGACGACCGAATCGCGTAGCGGTAGCGAACCTGCCGTTGCGACGTCGGTCGGTCGTGGGCTCGATTCCCACTATTGGTGAAGGTTTGTGTGATAAGCAGGAATGTTTTCCAGTGTCTGGGTGTTTTTCAGTATAGGTATTATATGTATAATATTATATTCTCTAATATTTAAAATTCTCTCGCCAATTTTGTTACCAAACTCCTCCGAAACGGCTCGACCGATTGTTAGGTAGGTATGAAGTTTTCAGTGTATGATCGGTAGGTCTGAGAGCAGGATGTTATGTTTTTTTTATATTCCTAATGGCAATTCAACGTTTGCCGGGTCAGCTAGTTTATGTATATTAAGTATATATGTATATATAGTATATATACTTATATATACATATATATATATATATTTATCCCGCAAGCAATCTGACACCCGCTGAAGAAAAAAAAACCTGTCAAGTGCGAGTCGGACTCACGTCAAAAATTATATGGCAAAACAACGTTTGCCGGGTCATCTAGTTTTTACATAAAATATTAAACTGTGAAGATTTTAGTAGGTAGGTACTCTTATTTTCGCAAAGTGAATTCCATAAGCCTACTTCGTTGGATTAGTTAAATAATTGCGAAAAATAGAATTTTCATGAACTCGACAAATTCGAGTAGGTACCTACCATGTAATTCGGATGTAAACAGCCGCGCCAGCAAGTATTTTTATCATGTATCTATACAACGCCATCTATCATGATGGCGTTGTCCAACTTCAAAAATAATGTTAGACACGTAGTTGTTTTAGGTAGTTATAATAGATGTCGCTAGTAACACAAGGTACTTAGATACGCACACATGTGTAAATTTGGCGATTTTTAAATGCTGTGTTATTCGTTAACTAAAGTAAATATTCGCCTGATATTTAAATTGCGGGTATAAAAAGTCCTAAGTAAATCGTAAATATCAATGAATTTAACAACAAATGCATATTTTTCAAGATTAATTCAAGTGAAAAATGTATGAGAGCATCTCCTAGCTTGTGGCCCTTAAGGGGCGATAACTGTACTAAACATGTAAGTTTGACTGATGGACGTGTTTATGCAACATGATGCGATATTATGTCAATAATGTTTAATTAAAAAAAATTGAGCCCGGGGACTGAGATTTCTTCACTATTGAAGTGTATATGTATGGCACATTCACCCCCTGCAACGGTGGCAGATAATTTGACACCGCCTTATATACGCGTGACGACAAAACAGCATTAAATCAATGGGATCAAGTTTATTAATAATTATAGATAGGACTCTATTCTTACTAATTATTAATAGGACTCTTAGAACTCTTATAAGTCGTAAAGTGGTAACATGCGGTTTCCACAAGTAAGCACGCATCTCTGAACTTTAAGGGTTTCTTGCGTGTGTGGAAACTTCATTTAAACCTTCTTAACAGTAGCGGAGCATGTAAGGAAAATTATTGATAGGACTCTTAGAACTCTTCTTAGTCGTAAAGTGGTAACATGCGGTTTCCACAAGTAAGCACACATCTCTGAACTTTAAGGGGTTTCTTGCGATTGTGGAAAATTTATTTAAACCTTCTTAACAGTGGCGGAACATGTAAGGAAAATTATTGATAGGACTCTTAGAACTCTTCTAAGTCGTAAAATGGTAACATGCGGTTTCCACAAGTAAGCACGCATCTCTGAACTTTAAGGGTTTCTTGCGTGTGTGGAAACTTCATTTAAACCTTCTTAACAGTAGCGGAGCATGTAAGGAAAATTATTGATAGGACTCTTAGAACTCTTCTTAGTCGTAAAGTGGTAACATGCGGTTTCCACAAGTAAGCACACATCTCTGAACTTTAAGGGTTTCTTGCGTGTGTGGAAACTTCATTTAAACCTTCTTAACAGTAGCGGAGCATGTAAGGAAAATTATTGATAGGACTCTTAGAACTCTTCTTAGTCGTAAAGTGGTAACATGCGGTTTCCACAAGTAAGCACGCATCTCTGAACTTTAAGGGGTTTCTTGCGATTGTGGAAAATTTATTTAAACCTTCTTAACAGTGGCGGAACATGTAAGGAAAATTGTTGATAGGACTCTTAGAACTCTTCTAAGTCGTAAAATGGTAACATGCGGTTTCCACAAGTAAGCACGCATCTCTGAACTTTAAGGGTTTCTTTCGTTTGTGGAAACTTCATTTAAACAGTGGAGGAACATGTAAGGAAACCATGCATTGCATGCATGATAGTTCAAAGTTCTCAAAAGAGTGCTAGGCCTGCCAACCCGTACTTGACCAGCGTGATGGCCATCCTCTGATAAATTAATCTGGTTAAGACTACGAATAAGTGTGCCAAAAAAAAAATTAAACACGTTCTTTATGACGCCAAAAGAATTTTGTAAATTTTTCGGGTGTAATGTAGAGCACTCCAGAATTTTACCTAAACGCTGGCTTTCACAGCGTTTGGAAGTGAAAAGTTCCTTTCGTACATTTTTAACGTTTTTTTTTATTTTATTTTCGGCAACATTCCTGAAATGATTCTAAGAAATTAGGTTAGCGTTTTTAATGTTATAACTATTTAAGATGAGGAGATGTTTATTACAGGTAAGATAAACGTTATAAATCTTATGTATTATAATTTATTACTATCATTTATTGAACTCTTAACAAAATAAAATAGTTCTAAACAGACCTCACAAGTCCGGACAAAAACTGCAATTTTAAAGCTCCCCAAATTTTTTTAGCTAAATTGTAAAAATAAATAGATGCACTGTTCGAAGTTGGTGCAGCGCTAGATTATGGTAAAGCTTATCTAAGCAATATTTTTGTAGCTTTAAAATATTAATGTGATAGACCAATTTGTGAGACATTCAACGTCACCATACAAATGCACGAACATTTAAAAAATGGCGGACTGTGTTTCCCCAAACATTTAGTGAGACCGTACGCGCTAGTGAACGCACGAGCACATATTACTATGCTTGTTATCCTTATCACTATATCGCAAAATATACTGATGAAAAAATGTGATATGATTAGCGAGATTCGGTCCGCCTTTTTCCAAAGACCATGAACCATGACTTCAGCATCCTTGTTATTCAAGCCACGTACAATATGAGGTATTATCTCTGAGTAATACGTCACATAGACAGATCTGTATGCAAATCGTTGTGCGTTAGTCAATAACAAACAACGGGGCAGGCTGGTATCTACTCTAGTATCGCGTATCACTTATCAGTAAATGCTATGCTAATGCATGCGATGGCCAGCAGTTGCAGTGAGTTAAGCGATCAATTCGCCGCTATCAAGAGTAATGGATACACAGTGGAAATGGGCAAGTGATTCGGGCCTCGAAGATGACTTGATTGACCGTATTAGTATAGACTACGGCTGCTTGCCCACTGCAGCCGTCACCAGGCCGTCACCGAGATCGATATTATTTGTATTCGATTTTAGCCGGTATTGTGGCAATAGGGAAATTTCTCTCCAGGCAGGTGTTATGCCTGGGGACCGCTTGTGATCCAAGCGTGTGACATCAGAACTTCTATTAATAGAACGATCCGTCAGCGTGTGCTATTGTGATGCTTACGCCATCTATTGTCATCTATCGAAGACCGCTACAAGACGAAAGAAACGGCACCTTCACAACTACAGTAACGCAGATACTTACTGGACACGGTTGCTTCGGTAAGTATCTGCATCGCATAGGTTGGGACCTAGTTGTCACCACTGCGGAAACTGCCTCGTGGACACGGCGCAGCACACACTGGAGGAGTGCCCAGCTTGGGCGCAGCAGCGCCGTGTGCTCGATGCAGCAGTCGGTGGCCTCTCACTCCCAAACATCGTTCAGGCGATGGTTCGGAGTGAGACAGCGTGGAATGCCGCTGCCACCTTTTGCGAGGAGGTGATGTCAGCAAAGGAGGCGGCGGAGCGCGAGAGGGAAAATCAGGCGACACATCCCTCCCGCAGGAGACGCACCGGGCGCCGGAGAGTCAATGACCTCCGGCCTCCATGAGTTGCTGGCCTACGGGCGACGGACGTTAGGGGCCGTCCGTGGCCCAAAACATAGACAGGACAGAAGGTAGCGCGTCCGCATACGGGCACGCGTTTTAGACGGTTTCGGCAGCGGCTAGGCTGCCGATCATGAAGGGACCCGCTGCTGATGTGGCTGGTCGAGACCTGGCGGAAGCGCGGTGAATACGACAGTGAATCCCGTACTCCCGCCAGCAGGTCCACCGTGGAAACAGACAGTTTTTAGTGGGTGCAAGCCCCACATAACCCATCCGTTTCCCCCCACGGAGGGGTATGCGTTAGGCATTTTCTGTCTATAAAAAAAAGGGATTTAAAGTTTTTAGTTTTTACCAATGGACATTCAAACGTATTGCTATAGAAAAACAACATAAATTGCTATGCTTTAAAATTATGCCGCGGCATCGAAACGAATCCCATCACAATTTAAACTAATTTATGTTGAATTTCTAATACGACGTTTTTCTAATACGAAGTTGGAATTTCCATTGAAATCCCATGACATGCCGTCAACAGTATATATGCGTGCCATTACGCGCCGTTTGATTGTTCTCAGTGACCGCCCGGTGACGGCTGTGGTGGACAAGCATCCTTAAGTCAATGGTCAGATTGCACAACCACATAAAGGCTTGTGTGGGTCCTCAATGATGTCCTTAGGCTAGTCTTGAGGCGCTTGTCCACCGCCGACGTCTCTGAGACCGCGAAGACAGCATAGAAGCAGTGGTATGGCTAAGGCCGTGTGTCCACTGCTCCTCCGTCATTTTACAACGATCTGAGCCTGGGGTTGCCAACCGTTTTTTAAAATAGAGTATTTTATTAATCATGTATGCATACCTACCTCCCTAACTCTGATAGAGGACGCTACAATACTCTTTTGTACACATCGTTTACTATAATAGTGGCAGTCGCGCATATATAGATACATGCACATAATATAAGCTTACAATTCTTTTAAAAACAATGAAAAATTGTTTTTAAAAGTTGCAAATTATAACAAAAATTACCTTTTAATTTTCTTAATAAATCATACTCTTTTTTATAAGTCCATAAGTACATACTCTTTACTTACCTTTTTTTTAAATCAGATATACTTATTCTATTAACTCTTCAAATCAAAGTTGACAACCTTATAAATCTAGTTCTCGGTTCAAAACTGGTAAGTGAATGCAGCTGAAGATACTTAAAAGATACCATTTATAGCATTAACTTGAAAGAGGTAAAACACCAACCTAAGGGGTGAAAAGCCACCTAACAGCTGGCTGCTACACGGCATCGCCCCGGAGAAATTAAAAAATTCACATAGGCCTCAGCTCACATCGTTCGAAAAGCTGACATTTACATCTAGAAGAACGGACAAAAAAAACTGGGCAACCATAGGTTCTTCTTTGAGACTTTATTATGCACCTTTGTAGTTCTTTTTCAATTTGACTTTTCGTTGTTTTCTATTTTCTTTTCTTTCCATTGCTTGCTGGTGTGTAATGCTTAAAAAAGAAACCAAATTAATTCACCAGTGGAAACTAATGGCACATTTCTTAACTCGACTTTATGGAAAACGTTGGAATGTAAATTAGTTAATCCCTCCCAAAGCCGAGGAAGTTAAAACTTTCCCCAATTAAATACCGAAACTAAATTCCCTTTTATTTACTTTGTGTTTGGAAACTCATTAATGGCTTTATATTAATTGAATATAATTAAGGAGGGTTAAGCACCTACTTACTAGTTTTTCCTGTATATTGCTGTTGTTTTTGCTCAACTGAAAGAAATTTATTATAGAGTAAAATACAGAAAACCTTTTATAAAAATCCGATGTCTTAATTATCCCTCGTGAATATTTTAGTAATAACTAGGTAATTTACTTTTTTGCTTTACTTTTCAATTGATCAAGTAATCATTCTTTTCCCACAGGAAATACCTGACGTATACCCCTCCGTCAGACGACACGGATGGGGTTATATGGGGCTTGCATCCACTAAAACCTCTGCTTTGCCTCGACGGACCACGTTGGCGGGAGTACGGGATTCACTTGCGTATTCACCACGCCCCCGCCAGGCCTCGACCCGCCACCATAGCGGCAGGTCCCGTCGCTGCTGCCGGCAGCCTAGCCGCCAGGCCGCCTCACCCTCCTGGGAGGCGCGTCCGGAAAAGCGGGGCGATTCATGTAACGTTTTCCACACTGAGGCCGGTTACAGTGCTCGACCGACCGTCAGTGCGTACGTCAGTCGCGCTTGTCATATGTATGAAAATTCATAAACCGTACAGTGCTAGACCGACCGTACGCACGCGTATTTTGCTACGCACTGCGTACGAGGACCGTCGGTCGAGCGCGTGCGCATGCGTACCGTCGGTCGACTGGCGCGCTATGTAATAAACAAATGAACGCGTTCAGTGCTGTACCGATCGGTGCACCGACCACGACTTTGTCGCTACCAAAAACATGAACCTTATCGATACTGAAAGCGACTGTACACGTCTGGTCAGTTTACTGGTACGCAGAGCACTGAATGATACAAACTGACGGTCGGTCAATGCGCATCATCAGCACCGACGGTACGCACTGACGGTCGGTGGAGCACTGTAACCGGCCTCAGTGATGTGAATCAAACACTAAAACAAAAATTAACATTGAAAAATTAACTTTACTTCTATTGGTTTAGAATGTAAAATTGAATGTGTTTCAAGTTCAACATAGGAAATACAATGTGCCGCCGTAATTATACCTCTCGACGTGCGTTTCCACCCACTTCAGTGATTTTTTACGAGGTTATCTTCCTCGTAATGTACAAGAAACTAGTTTTGGAACGAAGTTCCTTATCGCGCGTTGGGAAAGGGGGCTAGACGGAAAAAATTAAGATGAAAAGTTGTAACGACACTTTTTGCTATAGTAAGCTATTGTATGTCGTGCGGCGTGCGCATGTTTCTCTGTCTGTCTCTCTCTCTCTCTCTCTCTCTTATAGAAAGCAAGCCATCGTTCCATCCGGGTGTCCCTTGACACCTCTCAAGTTTTTTTTATTTCTTATGAAGTGTTGATTTAAATTATCTTCATTATGAAACAATTAATTTATTTATTATTATTAATTATTATTATTTTTTTATAATAAAATAATAAAAAAAAAAGTTTATGTAAAATTAATAAAAATTAAGTTACAAAAAACCTCACGAGAGGATACCGAACATTTAACTAAATAGAGGAGATATTTTCGCAGCCAAATAAAATAGGATAGAGCGGCCGGAATTTGTTGTACACTAAAAACCGTTACAAATGGATATTGGAAAAACTCAGCGTGAGAGTAATTCATAATACGAGTATTGAGGCACACGGCTCGCACATCTGCGTCAATATACATTTTATATGATCACATCACAATATAATTCTGGGAACAACGAGATGTGTTTAACACCGAAACTGCGTGAAAAAATAGAGCGGCTAGTTGTTTTTTTAGTAACTTTTTAGGTGTGTTGCGTATTTCTGAGGTGGGTTAAAACAATTGAACTCGTTACTGTTACTTTACCTTTGTATAAAGTATCTGTAGCACATCTGTAGTGTAGTGGTTTCCACTTCTGTTTCACGTTTTTTTTTGAGTTGAATAATTTATATGTATATGTATAAAGGCTCGCAGTATGAAAGTATAATTGCAGGAGTAAAATCTGGTTTCATGTGATAAGGCCTTTATAATGCGCATGCGTACCAGCATTCTTGCGTATCATGCAGTTCCCACCAATGTAAATAAATAGCCACTGTTAATAGCCTTTGTAAAAAGAAAAAACAATGTAAACTTTTTATAACAAAAATAATTACATCGTGTTAGTGTAAGTAGCACTGCCGTACTAATGTGATATAAAATAGGTAAATAATATTGACTCTGCACGATGTGATGATTATTAGAATATTAGCTTTTCCAGAAAGATATTCAGTGTTATCAGTAGATTACAATTTGTAAAATAAAAAAGCGTAACTCCTTTCACTATCTTCAGAATTTGTGGCTTTCTCCTCTCTGTGCCAAAAAATAAAATTTTATATATCACTGCCGTAAAATTTGGGAATGAAGTTTGTGGTCGAATCGGATTGCGTTCGTAAAGCTCTTTATGGGATACGCGGATTTTTATTATGTTTTCAGCTTTATGAAGGTGTTAGAGATTTGCAGGTAGTGCAGTGAGCAGTGAAAACCAGGATATGGCATACCTAGGTATAATAATTATTGCTCCAGAAACACCTTGGTATGTGTAAATATAAATTGCACGTCTATCTATTAAAAATTGGTCAAGTGCGAGTGGAGCTCACGCATGAGGGAAATAAGTCAAGACAAATTCTCAATGATATTAAAGTAAACCACAGAGGTCCAAGAGAGAGCCCTTGACTTCAAAAGTGCGACAAAAAATACTTTGCCCAAATTGGCAAACCTGAGCCGTCGCTACACAACTTTTCACGCACACTAGCATCCGCGCACCACACAAATTTCAAATTGACACACTCTCACTACAAAAAAAGCTGCCGCATTCACGGAGCTGTCGTTGTAAGGTTGTACTCTATCTAGTCGGAGCGCGAGCGACGACCTATTATTATAAGTCTATGAAGTAAACTAAACCCATTGATCATTACTAAGGATAGGCCTGTTCGAACATTTTGCCAAAGCCTTTTTCATACAAGGAAATTTAGCGCCATCTATCAAACATCCTGCGAAATACTTGTTTAGTTAATTAATAAGATAGTGCGCGTACAATGGGGACATTTCCCCATTGAACTGGCGACATTTTTTCGCGCGGTTTGCCCTGTCTCTATATAGAGGTCAATGACTAAACCTCTTAGCCCGCCAATACAAAAACGAGCAAAAAATAACGTGTGGTGTATAGGAATCCCCTTTGGTATTTATTGTATTCTAGTTTTTAGTATTTGTTATTAAAGCGGCAACAGAAATACATCATCTGTGAAAATTTTAACCGTCTTACTATCATGGTTCAAGAGATATAGCCTGGTGACAGACGGACGGACGGTCGGACGGCGAAGTCTTAGTAATAGGGTCCTGTTTTTACCATTTGGGTACGGGACCCTAGTATTCCTTTTTACACGACTGCCCAGAAAAAGGAGTGTAATGTTTTTAGGGTTCATGTATGTATTTCATGACAAACTAACAAACGAAACACTTTAGCATTTATGAACCAACCATCAAGCACATTTTCGCATTATACTCGATATGACTCTCAAGAATTATATTATGGCTTTGGAAATGATATGGGTAATAATAGATATTTCGTGAGTGTGCGAGATTCACATTCAGAACGTTTTTCCCGACAGCGAAATCCCTCCGGGGAACCCTCAGACCGAAACCCATTTTGTAAATATCTTTTTCTACATTGATATGACCGGGAACCAAAACCTTCATGAAAAGGCATATTTTTCATGACTATAAAGATGGAAACATACGTACTAGTAGATTCTCTTCGTTTTAATGCGACGCTTGTAGAGCAAAATATTCTATTCACATGTTAGTGTGTTCATAAGTTCACCTAATATAGTTATATTATGACTATCACAGGAAATTTATACTCGTAGAAGAAAACAATAATATTATAAATACCCTTACTAATAACCTAGCTGCAGGTTATAAGTAAGGGTTAGCCATAAACTTATCAATTCTATTTCTATTCTAAGATTACTTTTGATGAACAAATTGATCAATTGGCCACGTGACTTATCAAAGACACTTTTCAATCTCATACATTTTTTTGTATTTCGAGTGCGAGCCAGTTTTACGCACTGAGGGTTCCGTGTCGAATAATCAAGAAGAAAATAAAACCATTTTATATTAGGAATTGAAGACCCTGATTGAAATATACAAGTTCTTACTGCGTAAATGTCAGATAATATACCTACCTACTAATTAAATAAAGAATCAAAGTAGTATAGTTTAGCCTGTCTACAACCCTTAGTAACTCCATGTTAACTTCATTTATTATTGTTTTGCGTATATATCTTTAGCCGCAGTATCCTGTTATAAAAATGTTTGTACATTTTCACATTCTCGTTTGTAATGAAGAACTTTTATAATATGTATAAAACGTGCTGATTTTTCAAAGGAATATTCTAATCACTATTAGGATTATATTATTTAATCATATGACATTAATATTTCTAACACGGAGATTTAATTAGACATGCTGACGTTTTCACTAGCTCTCAATCTCGTTATACGGTTATAGTGTTGACTATAAATAGATAGAAAGATAGATAGATTCTTTATTGTACACCAAAATAAAAACAAAAAGAAAATAAATATGAAATAGATTAGGTATAATTAATTAACGTCAAATTAGAATATTGTGGAGGTTAGAGTCATTTAAATCTACGGAACCCCCGATGCATGAGTACAGCACGCACTAATCATTTCATTTCATTTCATTTATTTAAGCTTTCATGTACAATATTTGGTTATCATTATAGGTACATGAGACCCTGTTAGGGCGTTGCTGTTTTTACTAATTGGTCGGGGGACCGATTTTTTCATCTTTCATATATTCATCAATTGTATAATAACTTTTTTTTATGAAAATCCGCTTTTTAAAGAGAAAAACTAGGTTTCGTTGGTGATGAGGGCTCGTAATTTACGTCGGCCGAAGCTAGATAAAGAAGTATATAAAAACGGCCGTATCACTTTCAAGCGTAATTTACCGTTTAATAGCAATTCGTTAACAAGAGCTCTAGAGGGAAGTTGAAACAGATTGCTTGCAGGCCTATCGTAAACGGCTATCTCGTGGACTACGTCGATAAACTCATGATGATAGCAGATAAAATACTTATGAGCGATAAAATGGTTGATGTTAAAATTCATGTGTAAGTTTAACCCTATATTGTTGCGAACGTTTTAATATGATATTAAAACTTAACAATATACAGAGTCCAGATATGCAACTGTTAAAGAAGAGAATCCCTCGGTTTGCAATTCGAGTCACAACATACTCTACTCACACGAATTGTGTCGATTTGACACAATGATACCGAGAACTCGCATCAATCTGCTTGGATTACATAGGTATGTAAATATAAAACCTTGAAAATTCTTAAAAATAATGCCTAATAAGTATATTCACCCAATCTTTTACTTTTTCTCCAATTTTTTACTTTGCCTATATATACTTAGTAAATTAAAAAATCGAAAAAATTTATAATTTTGACGCCACATCTTTTATTTCTTGTAAACTCTTTGGTATAGTTCCAACAGATATAAGGATATAAATCGCGGTTTCATTTCACACTATCTTGTCAGTTTATGCTAGGAGGTGTTAGGGAAGGCTTCGCTAAAATTGTGTACTAGAAACGGAATCTGAATGCAAAACGACTAACGAGGTACTTACAGAGATTTATTGAGAGCAGCCGAGGGATTCATCGAGCCAATGCGTTACCGACAGACGGACGGACTAATAATATGTCAAAAAATTATATGTATATCTTTGCGTATTTTGGAGATTGAGGGTTTAGAGAGCTAGTTTAGAGATTGAGGTAAAAATATCAATATTTAAACTTTTTGACGTGACAACGTCTTATAATTCGATAGAGCCGGTTGCACGCACGAAAAAACATGACTCATCCGGCGTTACCTCGCTCATGCGACGTTACCGGCGTTACCTCGCGAGCGCGGAACGAGCGACAAAGAAGACGTTGTCACATTCAACAATCGTTAGTAAACCGTCTTTACAGACAACCAATTTTTTCATCAATATTGAATTCATTACCAAATTTGGCCAAATTTAAGCGAGATAAGCCAATCACATAGAAGAAATATAGTACCATGGCCCACAAGTTTGTGTACGTAAATAGTATCAAAAATTGGTTGTCTGTAAAGTCGGTTTACTGACGATAGTTGAACGTGACAACGTCTTCTTTGCCGCTCGTTCCGCGCTCGCGAGGTAACGCCGGTAACGCCGCATGAGCGAGGTAACGCCGGTAACGCCGGATGAGTCATGTTTTTTCGTGCGTGCAACCGGCTCTATCGAATTATAAGACGTTGTCACGTCAAAAAATATAATATTATGAGTACTGATTTGACTGACTTTCACTTGGTCACTACATTGTTTATGATAAAAGCCTGGCTTGAGCTTAGCAGCTCTTAATTACATCAGTGAAGTCTTTACAGACAAAAAAAAACGAAAATTTTAACTGACTAGAAAACTTATTTTTTGACCCATCGTACTACAAATTTGTACCTTTCCATTATTTGTCCTTGTTTCTGGGTCAATAGAAAACCCATAGTGATGTTGACTTCGATAGCTGCTGGCTGTACCTTTTATTGAAGATTCTTAGAGGATTGAATTATTCAAAGTAAAGAGTGACTTTATGAATCATTCTGAAAAAATACTTATAACTTATCTCTAAATAATTTTGTAAAGAAGGTCCCAAAGTAGCGGATAGACGGAGCTACAGACTTAAGTGATCTTTCATTTTTCTCATTTGGAGCACCTACGTAACCATAAAACTGATCCCATCGAACTAAATGTTTGTCACAAAAACGTGCATTAGACGTAAGCTACACTGGACTCTTGAAGTCATTACTCAATAGGATCCAATCTCTTGAAGTGGATTGCCCCACGGGCTATGGCACAACACTTTCAATTTTACTTTACGGCCGTACGAACATTCCGCAGGCAATATCCTCCCGCGCGGAAAAGGCATAAATGAAATAGAGAGAAAACTTTTCCGAGCATGTGGAATATTCCTTTTGCAACACCCTATTACTCTGTGCCCGGAAAACAAAAGGTTTAGCGATACTACAAGCGAAGTGTTTGCGAATAGCCCTTTTAACGCAGAGATCTTTATAGTAAGTAAAATCAGATGATCAAGAAGTACCTAATACTTGGGACGCTTCTTGGGTGATTAGAGGGTTCGAATATCAGGCACGCTCCAGAGGGTTAGTTTATATTATAATAACGTACGTTTGAGATATTTTATATCACAAGAGGATGGGAAAAGTTATGAGAATATGGCTGTAGAGTCTCTGTATTTAGCTTATCTAAAAATAATACTGTCCCTTTCTGAGAAAGGTTATGGATTGTGAAGTCAACTTTTCTTGAGATTGTCCCGATTTCGGGACGAAACGTGCGTCGAAGAAAGTGTTAGAAGAATTATATGTGGTGATTCATGTGGGCGGTGCTCTTACATATTGGACCAAACAGATTATTTTCAAGTAGCGGATTATAGTAAAACAAATTAATCTGCCCTGCTAAATATGTGTCTTGTTAACAACCTTGCATAAGTAACTTAACTAAGTTACTCGCGTGGATTATCTGACAGTATGACCATTGCAGCGTATGCATTTGCATAACATTACTTAGTTACTGGTATCTGGTGTTTATCTTAGTCTACAGTTGTTGATTTATACACCTAGACTGTTTTCATTTCATGACTGCTTACAAAATGAACAGTTTTTCAAACATAGGTGGTTTCCAAATCTGGGATAGGTTTCAGCTACCACTCTTTTGAGTATTTTAATGTCAACGTTTAAAGCTTTGCCATTTGAACTTGTGGATCAACAAACTATGAAGACATTGATAGGATCGACTCCAATAGGTTAATCTTCGATTGCGTAGTATCTTAATTCTTAGGGTTGGATCGAAAACTTTTCTCGCAATCTTATTATAAATACAAATGTATTACGTGTTCGGTGTTTGTGTGTATGTTTCTGTGTGTATGTGTAAATGTACTTTATGTTTAAATGTACTTAATATTTGTATCTCCTACGCGACGCTACCACTATTTTCATAACTCCTACACCCCACTACCACAGATAATAATGTTTTTCTGAAACTTGGTATGGAGATAAATTTTAGTGATCCTGCGTTGAAAACGTATAAGTAGTCTGTTTACGTGTGTTTATCATTAATTGTTTCTATAAGGGATCGGTTTTTTTTTTGAGATACGGCACCCTAAAAAGACCTTAGGAGCTAGTGCTCATTAACTTTATACTTAACTTTTCGACTCTCGAATCAAGCTCAAGATAATTTATTGATGTTTGGATTAGCTGGACAGATTAATTTGTTTTGCTATAATCCGCTACATGAAAAGATTCTGTATGGTAAAATATGCAGGAACACTGCCCACATGAAACACCACACACAATTTTCCAACACTTTCTTCGACGTACGTTTCGTCCCGATACCGGGACATCCTCAGGAGATATTGACTTCACAATGCGAAATTGTATTCGATGTTTGGTTTAACCCACCGAAACTTTGTTAAATACGACAGCTACAGCAAAGCACCCGAGCAAAAAACCCTCTAATCTTCACTTATGTAAGTGCAGTCCACAAAATATATAGCTCACATTTCGTACCCACGAGCAAAAACAAAACTGTTTCGGCTTACGGTTAGTATTACTGCTGCGGAGTGTAGTCCCGTAGTTACTGGCAGTGATATTCTGAAAGAGGAGTTTTAAGCACGAATTTGCGGTTTAAACCAGCTCGCTTACTGAGTGTTAAAATAGTATTATCTGCATCTAGAGAGATTATCTTACGACGAGAGATAATAAAAGTCGATAGTTGAACTCCGTGTTTCTTTACTTAGTTTCCAGTATGGGTTATAAGCCCTCAGCTGTTGAAACGCGCGTTGACAATAAAAATAATCAGACAAGTGCGTCGGATTCGTGCACGATGGGTTCCGTACCATTATCCTATAAAAAAAAAATATTGGTTGTCCGTAAAGTCGGTTTACGGACGATAGATAACGTCATAATTGGCCTCTCTATCGTTTGTTTTATCGTGCCTCTCTATCGCTTGTTGCGCGCTCTCGCTTGCACGCACAGGCTCAGGTGGAACGTTACGCGGAACGTTACTATTTTTCATGTGCGTTGCTGGTATTCATCAATTTATTAAACGTTATCACGTCAAAAAAATGATGAAAAAAGGTTTGTTGTATGGCGCCACCTAAATATTTTTTTAGATTTCAAATTGTATTATTTATTTTGAAAGTGAATATATAATCAAATATTCTGTGAATATTTCAAGGTCTACCGATTGCCATTATCAAATATAGAAATATAGTTTCTAATCACGTTTGTCGTATGTGAATCCCTTTTTAGGGTTCCGTATCCAAAGGGTAAAAACGGGACCCTGTTACTGAAACTTCGCCATCCGTCCGTGTGTCACCAGGTTGTATCTCTTGAACCGTGATAGTTACAGAGCTGAAATTTTCACAGATGATGTATTTCTGTATTGCTGCTATGATAACAATTACTATATTCCGGCCGCTCAAAGAATGCGTTTCTGACACATTTCAATTCGTCATACAAAACAAAAAAAAAGAGTTGGCATAACCTTGAAACAGCGCCGTTCGACGTGGTTTGACTTTTAAAAGCTATAGTTTTTATATTTGTTAATTAAGTAATTGTAATAATTTTAGCCAAAAATAAATACATTTATTGTAAGTTAGTATAATTATTCGAATTTTAATGTTATCATTCGTTAGTAACGTAAATAAAAGTTACTTAAAAAACTTCCGTAAATTGTACGGCAGTTCAAAGTTACATCGCCCAGTCGATCACGATCTGTCAGAAACGCATTCTTTGAGCGGCCGGACTTTAAGAAGATGGTATGGTATAAAATTAAAAATTCTCGATAAACACTCCAGCGGGGCTAGACAAAGTAACAGTCGTTTAGCGTTGACGACAGTAGATAAAAATGTATGGACAAAACAAATGACTGTAGAAAAACTACGTGACCATATAGAAAGAAACACGCTTTTTTTTAAATTCGACTACGACAATTTGGCGTTCTCGCAGACCTTGTAGATAACTTTAGCGCACTTCGCATGACAATTGACAGCCGACAGTGAACAACGCTAAGCATAAAGTAGATTCTGCTTTCATTTTTCATTTTCATTTTCAAAAAAAAAAAAAAAAAAATTGTTTTTTAGTTTAAGTTTAGAAACCGGCCCCCAAGTCACGGGTTTCCTAGTTTGGGGGTCCAGGGTAATTTTAAGATAACTGTATTAATTTTCTGTTCACGAATAAACAATTTATTTATTTATTTATTTATTTATTTGTTTTCATTCGTCACGTGGTTTGTCCATACATTTTTGTCTACTGTCGTCAACGCTAAACGACTATTACTTTGTCTAGCCCCGCTGGTTTTTGCATCGCCTAAACCATATTAATTATGCTTTTGGGTAACACACAAAAGACTTGAAATTATTCATCTTTACCCATCTTCAAAATGAAAATATAAAGCGCACACATTTCTAAAACTCGCCGTATGAAGTGAGGCAGCTCACGTTTTAAGCACCATTTCATTTATGCCATTTCCGCGCTGAAGAAAATTGCTTGCAGGAAGTTAACATGGTCGTAAATTAAAATATGTAGGTGTTGCAGCGAAGCTTAATGCATTTGGAGCCGTTAGAGTGATTGGGTACTTCCTGTGAATCTTTCCAACTAATTTTCATTACCGTATTGGCTTTTTCCTTATCAGTGAATCGGGAGTCAGGAAATGAAATGAAATATTCAATATATACGTATTCAATTTATTATTGACGTGACGAAGTCTTATAATTCGATAGAGCCGGTTGCACGCACGAAAAACACGACTCATCCGGCGTTACCGGCGTTACCGGCGTTACCTCGCTCATGCGGCGTTACCGGCGTTACCTCGCGAGCGCGGAACGAGCGACAAAGAAGACGTTGTCACGTTCAACTATCGTCAGTAAACCGACTTTACAGACAACCAATTTTTGCTCAAATATACTGTTGTGGTCGTTACGCAATATTCTAAGAATTTAGCATACAATGGATTAGGAATACGATGTAGGTATATAGAACCCAGTACCAGCCTGATTCAAATTCATACTTAATTATTTATAGAGTACGGTAACTTCTACACTATATTTAAAATAACACTATATTAAAAACTATATTTTTAATAAAAAGCCGTATTAAAAAGTAATTGGCAAAAAAACAAGTCGCACTTCTCAATAACATCTTTATGACAGGAAATGCACATTGAAAATAAAGTAACTTTTTGTACATAAAATTAACATTCCGGATTTAAGAAACTGGGAAATATGTTCCTAGTGCCAATGGTTCTCAAAAAATGCATTTTTTCCTCTAGAATATTTTGGTTCTGATTCGTGGGAGAACTTGATACAACCTTTGATTTTCCTTTACTATTCTTTAACTAAAACTTTATTTTTCTGTGGCTTTCGCACGTTGCACCAAAAATCGATATAGGAAATCGAAAATATAGGTGTCAAAACAGCGTCTGAATACGGGTATCCATGTCTCCGATAAAGAGTTTTCAAAGAATCATCAATATTCCATGAAAGCTTTTTTTTATTTTTATTAAAAAATAAAAAATGAGAGCAGTGTTAAAATAAACATTTTGCTTCGTGAAGCGAAGCTCAAAGGATAGTAATCACGATCCCTTTTCAATGCACAGCGGATTTTTTTTCTATTAAGAGGAAATGTGGATTTTTTTCATTGCGCACAAAATCTCTGTGTTAAAACACAAAAGTTTTGTCGAGATATTTATTATTAACAGTTCTAACTTAAAGTATTGATTAATTATTTATTATATTTAACTCTCGGCGATACACATATAATATATTAAACTCACATCTATTAGCGCAACCGTACTAAAATTCCAATAATATAGTGTTGCCAGTTGCCATAAACGGTTGGCATGGGCGTACCCAGCATTTTCTTAGGGGTTGGGCAAAAACTGGAATCTTTGGAATACCGTAGAGACGTTAGCTCTCTATGTGTGTTCTATAGGTTGTTAAATGGGGAGTGCTGTAAGAAACTGTTTGAGGTGATTCCACCTTCCACTTTCTCTGAGCACTTCGGGGCAGAAATGCGTTCCATTCCTACTACCTGGATGGCTGGCAATCCTCGATTTGCCAGATACTTTTTTCCGCGCACATGCAAATTATGGAACCGGTTACCGACAGCAGTGTTCCCTCAAAGTTTCAACATAGGGTTATTCAAGAGGAGGATAAACAGAGCCGGTAACGCATTTGCAACTCCCCTAGTGCTGCAAATACCTTTGCTTAACATCAGCTGGTGACACACCTGCTCGTTTCCTTGCGTTAATTTTTTAACATAAATGGAGAAGGTAGTTTTTACGGACAGAACTTGCAATGGTCGAATTTTCACCATCGCTGTGTCCTTAAACCTTATTAGTACGTTATTGTTAAGATCGAACAAAAATCGCCGAAAATTTAACTTTTAGTACAGGAGCTCCTTGACGTTTTAGAGCTGATTTTTCAATCGCCAGATAAACTATCTGAGGAATAAATTTGAAACATATGCCATACAAAATCTGTCAAAACGTTACATTTATTAACGACTACCTGGCGATTGAAAAATCGGCCCTTAATTGATCAATGAATCAATTAAGGACCTATTTCATTATTACCTATAGCATATATCAAAAAGTAAATGAGTTTTTGTGGGTTGGTTTGCTTGCCGCAAATACGAGTACGATGCAGATTTCAAATCTGATTATACGAAGGTTTTATTAGATTCAAAAACCACAGAACGTCGTTCACGTTTTAGACATAAGAGATTAAAAGGTCATTTCATGATACTTTCTGTAATGAAACTGATAGAGTTAAAGATAAGATTACAGACCCATCTGAAATCACTCGTACTCTAATGAAGATTGAATTTAAATTCCTCTGAAATTAAAAAGGGAGCGGACTCAATAAATTAATAAAAGTAACATAATTAAGACGAAAGGGATCTTAATCTGTCGCCAGATTGAGATAAAGCGCTGACTTCTCGGAACTAATTTAAGAGTTAAGGAGATCTGTGTTGCGTGGGGCGGGCTTTGTCTCATTAGGATAAAAGGTAAAGTTTGAAAGGAGGAAGGTTTTAAAAACGTCAGACGTAGAAAATCCATTTGTTCGGACTTCCCGAGTTGAAATTCTAAGCTTTTGAGGAAACGAAACTGACCTCTGGGGTGGTTTTAATGTTATTGTGTTATTTTGCGCAACGACTTTCCTGTAGCATGGTTGCTTACATCGTAATTGCAAAGAAAAAATATATATTACTCATGAAATATTCATATAAAAAAAGATATTAATAATTTAAAACTGCTACCCAGTTCAGATGATTCAAACGCACGTAGAACATGTCATATACTCAATTCAACGTTAGTCATTATATAAAGTTATTCCTTGCTCTGTGATCCAGCCAATCTGGGGGGAGATTTAGGTAACATTTACATACAAAGGTTACGTAAATCAAGAAATAAAATATAAAATTAACACTGAAAACTTTGTTTTACATCTATTGAATGTATTTCAACAAAAGGAAATACTACACACAAACCTTCTAAATTATCGCGTAAAGTAAATTTAATTTCACGATTGTCGAACATATTGTTGCGTTTTCAACTTCATTGACTATTACGCTCTATGTCAATAGTCATAAAATATTTTTTTCAGTGTTCAGTGTTCAAAAAATGTTTTGGTTTCAATATCGTCTGCTTATATACGTAAATGATGATGACCTTCTTAAACATTTCACTTCACGAAATGTAGCCGACACATTACGTGACGGTGAATCGCCCCTAAATACTAAGCTTAATAAAAAAAAGTATTACCAATTAATGTATATCAAAGTATAACAGGTTTCTATTAATATTATACGTACAGCCCGGTAATACGCTGGAACAGAGGTATAATAGTTGCGTTTGATTCCTTTGCGTCCCGACCGCAACGGGAATAGATCCATCCGACCCTCGTAGAATTATATACGGCTAATGTAAACATGCCTTATTCATGTTGCCTTTGAAATGATTAGTTTGTTTTACTAGCTTGCGATGCCCGTGAATTTATTAGAATTAACTTGCTTAATTAGTTTTCAGAACCATAGTGGAATGGTGATAGCAAAAGAAATCTTGCTGAGGTTTTCGTGGCTTTCTTACTCCTTTTAAATTATATTTTCAAATGCATCGTCAATTACCATCAAGTGAGATTGCATTACACTTTCAAGTTTCAATTAATCGACAGCAGAATCGTGTTCCTGATCTCATAAAAGCCATACCGTATATCGTTTTAGCTTTTGGGTTTTACACAATATTGTTAATGAATCTTGTTAAGTATCTACTTTCTCTACTTATTTGAACTGGACTCTCTGATGCATTGAACGACCGAATGGCGTAGCAGTAGCGAACCTGCCGTCTGCGTCGGAGGTCGTGGGTTCGATTCCCACTACTGGGAAATGTTTGTGTTATGAGCAATTAATGTTTTCCAGTGTCTGGGTGTTTTTCTACATATTATATTTATGTATATTTGTATGTGTGTATATTATCAGTTATCTTGTAGGTACCCATAACACAAGCTATCGCTTACTTTGGGGCTAGATTATGATTTGTGTAATGTCCCGATATTTTCATTTATTTTTATTTATTTGTAGTATATAAAAAATACCCAAAAATAACTGTAGTAAAATAGTGTGTCGATATAAACTCAACACAATCAGATTAGAAAGGATAATACGGTATTGTTTTATCATTCTTCTATAATGGTTCCGCGGTTTATGGCTCATCCCAGACCGGCACTAATCTGTTTTATCGATCCCCAAATAAATTGCCCTACTCGACTTTGGGGATTTTTCTACTGTCTTCCCTAACAGCTTTCCTGTGATTAACGCCAGTATCCTTATAACGAGGAAACTTAAAAGGTAGAGAGGTTTAACCCCGATTGCTTCCACATACTTTAACAGACATTTTGTAATAGACCGTGTTCAACGAATAAGTATTTGTCATTATTGTCAAGTACTAATTGAATCTATAGTTACGTATTTTTTCTAGGTTTTCCTGTGTTATTTATATCATATATTTTTCCATATTATACCTACCTTACTGTGATTTTATGCCAAATTCATATAGGTACGTTAAACTGCATCGTGGCATTTAGAAGTCACTAAGTAATATGGTCACTATGTAAATATGCACCAACCAAGACCAACCCAAAAAAAACCGGCCAAGTGCGAGTCGGACTCGCGCACCGAGGGTTCCGTACTCAAGAAGTACTGAAGCAAAACAATCAGGCAAAAACCAATATGTTTATTTGACGACGAGTACTTAGAAGAACTTGCGTTTTAATTACCTTTGTTAATGAACCGCAAAACTAACTTTGTTTCTAGAGGTTTATTGTTAATATCAAAAAAACTATGCTAGTTAGAGCATTGGCTATAGTTTTCCTGTAAACTATACGTAAATTCCTATTGACCATAATTATTTGAGATTTTTCGATTGGTAAACTCCGGAGATAAGGGGGGGAACGGTATTTTTTTAGACATTTTCCCCGATAAATCAAAAACTATCAGGACTAAAAATAATTAAAAATCGGTTTTAGTATGTACAAAATAAACCCTTTCATAATATGATATTCCACACAGTACAGTTATCTTACTTTTAAATTTCAACCCTCCGATTTTCCCCCCTTTTTAAATAAGAACAAAAATAATTTAAATTTTTTTTTATTCCAGTGTCTTTGGGCCACTAATATACACAACTATTCCAAATTTCATATCGATAGCTCTGGTAGTTACTGAAATAATCGAGTGTGACGGACAGACAGACAGACGGAGAAAGTCGCACCATAAGGGTTCCATTTTACCATTTTGGTACGGAACCCTAAAAATAAAGTATGTATGTAGAGCGCTTAAAAAAATCTGCGATGGAATAACTGTATTACCATTTTATGGAAAGACGATTCTTTGTTTACCTATTTGTGTCAAAAAAAACTGATAAAGAAGGCAATTGGCTCTTGTTATTACATGGTTTTGGTGGCACTTGATGTCAAAAATCATAAAACACGTTGAAAAAACATTTTTCACTGTTGTCACGTTTATTTATCCTTTCTATAACTAATTTTATATTTACATTTCCTTTTCCTATACAAACACAGCGTCTATTCATCACATACATTTATTGTTACAATAAATCAGAGACACAATTAATTATGGACAATCGGAAGAGCACCCGTCCTCAAGTCGTTGTGAATAATTGTGGAGACTTTGATTAATTATATTTCATGTTTTAGAAAGAGAGTGGTTTTATTTGTGCCTTTGTCGTTTTTAGGATTCCGTACCCAAAGGACAAAAAACGTTAGACGTAGACTCCGCCGTCCGTCTGTAGTGTCTTGGAGACAGTTGAAATTTTCACAGATGATGTATTTCTGTTGCCGCTATAACAACGAATACAATAGTACATTGTTACCCTAGGGATGAAAGTAACTTATTTAGTCCCGAGACGGGGTTTGGCGCCCGAGCGTAGCGAGGGGGCCTATAGTTCGAGGGACTAAATAAGTCTTTATCCCGAGGTAAACACTGTGCTTTTCATTACGAATATAAGGAAAGTCAAAATAAAAATAGAAATTAGCTAAAGAAAATTGAATAATTGTGTCAATAAAAATCACTGTTAAACAGAAGCCTAAACAAAACTCTACAACTCGAAAAACAAATGAAGATCGGATTGCCGCTTGCCACTTCGGTCCGATCGGGCGACGGGAGATCTTTTAGTGTATGCCACCCACATCTGGGGCGAGGCCATGGACAAGTGTGGTGAAGCGTTAGCTGTCTCGCTTGATGTGTCCAAGGCCTTCGACCGGGTCTGGCATGAGAGCCTTTTGCGCAAGCTTCCAGCCTATGGGATACCAGCTGCTCTTTGCGAGTGGATATCAGATTTCCTGAGTGGACGATCATTTCGAGTTGTCGTAGATGGCTCTTCGTCTGATCTTATGGCGATTAATGCCGGTGTCCCTCAGGGATCAGTTCTCTCTGCCACACTCTTCCTGCTGCACATAAACGATCTGCTGAAACCTGGTATCTTTGGGTACGCAGATGACAGCACTGTGTCAGAGAGATATATATCCAGTCCACGGGCTAGCGGTGCCGAAACTCTTGAGCGTAGAGAGGCCTTGGTAGATAGCATTAATTTGGCTTTAGATGGGGTGTCTAATTGGGGCGACGCCAACTTGGTCAAATTTAATGCTACCAAGACACAAGCGGGTTTGTTCACCGCCAAAAGGAGTCCATTTCCCCTGACTCCAACTTTTCGAAATGTTTCTATACCGATTACCGACAGTATTGAGCTTCTAGGCGTCACTCTGTCTTCTAAACTCAACTTCGGCCGATGCATCGAATCCAAAGCAAAGACAGCTGGTAAAAAACTCGGCATTTTAAATAAAGTTAAACAGTACTTCACCTCCGAACAGCTCCTAACCTTATACCAGGCACAGGTTCGCTCATGCATGGAGTACTGTAGTCACTTGTGGGATGGCTCTGCCAAGTCTGCCAAGTGAATAAGGATTGTGAATATAGGTATGAAATTGTGATGTATTGTGAATAGGGGATCAAAATCTGTATTGCTGTGCCCTGACAGGGTTTCATGTGCACATATATGTATAGCATGTGTGCATGATGCAGTGTATGAATCACACTAATATTATAAAGGCGAAAGTTTGTGTGTAAGTGTGTGTGTGTGTGTGTAAGTGTGTATGTTTGTTACTCCTTCACGCCGCAACTACTGAACCGATTTGGCTGAAATTTGGAACATAGATAGCTTATAACCCGGATTAAAACATAGGCTACTTTTTGTCCCGGGAAAATCCATAGTTCCCATGGGATATTTAAAAAACCCTAATTTTCAACAGTAATCTATCGCTACAGCTATAGGTAGATTACTTTGACAATCTGTCCTGAAAGTAGGTATATGACACTTAATATCACACTATAATATTATAAAGGCGAAAGTTTGTGTGTAAGTGTGTGTGTGTGTTTGTGTGTAAGTGTGTATGTTTGTTACTCCTTCACGCCGCAACTACTGAACCGATTTGGCTGAAATTTGAAACATAGATAGCTTATTCCCCAGATTAAAACATAGGCTACTTTTTATCCCGGAAAATCCATACTTCCCATGAGATATTTAAAAAACCCTAATTTTCACCGAATTTCACGCGGGCGAAGCCGCGGGCAAAAGCTAGTAAATGAATAAATGAAGTACCAGCTTGATGCTTTGGATTCGGTGGATCGCCGTGCTAGAAGACTCATTGGCAACCCGACACTGATCCACAAAAAACTTCAAAGCCTTGAACATCGTCGTAAGGTTGCCTGCCTGTCGGTGTTCTATAGAATATATTAATTCGGAGAGTGTGCACAGGAACTTTTTAATTTGGTTCCCCCGTCACCTTTCTACCATAGAACGGCAAGGCATCGTAAAGGGTTCCACCCATACATAGTAGACGTACCAACGACGCGTACGAAGCGGTTTGGTTCCTCGTTCCTGATACGCACTGCAAAGGCCTGGAATACACTCCCAGGCAGTGTCTTTCCTGCCACTTACAACCCGGGTGCCTTCAAATCAAGAGTGAATAGGCATCTTCTAGGCAAGCGCGTTCCACCTTAGACTGTATCATCACTTTCCATCAGGTGTGATCACAGTCAAGCGCTAGCCTATATAGTATATAAAAAAACTTTTCCGCCTTTTTTTTTTTCTTTGGCCTAGCCGGCGGGCTATGCATTTAGCTTTTTAATAGTCAAGTATTGTCTATGATTGTCTATGAATGTCTATGAATCAGTTGTCTTTACTTTATGAATAAAGTCTATCTTTCTTCTTGTCTATGGATGCACTCGGGTATGTCGTGTTTCATTTGAACTCCAATAAAAATGTGACAACTAGTTTTTTTAATTATTTGACAGCTGTCAGTTGAAAATGATTCTCCCTAGGGCTGCAAAGTATTACTTTCAACCCGCTTCTTAGGCAACTTCAGACCTACTTTCCGTGTATGAGTGATGAAAAATATATTTAAATTATGGGACTCCCATACAACAAAAGTGACTTTTTGCTCGTTTATGGATTTGGTGTGCAGAGGTATTTAGTTTAGTAAAGAAAAAAAAAGGCGGGAAAGTGGCAAGCGGCAATCCGATCTTCATTTGTTTTTGGAGTTGTAGAGTTTTGTTTAGGCTTCTGTTTAACAGTGATTTTTATTGACACAATTATTCAATTTTCTTTAGCTAATTTCTCTTTTTATTTTGACTTTCCTTATATTCGTAATGAAAAGCACAGTGTTTACCTCGGGATAAAGACTTATTTAGTCCCTCGAACTATAGGCCCCCTCGATACGCTCGGGCGCCAAACCCCGTCTCGGGACTAAATAAGTTACTTTCATCCCTAGGGTAACAATGTACTATTGTTCTACCAATAATGATGTTTCAGAGTATATAATAAGAATAAAATAAGTATTAAGAGTCCTATACCGCTACACTACCTAGTATACCTACCTACCGACCTAAACTAATTACGCGATTACGTATAATATATTTTAACTAAGTACTTGTTATGTTATGATCTTAACCTCGCTATATTTATTCGCCTCGATTTAAGACTTACTTCATTTTAGATATACACATAGATTTAAGATACACTTAGGTTTAAATACATAAAATAATGTATTTATACCACGAAACCATTAGGTCAAAATATCGGAAAAAATCCTTTTATGTACCTCGCTATATTGCATTGAATAGTAGGGACTAGGGTCACATAATTAGTGGTGGTATCCGGGTCCAAAAATATAAATTCTACACTCAAAGCTATGCGTTAAAGAGAGGAGTGAGCCCAACAGTGGGCGGTTACTATTTATTAATGGTGGTTGTAAATTATTTCTCTAACAAAGAAGCTTTCCTTTCATTGTCCTGATATCAAAAGCCAGACAAGTTCATACGACTATATTCCATTAGTTCATAGAAATACGGCTTTATTCTGAGGTTTTACTGTATTATCAGATATGCGCTTTAACAAAAAATAAAGTAGCTGTCAAATGCTATATTGATGTATTGGAAAACTAAAGTATTATTAGCTGTTAGTAGGTATAATAATAGGCTGTTGCCCGTAACTCCACCCGCATGAATTTCTGGTCTTCACAAATCCAAATTGATTTTTCCGGGATAAAATATATATCGATAGCCTTTCAATCTCTATGCTTTCAACAGCTATGTCTGTGCAACACATCACATTAATTGGCGGCTCTATTGAGGCGTGATTCAAGGACCAAACAAACAAACCAACAAACTCACATTTTAACTAGGTAAAGATATAATAATTTTAAAAGCGTCATACTGCTCAAATACTTGACACTTCTGTGGCAATCGGATAAAAAATGCATAACCTGAAAAAACCAATTACATTGAATATTCTGTTATCCTAATTTGGTTAGGCTAAGTACAGGGTCCGATGTTCAAAGAGATTTTTTCTGTACCTAAGCCCATACGCCATTGTTATCTCCGTGATACATTAATATCAGTTTTCTAGACAGGCGGCCTTGGCTGACTGAGAGATGAAAGGCCTGGGCTTATACATTTTCTTTCATAGAAAATGTGGGACACTCTATAACTCTATTGTTAGTTATTACTTTGCATATAATTGTTTCGCTCGCTATTGTTCTGGTATTATATAACCTATAATGGAGACTATAGACCGAAGTGCCTGCTTGACATAGTGAGTTCTGAATTGAAAGCCGGTTTACACAAAAAAATGACCTGAAATTAACAAATAATAAAGCTACACCCGAAAACTGAGTACTTTCGGTTTGAATGACACTACTGTAGTTGGCAACATTACTGGGCATTTAAGGAAACATTAGTCATATTTTAATACAGATAGAACATGTGGACTGGCCCCGTCTAAAAAATTAGCGTCACTGTGTTTAATCATTCCACTGTTTTCTCCCTGTTTCTGTTTTCTGTGTGTTTCTGTTTGTCACTGTTTTTGCCGTCTGCGCCGGAGGTCGTGGGTTCGATTCCCACTACTGGTAAATGTTTGTGTGATGAGCATGAATGTTTTCCAGTGTCTGGGTGTTTTTCAATATATTATATTCATGTATATTAGTATGTATGTATATTTATCAGTCATCTAGCACCCATAACACAAGCTATGGCTTACTTTGGTGCTAGATTGCGATGTGTAAAAATGTCCCGTATATATTTAGCTAATTATTTATTTATTTATTCAAGTGGTGTGGTGGCGTCCCCTAAACATGAAAATTTGACAACAAATCATGGCGCCGCATGTCACGCAAGTCTAGGCTAGAATGAATGATAAGGCATTTCCATATTTTTGTTATCTCTGTGGTGTCTCCGTGTAATCAGAAATATTGAAAACTTTGTAACTGTGTCGGCGTATTTAGCACCTAATATTTACAATGCAATGGGTCCTCACGACGCTTGAGTAACTACCGATTTAGCATCGTGGGCTCCGCTACTATTATTCTTTACGGCAGAATACAGTATGGTGCAATTAGAATTTAGACTCCAACCCGGACATCCAAAGTAAAAATATTGTTCCAGCCAGATCGTTCACTGTAGTTCACATAATGTTTAGTAAAAAGTTACACCTCTGACAGCGTCCGGTTTGGGGGGGAGGGGGCGTAGAAGTAGCGTTTTATCAGTTTTCTTAAACTATTTGAATACTATGAGATTTAGCGCAAAAGTGCTAAAGAAAAATTAAGTAATATAAATTAAATTGCAAACAATAATGGTCATTAGCATAATCTTGCTAAAGTGATCGGTTCCAGAGTTACGGAGCGTGTGAATATTGGAAATAAAAAACCTGTTAAAACGCAACTTGTCCCCCCTCTTCCTTTCTTTTTTTTTTTTTTTTATTAAATATATATTTTTATTTTATTTTTTTTATTAAATATATACGGGACAGTTGACACATCGCAATCTAGCCCTAAGTAAGCGACAGCTTGTGTTATGTGTACTATAGATGACTGATAATATTCATACATACTAATAAACATAAATATAATATATTGAAAAACACCCAGACACTGGAAAATATTCATGCTCATCACACAAACATTTACCAGTAGTGGGAATCGAACCCACGACCTGTAGCGCAGACGGCAGGTTCGCTACCACTACGCCATTCGGTCGTCTTTCTAACCGGACACTTTTAGGGGTGTAACTTTTTACCACACAATATGTAGACTTCATAGAACAATGTGGAGCTAGAATACACGTAATACTTTTACTTTGGATGCCCGGGTTTGGTCGTTACTTGAGCTTGAGCTAACTGCACCGTACTATAAAATAACTCTATTTGATTTCATTGCAAAGTACTTTCTCCCAGAAATTCCCATTTACGCGCTGTTTAGTTGCATCACGTCTGCATTAGTTGTTGGCATGAAGACAGCTTCCCCCCACCCCCTGTGTTTATCTTTTTGCCGACTTCCGGCAATACGGAGTTAGCAAACAAGGGTGTAGTTAGTACAGCTTTTTGTACGAATTTCTAGTAGACTCCCATCGGACAAACGCATCGAATTCCTCCATACATTTACAGCCAACCATCTATGGGCCTCATAAGAAGGCTCAGGGTCACTCAGCGAGCGATGGAGTGAGCTATGCTCGGGGTATCTTTGCGCGATCGAATCAGAAATGAGGAGATCCGCAAAAGAACCAAAGTAACCGACATAGCTCAACGTGTCGCAAAGCTGAAGTGGCAATGGGCGGGGCACATAGCTCGCAGGACCGATGGACGTTGGGGACCCAAGGTGCTGGAATGGCGGCCACGCACCGGGAAGCGCAGTGTCGGTCGACCCCCCACCAGGTGGACGGACAACATTAAGAGGGTCGCGGGGAGTCGCTGGCGCCAGGCAGCGCAAGATAGTGGTGTTTGGCGGTCATTTCAGGAGGCCTATGTCCTGCAGTGGACGTCCATTGGCTGAAACGATGACGACGACGATCTATGGAAAGTCACTGAAATGCGGCTGTCAATAGATGGCGCTGGCTGTAAATGTATGGAGGCATTCGATTCGTTTGTGCGATGCGAATCGATACGAAATTCGTACAAAAACCTGCACTAAACCCCTTTGAAGTTCGCCGAAACGTTGTTTCTTTGACGCCCACCGGGTGTGTAGTTGTGTACACCGGGTACTTGTTCAAGATAATAAGTTTTTTAAACTGGAAAAGTTTCAACGCCACAATTAGTTTTTGAAAGCTCCTTATCTCACATGTTACGTTACTTTCAGAAATGTCTGCCCCCCGAGTGGGAGTTATTGAATTTCCCAAAGATATAAATGGGAACCACTTTTGCTGAAGCACTATTTATGAGATTCAAACCTATTTAAACTCTTTATAACATTTACAAGCTGATCGCGCAAACGTGGTTTTGCCATTTAGGGGTTTAGTTTACGATCTGACATACAATGTAAACAAAAATTTCAAGTAAATCAGTTTCGGAGGAATTCAGTTACACCTGAATATAATGGAGTGATTTTTTTTATCGTAGCAACCTTCTGAGGAAATTCATACAGGACCCTAATTATGCTAAACTTTTGCAGCCAAGAACCTGCAAGTAAGCATTAGCTGGGAACGCCAGATGGCAGCGTCACAATTTCTTTTTTCGCCTTCAGGATCCTGAGGTCACAATCAAGAGAAGAAGAACTTATATGCCTGAGAGCTCAGTACTAGTCTCAAGGGTGTGTGAACTCCGCCAACCTGCACTTAATTAAACCTGCGTAAGGCGATATGGGCTGTGGTTAGCCAGATTCTCATTCTAAGAGAAAACCTGTGCCCAAGTTTCGGAGGAATTTGCTTACAAACACTGTGACACCAGAATATAATATATGAGAGAAGATACATATTTGATTTTATTGATATTAAAAAAAAAATTTAGTTTCTCGCTAAAAGCCTAAATCGAACTATTAAGTTTGATTTTTGTTTTACTTTATGCAAAAAAAAAAATGTATATTTCAAAATGGAATGGATACAAACAGAGACAAACACACAGGTCATAGAGAATCCGTTATCAGAAAAATGAAATATTCTTATGCCATTTCCGTGGACGTTGAATGTCAGTTACAGATCATACCTCTAATTGGCTTGTTCTGAGCATTGTAGACTGTACTCGTAGGTAGCTAAGTCGCTTGACGGGGGCTTTACTGACAACACGTTAACAAGCTACGGTTCAATCTACCTAGAGATATACTAAGACCTAGAATATTGGAAAAAGGTTAATACGATGCTTTGTGCGGATTCCAAAAGCGTGTAGCTACTCATACAATAGTTATTGCAATCAAAAATATGAAATAAAACCAGCCAAGTGTGAGTCAAACTCGCAGAGGCGTCTCTAGCCCTAGTGGCGCCCGTGTGCAGCCAGTAACCTGACGCCCTCGAGCGGGGTCAAAATGGAATACAAGTGACCGCTCCCATACAAGTACTTTGTATCGGAGCGGTCAGCTGATTGGCCAAATATCCATACAAAGTCCAATTTTTTTTTTGAGAATTCGATATGAGTTCCTTGGGGAAAGTTGTTCAGTTTCATGAGTAGAAACACCCGTCAAGAGATTTGCTCTATTTTACCTAACACCCTGAAATTCGGATGCAAATGGTGCAATTTTAAATGATGTCAGGAAGCAAAAAGTTTTTTAGGAAAGAAGGGGTTATAAGAATAAAAAATCACAACTTTGTAGTTCTTTCAAAAATATTTAATTTAAAAACTATTATAGTTACGTAACAGGACGGTCGTTCACACAAATTATATAATAACACACAAATGTATTTACAAAAAAGTTACTTTTCGAGCTTTTGCATTAGCGAAATCATTAACAATGTCATTAACTTCAATTTTGATTTCGTGTTCAATACTTATTAACGATAAATTTGTCAATCTACTTTGCGACAATGTTGATCTAAGGTAGTTTTTAATTATTTTTAGTTTAGAAAATGACCTTTCGCTATGTGCGACCGTGACTGGAAGTGTCAGGTATATCCTCAGTGCTGTGGACAGATTTGGGAACACTGAAATTAATTTATTCGTAAATAAGTAATTTAAAATATCCAACGGCGTAGTGGAATCATCAATAAACATTGGTAATAATTCGATTTCATTATAGAGCTCGAACTGTTCCACATCTGAAGAGCCAGCATGGCAAAGTTTATTTTCTAAATTAGAGCAATGTGTTTTTTTTGTATCAGTGTCCAAATCTTTCCAGTTTTTCAATTTTTGAAGAAATGAAAAAATTACATTATTTTCATTCAAAAGTTCGAACCGTTCGTCGAACTTAGTGATTGCGGTGTCTAACAAATAGTAGTAAAAATTTACTTTAAAATCTGTTTTCGCATCTGCTATCGGTTCATCCTCCGCCTCATAATTAAAAAACCTTTTACGAACGCGAGGGCGTGCAGGTGTGGGAAATTCTACTATTGCCTCGACTTCTTCCGCTACAGTTTTCGCCCTGTTAAGGAGCTCCTCAAAAGCAGACTCATTACGAAATTCAGACAAACTTATTTTTGCATTATCAATCATTTTCACCGCTTCTGACAATACAACGTCTGACTTTTGAAGGGCCTTGCTAACTATATTTATCTTGCTTAAAATTTCAAACCAAATAAGCAGAGAGCAGATAAATTTAAAGGACTTAATTTTTGCCAGCAATGAATTTGCCATATTTCTTGACTCTGCATCTTTGCTCCTATCAGAATATATAGTAAACAAGGCATCATACACTTTTCCCAGTTCAAAACGTAGAGCTTTTACGGCTTCAACCCTGCTCTCCCATCGAGTATTTGAGAGTGGTTTTAGACTTAAAGTTGGCACTTCTTTAGCAAGTATTTGCCAACGTGCTGTTGACGCAGAAAAAAAAACATAAATTTCCTGCACAATTGAAAAGAAATTGACAATTTCTAATGAACTTTTAGCAGCGTCATTCACTACCAAATTAAGGCTGTGTGCCGCACAAGGTACATAAAATGCGCGCGGGTTTAAATCTAAAATTCGTTTTTGTAGACCTATATTTTTCCCTTTCATGTTTGCACCATTATCATAACCTTGACCACGAATATCTTGTATGTCAATTTCGTTTGAGATTAAAAAATCTAACAAAAATTGAGTTAAGCCCAGGCCAGTAGTGTCTGTAATAGGAAAAAAACCCAGAAAGTGTTCTTTTACTTCAGCCTTGTCGTTGCTTGCATTTAAAAGAACGTACCGTACGACAACCGATATTTGTTCTTCGTGTGCAATATCTGGAGTGCAATCTAAAATAATGGAAAAATATTTAGATTGTTTCAATTCCAAAACAATAGTTTTTTTTATTCTTTCTCCCAACAATTGTATTATTTCGTTCTGAATATTATGGCCAAGATAATGAGTTAGGCGTGACTTGGATTTTTGAATAAGGGCAATGTGTTCCGCAAGCACATTATCAAAGTTAGAGGTATATTCAACCAGCTTTAAAAAATTACCATTATCAGAATCGTAAAGTTTTTGAGATCTTCCCCGAAAAGCCAGACATTGCCTCGCTAAAAAATGAATTAGGTTGATTATTCGCTCGAGTACTGCAACCCAACGTTTTTTTTCCCGATCAATTTCATTTTGGTGCAAGAAATCTACTGACTTTTCTTTTAAAATAACAGTTTTCAATGTAATTTGTTTCTTAAGACATGATAGGTGCCCTAAGCTCTTTTCATGACGTTCTATAGCAGTAGACAAATGCTGCCAATCTTTGTAACCTATTTCACCATTAAAAGGAGTCAGACTCGCATCAGCATGAAACAGTTTACAATAAAAACAATAAACAGAATCAGTTGACTTAGAGTAAACCAGCCAGTCTCTTAAAACGGTTTCATTATTTAACATCTTTTTAGTATAATAAGCATTTGAAAAAGATCTTTTCGAACTATTTGAAGGATATGAACCCAGTTTTACCTGCACGGGCCCACGCTCCATCAAAAATATTCTCTGTTTATCGGATAACACCTGTGGCCATAACGCGAGATCATTCATTATATCTTCTCGAAGTATATTCTCCGGGGACGCTTCGGCACTAGGGGGTTCTTCGTCTTCTTCGACTACCGACGACAAAGACAGCAGCGGCGGCGGCGGCGGCGGCGGTGACTTAGAAGTGACGAGTTCTGCTGTAGAATTATCTTGGTTTTCATATGTCTCTATCTCCAGGTGTTCGTCCGAGGATGGACCGGGTCGAACAAAAAACTTTTTAATAGTATTCTTTTTCAGAGACACTTCCTTCTCCAGCTTTCTTTTTCGACTCTGTGCACCAGACAGTTTCTTTTTTCCATCGCCATCAGACATCTAAAATAAATAATAAACTTAGTATACCTAGGCACCTAAAAGAACTATCAATGTAAATAAATTAATATACCTAGGTCCAGAGAAAAAGCTGCAACTTGGACTAGGACTTGGAGTATTATTTATTACAAGCTTCTTCCCGCGACTTCGTCCGCGAGGAATTCTTAGGTATATCGCGATTCCCCCGGGATCTGTGCACTTTTCCGGGATAGCAATTAGCCTATGTCCTTCCCCAGGACGCAAGCTATCCTATCTCCATACCAAAATTCATCCAAATCGGTTCAGCGGTTAGGCCGTGAAAGCGTAACACACAGACAGACAGACAGAGTTACCTACTTTCGCATTTATAATCATCATCATTTCAGAATAAATAAATAAAATTTAAAAGTAGGTAGTTCGTTGTTCAACGGTTAGGTACAAGTAAGACCTAAATAAATAAATAGGTACCTAAGTACTTATACTAGTAGGAACATATTACACTTGAAACTTACCGTTGTTTGTTCCGCACTGCAGTAGGATAAACAAATGAAAAATGCTAGGTCGTATAGGTACGAGTACCTATTTAACTTCGATATTACTATCTATCACCGATGTTTTGTTTTCATGAATTTCGCTAGCTATTTTTGATGACCTCCGACCTCGAGGCATGTCGCAATAATTGTGAAAGCAATTAACCAAATCTTACCTTTTATATAATTTTTAGCAAAAGAAAAGCCGATTTACTTCATATTTACATGTTTACTCAAAGATGATACTTAATCCAATTGCATCAAGGCTTATTTCGCAAAACTACGATGTAGCGGTAAAACAAAAATTGCGGCACGCGTACACAAGCCTTTGAAAATGACCGCCGCACGTCCCTGGGAAATTTAATTTGAACTTTATAGCATTCTAATACAGCCGAGTTAGCAATGATTGTCGGCCGCGGCGTGTTGTCAAACGAATCAAAACAAACAGGTGCCGATGCCGGCACCCGCCTTTCGTAGCGATGCGACATTACGCCAATTTAATCTTTTATTATCTGTTTTAAGGCTGCTTTCATGTTGAAACAAAAGTAATTGTGTAAATTTAAATAGAGTAGGTAGGAAAAGGAGTAGTTTTGCTTTGCTACCGCGCGCCCGGCGTCGGCCACGGCGGGCGCAGGGTCTTTGAGAGCGACGCATCTTCGGATGTGTCGCAAGGGCGCTCGGCGCGCGGCGCCCTTTAGACCCGGCGCCCGTGTGCGCCGCACACCCTGCACTATAGGTAAAGACGCCTTTGCAAACTCGTGCACTTGGTTCCGTACTACAAAAGAAGTAAAACGAAGTAAAGAACCACTTTTGTACATTGAACTATAATGTACCAAACATTGATAGCGAATCGTAATACTAATTTTGTTTTTAGAGATTTATTGTTCATATTATAAAAGTATAAATAGATACTTGTTAGCGAGTTGATTTTAAATTTCTTGTAAAAATACGAGATCATAATTATTATATTTGGTAGTCAAGATTTTTCGTTACCCCAATTTTACCCCGTTTTTAAATAAAAATGGCTTTTTAATTTTTAAGTTATAATATTTCAATGAAAAATAATACACCTTTTCATGATTTTAAACTTACTTCGTGGTTTAACATCATAATATTATAATATTTAACGGGCACATACCACGATTAATCATGATGTTTTATGCCGATATTTCGACCTAGTTACATAGGCCGTGGTCGCGGCAGGACTGCAGAGTGGCGAGACGCGAAGCTGGAGCTGTCAAAGACCGTATCGGTCTACGCTCCTCCTCGATCTTCTTAACTTTACTTCGCGGGTTGTCCGGCAAAACACACTAATAACGTTATTTTTCACCCCAGCTTTCTCACGATTTCGCTTTGGTTCGCATAGTTCTACAACCGGATTCCACGTACTAGCTAATTTGAACCCGTCTTCACGATTGAAATTCAGATGTTTTTTAATTTCAATCGCCTCACGTACCAGCCTAGGTATATATAGTGGCGGTCTGTGGACACAATCCAGTGTTTAGTCCCTGGTTGCAGAAGATGCTCCGCGATCGCTGACTTCTGAGGATCGTTATTCTTCACCGCTTTTATGTGTTCCTGCACACGAGTAGCTATGGGTCTCATCGTTTGCCCAATATAAGAGCTATACCTCAGCTACAATCTATTTTGTATACACCCGGACTCTGGTAAGGTAACCTATCTTTAGGAGAACGCATCATTTGGCTAATCTTCTGTAACGGGGTGCCGCGACCACGGCCTATGTAACTAGGTCGAAATATCGGCATAAAACATCATGATTAATCGTGGTATGTACCCGTTAAATATTATAACATTAATACACCTTTTCTTTTAAAATTTTATTTTTCTAGTGTACCTACTTATCTATCAAATCCTTGATAAATCAACTGAACAACTAAATTAAATTGTAAATAATAAAAAAACACAAAAACATTTTTTCAATCTAAAAGTCGCATACTCAGCGGCGTTGGCTGATCCGGCTTAAAATTTTGTTTATCTTTTTCATATACCGCGTCAGCCGGGGCTCTCCAACTCTGTGTGGCTTCCAAACATCAAATAGATACTGTAATCACACGGCCGTAGAATGCTGTGACCTTTTAAGCTTCACTATTGTAGGTTTTGACTTCGTAAAAGAGAAATATGGGAATAGAACCACATTAAATAATAATAATATAATCATGATTATTATAAACGGTTTGTATGTGTGTGTTTGTGCGTGTGTATGTGTGCGTGCGTGTGTGCGTGTGTGTGTGTGTGTGTGTGTGCGTGTGTTTGAATGTGTTTATTACTCCTTCACGCCGCAAATAAAGAACTAATTTGGCTGAAGTTGTGATCGGAGATAGATTGCACTCTGGATTATAACATGAGGTATTTTTTTGAAAAATGCAAAGTGCCCGAAGCGAGATCATAATCCTAATATAAGAAGAAAACTGGGCAGAAAATCTTCATACGTAGAAACTTCATAACAGGCAATAATAGGTAGATAACTCTCAGGCATTCAAGTTCCTATTCACCGCATAGACTATTCTGTAATCTAGCATCCAATGCAATGATTTTAAAAATGCCATGAAATTTGCAATATGAATACAATGGTATTTCGTTCCCACAACGCACACGACGCGGAAAAGTTGGAGGCAAAAATTTTAAAACATGCTCACATTTTTACGTACCCCAATCCCCATTCTTCCGTACATCGCACGATACAAAATTACTGACAAAATTTTCGCCATGGTCGTAAACTAAAATTGGAAGTGTCTCTACCCTGGCCCAATCCACTTAAGGTTGTTAGGGAGATTGGATTCCGACTACGGAGTGCGGGCAACTTGTAATTCTAACGGTGAATTCACGACTTCAACTTCACTAGTTAATGATTAAATTTGATGACCGTTAATATGGTCGTTTGAAGTTTGGTATGTAAATTGTAAGGTAGGCAAGAACCGATCCAGGGTTTGAACGATTTTCTGCTGTGCGATATTGCGAAAATACTTTTAGCATTTATGAAGTTACATCTTGGGCACTGATTGGTTAATGTTTGCATCGCTTATGCGGCAAAGGCATCGATTGGCTGATGATGATTGCGTTGCTATGGTTACCGGCGATGTTTGGGCGATGTACAATTTAATTTACAAAAAATCACCGCAAGCAGAGAAGTGAGTAAGTACCCTTTACCACGAACTAATAACTCCTTTTACAAACTTAGTTAAATTTAACCATTGTACAATACAGTACAATATGTATACATTTAATTAACATGGGCAAACTTACATTCAGAAACTGTAACTGTAATTCTCAGAATACAGAGTATTCTGAGCTGTAATTTAAATGCAGGCGCCTCCAGAATATAAACGTGCAGTGTCAACATTTTAATATTGTTTCTACAAATTGAAATTAATCCAGTATGTTTCCCGCTGCAATGTTACACGTCATTCTAAATTTAGGAAATGAAGCCATGCGGCTATGCTAGTATAATAAGCCAGAATACTAAACTACCAGACTTACCCCGAGTTCTACGGAATAAATTTAAAAATTTAAGTGCTGCTCAAACTAATCCAATCGCGAGAAATATCAAAATTTCATACTATTATTGACATTGATTGCGACTAAATTACTTTAAGTACCACTAAGTTAGTTTAAGTACCACTTATTCTTTTTCTTGACACAAATTAAAAAATTTAAGTGCTTATTTATTTCTTATGCTTATCCTTATCAAACTAATCATTTCTTTTAACTTATACGAAATGACTTTAGGCCTTAGGGTATCAGTTATTGCTATTGTTGCTTTTTTTAGATCTAAACGAAGATAGTATAAGGAATCGGTGTGTGTTTGTAAAATAAAATAATGCATTGTGTGTTTGTAAAATAAAAGTTTAATATAAAGTTGTGAATTTAAGTCAAGTTACAACTCACAGCACTCCCGAAAATGACGAGCGCAATTCATAAAAAAAATTGGCGTAGAATGGTAAAGTGAATTCATTTTGATATCTTTCACTCGCAATACCAGTGACATCTGTTGTAATCTCAGGGTCCGTGGATGCAGGAGTGGTTGATTTCAAATAATAAATATGTACTTGATACTTGGTTTTAATTAAAAATAAGAAACTCACAAGGAAGTACAGCCGACACGCCATTTGCAAAGTCAAGAAGGAAGGAAGAGAGTGTTGCCAGCCACAGATAACAAAATATCATAGTTCATAGATAAAAAATATTGTGACATTATAAATTATAATTAATATATCTAACACCCTCCCTTAATGGAACAATATTTTAAAAAATAATAAGTATAACAAAACTACAAAAAAAAAAAAAAATTTTTTGAATTTTTGACTTGTCCCACTTTGCCTCGAGAGTTTAAATTAGACTAAGACAACTCCTAAATTTATCTAATTTTATCTTAGGTAGAGGCTTGGTCAACAGGTCAGCTATTTGGTCATCACTTTTTATATACTCCAAAGATATTAAATTTTTTGACAATTTGTCTTGAATAAAGTGATATTTTATATCTATGTGCTTTAACCTTTTTGATACACTATTGTTATTAGCTGCACAAATTGCAGACCTGTTGTCTTCAAGAATCAAGACATTGAGTTCATTTTCTGATATTAAACACAACTCAGAAAATAAATTCCTCACCCAACATGCCTCGGCAACACACTGACTTAATGCTATATATTCAGCCTCAGTGGACGAGAGAGAAACACATGTTTGTTTTTTACTACACCACAAGACTAGGTTATCAAAAAACCATTAAACAATAACCTGAGGTTGATTTTCTACTAACTGTGTCACCTCCCCAGTCACTATCCACATAGGCTTTCAATGGATTTTTACAAATTAAATTATTGAAATTAATTTTATACACTAACTTTAGTTCTAAAGTAGCTTTTACATACCTCAACACATGCTTCAAATGTTTCCATAGATCTGTACTAGCACAGTTTTGAAATCTACTAAGTATACTTAAACATATTGATAGATCAGGTCTAGTACCTAACATAGCGTACATAATACAACCTATTAGTTTTCTGCATCTATGTTCTATTTCTGAGTTTTCAGAGCATTCTTTTAATAACAAAGTACTGTTGAAGTTAGGTTCTAAGGGTATACTCACACCTTTACATTCAGACATGTTAAACAATTGTAATACATTCTTTAGGTATTCACACTGATCTAAAGAAATAAAGTCTTTATTTTGCATTATTCGAATACCTAGATAATATGAAGCAAGACCTAAGTCTTTAATCTTGAAAGTTTTACCCATCTGCAGCTTTAAGTTTTCAATAATATATTCATGTGAACTAACTATCAAAATATCATCAACATACTGAATAACATATGTTTTTGTGTTTTCACATATTTTAATATACAAACACATATCAGTTTTAGATCTTTTGAAACCTTGACTTATCATGAAATTACAAAATGTATCATACCAGTATCTGGGTGCCTTTTTTAGCCCATAAATAGCTTTATTAAGTTTTCCTACCTGTCCTGAATGCTGGTGACCCTCTGGTAAGTAAATGTATATCTCTTCATGTATAGTGCTATGTAGAAAAGCACTACATATATCAAATTGATAAATATTCCAGCCATAATAGGCAGCTATAGAAATGAGGATTCTTACCGTAGTTAAACTGGTGACAGGAGAGTAAACTTCATCTAGTGATATACCTGTCTGCTGAAACCCACGTGCAACCAAGCGTGCTTTATACACTTGTACTTTACCTTCACTGTTTTTCTTTCTTTTAAATACCCATTTGGTATCTATGACCTTTTCTTCTGGCTTCACCGTTACCAAATCCCATGTATGGTTGTCTTCCAATGCCTTAAGCTCACTCTTGACAGCTTGCTTCCATTCAGTAGACTCATTGGACTCCATAGCTTCTTGATAAGATTGGGGTTCGTTTTCTAGCTCAGAGAAATAAGCATAGCTTGCAAATTCAGTTTCATACCTTATTGGCTTATGAATTTTATCACGACTGCGGAGAGTTAAACCACCCACTTGTCGTAGACCTGAACTCGTACTTGAAGTCGAGTCAGTTTTGTTTTCTACCTCATCAGTGTTCTCCGTAGAGCCATTTTCAACCTGTGAGTCATTTCTTACCTCTTGAGAGTGTTTGGTGCTGCTCTGACTTTGCATTTCCATATCAGACTCTTCACTTGTGGAAGATATATTATCAGAGTTATCATGGCTATTACTTACCTGATTTTTGTGTGGAATTTCCCCACAATCCGGCAGAAAGACAACGTCCCTGGCCGTTTCAACTTTATCAGTATTAGAGAAATATACTCTATAGCCTTTAACATTTGTATCATAGCCTACAAATATTCCAAACTTGGTTTTATTATCCAATTTCCTCCTTTTTTCCTTTGGTATATGTACTGCACACTGCAGACCAAACTTCTTAAGATAATTAACATCAAAAGATTTATTAAACCATACCTCATAAGGAGTTTTATTCTTCACCGGGCTAGATCCAGACCTGTTAAGTGTAAACACAACAGTATTGACCGCTTCAGCCCAAAATCTCTTTGACATACCTGAAATTAATGTCCTCGCAGCTTCCATGATCGTTCGGTTCTCACGTTCTGCACGACCATTCTGCTGTGGAGTATAGGCAACTGTACGCTGATGACTAATACCTAAGCTTTCCAACATGTTTTTAATATCACTATTGCAAAATTCTAAGCCATTGTCTGTTCTCAAGTATTTTATAGAATTACCAGTTTGATTTTTGATTAATTTAATGCAATTTTGTAAATGTTGTTTAACCTCATGTTTATTTTTCAAAAAATAGACAAACCTATAACCTGACATATCATCCTTAATTAATAAAAAGTATTTTGATTTACCAATAGAAACACAATCTACGGGGCCACATAGGTCAGCATGAAGTAACTCACCCAGGATAGAAGATCTAGATTCACTGTTACTGAATGATGCTCGGTGTTGTTTGCCTAGTAAACAGGGTTCACATGGATATACTTTTGAATTTACATACTTTATGTTATGAAGATCAAGATATTTTTTAACATATTGATAATTTTGATGACAAAACTTTTCATGCCATTCTGTTAAAGTACAAACATAGTTAGCCATAGAAGGTTTTGTTCTGAAAATTAATTTATACAATTTTGTATCCAATCTCTTAGCAAGTACTCTTACATTATTCTTAGAATCTAAAATTTTACAAAAATTTTGATCACTTTGCATAAAATAACCTTTATCTAAACATTTACCTACAGAGAAAAGGTTTGCTTTTAGAGAGGGAACATAAAGAACATCAGAGAGTGTTGTTGAGATCCACTTTTTACCATTCCACGCTTCGCACTGTATGGTACCAACACCTAATACATCTAAAGATGTACCATCACCAATTTTCACTTTACGCTGGGAACTTTCACAGAACTTTGAGTATAGAGACCGGTCACAGCACATATGGTCACTCGAGCCTGTATCGAGCACCCACTCACTCGATGAAGTAGCTGTGGCTGCCATCACCTCGTCCTCGGAAGCTAACATGAATGCATTGGTATCTGAATCCTTACATTGACTCTTCTTCTGTTTGAACCAGCAGTTGGAAATTTTATGGCCAAATTTCTTACAATATCTGCACTGTAATCTAGACTTATTGTTGTTGGTTGACTGCAGTTGTTTTGCCACTAATGCCTCTGTGTTCTCAACCTCCTTCACCCGAATCTCTTCGATGTGTAAACGAGCACTAAGTTCTAAGAATGTTTGTCGCTCTTCCGGTAGGGACTCCCAAGCGGAGATAAAATGTTTGTATGTAGGTGGAAGACTCATCAACACTTTTGTAATAAGCATTTTGTCAGGCAGTTTTTCGCCTCTGGCTATTATTTTTGATCTTATGTTTTCAACATTCGTAAGGAGATCTGTTAGGTTAGTTTGGTAGTTCAACGCATAAAACTGTTGATACAACAAGTGCACACTTACTTGAGATTCTTGTTCGTAAATTGATAATAATTTATTCCAAATTTCAAATGCACTATCGCAGGATAAGACTTGAGAAATGACTTGTTCACTCATTCTGCTGACTAACAGCGCCATTGTTTTCGCGTCCTTGTCGGTGCCCTTGGCATTGTTGGTTAGTATGTCATACAGCCCTTTTGATTTCAGTAATAAGGAAACTTGAAATTTCCATACGGTCCAGTTTTCTTCGCCCTTTAATTTTAATTTTGCTTCTTCTTTGTCCTCCATTGTTTATTGGCGGTCGTAAATCGTATGAACAAAAATGGCCAATGCCCAACCCACGCCTCCCACAGCGTGGTATATTTCCTTTCCACTCCTTTTACTTGCGTTCGGGGCCGTAACCTGTTGTAATCTCAGGGTCCGTGGATGCAGGAGTGGTTGATTTCAAATAATAAATATGTACTTGATACTTGGTTTTAATTAAAAATAAGAAACTCACAAGGAAGTACAGCCGACACGCCATTTGCAAAGTCAAGAAGGAAGGAAGAGAGTGTTGCCAGCCACAGATAACAAAATATCATAGTTCATAGATAAAAAATATTGTGACATTATAAATTATAATTAATATATCTAACAACATCCCTAAATTTTCTTTAAAATCTGTTTTATGGCCAGTCGACCACAGCTACAATATTTTTCGTTGGTGGACATCTCAGATTACATGGAATGGCCGTGGGCATGTACGAGTGGGTACAGAATGCTAAGTCTGGAAATCGCTGGATCTTCGTGTGTAATATATACGCGGTGAAAATATTCCCATTTCACGAATATAAACATGTGGGCAAATAAAGAAGGGTGTAAAAGTATTTTTAATAAGCAGTAAATTTCCACGATGCTCGTGTAATTTATTCGCCTCTTAATTTAATTCCTTTTATGGTATAAAATAGTTGTAAGAAAATATTTCTCGCGGTTGCGGCTCATAGTTGTGGAATGAGCTTAAGCCGCGTACAGGTGATTTATTTTTCTGAAGCAAGAAATATTAAGAAATACATAGAAATGTTTATTTCAAACATACTGAAATTTTGTAACATACATACTGTTTATTTGAAGACCGAATGGCGAAGCGGCAGCGAGCCTGCCGTCTGCGTCGGAGGTCGTGGGTTCGATTCCCACTATTGGTAAATGTTTGTGTGATGAGCATGAATGTTTTCCAGTGTCTGGGTGTTTTTCAATATATAATATTCAAGTATATTATATTTATATATATCTATCAGTTATCTAGTACCCATAACACAAGCTATCGCTTACTTTGGGTCTAGATTGCGATGTGTGTATAATGTCCTCATATATATTTATTTATTTATACTTGGTCAAATGGGTAAATAAAAACCCACGATAAGTACAATCATAAAGATCATCAGATCTGTCTAAACACAACAGCTGTAGCTGTTGCTATTACCGATTGTCCGTCCCTCCGTCTTTTGCCAGGCTGTATCTCTTGAAACGTAGTAGCTACATACTTGAATTTCACAGATGATATTGTATGTCTGTTGCCGCTATAGCAACATATTCTAAAACAGAATAAAAAAATATTTAAGGGGGTCTCCCATACAACAAACGTGACTTTTTGCTCGTTTTTACAGGACAATGACTATTGTTACGTGCTGGGTTCGACAATTTGGAATAAAACACCTGCTGATCCTTGATGAGACTTTATTCGGTACTTCCAGTATCCAATATCCCTGGTCTTCCTCGTAGTTCGCTTCCTCTTCGCTCTTGATCGCTTGCTTCGCTTGTTCACCTTACTCGTCCCTCAGTCAGACTGACTGCGTCGCGCGCTGCTCGCTTTTTATATACAGCTGAACGAGTCTCGAACATTCCACCCTCATTATTTATTGGAAGGGTCGATCGTTCGAGAAGTCGTAACTCCCAGAAATCCATTGTTTATAGAAAGGTCACTGACCCCTCAAGTTGTTTACAACTTACGAGTGATATTTCGGCAGTGCGATAATGAACCTTATGGCGCTTATCATAGGGTTCATTTGTAACACTGCCCTCCTCTTAGCGATGCTCGTCCCGAGTATCACTGTTGCTCCCGTGATGTCTCGCCAGGCGATCGATGTGTACCACCTTAAATGTACCTCTGGGTTGACGTTGAATCCTGTACGTGACATCATTCATACGGGTGACCACTTTGTATGGACCCTCCCATCTGGTTTGCAATTTTGGAGACTTCCCTTTCCGACGAGTCGGATTATGCAGCCATACTAAGGCGCCTTCTTCGAATCCGCTCGTGTTCGATTTCCGGTCGTACCTGGTTTTCATGTTCTCGCTCGATTGCAATCCGTTTTCCCGAACTGAGGCATGTATCTCCCACATTTTCTCCTTCAGGTTGGCAACGTAATCCTGAATGGTGCAAGGTTCGTCCGGTGATCCTCCCGTCAATAAGTCTATTGGCAACCGGAGTTCCCTGCCATAGTTGACAAACGCCGGAGTTGCCTTAATGCTCTCATGCTCTGCTGTCCTGTAGGCGAGGAGGAACAGTGGGATGTACTTGTCCCAGTCTCTCTGATGGGTGTCCACCAGTTTAGCCAAATGTCTTTCAAGAGTCTGGTTAAACCTTTCCACCATTCCATCCGACTGCGGGTGGTATGCAGTTGTGCGCGTTTTATGCAGACCTAAAGTTCTGCATACTTCCTGAAACACTTGTGACTCAAAGTTCCTCCCTTGATCGGAGTGGATCTCCAGCGGTACACCAAAACGACATATGACCTCCTCGACTAGCTTAGTTGCAACGGTTGTAGCTTCCTGGTTAGGTATGGCAAACACTTCTGGCCACTTAGTGAAGTAGTCCATAACAACCATGAAGTATTTGTTCCCCGATTCCGTCACAGGAAATGGCCCCGCTACATCCACAGCTATACGCTCCCAAGGTGCACCAACGTTGTACAGTTGCAGGTTACCCCTACTCCTTGTCTGTGGTCCCTTCACAGCAGCGCAAGTGGTACATTTACGGCACCAAGCCTGCACATCTTCCCGACAATGAAGCCAGTAGAACCTCTCTCGTACCTTCGTAAGTGTTTTCTTGACGCCAAGATGGCCTCCTGAAACACCGTCATGCACTTCACGAAGGACATCGGGTACTTTGGACCTCGGAACAATTATCTGAAGATGGAACTCCCTGCCGTTAGTCTTCTCCCATTTCCGGTAAAGTATTCCATTCTGTAGAATAAGACTGTTCCACTGAGCCCAATACGCCTTAGTGACAACACTCGTAGGTGCAACCTCACTCCATGTTGGTCTAGCGTCCCCCCTTTTCTTCCACACGATGATATGCCGCAGATCATCATCGCCCTCTTGAGCCATCTTCATTGCATCATCCTCCCAGGGTCCTAAGGAACTCGTCCTGGTAAGTTTCAAGGTCACTTCCATGGACTCCTGTTTCATGCAATGTCTGCAGTCTTCCGGGCACGGTCTTCTTGAAAGTGCATCTGCATTTCCGTGAGACTTCCCACTGCGATGTTGAGTCTTGAAGTCATATTCCTGGAGTTGTTCGATCCATCGAGCGACCTGACCTTCAGGATTCTTAAATTGCAGTAGCCATTTCAGTGCTGCATGATCGGTGCGTAGTAAAAACTGTCGACCTATGAGGTATTTGCTGAAGTGCTGTAACGTCTTTACCACGGCCAAAAGCTCTCTTCTTGTCACACAGTAGTTCCGTTCCGGTCTCGATAGTGATTTGCTGAAATACCCAATCACAACTTCTCTATCGCCCTGTTTTTGAGAAAGCACTCCTCCAATCGCCGTATTACTTGCATCTGAATCGACGATAAATTGGCCCTCTGGTTGTGGGTAACCCAAAATTGGTGTTTCACATAAGCATTTCTTCAGATTTTGAAAGGAATTCTCGCAGGCTTCATCCCAACAAAACTGTCGTTTCTCTTCTGTTAGTTTGTGTAATGGTTTGGCGATCTCCGAAAACCCCTTGACAAAACGCCTGTAGTAGGAACACAAGCCCAAAAATGCCCTTACCTCTGTCTTGTCTTTGGGGGTGGGCCATTTTTTAACCGCTTCAACTTTCGCTGGGTCAGTTTGTATGCCCTCACTAGTGATGACATGGCCGAGATAATTCACTTCATTCCTGAATAACTGACACTTCTTCGGGTTCAGTTTTAAGTTTGCTCCATATATTTTTGCGAAGACGCGTTCCAAGTTTCGCAAATGGTCTTCGAAGTCCCGACCCATGACAACGACGTCATCCAGATATACGAAGCAGGCGTCTCCTACCAACCCTGCTAGCACACACTCCATGAGTCGTTCAAAGGTGGCAGGCGCGTTGCACAAACCAAATGGCATGACATTGAACTGCCATAATCCTTTTCCTGTTGAGAACGCTGTCTTCTCCTTGTCTTTTGGATGGATTTCCACCTGCCAGTATCCAGATTTCAGGTCTAGAGTCGAAAACCATTTCATACCACTCAAGGTGTCCAGAGTGTCATCTATTCTGGGTAGCGGATAACTGTCCTTCTTTGTGATGTCATTGAGTCGCCTATAGTCCACACAGAACCGTGTGCTTCCATCTTTCTTCTTTACTAGCACAACAGGCGAACACCATGGACTTGAGGATGGTTCAATGATTTTGTTCCTTTCCATCTCTTGCAGCATATCCTTGACTTCTTTCTCTTTCGCTATCGGTATCCGTCTTGCCCGCTGACGGATGGGTCTCCCGTTGCCGGTATCAATTCTATGCTGCACTAACGACGTTCTTCCCGGGTTTCCTTCCTGACTAGAAAAGATGTCCGCGTAACGTAAAAGAAACTTCTTAGCCTTGATGCTTTGCGAATAAGTCAGGTTACTTTTGCAGTCTTTAAGGAGATCATTGACTGTAGAATCATTCCAGGAACCTGCTTTATCCGAGCTTGGCATTGACGTGCATTTCTTCAGCCACACAACTTCCTCGCACTTCCCGATGATGTCTCCCTTATTAAAGTTGATCTCGTGATCTTTCAGATTCAGAACTCTTACAATAGCTTTATTGCTACCATTGACAAGAGTTCTTGCTGTCATAAATCTCCGAGACACCGACTTCTGGGGGTTGTCCTCAATTAACACGCATCTGTCCCCCTTGGTGGTATTAGTACTTGGCAGCTTTACCAACACATGAGCCTCCGATCGACTAGGAATGATGATTTCCTTAAGACATGTTACCTTTCCATTGGCGCCACCAAGTATGAAGATTTCTTCTCCACCACATTTAAAAACTCCGTCAGCAACATTGATTCTACAGTTGTGTGCCTTCATAAAATCCAAACCCAAGATACAGTCATCCAAAATTTCAGCCACGATGACGTTGTGCGTATAAGATGTCTCCCCTATGTACATCCTCACGGATATTTCACCCAGGACGGGTATCGGCTGGCCGGAGGCTGAAAGAAGTCGACAGTTGATTTGCTTCTTGTTCCCCATTACAGATTTCAGGAGGCCCGGCCGAACTATTGTCCTGGAGGCACCAGTATCTAACGTCATCCTGCAGTCGGTCCCGTTTATGGTGCCAGCTATAACTAAATTATTCCCGTTGCATGCCTGAGAGATCACCGTTGCTGGGGCTTCCTCCGTGCCAGCCAGTACTCGCCCCTTAGTTCTGGCTGTTACTCGTTTCCCTGATTTTTAGGAGAACCTGTATCCCCACTCTTCTTCTTCAGCTCCTCCAAATATTCCTCCACTTTCTTTAATCTAGACATCTGTGACTCTTTCTGTGGGCAATTCAGCTGCAGATGTCCTCGTTCGCCGCATTTATAGCACACAACACCAAGGTTCTTCTTGAATGAGGTCTTGACCTCTTTCACCTCCTCCGATACTTCCCGTAGCTTGTGAACAGGTGTCTGCCGAATGTCGTGTCGCACTGCCTCGACTTCCAAGGCATGCGCCAACGCTTCCTTTAATGAGGCATGATGGCGAAGCCTCACGGCAGCTCTTACCTCCAGGTCTCTGATTCCATCAACAAATGCTTGCACGGTATTTGCAGTTGTCATCTTGTCATCGGCCGATGGATACGCTTTCCGCACGAGCTTTTCGATTTCCAACGCCCATTGCTGGAGCCCTTCTCCTGCTCGTTGAACTCTGTCGCGCAGCTGGGCGCGGAAAACATGCTCCAGATGTCGTTCCCCGTACCTAGATTCGAGTGCATCCAACAGCTCTTTATATCCACAACCCGAACTAGGCAGGGCCTCCAGAACGGTTAGAGCCTGCCCTCTGAGCGCGACAGTGAGGGCAGTCAGGCACTGTTCATCAGTCCATCCGTTGGCAGCAGCGACCGTCTGGAACTGGTGCCGGTATGCGGACCAGGAGGTGCTGCCTTCGTATGGGGGTACCTTCACATGCGGTCCCTGGACTGCACTCACTGCTCCACCTGATGTCCCCCTTGTGGCTTCCAAACGTACAAACTTCTTCTGCAGTTCGGTGAAGCCACACTTCATGTTTTCAACGTCGGTTCCCAGACAAGTGACCCGTTCCTCCATTAGATCCAAATCTTTCCGTATGTTGGCCACCATGCCGCCAACTTCGTTCACTGCAGACAAGACGGTCTGCTGAACCTCTGCAAACTTGCCGTCCTGATTTTCTTGAATCGCCGCAAACTTGCTGTCCTGATTTTCTTGAATCGCCGCAAACTTGCTGTCCTGATTTTCTTGAAGCGCCGCAAACTTGCTGTCCTGAGCTGCAAAATGCAGTTGCATCATCCGTAGCAAACTGGATAAGTCGATGTTGGGCGTGGCTTGTTTAGAAGGCGGGGCATGGTGGGCGGGGCCAGTGGGCGGAGCTCCCGATGAGGTGGGCGTGGCCTCAGGGGGCGTGGCCTGGTGGGCGGGGCCAATGGGCGGAGCCTCAGGGGGTGTGGCCTGGTGGGCGGGGCCAGTGGGCGGAGCTTCCGATGAGGTAGGCGTGGCCTGAGGGGGCGTGGCCTGATGGGCGGAGCCCGTGGGTGGCTCATGGTGGCGGGACCCAACGAGCGCCGGCTCTTCCAGGTGCTCCACTGCAGGTGGACGGCTGGATTCCGCAGCACGCTGGGCCCTGGTCTTGACACCCTCACTGCTGGAGTCGTCTCTTGGAGTCAATGGCATCTCTTCCAAATCGCACTTCTGACACCAATTGTTACGTGCTGGGTTCGACAATTTGGAATAAAACACCTGCTGATCCTTGATGAGACTTTATTCGGTACTTCCAGTATCCAATATCCCTGGTCTTCCTCGTAGTTCGCTTCCTCTTCGCTCTTGATCGCTTGCTTCGCTTGTTCACCTTACTCGTCCCTCAGTCAGACTGACTGCGTCGCGCGCTGCTCGCTTTTTATATACAGCTGAACGAGTCTCGAACATTCCACCCTCATTATTTATTGGAAGGGTCGATCGTTCGAGAAGTCGTAACTCCCAGAAATCCATTGTTTATAGAAAGGTCACTGACCCCTCAAGTTGTTTACAACTTACGAGTGATATTTCGGCAGTGCGATAATGAACCTTATGGCGCTTATCATAGGGTTCATTTGTAACACTATATAGGATGTATGGACTCCCGTATCAAGCTGAATCAAATCCAGACCTTAATTTTTATAGACTACGGTCGCCACATTAACTCCTACAATCTTTAATTTTTTTTTATTAACATCCGGATTTCAAAGTTATACGCAAATTAACAAGTCGTACTACTTCTTAATAAAATCTGTATGACAGGAAATGTACATCGAAAAAAAGTAACTTTTTGTATGCAAAATTAAATTCCGGATATGAAAAACAAATTCCTAGTGCCAATGGTTTTTAAAAAAACACTATTTATTTTATTTAATTTTCCTGTAATATTTTGGTTTTGGTTCATGAGAAAACTTGATACCACATTTGGTCATTCTCATATTTTGATGGCCAGGGGTGTCTAGTTTATTTTAATACTATTGAGAATTGGTCTTGATGGTTGCCTGGAAGAGATCGCTGTGTAGCGATAAGGCCGCCATATGTACATTAGTATAACTTTTGTGTATTTATCAATGTTTTCTCATGTTTTATTGGTGTACAATAAAGAATTTTCTATCTATCTATCTATCTTGTTAGTACGGAACCCTGAGTACGCGACCCCGACTCGCACTTGGCCAATTTTTATAACAGTTCGGTTTTTCTTATTATCGATGTAAACCCACCCCTACACGCCGCATTAGCAGCAGGACGCCGTCAGCGAGGAATTTCATTAGTCATTCCCTCGGGAGCGTTCCATCAGAGATTCCTCGCGAGCAACGCAGCCGGGAGATAAATATTGAGAAGTGGCGGATTCCCATCGAAATGGATCATGTTTGAACATTATTGGCATTCCCTAATACATCTTAATAGAGGTGGAATCTTGGAACGCAAATGTGAACCATATATTATAGACCTGGGATCACAGAGGATCACAATCACAGGTCTGTCAGACTATCGGATTAACCTAACCTAAGGGTTTTAAGGGTTTCATGCATAAATGGGTAAATATGAAACCCTTATGGTGCGTTGTCTGTCCGTCTGTCTGTCAATCTGTTTATCACAGTTAATTATTTCAGAAACTATTACAGACGTCGACATAAAAGTTGGAATATTTGTACAAGATAGTGCCTGGTCTAACGTCAATGCAATAAAAAAATGTAAATTTTACTAGAACCAGGATTAGTGTGTTAACTCAGAGTTAACACGCTAACCCTGAGTAAATTGTCAAAATTGTCCAATGTGAGACGTTGACTCTAGGGTTAAAAATTTAATAAATAAACCCCCTTTTCGCGCAAGTGGACCTTAAAAGGGCGGAAATCGTGGCGTTGGAATTTCAATGTAAGATGATTATACTTTGTGGTGTGTCATAATATGAAAGGTTAACATTTCATAAGCGGATTTTTATGTATATGTAAAGTTTCCTTTCGTAAACCTTTTCATAAAAAATACCTCCTCCTCCTATAGAATCCTCCATACTACAAAAGAAGTAACTAGTGTGGAGCCTTTGAGAGAGGGTGTTGGAAAGAATTTATAAAAAAAAAACAAAGTAGACCGCACCTAGTGGAATACAGCACAGTACAATTAACAATCTGAAATGAGAGTTAAGGAATTCCTGTAGCGCTGCATCCCTAAAAAATTGGTTGTCTGTAAAGTCGGTTTACGGACGATAGATTTACGTAATAACGTCATATTTGGCCTCTCTATCGTTTGTTTTATCGTGCCTCTCTATCGCTTGTTGCGTTACTATTTTTCATGTGCGTTGCAGGTGTTCATCAATTTATTAAACGTTATCACGTCAAAAAATTAAGAATTCTCAGTTAATTTCTATTTACTAATTTATATATTTATGTTACAGTGTTTCACATACTAGGTATTCTTTTATAAATTAGCATTTATAGTGTATCAAAATTATCGTGTCAGCGGTAATTGCTCCCATAGTTCAATTGGCAGAGCACCCGGCCGCGGTAGCTGGGGGATACGGGTTCAAGTACCATTGGCAGCGATAATTTTGATACACATTGTTTTCAGTCATAGGCAGACTGCTGAATTATATTGCGAAACTACAGTTTCAATCCAATTTCAAAAAATATTTCTATATTTTAGTCGTAAGAGTTTGGACGTAAGGGGATACAACAGCAAGGAGAAATATACTCGTTGGTGGTGTCAAATATGAGCGTAATACATCTCAGCACTGCAGTTTGCACTGCAGTTAGCATTGCGGCGCGCAGTTACGGACGCCAGTTTCACGCTAGCGCGGAGACGGCGTCCGTAATTCGCACTGTTTGTCTTTTCATCAACTTCCTAGTTCCCACCGACTCAGTCAGTTTCACCGAGCTCAGTGCTACGGGTATCTCTCGGTAAAATTTAGTTTTGTTGGTGTTTTTACAAAGTTTCTCTATCAATCGACACTTATTAACGGGTAAATACGATTTTATTTATGCGATTTTTAGTATATTTATTATGAATATTATAGATATGTACAAGTATATTTAATATTTTTGTTGTAGTTTTATCATTGTTATATTTAGTATAAGTAATTTATTGTAAGTAGTGTATTATATTTATTTATTCTGGCACCACCTACCTCGTATCCAATGTAAAATATTCCTTCACGCCATTGGTTGCCTGGAAGAAATCGCTATGTAGCGATAAGGCCGCCAAGTTGTACTCCTAAGTTTGTGTTTTCATTATTTCTACTTTTTGTTATATTTTATTCTGTGGTGTGCAATAAAGTATTTATCTATCTATCTATCTATCTAACTTTTAGGTTTTATTAATTAATTATTTGTATTTAACTAATAATATATTCAATGTGTCTTATTAGTACAGAGTTACTTAATGGTTGGGTCTTTTATCTAAACTCGGTTAGAGGCAGATACGCGGTTGAAAAAAAATTTCCATAAGTCGCTTCAAATTCACCATTTCTTTTTTAATTTTGTCGGAAACTACAATGGAATTTCATGTATTTTTTTATTTATTTATGTCTGTAGTATATTTTTTCAAAAAGCTGAGATTTTTTTTGAAAGCTGGCTTGGTTTTACAATAGGTTACTAGGCAAATTCTTACTGTTGCACCCACCAATGTGTTTGTAAGAGTTAAAGAGGACAAAAATAAAATCGTAAGTATGTTAGGTAAAAGGGTCTGAATGAAGTTGCATATTGCTATTTAGTTATCGTTCGTAGTCAGTAATAAACGACTTTTTACATTTCAAAGGTTATAAACATGCATAAATGAAAGAAGGTACTGACTTTAGTGCCAGCATGAAAAGCTACAAAATAACATGTAGGTATAATCTAAAAATGGAAAATTTCTAGACTTTTTCTCAGTTAATAAGATCAAATAGTTCGACAAAGAATAAGTCGGTGATTTTCTTAGTTAATAAGATTAGTGTCTTTGATAAGGGAATCCTAATTTTCATAAAACAGTTGGCGCAGACGTCTTCGACAGTAAAAAGGAAGGCTAACGACTTATATTATCACAAAGGGTCTTTTGTCCGTGAACCTTTTTTCTAAGTAAGTATAGAAAGAAAATAGAGGTATAGCGCAGACTAATAAAAAAGCGGACTGAACCTCGCTTATTAAATACTAGCTTTTGCCCGCGGCTTCGCCTGCGTGAATTTCGGGCTGTTACAAATACCGTGGGAGCCAACTATTTTCTGGGATAAAAAGTAGCATACGGGATAGACAAACAGTCAACTTAACCCATAACCCATTGCTAAACACACATTGTTAAAAGCGTACAGTGCTAAGTTCAGAACCTATATGGTGCCCATTATCACAGCTGTAGTGATCAGTAGTAGTAGTATCAGATCTGTAGTATCATTAGCTTTTGCACACCGCCCTGCCTGTGTCAAATTCGCTTTTTAACAAATCCTGAGGGAAACATAAATTTCCCGTTCCCATTCAATATTACAACCTTATACCTACTTTCAAAGATGTTTGCTTTAGCTACGTACCTATAGATGTAGCTATAGATTGCTGTAAAAATTTCCCACGGGACCTATGGAATTTCCCGGAATAAAAGGTAGCCTATGTGTTAATCCGGGTTATAAGCTATCTATGTTCCAAATTTCAGCCAAATCGGTTCAGTAGTAGCGGCGGGAAAGCGGAACAAACATACAAACAAACTCACTTTCCCATTTATAATATTAGTAAGGATAAGGATTAGTAAGGATAAGGAAGTAAGGATTAACCTAACCCATTGCTAAACACACATTGTTAAAAGCGTACAGTGCTAAGTTCAGAACCTATATGGTGCCCATTATCACAGCTGTAGTGATCAGTAGTAGTAGTATCAGATCTGTAGTATCATTAGCTTTTGCACACCGCCCTGCCTGTGTCAAATTCGCTTTTTAACAAATCCTGAGGGAAACATAAATTTCCCGTTCCCATTCAATATTACAACCTTATACCTACTTTCAAAGATGTTTGCTTTAGCTACGTACCTATAGATGTAGCTATAGATTGCTGTAAAAATTTCCCACGGGACCTATGGAATTTCCCGGAATAAAAAGTAGCCTATGTGTTAATCCGGGTTATAAGCTATCTATGTTCCAAATTTCAGCCAAATCAGTTCAGTAGTAGCGGCGGGAAAGCGGAACAAACATACAAACAAACTCACTTTCCCATTTATAATATTAGTAAGGATAGTAAGGATAAGGATAAGGATTGAAGCCTTGAAATGGCGGTGCGCGCAGAGCGTCAAAAGTTGACGTTTGTGCTACTTTTGAGTGAATTAAGGAATGCAGAGTCCACAATGGAGCATTTGTTTTTTATCAATCATATGAGTCAGTTTAACACGCTCTTTAGCCACGTGTATTTTTCGGTAAAACTGAGTTTTGACCAATAGTAAAACTGGTATTATTATTGGTATGTTTCATTAGCCAACATCCTAAAAGACAACCAAAATATTTTTTCATTTATCTCCTAACGTTCCTAACGTTCTTATATAAGAAAGTTACGAGTTAATTAATGAATAAGTTATACAACGCTCTCTTGCACATATTGCTTCGATGTTTTTATAACGACGATGTACGTACTTTCCTAGATCTGATGAATGTGGTTGCGAATGGATGGAAACATCTATACTCTTACATATAGTGTCAATGTAAGCTTAGAGTTCGACCTCTACCGTACACGCGACTTAATATGAGTACCTACTCCTATTTCTATTATTATTTATTTGAGTTGGTTCTCTTTTTTTAAATTCATACATGAGTTCATTATTATAATAGAAAAAGAAAAGTTTCGATGTCGTCTATCCCAGATAATAATACTTGTAAATCATTGCTAGTAGAGTTCAATTAGCTTTGTATGTAATTGTTATATTACTGACTTAACATAATTATTATTATTATTACCACCCACATTAAGTATATATATTTTTAAAATAATTATAATTATAGAATCTTCTAGACTATACCACTCCATTCATAAAGATTTCAATTCGCAAAATAGTATTTATAGATTATAAGTAGATAAAGTCATCATCTCATATCTATTTTGAAACTTGAATCAGCTTTTGGTAACCCTAATTGGGCTCAATATTTTTTTCATTTTATGATAACGGTTTTCTCTATTGCTGCGTAATGGATGGGGACTTAAATCAATTTAAAAATAAAATAGAACAATTACCTATTCCACAAGATCAAGATAAAAGCAAACTTTGGTCTGAAATGTTTTAAGAATAAAGAAGCTCGCGTTTTTTTTTAAAAAAAAATATTGATATAAGAAAAGGAAACTTTTGAAAGACGAGTAAATTATCTTAGTCAATATTGTATATTATTTTAGTCACTATTGTCAGTTCTCTATCTACTATCCATAACACAAGCTATCGCTTACTTTGGGGCTAGATTGCGATGTGTATAATATCCTGATATAAAAAAATATTATATTTAGTCAGGTTAGTTTTGCAAAAATACGACTTGTATAGCTATTGAATGGAAGCAGGCGTTATTTTGCGGAAATCCATAATTAGCAGGACAGATTAATTTGTTTTGCTGTAATCCGCTACTTGAAAAGATTCTGTATGGTACAATATGCAGGAACACTGCCCACATGAAACACCACACACAATTTTGAATTTTCCAACACTTCAACCGGGACATCCTCAGGAGATGTTGACTTCACAATGCGAAATCGTAAATGCGACTCTACGATCGGGACAAAACGTGCGTCGAAGAAAGTGTTGGAAAATTGTGTGTGGTGTTTCATGTGGGCAGTGTTCCTGCATATTGTACCATACAGAATCTTTTCAAGTAGCGGATTACAGCAAAACAAATTAATCTGTCCTGCTGACTTGTATAGCGTCGACCAAGTTAAATCTTTGTGCACCGATCGAGCCGCGTAGACACTGATTGGTTAGCGCATCGGTTGAGCGGCGTACGTAATTGGCTGATGACGGTTAAGTTGCTACGGTTTAGTACTCAGTACCAACATAGTCTTACGCCTCGGGTACGAGGCTAAGAGATTGCCGCCAATAATGTTTTTGGAGAAAAATTACAACAGTATTACGTAAGTCTATTGCCTATTAAAGGTTCTTTATAGGTCGCGCAGCGTACCGTGTAATAAATATGAAGTAGGTTACGCGTTGGACCGGAAAAAGACATCGTGCGACAGTAAACAACCTTTCAGGCTTCACTTCAGTCAGCCGATAAACGCACGTCCAAGAGAGCAGAATGTGAGAGCTAATGATAATAAATAAACATTTACTATAGTGCTTCATACATTTATAGGATATAATTCCTAAATATTTTTGAATCATACCGACAGACATTTACAAACAAAAATACAAACTTTCTTATAACGGTTGCCAATATTCAGCCTATCCATAGTTTGCCTTACTAGAGATAGACATTTGACATATTTTGTAAGGAGCTAAGTAATGTCACATTGATATCTCTATAATAGTTGTGCAAATGGAAGATAGATAGAATATTGAGAACCGGCATTAATAGCACAAAATCTCTGCAATTTGAAAAGCAGCCCATTTCATACAATTTGTGGATTACAAAATACATAAAATAGTTTCATAAATGGAATGGTAACTCGGAAGCTCCAAACGAGATTTGTGTTATGGCATATCATAAACGTGATAAAACACAAAGCTCCAGTTACCCGAGCCGTATATTTCCCGGGATCACCGTTCGTCTATTTCACAAGACGTAATACAATCTTTGATATAAAAGGCCCACTGTTTCGTGGGATTATCCGGGATTCGCAACAATCAAAGGAGGAATTACTTTAAGGGCGTTCTCTATTGTTACAAAATCTTTCATGCTCTAGCGAGTATTGAAAGTCGAAAGTCCATGAAATATACAGATGATTATGGCGTTATCAGTGATCCCCGGATTTAAAGAACAACACGCGACCTTTCCGAACCTCCGATATCCTTTGCCAAAGTACCAGACCTCTTGGCCCAAAAATAAATCGATAGTCACAGTAATAGACTTGCTACGAACTAGCACGTAAAGTCACAAAAGTTAGCGTGTCTCTTAAGAAAATAAAATTTTCTTAATGGACTATTTAGAATGAAGGATAACACTTAACGTGCTAAATAAATTAATAATTTTAAATATAGGTCGTGACGCGATTGTTTAGTCTTGTTATTCACTTCAACGGTTCAACCCTCCTGTTACTGTTTAAGTTTTACTCCTAATAAATTCACCGAGTTTTACCTAACTACCACCTTCCTAGTTTCTGAAGAAACAGTTTAGATAATGTCTATTGTTATGTCGCACGGGATTAATAAATGTCTACTCCTTAACAGGATGTGTAGCTTGACGTATCCATGTGATACTGAGTGATGTTTATTGGACACGTAGAAACATGAATACCTTTTTGTAACAAAAAGCGATCAGGTGAAGTGACATGCGTCATCAAATCTAACGTTATAAGATTTGTAATAAATCAGGCAGATGTACAAAAGAGTAAAACGAAAAATGTGCAATATACATAAGTAACAAGAAATGTTAATTTATTTTGCTATAATAATCCGCTACCTGAAAAGAATCTGTATCGCCCTCCCATTCAAGCACGAAAGCCAAGCTCCCAAGCGAGCAAGATCGTGGTTTTATAAAAGTTTCGCGTAATGTTGTAATGTGGTGGAATTTTATGAAAATCGGTTCAGTAGTTTTGCGTGAAGGATTAAATGAGATCAAGGATTAAGAAACAAACTTATAATGTCTATTTGTAATATCCCTCTCTGCGTCGAGCGTCGTATTCCTCATTACTGAGGGTGGGGTCCCCTTCCACTGAAGACTTTCTCCAGGACGATGTCGCACCATGTTCCCCTGTTGACCTATGTAATATAATGAGTGTGTAAAAGATCTCACACTCCACAACTCCAGTAGGGTTAGTAGAAAAGTTTTTGTACCCGCCGAAAGTTTAGTTCACAATGTGTCCAATTGGAGCACTGGCTAGTGGCTGCAGATATTTGGAGGAATCCGATCCGTTTATTCGAAGCGATTCAAATCGAAGGTACAAAAACCTGAGAGGTTAGTACAGTGGGGTTAGTACAGGTTTTTGGACGAATTTTGAGTCGACTCGCATCACACAAACGAATCGAAATCCTCCATACATTTACAGCCAACGCCATTCATTAGAGCGTCCCATCGCCGCCAGGCGGCGAATGTCACATTCGGGTATTTAATATATAGGTATTAATTTTAATATAATTAATTAATATAATCCATTTAATTTATAATATTAAACGGAAAGGAGACAGTCACTGACATGCGGCTTTCAATAGATGGCACTGTATGGAGGAATTCGATTAGCTTGTGCGATGCGAGTCATCTTAAAAATTCGTACAAAAACCTGCACTAACCCCTCTGTACCCTAAAATTTATAAGATTTGGTACAGATAGAAGCTACATACACTTGCCGTATGTACGAGTATGTACTTCAATACTTGTGCTCGCAGTAGTAGTAACTAGTAACAGTACAAGTAGGTATCCGAGCTGAATAGCGCCCTGGGCGTCACGTAGATGCTCATTTAGTTAGCGTCTTAAGGATATACAACAATTGAACTAGAGCGGAAAGCTTCCTAATCTAATACCATCATGCTCCGAGAATTACGGACAAAGAATAAATTTACTACGGACACTACGTCGTTGTGAAGTTTGTATGTTTGTAATTTTGTTACTATTTCATACCGCAGCTATTTGACCCGGGAGGTTTCACTGACACATACTCGTACCTTCTTCCGACCACCCAGCGAGGTTTTTAAGGACCCCTCTTGAGAGCCGGAAAGAGATAGAGGGTAGATAAAGTAGTGTGACAGAAAGAGAGCACAACGTTTAGGTTAATAAAGCCGTACGTATAAGGCGCTTTTACTAACTGAATTGCTGGTTATTGTGTTAGTACTAGAATAGCTATTAATTTAAATCATATTACGGGGTAAATATTCTATACTTTGTAAGGTATAATATTATTATGGTATTCTATGATTTAGCTAACATTTAGATTGGAGTGAATCATCGCGGGATTTAAAAAAAATGCTTTCTTTCGACAGAGAATCGTCTTTTCCATTTCTGTAAGCCGAGTACTCACGGGTAATATGTAACAACGTTAACAAATTAATTAGAAGTACCTTGTATCTGGAGGGTTGCCAAATTGGCGCAGCGGATTGTAGTAACAATTTATGGTTACAACTTTTTATACGGCGTTTATGGTAATATATCGGGCTTTATCTCGCGATCCTATCGATTTCCTTGCTATATAAATTACCAATAACTAGCATTTGCTTGCACGTTCATAGTACCTAATATTGTCTTTGTTTATTTTTGTCTTTTTCACTCTCACAAATATGTTAGTGGGTGCGAAATGCAACGTCGCGGAAGAATGTAACAGAAAACCGACGTTTTACTATTTTCTAAAAAACTAAGCCAGTCATACAAATATATCCATTGTAGTTTCCGATAAAAATTAGAAAAATGAAGATTTTGGAGCATCTTTTGGGAGAACTTTCTATCAAGGTTTTGTAATTGAGGACGATCAACCAGAACTCGAATTGAAATGACGCTCCTTACGATGCACTTGCATAAATAGCTATTATAATGTTAGTAAGGAAGTCAGAATATATTATTTGTGCAACATTGACAATTTATGACGTAGACAAGGCATACCTAAGCAAAGATTCTAAAAATCCTCTGGGTCAATAGACATAAACCCTGGACAGGGTGCACGGCTCGAAAAATGTCGCCAGTTTATCGGTGCTAATAATGCTTGTTTTTCCACCAACAGTAAGGCTACGCTGTAGTTCGATCAGCGGCCACCTATAGAAATTTGACAGATGGCGCTACTGTTTGCTTGTACGAAAAAAGTTTACGTAAAACGTTCGGATGCCCATGCCCTGAGTTTTCTTATCAGTGTCTGGGTTGCTGGTACGAACTAGGTCGGTTGTACTAAAATCTCGGATATAGAAGTTACTTGAGTTTCTATTAGGCTCTCTTGTCTTGAAGTGTTGACTTACACTCGACATCCGATGCACTAGGTATCCATTCCCTCGGGCCCTTGAGCTTGACTCTTGAGAAGGCTCAGTTATATCATGGAACGCAGCTAGATAACTACTTCAACACAGTTTCAACAGATCTAAAACCACGATTTTAGGTTTTACGTATTAATAATAAAAGAAAAACTAAACTTAAGTATACGAGTAACCCTTTTTTGATCAGTTAGTGCCCTTTCATCTCCAACCATTATCTGAAATTGGGTAATTTTATAAATTTAAAAGTTGGTACATTCATAATTTACCAGATCCTAGCATTCAAAATCAAAATCAAAAATTGTTTATTTCAGTAACCTTAGAATTTAAATGAGAAAATAATAAGATGGAACTTTCATTTAAGGGCACTAAAATTGCCCCTGTGTTAGAAAGTCCCGCTCTTCCGTTACAAAAAATAACAGTACAAAAAACAGTAAACAGACAGATTTAGATGTGTGTTTGCATAGCATTGGAGCATGAACATACTGCTAAGATTTAGTTTTTGATACGAAACATACAGATACCTTAAGATACAGAAATACACATGCTTATAAAAAGCATGCCATTAGAGCATGCTTGAAATGATTTGCATGTGGGATAAGCATGCTCATTACAATCAGGCACTTCGTATACATGCTAGTAGGTAGCAAATGCTCGAAACTAGCATGCTACTACTACGTAGCGTGCTACTACTACTACGTATCGTACCTTTATTTAAACTAGTTATAGATATTTCAATCCACGACGGCGCGCCCTACTCTGTAAAACTATATATAAATCGAATGTAACATAAGCGATTTTGACAGAGTGGGGCGCGACGTCGTGGATTTAAATATAAATATACTTATATGTTAAGGATATACTTATAGACCTTTCCTTTACATCACATTCGTAATCAGTTGTGATATAATACGTGATATACATACTCGTACTATATACTTAATGGCTGATATAAAAATATAATATCCAATAAAATAATAAAGGACATAATTTTAAATCTTTTAGTAGACCATGTACGAATAAGTCATACTTTGTAGTAATGGCATTGAACTCTTTTTGTATTTTTAATTTTTAGGATTGTTGCATGTTATCGAACTCCAATCGGGTAGGTTCTAGTACACATTTTCTTTCATTGAATAAAAGAGACTCTTTTGTAGGCGCATTTGCTAAGATATCTTATTCTTTAAGGACTTATTTCAAAGTACAGAAAAGCCTTGCGCATAACAAAAGAGGCGTTTTAAGCTGCATAAAGCGATATTGCTGAGTAAAACATACAATGCATTCATAGCGTTTAAGCTATGTATTATTATAGGATTTATGCTGCTATTAATAGTTTCTAAGACATCATGTATTTCTTCTGTGTAAAATTTTCATTGAATCTAACTCACTCTCTCATTCTGTCCTGACCGAGCCAACATCCAGCCCAAACCGCTGGATTTTGAGACTTTAAATTTGACACATGACATTTGAACATTTCATAAAAAATCTAGGGGTGCACTGAAAAAGAATTTTTCAAAACTCACTCCCTGAAGAGGGATGAAACAGGGATCCAAATTTTGTATGAAGAAATACTCCTCCACGCCGCAACTGCTGCACCGATTTGACTCGGAATGGAGATAGATTATATCTGATTAACACTCATTAAGCTACATTTTATCTGGCAAAATCTATTGTTACCGGGGGATATGTGAAAAACCGTAATTCATGCGGGCGGAACGGCGAACGTCCGCTAGTCTCTTGTAAAAAGTGTCCACTAATTCCCGATAAAAAAATTCATTTATTGAACTGTTCGGACAATTTCTACTGGGAAAATATTGTCCGAAGATAAGAATCTATTGGTAGCAATAGTAATGACTACTGACGCTCTTATATTTCGTTAGTGCGACTTTTACTCCCGATACAGTGCCATAGAGTTGCTATAAATTAAATATAATGTTATGAAAGCCATAACATTGACACGTAACAACACGCTGTGTAAGTTATGATTCGTTTTTGGCTGGGTGCCAGCCTAGTAGTGGGCGAACACCACGTAACTAGCTAGTCAAGTTTCTTGCGAGAAAATCTTGACAAACACTCGACCCCGTATGAGGGATATTAAAACAATGTCTTAGGCAAAAATCACCTATATACAACCCTAAAGATCTCGCCAAACAGCGGGGCGTGGCGGCACTGTTTTAAGATTACTTCACTACATTCATTCACCAGGGGCAATAGGCCAAAAGACTAAAAAGTTCCACAATAGGTGGCGTATGCTGTAGTCACTGTATCCCAGTAAAAGCTCTTTAATATGACAAGAGCCGTTCAATAGAGTGATCTTGTCCCAAGCCACAATCACCCATCCAATCTGCTAATAGTCAACGGTGAACGGACTGATCATAGAAAGATCAAAAATGATAAAAAAAAGTTATAAGATTTAACTTGATTGATGGCGGGATGCGATTTGAGCAAATTGTACTTGTACTCGTATTACACTTTAAATTGCAGAAGGTCGAGGATCCGATTGAAGTCGTTCTACACTTACGGAACTGACTGTTATAAATAGACATAAACCCTGGACAGGGCGGACGTTGCGAAAACATTTCGCAAGGCCAGCTGTAGTTCGCTCAGCAGCCACCTACAGAATTTTGACCGATGGCGCTACTGTTTGCTTGTACGAATAAGGTTTACGTAAATCGTATCGGATGCCCGAATTTTTTTTATCAGTGGCATTACACCATGAATTACTATAATAGCTTCTCACCAATTAAAATTTGAATTTGGCGGGCTTACTATTGCGTTGAGCCTCCTTACTTCATTAGAGCGAACTATCTAAAAGCCAACAGAAGCCAACTTTACTATCATGTTTCTTAGCTCGTCAACTTACAAGAACTTATTACACTCATGAGTCAAGTTTATTAAATCTCACTTAGTTCCGGGTCGTCTATTGAGGGCCTATTAAACGTTTTATCAGGACCACAGGAAATTTAACAACCCACTCTCACTTCGAGCCACGTATAAGTTTGGTCTAACTTGATCTCTTGTTTGACCAACTCCGCCAACTTTCGCTCACTTGTGTTTTCAAGTGTGTTTACCGTAAATATAGGATCCTTATTGCGTTATCGACTTGCTTTAACTTCGTATATGTTGGCGAAAATTTAACTGTGTCCCTTTAAGTTAAGGTTGGAAATGGATTGTTTTTGTCCGCGACAAGGGTGCGAGTGTGATGTTTTTTCTTCATATATCTATTATTTTTTATAAGATTTTGGGGAGTCGACATGTTTGGGTGTGAAGTGAGTGTCAGTGTTACTAACTTTTCGTAAGCATTTTTATTGATGGTGGGTAAATAAAGAGCAAAACGTGTTGTTACCACCTAATGTGTGGAAAAGGCGACTAACCATGTCAAAAGACTTTCAATAATGCCCTTAAAGGGAAATTTTGCCTGTCACGAGCGATCTAGTGACTGCAAAGAGTTGGCAGACTTTTGGAGAAAGAATTTGGTGCACAATTCCCCTTCTGTTAGGCAATTAACAATGGTGCCAGTTCTGTTCTGCAAAATCTCTAAACTAAACTAATTTAACACATCTGAGAATACTTTTTTTTCAAAATTGTTCTCATGGACAAATGATAGAACTATTTACTGACGGGTCAAATTAGCAGAATTGGCACCAATGTTATTACCGATAAAATAGAACATTATAATGCATTAAGTGTACTTCAGTAGTTGTTATGAACTGGAAGTGGAATGGATAATAATAACAATAGACCGTATTATTATCAATTTTAATTAATAATTGTGATTGTTTCAGTATCTAATTACTGTAGCCGAAATAATAGTAGAGTGATTGCGTAATAAAATTATTATAAATTAGATTGTTATTTTTATTATGATAGTTTTATTCACGGAACAGAAATAAAATAATTCCTGTATTGTCTGACCTAACGACATTATTCGAGTAACTGTTTAGGTTTTATGTCCCACAGCTGGGTATGAGTTTCCTCTCTGAATGAGACCGAGTGGGTCACTGGGTTCGATTCCCAGATAAATTTCAACTTTGAGGAGCAAATTATAAAGTTTTGTGAAAGTTTCGGCCGCAGGGAAATTCAATTGAAACTTGAACAAGGCTAGACAAAATTCGGCAAACATTTCAAACATGCACATTGCACGGAGATATCGAGGTTCAAATTATAAATATCTACTAATAGACAAGTAATATCTTCTTATGTCTATTACGTACGTTTGCTTGTACGAAAAAGATTTACGTGAATCTTTCGGATGCCCATATGCTCAGGTTTCTTTAGCGGTGTATAGTAATTTCTGCCTAGATATCTGGTGGTAAGCATGCTTGCCTGTGGATCGCGCCCGCCGAGTGACTTATGAGGCCCATAGTCAATGACCATATCTCGAATCCTTAAGACATCACTGCGACACGCACTGTTCGAAGACATTCTTCAGACTCGGAGAGATATTGGACGAGAAGACGTCATCATTAGTAAGAATAATGACATTAAATATATAGGATCCGTAAGACAAAACTGCGACACGCACTCTTTGAAGGCAGCTTTCATGCACTGAGAGATATTGGACGACAAGACGTCATCAGCATGACCTGTAGTATTTGTAATACCTAACTTTAAATAACAATCTATTTAGCTTACCGCATACAAAGCTTGCTTTTATGAAAGCTTTGTGAAGCATGAAACGCGCACGACGGTCTACCCTGTACAACCGATGTCATTTGTATAGAAATCGCTAACAAGTAGGTAATATGGAGATTTCCTTTTTACATTCCACGTGTAGAGGAAATGTATATCACTCGTTTTAAAGACGCTAATACAGGGTATTATTCATTTATTTATTATTGAAGCAGTGATTGATGCCGCTGGTTTATGGTTAGAATTCCGGGCATGCACTTTATGGATTTTAAACGTTTAATGGTTTGTGAAAACTGAATATCACTTGCTTGATGCAGGAAAAAAAACGCGCCAAAACCCATTCTTGGCCAGCTTGATGGGTTGTACCAATCACCAAACCCCTCTCATCTTGAGAAGAGACCCATGCCCAGCAGTGGGATATAAAAAGGGATTGCTGATGATGCTGATAAACATTTTAATACATGGATCCTTGGGGGTGATACCGAATTTCTCAGTTGGTCCAAATCCTATCTGCCCGGTGAAGGTAACTAAAAGGTATGGGCTGGGCTGGTGATATCATGAGGGTCGGCCTCATGATATCACCAGCCCAGCCCATACCCATGTTACTTATCGATTCTCTTTCTACAATCGCGCAATTTCTCACGCTTCGAAAACAGAAAAAACATGAAATTAATATAATTAAGTTTCAAAATAATATTATAATCCTACTATACAATGGGAACTCTCGTGCCGTATCAGAATATATTGTTCGACACAATACAGGACTCCTACCCAATCAGACGCTTGCACAACGCTGCGGTGAAGATAGCTTTGTTCAATTCGAACCATCTTGGCGCAGATAATATTAGAACATTCCCACTATCCAGGCGCTGACACCTATAGGCAACTACTTGCTAATACCCGCGATTGCATTCGCACAGCTGTTTTCGGTTATTAAAGTAGGTAGGTAGGTAGTTAGGTAGGTTTTGGCGGCGCGCTCGGATTCGAGTGGGAGGTCGCGGGTTCGATTCCCGCCACGGGCCATTTTGGAATCATATAATTTCTAAATATAAGGTCTATTTAAAAAAAAAATTGGTTGCCCGTAAAGTCGGTTTACTGACGATAGTTGAACGTGACAACGTCTCCTTTGTCGCTCGTTCCGCGCTCGCGAGGTAACGCCGGTAACGCCGCATGAGCGAGGTAACGCCGGATGAGTCATGTTTTTTCGTGCGTGCAACCGGCTCTATCGAATTATAAGACGTTGTCACGTCAATATAAGGTCTGGGGGGAGGTTTTGGCCGTGGCTAGTTACCACCCTACCAGCAAAGACGCACCGCCAAGCGATTTAGCGTTCCGGTGCAATGCTTGTAGAAACCGTTGGGGTAAATTTACTTACCCTTCCAAGTTAGTACGATAACATCTTAGGCTTCATCATCACTTACCATCAGGTGAGTTCGCAGTCAAGTACTAACTTGTATAGAGTAAAAAAAGGTAGGAAGTTGTATATTATGTGAGTAAACCCCATCAAAATCGTATGAAAATTAAAATCTTTATTTTTTTCACGTAGGCCTAATTACCACTAAAGAGGAGCGAAGCGAAGCTGTGTTTGAGTAACCAATCACATTTTGTAATTTTGACATCTACGAAACTGAGAGGAGAGGAGATGTAGAAATGACGAAATCTGATTGGTTACTAAAACACAGCTCCGCTCCGCTACGCTTTGGTGGAAACCGGGCCTGATGCTACGCAAAGTTCACAGCTCCGCTACGCACCTGTACGTTGAGCCTATGTGAAATATAAATATTTTGAAGTTTAAAAATCTCTAAAATATTTCGATAGGTCTAAATCTTTAAGTTATATTGTTTTCTTGACTTGACTCTTTTAATTGGAACATGAAAGCTCTGTTTTTAGATCTGTAAAATTAATTGACTTAACAGATTTTGTAAGCCTGTAAGTTATTAATATGTCGTATAACGTTAGTACATAAAATACTCGTACAGTATCAGGTTCAAAGTAATAATAATAGAGCCGCATAATATAATACTAAATTATAATATTATATCATTAGTTTAAAGTAAAATTATAAAACCGTATAATATAACATTAATACGAATGTGTTTCATTAAATCACAATATTATGATTGATGATCCGTGAGCCGTGACTCGAAATTAAATTAATTTGCATACCGCTCGTATTGAATAATCGTTTGTATATAATTGTTTTACTATATTGTGTTCTAAAATCGGTAAAATCTTTTGTGTTTGCTCGTAGTTGGCACTTGGCATACAATTATTTATTAATGTTTTGTGTTAAGTACTTTAAAATCATAAATGGTCAATAATAATAAGTGATATGAGTAGGTATACGTTTAACGTTAATTGTTGGCCTGATTTTTCAATAGCCAGATAAACTATCTGAGGAATAAATTTGAAACATGCCATACAAAATCTGTCAAAACGTCATATAAACGTCGTATTAATAGTTATGACCTTCTATATTTAAAAATATGAGCATCAAGATGTTATTGGACTTATAGCAATATAGCCGTTGAGAATCACAACAAAATTCACTGGCATAAATCTGCGATGTATAATTTAGCCTACTATTAGCGAAAAACTAAATAATAAAAATGACAACCGAATGGCGTAGTGGTAGCGAACCTGCCGTCTGCGTCGGAGGTCGTGGGTTCGATTCCCACTACTGGTAAATGTTTGTGTGATGAGCATGAACGTTTTCCAGTGTCTGGGTGTTTTTCAATATATTACATTTATTTTTATTAGTATGTATATATATTAATCTAATAAATCAGGCTTACTATACTATTGAACAATTTTTCAATGACAAGAGTTCTTGGATATATTTCCATCTCCTCACGTGATATCTTAAAAATTATGTAATAATTTTTGATATTATTTAAGAAATTGTATATAATGTCATTTTTTTAAAAGAGCAAATGCCGAGTTTCTTGCCAGTTCTTCTCGGTGCAAACCTGCTTTCCGAACCTGGCGGTAGAAATTTGACTTTTCTTAAGAGCCTATTAATTGGGCCTATGTAACAAATAAAGATTTTTCATTTTCATTTTCAATGTTATCTGGTACCTATAACACAAGCTATCGCTTACTTTGGGGCTAGATTGCGATGTGTTAAATATCCCGTATGTATTTATTTATTTAGTATAAAAATGAAACTTCGCGGGTTACTTGGGCCGAAACCCCTTAAACAGTACATTATACTCCTGTGTACAATATACTCGACATTAGCCAATTTGGGATCTTAAAATTTCTAAATTAGGTTAGCTCTAGTTCTACTCTATAGGCCAAAAGTAGAGCCATTCCTATCTATAATTAATCTAACTAGGTAGTTAAATAATAACTAGTTACATTTGAAAGCTAATACAGCTTGTAAATAGAACGCTGGGATATTTTATTTAAGATGCTAAGCAGATATCTTGCACATCCTGTAACTGTATTTATGCGCTAAACATTAGGAATAGGATTATAATGTCTATTTTAAGGCAACAAGGGTTAAAATCGGGTGTATTTTAATGTGAAGTCAGGCAGATTTGCCGGGTGTGAAAGCTTGGATGGCATAAATAACGTGAAGAGGACAGAGCAAGGCGGAATTAGGTGACTGGGGTCGGATGGTAATTTGAATTCGGAGATTAAACCAAGTGCAGGATTAAGGGATATCTTTCCTTTATTTGTTCTGCAATTATACATTTACGTCATCAAGTTATCTTGCTTTAAATGATAATATTTAGTTTTCTTTTTGTATAATGACGTGGTCAATTTATTTACATATATCTCAATACTTTACGAAATAAACTTTGTCTATAGTAAATGCCTGATGGAGCTCTGATGTCGGACGAAACTGTTGTTGAGGTAATTGATGTAAGTCATTACCAAGTAAGTAGGCGATTATCGAATTAATTCCCGTGCAAAGTGAAAACTTTGAAAAGTAACTAAAGATTTTTAAGTAAACATGCGAATATGATAGTTACTACATTTCCCGCATTCACTGTCATAAGCCTGAAAACTTGAAAAGCCAATTAACAAATTAACATTTAGTTTTGGAAAAAATCTAAATATTAATTTATTTTATTCATTTTTTAAACTATATTCATGTGAAACAATATTTTGAAAAAAAAGAAATCGAGCAAATAGCGAAAAAATTAGAAGCAATTTAATATTTTTCAGTAGACAGAGATAGCTATATCACACAGTAGCGTCACTATCTGTTGCTCCATATAAATTGTCGTTTTGCGACAAAAAGACAGAAGACACCTTCTCCAAAAATTGAAATGCTTGTAACTTTTGATTTCCTTGTCGGATAAGTATTTTATTTTCAATGTATGTCACCTAGTTTACAAGTTAAGTAAGATGTTATGACACGTTAAATGACATAATTATGGAATCGATTTCTAAGTATTGATTAAAATAAATTAAAATAAATAAAGCAGCCCCTAAATGGGGGCCATTTCGATACCGCTGTCAGTTTCATAAATTGGAACTTTTCGTGTTAAGACCATTCATGCGTTAAAATTATGCTTGAGTCAAAATTGTCAATTTTCGACGGAAGATAAGAGTGTCATGTGTTCAATTATTGATTAGATAATTGCTATCATATTATTTGGCATTTCATAATCTAGTTTTTGTCTCAAAAATATTTGAAAATATGTGTATAACTTTCTCATTAGAAAGTTTAAGATAAAGGCTAATTACTCACTTAGCGGTGGAAGCTCTATTTTGATGCAAGATATTTGCCATGTTTCATCACAAACTTATAACAATGACGTATTTAGAAAATTAATAACATTTACTAAAAAATGTCTCAAAAAAAAACACGATTTTCCTATATTTTCATTCAAAAACCATAAAACGAAAAGTGTAATTTTTAGCATTTTTCGATAAATTAAACGTATTATTTTAGGATAAAATCCAAGAAATTTTGTTATTTCTGAATTATAGTAATTTAATTCAATTCATATTCAATGTCACTGGTTATTTATTATTTTAATAAGTTGTATATTTATTTTACTATAATTTTTTTGTAATACCATTTTCCGCGCAAAATTGCGTCTGCGGGAACGGAATTCTTTTTTTTGTATGGAGCTACACGCGATTCACGCGTAAACGTATAAACGCTCTTAACAAATAAAGTTCATTTTTACCAAATAAAGTAGCTGACTAGAGTGAATTAATTGAACAGTGCTGTCGTATAAAACGAGCATGTGGTTTCGTCGCAATCACTCCCCAATCAGCGGTTAGTTGCTGACGTGGAGTTTTGAACCATTATTTTACAATACAAACTGCTTTACAAACATGTTGCAAACGTACAATAATAGTTTATACATAGATCAATTTCCACTGAAATTCGGAAGGCTGTCTCGCTGCAGACTCGGTCATAAATCATTCGAGTGTTTCGCTTTTGTTGTTCTTTGTGCACAACTAAATAATGCACAACTCAACAAAGAAGGAACGACAAAAGCGAAACACTCGAATGATTTATGACCGAGTCTGCGGCGAGAAAATAACACTACTATAGTTACGCTCAATGCAAAGAATACAGTCACTTGACGGAAGGGTCGACGCATCGTACTTTTTTTGGCTGATATGATTTTTAACAGCTTACGAGTAAGTACCCACTCGATTTATTATGAGTCAAATCGCTTTGAACGCGGAGCATCTGTTTTGGAGTTATTACGCTACTTTTTGAAATAAACAACTGTGACACACGGACAGGCGAACGGGTGAAGTCGCACCTAAGGGTTCCATTTTTACCGTATTGGTACAGAACTCTCTTAAAAACACATTTGTTATACACCTAAGAATGGTATATTACCTACATGGATTGAAATTTAGACAAATTAGTTCGGAAATATTCTACTGCCTATAAACTAAAGGTAAATGTGATTAAATGACTGGATGGAAATCTAAATGTTGGTCCATATTACAGAATATTATGGGGTTCTGGACCACAAACAGGTTTTGGATCACTACATGCTCTGTTATGTTCTAAAACTGTGTTAAGCCCCTTTTTATTCTGAGTCAAACCCCTGGTCTGATGGTGATCCATAAAAAGGGCTTAGAAAATAACGTAATCTACTATTCATTTTAACAAAACTTGTTTTACATTTTAGCTAAAAATTCACCGTTAAACGAATAAAGGTTTGTCGAAAAACGCTTAGTTATCTATCTTTCAATATATTTTAACGCAGGCCAGTGCGGTGGACGCGTCCAAATTGGTTTTTCTGAAAATATTAGTCAAAATTTCAATTTTACCAGCCGCAGTTAACCGCTGATTGGAGCGTGATTGTATTGGAACCGCACGAATAAATCGAACGTGCATAATATAGTGTACCAGATCCACGTTCAATAGTTTTGTGTTATAAAGTATTAAAAAAAGAAAAAAAAGCCGTATACCAAAGGAAAAGTTAAGAGTCTCTTTACTGATAAAATCACAATTAATTTCGTCTATTAATATCAAGAAATTAAATACATTATGATAATTGACATCTACCCTGGACAGGGTGTACTGCGTGAAAAAATGTCGCCAGTTTATCGGTGCCAATAAAACCAACAGTAAGGCCACGCTTAAGTTCGCTCAGCGGCCACCTATAGAGTTTTGACAGATATCTAGCGCTACTGTTTGCTTGTACGAAAAAGGTTTGCGTAAATTTTTCGGATGCATGGATTTTTTTTTCGGATCCTGAGTTTTCTTATCAGAAGTTTATTTAAAGTGTTTTGCTAATTTACATGAAATCTCTATAAATACTAATTGTTTCAGATTTCTTCGTTTATAATCATACAAAAAAAAAACAAAAAATCTTGGACAAATTTATTACGACAAATAACCACGTAAAACCAATCAACCAAGGGCCCTTAATTGTCTTCAAAAGCTTCAAAATATCCACATATTATAAATAGTAAGAAGTTTGCGTTGTCCGTTTAATGTCATATTCGACGTGTCTATTAAGTAAACATTAAAAACGTTATATTATAACAAAGCACGCAAACATTACTCAAAATAAAGTCATAAATTAATTTGCCGCGGTCGCGTACCGCGTTTCATGTTGTAATTTTATTTGCTCTCATTCCCCCTGTGACATCAAAATGCAAATAAATGTTTTTAACTCTTTCACTACAAAAGCACTTCCTCCTGTTAAAACATGTATTTGAGCAATGGACAATTAAAAGTTACGTACCAAAAAAATGGCTAATCTAAATATATAAAAGAAGATACTGACTGATTCACTCATTCACTCATTCACTCATTCACTGACATATCAACGCACAGCCCAAACCGCTGGGTCTAGAGACTTCAAATTTGGCACACACGTTTCTTATGAGGTCTAGGGGTGCACTAAGAAAGGATTTTTCAAAATTCCCCCCCTAAAGGGGTGAAACGGGGCTCCAAAGTTCATATTTTACCAAGCTTCAATACTCCTTCACGCCGCAACTACTGATCCGATTTGGCTCAAATTTGGGATGGAGATGAATTGCATCTTGAGTTAACACATAAGCTACTTTTCATCCCGGGAAAATCCATGGTTCCCGTGGGATTAGTTAAAAACCGAAATTCGCGCGGAAAAAAATCTTCACGCCGCAAGTACAAGACCGATTTGGCTGAAATTTGGAATGGTGATAGATGATATCGTGGGTTAATAACAAGGCTACTTTTTATCCCGGAAAAATCCGTGGTTTTTGCGGGAAAACTGAAAAATTGATATTCACGCGCGAAAAATACTACTTTACGCTGCACTTACTGAACTGATATGACTGAAATTCGGAAAGGAGATAGATTTTATAATGGATTAATACATAGGCTACTTTTCATCCCGGAAAATTTCATGGTATATCAAAGAAGATACTGACTCACTCACTCATTGACATATCAACGCACAGCCCAAACCGCTGGGTCTAGAGACTTCAAATTTGGCACACAGGTTCCTTATCAGGTCTAAGGGTGCACTAAGAAAGGATTTTTCAAAATTCCCCCCTTAAGGGGTGAAACGGGGCTCCAAAGTTCGTATTTTACCAAGCTTCGATACTCCTTCACGCCGCAACTACAGAACCGATTTGGCTCAAATTTGGAATGGAGATAAATTGCATCTTGGGTTAACACATAAGCTACTTTTCATCCCGGGAAAATCCATGGTTCCCGTGGGATTAGTTAAAAACCGAAATTCACGCGGAAAAAAATCTTCACGCCGCAAGTACAAGACCGATTTAGCTGAAATTTGGAATGGACATAGTTGATATCCTGGGTTAATAAAAAGGGTACTTTTTATCCCGGAAAAATCCGGGGTTTTCGCGGGAAAATTGAAAAATTGATATTCACGCGTGAAAAATACTACTTTACGCTGCACTTACTGACCTGATATGACTGAAATTCGGAAAGGAGATAGATTTTATCCTGGATTAATACATAGGCTACTTTTCATCCCGGAAAATTTCATGGTATATCAAAGAAGATACTGACTAACTCACTCACTGACATATCAACGCAAAGCCCAAACCGCTAGGTCTAGAGACTTCAAATTTGGCACACAGGTTTCTTATGAGGTCTAGAGGTGCACTAAGAAAAGATTTTTCAAAATTACTCCCCTAAAGGGGTGAAACGGGGCTCCAAAGTTCGTATTTTACCAAGCTTCGATACTCCTTCACGCCGCAACTACTGATCCGATTTGGCTCAAATTTGGAATGGAGATAAACTGCATCTTGGATTAACACATAAGCTACTTTTCATCCCGGGAAAATCCATGGTTCCCGTGGGATTAGTTAAAAACCGAAATTCACGCGGAAAAAAATCTTCACGCCGGAAGTACAAGACCGATTTAGCTGAAATTTGGAATGGACATAGTTGATATCCTGGGTTAATAAAAAGGGTACTTTTTATCCCGGAAAAATCCGGGGTTTTCGCGGGAAAATTGAAAAATTGATATTCACGCGTGAAAAATACTACTTTACGCTGCACTTACTGACCTGATATGACTGAAATTCGGAAAGGAGATAGATTTTATCCTGGATTAATACATAGGCTACTTTTCATCCCGGAAAATTTCATGGTATATCAAAGAAGATACTGACTAACTCACTCACTGACATATCAACGCAAAGCCCAAACCGCTAGGTCTAGAGACTTCAAATTTGGCACACAGGTTTCTTATGAGGTCTAGAGGTGCACTAAGAAAAGATTTTTCAAAATTACTCCCCTAAAGGGGTGAAACGGGGCTCCAAAGTTCGTATTTTACCAAGCTTCGATACTCCTTCACGCCGCAACTACTGATCCGATTTGGCTCAAATTTGGAATGGAGATAAACTGCATCTTGGATTAACACATAAGCTACTTTTCATTCCGGGAAAATACATGGTTCCCGTGGGATTAGTTAAAAATTGAAATTCCCGCGGAAAAAAATCTTCACGCCGCAAGTACAAGACCGATTTGGCTGAAATTTGGAATGGCGCTAAATTGTATTATGGGTTAACACATAAGCTACTTTTCATCCCGGGAAAATCCATGGTTCCCGTGGGATTAGTTAAAAACCGAAATTCACGCGGAAAAAAATCTTCACGCCGCAAGGTCAAGCCGGATTTGGCTGAAATTTGGAATGGAGATAAATTGCATCTTGGATTATTACATAAGCTACTTTTCATTCCGGGAAAATACATGGTTCCCTTGGGATTAGTTAAAAATTGAAATTCACGCGGAAAAAAATCTTCATGCCGGAAGTACAAGACTGATTTGGCTGAAATTTGGAATGGCGCTAAATTGCATTATGGGTTAACACATAAGCTACTTTTCATCTCGGGAAAATCCATGGTTCCCGTGGGATTAGTTAAAAACCGAAATTCACGCGGAAAAAAATCTTCACGCCGCAAGGTCAAGCCGGATTTGGCTGAAATTTGGAATGGGAGATAGATGATATCCTGGGCTAATAAAAAGGCTACTTTTCATTCCGGAAAAATCCATGGTTTTCGCGGGAAAAATACTACTTTACGCTGCACTTACTGAACTGATATGACTGAAATTCGGAGAGGAGATAGATTTTATCCTGGATTAATACTTAAGCTACTTTTCATCGAGGAAAATTTCATGGTTTCCATGATAATAGTGATAGATAATATGCCTTCATACCGTAATTACTGAACTGATTTGGAATAGAGTTAGATTATATCCTGGATTAATACTAAGGCTACTTTTTATCCCGGAAAAATCCATGGTCCCTTCGGGTACAGTGAAAAACAGATATCCACGCGGGAAAAATATTCCTACACGCCGTAATTGCTGAACTGATTTGGCTGAAAATTAGAATAGAGAAGGCTATTTTTTATCCCGGGAAAATCAATGGTTATTTCTCCCACGTGAATATTTTTTTTTGGCTGAAAGTTAAAATGGAGATAGATTTCGCTCTAAATTAACACAAAGGTTACTTTTATGCCGGAAAAATCGATGGTTCCCGTGAGAATAGGAAAAACTAAAATTTACGCGGGCGAAGCCGCGGGTATCTGCTAGTATATATATAAGAGTTATTAGATAACAGTGCAACTGTAAAACAAAAATTGACTAGATAACATAATTTTCTGTATTACTTACTTCTATAAATCGTTGGGAAGACACTTTTCAGGGTCAGCTGAAGAAAGATCAAACGGGATACTGACGGCTTTACGTTTTCTCAAAGGCTATATATAAGAGCGCAAAGTTCCAAAGCAACTCAAAGGTGGTTTGCCCAAATTAGCCCGTAGAATTCAAATTTTATTTAGTTTTCGCAAATATTAGGCTAACTACACAATTAAGACAATCTAATAATAGTATTAGAGCTACATTAAAAAAAAACATAGCGAATAAAATCCCATTCACCTCATATTGGATCCGGAAAGATAATTTTCTGCAGTTTCCCAGAGATATTGGGAAACAATATGAATTAATTGAATATTTTTGAGCAGTGTGATTAAAAAAGCATTCTAAATAAAAAAAAATGTTATTTACGCAAAATTATTGCCATAAACTGTCTACGATGCAAAAATTAGTCTACTATTTGCGACAGTTTTAAAAAAAGAAGATCTGTATCACAAATAAAAGATCCAGGCTCCGTTGATCCATTAGTACTAATGTTACAGAATTGATCCATTGGTTCTTACCGATCCAATTTATAGTTGCATAACTAGCTATCCCTATTATACTTCGACATAGGGGTTGAAATTTAAAAAAAAAACATTTTCTTAGCAGATGCCTCCCTCTTGCTTTTAATAGTGCACTGTAAATGCTTAATTTCAGCTCGATCCGTCCATTGGTTTGGGCCGTGTGGTTGATAATTTGACCAGTCACTTTCCATTTGCTACATATTATATTAAAATATTTTGCTACAGATTAAAATAAAATGTTTTTTAGAAAAAAAATAGAAATGAGCAACAATCGAAATGAATAAGCAATACCTAAAAAAATTGTATTTGCATTTCTTTTATGCCGGCTAAAAGTTCGGCGCGGGGATAAAAATAAAAAATAAAAACTTTGTTAATATTCAGGTGGGCCGTAACGCTTTGTGACCTTCCATAAAAAACCGGGCGTGTATTCCCTTTGTGCGGTATACTGTATACATGATACAACAACGGTATCATATCTAATTCCCGCTGCCCCAGTTTTGGAGGCGATATCACGCGTGCGAGGGTGTGAGCTTATGTATTAGTACTATGCTTAGTGCCTGCAAGCACCGACGGGCTATCAAGTGGGTGCGTATTTATTCACAAACTTTAACAGGAAACGCGTGGGTTTTATCTGAAAAGCAGCATTGTGTGCTTCGTCTTCACGCGTTTAGAGTGCCTCTTTTTTAGGGTCCGTACCGGAAGGGGAAAAAAGGAACCCTATTACGGAGACTTCGCTGTCCGTCGGTCCGTCTGTCTGTCACCAGGCTGTATCTCTTGAAGCTACAGACTTGTAATTTTCACAGATGATGTATTTCTGTTGCCGCTTTAAAAACAAACACAAAGAAATAGAATAAAATAAATATTTAAGGGAGCTCCCATACAACAAACGTGTTTATTTTGCTTGTTTTTGCTCGATATTGATAACGGTGAAAGGCAGACGCTTCAGATATTCACAGAATATTTTAATTATATATTCACTTTAAAAATAAATAGTTCAATTGAAATAAAACAAATATTTAAGGGAGTCTGCCATTCAACTAACGTGATTTTTTGCTCGTATTGAAATTTGCTGGGCAGGGGTGTTCAGTTTACTTTGATACTATTAAGAATTAGTCTTTATGGTACGGAACCCTCAGTGCGTGAACTGGACTCGCACTTGACCAATTTTTACGCACTACTTCGTTAACTACGCAAAAATACGGGTATGTTTAAGTTTGCGGTGTCCCGTGTCTCTTTATAAATCCAATATCTCCCGTACACTCATTTCGATAGACACTTGCCGCAATATCTCGAATCTCGATGCCCGCGATGAAATAAAATGGGGAAAATGGACGGCGCCTGTTGTTCGGCAGGTCAGCCGTAAAGCCTGTAAGAGAGAGTTGAATGTGACTGTGTGTAGGTACTTAGTTAGAGCACCGAATATTATACAGGGTTATATAAAAATACCAAATCGCTCTCGGCCTGTATTTTAACTAACAACTTTTGTTCAACGACTTTTTTTACTCGATATTGTGAGAGCTATATCAAATATTCAATATTTAAGGCGCTTCATGCGTTAGTATTATGCTTGAGTCAAAATTTACGATTTCCGAAGGAACATAAAATAGTTATGTGTTCAATTATAGATTAGATAATTGAATTCATATTATTCGGCATTTCATAATCTAGAACTTGTCTCAAAAATATTTTAAAATATGTGTATAACTTTCTCACTAGAACAGTTTTTGTATAGACTGTTTGCTAAAATAGCGGTTGACGCTCTACGCAGATGCAAGATATTTGCCATGTTTCTTAACACAAACTTATAACAATGACATATTTAGAAAATTAATAACATTTACTAAAAAGTGTCTTCAAAAACAAACACGATTTTCCTAGATTTTCATTCAAAAACCATAAACCGAAAAGAGTCATTTTTAGCTTTTTTCGGTAAATTAAACGTATTATATTAGGATAAAATCCAAGATATTTTGTTATTTCTGAATTATAATAATTTAATTCAATTAATATTCAATGTCACTGGTTATTTACTATTTTAATAAGTAGTATATTTATTTTACTATATTTTTTTTGTAATAGCATTATCAGCGCAAAATTTCGTCAGCGCCAACGCAAAACCAATTTAGTATGGCAAGAAACGCGATGCGCGTTGTTTTGCATAAACGCTCTTAATATAACCTCCTCCTTCTTTTGTTTTTCGAAGTCGGTTAATAAAAATGTGTATGGTGCTTCCAATGCTTCCAATTTCTTATATTTTTAATTTATACATTCGTTAAATGAGATAGGATGTAGCCAGATATGTGCTCCAATGCTTTGGCAATCTTTGGCGTCAAGTAAATAGTTCGTCGTTCCTAAATAAGCGAGTGGTCTTTGTTCTAAGACGCATGTCGTACAAAGGCAGCAACGCCGCGGCTGCTGCAGGGAGCTGCACTTGATTAGCTCATAAATATGCAGCGCGGCGGCGACGCAAACCAAACTCACGACAACTCACACGTGAGCTTTTATTAAATCCTATCGTGATTTTGGTCCTATCAGCTATTCACGTAACTGTTAACATTTCGTGAAGTGAAATGCTTATCAAGTGAATAATAAAAAAAAATTAAAAAACACGATGTCCGTATGTAAAACGACTTTGTCCAAAAAAATATAGCCCATGTTACTTGGAATGATGTAAGGGTTCGAATGATAGCCCATATGTTCAAATCTCCTGAGGAGTTTTGGTGCAATAAAGAAACTCGCATATATACATAGGTACATGAACCCTAAAAACATTACACTCTTTTTATGGTCAGTCGTGTAAGAAACACCGAGATTCGGTACTTAGGCAGACTACACGTGTAACCACCTTTCTTCCCCCCCCCCTCGCGCTTAATTCTTCAATCCACTAATTCATATTCCCCCAAACCCCTTTTGTCAATAATTCAATAAATCATATTTGGTTTGATCAAATCACTACATGTTTTCAGTGAAATTACCTCTTGGGAGAAATCATGGTTTTCAGCATTTTCCCACGAAATACCTAATTCCATTTTATAAATTGACAATTTGAAAAAATGGACTATTCATTGTCTACAAATAAACTTCGTTCTCGCAACTTTTGGACACTAGACGTCCTGCGAAACACCCTATTTTCCCAGAAAAAATGTAGTCAATGTAAGACACGGATTCAATATATATGCAAATTCAATTAGTGCAAGAATTTTTGATATTACCTACTTCACCAAGCTCAGTTTTCTCCTATATATTTTAACAAACATACCTCTTTATAATATTCCACTACAGAAACAGATTACTTGCTCCAAGAGGTTGAAAAGTTAAAATCTTGAGAGGTTCAACCTTTAACATTTGTGAGAAGATTAAAAGTATATTGATTTGAATATTTTATTTTCAATATAAATCGACTTAAAGATTTATAAATTACTAGCAGCTTCGCCCGCGTTTGATGTATTATACAAATAAACCTTCCTCTTGAATATTCTATCTATTATAAGAAACCACATCAAAATCCGTTGCGTAGCTTTAAAGATCTAACCATACATAGGGTCAGACAGCGGAAATCGACTTTGTTTTATACTATATAGTAATGAAGAGAATTAATGTTCACAAAAAGTGATCAATGTCATAAAATATTAATAATCTAAATACAGATATTCTCCAATACAGACCAGTTTGTAATTCTAATTGACAGCTTAGTTCAATACTAGTATGAATCTTCGCAAAGTTAAGTAAGTCTGACGACAATGCAACGTCCGAGTCCATGGTATTGAGTTCTGAATCCAGTCTATAGTTCATTGGAAGTAAGTTAGGTGATTAGTAGTTCAGTTAAAGCGGGTTACTTGTTGTGTATGCCTATTGGATAGACTACTGTATAAGTTGTGGCTCCAATGCAGTGTCAGGACCACAACTTAAGGAGTATGAAGTAGGTATATTGAACACGCCGATATAAACCTGAGGATGAGGCCATTGGAACATTTTACGTCAACATTCTTCATATAAAGAGAAAGTATGAGGTAGCGCTATTTGTCAAAATTTCCGCTAATACGCCACAACATGGCGGAAATCGTCCCTATAGGTACTCGCGGGCGGACTATACTGACAAGTCTACTTTAGTGATCTGTGGCGTTGACCACGGTCCTTATACAATACTGCGGTCGGCTTAAGGGGATTCATTGAATTTATTTTTGTCTTTCTCACTCTCACGGATACGTTGGTAGGTGCGACATGCAGCGTCGCGGAAGAATATAGCAGAAAAACGACCTTTTACCTAATTACTCAAAAACTAAGCCAGTTATCAAAAATCGGTTCTCAGCGTTTTCGAATATTGTTATTACCGACACAATAAAACAAAAATTACAATTACATCAATTGCAGTTTCCGATATATAACAGGAAAATTGAAATTTTGGAGCAACTTTTGGGAGAACTTTCTATGGAGAAAATTTTATCCAATCGTGTTTCTGCTTCTTAGCGATTTTAGATTAAAGACCCAAAATACATGACGTTTAAATTTGAGAGTAATTGTCTTTATAGTTTTTACGTAAAACTTCACTCAAAATCACCTAAATACGGCTTGTAGGCCGTTAAAACTGACGCTGTTAGTGTCAAAACAACTAACTCCGTAAAGCGTCCTGACTCTATACAGGTAACTAACTAACCAAATGACTCATAATTTCCCAGCCCCCTTGGAACTAGAAAGCTAAAATTTTCCAGAGGTTCCTTTCATGATGACAAGAGAAAAAATTAAAGGTTTTTCATTTTCACATGATCACTCTGAAGTGAGAAAGTGTTAAATACGTTATATAGATTTCAACGACCGGTTCAAATCTCTTCACATGTTTTTAAAGCCACAATGAGCGCTAATGAAAAGGGCTGATATACATTATAGGTACAGCGCGCTTGTCTAGGAAAGCTTTTTCAGTTTCATTCTTGATTTTAAGGTACCCAACCACGTTGTGGGAAATATAAATACCGGAAGATGTATCAGGAACGAGCAACGTGTCTTGTGTACATCAACTATATATCGCTCATTTGCAGCAAGGACGACATTTCTCAAAATTGATCATTATTTAGTTAAAAATACAGTTACGATGAGAAAAATGCGCTTTATTTACTGAAAAAACGTCATTTCTCTAAGCTCTATACTTAGAGAGAGAGAGCGGATATTCACAATTGTGTCGTTATAGTATTGTCTCTTTCGTGTTGACGACTTGGGGCAACAACGACATTATTTAGTTGTGATGTAACAGTGCGAGCGGAAGGTTCTACTTGAGCTCTTCAAAAACGACATTTCTTAAAAAAACAACGCTCTTGCCGGTAAGTTAAATACAATTGATTACAATAAAATTTTCGCGAATAATGTGTTAAGTCCAGATGAGTCCTTATTACTGATTTTATTTGAATAATTTAGTGTGCGCATATTTAGTGTTATGACAATATTGCTGAAAAAATTAACAACCACTGAAGTATTATTACAAATTATAACGTTGTTCTTGAATAGAAAAACCATTAATTAGTATTTCAACAAAAAATATTCACAGTTATGCCGTTACACTTAAAAAACAATTTGCGTTTTCCATGGTAAATTTTGCAACATTTTGTTATGAAACGTTTTAGACAATAATTCAAGACACGTTTTCTCACTTGTTTTTTTTTTCTTAAAACACCTTTTTATGCATTTTTAGGCGACAATGGTGTTGCCACATACCTCAAGAGGCAAAAGAATTGTAGCATTGATTGATAATCATATTAATTCACTTTATGAAGCAGGTTACGCATAATGACACCAGTAGTATGTAGTATGTACTTTCAATGTTTCAGTAGTATGTACTTTCAATTTCTTTGGTAATTATGTTTTTTTCCTGGCATATAATATATACATTATAATATTATCCTATTACTTTTCAGGCAATGAAAATACTAACCAAAATACACACGAGATGAAAAATTATCAAATGAGAGTATTGCTTCTTCCAGTTCGTCACATTCGGTTTCATAAGCCGATTCAGATTCATCAGATGACACATTTATTAATACGAGAGAGAGTTTTGTTGTGATTGTAATAAATCGGATTTGCTTACGAAGACCTTAAATTAAATACTTATTGTGTTTACATTTATTTTGCAGATAGTGACGATTCTGTCAAAGATCCGATTAACCGGGGACCTCAGCAACTTCTTGAACAGAAAAGTGCTGAGTTGATAGAGACAATTGAGTGTTCAAGTCCATTACCATCTACTTCAACAGCAGACCTTTACTATCGTTGAAGCTTCTTCCCTGCAGCGTAGTCCTGAATTGCAATTTGAACCGAGAAATGAAACTTCTATTGCAATTAACAATAATTTGAATAGCATACTTCCGTTGACATCAACTTCAGTATAGGTATAGTTAGTTCACTGTCAAAAAATTGCTTAAAGCTGGACCAATGTACGTCAGAAGCCTTTATCAGTGCTATAAAAATAGCCAGAAAAAACCTGAACCATTTCATGTAAATGAAATGTGCACCGAGGATTTTGTTAATTGGAAAGATGCATGTACCCAATTATGAGTAAATTTGACGAAGGATGAAGAAGGAAATTCAGTTAAGATTGGACTTGGAGGTATAAAATTTTGAAGGTTGAAAAGGCCACGCGTGTTGTCTTACAAGAATTCTTACGGAGAAGGAGAATTTAAAAACGCAGAAATTATTAGAAAGAAGAAAAGGATTGACGTAAACGTAAAAATTTATATGCTCGATTTTATAAATCTTTGTAAGTCTTTATTACGATTATTTTTATTTAGTGATGATAACTTTAAGTAAACGTAAGTAAGTAAAGTAAAAAAGCCGATTTATTAGACTGATGGTGTTTCAATTAGAAGAAAATTTCAATTAGATAACTTAGATTTAAGCGCAATACCCACTGTTGATGTTTATTAAAATGACTCTGTTGTAGTTTTCTTGATTTATAATCATAATAAAAATTTAATTCTATATCGACATAATTTGTTTTAATAACTTAAAGTTTACCTCAAATTTAAAATGACTATTGAATATAATGTCATAAATCAAAATACTACAAAAATATTTACATATTAATCTGCAACAATGACATAAGTGGTGCCTTGCTGCGGAAAAAACAGCACAGTATGTCTAGTGCGCTTTATACGTAAGATTCAATATTTTAACGGAAAACTACATTAACCACACAACATTTTTGTCTAAATAAGTTACCAAAATTATCAATTCTTATGGTATAATTTTAACTCAAAACTTTAAAATTGCTCTCCTGTAAAATCATGTTTTTTTGAGAAATGTCGACCTTGTCGCAAATGAGCGATATGTATAAGAGAATAACATAATTTTTTAAGAATAGATACGTAGTAATTAATAAATTAAAATTTTTGCGATAGGATTATGATAATACGTATCCAAAGTGAAGTTTTGCATGCCTCAATTAAAAATAATTATATTCGTGGCTGGCAAACAATCGCATCGACCAATTAGCGGGCACTGGTCACCAGTGGTTAGTGTTAATTTAATTATACTACATGTAACAAAATAACAATTACTTTCAAATTTAAACATAAAAGTATCTATCTATTAAGGGTCTCATTTTATTTTTTTATTTCATTTTTTATTATTACAATAGTTTTGAATTTGATAAAAATTGTGACTTTATCATACACTAAATAAATAAGATCGAAATCTTAATTTTGAAATGGGAAGGTCTTCTATCCCTTTCTCGCAAAACGAAAATTTCTATGAAGCAGCACGAAACTGCTATATGGCAGTTTTTAACGGCCTACAAGCCGTATTTAGGTGATTTTGAATGAAGTTTTATGCAAAAACTATAAAGACAATTACTTTCAAATTTACACGTTATGTATTTTAGGTCTGTAATCTAAAATCGCTTAGAAGCAGAAACACGATTGGATACAATTTTCTCGATAGAAAGTTCTCCCAAAAGTTGCTCCAAAATCTCAGTTTTTTTATATTTTATCGGAAACTTCAATGGATGTAATTGTAATTTTTGTTTTAATATATCGGTAATAATGATATCCTAAAACGCTTAGAACAAATTTTTGATAACTGGCTTAGTTTTTGAGTAATTAGGTAAAACGTCGTTTTTCTGCTATATTCTTCCGCGACGCTGCATGTCGCACCTACCAAATCTCCGTGAGAGTGAGAAAGACAAAAAGAAATTCAATGAATCCCCTTAATATAATTTTTCACTAGTTTTTATTGCAAATTCAGCACAAATTAAATCTAGTTGTTAATGTCATTCAGTAATACCACTCAATCTATCGTGAGTGTGAAAAAAGCTCCTCCAAATAAACTGTTACAAAGTTTATTAGTGTGGCCGCAAAACAATTACGTATCCACAACCGAGTTACGGGCTTTTATTGCTTTTAAATGTGTACACGTGACGTAACAGTTCATGGTAATTCACGTGAAGAACTGTTATTGGAAATTGCACATTTTAAGTGAAGTGATGTCATATTATACACCTGCAGCCGGATCGATATGACATATTTTTTTCTACCCACACATTACCCACAGGAAATGCCTGACGCATACCCCTCCGTCAGGGGACACGGAGGGTTTATGTGGGGCTTGCACCCACTAAAACCGTAACACCATATTATGTCTATTTTTTTAATTTGAATAATTATAACTGGATACGCGCAATATCTAGTAATTTATATGGCAAAACATCGTTTACTAAGGTCAACTAGTTAAAATATAAAAATGAATTATTTGGATCATTATAATCATTTGTCATATAAATCTAAGGATTCCGGTTGTAATGCAAAATTCACGAAAAATGTGTCCCGAGAAAAACGAGTGTACGTGTGTATTTTTATAAACAAACTAAAACAATGTATTCAACATAATTTGATACAAGCTATTTTGTCATCCTATGCAGCTTCAAGCGGCATTGTTAAGGCGTGTTCTCTCTGATGAATCAAACACGAGACTGATGTGCGATTGGAAACCTTTTCGCGTTTTGGTTCTCTTTGGGTTCGGACACTTTTTAGCGCTGATCCGAAATCCATAGTATTATATATCAATGATAATAATATATCGGGAAATATTGATCGAATGCAATTCTGTTACACTAACGACGTGCCGAAGGCTCGGTAAAAATAGAACTTTTTAAACTTTAGTACATAATTTCACGAAAGAATAGTTTTTCGATCAGAAAATGCAGGAAATAATTAAAAAATTGCAACTTCATTTTCGCGACAGGATGGCGATAGGTAATTTTAATTAAAAATTTGTACTCACATGTTTTATGGTTTTATCAACAAAACATTCTAGATTTTTTGAGAGCTCTCAATAAAGGCTTTGTTTAATACGCTGTGGTCGGCAGGTGTTTCATTAAAATTTAAATTATATTGGGATCTAATTGAAATTTAGTTGGAAACGTAAACATTAATTGACAGTGAATATTGGCATGGAACAATATTTAATTTTAATTTTGTTTTGTTTTATACACTCTACAAATTAGTAGGTACTTGACTGTGATCTCACCTAAAGGTAAGTGACGATGCAGTCGAAGATATTATCGTACTTGCTTGGAAGAGGTTGTTACCCTGAGGCAATTTAGACATCATAAAATTCCAAAGTGGACCGTAGCGGGAATCGAACCCGCGATCTCCCACTCGAATCCAAGCACGCGCAACCTACGCCAGGGTTAAATATTTACAAATAACTAAAAAAAAATCCTTCGTCGTTTATAGTCTTGTAATAATTGAAAATGGATTTTTTTAAACCCTTCGACTAAAATAAAGTAGGAACCTATCAGTAGGTATAATTACAAGTCAATAGAAAATCCGTCGAGGCAGCCCTACCCACTGCCCTGTTTTTTATCACCTCACGTGGGTGGTTCGTTGGAATTTTGAAACTTCATATAGCTTAGCTGTTGCATTCAAAATTCAATTCAAAATTATTTGAACATTTTACGCAGTATACAATACGTTTACAATGTAATTGTACATAATATATTCTGTTCAATTAATTAATGTATCATGTAATGGACAGTTCACACACATCTTATTTTCTGAGCATCTTTTATTCTGTGATCGAGGCTAGTATTAAGTACGGTACTATGCAGTTCCGATATGTATGGATTGCAACTAATTTTATGTACGAAATCTTATATATTCTTGTCAAACGTACGTTTTAATTTCAACGTGCCTTCAGCAACTATGGATTAGATCCCTAAATAAGAGCTTTGATATGTATTGTATATATAGGTGTATACAATTTGTCATCATTTCAGAATGGGAGTCTAACACAGGACATCCTCTCTGACGCCCACGATGTGTCTTGACAAACCCTTACCTGAAACCGTAATCTCAGCCATCATAATATTAGCATAAGAGTTACCCGTAGAAGCTTGAGCAAAATTTATTAAAATAATATTCGAAAGCTGGGGAGTTTGTTGTGAAATTAGTTTGTAGCAACAAAGAACATGAGAGGTCTCACGCGGCCAAAACTAAAAGTGCTCCGCCTTAATGGATTCTTAGAAACTTAGGTCCTTAGTTTTGCTTATATTATGAAAAAAGTTTTAGAGATTTGAAGTTAATTTGTTATACCAACGAGCAATTGCTATGCGCCAATATAATTATTTTTTAAAGAGAATAAATCTTAAGTATGTTTAGTACCCACCAGTAATTTCTCAGAAATGTGGTATAATTTTAACTTGATAGTCAATTCTGAGGTATTGAAAAGAAATACACAGTTCAAGCTTAGAGTTTAAGCCAATCGAAAGTTACGGTCATTCAAGACTATTAGAATTTTTATAATTTTTTTTATTTCTGATTGGTAAGCTTCGGACATACCTACTGGCAGAGCGGTTTCCGACATTATGGCACATGAATCAAAAAACGTCAGACACAAAATTAAATTAAATCTGTTTTAAAATAGATTTGTACAAATATGTAATTGTTTGTGAAAATAGATGTGAACAAGTAACGCCCTTTCATAATATTAGGTATGCTACCCCACTAAATATTGATATATCTCATTTCAAAATTGCGTCACTCCGGTTACCCCCATTAAAAAAACAATTTGCAATTTTTTATTATTGCAATGATGTGGTATGATGTTACCTACAACTATTCGACACAGGTCGATAGCTTAAATAATTACTGAAATAAAGGGTCATGACAGACAGACAGACAACATAGTGATGCTAATAAGGGTTCCGTTTTTAGGGTTCCGTACCAAAATGGTAAAATGGAACCCTTATGGTGCGACTTTCTCCGTCTGTCTGTCTGTCCGTCACACTCGATTATTTCAGTAACTACCGGAGCTATCGATATGAAAGTTGGAATAGTTGTGTATATTAGTGGCCCAATGACACTGGAATAAAAAAAAATGGAAATTATTTTTGTTCTTATTTAAAAAGGGGGGAAAATCGGAGGGTTGAAATTTAAAAGTGAGATAACTGTACTGTTATCATATGAAAGGGTTTACTTTGTACATTCTAAAACCGATTTTTAATTATTTTTAGTTATGATAGTTTTTGATTTATCTGGGAAAATGTCTAAAAAAATACCTTTCCCCCCTTATCTCCGGAGTTTACCAATCGAGAAATCTCAAATAATTATGGTCAATAGGAATTTACGTATATTTTACAGAAAAACTATAGCCAATGCTCTAACTAGAATAGTTTTTTTGATATTAACAATAAACCTCTACAAACAAAGTTAGTTTTGCGGTTCATTAACAAAGGTAATTATTACCGTTTTACATCTTTGGTCGTTACAGTTTTGGTCGTGTTACATCTACATTAGTACGAACGAATCTTAAAAGTACCTAGCTATAACTACCTAAGCTTATTTTGCTTCGTAGGAGTACGGAACCCTCGGTGCGCGAGTCCGACTCGCACTTGGCCGGTTTTTTTCAATTTGAGTCACCGATAAAAAACCTCAGGCTATGGGCATCCGAACGATTTCCGTAAACCTTTTTCGTACAAGCAAACAGTAACGCCATGATCTATCAAAATTCTATAAGTGGCTGCTGAGGGAACTACAGCGTGGCGTTACTGTTGGTGGCAAAACAAGCATTTTTGGCACAGAAAAACTGGTGATATTTTTTTCGCACCGTCTGCCCTATTCAGGAGACCTACAGGTCTATTTTTTGAGCCTAAAAATAGGCTAAAACACAGGTCTGAACAAAACTACATATTTTTTTTTTTTTAAGAATTTATCTCGGTAGTACGGAACTCTCTTCAGTGCGCGAGCCCGACTCGCACTTAACCAGTTTTTTTTTATTTTTATCTCGTTTTTTCGGCTAGCCAACCGTATCCTTTGACGTAGCCAGTGCAGTCGGCCGGCGAACTAATATTTGTTTAACTCGCACTGACGGCAAAGCAATGATTCCACACCGCTTGTCAAAGTCACTGTATTCGGTTAATTTATAAGCGCTGCAAACGATGGTGTTTAACAGAATAAAGCTCTGAGATTAACATCCTTTTAGCATAGTAATGAACCACCATCGCCAGTCTGAGGCGAGTTTGTGATGGAATAATGTTAAAATTGAAAGTGGTGAGCAACACTTAATTTTACTCACTGGTATCACCTTCTCGAGTCAATTAGACAAACAAGTAAATAAATAAAAAATTAAAAAACACGACTGTCATGTGGTAAAACGGTTTTTTTCCAAAAAAAAAATATTGCCTATGCTATTCGGAATGATGTAAGGATTCTAAGAATTCATCATAGGCTCCGATCCCTCCAGTCGTTCAGAAGTTATGGTGGAATAAAGGAACTCCCGTACATACATACATGAACCCTAAAAACATTGCACTCCTTTTTTGGGCAGTCGTGTAATAAAAATGAAAGTCCTGTCTCATTCAATAATTTACTCACTCATCTCATCTGAGCAAAAAATCTGATAGTTTTGTAAAATCTGATAATTTCGCATACCTAGAGGTTCTCCTTATGATGTATTCGATGCAAGGGATAGTTATCGATTTCTCACCCACGTGATTGGAGAAGGACTGAGTTAGCTAAATAATAAATGCGCATAAGTTGTCTTATAGGAATACATTATGTATTTATTATTTGTTTCGACTTTCGATTAACATAAAAATACTATTCATTTTATTAGAGTTTAGTATTCCAAGTTTGCAAGCAATTGGCGCAGCAAGAACCACTTTGGTTTCTCATATTATACTTTTTTAAACTCATGCCAATCAACTTCATCGTCCAGTTTATGTAATTGTCAATATAATCATAAGCACAAAAACTTTCACGTTTGCAGTTCTCTCATTCGTTGGTTTAAAAATGTTATTACATATGTATAGTTTTAAACCGAGATGACCTTAACTGCCCATTCAACTGTCATCGCCTGTAGGCTGGGTTTGTTTTCATCTGGGCCTATAGAGCTACCTGTGACGGCTCGAGTGAAAGCCTTCCTTTGCTGTGGCTGTACAAATACTACGTAGGCCGACAACGACCTTGTTGGAGCAAGGCCTTCGCATTCACCTACATGGTCAAACTAATAGCTCGGCCTTTGAGCCGTACCAGCAGTGAGCTTTTCAAAGAAAATATCATTCAAGTTCTGATATTGGAATGTTAAATAGTCTGTAAATAGTACGTAAGTACTATACTATTTCCATTCGTTGATTTTCTCTTTGACACATGAAACAGATATAGCAATAGCGAGGGACCAGAGAAAGATAAAGGTAAAGTGGTTCTCTTTCGCTATTGCTATATCTGTTTCATGTGTCAAAGAGAAAATAAACGAATGGAAAGAGTATAATATATGAAAAAAGAATTCTCTCTATGATTCTCTTGTGTTTTTGAAATATTTTGTGGCTCCTCTTTACTAGCGGCGTTGATGGTCTATCGACGGCGGTAATCGCAAAGTTCATTGTAAAAGCATCTACATTATCGTGATGCACGTTTGACGTAGTTGACTGTCTGCCGACCAAAGATTAATAATTAACGGAGTACTTACACATGCAAATTCTCTTTGATGCGTATTGCGTACCCCAAGTTCCCAATCATCCGCAGTCACTGTCGTTTATAATCTATCCGCAGCTACTATACAGAGAATCAATCCCCATCACACCATCATACCCGACTGTGTAATTGTTAAATAATACTCGTCAATGATGTATAGGCTATTATAGGCATTGAGTGGTACTAGTGGTAGATAAGGTATGAATTTATACTTTATACTTTTTTCTTAAGATGATGAAATCGACCCAGATGAAAAATTATTAAAACTTTCAAAACAAACAAACGGTGTAGGTCGCATTAGATAATTTTTAAACCAACGTAGGTAGGTGAACACCTATGTTAACCTATCTAAGAACATTAAAATGTATCTGGGGCCTGGAGGTTGAATAGGGGATGAAAGTTCATTATTTACAGCTGGCAGTATCATTTTTAGTAGATAATTTTCTACATTTCCCATGCTGCACATGTATGAAAGCACGCATGGATGGATATCTTAATTATTAAGAATCACAGCTACTAGCCTGAATGCAGTCGTATATCGAAGAAGGGTCGTTACGTATCGTTATGAACAGGCATGACTGGTGTTATGAATTTATGTGTACCTCGTTGAAACGAAACGACTTTACTTACACAAAGGACTACAAAATCTTAGCTACAGGATGGCTATTGTATTGATTTCAAATGAAATTCAAAAAATGTAGAATGCACGTGGTTACGTGACCAATTTAGCGATCATTTTCATACATTTTAGAATTTCGTTCTGTTACACCCTGGCTTTGCTGGTGAAGACGCTGACACAGCTCGTCATCAGCAACTAACAGGAAGATATTTAGACGCGGGCTGCGGGGACATGCCAGTCGAGCTCCGACCGTCAAACCCGCTACATGGGTGTACTGTAACCAAGTCCTGTTTGTGTATATCACTTTCTGTGTGTATATCGTTTCCTGTGTATTACCCTTAACAAATAAAATATTTTTTTAAAAGACTCCAGAGTTTTCAATAGTAACAGTTCCATCTATCTTTTTAGCGTATCGCTAAATGTCATATGGCGAGAGGTACTGCAGTATATGAAAGTTTAGAAAAAAGCAAGGATTTTAATATCAGCAAAGAGTAAGCCCGTTCGCACACGGCTCGTAAGCGTAAGCGTAGCGTAAGCGTAGCGTAGGTGAGAGCAGTACGAGCACGAACATTTTCAAACTTTCAAAACAGACGAAGTGGTGTTGCAGAGTCCACAGATGAAGCGGTGTAGGAAGCGTAATTGTCATATTGTTATGCGTAGCGTCATAACGATACGCTTACGCTTACCCTTAACAAATAAAATATTTTTTTAAAAGACTCCAGAGTTTTCAATTGTAACAGTTCCATCTATCTTTTTAGCGTATCGCTAAATGTCATATGGCGAGAGGTACTGCAGTATATGAAAGTTTAGAAAAAAGCAAGGATTTTAATATCAGCAAAGAGTAAGCCCGTTCGCACACGGCTCGTAAGCGTAAGCGTAGCGTAAGCGTAGCGTAGGTGAGAGCAGTACGAGCACGAACATTTTCAAACTTTCAAAACAGACGAAGTGGTGTTGCAGAGTCCACAGATGAAGCGGTGTAGGAAGCGTAATTGTCATATTGTTATGCGTAGCGTCATAACGATACGCTTACGCTTACGAGCCGAGTTCGAAGGGCCTAAGACTATTCACGCTGACCAGGGCAGGGCGGGCAGCGGGTTTGGGCGGGGGCGGGAGCGAATGTGACGCGTGAAAGGCTTTGATGTTATCGCCAAGGCCGGCCATTAGGCTAGTATTTGCATAGCGCGCCGCCGGCAAAGGAACGCTTCCGCTTGGCTTGTCACAGTGGCTCTATTTGCTGATATAAAGAGAACCAGTGACGAATTCTGAAGAAGCACTTGGTAAATTGCCTCGGAATTTTAGAAACTCAATAGGCTTCGTCTTAATAGGCAATTCAACTTAATTCTTCACCACATCGCTCCAGGTGGACTGATGACATTAAAGGAATAGTGGGGAGTCGAAGGACCCATGCGACGCGAAACTATGTTAGCTGGAGATTCCTAAAAGAGGACTATGTTCAGCACTGGACGTCAATCAGCTAAAGCGAACATAATATTGACAAAATGCAGTACTGGAGGAGAATCTAAATATCTAACAGTACAATCTGTAAATATAAGAAGTAACTGATTCATCGTTTCAGACGATGGCTACGCACCGGAAATCGTTTTGTTGGCAGACCCACCCATTAGATGGACGGACGATGTAAAGCACGAAATCGTGGTATTTGGTGATAATTTCAGGAGGCACAGTTGTGGACGTCCATCGGCCAATGGACTCATTGAAATTTAGCATAGTACGGGTAACTTTTATGATGTAAGCAGTGGTAAGAAAGTATTTGTGAATATCTCATCCATAGGTGTTGAAATAGAGGTCACACAAGCAAAGCTGCGGGCGTCATCTAGTCTTAAGAAATGACGTTGTTGATTCAGCAGCAGGGGATGAACTTTGGCTTTAAGCCTCATATTCTACTTTGGTTGGGACAAGGGTGCTATAACACGTACCCTCACTGAATTAGTGCGGAGAGATTAAACTCAGTTCTCTCTCTTGATAAAAGCTTTGTGCCCTGCAGTCGTGTAATAAATAATACCTATTTTTATAGCATCGTTGCATCGTGCCATGCAATAATACTTTTATAGCATCGTTGTGGTTACATGTGTGATTGGTTAATGCTTGCATCGATATTGCAGCCAAGGCGTTAATCGGCTGGTGATGGTTGTGTTGCGATGGTTACCGGCGATGGTTGGCCGATGTACATCCCAACTGTAAGGTGAGAATGGTGATGAGATATCTGCCACATACGTGCCTCCAGTTCTCGGACTACATTCGCCGCGTTGAATACATCAGCTCAGCAGACATTGATGTCTGAGTGAAAGCGTGAGGTTATCTTACCGCCGCATCGCATCAGCGCATTCAGCGGCAATGAATGTCCACTATTGAATGCCTGGCGGTTCCTCGATGAATATACTAAGTTCAACGCAAATACTCTGTGGGTTTAGATACCGTACTTACACACACATACACGTTTTGCTCGGACGTCGACTACACAAATCAAAACTGCATAAATACTTCTTACAGTGGTAGAATTCTTCATTGTCATATTTTCAATGAAAAAAAATGTAACATTTTCAATGAAAAAAATGTTTTCAAACTTTATTATAATTTCAATGCTCAGTAGGCAGTAGCTTATCTTCAAACAGCCTAAACCTATTTAATAACACGCACCTACGGCATGTGTGCTTCAAGACCGAGGGCAAAGTTATCAGACTTTATAAAGGGCACGTCAGAAGTGTTGTCTGGTTAAGTTTTAATTGAAGTTATAGATGCTATTCCTAGAGGACTACTAAAACTCAGTTGGTTTACTTCAGTACGTTTACTCATCATGGCTAGGGATACGCTTCCGTCTACTCACGAGATAAGATCATATTAGATCTGTAATGTCAGGTATATGTATATAAGATCATTATATATCATTTAAAGATCGAATTATTTTACATACTGAGAATTTTAAAAGAGCAAGTGCCGAGTTTCCTGCCAGGTCTTCTCGGTGCTTCCTGATTTGGCGGTAGCGATTTGACTTTTCATAAGATCCTGTGAATCAGGCCTCCACTACATTATTCTTTTAACGCGTAAGCAAAAACACGTGGAGAAGCATTAATTTTTAGATTATTCGATGTTTACCTATACACAATGGATAAATGTCTATTTTTTTCAACGTTTATAAAATTTATACCTATAATAAAATTAAAAAAAATTTTTTAGTTTGTTTGTTTGTACGTTTATTGTTTGTTTGAACGCGCTAATCTCTGGAACTACAAGTCAAAATTGAATTTTTTTTAGTTGGATAATCCATTCATCGAGGAAGACTTTAGGCTATACATATAACATCACGCTACGACCAATAGAGGCGGAGTAGCAATGAAAAAATTAGCAGAAGCGGGAAAAATTGTTTCTTTCTGTGAGCTTCCATTGCGTAGGCTGCGTATCTAAACGGTTATAGAGTAAGATCCCAGGGCCGCCAGACGTTACGTATTTTCTGACGAACAAAATGTGCACGACTGAGTAGTGTTAGTATGTACTAAGAGCGCATGCATACTTACTAGCCTGCTTAGTGGGCCAATTTTCAGGTATCAGGTAATCAAGGTACATAAAAACATTACTTACCTCACGTAAATTCTCCAAGCTGATTTTCACGTATATTTTAGGCAATACCCTCAAAAATAAGTCGCCAATACTCCCAGACACTTTCCGTCGGCCGTATTGCTTTGCAGACGCTTTAAAGCTCACAATATAATTACTTAACTTCACGTAAATTCTCATGCTCCATTATTATATATGTCTACCAGACAACTATTTTAAAACCTTTTACAAGAAGACAGACCGATCCAAGGGCCCAATCATCCCCTAAACTTAATTTTAATATCTCTGTGGGTAGGAGCGTGGATAATGCCCTCGCGCTCCTACCCACAGAGATATTAAAATTGAGTCCGACGCCGATGGAAAGTGTCTGGGAGTATTGGCGACTTATTTTTGAGGGTATTGCCTAAAATATACGTGAAAATCAGCTTGGAGAATTTACGTGAGGTAAGTAATGTTTTTATGTACCTTGATTACCTGATACCTGAAAATTGGCCCACTAAGCAGGCTAGTAAGTATGCATGCGCTCTTAGTACATACTAACACTACTCAATCGTGCACATTTTGTTCGTCAGAAAATACGTAACGTCTGGCGGCCCTGGGATCTTGGACTATTAGTTACTTACGCAAAACTCATGTAGGTACAGTGTCATGTTCTCCTTTAAAAGGTCTAAAAAAACTCAGGACACCACATATCTATATCTTTTAATATTAACTCACCACAACGTGATATGTAAAAACCGAAATTTATGCGGGCGAAGACGCCGGCAGCGGCTAGTATAAGATAAGATAAGCAATAATTTTTTTTTATTAAAGTAGTGTTATTATCTCGCTGCAGACTCGGTCATAAATCAATTCGTGAGTGTTTCGCTTTTGTTGTTCTGCTGTAATGCACAACTCAACAAAAAACAACAAAAGCGAAACACTCGAATGGTTTATGACCGAGTCTGCAGCGAGATAATAACACTACCATAACGGTAGGTACAGTCTGCAATTCAGCTACTCCGCTAAGAAGTTGCGTTCCCCAAACATTTGTGTACCGTCGCTGCGGTAACTATCAGTTCTCGTTAGCAGCCGCGCGGGGATTCCCCGCCTCGCCTCGACGCCGAGCGGCGCTGTTATGAGATTGTTCCGTGTTAGGAATCTTGCTATACTTAGTTAACAGTCTTGGTATTGTTAAGGTATTTGTAATTATGTTAAGTTTTTCACATCACCTCGGAGAACTCCATAAAAACATTCAAGCACACAACCTAATTAACTTTCATATTTATAATATTTATTAATAGTTTTGTATTATCATCATCTTCGCACACTTATCATCGGTCTTTGATAAGTGTGCGAAGTTTCAATTTAATAAGACGCTTAGATTTGGGTATAAATTATGTTCCTAAGTAGATACATAGATTGCCAAGTTCATTCTCAAAAAGAAGCGTTGAAGATCTATTCTTCTCACAGAAATGGTAATAATACGGCAATTCTTCTATACATAAAGCTGCCCGCATGAATCTCGGTTTCTACCAATGACGAAATACGAGTTTCTACATATTATCCCATTATAACTAGAGGTATATTATACAGTGTTGCAGACTTTTTTTAAAAAAAATTACGTCATACAAGTACCTATATGATTTTTGCATAACTTTAACCTTTTACGCACCCAACGGGAAGTCTCGAAAAGGAACAATTTTTCCCGTTTGTGCAACATTTTTCATTCATGCTCCGTTCCTATTTGTCATAGGGTGATATTATATAGCTCAAGGCCTTCCTCGATAAATGGACTGTCCAACACAAAAAGACTTTTGCGATTCGGAACACTAGTTCCTGAGGTTAATGCGTTCAAACAAACAAACTCTTCAGCTTTATTATAGGTACTATAACTATACGGTAGAACTGTATGATGCTTAGTTGCAATGAAACACTAAAGTCTTCAGTAGCGTAGCAGTAAATAAACGGTTAAGTCGCTGCGGTAAGCGGCAGGAAGCAGGCTAGTTAGCCGCCTAGGGGATTCCCCGCGTCCGCAGCTGCAATGTTAATTTAATGTTGAACTGTTTATGGAAACTTGGACTTTGAATTAGGGCTCTTACTTTACGTGCGTTATCGACATACAAGATCGTGAATTTTGAAGCAGAGCGATGCATAGGAGACGGGGGTTTCTGGGCCTGAATGTAATCAGTTGAAAAAAGGTTTTAAAAAATCGTTACTATTTCCTATTTCAAAATTTAAAACATCAGCTCGATCCAAAATCGGGAAAATGAGAAATCTAAAAAATGAGTAAAGAGATAATTAGGTTATCGATAAAAACAAAATTGTGAACTCAAATTTATTTTGGAAAAAGAGCAAGAGTTTCTTGCTCGTTCTAATTCTCAATGTAAGCTTTCCGGACGTAGCAGTAGATAGAGTCTGAAATTTCATGTGAAAGTTAGTAGCAAGTTAGGCCAATGTGAAAGAATAAACATTTCGTTTTTTTATATAAATAGTGTAAAGAGTTCTTAGACTCTTGGTGGCTTATGGCTTTTCATTGCATGATTTTTAATCTAACATAGGTACCTGAAATTAGATATTACTTTCTAGAGCTTATTATTCTGTTAGTGTATTCTTATTGTAGTTTATAATCTGCAAACATAATATTGCAATGAAAACTACTACATACTGTAGTTAGTTATTCATATCTATAACGCTCAACAACTACTTTCACAACAATAATTATTATAAGTGCTCTAATTACTAATTATTATTACTATAATATTCCCACAACCCCCCCGTTTCATAATATTAATTGACACTTGCGCTCAGAGATAATGCTAAGCTCAGCATTCAGTTTATTAATTCCTCAACGACGTTCATGGTTAAATACAGTGATAAACTAAAATTTATTAATAACAGAATAATATTATAATTATGCACACATTAAATTAAATGCATAGTTTGGCCTGCAATCGTACTAAAACGGTAAAGGTAATTTGATGTTTTTGGGCACTAGTTATATTTCCAAAAATAAAGAATATATAAGAAGATTGATAAATAAATAGATAAAAGTGTTTTGGTCTCTATAGTATCTGCCTACACGGCGCGACAAAGCAACGGATCATCATAATTTTCTTCACAGACGTAGTTCAAGACCCAGAGAGTGATAAAGGCTGCCTTTTAACTAGGGAAAATCAACGTTTCCCACGGGATTTGTGAAAAAACAAACCCCACGCAGGTAGACCCCTGTAGTGTTGCCCAAATGCAAGAACAAGAAGAGACTCAGCCAGTCTTGGTCTTGGTCTTGCGCCAGTACATCTGGTCTTGGTCTTGGTCTTGGTCTTGCACTCCCAGTCTTGGTCTTGGTCTTGGTCTTGCAGCAAGAGTCTCGCAAGTCTCGCAATTACCTATTAGCCTATTGCATTGCTATTTATTAAACGGTAATTTAGATGTGAGAACAATGTAACATTTTGAGTAAGTATAAATTTTGAGTTTGAATTAAGATAGCTTTTTTTCTCACTACAAGTTAGTACTTGACTGCGATCTCATCTGATGGTAAGTGACGTTGCAGCCGAAGATGTTACCGTACTAACTTGGACGGGGTAAGCAAACCCTAACGGATTCTACACAGCAATGCGCCTAAGTCCAATTTTCCTAAATTTTTTGAACTATTTTTTTCTCTATCATAGAGTCCCTGAGCGCGTCCCTAATACCCTGGTCCGAACTCCTACTCCACAACTCTTAATAGCCACAACGACCTCCTACCGCAGTGGCACGCGCTCGGATTGAAATGGGAGGTCGCGGGTTCGATTCCCGCCACGGGCCTCTTTGGAATTTTATAATTTATTATTTGGCTCAGGTCTGGTCTGGTGGGAGGCTTCGGCCGTGGCTAGTCACCACCCTACCAGCAAAGACGCACCGCCAAGCGATTTAGCGTTCCGGTGTGATGCTGTGTAGAAACCTTTAGGGGGTTGCTTACCTCTTCCAAGGTAGTACGATAACATCTTCGGCTGCATCGTCACTTACCATCAGGTGAGATCACAGTCAAGTACCTACTTACTTTTATTGTGTAAAAAAAACGGGGGTCGGCCCGCGATATTCAAATTTTATTTTGTTTTTCGCAAATATTTAACTAGTACAATGAATTAGGCTCATGGCATTCATGGCGAAAATAGCAATGTTCTTGCTCAAATCTTGCACTGCCAGTCTTGTTCTTGGTCTTGCTAAAATAAGGCAGTCTTGGTCTTGGTCTTGGTCTTGCAAAAATGCAAGAACAAGACCAAGACTGCAAGACCAAGACTGATTTTGGGCAACACTAGACCCCTGCAAAACAGCTATAGTAGACATCACATTAAAATTAAATTTTCGTTCTTGTATATGCAGATATAGACCTTATTGGCTTCAGCTAGACAGTTTAAAACAAAAATACTTGTATTCAATATTTGTAGATTTATTTGTACGGATCCCTTTGTACGCAAAAACCGGCTAAGGTGTGTAGGTCCAACCTACGCACCCTTGGCAGCCGTTTACCTACCTGCAGTTAAAACATGGAGTTTATAAATTAATATAAGTCACTTTTAACGCGGTTATCTACGATTCCCGCAGGATTTTAATTTAAACATTTCCAAAACTAAACAGAGTAGATAGTACCACACAAAAATTTACCTACAAACAGGGCATATTCGAACCAGCTTTAAGCGTTAAAATACTTTGAGCGATTTCAGCATGTGATTGTACAAAGCACATAGTCTGAGTAACTCCGGTGGTTGCAGCCAGACAATTTAAATTCATGCGGATTTGTTTATTTCATTTGCTCGGTTGCGCAACGCCGCTCCCGCGGGTAAGTAATTTAAATGCTATAAAGATTTTCTACGCGATGTTACTTGTTTGTAGGTAAATAGGGTCTGTCTCAGACATGTACTGAAGTTATTGCAAACTAGCGGCGCGTCCCGGCTTGGCATGGGGTGAAGATGTTTTTTTATCTATTTCTGACTTATTAAATTCGTAATATCTATTAATTTGAATAGCGCACGCACGGACGTACGCACGCACCCGCACACACGCACACACACGCTTACTTAACGAAGAGTCATTCGATTGACATCGATTGACTTCGCTAAGAACTTCCCTTCACCACAAAGACAGGATAGTGTATCTTACACTATTCTGTCTTTGTTTTTTAAATTCATTCGGAGTCACCCGGAGAAACATGGGCAGGGTTCGGAATTATCTATTAAAAAACCGCTCACGTTTTTTTACTCAACTAAAATATTTTTCATATTATCTAAGTTTGATTCGATCCGCCTTTTACATAGTGTTGCAATTTTAGCAAAACATTCCCGTTGTGGAGTGTTTAGCGTTACCGTGGCAAACATTTGCCCCGGTAATGAGTCGGGTGCAGGTTCACTTTATGCTTAGATAAGCTCACTGTACAAGGGAGATTTTAAATATTATCAGGCCAGGCACACTCCGCATTTTAGGTATGGAACTATAACCGACCTTTGACGAACTTTGATGACCGAAATGGCGTAGTGGTAACTGGTAGCGAACCAGCCGTATGCGCCGGAGGTCGTGGGTTCGATTCACACTACTGGTAAATGTTTGTGTGATGAGCATGAAATTTTTCCAGTGTCTGGGTGTTTTTCAATATATTATATTTATGTATGTATGTATGTATATTTATCAGTTATCTAGTACCCATAACACAAGCTATCACTTACTTTGGGGCTAGATTGCGATGTGTAAAAATGACCCGTATAATGTATGTAATGTATAAGTAGCAAAAGATTACGTCGCGCGACCTGTCGGTAGGTTACCCAAATGTGTCGATAGTATGCCAGCGGGGCTAGACAAAGTAACAGTCGTTTAGCGTTCACGATAGTAGATAAAAATGTACGGACAAACCACGTGACTGTAGAAAAACCACGTGACCGAATGGAGGAAAACACGCTGTTTTTGAAAATCGACTACGACAATTTGAACGCTCCCTGGCGTTCTCGCAAACCTTGTAGACAACTTTAAGCGTACTTCGCATGACAATTGATAGCCGACAGTGAACAACGCTAAGCATAGAGTAGATTCTGCTTTCATTTGTTTTCATTTAGTCACGTGGTTTTTCTACTGTCGCCAACGCTTAACGCCAAGTTACTTTGTCTAGCCCTGCTGAAGAGATGAAGTTACGCGAAGAAAGAAGAGATTGAGGCAAGTTATAGGTTATTATAGTGTAGGTACTAGGTAGCACTGGTGCTGTTTTAAACTGAATTGCACTTTATGTTGTGGTTACTAGAATTTGTTGCTGCAACATCGACGATAACTAGGTACTCGAAATTTTCACAGAGTATGTAGTACCTTGTTCCATTCAAGTGAAGTGTACCTCAGTGTACCTCAACTTAAGCCTCGGTATATGGCCAGCTTTATAACAATAATACTGAATTGCTATTTACAAAATATGTCAATTATGAAAATCATTCGATGACTTAACGTAATGAAGAAATTGATAATGAATCATTACAAGCCTTAGCCGAAGATGGACGTATTTTATTTTAATACATAATATCACATAATATCCTCCGCTCTGACCCGAGACCACCGCACTAGAAGACGCGTCATTCACAATCGCTTATATTTTATGCGATTCGTAAGGAGTTAGGAGTGGGCGCGGCTTCGTGAATGCAACTACTTATAAGCATTACTAGTCTCCAACAAAAAATGAAAATACATGAAGAAAGTTAAAAATTAAAGGAGTCCATACAATAAACTTTTGTTTTTGCTCGACGATGGTACGGAACATGGCGTTCGCGAGTCCAACTCGCTCTTGGCCGAGTTTTAATTACTCCCACTTGAACAAAGATATATTGTAAATGGCAGGTAACAAAGATGGCACAACAGTTCCTAAGGCCGTAGCTTCCCAACTGCAACGTGAAATACAATTACTTTCACAATAGCTTAATTACACACTCCTTGAGCCAAAATTCCATTCGTGCGAGCTGTTAAGTGTATTGCACACTGGGACATAAACCGCATGGGCATAAAACCGCACACGCTCAAGAGCTCGGCAACGTCACAACAGGATAGTTCCCATTTGTTCTATGGAACATGACGCCATCGTAATTTTATCTATAAGACCTTGTTTCATAGAACAGTAATAGTAACCAACCTCACAATAAGCAGCGAGCGCGCCGTAGCACCGTATCCGTTAGATGGCGCGGTTAGGTAGTAGCGATTGGGTTATAGAGTCTCCAAATTTAGTGCGTCTATAAATCTAACTTATACACCAGCACCTGTGTGATAGTAGTTAAGATGTCAATTTAATTTTCATTTTTATATCAAAGAATGATTAGATGATCAAGATTTAAGACGTTCACCTGATGCTAATTGATACGCATGCCCAGGTTTTTTTTTTTTTTTAAATGTATCGCACTCAGTTATTCTCTGCTATAGGCAGAGACCTTGTTAATGCGAACTTTGCTCTAAAAGAGTGCCAACTCACGATGGTCGTGATGCCCATGTTAGATGCAATGCGTCTCATAATTTTGCATTGTGATATTATACGATACGCTGTACTGTGTTTCTATTACACAGTTACACAATTAAAAATAGATAGTTGTGATTGGCAATATTTTCTGTTTCTTCCACAACAAATCGTCTACGAACTGTCTGCTGACGCTGCAGTTTTTCAGTATAGTGCCGCGTTAAAATGTTGTGGCCTAGCTCTTGGCAGAAATATCCTAGCTTTACTTGCGGCTTGAGTGGTATTGAGCTGCCTGCGGGATTTACGACAGACTGCGACCAACTTTAGATGGTTAAGCGATGTCGCGAACTGCACGAATTACAACGCGTCTGGTTGGCAACGACTAACAGCCGCCACAAGAACGCTTTGCTCAAACAATAAACGCATCCTATACTTCTTCAACGAACTGGGTGATTATCTTATTATATTATCTCGCTGCAGACTCGGTCATAAATCATCCGAGTGTTTCGCTTTTATATTTCACTGCTGAGCTTCACTGCTGCTTTTGTATTTTAGTGAACAAAAAAAGCGAAACACTCGAATGATTTATGGCCGAGTCTGCAGCGAGATAATAATACTACTATGACACACTAGTTGACCCGGCAAACGTTGTTTTCCTCACTCAGGTCCACTTACGCGAATCGGGGGTTAAATATTTACATTTTTTAACCTTAGAGTCAACGTCTCTCATTGGACAATTTTGACTCTGGGGGACTTTGGGTTAACATGTTAACTCTGAGTTATCACACTAACCCGCGTTGACGCAAGTTGACCTTAGAGACGTATGATAACATCCTAACTCCGCAGTCACAATTCTATATATTTCTTTAAATGTGTAGACCACTAAGTAGTTGCCTTTATTATAAGTAGGTATATTTCCCCCTTTTTTTTTTTTTACCCACAGGAAATGCCTGACGCATATTTATGTGGGGCTTGCACCCACTAAAACCTGTGCTTTGCCACGACGGACCTCGTTGGCGGGAGTACGGGATTCACTTGCGTATTCACCGCGCTCCCGCCAGGCCTCGACCCGCCACCGAAGCGGCAGGTCCCGCCGCTGCTGCCGGCAGCCTGGCCGCTGCCGACCCTCCTGGGAGGCGCGTCCCGAACAGGTCGCGCCACCACCTCGGCCTGTCGGTGGAATTCGGGTGACGGACGCCAGAACCCCTTACGTACGTCACCCGCAGGCCGGCACCGGTCGCCGACAGCAACCGGCGCGTCACCTGCGAGAGGGATGTGCAGCCGTAAATATCCCTCTCGACGAGCGTTCCCGCCCACTTCGGTGATTTTTTTACGAGGTTGTCTTCCTCGTAGTGCCCCGAAGGGACTTGTGGGCGTTTCCGCCCCCGCCTGTAATTTTTTAATGAGGTTTTCTTCCTCCTCCGGGGTTGGTGCGTTTCGACACTGTGCCCTCTGCTGGGACTCAGAGGGACACGCGAAGAAACGTCACCTATCCGTCGGGCCAAGCTATTCGCCGTCGGTTATCAACCGACGTTACCAGGGAGCACCGGCCCGTGCGCTACAGAGGGGCACCGTAGCACTCGGGCACTCGTGGAGGTTGCTTGGCGGAACCCCCAAGTATATTTCCCCTAGGTTATTTCTATTCACAGATGTATAATAAAATAAGTTTGCTCTAGCTTAAAGAAATTATTGATTAGTAGAATTATATTTTTGTATCTGTGTTAATGCTGTTGCATTTTGCGTGAAGTAACTAACTACTTTGTAAGGTTTATTTTTATTTTTAACGCCCGTCTGTTTATCCCATACTAAAGCATATTCATTTTATTCATTCGTTCCCGTGTAGCGGGAAAAGTTTTCTTTTAATTAACTTGTGTAAAAACCTGTCCGCAAACATGTCCACGTAGCCATGAGCTGGTGGAAACTTTTGAGGAGGTACATCATAATATAGGTACATCTAATTATATCCTATCTCTGAATTTATAAAAAAAATTCTAGTTGCCAATTTTTGTTACCAAACTCCTCCGAAACGGCTCCACCAGTTGTTATGAAATTTTGTGTGTTTTTTGTGTGTCTATGTCTGGTAGGTCTGAGAGTAGGTTGTAAGCTATTTTTTACACAACAACGTTTGCTGGGTCAGATAGTACCTAACTTGACTTATTTTTCGCGGCTTTAGATGCTGTAGATCGTCGAGCTAGGAGACTCATTGGCGAAGACTCGCCGCTTGTGGCAAAGCTTCATAGTCTAGACTCTAGAGCATCGCCGCAAGGGGGCGAGCCTGACTTTTTTATAGGTTATAGATAATATTCCGGGGAGTGTGCTCAGGAGCTATTTACCCTTGTCTAATCCTCACCATTTTTCCACCCCACCGCAAGGCACCGAATGGGCTTTTATACCTAGGTATACCACCAGTACGCACAAAGCTGTTCGCTTTTTCATTTTTAGTACGCTTGGCTAAGATTTGGGATGGGGTCCCGAAATCACTATTTCCAGCTGGGGGTGCCTTAAAAAGAGTGTAACTCTCTTCATCTTAACTTCTAGGTAAGTGTGCTACATCTTCAATCACATCGTTACTTTCCATCAGGTGAGATTGTGGTCAAGCGTAAGCCTATATTGAATAAAAAAAATAGCACCAGGCTCTTGGATCATCATACTCGTAATAAAGGCGCACGCTTACATCAGTCGCACGAGCGTGACGCGTGTACGACTGTACGTACATATTTAATGACGTCAGTACGTCTGTGGGTACACAATGAACATATGAAAATACTCCCCCGAGTGCGGTTAATCCATTTCCGGGTTAAAAATTCATACGTTTCGATGCGTTTTCACGTCCAGTTCTTATTGAAACAGGAAATTTTGTTGTATCTGTGGTGTTGATTTTATTTGCAACGTATTTCCCATGTATGTTTTTTTAATAATAATAAATAGCATTTATTTGAAATAACTCAGTTTACAAAGTTATTTGGACTCCCGACCCCTAAACTAGGTAAGCCTGTATTTTAGAGGCCAGTGCCTTCCCATTCGTTGAAATTAAAAACATTTCAAGTTCAAAAAACTTAGTAAATTGTAATTGTAAACGTATTTACATATAGGAAGTAGGAAGACGCGCCCCACTCCTTTACAATCGCTTATGTTTCACGCGACTCGTAAGGAGTTAGGAAAGAGTGAGGCGCGTCTTGGATTGAACTACCTATACCTACCTACTTGTTTGTTCCTAACAGTAACGCCATAATGACGATGTCACTACTTCATGATATCGACTGCCTCGTAGGTCAAGTGGGGGTACTGGACTGCCAATCACGAGGTCCTGAGTTCAATTCCTGGGTCGGGTCAATATATACCTATATATTTTTTATTTAAGATAGGCCAGCGCCGACAATCATGCCTGATGGAAAGCTATGATGAGGCCTAGGTTGGAGCGCGCTTGCCTAATAGAAAATTCCTATTCACTCTTCTCTTGAAGGCACCCAGATTGTACTTGGCTGGAAACACGAAAGCTGGAAGGGCGTTCCACACCTTAGCGATTCGTATCAGAAACGAACGTATAGGTATATTATGAACGTATTGAGTGTTTCTATCAATAAATTCTTAGTATCAGCTCAGAGTTTGGAAATTGGCAGCGGTTCCTTAAGCCCTTCCCTCCAGTCGATCTCTCTCTATAAAATCAGACTGCGAGAGTGAGGGATTAGAGAGTGCACCAGCGCACATTCTTGTGAGCGAAAAATGACCTCGATTTTTCGTCATGGGAATTTTTCATCTTTGAAAAGTCTATTTCTGTTCCATTTTACCTTTACAAAAAAATGTATGAACTTACACCTAATTGGTTTCCTTTTGTGATGGTTGCTTTTGTCATAATTTAATTATGTACCTATTCTGAACTGTCATCAAAGACTGTTCCAATGTATTTTTATAAAGATTCTTAATTAAATTTCCTCAATTAATTGAATTTCCGATTGAGCTGATTCTTTTTATTTTGTCTTTATGTAAAAAGGAAAACCTTATTAAATGCAATATAAAAAATGTTTTATGAATAGACGGATGTTGGTAAACTTAATATTCTGTGAGCTTTTTTCGTCCTGCCTTTTATCTTTTAATGTATACGGTAAACTTATTATTACCATTTTGGGCCGATTTTAAAATACATTTTCGTGCTAACTTTTAGTCTAAATCACCGTCCGCTTGTCACCGGGGTGTATCTCTTCTGTCCACTGCTGGACATAGGCCTCCTGAAATGACCGCCAAACACCACGATCTTGCGCCGCCTGGCGCCATCGACGTCCGTCCACCTGGTGGGGGGTCGACCGACACTGCGCTTCCCCAACGTCCATCGGTCCTGCGAGCTATGTGCCCCGCCCATTGCCACTTCAGCTTTGCGACACGTTGAGTTATGTCGGTTACTTTGGTTCTTTTGCGGATCTCCTCATTTCTGATTCGATCGCGCAAAGATACTCCGAGCATAGCTCTCTCCATCGCTCACTCAGTGAGCCTGAGCCTTCTTATGAGGCCCATAGTTAGCGACCATGTCTCTGATCCGTAGGTTATCACTGGCACACATACACATGATGTATTACTGTTGCCGCTATAACAACAAATACTAATATTAGGTTCTTACATATGAAATTGGCGTTTTGTCTTACTGGCCACTTTGATCTCAAATATCTCTTCTTTGGTTAGAAATTCCAATTTCAAATTTATACAGCTATTTACTCATGCTTTTGTGTTTTGAAAATCGTAATTCATTTGTTTTTTTCTCTTTTGGTTTTTTTTTTGCGCCACTCTGTTTACAAAATGGAAAACTTGAAATATCGCGTTATTTACGAGTACGAGTTCCATCGTGGCACCAGTGCTGCAGAAACGGCTCGAAGGATTAATGATGTGTACGGCGAGGGTGTCGCAAAAGAAAACACAGTGCGTTTTTGGTTCCAACGTTTTCGTTCTGGAAATTTCGACCTGCAGAACAAGCCCCGTGGACGGCCGGAGACCAAAGTTGACAATGAAGAATTGAAGGTTATTGTGGAAGCGGATCCATCGCAAACCACGTCCGAGCTAGCTGCAGGCTGCGGTGTTAGTGATAAAACTGTTTTAGTTCACTTGAAGCAAATTGGGAAGGTGAAAAAACTTGAAAGGTGGGTACCTCATGAATTGAGTGGAGCAAACCGACAAACGCGCGTAGACTGCTGTGTTACATTACCCAACCGGCACAGTAATGAAGGGATTTTAAATCGAATCATTACCTGTGATGAAAAATGGATCCTGTATGATAATCGGAAACGCTAATCGCAATGGTTGAACCCTGGCGAACCAGCCAAATCCTGCCCCAAACGAAAATTGACTCAAAAAAAATTACTTGTGAGCGTTTGGTGGACTAGCGCCGGCGTCGTTCACTACAGCTTTCTTAAATCTGGCCAGACGATTACGGCGGATATCTATTGTCAACAACTGCAATCCATGATGGAAAAGCTAGCTGCTAAACAACCGAGGCTGGTCAATCGTTCTAGGCCACTGCTGCTTCAGGACAACGCTAGACCACACACTGCACAACAGACGGCTACCAAATTAGAGGAGCTTCAATTGGAATGCCTAAGACATCCACCTTACTCCCCGGACCTTGCTCCAACAGATTACCATTTTTTTCGAAATTTGGATAACTTCTTACAAGGGAAAAAATTTAACTCCGATGAGGCAGTCCAAAGCGCTTTCAAAGATTTTATTGATTCCTGTCCGAATGGCTTTTTAGTAAAGGGATCAATGAACTACCTATAAGGTGGCAAAAGTGCATAGATAGCAATGGTACATACTTTGATTAAATATATATATTATATTTAAAAAAAATCGACTTTATGTTCCTCCCATACAAAACGCCAATTTCATATGTAAGGACCTAATACATAATCAGAATAAAATAAACGATAAAGGGGGTTCCCATTTTATAAATAAAATATTTTTATAGATAATGGTACGGAACCATTCGTGCGCAAATCCGACTCGCACTTGGTCAATTTTATATAAATTTCGTTCCACAAGCAAATTCCTAGAAACAGAATAGATAAGTTAATTTATATTTAAGGATATTACCATTCGAAGAGTACACAATTGATCGTTCAGTTTTGTCGGTCGGGTGCGTGGGCGAGGCTGGGCGGGAAGTATCATGAATATGCATTGCTCTAACATCAATTTCCTCACACTAACTGGTATCAACTAGTTGCCAGAGCAAACTAAATTTAGTTCATTCGGGATGACTTTTTGATTAGATTTTGTTATTATTTTAAGAATTGCTTTGCCTCGGCTCTACTCGCGTGATTTTTTTTTTATAAAGTTAAAAAGGTGCGTTTCTCATTTTACTACTTACTTTCTATATTGTGCTATGTTTGCTCTATATCTATCTATATCAACAGATACCAGTAAAAATTCCTACAGCAAATTTAGTTTTTTCAAAATTCCGCGGAAATCATTGACATTCCCTTGATAAAGTTCCTGGTAGCTCCTAACTTAACTAGTAATTTATCTCAGTACCTCCTGGTAAATCTATCTCATTGTATCTCAGATTTGGGCCAAATCGGTTGTCATATAAACGGAGAAAACTTTCACATTTTTCACCACCATGTCTTAAACATTAGGATCCATATTTAAAGACATACGTATAAAGTTGTAATAAAATCTGTTGATAAAACCTATCTTCGATTTTTATAATATTAAGAACCATCAGAAACACTCTAAGTATAGCATGAAAATAAGAGTCACTTGAACACTGAACAAAGATTACTTGAATAAATCCTCTTCATAAACGGAACATCCCCTGCATTGGAGACACAGTTCCCTTTGCGTTCGTCTCGCAATGCAGTAGAAGATACTACTCACAGAGGATTAAACGTACACACGTATTCCTACATCAAAGAGAACACATATAAGCATACTTTGTGTCTGTTAAACGATAGGTCTAAAAGCTCTCCAAGAAAGTGAGATAGTGTATTTAATACTTGGTAAAGTCCTTCTTGAATCGATGGCGGGCCGGCGGATGCTATTTTTTTATCGTAATCAATTATGATTGCAATAACGTCGGGCCATCAACAACTATTCCAAATTTCATGTCAATATCTTTAATAGTTACTGAAATAAAGGGTCGTAGACGGATTTAATTTTGTCCTCCTTAGATACTCTTACGAATACGTTGGTGGGTGCGACAGGCAGCAATCGACGACGTTTTACCTAATTACTAAAAAACTAAGCCAGTGATTATTACCAACACTTAAAACACTTAATCGTGTTTTAATCTCGAAGCGACTTTAGAATTTAGATACAGTTTAAGTTCGAAAATAATTGTCTTTATAGTTTTTAACTTGCAGCTCACTAAAAGTCGCTTTTAATTAACTGTTTTAACCGGTTTATGCGAGAATAGAATTTGTTTTCCAACAAAGATCGATAGAGAAGGAAACAAATTATTGTTCCTTGTACTTTAATGTATATCCAAAAGAAATTTAGCGGAAAACTAAAAAATTGTTTCAACGCCCTCGTTCCTCGGAACAAGGTCAGCGCTTCGATTCCAAGGGAGTATAGTTGCGAGAAAATACTATAGCAAGAATAAATCAACCTTTGGTACAAGATACTAAAAAACTATCTGTTATAAGTCCATATTTAGGACTATCTATATCTTTACCTACTTATTATTGAGCTTAATTAACGCGATCAAACAAGCAAATTATTTGTTTGATGGCGCTAATCTCCGGGAAAACTAGTCTGTCTGAATCGAAAAATATTTTGTGTTGGATAGTCCTGCATTTATCCAAGAAAGCTTTGACCAATAGGAACGGAGCAGCAACGAAAAACATTGAAAAAAAAACGGGAAAATTTGTTCTTTTCGGAGAGCTTATTGCGCTGCGTAAATGGTTAAAGTCTCGACATAATCATGTATGGCGGAATAATTCCTTTTTAAAAGTTAAAAAAAAAAACGTCTGCGACACCACATGTCTATAACTTTTATCATGTGCAGGCCATTTCCGTGTTATTCTACTTAGGGCCGATTTTTCAATCGCCAGATAAAGGAATAAATATGACGTTTTGACAGATTTTGTATGGCATATGTTTCAAATTTATTCCTCAGATAACTTATCTGGCGATTGAAAAATCGGCCCTGAGGTTAATTGTTAATATAAAAAAAAAACTATACTTATACAGTTGATTTTATTTTTCCTGTAAAGTGTAAAGTACCTATACATTAATTCCTATTGATAGGCATAAAATCAACTAAAATTTGTTTAAGAATGTACAAGTAAAGCTCTTTCAAATGACACAATAGAGTATCAAATAAGAGTTCAATATGAACCCTAGAAATTAAAAGTACTCTAGAAAAATAGTAATAATAAACAAATTAGTATTCATAATAATTAAATGGGAGAATTTGAATGACAAACTACATAGTACAATTACTTACGAATGATTCAAAAAAACTATGTTCAAAAATCCATTACCACACACAAACTTTAGGTTAGCACTTACTGGAATTTGATGCTTCTAAGTTAAACATTAAATCTGGTTTCACTATAAAACATTACGGGAATTATAGCAATCAAATAAACTGCCGACCATTACAGTTGTTTTAGTAACGCTACCGCTTATTGCTTTTGCCGCGAGCAGAGCCATTTCAGAGGCGTCAAAGAAAAATCGTAACAATTTATTTGAGGGGGCCGGCCCTTAAATGAATGGAGTGAAATTCGCTGTCCCGCTATTAACGTCTACTCTCCCCCATTTCACTATTATACGAACAGCCCAACTACTTAGCCGCTATATTTTTTGCGGGCAGAAAAACTTAACATAGAATAGAATACTCTTGCTTGTATATCGTTTACACTTACAGTATCTTCTGAGGAAGATAAGAAAGGTTCGGTTATTTTTTGTTTTCACGTAATGATGATGAGATTAATGATGAAAGGACGATGTACAACAGATGTTAAGCATGTTATGCAGTGCATCGTAGAGTATTTAAAGAGCAAGTGCCGAGTTTCTTTTCCGTTCATCTCGGTGCAAAACTGCTGTCTGAACGTAGCAATAGAGATATTTTACAAATACGATTCTTGTAAGTAAGGCTGTGAAAGTTTTTTTTTATTATTTTTGGGTTACAATATTCACTAGTGTCGGTATGAAAATGTTAAAATATTACTACTTTAAGAAGTGGTGGCACGACCCTAGCAGCCGTACCTATAACGCCGTTACCTTGTAATATTCTTATTTAATTTTTACTACTGCTGTAGTAACGAAACTTAAATAAAGTATGAGGATGTCTTGGTCTCCGATAAGTCACCTGGTCAATTTCTCGATTATGCCATTCCCATATTATATTTGAATTTCATGCTAATAGCAACCGCCGAAATAGAAAACCTAGACAATTTTACATGGCTACTTATCTGACATCAGCTGGTTATCTGGACCTCCAAGATGGCAAAGTAAAATTACGGGAATGGCAGTATCATCATCATATGTTTATATAAAAATCTCAGCTTACATATGGCAAAAAACTAAATTTTACATTTTGCAAAAAAACTCAATTAACTAGAATTTCATTGGCAGACCAGTTTAATATGCAGAAATTTCAAAACTATTGCGGTTGGCAGGGTCTTCTCTTTCAATGCTTGTATGTCTGTCTATAATAGAGTAAGATCCCAGGGCCGCCAGACGTTACGTATTTTCTGACGAACAAAATGTGCACGATTGAGTAGTGTTACTATGTACTAAGAGCTCATGCCTACTTACTAGCCTGCTTAGTGGGCCAATTTTCAGGTATCAGGTGATCAAGGGACATAAAAACATTACTTACCTTACGTAAATTCTCCAAGCTGATTTTCACGTATATTTTAGGCAATACCCTCAAAAATAAGTCGCCAATACTCCCAGACACTTTCCGTGGGCCGCTTTAAAGTTCACAAAATAATTACTTAACTTCACGTAAATTCTCATGCTCCATTTTTATATACAGTGTGAGTCTTCATAATGTGCACATATTGAAATGAGGGAAACTATGCTTAATTTTATCGACGGAAAACGTATTAAAAAAAATCTAAAAAATTTTTTTATATTTTTTTGGAATTTTTAAAAATTGCGTTCCCTACTATAGCTTATACGATGAGAAATAATTTAAAGTAATAAAAAAGGCACACAATAGGGACATTTTATTGAGAAATTTTACGATTATTGTAAAAATTAGTAAAAAAAAAACCAAAAATTTTATTAAATACACGTGTATTTTCCATTGAGGGTAATTTTTTTCTACAATTTTGATTTCATGAGAACGGACCATTACTTCCAATCATTAATAAGTTTGATTCATCGTGATAGACCATTTAGTTTAAAAGTTACACCGTTTTGTTTACACAAGAGTCATAGTAGGGAACGCAATTTTTAAAAATTCCAAAAAAATATAAAAAAAATTTTTAGATTTTTTTTAATACGTTTTCCGTCGATAAAATTAAGCATAGTTTCCCTCATTTCAATATGTGCACATTATGAAGAGTCACACTGTATGTAAAAATGGAGCATGAGAATTTACGTGAAGTTAAGTAATTATTTTGTGAACTTTAAAGCGTCTGTAAAGCAATACGGCCCACGGAAAGTGTCTGGGAGTATTGGCGACTTATTTTTGAGGGTATTGCCTAAAATATACGTGAAAATCAGCTTGGAGAATTTACGTAAGGTAAGTAATGTTTTTATGTCCCTTGATCACCTGATACCTGAAAATTGGCCCACTAAGCAGGCTAGTAAGTAGGCATGCGCTCTTAGTACATAGTAACACTACTCAATCGTGCACATTTTGTTCGTCAGAAAATACGTAACGTCTGGCGGCCCTGGGATCTTGGACTATAATGATATAACCCGAAATGTGTTTTTTAACATATTAAAGTTATCAAACAACGTGCTCACTGTACACTGTATGTTTAATTTATTTGCACTTAGAGCTTTAGACCTATATAGGTACCTACCCAAACATCTATCGTTAATTATGAAGTGAATTAATAATTTATCACTTTGGTTCAATCGCAATATTAATGTTAAATTGATAATTGCATGCTGTGGTTGATTGGTAATTAATTGAAAAGACAACTCGAGCGATATATTTTTGAAACAATACAGTAATAACTTTCATCGTTGGCGGATTATCTATTTAGTTCCTTAATGTATTGTATTACTTACCTTTCATACCCGAATCTCATCGAAGATAAATTAACGATGTGGTAAAGTAACAGTCTTTATTTCATCATACATAAGATATTACAAAAAAGCCCCACAATTTAATATAATCAGGATGAAAGGAAAACACAAATTTAGGATGAATGAGCACCTTACCTAATTAGCGGGACATATAAGTCCCGGTTCCGTGTCGCACCCATCTCACCAGTTACGGGGCAAAGATGTACAGATATGGGTCATTATTGAGCGAAAATGTTGGGTTCTTACTTACCCAAGAAATATACCTATACTAATAATAATTTCACAGCCCAAATTTTGCACAGAGATCCTCTTCATTATATAAACAAGAATCAGGATCATACGACAACTGAGCGAAACAGTAGCAAATCAACTAGTCTGCAAAATATAAAAAATAGACTGATTTCAACTAGTCAATATAAAGGTATTTTTTGCTCTGTGTTTCAACTTACTTTTCGGTATGAATACATACAGCTACAAGCTCAATAATAGCAGCCATCAGTTAGGATAAAGGGCAAAGACAAATCCGGAGTGGTAAGCTCCTTACCTAATTAGGGTGGACACATAAGCCCCACACGTTGGAGCCCGGTGCCCCTGTCGCACCCATCTCACCCGTGACGCGGCAGAGTTATACAGATATGGGACATTATTGACCGAAGATGACAATTGACATTTTAATAATCGCCTTTATTTTAAATTTCAAAGAAAGCATGTAATATTGGATCGTAAAAGCATCTATTTTCAGATATGTTGTTAGTAATGAAAATAAATAGCAATTTTGTAAACAGTTTTCTTTCGTTCAGTTTTTTTTCGCATTATATCAAATAGGAACACTAAACGAGCGATCTACTTAGTACATTTTCCTTTTATCCTCTATCTTCTGAGGTTATTTCAGACTTTTTACTTAGGCACATGAAAGACAGACAACTTTTATACTTTTCTTTGTCCACAAGTTTATGAATAAATTCAACTCGTTGACTCGATAACCCATATTTAACCTATTAACAGACGCAATACTCGTAAAAGATGTAAAAGAAAAGAGGAATCCGACAAATAAAATTGCGTTCCATTTTCGAAAATAAAACGAGGCAGATATTTATGGAACTCAGTTATTTACTCAAATGACTGGGATTCGCGCAAATTACGCTTTTCGCCAACAATGGAAATACTACTGCTTCAAAATTAACGGATTGAGAAATTAATGGCGATCCGACTCATAATGACGATATGTATAATGTACGTATATATATATGGGAAACGCTTTTGTACTTATGTAGCGTTAATGTCAATAAGCACATTATGCCCTGGTTATTTGTAAAATAAAATATGCCTTTATATACTATAGGTTTGGAAATTAAAAGTCCACAAAGCAACCAATAGTAAGATTTATTTGACAAAAGATATGTTACACTTAGAAAAATGGAGATAGATTTAATAAATAAATCAAATAATTTAATAAATAAATTTAAATAAAACGATGACCGTTAATATTATGTACCAGTACTTAAACAGGTATCCAAAAATAACACCAAAGTACATACATATATAGGTAGAAGTTATACCAAATATTTTTTTACTAGCTTTTGCTCGCGGCTTCGCCCGCTTGAATTTCGGTGACTATTAGGGTTTTTTAAATAACCCATGGGAAGTATCGATTTTTCCGGGATAAAAAGTAGCCTATGTTTTAATCCGGGTTATAAGCTATCTATGTTCCGAATTTCAGCTAAATCGGTTCAATAGTAGCGGCGTGAAGGAGTAACAAACATACACACTTACACACACCCACACACACACACACTTACACACAAACTTTCGCTTTTATAATATTAGTGTGATCTAATAACGCAAAATTTTCGCCGTAAAAAAATTTCGTCGTAGGTACTCAATGACTTTCCTGCAATCGTCTTTTCACAGTTTCATGGTTTGTGTAGGTATATTATTTTTCGCATTCCAGGAACGATAAAGTTCAAAGAGTTGTAGATGTTTTAGGAGGTTTTTCATAAAGAAACGATCTTTTCTTATGTTTATCGTGAAGTTGATACAGAAAATACGCTATTTAAATAAGGATCCATTTACCTGAGTTCTCAGTAAAAGTTATACCTAACTGAATTTTTAGCTTCGATCTTACAGTCAGGGGGGTTTCACTCGCACTGTAGCTATAAGGCCTAGAAGCAACGATAAGGAACCTGAGGATATGGTCATTACAACATTTTACACAAACCTGTTTCAAACAAAAAAATAGAGCCGTCTGTCAAAATTTCCCACCAACGCGCTACAATATGGAATAACCGTCTCCAAGGAAACGTGGGCGCAGACTATTGACAAGATATTGATCTGTAGCAGCGACCGCGGTCTATAGATAATACTGCTGCTGCTGTCGGCTTACTACTGACGCTGTCGCGGTGTCAAAACAAACATTTTTTGCACCGGTAAACTGGCGACACTTTTAATCACAGTCCGCCGCGTCCAGGGTGGAGGGACTATCTATAGTTCCCTCAGGATATGACCTAGGCTTTTTGTGATATTTTTTCATCCATCTATACATCGTCCCCTACTTAAGGCTTTCGGATACTTATGGCAAGTAACCTTTTTCTTTCTTCCTGGCCTTTTCCACGTTATGTGGGGTCGGCACAACATATTGTCTTCTCCTTCCATTCGCTCCTATCAGCCGTCAACTCGCAATCCACTCCTTTCACACGCATATCTTCTTTTATGCAATCCATCCATCTCTTCTTCGGTCTTATGCAAAGTAACCTGCACGATGTATATGGTTTAAAATTTTTATTGGTTTCATAAAGATTATTTATTTAAATGTTTCACAGCCGTCCAAATAAGCAATTGTCGTAATAGGATGATTTGTTACACCCGCGTCCGCCCCCGCCCACGCCGCCCGCCCACAAATATATCAAAGCGATTCAGCCAGGATTATGAAAAGCCCACTAATCTTCAGTAAACAATTGCTGAAGCGTGCATCGTTTTACATTTTTATTTATTATGCGGTCGGTCATGATTTCTTCGTAATTAGGTAAAGCGTGGTTTTGTTTTCCCTGTTATATTATATTCTTCTGCGACGCTGCTGCGCCTATCCCACCCAACAACGTAATTTGTAAGTCTGAGAACAATAAAAATTAAATCAGTGTATTACCTTAATAAATGTGACTTTAGTCAGTAATTTCACTTTTTCAGTAAGTAATTTATTCTTATGAGAAATAAATATTTTTGATATTACATAGGTATGATTAAGTCAAATAGGAGATTATGCAAACAATGTGACAAATAAAATAATGTCCAGTGATCTGTGGTTACAAATTGCAGTTTCAGCTGCAAACCATAATCGATCGTAGGTATCCTATATATCGATAGCAAAGTCCAAATAATACCATAATTTGTTAAAAATATATAATATGCTAATAAAATAGGCCTACAGAACGTTAAATAAAGTAATTAGGTAATATACATACATGTAGGTACATAATTATAACCATTCCTACGCATTCTAAAAATATATAAACCATAGGCAGGTACTATAAAGAAGCACGCGAGTAAATTTACGAGAATAACACAAAAACAGGGATGAAACAAAAATAAAGGAACTTTTTTGACCGACTTCGAAATCAAAAGATAGTTCTCAAGTTGGCACGCATAATCTTTTACATCATATAAGCAACATTGTTATTTAAAGCGTTTGTAAAGCAAAACAACAATGCTTAGAAAACTTATGTGATACATCAGGAGTCCTCTAGTTTTCAACTAAAACACTTTGTCACGGACGCAAGATATGAATATGACTTTCGAGTACATACCAACTAGGTACTTACCTACGCTTAACTCCATTCTAAGACAAAGAACGCTAATATTATGTGGGTCTGCTTCAACTCTTCCATATCTTAGGAACTCTATGGCGTTGGACGGGTATCATAGTTTAATTTTTTAAAAATTGCAAGTGCAAATGACAAACAAATTTCAATTCGCTGGACGGAAACAAAATTCAAAAAATGTGTGACAATGACATTATTATACATTCGTTGAATTGATCACGTGACTCCGCGCAGATAACTGTCATTCTTATGCATTTTTTAAAATTTCGTTGCATTCGTTCATCCATTTCGTTTCTATGCATCGAATTGAAATATTTCATATGGCTACGGCTGCCGAATTGGGTACCGACTCTTCTCATTTATGTAAAAAATATCTACCTATAGTACCTACAGTACGTTAATAGTTTCATTAATTGTACTTAGTAAAGTTAGTACTTACCTGTTTTAAATGTAAGTAGATACTTGCTATCCATTTTATAACAACCTTCCTAAATAAAAAGAAGTAGGAAAGATTCTGTATGGTACAATATGCAGAAACACCGTCCACATGAAACACCACACACAATTTTCCAACACTTTCTTCGACGTACAATTCGTCCCGACACCGGGACATTCTCAAGAGATGTTGATTTCATATTGCGAAATCGTAGAGATAAATAAAAAGAACAATATAAAGTATCTGTATAAAATTTATTCTATTTTACTTGATACTGTTTTTATATATTGAATTAAATATAAAAGCTCTTGACAAAGAGACTAATTTAAATAAAAATTAAAAAGGTAGGTATGTAGATAATAACTCAAACTCCTTTGCACTCACTGTGTTCCGTTGTATTTTGTTTGTCTATCTGTGTTTTTCTGCATGAGTCTGCAATAAAGCTATTAAAATAATTAACAGTCCACGTTATGTACGTACTTTTTCTGTCTTTTTAGTAGATATAGGTATCTCTGCCTCTATCGCAATTAAAACTAGTCTCCAACTGCATGCACTAGTTTTATCGCTGAAATAAAAAGTCGCCATTGTACTTAGTTAGTCTCCTGAGAGTTCATTATTTACGACGTAACGATTCTAAAAACTCTTTTTATTCAACTATTTTTTACTTCTAAATAAAACTGGAACTCCACTTATTCGGATTAGTTACTCGTCTAGTTAATAAATTGTTAAAATGTATTAAAAATAATGCTTATTTTTGACGTGATAACGTTTAATTAATTGATGAACACCAGCAACACACATGAAAAATAGTAACGTTCCGCGTAACGTTCCACCTGAGCCTGTGCGTGCAAGCGAGAGCGCGCAACAAGCGATAGAGAGGCACGATAAAACAAACGATAGAGAGGCCAATTATTACGTTATCACGTAAATCTATCGTCCGTAAACCGACTTTACAGACAACCAATTTTTTTATAGCTAAGATTTCTGGTTGGATTTTGGCGATTTAAATATATTTTCAGATTTTCTGTACATGTCAAAGAAACAGATGACTGTCTGGCACTGCCTAAAATGACTGGACGGCTCGCGCTATAAAAAAAAGGCTGTGACATACACTCAATACAGACTGACAGACGAATCTTTAAGAGTTCCGTTTTCGCCATTTGGCTACGGAACCCTAATAAATGGGTATTAGACCAGGGTCGATAGTTTTTGAAACCAACAAAATTACAGGAGAAGTTTTACTATGGTAACATTTTTTTTTTCACCATCGGAAAGTAAAGGTTTCAAGTAACAGAAAACATACCAACTTTTTGAAAAAAGCTGATATTTTGACGTCAGAATTTTCGATTGCCAATTGGGGTGCTTTTCGATATTAATTCAAAATAAGGTTAAAAAAATCAATATATTAAATCAAATAAATTACAGTTTATTTGGGACATAATAAGGTAAGTTTTCACCAAATTTCGTAGAAAAAAAATATTAATTTGAAAAAGATATAAAATATAAAATACCAAAAACTTGGTTTTTTGAATTTTTCACCTAAATTTTGAGGTTATGTGAAAAAATTGCAAATACAAAAGTTGTAGATCTTTTTATTACCTACAACTTTGCCATTTAACTTTTTTTCCATAGGACGTTTTGCCGGAAATCAAGGAAAACCATTTTTTACCCTTAAACCCTCCCCTCCCCCCCTGTTCCCGAACTCGGATCGACCGTAATTTATTTTTCCTTTCATTTTGATCATATTCCCCTCCTTTTCTAATGGGTTTCATCCTACTGTAATTTTTTTTCACTTTTTATTATTTTTAAAGGCTTCTACCCTGGTCTATATTATTACGTTATCTTTCACAGAAAAAGGTTTTGAGAGTTCAAAAGAAAAATTAAAGTATTATTAAAATATATTAATATTAATAAAAATGTTACGTGGGAGTCTTTGGCGTTCGCTATTACATAATAAATTAATGTAAGAAAAAATATTCTAATAAAGTTTAAGTAATTGGATTGGACGCAAATCAATCTTGGAGGAAACCTTTTATAAATTTAATTTGTCAAAGAGCAAGCTCAATTATATTAATTTAGTAGATAGTCGAGGCCATTTGACGCATAATTAATAAAGTAAGTAGGTAAAGGAATCTCGAAAATAGCTTAAAATTTTATTTACGATCATGGGTTCTTTACCCAACTGAATGAGGGTGAAACTATACACATACTATGTCGATGCCACCGATATAAACCTGAGGATGAGCCCATCGGAACATTTTACGTCAACCTTCTTCATACAAGAAAAAAGTAGCGCCATTTGTCAAAATTTCCGCTAATACGCCGGAACTTGTCGGAAATCGTCCCTGCGAAAACTCGCGTGCAGACTAATAAGAAGTATATTGATCTGTGGCGTAGACCACGGTCCACAGAACGCCTGCGGTTGGCTTGCAACTGAAGCTGCTGGTGTCAAAACAAACTTTTTTGACACCAGTAAACTAGTGACATTTTTCTTGCGGTCTGCCAAGGCCTGTGTATACGTCTATGCATAGCCCTGCAGTACAAGTGAACACACATGAGGCGACTGCTGAAACGGTAGGTACATTCTCCTTGCTTTTTCTGCTTGGAGATAAAATCTAGACAACGGCGAGCATAATTATTAATTATTAGATCGGAGACGATCAACTTGCTACTAGGAGCAGAAGAGGTCTGCACAGCGGCGTCATCAAGAAGACAAGAGACATGAATTTATTTTTAATACTTTGAAGGGACTTCAGTATTTAGTTTCAATTTCAACTTAAAAGGATACACTGGTTTTATTTTTGTCATTCTCACTCTTACGAATACGTTGGTGGGTGCGACATGCAGCATTGCGGAAGAATATAACAGAAAACCGACGTTTTACCTAATTTCTAAAAAACTAAGCCAGTTATCAAAAATTTTTTTGGATATTATAATTATTGGCACGTTAAAACAAAAATTACAATTACATCCATTGAAGTCTTCGATAAAAATTAGAAAAATGGAGATTGTGGAGCAATTTTTGGAAAACTTTCTGTCGAGAAAATTTTATCCAATCGTGTTCTGCCTCACAGCGAATTTAAAGAAAGTAAGTGTCTGTATTATGTATACTTTTTAAACTGCAGGTCACTAAAAATTGCGCCGTTAATATATTTGTTTTTGTTATTTAAAAATATTCTACTTTCGAAAGGCTTTCTCGTGGCGAGCCAATGATTAATTAAAAAGTGGCCAGACAAGAGATGTTGCCTCAGACCAATAATCCCATAGACACAAGGCTAAAATAAAACAAAGTAAACGTATATCTTATTCAAGTTTCTAAATAGTATCAGTATTAGTGTGAGTGAGACAAAAATCAGGTGTCAGTTTTTATTTTTTTTGACATGTCACAAGGTCCAAATATTTTGCAACCATTTGCAACCTTTTAATACTGCCAATTTTAAAAGTATTCGCGTTTCTGGTCGAATTACCTCAGTCGTCGTATATATTTAATTTTGTCTCATAATATTTGTTGATGTTTCGTGAGAAGTGCTGAAAAGATTATTTAGATTTCCTTGTGAAAAAATGTGAAAAAATTGAGATTTGTATATAAATTTAAGTATAATGTGAGATGATTAAAAATGTCTTGTTCGGTAGAGGGTTGCAAAACACGTATCTCACAGAAAGAAAACGAAAATAAATCAGTTGGATTGCATCGGTAAGTTTTAAGCTATTTTTTCATAATATAGAAGTAAGTATTTTGCTCAGAAAAATGTAAAGAAGAAGCGCAATTTAGTAAACGTCCGGGTAAACACCCAATTACAAGATGGTTTACGGTAATTAAAATATTTTTTAAATATTTCGGAAAACGCAATTTTAGGTTATTAGTGTTGTGAAATTTCACTATATCGATAGTGTCAATATATCTGTAATTAGAATAAATAAATACTCTTTAGATTTCCTAAGGATGAAGATTTGAGGACGAAATTTTTTAAACTTTCGTGTACGAACATTTTTTAATAGTTGTTGTTTGTTATAGGAAACACCATCACCAAACCCCAGAGAGGTGTTGAACAATATGGCTGAGCTGATTTTGAAAAGAAAACTTTCGTGTACATGTGGCACTTATAATGAAGATGAGTCTTATAAAAGGATACAAACACATATTAGAAAAAAAGTGGAATATTTTAAAAATGTTTCGAAACGCCGCCTTAAGAAAATCAATACCCTAACAAAGAGAGTAACGCGACTGAATGAAAAATATATGGAAAAACAACGTTTGAGGCGTCAACTAGTCGTCGTAATATATAACATTGTCGTGTCAGTGTTTGTATGTTTGTAACCAAACCCCTTCGAAACTGCTTGAGCGATTTCTCTGAAGTTTTTTGTGTACATTCTTTAGATGTAAGTATAGGTTGTAAGTTATTTTTTATATTTCAAATGGCAAAACAATGTTAGCTCAGTCAGATTTATTATTATAATAAACTATTTTAAAAATAAAATGAAGTTTTCTTTCATATCCAGTACCTAATAAAAAGTCTATGTCGAAGTCTCTTCAGAAGTTATGGTGGTTTGTAGGCAGTATTGTAAAAATCTCATAACCCAAAATTTTGGGTTACGCTATGGTTATGCTACAATTTTTAATTATTTATCCGCGAATCACGCGATGTTTTTTCCGGATAATTAATAGTGGCTTTTGCTAGCCAAGAATAGTGTCACTTCCTCTTGCTGAAGAAACTAACAATGGTTGGGTAAACAATATTTTATGTTTTATATTTATTATATATCATTATTATTATTTATTTATACCTTTCACGAGCAATTTTTGTATATTTCTATATAATCTGAATCTCGAAAACGGCTCGAACGATTTTCATGAAATTTAGTATACGGGGGTTTTGAGGGCGATAAATTGATCTAGTTAGGATTCATTTTTAGAAAATGTATTTACCAAAAAAAATAACGAGCAAAGTTCAGTCACACAACTAGTTAATGTTAATCGTCGAATCTAATCGACTCCAGCTCATCACTAGCATAATCGAACCTTGTGACAACCTACTAATTTTCGAAAGAGGCATTATGGAATTGTCTCTTTTTAGCAACCTACCAAGCACATAAGTAAAAAGAGTACAAAAATAGTGCATGTCGTTGTTATTTTAATGTGCATCTATTGGATCATTCATCTGAGGATGTTGCCATAAATTTATACTTAATAGCAAGATGGTGGACAAAACTCACTAAATATTAATTAGCTTCGGGCCATTCCGTATTCGGCGGCCATGTTCAAGTTTAAGATTAATATTTAAAGCATGGGCTTATGAATTTAAGCCGCCATTGTGACTTTATTGGCTTAATTATGCCTATTTATCTTTTACAATTTCTGCTACTGAAATTAAGGTGAAATATGCCATCGAAGAGTCTTACTAGTCTAGTAATTAGCATATTCGACTGCAGATTAAAAAATTTTGGGTTCAATTCCTAGACAGGCGAAAATTTGTTAGTTATTGGGATATCTATCAAGATATACCAACCAAGTACCACCAAGTTATCTAAACTGTGAAGACCTGAAATCAGGAGGACAGATAAATTTGTTTTGCTATAATCCGCTATTATATATTATATATCCGCGAAAAGATGTATGCTACTACGTAGGAACACCGCCCACATGAAACACCACACACAATTCTTCCAACACTTTCTTCGAGCACGTTTATTTCCGACACTGGTTCATCCTCAGGAGATGTTGACATCACAATACGAAATGATTTCCCGCCTGCTTCGATTCAAAACATAAATCTTTATTAAAAATTTAATTTGTCGCCAATCGGGGACAAATGGCGAACACTTTAATTAATACGTAATTTTATTAGTTTTTGTTTTAGGTGTTATTATACCCAATAGTTTCTATCTCTCTATCTAGTGTTCTTCAACACTCACGCCTTTTTATTGTATCAAAATACATGCTAAGAAATTCTATGATTTACATTATTCGTCCCTTGAGAAAGATATTGTTATTAAGCACACACAAAACTTGTTTTACAATAAAGGCAACTTGGCTGTAAAAGCTTAGTATTGCTGGCACGTATTGAATTAACTGGCAACAAGAAAATCCAACATAAATCCACGCAAATGTAATAATACAACCTATCATAATACTTGGGTCCCAATATCTTTTGACTTTTCTCTACTGGGTACCTGTTTATATTTTTTTCTAAGCGTGAGTGTAATACGATGTTAGACCAAATAAATAACAATAAAGCTGAGGTAATTTTTTTGTATAAGTACGCACCTTACCTGGGGTTACGGTATGTAAGGTTATGGTTAACTATAGTGGTCGCAGGATCTCGCTGCCCGCGTCGTAATAAACTGAGTAACAGGATAGCGGCGCGAGTTGCCCGGTAGGACTGCCGTAAAGCCCGTAAGTGCGACAAAGAACGCAACAGGGGATATTTTTCCCCATTTTATTGTACCGCGGGCAGCGAATTTCTAGACCCTTTATTTTGTACCTCAAAGATGAAACCTTGTATAAGACCTTCATGTGACATATATTTGTATCCATTGAAGGTTCGCCTTAAAATCTGACCTTCCTTTCACTTAATAAAGCAGAAATGTTTAACAAACCATAGAAAACAGTGAACATCACTGCAAGTGTAAATTTTACAGAATAATTTTCCGGAGATGGGAAAACTAGTTAGTAGGCGATTCCCATTTGTAAAACGATTAATAAATTTAATCAAATTAATGTGATTTTATATTTACATTATTTTTTGTATAAATACAGCTAATACAATAAGCATTGTGTAGCATTTTCCATCCCATGATATAAACGAAAATTTTCATAATTCCTTCATTAAAAATGTTTCATACTAAACAAATGTACGCAGCAGAATGTAGCCATCAAAATTGGCTTTAAAATACAACAATTATTATTACAATGCGAATCCAACAAAATAATAATTATTTTTATGCGGAGATAAAACACAATTGGGCGTAGAGAGAGAAAGAGAGGTAAATAACCGGTTAACCCTTTGACATCAAATCAGTCCCGCAGAACGGTAGCTGACAGGACTATGAAAAATGCAGCGAATTCGTCTAAATAATTATTATTTATATGCGGAGATAAACCACATCAGGCGTAGAGAGAGAGACAGAGGTAAATAACCGGTTAACCCTTTGTCATCAAATCTGTCCCGCAGAGCGGTGGCTGACAGGGCTGTGAATTTACGAGTCCCGACTCAGTCACCACGTAATTTACGAGAGAAAACTTTCTTCGTGCGTAAATAACACCGCAGCAATTAGCAACACACGTGAAAGAAGATCTAGCGCTCAAGATCGCCAGGTAGTAGAGCGGAGCGAGAGGGAAAAGCTTGGTATGGTTGAATTGTAAGACAATCCATCAAAATGGAAATGTACTAACTAACTATATTAGACAGTAGTTGTAGAGGATGGCATAGATGTAAGATTGAAAAATTTAAGTCTATATCTTGAACAATAAAAAAATATATTATTGCTGTATCATATATCTTTATATTTATACCTATGCTCGTATTACTACAGTTAGCAACTTATGTACGCACAATCCACATAAAGTTATCATTCTGACCCCGCCCTTTGTTCTTTGGTTTCTACAAAAGGTTTGGGCTAGACGATAATAATTGACTTTCTTTCTTGCAATTTCTCATTGACAATTCTTCTTTTTATTTTGTGAGTTGTTTAGTGTAATTTATGTATGGAGCTTTCTAAAATAATGGGATTTTGAAGGATGATTTCCACGCACAAACATTTTCTCGTGAATTTCCTTAAAATAAACAAAGTACTGTGGTCATATTTCCTCCAAAGACTAAAAAAAAATATTAATCACATGCCAGTAGAGAAAAGGACCACCTATCAGTCAATCACATCCCTATTGATTACTTTTGAATACACTATAAGTCTTGACCAAGTGGTCCAGTACTTTGGCAAATGGGAATGTTGCGTAGTTACCCTTGCTCTCAAGAAAGGCCTGGGGCGCTGTTTTCGCCAAGTGGATTATTAAATACAGAGCTTTTCTGTTTGAGAAATTCGCCTGACTTGACTTAATTAAATAAACGCGTCTTCTAATGATTGTTATCTAACGAGTAATCAGCTAATTAAGCGGAGACGTGATTACTTGTGTTGCGAGTAGATAATCATCCTTTCGACATTCATAATAATATCGAATTGTACGAACCTACCTATAATTAATTAGTTTATCTACGCTCATTGCTTAAAGTTCGAATTATAAAATCGAAATGTGTCAAATAATTACCTACTTTATTCACAGACTTCTATAATTATTAAAAAGTTATTCATAATAACATCGCTCTACTATGGAAATATTTAAAGAAAGTTGTATAATATCCATAACGATACACGGCTCTGGACTCCTGTATTTGTATCTGGGGTTTTGAAGGAATTGATTACAGTACCGCTATCGGCAATACAACGGTTAACGGTTACAATTATTATCTGGGATAGGTAATATTTTTTATGTAATATTTTTTTAAGTGAATCCACAGACAACATATAGTTGGTAGTCATTGCCGAGAGTATAGATGGGCCATGATTGACCATAGACAACAACAGTCTAACGTTCCGCGTAACGTTCCACCTGGGCCTGTGATTATGATTATGATTACGATTACGATTATGACTACGATTACGATTACGATTACGATTACGATAACGATTACAATTATGACGTTATCTCGTAAATCTATCGTCCGTAAACCGACTTTACAGACGACTAATTTTTTTTGTTACTTAGTCAAAACTTTGCGCTGAAAAATGTCTAGTAGTGAAACCTACTAAAGAAAATTTCACTCCACCTGACATCTTAGTAGTTGCAATGATTTACGACAAAAGTTAGCAAGATTTTATGATTTGGATTTATGATAATAATATGAGCGTAGATAAAGTAGTGTATGAAACTCTACATAATAAGGTATTAAAACACTCGTGTGATACTATTAAAAAACTCGCCTGCGGCTCGTTTTTTAAACTCACACTCGTATTTTAATACCCCCCATTATGTAACCGTTACATAAATTACTAAAATATCTAACTGAGGTTATGAAATATAATGATCAAAGCTCCTAATATTATAGGTAAACCTTAGGATTTAAATCATAATGTTATGACATAGGTTTTGATTTTATTCACTTTATTTCAGTTTGACCTTTCTTAGGAACAGCTGAACGGAGTTTGACAGGACTTTTACTGGCAGATTATTTACCATGAAACTTATAGTAAGTAGGTATGTAAATAAGTTGTACCTATAAAGTATTTTTAAAAACAAACTTTTATGAATCAATTTTTCTCTTTTCTTCTCATCAAACCCTTTTATTACCTGCCATTGATACTCTGTCATCTTGCTTATTCCGCCATATTGAATTGAGAAAGACGTCACACCGCCGACTTGTGTGTTCGGCTAGTGTTGCCCAAAATCAGTCTTGGTCTTGCAGTCTTGGTCTTGTTCTTGCGTTTTTGCAAGAACAAGACCAAGACCAAGACTGCCTAATTTTAGCAAGACCAAGAACAAGACTGGCAGTGCAAGATTTGAGCAAGAACAAGACTAAGCCTGCGAGACTCTTGCGTCTTGCACCTCTGCCCGCGAAATTCAAATTCTATTTTGTTTTTCGCAATTATTTAACTAATCCAACGAAGTAGGCTTATGGAATTCATTTTGCGAAAATAAGAGTATCATCTTCACAGTTTTAAAATATAAAAATGTTTAGGTACTTGAAAGTGTCCAGTTTAGGAATGTAGTTCGATTGTCGACCAATTTGCCAAACTCGGCATTCGAACTACGAGTACATACCTAAACTGGACGCTTTCTAGTAAAGATTATTAAATAAACCTATGAAGATGATATTGCTATTTTCGCAAAATGAATGCCATAAGCCTAATTCATTGTACTAGTTAAATATTGGCGAAAAACAGAATAAAATTTGAATTTCGCGGGCCGAGCTCCGTTTTTTTTTACACACTACAAGTAAGTACTTGACTGTGATCTCACCTGATGGTAAATGACGATGCAGCCGGCTCAGGTTTGGTCTGGTGCGAGGCTTCGGACGTGGCTAGTTACCACCCTACCAGCAAAGACGCACCGCCAAGCGATTTAGCGTTCCGGTGCGATGCTGTGTAGAATCCTTTAGGGTTTGCTTACCCCGTCCAAGTTAGTACGATAACATCTTCGGCTGCATCGTCACTTATCATTAGGTGAGATCGCAGTCAAGTACCTACTAACTTGTAGTGATTAAAAAAAAGCTATGTTAATTCAAACTCAAAATGTATACTTACTCAAAATGTTACATTGTTCTCACATCTAAATTACCGTTTAATAAATAGCAATAAGCTAACAGGTAATTGCGAGACTTGCGAGACTCTTGCTGCAAGACCAAGACCAAGACCAAGACTGGGGGTGCAAGAACAAGACCAAGACCAAGACCAGATGTACTGGCGCAAGACCAAGACCAAGACTGGCTGAGTCTCGTCTTGTTCTTGCATTTAGGCAACACTATGTGTTCCGTCATATTATTAGACATACAAGTAACCTTGCATTGTCATACAAACTAAACCTGCTTCAAAATTGAGTTGCAAGATTTATCCGAACAAACATAGCTACTATATTGCAAGTAAAGAAAGCTTAGTAAAACGGGAAATGTTAAAAACATGGCTTTCCAGGAGCGCCGACAAAAGTGAAAACTCAAACAGAGGTGTTGGTTACGGTAACATTGTCGCGAATTCAATGGTTTATTGCTATCTCCGAAATGCCCAGCGCGCCTAAAGAAGTTTTCACTTCAAATAAACTTTTAATGCTTATCTAGAACTATGAACACTGAATCCATTCTTCGCAATATTCTAATAATTTATCTCGTAATAACATTATTGTACACAGCGTTTGTGACCGCAACTCGACAGCTTACAAGTAATTCCGTATTACGCGAAACCAAACCTATTACCATACATATCACAAACACACAAAACCTCAATAGTGTACGACGGTAATGTTATTAGTTATTACTAAACAATGATATAATGCTGACCGCACATACATAATCCTACACCCATAGATTTATAATAGGTCATCACTCGCGCTCCGACTCGATAGAGCCCTACATAATAACGACAGCTCCGTGAGTGCGGCAACTTTTGTGAGTGTGAGTGTGTCAATTTGAAATTTTTATGGTGTGCGGATGCTAGTGTGCGTGAAAAATTGTGTAGCGACGGCTCGTGTTTGCCAATTTTGCCGCACTTTCGAAGTCGAGGGCTCCTTCTTGGACCTCCATGCCTACACCCATCTTATCAGTACTCCATGGAATGCACTGACGTATTTTAAAGCTTATATTTTACGCTTGGGTACGTAGTGAGAAGAAGTGAAAATGTATGACATTTTTTATCCTCTACATACAAGTTATTACTTGACAGCAATCTTACCTGATGGTAAGTGATAATGCAGAGCACACCAACTGAAAACGTAAAATAACTAACTTTGCGCTCGATGCAACCGTCTACTATTATCGTACTTAATTGAATTCTACGAAAACTTGCTCCTTTGAATTTCGGCTTGCATGAAAATACTATGTAATACTTATTCATTTATTAAAGTTTCTAAAGTGTTGTCAATACATCGCATAAAAAATCGATAACTTATAAAGCTAAGCCTTCTTCAAAGTGAAAATCTGCTGTGCGATTCCGCAAAAATACTTATAGCATCGACGAAGTTACATCTTGGGCACTGATTGGTTAATGTTTGCATCGCTTGTGCGCAGCGTAGTCACCGATTGGCTTGGCTTGATTGAATGGTTATTATCGACGATGTTTGGGCGATGTACAACTTTATTTAAGTACGAAAATCACCCCAATGTCTCACTGTTCGACGAACAGTTTTGTTTCCTACGAGAAATAAATATATACATAACCAGGAAATTATGGCTTAGTTGTATTTTATTAATGGGACGGCAAAGTGGAATAAGCAACAGAGAGGGCATTACGCTTATTAAACTTATTAATATTTTAATGCAGCAATATTGCGCCGGGATGAATTGTGTTTCTGAGTTAATAAGCGAGAGGTCTTTTGAATATTAAATGCTTTATTATTTCCTTTTCCTGTTAAAGTAGTATGAGGGACGAACGTCGAATTTTAATAAAATTGTTCGATAAATACACAAATAATCGCATAGATCTTAAATCGCTTGGTGTACGTGTCTTAACCACGTTTAGAGCCTCCCACCAGAATGTAGGACACATTCTGGTGGGAGGCTCGTCTAATGCTCGTCGTAACAATGCTACTACTCGATTATTATTCTACAATGGCTAACGTAAATGATAAGTCACGTGATCAACCTATCAAGTTGATAATATTACGACTTTTCCATAATTTTTGTTAGGGATTCAAGACATTGTTTTGATTTGAGCGGGATGCCCCGGGTTCAAGCCCCGCCACGGGCGATTTGGAGATTCATAATTTCTACATAACTTCTTAATTGGTGGGAGTCTTCGGCCGTGGCTCGCAACCACCCTACTGACAATGATACACCGCCAAGTGACCGCCAGGAATTAACTTACCCGTTCCAAATTAGTACGATAACATATTCGGCTGCATCATCACTCACCATCGCGTGGGATTGCAGTCAAGTACCTACTAATTTGTAGTGTGCAAAAAAATAAACAACTACCACCCCTGTCAAGCTCCTTGAGTTATTTAGTGCTTGTATTAGTTACTCTGTACATTTCGCTAATAGACCGGAGTCGCGAGAAGAATTCCATTATTCGAAACAACAAGAGTTGCTAATGGAAATTAGCTCCCCTAGCTAATTGCCATGAATACGCTTAGCATAAATCACCGGCGTTTTAAAAAACATGACTTACCAGAAGTGTGGAACATTCTACTGAGACCGCCCAGAGAACAGCAAACACGACTCGACAAGCATACAGTAGGAGATACTCTTACCGCCTAACAAATAAACGTAGAAACGATGCAGTAGTTACACTCTGTTTTGTCCTCTTCCGTCATCAATAATTTCATATTTGAAGGAAAAAGAAAAAACAGAGTATAACTATTCCACCTCTATTCTATGTTTATTTGTACGGGGGTAAGAGTTTTCTTACTACCGGGTATGTTATTTTAATGATATAAGAAGCAGGTACATGGACATTGGACAGGCAAAAACTAAAACTCATTTACGAATACTCATAATAGGTAATAGGTATACAAACACATACCTACAGGCACTATTACAAAATTGTTACAGGCTGCACGTAACTGTATCGAAGCATTAAGTGAATCGATCTGGGTTTTTTCCTATTTTATACCCATCTTTGAATATCTGACAAAAAACTTCTAACAACATACAAGCAATACTACCAACTAATAAGCCTATATCTTATAATAAGAAATTACTCGGACATATTCGCCTTTAAGCATTTTCCTAACTATATGATTGCTAGACTGTGTTGTTAACTTTATACGCTGTGTAATAAATTTGAATATCATTTACTTATTTAGCGCAACCTCGTAAACGTCGGCCAAAGCTTAACTACATTCGCGAAAATTAACTCTTGCACCTTTTTTATAGTGCAGTCTCTGAGATAGCCATTGTCGATAAAATTCCGGTACCGTAGCTAGTAATCACTACACTTTACATTATTTTTACAAGCTTTTGTTCGTTCGAAGTTTGTTTTTTTTTTAAATAAATATCAGGATATTATACACACATCGAAATCTATCCCAAATTAAGCGATAGCTTGTGTTATGGATAGTAGATAACTGATAAATATACATACATACTAATATACATAAATATAATATATTGAAAAACACCCCGACACTGGAAACATTCATGCTCATGACACAAACATTTACCAGTAGTGAGAATCGAACCCGCTATTCGGTTGTCATGTTTAGGTATCTGTAACCAAATCTTTCAAGTTAAATTCGACCCACTGCCCGGTTATAGATTGAACTGAAATTTTGCGTGCGTGCATGTGTAAACTGGATGACAATGCAAATTATTATGACATGGAGCTGATTTGATGATGGAAGTTGGAACCCATAGGTGGTCTAAGGAATTCGGTAGATAAACGTTACAACCCCATCGAGTTTGGACTCGTAATACATCTTGACGAGTTCTTTTGTGCTAGATGGTAACCAGAGTTTGGACTCGTTTAATACATCTTGACGAGTTCTTTTGTGCTAGATACCAAAGTAAAAAAATAGTAACCAGGGTATGGTGTTGAGAACAATGCGAATAAAACCTAAAAAAGCTTGTTTTTTTAAATGATCATTTAATTACATACTACAACGAAATTTACGTTTATCAAAACGAAGTTATAAATGGGCACATCTGAGAAAGGATATAGAATTACCTTACCTACTAAGTAATCTGATATATTCGTATAGCTTAGCCAGGTGGCTCAGACAAATTAGTGCGCCTAACTTAGCTCAGACTGAACAATGGGCTAGACTAGACGAGCCTAAATCTGAGCCTAGACTAAATTATGCCTTACACTAGTCCCTTTTGACAACATTGGTTTATTTTCATCTCCTATAAACAATGATATTGCAGGTAAAAAAGATAAAGATGTTTATACGATGGACTTCATCGGTTGCTACACAGCATCGCACGAAGATGGCAAAGCAAAGTGGTAACTATGTGGTGGAGGTATATAGGGAACCACCCTCCACCATCCATGGCCCAATCAACCTCGCAGTCATGGGGACCTAATCGCGGGAGGGCGCCAATTCGGTATATGCTCTTGGCGTGTTCCTGGGGCGCCTTTTTGACTCTCTACAAATTGTTTCCTCTCGCTCCTTGTCCCTATGTGCTCACTCTCCCGGTGCCCATTCTGGGGTAGGACGACACAATGACGGACTCGCCTCGCGCCGTAGCTGTCCGCAGCAAAGATTCTTTGTCTTGTCACTCAAATATAAATCTGGTAACCTGAAAACATTGAATAACACTGTTATTCCATGTTGTTTAAATTGCATGACAAGGGATACACTTGTCATGGAATGGATCACATTGCGGGTAATCATTCAAGAGTGGGTTATCCTTATGCCACTCGGTATCTATAGTCATAGTCGGAGCATTTCAAAAAACTAGACCTGAGTCGCTTTAGTAATTACAAGCTATAACACCTCTGACCTAGTTTGACCCTTTAGGGAATTCCGGAATCACGGAAACCTGGAATGCCAAAGACCTATAACTGGAAGTCGTTGTTGGTCTTGTAGCTGCAAACTCTCCTGAGGAACATGAAGTTCATGAATCGATTCCAGGTCCCGGGTAATATGATAAAAACAAACCCCATTCTATATGTATACTGCTCCATTTTTAAACATGGTATAAAACTACCTATACCTACTGCTTAAGTTTTAAACGGCTATAAGAATTTATACTTAGGTACAGCTTCATTTATAAAAAGCTATTGGAATAAACTGCTTCTGCTTGAATAAAGTGAAATATTCTGAATTCTAAAGAATAGTAAGCATCAAAATATAGGAAGTGAAAAGGCAACGGCAGCGCACAGATGATGTACGAGTAGGTATTTCTAAAGGCATATTTTTACGTAAACACTGACACGTCATCGTATTTAGCGAGTAATGGGCCCAGCGCACCGATTAAGTGAGCCGCCACAGTACATCGTGGCTTTATTTTTATTTTATTTCTTGATTCACATCGCTCAGTCAAATCTTAAGAGTCTAAAGAATAGAGTCAAATAGGAAGTGAAAAGGCAACGTCAGCGCTACCATAGCTGATGTACGAGTGTTTCTAAAGGCCAGGGTTAAAGGCATATTTTTACGTAAACACTGACGCGTCATCGTATTTAGCGTGAGCCGCCACAGTATGTCGCGACTTAACTTTTATTTTACTTCTTGATTGACATCACTCAGACGTTACGTGAATAGCCCCCATGCTTAATTTTTAAACAGCGATTGGAATAAAACTATTATGCTGCTTAATTTTTTGAGGAAAAACTGAAAATCCCATAGAGTATACCTACTCATTCACTTGCGCTTGCATGGCGTGAGTATCTACTGAAGTCTAAAGAGTCTAAAGAATAGAAAGCGTCAAATAGGAAGTGAAAAGGCAACGTCAGCGCTACCGTAGCTGATGTACGAGTATTTCTAAAGGCCAGGGTTAAAGGCATATTTTTACGTAAACACTGGCGCGTCATCGTATTTAGCGGGTAATGGGCCCAGCGGGCAGATTAAGTGAGCCGCCACAGTATATCGCGGCTTTATTCGCTAATTAGTTTTTACGACCCCGCGCCGCCGCCCGCTCGGCTCACGCCCTTAGGCTGGGGGCAGTTTTATTTTATTTTTATTTTCCGCTTGACAATAATGAATTTTCATAATTTTTCGCGGTTTACCACACTGAAAAAAATGAATTTACTGAACAGTTTAGCTATTTTTCATTTAGCTAAACTTTAGTAGTTGCCACCTAAAGTTTAGCTTAATCAACAAAATACTTTGGTTACTAGTAGCTCATTAAGTATAGTAAAACATTTGTTCAGTTAATAAGTACATAATTTTCGGTAATATTCTACTAAACGAATTTACTAAATGTATTTTTACATAACTGCTCGGCTATTATAGCTAACCGATTAGCTACAAGTAGCTTAATAATATTGTAGAGTAATAATGTAGTGTTTTGCAGATTTTTACTTAACTGTTGTGGAGAATTCTGTTCAGTAGATTTTTACCATTTGACAAAGAGGGAATTTGTAGATAATTACTAAACTGTACAATACATATTTACCGAATAATTTTTCACTTAACTGTTTGGCCGTGACAGATAACCTATTACCTATGAGTAGCAAAACAGGGTTCAGTAGAATATGGTAGAATAATACTATTCAGTATTATTCAGACTTGTGGGTGAAGTTTTCTTCCTCTTCCGGGGTAGGTGTAGACGTTTCGACACTATGCCCTCTGCTGGGGCTCAGAGGGACACGCGAAGAAACGTCACCTATCCACCGGCCCAAGCTATTAGCCGTCGGTTATTAACCGACGTTATCAGGGAGCACCGGCCCGTGCGCTACAGAGGGCCACCGTAGCACTCGGGCGCTCGTGGAGGTTGCTTGGTCAGCCCCTCACCTACCTAGTCTACTGTTTTAGGCGAAAAAAGGATTCTAAGGGGCCCACGGATCACCATGAAAGTTGGTACACATGTTTATGCGAACGTTTTTATGTTATTCACAATGTTCGAACGGTCACCAATCCAGAAACCAACCGCAAGCTGTTTTACTTTACCGTCAGCACGTCAGTCAGTAAGGAAGGGGACCTAAATTAAATAATAGAGTTAAATGTATAATACTGCGGCCATTATAACGATATTCGAAATTCACCCGAGCGGAGTCAGGTACTGCAGCTAGTATCATCCGCTGGTAGGTACTTCAGGTAGATTAGCTGTCAATAGCTAAACTTTAGTAAAATTACACAAAACTGTTTTGTAATATTTAACCGAACAGCATTTTTACTAAATGTATGGTTGATTTGGCCAAATGTTTAGTATAATTTTACCAAAGGTCTCAGGTTTTACTGAATACTTAGTAGAGATCTACACAACATTTAGTTAAAGTTTACTAAATGTTTGGGTGATTTATACTATTTCGGCGCTTTACATACTACGTAATTTAAAAAAATATTTCATTATTTTTTAAGGAGTGATGGAGTGAAGAACTGTGCTAGTTAGTGACATGCGAAGCCGCGAGTAGATTGTTGTACTATTCCATGGCCACTATATAGGCCACTAGCCAAGCAGCAAGCAGCAAGGCCAGTTGAGTTACATCGCGTTCGTATGCTTGTTCGTGTGCCCAAGTTTATCACATATCTACTCTTTGTGTGTGCCGCCCCGGTGCCGTAAGGATAGAAGAATGGCCGATCAATCCGTCGAGGATCACCTTCAAGCGTGGTGCCTACATATGTATACACAGAATAATTTGAAGGTAAGGGTACTTATCTATCGTAGAACCCATAGGTCTCATTGTTAAAACAACACGTGATTTTTATTTGTAACCGTGCACGGCGAAGTTTATGGCGCGTCGGCGTAAGCGGCATGGCGATGCGATAAGCGTTCGCCCGCTTGTCCAGCTTAGCTCGTTGAGGTCACTATGAATCGAGCAGGTACACAAAAGAGTTTTAGTCTGTTCTAGCGTAGTATTTATATTCTCTTTGGTCAGTTCCCATTTCGCTGTTATAAATAGTTGTTTCTTTTGTTTCAGAGCAAAATATCACTTTAGATGTTCTGCTATTGATTATCAGATGAACAAATAAAGGAACTCATCCCTTCAGTTGGCCATCGAGTTCTTCTATCAAACCAACTAAGAGTTCTGAAAGCTGTCACCAACGAAGACGCACCGAATCTCATCATCATACCGAGTGTAAGTTTTATACACCTTTATACCCTACAATACGAGTACATTTATTTTACATTTATTTGCATGTGTATAGTTATTGGATAGTTTTTTTTAAGTAGCATTCCTTCATTCCCTTAATTATGTTTTAGTAAAGATATTTTATTATTCACAGATAAACACCAGCACAGTCCGCAAGCAGAAAATCAAGAAGCAGTGGAGACCATCAAAGATAGAATCGCTCGAAAGCTTCATCACCCACATCCCAGCGGCTACTGATCTGGAGGCTTCTCTCACACTAAGGAGAGAGAAATTCGCATCTTTGGGACACAGTGTGCAGCCGTACATCATTATAATTGGTGACACCCTCAACTGTTATGGTTTTAGGTTTCCTCATGGTTGTTATTTCTTATTTGAGAGACTGTACTCTTTATGTGACTATAGGTTATGTAACACTAGGTAATACAGTGTATGTTTTTAAATAATTAATCCCACTTAACGTTAATAACTAGAATTTACTACATAAGATAGTGTTATATGATAGTGTGATAGTGTTAAGTGATGTATATGATAGTGTTAAGTGTAATTAAATAATTTTAGAGAATAAATTCCGTATAAAGTACCCGCTTCCTTTTATTTATCATCTTTCATTATTAGGTACATCCTCAAATATTTTGTAAAAATCTACTACACTGTGTATTTGTATTTTATTGAAGTATGTAAGAATGTTTAACTGAATTGTGAAGATCTGGTTGTCTACATCATATGAAAATGAATCCGACGCGTACAATTTTGATATGGTATAGCCAACCAGATCTTCAAAATTCAGTTAAGCATTCTTACATACTTCAGTAAAATACAAAAACACAGTGTAATAGATTTTTACAAAATATTTGAGGTACATCCTACCAAGTAATTTAGCTATTTCCCAATAAATAGTTTAGTAAATATTTACAAAACAGTTTGGTAACAACCTACTGAACTATTTAGCTATCTCCCACCAAATAGTTGAGTAGATATGTACAAAACGGTTTGGTAACATCCTACCGACCTATTTAGCTATCCGCCACCAAACAGTTGAGTAGATATTTACAAAAGCGTTTGGTAACATCCTACTGAACTATTTAGCTTTCTCGCACTAAATACTTCAGGTAATTGTTATCAAACATTTAGCTATTTATTTTACTAAACAGGTTCATTACTTTTTTACATAACTTTTCATTTAGCTAATATTAACCAAGCATTTAGTAGTCCTTCGGTAGCTAAACATTTGTGTAAAATTTTACGTGAAATTCGGTAAATAACTACCAACTATTTTTCTCAGTGCATGGGCAAATTGTTAAGGAGTTATTTTGAGTTATTCGGGGGAACGTTAACAGAATTGTTTCGTAACGAACAAGCAAACGCCCGTGTAGCATGCTTCGAAAAATCCTTTCTCCATTATGAAGGAAACCTCAATGTTTGATGAAGAGTCAGTGACTGAATGAATGAGTTAGGATTTCTCTATTTTACACTCTACAAGAAAGTAATTGACTGCGATCTCCTCTCATGGTAAGGGATAGAAAATGTTTTCGTACTAACTTGGAAGATGTAAATAAACTTACTTCTAACGGTTTCTAGACAGCATCGCGCGAGAACTCAATCGCTTGATGATGCTAGTAACATGGCATTTGAGCCACAGAGCAAGGAATGACTTTATATGAGCAATCGACAGCTTTCGGTGACGATCGCTAATATGTCATATACTTACCTTGTTACGTCAACGGTTATACCAAGCAACAAAAAGAAGAATTTCAAATAAAAAACATACTTAAAACCAATCGCTTTGAATTGAAGATAATTAATTATTGCTTGTAGATATTCTAAAGGGTTCATCAATGGTAATACAATCCTTAATTGGTTATCGACATACTAATACGCATTACGACCTAAATACCTTGTAAGATACTGCTTCGCGCACAGAATTCGATGTCTAACCTGTGGCGTATTTTGAAATTCAGCGCCCCGGGCCAAAGGATTTGTCGCCCTATAGAATTGTAGAATTTGTATTATTCATGGACCGACACGGTTTTTTCTTTAAAGCTTTCGATATTTTTAAAACCACCAAGCGTGAAACGGAGTTATATCTACCATCACGCAAAGTTTATTTTATTAAGTGCCCGCGGACTCCGTTCTGCGTTAGAAATACTTTTGTCCCGGTCCGTTTGTCCCGCGTAATACTTCAGGTTCGGGATAAATGAAAAAATATAATTTCGTACGTCAACGTCCGTTGCGTAGGGACCTACCTATATCGCCACTCAACGGCTGGGGCGGCGCACACCGCACATTTTTATTTTACTAATATCATTTTACTAAGATATTTGTTTAAACACTATAGTATTATATACTGGGAAAAGTGCACAAATATTCTACATTAAATTTTCGTTCTAAAAACATATTTATCAGGATATAAATTAATACAATATGGGCTAAATAGCTTCACAAAAATATTATTTTTTTATCCACAATTTTAACAGTAAAAGCAGTTATTGTGAGTTATCAGTAGGAGATAGGCATATGCTATCGCGAATTTTTTTTACAGATTTTGATACGTTCTTTAATATTGTAGTACATACTCAATAGTTTCCGCAGCGCACGCGATGAAATCAATTTTTTTTACAACTTAGATTATATTATTCAAGTTTCTTGAAAGATGCGTAATTTATTTTGGAAATTATTAAAGCCTATGACACATCCACACGAACTTCAAATTATACTTTGATAACTAGATATGCGAGCGAAGCGAGCGCGAAATTTCCTGTTTTTTACCGTTCCGGTATATTTATAATAAGGACATCTCTGTGCCAAATTTCTGGTTCAATTGTTGGAGGGTGAAAGTAAGAAACATACAAACTTACGCATTTACATACAAAATTTCGCCTTTATAATATTAGTGTGATGTGATACATTGCCGCAACTTTTTTACGTCTCGTGTCTATGAATACCTCGCCACACTCAGAATTCTATTTTTTGAACTATTCGCTGCGCATGGTTTAACCCAAGAATCTTTCACTGCTCGTCATTCATACTTTGATACTCGGCTCAAAAAGCTATAGTTTGCAGCTTTATTTCTAAGGTACTTAACTACCTACCTGCGAAAAAACAACGAGATCGAACGCTCCATCAAATCTTCAATTTTTAAATTAAAATAATTTTGTGATCCTCTAAAAAAGTCATTTTTAACAGTACAACACAAGCTTATGAGAAGTTAAATAAAACTTCCATGAGCGCCCCTCTCCAATAACATTTTTATAATTTTGTATGCAATTACCGGTTTTGGGTTTGGGTCATCAATATACGGATGATCAGTGAATTTGAAATTATTCTGTTCATTATTATAGAAGTAACACGACTCTAATGGACCGCATTATTTGAGTTCTATCATAATTATGTTGCCATAAACCCGTAAGTAGCGTTGGTAGTTTCTGAAATCTGTTTCGTGGGTCAAGTAACTTTTAGTGCAAGAGCCACTACAGTTTACCTCCAATCTTTATTGGCTGGTAACAAAAATCGTCTGTCGCCGCCCATACTTTAAATGACAAACTTGTCAGACTGAGTTGAAAATGATAAAGGCCAAAACAAGACTTAATAAAAATTGTATGCTCTGATCCCGTATTCTGTAAAATTGACACTTTTAGTGATAATTATCTACTGTTTTGTCTATGATTCGCTATACATTGCTGCTTCAATAAGTGAAACGAAAATAATATTTTGCGGCAATGGATAAAAATAAATATCAATAAAGCTCATTGAACATCACTGAGGTATAGAATAAAGGCCCTGATTAGGGAAATTTGTAACAACTTAAACACGAACTTCATCAGTGCTTCGCGCCGCCCCAGCCCCGAACTGCCTGAACTCCTAAGTCGTGCACGCAAAGGAATTCGACGGAAATGACACCGCCCGTCGGCCGCCCTCTACCACCAGCGCACCTGTCAGTAATACGTTAAAGTTTAAACGATTCCTCGAGTTCTAATATCTATCAAAAATACCACATGAGAGTTAAGTTTTTGATATACTTACCGAATCAAGACAAAAATTTTACCTTTCTAATGAATTACTGCGGGGTTTTTCCTAATTTGTTCAGGCAAATGAATAAAAGTTCAAAAGAATAAATTAAAAAAAATCTGAGTGAGGTGCGGCTTGCGCCGCCCCTCAGAGGTTGCCGCCCTGGGCCATGGCCCACTTGTCCCTAGGGTAAATACGCCACTGTGTCTAACAGCTCTAACATTGCCTAAAGGTAATCCCAATTTACATACTGAAATGTATTGCACGATTTGCATTCTAATTGTACGTAGGGATGCGTAAAACTTTCATTTGTATCGACATCTTAGATCTATTGGTTTACCGATCCGTCTGGTCCTGCAAATCTCTATAGGTTGTCGTACTTAATGAATCAATACTTATGTATATATGTTATGTAGTATTCATAATTATGCTCTACTTGTTTGCTAAAAATATTTTGTATTTATGTAAAATATTTTTAAATTAACCGATATCTTGAATTCGTAATTTGTAGTTGTAATTTTGTATGCACTCTTCGATCGTAGTTGCACTGCTTTATTAATAAAACAGAGATTGTTTACAATATTATTATAATTTGGGAATAAATATAATGTTTTATAATTTTATAAAGGTTTTGTATTAGTAATTATACTAGTTAGTAAAGCATAATACGGAACCCTTAAAAACGAACGTATAAAATGGTAACCAAACTATTAAATTCCAACACCTACATAATTTACCACATACCAACCACCCTTAAATCCAATTACGATCATCCAATGATGACATGAATCAATCCAAAATATGGAAACAAATCTTGCAGTTCCATCGATACATAGAAATGTGAAGGTGGGTCGTGCATCCCTAAAATGTAACCAGAAGTGCTTAGAAATGAGTATTAAATAGATGCGAGCCCATTTAACGCAATTAACGTGTTCGACAATGTAGCTGTCGATGTCGGGTCGATTAAATTACCAATTGGGAGAAATAGGTAGAAAACCTATCTTTTAAAGTTAAATTTTAATGTTAAATTGGTCGAAACATACTGGTAGAATTTAAAACCTATTCCGTTTTTTGATGGATTTACATTTGTTTAATTACCAAGTGTATTCTATCCAACTTAATATTATAAACGCGAAAGTATGGATCTTTAATAACACAAGCTATCGCTTACTTTGGGGCTATATTGCGATGTGTGTAATGTCAGGCCAGTCTCACTTATCACGTGACCTTCCCGGCTACAAGTAGGGGTCCGGACCTCAATATTTCAGATGGTTGCCGCTCGCGGGCCGAGTTGCACGCGCTAGTTCTATACGGTCTATTTTACGCGCCGTCTGACTACGGCAGCCATAGTACGTCGTAAGAGATAAAGTTAGGCGATAGAAAGAGATCACAACATTGCGTTTGTTGCGTGTCGATTTTGAGGGCGGGGCCAGGCGCTATTGCGAACTGAATTGCACTTTTTGTGTCAGCGCTAGAGTCGCTATTTCTTTAAATTATCGTGTGGAGTAAGCCTTCTGTACTTGTACTATTTAGTGTTCTGTGGTAATGTCATATATATTTACTAGCTGTTGCCCGCGGCTCCGCTCGCGTGAATTTAGGTTTTTCACTACTTCTGCGGGAACCATCGCTTTTTCCGGGATAAAAAGTACCTCGGCATCGCTTCTTCATGCGCGTGAGATTCAGTGCTAATGCCGAGTTTCACGATTCTTTAAACTTCAAAAACACGGGACTTTCATACAAACTCCCAACCCCTATTTCACCCCCTTAGGGAAGGATTTTCTCAAAACCGTTTCTTAACTGACAACTATCCATTAGAAAGAACCTACTTTCCAAATTTCAAGTCAACAGTAACAATATTAAAATTTTCACATGAAAACTTTCATCCCCTATTTTACCACCCTTAAAGGGGAATTTTCCAAAACGACTTATACAAATTTTTAATATCTGAAGCTGATAACCTAAATGACGATTTTCACGTCTCTAACTTCAAAAACACGGGACTTTCATATAAACTTCCAACCCCTATTTCACCCCCTTAGAGGGGTAGTTTCTCAAAATCGTTTCTTAGCTGACACCTACCCATTACAAAGAACTTACCTTTCAAATTTCAAGTTTGTAGGCTTTATACTTCCTGAGATATCGTGATGAGTGAGTGAGTGAGTGGTAACTCTCTTTTATATATATAGATTTGATACTTTTTCACGCCGAACTACGGAACCGATTTGGCTGAAATTTGAAACATCGGTAGCTTATAACCCGGATTAACACATAGACTACTTTTTATCTCCGAAAAATCCATCGTTCCCACGGGATTAGCGAAAACCCGAAATTAACGCAGGCCGAGCGGGTATAGTTATAAAAACAGTCGTTTTAAGAATTGACCTTGATTAATTATTACCTACCGCTATTTAACCTTTTCGCAAAAAAATAGCTTTCGAACAATACATATAGGTATATTTACAACAAATTTTTATGTGAAATTTCTTGTTAACGTTAAATACTCGAAAGTTAATTTTGTTCATCTTCGCCCTCTTCTCTTCTCTTCTTTACAAATTAATGATGATGATGAAACGAGAACTGTTATTGAATAATTATTATTATCAGTATTTGATACAATAAATTAACGCCTCCGAGTATGCAATAATCCGTTAATTGGCCACGATTTATGATATGAAATTGTTGTGGTTTCATTAATAAATTAATTTCGTGCTAAAGTGGATCATGATTATTATCTTTATGAAACAATTGACGATATGGTTTTAATAGGTAGCTTACGCCATAGGTGCATTTAAAATTTAAATCCAGCATTGGATTTTACCTAGGTACCGTCAACAAAAAAAGGTATCATCGCCAGTTTTCGGAAGAAAACGTACGCTTGGATTTAATTAAAGCTGTGAAACTATTTCATCAGTAATGAATATTGTGATATTTCGTCAATAGTGATATTTCGTTAGTTTGGATTAGAAATTGTGACTAAAACTAATTTAAAATCCGAAAAGGTATTTACTAATATTTTTTTACTAACATAAAGTTTTATTTTAGTAAAAGTAAAAAAAACATGGACTCCTAGTCTGAAAAGTTTTTGCAAATATTCATTTATTTTTTAAATAAAAAATAAAAATAAATAAATCAGGACATTACACACACCAGAATTTAACCCCAAAATTAAGCAGTATCTTGTGTTATGAGTACTAGATATACATAATATTTTTTTATATAAGTACATAAATATCATATACGAAAACAGACACTGGAAAACATTCATGATCATCACACACATTTGCCAGTAGTGGGAATCGAACCCACGACCTCCGATGCAGACGGCAAACTTATAGTTACTTATACTTAATACACTCTTAATACCTAACCAAGAATGGGTAATACAACCTACCTGTGTAAAAATCTACAGCTCCTGCGTTGTTTGTAGAAATCTAAATGCACGCTGGAAAAGCCGTCTGTAAAACCTGCAAGTACATCATAACTTTATTATAGCGTTTGGATCGGATCCCCTACATATGCTTTATCACATCCATAACTTTGCCGTTTAAAGCGGGTAAATCACTTCAACACGCCCATACCTTTTGTGTCCATTATTAATTTATCTTCTCCTCTACTCGCCCATATTCCAATTTCATAACCGGCGCAACGAGGAACGAATGAATGAATGTTCCGACGAAGATACGAGTACGGTATTGATAGGGTATTGGTAGAGCGGATTTTAGTCATTTTCTGCGCCGATGGACGTTCATTGACATTGCAATGCCTCTTGGAACTCCTGGAAGGATCTCTAAACAGTACTCTCTTGAGCCACATTAGCTTCAGCGAAGTCCAGCTATATTGTTTCCCTATACTCTAGAACATAGCTCTCTCTGTGACTAACTAACTAACAGACCAAAAGGTCTTAGTTTTGTAAAATTGAAGTTCAGTTTTATGTCCTAATTGTAGGTTTCATAAATATATTGTTACGGATGAACCTTAAAACGCTCGTCACCAGCTATCTCTGGTGTGTCTCTGGTAATCAAAGCGTCGTTGGAAATGGAATGTTCTAAATACCATTAATTTCGACCCTCAAAGAAAACGGGTAAACATCAATGGGGTGGAATGTTCTCGAACCTGAATTTCAATAAAAAATTATCGAGCGTGACGGACGGACGGACAGACGGAGGAAGTCTCGCCATAAGGGTTCCATTTTTACCATTTTGGTATGGAACCCTAATGTCAATTTTAGTACCGCGAACCTTCGGGAGCTCTTTAAATCGGCACAAAAAAATAAACAGTGAGTATAGTCCAGCGTATACTTGTAATATAGACATCAGCGGTAGTATGCGGTTATATATCAGAAGAAATTGCTTAGGTCCCCTCTCATGCACTCTACACCCCCTTTTAGGTTATTCATTGACTGAACTAGTAGCCAATTGGTGCCTTTTTACCCCGTTTATGAAATATTAAACGTCCTCATATTACCAAGCGATCGCGAGGATAATAAACGTCCGAAGAACGAAATGTGTATCAATAAACGTACGATTGGACGTTAAAATAAACAATCTTGTTCAGTTCAGTGTGTACCTAACTACCACCTCCATTGCTTGTTTAGCTGCACTTAAACCAACGCTTCTATCCACAGCAACTTCAAATAATCTATATCCAACTTTTCCCTTTGTCGCCATTTTGAGTCAACTATAGTAACTATAGTAACTGTTACTAACTTGCAGGAAATTAAAAAAACTATTTTATTAGTTCACTTTTAACTATTTCACTTTTGTTTCTATAGACAGACAGTATCAATTCAGGTTTTTGTACAAATTTCGAGTCGACTCGCTTCGAATAAAGGAGCGGATTTCTCCATACATCTACAGCCAAGCGCCCCAAGCACTAACAATACAAATATATAGTAGACAGGAATCTAAGCAAAGGAAATGTAGTAGACAGGTATCAACAGCAGTTAGCAAGGAAAAATACACATTAATTCACAGACACAGCACAGATTGTCGTTCTACAAAATATGGTCGGTAGGTAGAGACAGAAGTGTGTAAATTAATTAAAATGATCACATTCACGCTTATTACTGGTACACTTCGAGGGTTGTTAATTGAGCCCCTATAACAGCGAAGTGGTTTTTATCTCTTTCTAAAACCCCTCGGAGTCAATCCGCGGAACACGCAGTTTTTAATTGCCAATTCGAGTCGCTTTTCACTGTTAGGTATATAAAAGTTATAGCCGGTATATTTGAGAGCAGTACTCTTGTTGTTCGTAGGTAGAGATACCTACTCTTTGATCTATTTTTATCTTGAAAATTTAGTCACAACAAGACCACGAGTCACGACCTATGCAAGTGGGTCGAACAGTAAAATCGTCTTTTCTATCGTGCTATGTATCCAATATATACCTACCCATGAAACAATAGACGTATACACAGGACCCGGCGGACCACGCGAAAAATGTCAGCAGTTTACTGGTGTCAAAAATGTTTGGTTTGACACCTACAGCGTCAGTTGTAAACCGACCACAGTATTGTCTAACCCCGGTCCACGCCACAGATCACTACTTGTTATTAGTCCGCACGTTTCCAATTTCCCCCACGTTGCGGCGTAATAGCGGAAATTTTGACAAATGGCGCTACTTTTTTCTTGTACGAAGAAAGTTGACGTAAAATGTTTCAATAGGCTCATCCTCAGGTTCATATCGGTGCATGAAACATTACTATGTCTTAACTCATAACCTAGTCGTACATTTTCACGTGAGTTACAATGGACACCTATGTCCAAGGATTTTAATACACTTGAATAAAGACCCTAAAATATGGCGCAAATAATAACTTACACAATATGTTTAACTTTAAAAGCCAAGGCTCCATACAAAACAGTGGACATATACTTTAATATATTGTACGCCATTTGACGACCGAATGGCGTAGTGGTAGCGAACCTGCCGTCTGCGCTGGAGGTCGTGGGTTCGATTCCCACTACTGGTAAATGTTTGTGTGATGAGCATGAATGTTTTCCAGTGTCTGGGTGTTTTTCAATATATTATATTCATGTATATTAGTATGTATGTATATTTATCAGTCATCTAGCACCCATAACACAAGCTATCGCTTACTATAATAGGGCTAGATTGCGACGTGTAAAATGTCCCGTATATATTTATTTATTTATATAAATCGTATTATGGCTCTTAAAGTGTTCAAATAGGTACCGAATAAAGGTTTATTTGGAATTCTCCCATCAACGCGACCATCTCGCCTCTTATTACAAAACTCAACACCAAATTCTCGGAATGGAGAATATTCCGAAAATTGTGTTCCGCCCACAGAGAACCGAGCCGGTTATTTTTCTGCAAATAAACGGGGCCCCAAAAATATTTTACTCGTATGAAAACACCAAAGGTAAAAGTAAAATTTTATTTTTCGAAATATACTTGCCCAGCCACCTGTGAAATTTTTTAAGGAACCGTTGGTGTAGTCTGGTGTGGCTAACTGAATTTTCCTTATAAATGGAAATTTTCCTTCAAAACTGTTCTTTCTCGTCATTTTTCAACGTCTCGGAAATAGGAGCTTCACTAGAAATATAAATTTTGAGTTACTTATAAGTGGTCCTTTTTACTATGTTTTGAATCGGAACTTCAGTTAATGATTCATAGGAATTTTTATCCGTTCCATTCAGGATTTAATAAAATAGTTACTAAAATACCTCCAAGTTTTTTCTCGCGAAAAAATTATTCGTAGGTACTCGTATCTCTTTCTTAAGACCATTCATGCGTTGGAATTATGCTTGAGTCAAAATTGTCAATTTTCGACGTAACATAAGAGTGTCATGTGTTCAATTATTGATTAGATAATTGCTATCATATTATTTGGTATTTCATAATCTAGTTTTTGTCTCAAAAATATTTGAAAATATGTGTATAACTTTCTCATTAGAAAGTTTAAGGTAAAGGCTAATTACTCACTTAGCGGTGGAAGCTCTATTTTGATGCAAGATATTTGCCATGTTTCATAACACAAACTTATAACAATGACATATTTAGAAAATTAATAACATTTACTAAAAAACGTCTCAAAAAAAAACACGATTTTCCTAGATTTTCATTCAAAAACCATAAACCGAAAAGTGACATTTTTAGCATTTTTCGATAAATTAAACGTATTATTTTACAATTAAATCCAAGATATTTTGTTATTTCTGAATTATAGTAATTTAATTCAATTTATATTCAATGTCACTGGTTATTTACTATTTTAATAAGTTGTATATTTATTTTACTATAATTTTTTTTAATACCATTTTCCGCGCAAAATTGCGTCTGTGGGGACGAATTCCTGTTTTGTATGGACCGAAACGCTAGGCATGCCGCGCTGCATAAACCCTCTTAACCTCCACAACTCAGTCCAACTAGTGTGGTAAAGGACACGGCAATTTTATATATTAAAACCGGCCAAGTGCGAGTCAAATTCGCGCACCGAGGGTTCCATACTACAAAAGAAGTGAACATACATTAGTTCATTGAACTAATGAACGAGTACTTTTGAACCGCAAACCCATCTTTTTCTTTAGTGGCTTATTGTTAAGGTGATTTATTGAATTTATTTTTGTCTTCCTCACTCTCACGGATACGTTGGTAGGTGCGACATGCAGCGTCGCGGAAGAATATAACAGAAAAACGACCTCTTACCTAATTACTCAAAAACTAAGCCAGTTATCAAAAATCTGTTTCTAAGCGTTTTTGGATATTATTTAAACCGACACATTAAAACAAAAATTACAATTACATTCATTGTAGTTTCCGATAAAAATTAGAAAAACTGAGATTTTGGAGCAACTTTTGGGAGAACTTTCTATCGAGAATATTTTATCCAATCGTGTTACTGCATCTAAGCGATTTTAGATTAAAGACCCAAAATACATGACGTTTAAATTTGAAAGTATACTATATATTCTTTATAGTCTTTTAATAAAACTTCATTTAAAAACACTTAAATACGGCTTCTACGCCGTAAAAAGTATGCAACTTAGAGTATATTAATTGAAAGAAAAATCTGAAATATGTAATTAATATTTCAGATTTTTCGATCGATAAACTTCGGAGATAAGGAACGGTATATTTTTCGACAGTTTGCCCAAGAAATCAAAAACTATCAGGCATAAAAATAAATAAAATTTGTTTTAGAATGTACAAGTAACGCCCTTTCTTATGATACCCCATTCAACATTGTTATCTTATTTTGAAATTTCAGAACTCCGGTTTTGCCACTTTTAGGGTTCCGTAGCCGAATGGCAAAAAACGGAACCCTTATAAATTCGTCATGTCTGTCTGTCCGTCTGTCCGTCTGTCCGTCCGTATGTCACAGCCACTTTTTTCCGACACTATAAAAGCTATACTGCTGAAACTTGGTAAGTAGATGTATTCTGTGAACCGCATTAAGGTTTTCACACAAAATTAAAAAAAAAGTAATAAATTTTGGGGGTGCCCCATACTTAGAACTGAAACTCAAAAATTTTTTTTGCATCAAACCCATATGTGTGGGGGTATTTATGGATAGGTCTTCAAAAATGATACTAAGGTTTCTAATATAATTTTTTCTAAAATGAATTGCTTGCGCGAGAGACACTTCCAAAGTGGTAAAATGTGTGTCCCCCCCCCCCCCCAGTAACTTCTAAAATAAGAGTATGATAAAACTAAAAAAAATATATGATGTACATTACCATGCAAACTTCCACCGAAAATTGGTTTGAACGAGATCTAGTGAGTAGTTTTTTTTTTAATATGTGTTGAATTGATATTCAACAAGTCTAATATTTTGTTTAACTTTGATGACGACAGATGGCGTTGCAAGTATTTAACTCGCGGTGAAGTTGTTTAATGTTGAATAAGTTGGTTATGCGGTTCAAGAAAAGTGGTTTTTATGGTTTTATTCCTCCGGTAGTAGTAGGTACGGAACCCTGAGTGCGCGAGTCCGACTCGCACTTGTCCGGTTATTTAAATAAAATAAGAACAAAATTTTGATTGCAATGACGTTGAATCACTAATACCTACAACTGTTCCAAATTTCAGGTATATAGCTGTAATAGTTACTGAAATAATCGAGTATGACAGTCGGACGGATGGAGAAAGTCCACCAAGAGGGTTCCATTTTTACCAATTTAGTAGGGAACCTTAAAAATTAATGTGGCAAAACCTTGCTCAATGAATTTCATCATCAATTAAGTCCAGTGTCTTGTTAAGTGGAATATAGAGGGCTAGTTGCTTGTAGTTGAAGATAATTGCTCCGATTCGATCGAAGCCGTCCGGACAACGGACAGGGATAGATAATTGACACCCGCTGCATCGATAGCTCTCAATTAGCCTCTCCCTATATCGTTAATGTCACTGGGATCTTATTAATCGCTTAGGCAATTTACTTTCATGATATTATGTCATAGCAATCAACGTCATATTATTATCCCGTCATTATCCCTGTTATTATTACAATAGACGATAATAACAGCCTGTTTCACAACCGCCAGATAAACTTTATCTAACGAATAAACTGGACATTTTAACAGATTCCCATTGCAAAAATTGTCAGATCATCAAATATACTTACTCGCTAGATAAAGTTTATCTGATGATTGTGAAACAATATTGTAATTATTTTGCTAAGACTTTTTAAATTCTACCGTTATGATTTCTATATCAAAAGAAGAGTGAATAGGCGTTTTCTAGGAAAGCGCGCTCCATCCTAGACCTCATCATTGCTTTCCATCAGGCATGATTGTCGTCAAGCGCAAGCCTATCTTCAATAAAAAAAAACCACCAGAAATGTGGTAAGTTGCTATACCTACTACGTTTGTATCAAACGCACCAATAGAATTGCTTAATTTCATAAGTTATGAAATTGAATGAAGATTTTCATTTTCAGTCCTATTTGTACTTGGTAGTGAGATGGGCAAGACGATCACCTGATTTCGAGGTCTTACGTCTCTTTTTGCCCAGTCATCAGGTCGGCTTACAGTACCTACCTACTCTTCAAACCGAAACCATAATGCATTACTGCCTCATGGTAGATCTGATACTGCTACCAGTAAGTTCTACCCAGGAAACATAATTATAAAAACCTCGTGAAAATTTCAATCATAGACATTATTTATATACACTGACTGACCCCGCAAACGTCGTTTTTATAAATGTTTTTCTATGTAGGAAACATAATTATTGAAACCTCGTGAAACGTTGTTTTGCCATTAGGGATACAAAAAAAATAGCTTATGACCAGTAGGGCATAAGCTCAGACCTACAAAACATACACAGACATCGCAATCGATCGAGCCGTTTCGGAGGAGTTTGGTAACTAACACGAGACATGAGAATTTTATATATTAGAAAAGAGATATGTTTAGCCCCAATTATTTACTTAGGGCCTAGCGCGTCTCAGTGTTTTGAAGAAATATAGACACTAGATGAAGCTACTTTTCGCTTATATGAAAAATATTCAGATAACCTCATCCGCCTCTAAAACCTCAGTCTTCAACACTGCAATTTTCAGTTTTAAAAACAAGAAAATATCGAAATCGGTCAAGAAATTGTTGAAATGTCCATTAAATATCGGCTGTCGCAGAAAATTCTTCAAAGGATTGGTTTGTCGGTCGGATTAAGGAGCGCGGGCGTCATGCCAAATTGGCTTTTGTTCCAGGTGTCCGAACCGGGCGCGGGGAGAAATACTGCCGTTTTAGTCGCCAATTTGGATTCATGGCTATTATTTACGCCACCTACACACATGGCAACACCAATTAATAGGTCCGGTCGTTTTTAATGTCAGAAAATGCCTAACGCATGTACCTACCCCTACGCCAGGGATAAAGGAAAGGTTATATGGAGCTTGGACGACGCGGACGGAACACGGGATTCACTTTTTAACAAGGTGTTTTTTTTAACGAGGTTGTTTACCTGTAGTTGTCTTGTCATGTAGTAGTGCCCTGAAGGGACTTGTGGGTATTTCAAGCCCCTCCTGTATTTTTAGTGAGGGTTTCTTCCTCCGCAGTAGGTGTAGATGTTCCACCCCTGTTCCCGTTGCTGATCAGAGGGAAACGTGAAGAAACGCCACTTACCCACTATGCCAAATTTTATTAGCTGCCGGTTATATCAACCGACGTTTCCAGGGTGCACTGGCCCAAGCACTATTAGTCCATCCCCATCTATCCAGATGGCTCTCGCACTTGTGAAGGTTACTTGGCTAGTACCTACCCCAACATGTGCGGCTACGACTCTACTTAGGTGCAGTTACTTTATAGTTAATAGATTCCTAGCAGTTACTAACTGTGTTGAAGTCTTGGAGGAACAACAGTGGTTGAAATCAGTCTGCAGCCTTGTTGGCACGTCTGTAGATGGCTTAAAGGTAAATCGGGATACTGCAGAACACTGGGCAGCTGGTAGCTAGACACAGATGTTCATAATGAATTGATTTAGATATTATACAATACACTGCGACTAATTATGATGCATTAATTATAATACATTATTATTAAGATGCAAACAGTGATGCAAACAGTGAGGTTGATTGGTTTCGACCTCTATCATCGCGGAGTCGTAGGTTCGAGTCTTGAGTACGCACTTTTTAACATTTCGGAGTTATGTGTGTTTAAGGCCCTTAATTTTTCTTGGGTTAAATATCATTTGCTTACGGCGGCGAAGGAATATATCATGAGGAAACCTGAGATTTCACTACAATGATCTCAATAGTATGCGAATTGCGAAGCTCGCCAACCCGAAATTGGCCAGCGTGGACCAAACCCATGTCAGCAGTAGGATAAATCTGTCAAGGCTGATTAGGATGTAGGATTTACGCCTCGTGTCTTTGAATTTGAATGCCTCGCTACGCTCAGGATTCTAAGCCTAGTATCCTTCGCTGCTCGGCATTCAAACAATACACTCGGCACAACAACTTACACTTAAAATTTAGAAAACTTTACTTACTTTTCTAAAAATTTAGAAAAAAATAGAGATTCGTATCAGACACGTGGAAATAAAATGTTTTCGAGTGCGGTGGATATCAACCACATGAGGTTGCCACTTCTCTCGACGTCTTGCGGTTCCGTGATAGAAAGGTGATGCAGGTACCGAGCAAACTGCTGTAAAAAAACCGCTAAACATGCAACATTGAGTTGAGTCGGTGTTGTAATGAGCAATTTTGCCCATGTTATATTATGGACTGGTAGATGTTAAACAATTATTTCGAGCAATTTGGAGCATCGACTAGATAAATAATTTATGATGATAAAATTAGTTGACTAGGTACTTATATATTGTCTTAAGCTATAATTTATGAATTATTAATATTAATATTATAATGTCATGTCAATCACTCATATGGGATGATGAGATGGATATGTAGTAATATATTGATGGCAATAAATAATCAATTATTTTAATACCTGTACAGGTATTATTATCAAGATAATTATGTAAAACAACTAGGTACGTCTTGATAGCCTAAAAGTAGCCTCATTATATTTTGGTTATTTTTCTCTAAATAAATGACATAAGTACTTACATTTCAATTACATAATTGAAATGTAAGTATGTCATTTCTTGAACAGAGATAATAAGATAAAAAATCAAGATTTAATCCACGATTATGTTACTTATCTAGTTTTTGAAGTAAGTAGGTACCGTAGAAACTCGATTAGGTTACTGAACCAATTGTTGTCGGTAGGCATTCGGATTATCGAAAAAAAGGGTTTGAAAACTACAAATAAGTCTCAACATATTAAGGAAAATCGATGTTTCATCGATGTTTAATAAGACGTTAAATTTTCCAACACACCATATAGACACTCTGGCCCATTCAAGGAATTGAACCCCGATATTAACAGCAAACGTGTCAGAACTCAGAAGGCTGTCAAAAAAGTGTCAAGTGCAAATCGCGGGTCGCGAGAAGCAATGAGGTCAAAATGTCTTAACTTTTGTTGGCGACAGTACCGCCGCTTGTGGGCTGAGACCCCATCATACCTACTTGGCTTCTTTGTTTCGGTCTTTATACATTTCTTTTATTCCACGGGTTTCGATGTTTTTAGAAAAGAATAGGTACTTTTAATATTATGAAAAATAAACAATGCTTTTAGACAAAACGGAAAAATACCTCAGTAAGTACTAGGTACTATCTATCTAAGTACGGTGTCTTTGTTATTTTTGTCAATTCTTTTAAGTAAAGGAATATTAGAAAGGATTGTGGAAAGTAACTATCTACTACCTACGGCTTGTAAAAAAGGTTGAAATTCCCTACGAAAATAAAAAACTTGATTTCGTACAAAAAGGAAAGGTACTTAATTAATTTTTAGAAGGCTTCTTATTCATAAAGTAGAGTATAATTGAGTAAAAAGAAAGTACAGGATTTGAAAAATTGGCGGACTTAATTTCAGGTGGGTGTTGTGTTCATTCACAAGTCAACTCTCTTTTACCTCATTTTCATTTTCTCATTGCGACTCTACTTAAAAGGAATAAGAATAAAGAATTTTGAACAAAGTTTTTAATAAAAAACATATAGCTGTATTTCCATTGTTTGCGCAATTATCATTGTCCTTAGCTGCAGTGCGTACTTGTGTAGGTACCTACTTGCGAAAAACTAAAAAACAATTCAATTCGGATACTAAATTTTGTGGTTATTTCAGCGATAGTAACCTGTAGGTTAAAACTATAAAGAAAATTTCTTTCAATTTCAAACATCACGTACCTATTTTGTATCTTCCAAATTAGCTTCGAGGCAGGATTTAAAGTTTTCTCAAATAAAATGGAAAATTCTTTCCAAAAAACCAACTTCAAATGCCACTACAAAGAGTGAAATAATTTTTAATGTACACCAATTCGAAGTCGGGCAATGTTTTGTTCAATCATTAATAGTCCTTCGTATTATTAAACTTAATGTGCAAAGAAACGACAAAATTATCGTCAATACGGAGGACTATTAGTGAATGAACGAAACATTGCCCGACTTCGAATTGGTGTACATTAAAAATTATTTCACTCTTTGTAGTGGCATTTGAAGTTGGTTTTTTGGAAAGAATTTTCCATTTTATTTTTTACTTTTTAGTGGAAAACAAGTAATGCGCAAGGTATTGGAAAAAATGCCCAAATCGCTGGAAGTATGCTTCTAAAATCTGAAGAGTTCCCTCAATTTCTCCAAGATCCCATCATCAGATTCTGACTTGATGAATACAGTCATTACTAGATGACTGCTAGGAAATGCAATAGTAACTATAAAAAATGCCTAAATCGCTTCAAGTATACTAGCATGAAGAGTTCCCTCGATTTTACCAAGATCCCATCATCAGATCCCGACCTGATGACCATAATACAACCTGGAAAAAATTACTCTTTTAAACAATACCCAAATCACTTCAAGTGTGCTTATAAAATTTGAAGAGTTCCCTCGATTTCTCCAGGATCCCATCATCAGATCCTGATATGGTGACAATGGGACCATCTGTGAACTATACCCTTTCAAACAAAAAAAGAATTTTCTAAATTTGTCCACGCATCTTCGAGTAATCGGGGAACATACATAAAAAAAAAAAAAAAATAAAAAAAAAAAAAGATTCCGACGAATTGAGAACCTCCTCCTTTTTTTTGAAGTCGGTTAAAGAAAGTTTTCCTAAAAGTTGCTGCAAAAACTTTTTTTTTTAATTTCAACGCGAAACTTCCATAGGTTTTTATGTGTGGTTTTTGTGTCGCTAATTTCCAAAAACGCTCAGAACATTTTTTTTAAATTTATACGTCATGTATTTTGGGTCTTTAATCTAAAATCGCTTAAAAGCAGTAACAGGATTGGATAAAATATTCTCGATAGAAAGTTCTCCCAAAAGTTGCTCCAAAATCTCAGTTTTTCTACTTTTTATCGGAAACTACAATGAATGTACCTACTTGTAATTTTAGTTTTAATGTGTCGGCATGGCAATGACTTCTAGGATACTTAACCCTAGAAAGATAACCATATTTTGCCATACACTAAAGATAACCATACGTCGTTTCGACGTATATATTTGGATGCACATAAAACTGCTATATATTTTATAATATGTATGTTATTGTATTTGTAGCTTTAATATATTTTATTATCTATAAGATAAATAAAAAAGTAATTGGTTTTTGTCTACTTTTACTAGCAAAATCTTGAATAACAAAACATGTCTCTTCTAACCCTCAAAAACTTAAACATTGTGGATTCTCTTCACCAGTGCTACAATTGTGTATTAAAATTCTTGTAATCAACTTTTTTTTACTTTTGATAAAATAATTGGACTTAGCTTATACAAATACTTTTGAGTTTTAGTCTCAAAGGCACTTAGTGCAAGCGCTCGACTTGTGTTCCCCAAGAATTCCAAATTTTGCAGCTATCGCACATTGACTTCGCCAGTCTTCTGATTCCTGAGGGGCAAAAAGCACAAAACCTTCGTTTCATTCGACCTTCATCTTCTCTGGAAACTTCAGCTTTGCGTTTTGTCAATATCACTCCAATTTTTTCTTTTATATTCGTCGGAAAAGTGCGAAATTGCTACCTTTTTTCCATCCACGGGGTCATCGAGCTATTGCTCGTAAAATCTCTACGTCTATGAGGTTTTTCTTTCTTGGATAATATATTATCACAGAAAATAATGTACACGTTTATAATAAATGCTATATTCAGCATACCGTAAGTCGTAAACCATAGACATGGGCTATTGGTTTGTTTTGTGACTACAAGACACAGTCGAGCACATTTGATCATTCGATGTTTCATTGGATTCTGGGGTTTCATTTTCCATGGGGTTTTCTGGTGGTGGTGCACTCACTTCGCAGTCCTCAAAAGCAATTTGAACTTCATCTTCCAAAAGATTACCCTTAAATTCGGTATCAGACCCCTGATGCTCTTGATCACTTTGTTCTTGTAATAATCCATACATTTCTTTATCATATACTCGCGTGCGTGACGGTATATTGTTGTTTTGTAATGGGACAACAAAAAAATAAAAGAAACAGACAAAAAATATGCATGAAATATCCCAATAAACAGCAAAACAAATTTTCACAAAAGTAAAAAAAATTTACACTAAAGATAACCATACGTCACTTCGACGTACGGTAGGTAGATATTGAAGAAACTGTTGCACTTACGTAAGAGCCGCTGGTGTCTTCTATAAGTGTCGAGGCTCAACAGAGTTGGCGGAAAGAGCCAGTGAAATTGCTTGAAATAGTAACGAGTTACATCGATTTTTCAAAATTGACTACGTCGATTCGACGTAGGTTATCTTTCTAGGGTTAAAAGTCATTGTGTGTCGGTAATAATAATATCCAAAAACGCTTGGAAACAGATTTTTGATAACTGGCTTAGTTTTTGAGTATAATTAGGTAAAAGGTCGTTTTTCTGTTAAATTCTTCCGCGACGCTGCATGTCGCACCTACCAATGTACCTACCCGTGAGAGTGAGAAAGACAAAAATAAATTCAATAAATCCTCTTAACGTGTCGGCCATAAAGCTATAAAGTCCCAATGCTTATAGTCCTTATATTAGGTGCTTACATATGAAATTGGCGTTTTGTCGTACTGGCCACTTTGATCTCAAATATCTCTTCTTTGGTTAGAAATTCCAATTTCAAATTTATACAGCTATTTACTCATGCTTTTGTGTTTTGAAAATCGTAATTCATTTGTTTTTTTCTCTTTTGGTTTTTTTTTTGCGCCACTCTGTTTACAAAATGGAAAACTTGAAATATCGCGTTAATTACGAGTACGAGTTCCATCGTGGCACCAGTGCTGCAGAAACGGCTCGAAGGATTAATGATGTGTACGGCGAGGGTGTCGCAAAAGAAAACACAGTGCGTTTTTGGTTCCAACGTTTTCGTTCTGGAAATTTCGACCTGCAGAACAAGCCCCGTGGACGGCCGGAGACCAAAGTTGACAATGAAGAATTGAAGGTTATTGTGGAAGCGGATCCATCGCAAACCACGTCCGAGCTAGCTGCAGGCTGCGGTGTTAGTGATAAAACTGTTTTAGTTCACTTGAAGCAAATTGGGAAGGCGAAAAAGCTTGAAAGGTGGGTACCTCATGAATTGAGTGCAGCAAACCGACAAATGCGCGTAGACTGCTGTGTTACATTACTCAACCGGCACATTAATGAAGGGATTTTAAATCGAATCATTACCTGTGATGAAAAATGGATCCTGTATGATAATCGGAAACGCTCATCGCAATGGTTGAACCCTGGCGAACCAGCCAAATCCTGCCCCAAACGAAAATTGACTCAAAAAAAATTACTTGTGAGCGTTTGGTGGACTAGCGCCGGCGTCGTTCACTACAGCTTTCTTAAATCTAGCCAGACGATTACGGCGAATATCTATTGTCAGCAACTGCAATCGATGATGGAAAAGCTAGCTGCTAAACAACCGAGGCTGGTCAATCGTTCTAGGCCACTGCTGCTTCAGGACAACGCTAGACCATACACTGCACAACAGACGGCTACCAAATTAGAGGAGCTTCAATTGGAATGCCTAAGACATCCACCTTACTCCCCGGACCTTGCTCCAACAGATTACCATTTTTTTCGAAATTTGGATAACTTCTTACAAGGAAAAAAAATTAACTCCGATGAGGCAGTCCAAAGCGCTTTCAAAGATTTTATTGATTCCCGTCCGAATGGCTTTTTTAGTAAAGGGATCAATGAACTACCTATAAAGTGGCAAAAGTGCATAGATAGCAATGGTACATACTTTGATTAAATATATATATTATAGTTAAAAAAAATTGACTTTATGTTCCTCCCGTACAAAACGCCAATTTCATATGTAAGGACCTAATATTATGAGTAGAAATAATCCTTGTTTTATCAGCACAGCCGCAGCCAGGCATTTCGCCGCGTCGGGTTTAAAGTTGCGGAAATACCTAAATAATGGCGAAACCGTGCGCCCGACGACGTACAATAGTCTGCCGACGTTAAAAGATCACGAAACTGATGTGACGCCTCGTCTTAATAATATATGAGATTCACTGATATACAAACCATAGACATTACTTTACAATCATCACCAGACACCAGCCAACACTTGAATCAAGTTCCAAATTGGTATACTGAAATATATCGCAACTTATAAAAAGAACTTGGGAGGTGTCATGAGACACCCGGATGTAACGAAGTATATGTGGCTTGCCTTCTAAAAGAGATAGAGAGATAGACAGAGAAACATGCGTAGGTACGCCGCACGAGTTACAATAGCTTACTATAGCAGTGTCGTTACAACTTTTCGTCTTAATTTTTTCCGTTTAGGTCCCTTTCGCAACGCGCGATAAGGAACTTCGTTCCAATAAATCGTAAAAATCAGTGCTCTAATAAAAATATCTTCCCTCATAATTTGATACTTAGATTAAGTTTAATTTCTTTTAATGCTTGTAGGCACTTAAATTGGCGATTTATATTGACGATCCTCCTAGGCGCAGTGGCGTGCGCTCACATTCTAGTGGTTCGATTCCCGCTACGGACCACTTTAAGATTTTATAATTTCTAAAATGGCTCAAAACTTAGTCTGTTTGGAGGATTCAGCCGTGGCTAGTACCACCATACGAGTAAATACGCAGCACCAAGCGATATAGCGATCCAGCGCGATGCTGTGTAGAAACCAACTGCTTACCCTTTTCCATGTTAATACGATGATATCTTCGGCTCATCATAGGTGAGATCGCAGTCATATTATACAAGTTTCTTAAGTGTAAAAAATGATGAGTGAGTTATCGAGTCACAAAATTACTAACGTAATTTAACTAGCCTTATCATTTTATTGAGTTAACTAACTATAGGCTTAAATTTTTTTACACCTCCAATCCAAATCTTCAAGATTCAACGCTCGTTATGTAATTACGAGTAAGTATGTATCTTCGTTGTAAAGTTATGTGTATCAACGGTCACTCAAGCCCGTGGCGGTAATAAATGTTGTATGAGTGAAAGCAAATATATCGCTGGGGTAGGAACGAAAACATTTCCACGTTAATTTAGCACTTTATTTATATATACACGAATTCAGTCTGTCGTTCACAATACTCTGACGTCGATTTATTAAAACAAAAGGGGAAAATAAAGTTGCAACCAAAACACATAACAAACAAGTGTTCAATTAAAACCTGGCCAGAAAAATAAGAAGTAATTTCGGTTTTTGTTATTTATTCTTTAGTGTTTGCGTTAACACTATAATCGCTATGGTGATGTATTAAAATATGTGGGTACGGAATTAAGTTACGTTTTGACGATGAAGCAAAAACAAAAAAGTTATACTCTATTGCGCTATTTTGGCGCAGAAACTAATCACCAATAACTTCTAACTTAGTGTAGGACATTAAGATAGATTACAAATTGTGCTCTGTCTAATAGTGTTGCAACGAAAAAAGCAAATTTTGAACTTTTTATTTTTCTGGCCCATTTTCAAAAAAGAATCCAAAAGAAGTGTGGCAGTGGTAGTGTAGGCAAGTGTTTCTTTTCTGTTCATTTTTAAGACCAATTATCCAATTTTAACATTTGAACATAGTGTACCTACTCGTAAGATATTACATACTTGTAATTTAAGCGTGGTGACATATACAATCGTAACAAAATTATATAATAGGTACATACATAGGTATATTATGATGTCAAAGCCAGAACAAAATCAAACTAAAAAAAGTTATGAAAAGTGAAAACAGATACATGTCCAAGCCACACACTACTTTTTCTCGTTTTGCTGTAAGCTATTCTTATTTCTATTACTTATTTCCCGTTTCACACTCAGATTACTTACTCGAAACAACCTACATAGTACATAAGTACTATATAGTCTTAAAAGAATATAGTCAACCATTTTTTCTCTCTTTTATGGCGTCAAGCTCTTGCATAGGTATAAACTATAAATAATTGTATCATTTAAATAAGTCATCACAAAAGTAGTTGATTCACATTTTTGCGACGCTGGAAAAAGATTTTTTTCTTATAAAACTCGACTTTACCCTGTCACAACATAATAATATCAATTTCTCATGTCAAAACCGTTCAAACATAAACAAAAACAAAAATAATTAAGTACATTGCCCAATTAATGGTCAGAGAAAAATATAATACAAACAAAAAGTCATTTTCATAAATGGCAACACTTGAGTATACAAAACAGATCTATTTCCTCTTATTTTTATAAAGAACGATACCTTTTTTAGTTTAAATTATTTAATACTAATTCACTCTATATTAAAACTGGGAATGAATCTTAAAACTAAGTAAAATATTTACATAAAATAAGCGTTTAAATAGAATTAAATAGTATCTAGTTTTACTGTATGTAATTAAGCCTATTCCCTAATCTCAAATTCTAAACGATAAGATCTTAAATATTAAAAAAACGTCTAAAAACGCAAACAAATGCTAAGTCACATCCAACCCACATATCGCACAATCCAAATATTTCTAGAATATAAATAAATATACTTTTGTACTCTCAAAAGTCAACGCACTTCGGCCGTAAAGTTATCACAAATATTGCATTTTTGTTTCAAAACTACCATTTTGGTAGAAAACTATTCACGCTAGCAACACTTAGTTGCTGAACCAACTTGCACTAGCAATAAGTTCAAATTGAGGTTGCTCACAACACAAGTCACACGTATTGTCTTGCGGGTCCGTTTTTTCTCGCGTGTGGTAGAGTTTCGTCGCTACCGGCGGTGTTGCCACAGTTGTTGTTGTGAAGGAAGGACATTTCGACGCCACTGTCACCACCCTGTCAATTTAAAAATATATATACATACTTTAAACATATAATCATAATATAATGAATACCGAATGGAAGCAGGCGTTATTTTGCGGAAATCCATAATGAGCAGTACAGATTCATTTGTTTTGTTATAATCCGCTACTTGAAAAAATCTGTTTGGTCCAATATGCAGGAACACCACACACAATTCTTCCAACACTTTATTCGACGCAACTTTGGTCCGAGTCCCGACACCGGGACATCCCCAGGTCAGGAAATACTGGCTTAACAATGCGAAATCGTAGTAGCGTACATCGAAAAAAAAAACCGGCCAAGTGCGAGTCGGACTCGCGCACCGAGGGTTCCGTACTCAAGAAGTACTGAAGCAAAATAATCAGGAAAAAACCAATATGTTTATTTGACGACGAATACTTAGAACTTGCGTTTTAATTACCTTTGCTAATGAACCGCTAACTTTGTTTGTAGAGGTTTATTGTTAATATAAAAAAAACTATGCTAGTTAGAGCATTGGCTATAGTTTTCCTGTAAAATATACGTAAATTCCTATTGACCATAATTATTTGAGATTTTTCGATTGGTAAACTCCGGAGATAAGGGGGGGGGGGGGAACGGTATTTTTTTAGACATTTTCCCCGATAAATCAAAAACTATCATGACTAAAAATAATTAAAAATCGGTTTTAGAATGTACAAAGTAAACCCTATCATATGATACCCCACACAGTACAGTTATCTCACTTTTAAATTTCAACCCTTCGATTTTCCCCCCTTTTTAAATAAGAACAAAAATAATTTCCATTTTTTTTTATTCCAGTGTCATTGGGCCACTAATATACACAACTATTCCAAATTTCATATCGATAGCTCCGGTAGTTACTGAAATAATCGAGTGTGACGGACAGACGGACAGACGGACAGACAGACGGAGAAAGTCGCACCATAAGGGTTCCATTTTACCATTTTGGTACGGAACCCTAAAAAGTGTTGGAAGAATTGTGTGTGATGTTTCGACATGTGGGCGGTGTTTCTGCATATTGGACTAAAGAGATTCTTTTCAAGTAGCGGATTATAGCAAAACAAATTAATGTCCTGATAATTAATACTCATCAAATATAAACGTGGTTGCAAAAATTTTACTTTGTAATTATTTTCGGACGCCATTGCGCAGGAGGCTAGGAAAAAAAAATATTTTTTGCGTAACGAAAATCCCGTCACAAAGAAAATCTACAATGGGCACGCATGCAATCACAGAGTTTTGGTATGACGAACTCTTTAGCGCGAGCTAACTCAAGACAGCAGCGTACTATAATATCGACTATGGACTATGGAGCGATGGTCACCCATTGATTTCATATTGTGTGATTTCACATCACAGGTGAAAATATAAAATGCAGTTTTGTTTTAGGTGTTATTCCAAACTTCATTTCTACCGAGTGTTCCATGACACTCACGTGTTTTTTAAATTAATTAACTTGGCTACGTACCTCTCCGTGCATAGGATTAGCTGTGATAGTGATGGGCACCTTGGCTGGCAGGTACCCGTTAGCGCCCTCCGGACTCGGCCCTTTTTCCTCTACAAATAAAGTAATATTTTATTAGGCGTAATTAGAGATTAAATGCATCGCATTCGTGATGGAAACCCTGAAGTTTTATTGCAACAAAAACTATCAGAAGACATCTTAGTTATTTTCTGCATGTACATAATATTATTAAGCCAAGATTGGAGAATAACACGGTTATTGGCCGCACACCACCCCGATGGGAGCAAAATTCGGATTGGCAGGCTTTTGACACAATTGATAACTCTCAGGCAACGGCAAACAAACTGACAAAATTCCGGAAAATCATAAAATGGCATGCCCGGGATTCGAACCGCGGTATTTCAATCCACGACGACGCGACGCACCCCATTCTGTGAAACTCCATATGAATTGAATGAAACAAAAGGGATTTTGACAGAGTGGGGCGCGTCTTCGTGACTTGAAATATCTATATCCACAAATAGATGCTCATAGTTTGAAACCCTAGTTTACCATTACTTTATTTGGATAACAAAACAAGAAACAATGGCAAAATCATTTTCAAAGTTAACAGACGAATATTTTATTCGAGAGCTCATTCATTCCTCACCACAGACTTCAGCGAAATAAAAAAAAGTCGTAACTTTTCCATTAAAAACAATTCTTTTTAATTGTTATGATTCGAGGATCCTTACCCATTTATTGCAGTTCATAACGAAAGCCGTAAAAAAATATTGATTAAAATGAAAAAAGGCCCACGGCGCGGCGCGGGGCCAAACGTAAGCAATAAACGACCGGAAGAACGAATGTGTATCGATGAACGAACGATTGAACGAGTAACTAATAAAAAAACAATCCCGCTTCGTGCCACGGTTTGAGAATCGGATTTTTACTATCAACTACGGCAAATTGACGTACGACCCTGCGTTTTCTTTTGATTGTATTTTGAATGTGTGTTTATTTGTTTATTTATAAACTTTATGCATGGTTTTATTCATACTCATAAACGAAATCTTATCGAATTTTGAAGAAAGCTTGTATTTCTAGATAAACTTATCAGAGATAATAGGATGTAAAGCACGGTCGCGGAGCACGAAGAATTTCGTACATTAACCTGTTACTACCTGTCTCTGTCACTCCCGCGTCAAAATAATGCGGTCACGCTCGCACAGGACGGGGTCATTGCATCTGTGCGAGCGTGACCGCATTATTTTGACGCGGGAGTAACAGAGACAGGTAGTAACAGGTTAATGTACGAAATTCTTCGTGCTCCGCGACCGTGCTTATAGCTACTCTTGTCTGGAGAACTAAAGGATGTTAGTCAGGATTTTAAATATAAACTCGTTACAGGGCGAATGCTGGACCAAAAGCAATCCAAGATATTTATGGGATTTTCACTGTAACACCTTGTTAGATTTGATTCATCTTCACCCAACCAACCCTTGGTCTTAGAAACCTGCTATTTTATATGTAACATTTAAAAATTCTCCACGCAAGATTTTTTTTTACATTAAACAAGTTAGTAGGTACTTGACTGCGATCTCATCTGATGGTAAGTGATGATGCAGCCTAAGATGTTAGCGTACTAACTTGGGAGGGTAAGTTTTACCCTAACGGTTTCTACAAGCATCGCACTGGAACGCTAAATCGCTTGGCAGTGCGTCTTTGCTGGTAGGGTGGTAACTAGCCACGGCCAAAGCCTCTCCCACCGGACCAGACCTGAGCCAATTTAGAAATTATCAAATTCCAAAGTGGCCCGTGGCGGGAACCTCCCACTCGAATCCGAAAGCGCCACTGCCAGGGAGGTCGTCAGGATATACATACATTCCCTGGTAAGTAATAGCACCATATCCCAGAAGCAATTCTTCTGAAGCAGTGAAGCATAACAACAATCTCGCCTAATTGACAGAGTAAACGGTCTGCCAGTTACCTCCCAAGGATACGTTAGACAGCAATTCAATTCTCGTACCGTACAGGAAACAGGATTGTTTGATCGTACAGTTGTTCGTTCACTGATACAGTTTTCACTGTCGATGCATACCTTTTGTATGATGTTATATCCTTTCCAGCAGCTTTAAAATTTAAAAAATGAGGTTAGTATTTGATTGATAGCTTTCAGTTTTGGCAAAATGTTTACGTTGCAAGTTCTATTATCAAAATCTCAAGAATGTCGCAGAGTCGGATTTTTTTCATATTGCAAAGAAATGCAATATGAACTGAAAAATAGGTAGGCAGAATATGAAGGAAGAATTTTTTTTTTTTACATTTTTGCACATCGCAATCTAGCCCCAAAGTAAGCGATAGCTTGTGTTATGGGTGCTAAATGACTGATAAATATACATACATACTAATATACATGAATATAATATATTGAAAAACACCCAGACACTGGAAAACATTCATGCTCATCACACAAACATTTACCAGTAGTGGGAATCGAACCCACGACCTCCGGCGCAGACGGGAGGTTCGCTACCTCTACGCCATTCGGTCGTCAATTAGTACAACTATTTCTGAAAAAACTCAAAGAGGAAGAGGCTAAAACAAAGCGCATTTCTCTGAATTGCTAGCTAGAATACACAAAACTTTTGCAAGTTTTTTCTACGTTTAATATTCTATTTCTGACACGACATACCCCGGCAACCGGCAAAAAACTTTATTCAACGACAATCTTATCGCGAAAAACAATCTTTTCTACAACACTCAACAATGGCCGACAAAACAACAGCACTTGCGAGAATGTTTTTGCACATGTTTTGCACAATCGCAAAGCTTGCGAGCAAAAGTTTTGCGCGAACGTCTGGGTAATGAAAATTTGTTAATCTTAAGCTCCCGTGGATATAATGTTTTGGCGGAAATTCCGCATTTGCAAGGCGTAGTTACGGTTAGACGACAACAGTGGGAAAGCTTTTCACTGAATTAACTTTCAAACCTCAAAACTAGTTTCGCCGCTGCGATAATAATTTCCAGAGGATTTATACAAATGTGGAAAATTAACCCGTTCGTTGTGTTCCCTGTGCTTGTTTAGATTATGAAATGTGGGTCATTTAGTTGACGGTTTTTAGTAGGTACCTACTAGGATCATATAAACATCAACAATCTTTTGCCAAAGACTCCTTCTTTAGGAGCATAGAAGCATCGTAACCGCGCTCGCTGTTACACTTGCTGTTGCCTAACTACCAGGAGCACTCTCTTCGAGATTTTTAGTACTAGGATCACATAAACACTCACTGTCCGCATGAGGTCTCTTCGCGCGCCGACACAGGAGGAAAGTCACGGCCAGGATCAGCAATAGCGCAGCGGCTCCCGCCGCCCCGCCCGCCGTCACCAATGTACCAGGCGCGCTCTCCTCCTCTTTAGCCGTTGCTTCTGTGCTCGTGCTGGGTGCGTTCGGACCCCTTTGGGTTTTCGCCATCTGCAGATTGGTCAAATTCAAAGCATTTGCACTACTTACCTGAAGACCAAAGTCTTCGAACAGTGCGTGTTGCCAGTGACCTATGGATCAGAGACTTGGTCGCTAACTATGGGCCTCATAAGAAGGCTCAGGGTCACTCAGCGAGCGATGGAGAGAGCTATGCTCGGAGTATCTTTGCGCGATCGAATCAGAAATGAGGAGATCCGCAAAAGAACCAAAGTAACCGACATAGCTCAACGTGTCGCAAAGCTGAAGTGGCAATGGGCGGGGCACATAGCTCGCAGGACCGATGGACGTTGGGGACCCAAGGTGCTGGAATGGCGGCCACGCACCGGGAAGCGCAGTGTCAATCGACTCCCCACCAGGTGGACGGAGGACATTAAGAGGGTCGCGGGGAGTCGATGGCGCCAGGCGGCGCAAGATCGTGGTGTTTGGCGGTCATTTCAGGAGGCCTATGTCCAGCAGTGGACGTCCATCGGCTGAAACGACGACGACGGCACTACTTACCCTTATACCCAGACTTATGTCGTTTGTACAAACAGCCAACCCCGATTTCAGGAAAACTAATTTGCCTTTACAAACTAGATTTCTAGGGGAAAAAAGAAAAGAGAAAACCTCACCAGTATAGCGCTGAAGTCGGACGGCGCCTGCGCAGTGTACGCCTGTATCTTGAGCTCGTAGGCCGTGTCCGCGGCCAGGTGCGACAGCACCATGCTCCTGTCGTGGCCGCCCGCCGTCACCTTCTCGTAGGCGCCCGCCGACGACACCGCGCGGTAGTACACGTAGAAGCCTTCCGCCTCCACGCCGCCGTGACTCGACCACTGCACCACAGGTGAACAATTAATACTTGTGACTATCAGACGCGTCGTCCTAACTAGATCTAATAACGCTTTAAGGCAGTCAGCGAGTATGGATTACACGCGTGCACGATGGTGTAGTAGGGTTTGACTCAATCTCGTCGGGTGGTCATCTTTAATCGTCAGTAATTGTGGAGGATCGGGGACTTCGCGGTTTCAGGGGCACGCATCAAAGGGAACGCGCGAGTGAGTCGCTGGTGGATAGCCAACGGCGCCGCACGTACGTCACGACCATAAAGATCCTTGCATGATGATCGTGGTGATTGCTGCTTTCGACAGACTCCGAATGACGAGCGCAGTTCTGTGCATCGTACATCTCAATTCTGTCCTGGGTACACCATAACATTAGGTAAACGTGTTGCTGATGTCTTAATTATTTCTATATCGTACCGTCCAGTTAATCTGAATGCTGTGCGGTGACAAAGAGACGGCCTTCTCAAGGACGGGCGCGCGCGGGCTCTGGGACCCGCCCCGCTGGAGGTAGAACTTGCCGCTGCTGCGCCCCAGCTTGTTGTCTTGATTCGAGTATACCGCTGCGATGCGGAACCTAGGAGAAAAAAAACAAGTGAAAATAGACATATTATTATACCTACAAGGTAGTTCATTAGTACAAGTGGGTTCATTCGTATAGTGTGCTGCAAGCTAACCTTTTTACTTGATCCTAGAAACTAGTGATGTGCCGGATCGTCAAAAATGTATATCTCCGGATACGAACACGGAAACCAAAAACGCATCTTTATTAACAGACTTCAAAAAAGGAGGATTTTCTCAATTCGTCGGAATATATCTTTTTATGTACCCCGATTACTCGAGGACGCCTGAACCGATTTGAAAAATTCTTTTTTTCAATGGAACAGTATACTTTCCACATGATCCCATGGTCATCAGGTCAAGATCTGATGATGGGATCCTGGAGAAATCGAGGGAACTCTTCAAATTTTATGAGTACATTAAAAGCAATTGGGGTATTTTTTGAAAGAATATACATACTTTCTAAATTGTCCTATAGTCATCAGGTGAGGATCTGATCATATGATCTGGGAGAAATCAAGGGAACTCTTCAAATTTTACAAGTACACTTGAAGCGATATGGGTATTTTTATAGCGACTGGTGCATTTGCTTGCAGATGATGATTTGATGACTATAGTCATCAAGTCAAGATCTGATAGTGGTATCTCGGAGAAATCGAGGTAACTTTTCTACAAGTACACTTGAAGCGATATTGTATTTTTATAGAATAAAGGCCTTTTGTAGTAACATTCATTTTAATTATTTATTATTTTATTTATTTACGTATAGAACAAATGTAATCCCTCAGTCAGAATGACATAACTTTCTTTTTTTTTTTCATGTTCCGTCCATTGCCATTTCCGGCGGCCACCTGTTAGTTCATGTAAGTCGGCACATACAATAATAATAAATAAATAAATAAATAAATAAATAAATAAATAGCGACTGGTGCATTTGCTTGCAGATGATGATTTGATGACTATAGTCATCAAGTCAAGATCTGATAGTGGTATCTCGGAGAAATCGAGGTAACTTTTCTACAAGTACACTTGAAGCGATATTGTATTTTTATAGCGACTGGTGCATTTGCTTGCAGATGCTGATTTGCTGATGATACGGATACGGATCTCCGGAAAATAACTACTAGAAACATGAATGGAGACAAGAATACCCAATTATTTTGTTTTATTTATAATACAAAACTTATTATTTAATTTAGAAAGAATATTTTTAAAAACCCTAACTGTGATGTCAACAAAGCGTAGTAGACTTTTCATTATTCCCAATTCATTAATATTGAATAAGCTGTTTTTAGAGATGTCACTAATCTGTGATACATTTTCTAATAGTTCCCTCGGGATATGAGCTTTTTGTGATATTTTTACATTCATCTATACATCGTCCCCTACTTAAGGATTTCAGCTAATTATGGCAAGTAGCCTGCACGTTGTATACACAGGACCCAAAACCGTCAAAACGGGACAAAATGGCGCCAGTTTCTTGTTTTTAAAAATGTTTGGTTTGACACCAACGGCGCGGCGTCAGTAGTAAGCCGACCGCAGTTGATATTGTCTATCGACCGCGCTCATCCTCAGGTGAAATTTATTTATCAATTAAATTTATTTATTACCACACTATTTTCACCTTAGCTGAAAATAGTGTGGTAGAGTCTAAGTGTACGACACCCCATACGATCTTCCTTATAAATTTTTCACTTTTTTCATTTTTTTTTGTAAGGACAAACCATTTTATAATTAATTAGATTCCGACCTTAAAACGTAAAATAACAAAGAAATGCTATAACAGTTGCGAAGTATGTATTAGTTTCGTTGAGTTTGTTGAAGGCTCCTCAACAAACTCAAGTAGACGTAGAGTAGAGTAGAGTAGAGGGTGCGTAAGTGTAAGAAATTACCCGTTTCAACAAAGGGAATTTGAATTTATTTAATACCAGGTAAAAGTCAAACATTATGACTCAATTTAACTTCTGAAAATAATCAAGCACCCCTTGTAACCGAAAATCTATACAAACAAATTGAATTGTGCTCGAAACCGAATCCAATTAAGGATTTCATAATTCACGATTCGTTATTTATTTTTGAGTAATATAACAGAACGGAAATTTGATTACTAAACGCAAATAGAGCCCGAAATGCGTTTGCTATCCGTGTTTGGATACAAAATAATGTTATAATATATTTGCTCAGGATTGCGGTTTCAGAAATAACATTGGATTAGTTCGTTTAGCACCATTTTAGTTTCAAAACAAAGTAATCCAATATTATTTCCATTATATTCCGCCTCATTTCAAAATTATTACGTATAATACACTCGCGGCTTTGTTCAAGAGACCTATTTTCTCTCTATAGGGGTTGAATTTTCAAAAACCTTTTATAGTCTGGGAGGTGGAGGACAAAAATGCATAGACTAATACTTTGACTTTATCACGGAATACATAATAGTACCTAATGGTACAGAAGGTTCGCTCCGCAAGCAAAAAGTGCAATTCAGTTCGTAATAGCGCGTGGCTCACGCAACAAACGCATAGTTGTGGTCTCTTTCTATCGCGTAACTTTATTTCTTACGACTTTCTAGGGCTGCCTCGTAATCGTAGTATTCCGTGGCTGAACAGACGGCGCACGCTGTCACCGAAATATTGCCGTCTTGACCACTACCTGTAGTGGTTTCGATCACGTGACAAGTCAGCCTGGCCTGGCTTTAGGTCATGCAGTGGCTATACAAGTACATTCATAGCCTGCCGAAAGTTTATTTTATTTTTCCATAATGTATGGCAAAAAATAAGCATATCCATTTTTCCATACATTATATGGAAAAATAAACATGCTTATTTCTCTTTAATATTTTTACAGGGTGATTCGCTATCGAGTACACTTATGTACCCTTCAATATTATTTCAACTTTTCGTTACACGTTGTCACAGAACACTAAATAGTACCAGAAGCTCCACTCCGCATGATTATTTAAAGAAATAGCGACTCTAGCCCTGACACAAAAAGTGCAATTCAGTTCGCAATAGCGCCTGGCCCCGCCCTCAAAATCGACACGCAACAAACGCAATGTTGTGGTCTCTTCCTATCGCCTAACTTTATCTCTTACGACGTACTAGGGCTGCCGTAGTCAGACGCCGCGTAAAATAGACCGTACAGAACTAGCACGTGCAACTCGGCCCGCGAGCGGCAACCATCTGAAATATTGAGGTCCGGACCCCCAGTTGTAGCCGGGACGGTCACGTGATAAGTGAGACTGGCCTGACGTTGTAGAGAATGGCAACTCACTTATAATACTTGTCGGGCTGTAGACCGTCGATCTCAAAGGAGTGTATGTGCGTGGGGATGTCGTAGTTCTCCGTGTGCCACTGGATGTTGGAGGAGTTCGTCACTTCTCTGTATTGGACCTAAAAGAAAACAAGAAAGTTACAAAAAGAAGTAAGTACTTTCTTTGAAAATAACAAAAAAGAAAAAGGTTTTAGGAAAAAAAATAGTGGCACTCCGTGAGATGTGAAAACTCAAATAAATCATGTGTAGACAAAAATATACAGAAATGGCGGTACCGTACAGTAGCGGTAACGATTTCAATGGTTTTTACCCCTTTAAAAATGTCGAACGCGTCTAAAGACTCGTTACACACGAGTGTGCGGTGAGGTGTTAGTGTACACTCGTAGTGTGTGTGTGTGTGTGTGTGCGCGCGTGCGTGCGTGCGTGCGTGTGTGTGTGCGTGCGTGTCACGATATAGCTGAAATAACACGGATCAACACTTAGGCTGCTTTTTATCCTGGAAAACCCATCCCAAGGGATTGGTGAAAATCAATTTAAATCTGTAGATTAGTTACTTACTTTGAAAAACTGTATCGGTAATCCGTGGTTGTCGTGGGACCAGGACACCATCACGCTCTCGTCTGACAGCCTGGTGACGTTCGGACGCGAAGGAGGTATAAGCACCGCTGTAAAGCAAAAATCGAATATAATGAATCCATAAATTAAAGTTCCTCTTTCAGAGAATGCATTTAGTTAATGTAATTATTAAGTTTTTTTTTAAACGTAAATCAAGAAACCATAGTTTGGGTCTAGAGTTCCAGAACTTCCAAACGCACTCCGACTTTCAGGTAAGAAGCTACTATAGTCCGTTCGCGCTTAAAATATTGAGTCATCAGTGAAACTACACGTAACGTCAACTGCACGGAGGTGCATGCACAATTGAGTGAACATTCAAACAATTCATATTTTGAAAGATAAACTAATAGACAAAAATCTCACATAGATTGGTCAGGGGACGGCTATAGCAGCGGACGAAGAATCACTATTTTTATAAAGCGAAAGAACTATAGTAACAAATAAGTACGATTTGTCGATAGACTACCTAAATGTAGTCGCCAGTGTAGAAATAGTTAGCTACGCGATAGAAAGAGAAGTCAGTTTTAGTTTCATAAGTGTAGGTAATAAGCGCGGTTTCTTCTATCTTTGTCATTCAATCTATGTACTTTAAATTAGTTACAGTAATATTTAAAGCTGGATGTTGAATAAAATACCTACCTTTATGTTTCCTAGGATTTTTCTTGTTATGCCGTTTTGGAGGTTGTGAAGGTATGTGGAGTTTCGGAGTTTCCGCAGAGTAATCCTGCAAATATGCAAGAGTAATTTTTTAAAGTTAGTAAACTTTTATAATGCATTTATCATGCAACGATGCATGATGGTAACAGTAGATGTACCTGATCAGAAATCTGCACTTGCATGATGGTAACAATAGATGTACCTGATCAGAAATCTGCACCTGCAAGACGGTAACAGTAGGTGTACCTGATCAGAAATCTGCACCTGCATGACGGTAACAGTACCTGTGTACCTAATCAGAACTCTGCACCTGCATGACGGTACTATAGTTGATATGCCTGATCAGAAATCTGCACCTGCATGACGGTATACTTGATCAAATATCTGCACCTGCACTGTTACCGTCATGTAACAGTATGTCTTCCTGATCAGAAATTTGCCCCTGTATGACGGTAACAGTAGGTGTACCTGATCAAAAATCTGCACCTGCATGACGATAACAGTACCTGTGTACCTGATCAGGAATCTGCACCTGCATGACGGTAACAGTAGGTGTATCCGATTAGAAATCTGCAGCTGCGTTACGGTATAATTGATCAAATATCTGCACATGCATGACGGTAACAGTACGTGTACCTGATTTGAAATCTGCACCAGCATGACGGTATCAGTAGGTGTACCTGATCAGAAATCTGTACGGGCACCACGGTGAGCATGGCGGCGTCGTATGCGCATCCGAGCGGGTTGCACGCAAAGCACTGCACGATGCCCGCGTGCCGTTTCTCCACACGGTCGATTTGAAGATCTGAATCTAGAAGATACAGTACAGGTTTAGTATAACAGTACAGATTAGATACTTAACACATTAAACTAGACTTGGCCCTCCACTTCACTCTAGGGAAATATTGCTCTTGACAAAAGTGTACCGACTCGAATGCGGAACCAATGAATATCACTTGTTTCGTGAGGAAACCTGAAAGTTCTCCGTCTGATAAATATCTTAAATGTGTGTGAAGCGCCCCTTTTTATTCTTAAAGGAGACCTGTGCCTGTGCCCAATATTAAAGGGGTTGGAACAAAAAATAGTAAAGAGCGCAAAAGCTCTCGGATACTTTTAAATATTCGTCTACCTCCAGTCCTCCAAGGCCTTTTTATTTAACTATAGTCCATCCGTTAAAAAGACGACGCTATCTTTGAATGCTGTTAAGTTTTTTAATGGAAAATTTCCTTTAAAGTTTGTCAAGTATAAAAATAAAAGAAAAAAAAGATTGTTTCCATGAAAGACTCTGTAAATTATATTAATTAGCAGTTTCCTTTATACTCTGCGTCAAAGTGGATAACAAGTTTCGAACAACGATCGAAGCGGACAACTCCAGTCCTTCAGTGAGTAGTACTGAGGGTAGTGTACACTAAATTACTTCTTTAAACTTACTCGCTCTATTGCATCTGGGGACTCGAGAGGTTTTTATTGCCGTATTCATTTATCTACGAAAATCTATTGCTTTGTTCCTTCTTGTACCTACCCTTAAAATAAGTGTTAGAATTAGTTGACTGAATTTATTTTTGTTCTTCTCACTCTTACGTTGATAGGTGCGACATACAGCGTCGCGGAAAGATATAAAAGAAAAACGACATTTTACCTAAGTACTTGATTACTAAAAAAACTAAGCCAGTTACCAAAATTCGTTTCTGATCCTTTTTGGATACCATTATTACCGACGCATTAAAAAAGGTTACAATTACATCCATTGTAGTTTCCAATAAACATTAGAAAATTGAGATTTTGTAGCAACTTTTGGGAGAAATTTCTATCGAGAAAATTTTATGCAATCGTGTGTCTGACAAGACCCAAAATACGTGACGTTTAAATTTGAAAGTATTTGTTCTTATATTTTTTTTCTACAGGTCGCTAAAAATCGCTTAAAACGTCCGTTTACGCCGTTAACCATACGCTCAAAACGTTACTGAATGCCTGCCTCGATCATGAGCGAAGCGAGCGCGTAATTAAAGAACAACTGGACATGACTGACCTGTAGCTTTGATGCCCTTAGCAGTTTTAATCGGCTCGGCATTCAGTATCCAGTGCACGACCGGCGCTGGCTGGCCGTGGGGAACCCCGCAGGAGACGCGGGCGCTGGTCCCTTCGCTGGCACTCACGCTGGCTGCTGAGCCCTCCCAGAACGGCGGCTGAAGAGCTATGACCTTCCAGGAGCGTCGGATCCCATTTGCTGAGCAGGAGTATACGCCCTAAGAGATTGAAGCAGTTAATACGCGGTAGTCCATGATAATCAAGCTTCAAAAGTTTCGTCGAGAAACAGCTGTTGACTCGACAAAGTCTATAATAAAGTAACGTACAAGTGTGTATGTTGTCGTTGACGGTGCCAAATTAGTATCTCATGTTGATGGCAGTTAAGACTTAAGATAGATAAAACCACTTTTCAAAATTCAGTATTAATTTATTTCATAAAAAAAAAATCATGTAATTTCTGTAAAGTGACATTACACTGTAGAATCAAATATATGTGATCAGCGAAACAGTCACCATAATCTACTGTCCCAGTTGCCGCTGCGAGCAGTTAGGAAATACGCGAAGCTAATGAAACGGTGCTAAATGGCCCGTCAGCAAATTCCGAGGCAAATAGAAAATTTGTAAAATGTATAAAATTTGTAAATATATAATCACCTCGTGTTCCCCTGTGAAGTTCTCGATCACCAGGCTGTTGGACTGCCCAGGCAAGTTGGTATCGGTGCCTTTGCTCCAGGCGACTCTTGGTTGAGGAGTGCCGACCGCACCACACCATAGCCTCAACGAATTATCGGGCATTACAGGTACAGTGAGCACTCCTTCATTGTCTATTCTACCCACGTACTCCTCCGTTTCTAAGAACCTGTTGGAAAAAAGTCGTGTTATTCCCAAGTGTGAGCGCCAAATGCAAACGCAGTTGCAGTCTCTTTTCCCAATAGGGTAGTCAAATGTGACGACTAATTTAGGTCAGACATGATCCAGATTGCAGGATTAACGGACTTCGAGGCGCTGAGGTGGATGGGTGCTAATTTCAAAACCCCAAACACGTCTTAAGTTTTCCCAGAAGCTTCGACTTTAACCACCTTTGATAACATTTTGTAAAATTTTAGGTTAGTACTTATCAGGACAGATTAATTTGTTTTGCTGTAATCCGCTACTTGAAAAGATTCTGTATGGTACAATATGCAGGAACACTGCCCACATGAAACACCACACACAATTTTCCAACACTTTCTTCGACGCACGTTTCGTCCCGAACCGGGACATCCTCAGGAGATGTTGACTTCACAATGCGAAATCGTAGAGTGACTCTCGTGTCAGCAACGCGTTCTTATATACCCTTTCTAATTACTCATCCTATTGTTCTGCTGTTGTTGTTGTTGTTATGCTGATTTCCTCCCAATGGTTTGATCCATCGAAACCTTGTTCTACCTAACTACTTTATTACATTATTGTAGCTATTTGTGGCCCAATATCAGTCGATCCAACCTTGAAAGCCGCATTATACATGAACGAGGAAGCAGTTCGTAACAAAAGTAATACGATCCTTTGCTGTTACACATGTTGCTTTTTTCGATGAACTCAAAAAACAAGAGCAAATTTTTAGATAGCAAATATATATTTGTTATTGTTACGCAACAAAAGCTTTCCCTTTATAAAAACTGTGAGTGCTTTAGTGCTTTAAAAGCGCACCTGAATAACTTACGAGACCTACACAGATGATGGATAACCCACTATCTGGATTTAGGATCTAGATAGACATAGTGAATTAAAAACCACAGTATGCACGTAACTGGTATTTATTAATTTTGGTTTGTTCATTTCAGTCAATGGACATCCACTGTTGGACATAGGTTTCCTGAAAGGATATCTAACCTGCACAGTTTAGGCCACGTTTTCCCTTGACTTTTTTTTTATGGCATCAGTCCATCTGGTTGAAAGTCTGCCAACACTGCGTAATGCGTTTACCGGGTACGCGGCTATTCCAGAATCTTGGGTTCCCACCCTTGGTTCTATGAGCTATGTGCCATGCCTTTTGCCTTTTCATATTTGCGACACGTTGTGCTATGTCGGTAACTCCGGTTCGTCTACTGATTTGCGCGGAGAGGTGCCCGGACAAAGAATATACGTGAACTGATTTGAAAAATCTGATACCACTGACCTGAAACCACCAGGGCCTTCGTGTTGAATCCTCAAGTACGTCCTTTCGGGCAAGTCTACGGTTTGTTCGCTGATGTCGTTGGTCGCCACACACCCGTACGTCCCGCTGTCTTCTTCTGTAGCGTTGTTGATCACGAGAACTCCGTAAGGCGTGTCCAGTTGTTTCCTTGAGCCCTGAGGATAAGTTAAATAGAAATCTTAAAGTCTTGGAAAGAGGGAAAGGTCAAATAAAATAGAGAAAATGATTATTTGAGATGGCTTTAGACTAATCATAAACATGGAAAGGAAAGGTTTTGCGAATTTGAGCAAAGCGGGTTGGGTTAGCTAGTAGCCCTAATAAACGTCCCGCTAACTTTGATCAAGGTTTGCCTAAAGAAGACGGCTAATTATTCTAGATTTAAGCATACCTGCATCAAGACAGTGGGGAAATAGACACCTTAAATCCTTCCAAATTCTTACGCTAAGCTTTGATTCGCCGTTTAAATACAGTAAAAAAAATCCTTTCAACATGTATGAAGGACGGTTACTTGCAAATTGCAATGTAAGAGACGGAGACTTTGTGATCATTTGTCGCTCTACTACTCGTACCTTGGAGATGCTGATGAATGTCAGCATAATACACAATTGGTCGTATATAATATCTTCTTACCCTCGCAGTTTCCTTCCACCAGGTGAGCGTGGCAGGCGGTTCTGACTGTGGCTCCTTGCAGTGTAATACCACAGTGTTGTAAAGTGGGGCCGTGATCACTCGCCGCTCTGCGGTGTTCCTACTGAGGTCCACCTTGGCGATGGTGAGACGCGCGGGGATTGACACCAAGCTGATGGATCCATACCATGCTATGCACTGTAACAACGTTGCATATTAGGCCCAATCGCATTCACAATACAAGTCAATTTGCGCCAAGGCTAGTTTATTAAATGCTGTCACTTTTCGGCAAGGGCATTTTGTTGTAGCTAAGAAAAAGTAACTAGCTTTTTGAAAAACAGATAAATAATTGATATGTGCAATGTGCGATATCATGAATTCCTCGTATCTCTACACGCGTTTCTATGAGACCTGCCTTTCGCTTGATACGAAAAACATATAATACTTATAATTTCTTAGAATTTAACGTAAGGATTCCTTAGTTTCAGTTTACGAGTTCTACAAAGTTTAGTAGGTACTATCAATTCGATGGCACGACATTCCTTAGTCCCATTCCTGGAAGCAGACGATCGATCGAAACAAATACTCATTTGCTGCGGTTGGGTGTAACATGGTATTTACAAAAACAACATTAATTTGATGAGGCATAATTCGAAATGTCTTTTCTTTGATTAGTTTTCTCAGGATACCGCTTGTCCCCGAGGCATGTATCAGATGTCTACAAAATTTAAGGAATGTATTTGTATTGTCGGACCTACGATGGCTCTTAGTCGTGAACCAGGCATTCTTTGTACCACAAACAACAGCCAAAAACGAAACTGAAGGATTTATTCTAGCTTATTATTTGATTTATTCTAACCATTAAGGGGCTAAGCAAGGTTCTACAATTTATTCTCCTGTCAGCAAACTTTGCGCGATTTCTAACATTTGCTGTCGTTTTATTCAGATACATTGGATACTGAACAAAACCCTTTTTTGTAGACTAGGGCTTTTTTTGTCATCGCTATAGAGATACCAAATTAATTTTAGTGATAATGGTAGACAACTAGATTTTGTCAGCAAGGAACATTTTGCTGCGTCCACTCCTGTTCATCGCCAGGGCACCTTCTCTACGTCAGTCAGTCTCTCTCGACCTCTCGCTCAAACTTCAACACTTCACCTACTATTGACGTCATTAATAAACCCTCATTGACAGAAATAGCATACCTGATACAAAGCATTGCGAGTGCTCTCTTTCACTTGCACCACCAGCTTCGTGGACACGCTGTCCTTGTCGCTCACTCCATCTACGTGGTGCCACTCCGTCCACTCCTGGTCGTCGTCAGGGCGCCACCTCCACGTCAGCCTCTCCCCCGGCACCCTGACCGTGCACTCGAACGTCACCACGTCACCAACTGGTGCTGTCACTGATTCGGGATACTTGTTGAACTCCATTTCAATTTCTGGAAATAAAAAGAATATTATGACTACTGTTAACAAGCAACTTGGACCGACGACATAAAGCTGGTAGCGGGTAGCGGCTGTAAGAGGAAGGCTAAGGATAGGGTCTAGTGCAGGCACTTGCTTGGAAAGGCCTATATCCAACAGTGGACTTCCGCAGGCTGACGTGATGATCATGATCATGGTTACCAAGCAGATATGGTAGGTGGTAAGTTAAAGTTACGATAGTGTTGATACTTGATAGTAATATTAGGTCCTTACATATGAAATTGGCGTTTTGTCGTACTGGCCACTTTGATCTCAAATATCTCTTCTTTGGTTAGAAATTCCAATTTCAAATTTATACAGCTATTTACTCATGCTTTTGTGTTTTGAAAATCGTAATTCATTTGTTTTTTTTCTCTTTTGGTTTTTTTTTGCGCCACTCTGTTTACAAAATGGAAAACTTGAAATATCGCGTTATTTACGAGAACGAGTTCCATCGTGGCACCAGTGCTGCAGAAACGGCTCGAAGGATTAATGATGTGTACGGCGAGGGTGTCGCAAAAGAAAACACAGTGCGTTTTTGGTTCCAACGTTTTCGTTCTGGAAATTTCGACCTGCAGAACAAGCCCCGTGGACGGCCGGAGACCAAAGTTGACAATGAAGAATTGAAGGTTATTGTGGAAGCGGATCCATCGCAAACCACGTCCGAGCTAGCTGCAGGCTGTGGTGTTAGTGATAAAACTGTTTTAGTTCACTTGAAGCAAATTGGGAAGGTGAAAAAGCTTGAAAGGTGGGTATTTCATGAATTGAGTGCAGCAAACCGACAAACGCGCGTAGACTGCTGTGTTACATTACTCAACCGGCACAGAAATGAAGGGATTTTAAAACGAATCATTACCTGTGATGAAAAATGGATTCTGTATGATAATCGGAAACGCTTATCGCAATGGTTGAACCCTGGCGAACCAGCCAAATCCTGCCCCAAACGAAAATTGACTCAAAAAAAATTACTTGTGAGCGTTTGGTGGACTAGCGCCGGCGTCGTTCACTACAGCTTTCTTAAATCTGGCCAGACGATTACGGCGGATATCTATTGTCAGCAACTGCAATCCATGATGGAAAAGCTAGCTGCTAAACAACCGAGGCTGGTCAATCGTTCTAGGCCACTGCTGCTTCAGGACAACGCTAGACCACACACTGCACAACAGACGGCTACCAAATTAGAGGAGCTTCAATTGGAATGCCTAAGACATCCACCTTACTCCCCGGACCTTGCTCCAACAGATTACCATTTTTTTTCGAAATTTGGATAACTTCTTACAAGGGAAAAAATTTAACTCCGATGAGGCAGTCCAAAGCGCTTTCAAAGATTTTATTGATTCTCGTCCGAATGGCTTTTTTAGTAAAAGGATCAATGAACTACCTATAAGGTGGCAAAAGTGCATAGATAGAAATGGTACATACTTTGATTAAATATATATATTATATTTAAAAAAAATCGACTTTATGTTCCTCCCATACAAAACGCCAATTTCATATGTAAGGACCTAATATAAGGGTTACAAGCGGTTGGATGAAGAAGGCAGGATAATGAGTCGGCGCTTTTTAGGGTAAAGAAGGTAAAGCATTATATTATTATGTGTAATAGTTAACGTTCGTATTTCGTAGCCAGACATTGTAACAATAATAGCACGTCCTCCTACTGGGCACTGGCAGTCCTACACAGGAATTATCCAGACTAGCAAATTATTTAGAGTTTAAAGCCTTAATTTATACTTTAGACGAATGACGCAGATCTAATTTAGAAGGTTTAAATATTAATCATCACACGTAACGCAAATGAATATACCAGTAATTGGGATCGACGGCTTTCGAAGACCAAGAGCAAAATTTTACTATGAGCTTATTCTGAGACATTGGGTTGATTGTTGACAAGAAATCCCAACCTAAAGTTTTAAACCAAATCCGGAAATTATACCCAATAACTCTTGATCTGCAGTTGCAAGCTAAACATTCTATCCGATGTATCATACTTTTTTGTGACTGTACGAGAACGCTATCAAATTCAAGAGTGGGCAGTTGGGAATGGGCACCCATTACAACCCAAAATGAAGTCAGTTACGTTTTTTGTATGCATTTTTCGTTCCGTGTACAAGTATCGAATCAGAGAAACCCAGGCGTCCTTGGAATATTGTTACCCACACGTTTCGATCTTGAAACGTGGATGACTCATCCAATCCAGTGATTAATATTTTATTGCACCCATCCACGTCAATTTCGACCCTATTTAAATGAGGTTTAAATCAATATTCGTTTGGTGTTCCCATTTGATATGAGACCTTTCGGGTGATGCAACGCGAAATTATCAGATTCTTCTTACGAAGCAATGACCGCTCGAAGAATTTAAAACAACTTTATCTGTCTGTTGAATCACTACCTCGGAATATTATATGTCTGATGTTTTAGATGTAATAATATATTGTGTTTGTTTGGTGGCTCTCAAGTCTCAGGTTTCGAAGCGATTTTTTGACCTTGTGTCGTAAATCCTTATAAATTGTGATTTATAATCCAAAATATTTATTTTTCACTTTTGGTCTTAGGACCAAATGACGACAAACATGTGACTCTACTACCGTATTCAAACGGCTGATTCATGAACGAAAAAAAGAACAGCGATACCCTTTAAATACTCTTTACTTAATTTAGCTTTGCTTATAATCCCACATCTGATGTTGCTCAAGTATCGGGGCGAAACGTACTTTAAAAAGTTTTAGGAATAACAGTGTGATATTTTCAGAGGTCATTCAGATTCATTAAAATACCTGCATGACGGTAACAGTAGGTGTACCTACTGTATCGGGGCGAAACGTACTTTAAAAAGTTTTAGGTATAACAGTGTGACATTTTCAGAGGTCATTCAGATTTATTAATATATATACATATAGCTACTCGTGCTGATTCACTGACTGACTCACTCATTGATCACCTCTCCTGAACAATTTTGTATGAAAAAAATTTTTTTCAAGGATGGTGTCGTATAAAAGAAAAAAATTAATTCGGAGGAAAAATACGGAGAGAGCTGATGAGTGAGGATTTCGGAGACGGGTGAAGAGCACGGGGAGGGTATTCAAAATAGGTGGGGGGTACTCGACCAAATGTCATTTGAAACGTCATCCAATTGGCTGTGAGCTGAAAAAAAATTCAAAATGGCGGATTCAAAATGGCCGCCATTCGAATTTCGTCGATATCTCGGAAAGTATAAAAGATGGAAGAACGGTTTCTTGACAAGAGTTGATCAGGATCTGAAGGTCTATACGATGGATAGAAAAAAAAATCAAAATGGCGGACTTTATTTTTTTTCATAGAAAATGTATGACGAATGTTGAAGAGACTGTTGAAAAGTTTTGAAACATGTAGTACTTTGATGCGGTTTTTTGGAGGACTCTCAGAGAAAAATATAGAATGAGATGATGATTGAGGGTTTTGAAGACTGTCGAGGAGCACGGGCAAGGTATTATAGTTAGGTGGGGACTGCTCAGACAAAAAATACTCGGAACCTCATGCAATTGGCAGTGACCTGAAAAAAAATCCAAAATGGCGGATTCAATATGGCCGCCATACACAGTTCGTGTTGTTATATCTCGGAAAGTATAAAAAATAAGAGAGTGGTTTCTTAGCAAGGGGTGATCAGGATCTCAAGGTTTACGGGATGAATGGAAAAAAATTCAAAGTGACGGAATTTATTTTTCGATGGAAAATGTAGGTACATGCCACAATGAGTAGGGAACTATGCAAGTCATTGACGCAGTTCTACGGAGAACTGCCAGAGAAAAATATGAGAAAAGATGATGATCTAGGATTGGGATGATGATTGAGGAGCACGGTCGTGGTTTTAAAGATAGTTAAGGGCTGCTCAAACAAAAATACGCTGAACCTCATCCGATGAGGTTCAGCGGTATTTTTTGTTGGAACAGCCCTTAACTATCTTTAAAACCATGACCGTGCTCCTAGGTAATTTTTTCAGCCCACTGCCAATCGGATTCCAAAAACTGGCGATGGTGATGACGGCGTTAGTTTCATGGGCGGGAAGACAGCACGCGGGCCACATGTGGCCCGCGCACCCACGCGCCCTACTAGTTACTATATATATAGCTACTCGTGCTGATTGGCCACTGACTGATTGATCACCTCTCCTGAACAATTTTGTATGAAAAAAAATTTTTTTACTGATCGTTTCGTATAAAAGGGAAAAATTCATTAAGAACAAAAATATGGAGAGAGCTGATGATTGAGGATTTCGGAGACGGGTGAAGAGCACAGTCAGGGTATTTAAGATAGGTGAGGGGTGCTCGACCAAATGTCATTTGAAACGTCATCCAATTGGCAATGAGCTGAAAAAAATTTCAAAATGGCGGATTCAAAATGGCCGCCAACAGAATTTCGCCAATATCTCGAAGAGTATAAAAGATGGAAGAACGGTTTCTTGACATGAGGTGATCAGGACCCGAAGGTCTATTCAATGGATAGAAAAAAAATTCAAAATGGCGGAACTTATTTTTTTCATAGAAAATGTATAAGGAATGCTGAGACTAAAGTTGGAAGGCAAATAGGGGGGAAGACAACACGCGGGCCACATGTGGCCCGCGCCTCCACGCACCCTACTAGTTAATATATATATAGCTACTCGTGCTGATTGGCCACTGACTGACTGATCGATCACCTCTCCTGAACAATTTTGTATGAAAAATTTTTTTTTCAAGGATGAGATCGTATAGAGGGAAAAAATTCATGAGGAGGAAAAATACGGAGAGAGCTGATGAGTGAGGATTTCGAAGACGGATGAAGAGCACGGGGAGGGTATTAAAGATAGGTGGGGGATGCTCGACCAAATGTCATTTGGAACGTCATGCAATTGGCAGTGAGCTGAAAAAAAATTCAAAATGGCGGATTCAAAATGGCCGCCAAACGAATTTCGCCAATATCTCGAAGAGTATAAAAGATGGAAGAACGGTTTCTTGACAAGAAGTGATCAAGATTCGAAGGTCTACTCGATGGATAGAAAAAAAAATCAAAATGGCGAAATTTATTTTTTCCCATACAAAATGTAAGGGGAATTATAAAGTTTTTTTTAAAGGCGGGAAGACAGCACGCGGGCCACATGTGGCCCGCGCCTCCACGCGCCCTACTAGTTAATATATATATAGCTACTCGTGCTGATTGGGTCATTGATCACCTCTCCTGAACAATTTTGTATGAAAATTTTTTTTTTCAAGGATGATGTCGTATAGAGGGGAAAAATTCATGAAGAGAAAAATACGGAGAGAGCTGATGATTGAGGATTTCGGAGACGGGTGAAGAGCACGGCCAGGGTATCGAAGATAGGTGGGGGGTGCTCGACCAAATGTCATTTGAAACGTCATCCAATTGGCAGTGAGCTGAAAAAAATTTCAAAATGGCGGATTCAAAATGGCCGCTTTACGAATATCGTCGATATCTCGGAAAGTATAAATGATGGAGGAACGGTTTCTTGACAAGAAGTGATCAGGACTTGAAGGTCTATTCGATGGACAGAAAAAAAAATCAAAATGGCGGATTTTTTTTTTTCATAGAAAATGTATGGGAAATGTTGAAGAGACTATTGAACAGCTGTTGTGAAACATGTAGTACTTTGATGCGGTTTTTTGGAGGACTCTCAGAGAAAAATATGGAATGACATGATGATTGAGGGTTTTGAAGACTGGCAAGGAGCACGGGCAAGGTATTATAGTTAGGTGGGGACTGCTCAAACAAAAAATACTCGGAACCTCATGCAATTGGCAGTGAGCTGAAAAAAATCCAAAATGGCGGATTCAAGATGGCCGCCATACTAATGTCGTGTTGTTCTATCTCGGAAAGTATAAAAGATAAGAGAGTGGTTTTTTAGCAAAAGGTAATCAGGACCCGAAGGTGTTTTTGATGGGTAGAAATTAAAAACCAAAATGGCGGAATTTATTTTTCATAGAAAATTTACATTTCGAATATAATTATGCAAAGCATTGATGCAGTTTTTCGGTGAATTGCCAAAGAAAAATGTGAAAAGAGCTGATGATCTAGGATTAGGTTGATGATTGAGGAGCACGGTCATGGTTTTAAAGATAGTTAAGGACTGTTTGAACAAAAAATACGCTGAACCTCATCCGATGAGGTTCAGCGTATTTTTTTGTTCGAACAGTAGTTAACTATCTTTAAAACCATGACCGTGCTACTAGGTAATTTTTTCAGCCCACTGCCAATCGGATTCCAATTGGCGATGGAGATAACGGCGATAGTTTTATGGGTGGGAAGACGGCACGCGGGCCACATGTGGCCCGCGCACTCACGCGCCCTACTAGTTACTATATATTACGGCTAAAAAAACTTTATGAAAATTATAGTTAAGTGGGATTACCAAGGAGCTTCTTAGGCTGCATCATCACTTACCATCAGGTGAGATCGCAGTCAAGTACTAACGTGTATAGATTGAAAAGAAAGAACTCCTCATAGTACTCATACGCAAGTAACTTGCTTGAATCCAGTATTTAAAAATTTAATAAAAAACACTTTAACCATAGTAACGTAATAGATATGCCCACGGGAACACCATTCGGTTAATTGAGAATAAAATTCTATTGCTTTAATTACACTCATATCCTTTAATAGTTATATTAGTCCGGAACTAATTGGAGTATTTGTAGAAAGAATTTCCACTTCGCGTTTAGTATTGAACCAAAGATACTTTCTCGGCGTAGAGAATATGCACAATATCTATTGGAACTGACAATATCACAAACGTACTGTTTAAATTTGCTAAGAATTTTGTAAAATACTGCAGCGAAATCGATATCTGCCATCAAGTCTGTATTTTGACACAGGTAAAGGTAAAGAACTGAAAGCAAAATGTATAGAAAAATCAGAGTAGAAAATGCTCCCTCGACCAAGACCAAGATTTGTGAAAAGCACTAAATGCACTTTTTGAACTCATTGTTTACTTTTAATTGTTTTCAAAAAGCCGATTCTTCTTTGTGCAATAAAATTAATCTCTTCATAATTTGACTGCTATGGATGACGACAAATGTTATATATATGCATATTATGCATAATATGCATATTATAAGTTATAACACGAGGCAAAGAGCATAGATTTATCCGATCTGTTGACAATATAAATCTAGTATATCTTTGTATTTCTGCTAACACAATTAAGCAATATGGATGTTTACTTTTCAATTTGGAAATAATACGCCGCTATAACAAACAATTGGATTGTATTTGGAATCGAAAAATAAGAACACTATTTGCTGGATGGCATTTGCAATAAAACAGGCTTTAAAAAAACAGAAGCGTCTCATCCACTTTAAAGCCTTGTTTATTTCATCTATAATTTTTTATAGCTTGTTTTACAATCAATTCGGAAAATCTATGATGTCTGCGCAAAGTTATTGTTGAGTTTTTCTAATTTGTATCGAAATGTCTTTCTGTGGATTCATGCCATAAAGTTTAATGAGAAACTTTACGAGTTTGAAGCTTGGAAACTTTATGAGTTAGTAGCATTCAAAAATTAATCTTTAACCTAGGGTGCACTTAGAGAACAGTCTAGCTGTTAGTTTTCATACAAAAAGCGATAATAAAATAGTAGTCCGATTTTCATCATTTTTAAAAATGTTGCAGATACAATGAACTATGTTTCGTAAGTTTTAATTTTTACAAATACTTTCAAATTAACGTCATGTACTTTCTTTTCTCCAATCGTCTTCCTCGTTTCATCATTCTTACGTATTGAAAAGAGCCCTTTTCATCACATCATCCAAGAAACCAGACCGAAAAAACCTTTTCCAGCGCTCCTGTAGCAGGATGGTCTATGAATGGTGATTAAAGTTTTTGAACATATCGTCGGCATTCGACAGTTACCGAGTTACCACCTAATGACCCAGCTCTAATAGATGAGACAACATTATGACGAGTTACCGTGAAATTGTTGTGAACACACAAACACACACGCGCACTAGGGATTGGATTCCCGACTCCCGGTCGCATTGACCGGTTTTTTTAGGGTTCCGTAAGTAGCTTAAGCCTACTATTTTATTATTGTCTCGTACTTTTTATAAAGCACACAGTATGCAATCAATCAGTATTCATTATTATCTATGATTTAAATCCTAAATTAGATAGGCTAAATTGGATAGGTATAAGACTATTTGACTAAAGAATTTCCTGCCGAGCAAAACTACATAGTACAATAGGTATGGAAAAGGCATGGTATGTAGGCTACTCACGCACACACAACCATCATTCTGCACACAAACACATACAGAACACAAAATCACATCCGCACTACACCAGGCCCCCCAGTGGCATGCTCACCCCGTAGGCTAGCACCAGACAAATTGAAGATCGCCAAGCAGGAATTTGATACAATGCTGGCCAATGGTGCCGCCCGACGTGATTTCACCCAAAAACCCCACAGTTTTCACCACGATTGGACAAAATATATTGACCTAGCAGACGTCCACGGCTGCGACAATTTAATTTTTTCACAAATTCCGAGAGAACTGACGTTTTTTCCGGGATGGTAAAGTAGCCCATGTGCTTAACCACGGTAACGTATTATCTATCTCCATTCCCAACTAAATCTGCTCAGTAGTTTTTTCGGTAAAAGCAAACAAACATCCTTAAACCCTAAAACGTTTATAAATAGCAGGAAGGATTGTGGACCTAAAAACCCCCATGATTCTTTTTGACATAATCACCAACTAGACTGTTGTGTGATTAAGAGGCAATTTATTCACGGTGTTTGGTCGTATTCCGGAGCATCTAGATACCTCTGTAAATATCTATCCTGCCTCAACGAGTCCATTACAGCAATGTCCACACTTCCGTCACAGCCTCCGGTGGTTTTCAGTTTCTAAATGCATCGTTTAATCATTTGATGTAGCGGTAGTGCTAGTACCGAAAAATGTTTGCAACTTTGCAAATTTTTGCTGTCGTATATTTGTGTTTTCGAACGGAGAAAGACCAAATGTGGTACCTATCAAGTTTTAGCACAATCCAAAAAATTATTTTAGAAAAAAGATGCATTTTTTGAGGATTCCAGAATGGAATTTTATGTACAAAGAGTTATTTTCTTTTCAATGCTCATTCCTGTCATAAATATGCTAAACAGAAGCATCTACATCCCTGCCGGATTTAAAAAAAAAACATTAAACCGTAGTCCATAAAAATAAAGTTTGGATTTGATCAGCCTGGTACCGGATTCCATGCGCATCCATGGTCATAGTGGTCGATTCTATTGTGCATAATCTCTAAACTAAACTATTTTTTTAATAAGTTTAGTTTAGAGATTTGGTACAACAGAATTAGCACCATTGTCTTTTCGCAGAAAACGGAGATTTCTCCGGAATAGAAGTAGCCTAAGTGTACAACATCTAATATGAAGAAAATGCTGGAATTTATATTGGTTCAACCCTGGAATCACCAAACCAAAAGACTAGACTGCCTTTACCCTTCCTCGTAACGACATTGCCGTTTGGACTCTACCGGTTCGGAAGCTCAAACAACTTTTTATTATTAACACCATCCAAAGTAAGACGTATCACTTATTCATCCACGGAACCCGCTACTGGATTAGTGTTTTTTATTAACACACGCACACATCACAGATTACTGTACACATTGACATGTCCAACCAACTGTCAGTGTGTGCGTAGCTACCTGCCGCATCCGCCGGGACACGCACCAATTCAAAAATAAAAGAAAAAACCAACAAACCACACCACACTCACAACTTGCACTCCAAACAACGCTGGTTTCTTTGCTAACTAGCTGGAACGCATCATCCACACGCGACAATGGATATCATACAATTTAAAATCACGCCTCGTAATACTTTATCTGGACGAGTGAAACGGGTTGGTTCGAACGAAACTGACAGACTGCGTCAATTTGTTCTGGATTAAAAACGGAGATAATCGTGCTGGTAATTAATTTTAATGAGTAAACACATCGAATTCGGTGGGGATGCAGGTGTTGTGCTTAATGTCAATCAAAGCAATGTAATAATTTGGATTAAAATGTATTAGTTACGTGAATTTCAGTTTTCACAAATCTCGCGGAAATCTAGCGTTTTTCGTGAATTTCAGTTTTTCACAAGTGCCGCGGGATTCATGTATTGTTCCGGGATAAAAAGAAGCTTATGTGTTAATCCAGAATATACTCTATCACCATTCTAAATTTCAGCCAATTCCGTTCAGTAGTTATGGTGTGAAGGCTCTTTCCCTTCACACCAACTACTGAACAGATATTCTTCCAAACAATCTTTGAAAAGAAAGATTTCTCCGTGAGGGAGGGAAACGGGGCTTCCATTTCCCTCTCTCACTGAGACATCTTTTCTCACCAGTGCACAGTGCATATCCTTATAAGCTCTAGCTAATAAGGAATCTATGTGCCTTTGGAGTCTCTAGAACCATCGGTTTGGCCTGTGCGTTGATGTGTCAGTCAGGCACCAATCAGTCAGTTTAATAATTGATACAAAACAAATACATATTTTCTAAAACTTCTTACTGCAAATGCCAGAACAAATAATTCAATGTTTTAATTATCAATTATCTACACTAATTTGATTTCAGGATATACAGGTACTATCGGCAGACATTATGAAATCATCACCTGACTTCATTAATTATATTATTCGATTCTCTACCATTCCGCATTGTGAAGTCAACATCTCCTGATGTCCCGGTGTCGGGACGAAACGTGCGTCGAAGAAAGTGTTGAAAATAATTGTGTGTGGTGTTTCATGTGGGCGGTGTTCCTGCATATTGTACCATAGCCATACAGAATCTTTTCATGTGGCGGATTGTAGCAAAACAAATTAATCTGTCCTGCTAATTATGGATTTCCCCAAAATTACGCTTCCATTCAATAATTAAGTATATTATTCATAAGTATTAATTTTAAGCCTTTTGAAAAGATCGCGCTTCGTCTGTGTGAATTTTGGTTTACCAAAACTATCACGGTTTACCAAACATTATAAATTATTAAATTCATAGAAATAAACTCGGAAAAAGCTACGGGCAACTCTTGGTTATACGTATGTACAGTCGCGGAATGAAAAGGTTCGTAACCTTAGTGTCGATTTTCCCTTGCACTAATACTGCAAGAGTCCATAATGTCAACATACTAAAACAATCGACTAGTGCAAACGAATCAGTTGACGAACCTTTTCATTCCGCTACTGTACCTATTCAAGTTAGAATACTTTACAATCTCCCGCTATGAATATACGCGTAATTAGAGATTATAAATTCAAAGGACTAATTACGAATTACAACGCTTTTGTTATAGGAGGAGCTTAGTGAACGTAAGATTTCGGATAAATTAAAGCGTTTCAGATTTTGTACCAATTATGATAATCTCAGGTAATTAATTTAATTAGCAATGGCTCAATACGCGCCATTTACGGACTATTTAAAATGTACACTTGCGAGAAAATAAATCGTACCCTTTTTTCCTTGGGAGAGTGCCGAGTTCATACAAGTAAATCTCAAAAGAGCAGCTGCCTTATAATCGCAAGAGTGAAGCAGTTTTACAAATAGACATACATAAGTACCTATTATGTCTAAACTATGACAATTTCTAAATCTTCATAATCGTAAAATAGTAGGTACATTCAGCCAATCAGTGGGTAGAATGTGCTGCCGATTACAATAGATAGATACGTTTTATGTCACACAATCAGAACTCTGAGAAGGATAAAATGAAAAATTGATTTAAGTAATTTAGGTGTGAATATTTTAAGCAAATAAATATTTGAAAGTTTATTTTTAATATCCTTTCAGAATGTTAAACCAAATTATCATGCATCACAGATGGAACGGATTTTTTTCTCCTAAGTGTATAAATATATTTCTAAACTCCAACTTTTAATGCGATGCATTAATATGACGTTTCTAAAATAATATCATTGTTAAAATAAATAAACGAAATAAAATATAATTATCCAAGTATACAAATATAATTTTGTTTAGAAAGTTACTCAGCTTATTTCATAAGAATTTAAATATTTCTATATTTACTGGAAAACGTTAGTTTACTGCATCGAATTAAAAGTATAACTATACGCACCTGCTAGGACTGGGACCGTGATTCCAATAATCACGTAGATTAGAGACGGCACCCCCATTTTAATCACTGAAACAAAAAAAAACAACTTAAAAACGAAATCAGCAGTCAGGCTACGGCTAGAGTAAGGGTGCCCCCCACTCCTCTAGTTTGGGATCAGTCACGAATAACAAATCCCAACAAAAACATTTTCATGTAAAATGTTGCCAGACATATGGCTCACACTGTCAAAAAGTTATCAGATCTCATGTAGGGCAAGACTTCTGACTTTAGACACCCTTATATACAAGCTCTAACTTCACAAACTCTACACTTTAGTTACAATAATGTCTTGGCCGTTTCGCTACCGCCACATGGGCGTATTCCTGATTTCAAATTTTGATTTTACAGAACTTACAGAGTACTGAAAAGTGAATGAATTTTTAATTTTACGCCCAATGTAACGGTAGCCAAACGGCCAAGACATTATTGTAAATAAAGTGTAGAGTTTGTGAAGTTAGAGCTTGTATTTAAGGGTGTCTAAAGTCAGAAGTCTTGCCCTACATGAGATCTGATAACTTTTTGACAGTGTGAGCCATATGTCTGGCAACATTTTACATGAAAATGTTTTTGTTGGGATTTCATTTCTTTTTGTAAGTTGTTTAAAACAATGTTTTTTATTTATTTAATTTTTCTTTTTTTTTGTATTTCTTGCACTAGTTAGAAGTTAGTTTTGCTTAGAAGTATATTCTGAGAATTTAAAAAACTTATAGTGGATTTAAAGTTAGTAGTTTTGGCCTACCGAAATTGAAACTAATTTTACATTTATCAAGATAAAATGATAATCAAACGTACTTAATGTATAGATCCAAATTTCAATTTCTAACTTCAAATTTTACCTATTAAAACATAAAGTCAGATACAAATGAAAGTTTGGATGTTTGTTACACAATCACAACACAACCACTGAACTGATTTGGCTGAAATTTAAAATGTAGACTGATTATATCCTGGACTAACACAGACTACTTGTTACCATTAAAAATCTACGGAAGGTATTGGTGAGATTTGTGTGTTTATTAGTTTTTTAACTATCTTTTTATAAGTATTTTCGTTGGGCGCTGAGGCGTTCTTGAAATTCAAATTTGACGCTTGACACGCTTGACATCTTGGTCTGGTCAGAGCACTGGATCACATTGACGTTGGGGCGCTGTTAAAATCCATATAATTGACGCTTGGCATGCCCGTTACAGTTACATTACGTTAAGTCCGTTAAGTTAGTACATAGTTGATGCAAATGATGACTGTTATTTATTCATATTATCTTGTCCTTATTAGTGGACATTATATTATTATATTGTATATATTAGTTTATAGTTTGGTGATTATGTATTGAATATCTTTGTTTATTTGTTTAACCTAGTTTATGTATTAGTTTGTAGCTATTTGTATGTATATAGTTTATAAATCTACACCACCTGCAAAATCTGGTTCCTTTGTTTTCCTTTTCTCAAGGTTGCCTGGCAGAGATCGCTGCTAAGCGATAAGGCCGCCTTTTGTGCCTTAAATTAGTTTATTATGTATTTCTGTTTTGTACAATTTCTTGTGTGGTGCAAATAAAGTGTATTTATTATTATTATTATTATGCCCGACGGCTAACTGTGGGTACTGGGCACTGGGCCTTGGGCACTCATCTCACCCTGGGCACTGGGAACTGAGAGCTGGGCTCGTTGGACGGGGCCTGTATGTAACTTGGGCTTGACGAGTCCGTTTGGGCACTGAGCAGGTATTTAAGCGCTATAACGCTCTTCAAAATCAGAGAGATTTGACGCTTGGCACGTTCGACAGCTCAAGCTGGGCACTGGGCACTCGGCTCAATGTGGGTTCTTGTCATTGAGCGCTGGATCCTGGTCACTCGATATGCAGTGAAACTCGGCTTGGTGGTTAAACTTGGGCTTGAAACATGCGATATTACTGGGCACAGGGCACTGGGCACTTGGGCGCTTGACCACTTGGGCATTGGAATCGCGCTTATAATTACCAAAAAAAAAATACGTGTTTTTCCAGATGTTTACTAGCAGATATCTAACATGAAATTAAGTTTGTACCTATATTATACGTATGGGAAACCCCATACGAACTTCCAACCCCCTAATTTAATGGATGTGGGGTAATTTACTAAAAATCCTGAAACACGTATTTAATTGTTTATTATAAAGAGTCCCTATATCGTTTTTGAGACCTCTAGCATCAATATTTGCCGTAGTTTCATACAAACTTCCATCCCCCCATACGAACTTCCAACCCCCTAATTTGATGGATGTGGGGTGATTTACTAAAAATCCTGAAACACGTATTTAATTGTTTATTACAAAGAGTCCCTATATCAATTTTGAGACTTCTAGCACCAATATTTGCCGTAGTTTCATACAAACTTCCATCCCCTATTTTAAGGGGTTGGGGGGTTAAATTTCCAACTTTTGGAATTTTTTTGTTGGTTGTGTACTAATTCTAGCTTACATACCAAATTTCAGCTTTCTAGGACTTCCGGAAGTACCTTGGAGGTTTTGATGATCATCAGTGAGTCAGTGACGAAATCTGGGTTTTTCAGATGTCAATAAAATCTAAAGTATAAGACCTGTGATATTGAAACTTTATACGTTTAATAAGTTTACCGGCAACATCATTTTCCGAGAATTTTGATTATCTGGAATAATTCTGGCCTAAGTTATAAGGGTTTAAAAATACGGCGAAACACTTCGAGAAAAGATAGGTAGTGCCCTCGCGCTTCGCGTGGCTCGTCTGGCGGGGACACTACCGTGTCCCCAGATGTTTAGTTTTATGTTTGTACTATGTTTTATATTTTTTAGTCATAAAAGTACTTATTACTATTAATTTATGAACTAACTATTTACTTTTAATTTATTATCAGCCAGGCAATTTATAGATACATAATTAAGCATATCAGACATATACACTATTCTAATATGCAAATGGAAACTAAGCACAAACAAAATCCGTATTGTATTAGCATAAACAAGTGGGAGTTAGGTTTTGATGTCCCGATTATCGTTAAAACCCATATTCGATGCTAATTTGTTAATAATTCCCAGTAATTGGTACGGCTATTCTAATTTACCGGTATTTATCGCTTGTGCACTACGTCCGATCCCAATGACGGATCGGTTTGTAGGTTTCCAAAGGGGGAAAAACGGGACCCTATTACTGAGACTTCGCCGTCCGTCCGCCTATCACAGTCTATCACGGTTCAAGAGATACCTCTGGTAAAGTCCGGTCGCGGAGCACGAAGAATTTTAAAGTCCGGTCGCGGAGCACGAAGAATTTCGTACGCGGTCGCGGAGCACGAAGAATTTCGTACGCGGTCACGCTCGCACAGATGCAATGACCCCGTCCTGTGCGAGCGTGACCGCATTATTTTGACGCGGGAGTGACAGACACAGGTAGTAACAGGTTAATGAACGAAATTCTTCGTGCTCCGCGACCGTGCTTTAACAGATGAACGGACGGACGGCGAAGTCTTAGAAATAGAGTATACCGTACCCAAAGGGTAAATCCCTTTCGGTACGGAACCTTTTACGAAACCGGCAGCAGTTACATCGCGGCATTATTGAGTTGTGGTTGTGTCTCGGTGAATCTGAGCTATGAATAATCAATTGCTGCAAATTTTAATGGAAGAAGAAGAAGACGACGATGACTTGTTATTATTGTATTACTCAAGCCTACCTATACTCCCATTCTACAGAAATAGGCTATTCTTTCCAAATATTTTCTTTTATACGTGAATCTTTATGATTTGGATCTTTGGAATCATACAAACATGGATGTTGAGATACTAAATTAATAAAAGTTTCACTTTCATCGTCAGTTAAGGCGAGGCATCGGGCATAAAGCGGGGAAAACAGTTTTTTTGAACGAATAATTTAGGTGTTTAATCGTCATTCCCGATCTTCCAAAAAATACACAATACACATGAAGATATCATCTAAAGAATGTGCTAATTTGTAACACGATAGGATTTACTTTACTCGATCATATAAAATCTTGAAATTGACTTAAATAAAATTTTTAAACGAATGATTTCTTAAGAAAATTTCTAAATATGCACATAATTTTTATATAGAAATATTTGTCTTGAAGTACTACAGAGAACCTGCTAAATTTTGGTGTTCAGTTGAAGTCCTGTATCCAGCAAATTCAAATTTATCCCAGAACTGGAATAATAACCAGCGTTTTCAGGACATGCCGCGCCGCCCGCTACCCCGCCAGTATCAATTCGGCGCTTGCCAACGTCGGGTGTGTGTCGGTTTTGTGCGCGAGTCAAAGGACCTCGCTATTCGCTAACCCTCGCGAGGCGACGCGATTGCATTTCTGTACACTCTCGCGTGACGCGTCGATCGGCTTCTCGCGCGAGGGCATTCGCATAGAGTATATTGAGTATAGGGCATTCGGTAAAACATGGCGAGAAAACTCGCGGAGAATGTACTTCCCCATAAAATACTTTGATTATATATATTTTTTTGACGTGACAACGTCTTATAAATCGATAGAGCCGGTTGCACGCACGAAAAAACATGACTCATCCGGCGTTACCGGCGTTACCTCGCTCATGCGGCGTTACCTCGCGAGCGCGGAACGAGCGACAAAGAAGACGTTGTCACGTTCAACTATCGTCAGTAAACCGACTTTACAGGCAACCAATTTTTTTTTTGTTGTATTAATTTACCAAATGACAGTTAAAACGTCATTTTACTGAATCTAATTAAAAGTCGTAGTATAAATATATAATAAATAAAGTATCGATATAAAACTAAACGTATCCCACCAAAAACATTTTCATGTAAAATGTTGCCAAGACGAGAGCATATGGCTCACACTGTCGAAAAGTTATCAAATTTCTTATATATTTAATTTCTTCTAAATCTATACAATACTATCTAACATACAAGCTCTAACTTCATAAACGCTACACTTTAGTTACAATAATGTCTTGGCCGTTTCGCTACCGTCACATGGGCGTACAGTAAAAAATTTATCCCACCTACAACATGTTCCTGATTTCGAATTTTGATTTTACAGGTGCTGCTACTTCGTGTCTAATGTTGAAAATCATTAAAGTACTATGGCCGCCATTTTGAACTTTTTGTTACTGGGCCGATTGCTTTCAAAATCGACACCTAACCATGGCAGTAAGCGTAGAGAAGGAATTTGTGGTCAAAATTTAAAAAAGGTGGCCGCCATTTTAAACTTTTTTGTTACTAGGCCGATTACTTTAAAAATCGACATCTGACCTTGGCAGCAAGCATGGAGAAGGAATTTGTGGTCAAAATTTAAAAAAGTGGACGCTATTTTGAACTTTTCTGTTACTGGTTAATTACTTTAAAAATCGACATCTGACCTTGGCAGCAAGCATAGAGAAGGAATTTGTGGTCAAGATTTCAAAAAGTGGCCGCCATTTTGAACTTTCCTGTTACTAGGCCGATTACTTTAAAAATCGACATCTGACCTTGGCAGCAAGCATAGAGAAGGAATTTGTGGTCAAAATTTAAAAAAGTGGCCGCCATTTTGAACTTTTCTGTTACTGGGCTGATTACTTTGAAAATCGATATCTGACTATGACAGCAAGCATAAAGATGAAATTCGTGGTTAAAATTTATAAATGTGGCCGCCATTTTGAACTTTTTTGTTACTGGGCCGATTACTTTGAAAATCGATATCTGACTATGGCAACAAGCATAGAGAAGAAATTTGTGGTCAAAATTTAAAAAAGTGGCCGCCATTTTGAACGTTTTTGTTACAGGGCCGATTACTTTGAAAATCGATATCTGACTATGGCAGCAAGCATAGAGAAGAAATTTGTGGTCAAAATTTAAAAAAGTGGCCGCCATTTTGAACTTTTCTGTTACTGGTTAATTACTTTAAAAATCGACATCTGACCTTGGCAGCAAGCATAGAGAAGAGATTTGTGGTCAAGATTTCAAAAAGTGGCCGCCATTTTGAACTTTCCTGTTACTAGGCCGATTACTTTAAAAATCGACATCTGACCTTGGCAGCAAGCATAGAGAAGGAATTTGTGGTCAAAATTTAAAAAAGTGGCCGCCATTTTGAACTTTTCTGTTACTGGGCTGATTACTTTGAAAATCGATATCTGACTATGACAGCAAGCATAAAGATGAAATTCGTGGTCAAAATTTATAAATGTGGCCGCCATTTTGAACGTTTTTGTTACAGGGCCGATTACTTTGAAAATCGATATCTGACTATGGCAGCAAGCATAGAGAAGAAATTTGTGGTCAAAATTTAAAAAAGTGGCCGCCATTTTGAACTTTTCTGTTACTGGTTAATTACTTTAAAAATCGACATCTGACCTTGGCAGCAAGCATAGAGAAGAGATTTGTGGTCAAAATTTAAAAATGTGGCCGCCATTTTGAACTTTTCTGTTACTGGTTAATTACTTTAAAAATCGACATCTGACCTTGGCAGCAAGCATAGAGAAGAGATTTGTGGTCAAAATTTAAAAATGTGGCCGCCATTTTGAACTTTTTTGTTACTGGGCCGATTGCTTTTAAAATTGACTTCTGACCTTGGCAGCAAGCATAGAGCAGAAATTTGTGGTCAAAATTTAAAATAGTGGCCGCCATTTTGAACTTTTCTGTTACTGGTTAATTACTTTAAAAATCGACATCTGACCTTGGCAGCAAGCATAGAGAAGAGATTTGTGGTCAAAATTTAACAAAGTGGCCGCCATTTTGAACTTTTTTGTTACTGGGCTTTCATTATCTGGAATAATTTTTAACCTACTTGATGAGCATAGCAGCCAGCAAAGTCGATTGTGTGCCACTCCTTGACAAGTTGTTCTTCAATGTACCGACAAATTCACACCCCCGATATCACTCTGCTTTCTGTATTTCATTTGCGAAAACCAATTTTAGGAAAAACTCATTTTTCCCAAGATCTTGCACATTTATTAATAAAATTATCAAAGTAAATAACAACATTGACATATTCTGCACCACCGCCACCTCTGCACGTAAAACTCTGGCTGGTGAATTCTTCGGTTCGTTCAGCACGGGCTGATGAATTTACCAGTTACCGACAAAGTATTTTTTAAGTAACACCAATATTATACTAAGTATATATAAGTTGACCTACTTCTTCTTTTTTTTTTTTTTTTTTATATATAACTTTAACTATATATAAGTACCTATATCCTCCAATCTTCCATGTGAGCTTTGTTTCTTTTTAATCTAATTTTTATTTGTGAAAACTTGTAATTGGCTTTATTTATTTTATATATTTTCTCTTTTAATTTTTTTTTTTGTAATAGCTGTAAGTTTTCCAACTAAATAAAATAAAATAAAAATAAAATAAAATAATAATCAAAATTTTTGGGAAATGATGTCGACAATCGAATTCTGGCCTAAGTTATAAGGGTTTGAAAATACGGCGAAACACTTCGAGTAAAGGTAGGCTTGCGCTTCGCTTGGCACGTCTTGGCGGGGTCACTACCGGGGACACGGTAGTGACCCCGCCAATCGCCAAGATTTGAGATTAGTATGAGATAAATTACGGTCTGGGGGTCTGGTCTATTTACGTTACGTGTCGGCTACACTTCGTGATGTGAAATGTTTAAAAAGCTGATGGCATTTACGTATATAAGCAGACGATATTACTGTACATACAGTAGAATATGATGATCAGCTACCTCGAATATCCTCGAATATAAAAAGAAACCCGTCAAGGGGCGACGAATAGTGGAAATAAATTATCTTATGTTCCAATTGCAGGACAAATTCCACCGTTGCTATTTATTTGACTGCTGTTCTGAAATATTTTATTCTATGCCGCAGCGCTAACATCGGGACGCGCGTAACGAGAGTCGTTGCGTCTTACCTACGAAGTGTGAGACGCGCGGGGGGCACCCCACACCTCACCTCCTAAAATCTTGCTTCGCATGGGAAAGCCTCGCCTTAACACGTCCATCTTCGTTCGACGGCAGCGGCAGTACTGTGTATGCACGGCAGTGCCGTCTGCCGCTACGCGTCACTACAAGTTACGACCTGCCGCGCGGCAATTGCAGTCGTACATCGGAATCGGTCTCATACAAATTCATACTGTCAAGTAATGCCGTCTGCCGTCGCAGCACATGAAGTTGCCGTCTGCTGCTGCCGTCTGCCGTCTGCAGCGTTGTGCGGAATCGTACCTTAAGGCGCTGTGATCAGTCAACTTTGGCAAATTCGTTCGTATAGCATCGTTTTATGTAAAATCTACAGATCTTATCACTGTTAAAAATATGTAGATACAATTGAAAGTATTTCTGATTCTGACATGGTGGCTGATGCCGAAACACGATTTCGCAAACTTCACTCGATAGAAAAAATGCCAAATTTGCCTCGGCAAATACATAAATCTGCATTATTCCCAGAAATGGTTACATGAATTTATGTGAAATTAAATTAGGTTGTGTGTTTTATTGTGACAGAGGTAGTGGTCGTTTTAGATTTTTTATATTACATCTGCATTGTCATTAATTTCACATTTTCTTGTTTTTTCGAACAAAAACTGCGGTGCGACATCCTTGTCTCTCATATTAAATTAGACAGTGACCGCAAAATCCACTGTTCGCCGCGCCTTAGTAAAAAGTAAAAAATTGGTTGTCTGTAAAGTCGGTTTACTGACGAAAGTTGAACGTGACAACGTCTTCTTTGTCGCTCGTTCCGCGCTCGCGAGGTAACGCCGCATGAGCGAGGTAACGCCGGTAACGCCGGATGAGTCATGTTTTTTCGTGCGTGCAACCGACTCTATCGAATTATAAGACGTTGTCACGTCAAAAAATAATACCTAATGATTATAATACCTAAAAAAATACCTAATAATAACCTACTTACTTCACAACATATTGAATGGCCATTTTGTTCACGGCAAAGATATTCTATTTATAAAGAGGTAGATATCGCACATACGCGCGATGTTTGTTGCCGACTAATTACCCTAATCAGTGTAATTTTCGTTCATTCCGCGAGCAACGGACAATGAGGTTACGCGTGTCTGGCGTGTGTCAGCGCGCAACAGAACTCACCGTCGCTTAGTATGAACGTAACGTATCTTTAGATATATCTTTGGTTCTCGGATTTAAATCCAACGCAGTGCACAAGACTACATGAGGTATTCTACTCGTTTCCATTTTAAATTTCAACCTACCTTCCCCAGTTAATTGATTTCAAGTGTAAAGAGGTCGAGCGTGCCCAATAAACTAGTTATTTAAGTTGCTCTGAGATTACTGCGTGGGTTTTAATGATCATAGAAAGTCGTCTGAATATCACTAAACATGATACTGAAATGGAAATAATAGGGTAGGTTTACCGTCATGGTAAATGGTAATATACATACATACCTACACTGGACAGGGCAGATGACGCGAAAAAATGTCGCCATTTTATCAGTATCAAAAATGCTTGTTTTGACCCAGCAGTAAGGCCACGCTGTAGTCCGCTCAGCAGCCACCTATAGAATTTGACAGATGGCGCTACTGTTTGCCATGATAATAATTAAACAGATATATAAGTAATTTCAAATTATTTACTAAATTATACAACGAATACTATGACCACCCGAGCATTATATACACAATGTATTGTATCATTTTGATCTTACCTATTTCTATGTTTCAATTAGTTAATTCGTGTTCATTATTTAAGTCTTAGGTCTAATTTATACAGAACGACGATTGTGCGAGGGGTGACTTTTGTAGGACCTATTTTTCCCTAAGCTAACATTTAAAAGACCAAGATAATAATAGACCAATATATATTTTACGTTATTATAAGTCTTGCCCTGAAGGACGTAGGTAGTATGTACTTATTTAAAAATACAAGGTTTCAGCAATATGTAAAGAAAACGATAGATGGGTAGAGTCAGTTTAATTTTTATGAACAGAGTTATTTTTCACCGACTCTATACATATATGTACATATAATCATCTTGCCGTTCCCCTGCGCTAGGCCTAAGCTTAATATTCGCATGCGAAAACACAACACAAACATCCCAATAACAATACCTATGGTAAATCATAATCGCTTTATTAGCACGTAATAATAATTAATTAATTAACGCATCTAGTCATACTGAAACATTAATGCAGCCTATCAAAACATACATTATTATTTATTAATAAAAGCAATAACTAATTGTGCCGTTACTCGCACCAATACCAAACGTAAGGCAAATCACACTTCTAACAGTGGGAAAGAAAATTTTAAAATTTTCAAAGGATGTCCCGGTGTCGGGGTGAAACTTGCGTCGAAGAAAGTGTTGGAAGAATTGTGTGTGGTGTTTCATGTGGGCGGTGTTCCTGCATATTGGACCATACAGAATCTTTTGAAGTAGCGAATTAAGTATAGCAAAACAAATTAACCTGTCCTTTTAAAATGGCTTGTCTGTAAATGTATTGTCGATATTTTTTTCGTTTCTTTGCACATCAAGTTTTATAATAGGAAGGACTATTAATGATCGAATGAAACATTGCCCGACTTCGAATTGGTGTATACCTACATTAAAAATTATTTCACTCTCTGTAGTGGCATTTGAAGTTGGTTTTTTGGAAAGAATTTTCCATTTTATTATTATTCCAATTATAAGCTATTACAATGACCACAATCTCACTTGATGTAGAAATTAGAAAGTGACCAATGGGTCGGTATACCTAAGTGTACACGTACCTAAGTAATTTCAAGTATTTTAAAGTATTAAAACAAGTAAATGAATGTCAGCTTCAAAATGTATTCAGAAAACGTACGTATAAGTACGTACTATTTTTACTACTTAGCCTTCCCATATTAGAGTCGCGTTAAGCCGTCATAACTTCATGTATTATGTAGTTAATGAGAACCGACGAATGTATGATGAGATACGAAGCGATAATCAGGAAGTTTACATCCCGATAACTATTGGTAATGATGCACTTCAATCGATATAATCTTCATGAGCCGACTTGCTAAAGGCTTAATGAGAAAATGAGAAGGTTTATGCACAGACAGATGTTTGTATGTAGTGACAAGTACCAAAACGACTTAGCTTGAAATACGCATTTAAAATCACAAAGGAATTCAAATAAAATCTAAGGAACAACATTTTAGTTGCCAGTTATAGGTTGACTAAAAACGTAGAAATAAATGGGCCAAACTAATTTGGGCAATTTAACGCAGAAATAATAATATTTTCAATTGCAAAATATTTAAATAACACAAGCCTGAGCATAGAAATAATAGTGTTATTGAATGCAAATATTTTTAACAAGCCTTTTTTGCCAAGGTATTTTTGTTTTGTTTTTGCCTATTAACTGAACTATCCTAGACTTTTTAAAAGTTTCGTTGTTTCAACCACGTGCCTGGAGCTTTTGGTAGAGAAGATAAAGATAAAGATAAAAGATAAATTTATTGGTAATCAAACAATGTGGGTAACTTAAATAACATTTTGAAGCCTTAACGTCTAAATATAGCTAATCACTAGCTGTGCCATGGTTTGGATCTATAAAGATGAATAGATCATTTATAAAAACTTTATGTAGACTTCGTGCGGGACATTACCCTTCAAATAAATTTGCCTATCTTATGAAAAAAGTTGATTCTCCCAATTGTGATGTCTGTGGAAAAGTAGACGATTTAGTCCATATATTACTAGAATGTGTTAAGAATAAGAATGAACGTCAGTCGCTGATGAATAGGTGGGATGTAAACCGTCTCGATGTTGGTTTTGTACAAAGCATTTTATGTAACCCTACTTCACAAATTTCGAAAGAAATTTGTGACCTAGTCGCTGCGTGTCATCAGCGACTTTAGTGATATATTGCTGTTTTTTTTTTGTTTGTTTCTATAATTGTTTTTGTTATTATGTGTTAATTATGTAGTTTTGTTAATTATTATGATAAGTGATATTTTTTGTTCTCGATGGGACTGGCATACCTTGATAGGTAAAAGTCCTTTATAATAATAAAGATAAAAAAAAAAAAAAAAAATATAGCTAATGAACTTAATAGAATTACAACAAAATATTATTGTGCACCTGTTTTCCGAACTAGTTAAAACTGTGTCTCGGAAAACAGGGCTTCCAACTCGGGGACAAGCAAAGCAAAGAACACTTAGAAGTCGATTATTATTGAATTTCCCACTACCGACAATTTATCGTTTATTATGGAGGCATGTAGGTTTTTTACACTTATAATTTATATATTGGCAAAAATAAACAAGTACCAATATGTCAGTAGAATACCGGAAGTATCGACCGAGTAACACGAGGAGCCGGAAATGACGCCATCGCCGCACGGTCAAGGGATGCCTTTCAAAACAAACCCCAATTTTATTTATTTTCAATACACATCGGTTTACCTATATTTTAAATAATTTTCTATAATACAGTATATGTTACAGCTAACCTATTCTTATTCTTAGAGAAGACTTTAGTGTGTAGCCGGAAAATGATTATAATTAAGTAAGTGACGACCGAATGGCGCAGTGGTAGCGAACCTGCCGTCTGCGTCGGAGGTCGTGGGTTTGATTCCCACTACTGGTAAATGTTTGTGAGATGAGCATGAATGTTTTTAAGTGTCTGGGTGTTTTTCAATATGTTATATTTATGTATATTTATCAGTTATCTAGTACACATAACACAAGCTATCGCTTGCTTTGGGGCTAGTTTGCGATGTGTGTAATGTCCTGATGTTATATTTAAAAAAACATTACACTCCTTTTTTTGGGCAGTCATGTAAAAAAAATTAGCTCACACGTTGCATAGATATCAAGCAGGTTACTAGGGTGTTATGCATTTATCTCTATAAGAAATCTCTGACCTGTGCCGATAGCGATTTGGTATTATTTTTTATAAAAAAAACTTTTAAGACAAATTGATCCTTCATTGTATCGAAACTTGAAACCATGTTAAGGCAGTCAAAACACATACGTACACATACCGCACAACACACATTCATATTTCATATCAACCAATCCCCTAGTCCCGTATTTAGCACCGCACCGTTAAGTTAAATTGGCCAAACAAAACGTCGTACAAAGCACGTCCGACCGTACAATGTGGTACAATGTAACAATCTGATCTTAACAATGGTATTTACTTGTAAGCCCGTAAGATAAACACTGAACGGTAGCGGGTGTACCAAGAAACGCTTGTGTTCATATAACCTGCTATTTAGGTTGCGAGTTCCGACTTCAACGTTTCCAACTTCAATGTTCCGACTTCTGGAGTTCTGACCCCAATTTGCTACTAACTTAGTGGGTTTAAAAATAGCTGAAATATGTCTTCATTTTATCACGGACAAATCCACGGTTCTCTTCCAAAAATATTTTTTTAATACATTTGCTCAAAAAGTTGACATTTCCATGTGTGTTTAGCGCGCAAAGTTATTCTTTTCCGCACTAGTGCTTTTGTGTTTTTCTCCTACGTGGCACCGGAGCGGGCGTACCAGGAGCGCATAAACACGAACACGTTATGCAAACACGGAGCAGGCAAACAATTAGTAAAACCAATGTTTTTTTTTCGCAAATGTATTAAAAAACGTCGTTCAATGCACGTGCGGAATTATCATTTTTACTCGTCCTTATAGTTGACCCTCGCCTTCGGCTTGGGTCAACAAACCGGGACTCGTAAAGAAATGACAAACTTTCCGCACTTATATTGAAATGTACTATTAAAAACAAGCTATACGGTAACTCACCCGTATTCTTGTACTCAAAGTACAAACCCTTTTATTTGATATACCCATATTAAAATATCTAGTCCTCTATCTTGTTTAATATATTCCGCCATAATAGATTTAGAAAGATGGCACACAGCTAAAAGTGTACTATCTAAACTAAACTAAAGCTAAACTAAATTTCTGATCAATCGATTGAAGATATCTACTTCAAAGTTGAACTGCAAGATTCCAACCTATCAAACCTACATTGCAAGTTAAATAAAGTAAATAAATAAATAAATATTTATGGGACATTTTACACAATCGCAATCTAGCCCCAAAGTAAGCGATAGCTTGTGTTATGGGTGCTAGATGACTGATAAATATACATACATACTAATATACATAAATATAATATATCGAAAAACACCCAGACACTGGAAAACATTCATGCTCATCACACAAATATTTACCAGTAGTGGGAATCGAACCCACGACCTCCGGCGCAGACAGCAGGTTCGCTACCACTACGCCATTCGGTCGTCCGGTTCAAAAGCTTGTAAATAAAACAAATTGCATGCAGAGGTAGCTGCAGCCTGCAGGCAAAATGCATTTGGATAGATATCTCAAAAATACCATTACAATAATTGACACACTTAAATATGAACACGCTCACGAGAAACAAGAAAACGTCCTGAACCAGTGACCGATTTCAGTGAAAGCTTTTGCAGCGTTTTAAGCTTGAGAAAAGCTGCCATTATGTTTGTAAGAAGTTTCTCGTTGACATCCTCTGGTAAGTCAATGGTGCAAAACAGCTGGCACTTAAAAATAGTATTGTTTAGGAACGTCACTTTAAATCTGATAATCCAAGAAAAACTTTTCTGTAAGACTTCATATTAATTTGATGTCGTCGGTCCACTCTCTACATACCTGGCTATATGGTTCAAGTCTTCAAGGCCTATAATATAGCCAAACAGCTTGTTTCTGGCAACATACACTGCTCGAAGACTTTTGGTCTTCAAGCATTGACGGAATGAAGGATTATTTATTAATGTAAGAATGGGTAATGTGAAAATATCGGATAAAGTTGAATAGTTCAAAAAGGATCAGTTACCTATTTTTTCTTGCCGATTAGTAATAAAATTCAAACAAAGTAACCGTTCAAGTGCGAGTCGGGCTCACGCACTTAGGGTTCCGTACCATCAAGACCAATCCAAACAATTCAAATTAAGAAAAAAGTCTTAGTACTTCCAGCCTCGGTGTTTCCAGCCAAGTACAATCTGGGTGTCTTCAAGAGAAGAGTGAATGGGCATTGTCTAGGCAAGCGCGCTCCAACCTAGACCTCATCATTGCTTTCCATCACATCAGGCATGATTGTTGTCAAGCGCAAGCAATCTACAATAAAAAAAATAGTAATAGACTCCCGTTTTTACCCTTTTCGAACGAAACCCTAAAAAGAAACATAAAAAAAAACAAAATTTACTCATTATTTTACTTATCAAGAAGAGTCTCAAAAACACCTAATTTAAATACACATTATGTCAATAGCCAACCAATAATGCACTTTACACTATTAAGATAACCCAGAACGACGATTAAATATTTGAATAGACCTAAATAATATAAAGGGGCTTGAGTAAAGTGGTGAATTTATTGAACCGTTCTAATAAACGGTTCAATTTGCTTACTATCATATGCACTGACAATAAATGAATCATTTGAAATTCATCGTCTCATCTCACAATTTCATCGTCTGAGTGCATCATTGCCAAAATACATATATCTACTGTGAAACTCAGAAGAGCTTTAAAAGCTCGTACTCAAAATAATGAAACTAAACAGAGCAGAGTTTTATATTTTATAGTCCACATGTAAGTTTGCGTTGTGCGTGGTAGGTAAAATACAGGACAAATCATTTGAAATGTGAATAATTACACTATTCAATGAGTAATTTCTTGAATAAGCCCCTTGAGGAATGAAAAGTGTATTAAAATAACCACTCCAAACTCTCTCTCTAAAAGTTTATGAACTTACTAAATAACCAATAACTTGTTAAATAACCAATAGAGCTCAGAAATTGTTAGCCCCGAGTTTAAAGACATTCTGGACCACTTAGAAGAGCATCAAATCGAATTGACATGAGGTTGTAAATATCAGTTAGGGTTGCTAAAATAAAATTACTTTTGTGTGGGAAATAAAGTATAATAATTTGGACTTCTTGTCTCGGCCAATTTGTTTCTAGGCTCAAGTTGCATGGGTAGTAGCTGCGGACATAATATTATAGTAATTTGACGACCGAATGGCGTAGCGGTAGCGAACCTGCCGTCTGCGTCGGAGGAACCTGCCCACTACTGGCAAATGTTTGTGTGATGAGCATGAATTTTTCCAGTGCCTGGGTGTTTTTCAATATGTTATATTTATGTATATTAATATGTTTATATATATTTATCAGTTATCTAGCACCCATAAAACAAGCTATCGCTTACTTGTGGGCTAGATTGCGATGTGTGTATAATGACCTGATATATATTTATATTTATCAGTTAGGTTCGCTAAAAATAAAATTAGTTTTGTAAGGGAAATAAAGTATAATAATTTGGACTTCATATCTCCGCCAATGTGTTTCTAGGCTCAAGTAACACGGGCATATTATACTGATTAACCAACACGTGCCTCCACAACCTTGTGCCTCCTTCACCTTTCTACCATAGAACTGCGAGACGTCGAGAGAATTGGCATCCTTATGTGGTTGATGTCCAGCGTACTCGGACGAAACGCTTTTCTTCTACGTTTCTGATACGAACCGCTAAGGTGTGGAACACCCTTCCAGCTTCCGTGTTCCCAGCCAAATACAATCTATGGGTGCCTTCAAGAGAAGAGTGAATAGGCATTTTCTAGGCAAGCGCGCTCCATCCTAGACCTCATCATTTCTGTTCATCAGACTTGATTGTGGTCAAGCGCAAGCCTATCAATTATAAAAAAAAAAAAAAAAACGTTGCATAGATATCTATTACTAGAGAAGGTTACTAGGGTGTTCAAAGATGCATTTATCTTTACAAGAAGTCTGCCAGTGGTTCTTGATTGTGCATTTATTAAAGCAACCGGGCCGCAGCAGTGCAAAGACGTTATAAAATTTAATAGTCAAAGCCAAGTAGACTGTATAAGCCCACATCACCGCGATGCGGGCACACACAATTATTGTTCAGAAAGCTTAAAAGCGCAAACCAGACGTCTTTATAATTTTTTTATGGAGCCATCGCACACGGAGATTCACGATGCGATCGCGTTAAAAAGTGCAGTTAAAGAATAACGACTGTGGCGACGACAATGGAGTCGTTTGAATTTTACGCTTTCATTTCTAAATTTGAATACGACCGTTATTTTTTTAGAGTTCCATACCTCAAGAGGGAAAACGAACTCTTATTGGATCAGTTTGTTCATGTATCAGTCCATGTGTCTGTCTGTCACGATCATATATATCTCGGTAACGCGTGGAGGTGTGACTTCCTGAACGCGTGAGTTCCTACTTAGTATTATATTATTATTACATTTAATTATTATTTTTAATTTCATAATTGGCTCAGGTCTTGTCTGGTGAGAGGCTTCGGCCGTGGCTTGTTATCTACCAGCAAAGACGCACCGCCAAGCAATTAAGCGTTCTGGCGCGATGCTGTGTAGGGTGAGTTTACTTACCTCTTCCAAGTTAGTACGATAACATCTTCGGCTACATCATAACTTACCATCATGTGATCGCAGTCAAGTAGGTAATTACAGCGAGAAATCTGAAAACTACATTTGTAAATAAATCTTAAAAACTGCTATTATTTTTATTTACATTTATAGTACCTATCTTCTGCGGAATCCTCGATGGACGAGTCCGCTTCGCACTTGTCCATTTTTTATTTTTATTTTTGAATAAAACCGGAGAAGGTTTAATGGAGAGACGTATTGTTTTATAAATCATAGTCATTGTATCATAATCATCTGATCTGATCCTACTCAGTTAACAAAAATAGATTTTTGTTAACTGAGTAGAAAATTAAATATATAAACTAACTGACACTGATAAATTAAATATGAATAATTTGCTGATCCTTTTGATGCACTTAATTTGAATACGACTGAAATGTGATAAACAATTCGAGTGAAATAATTAAAAACTCACAAATTAATGTTGTTAGCGCCAGATGTCAATGAATTAATTGAACACGAAGAAGTTATTAGAAAAGTTGATATTTAAAATAATGAATGCAAATTGTATTTGACACAGCTGAGCTCTGACGTTTTCAATTATTTAATTAATATAGTAATGTAATTTTAAAATATTATTTTTCATAGAAATTCCTAATAATAAACTTTTTGTCGCGATTACGAGTGATGATATTCGAACGAGCTCGCAGCTTAGAGGCCATTTGACTTATCAATTCTCTTTCTACAATCGCCATCGCTATCTCCACTTTTTTATATTTCGAATCGCTGCCGCCTTTGGGTCATTCCATCCTCCACAAAATACGCATTACAGTCGGATAATGAGTAATGTAAACCCAATATTACAGAACGGTAAAGCTATTCTACGTCAGTAGCGCCATTGTTTGTCATTCGGATGATTTATTCACGTGTGTTTGTTTATGGTTCATAATGCAGGTATTACATGCATGCATGGTACCTATTACTACCTACTGAAGCAGGCGTGGACGTTTGGTAAACAATCACTTTCTGCATTCGTTCGTTCGTTTCAGCCGATAGACGTCCACTGCTGGACAAATGCGTCCTGCAATGATTTCCAACCAATACGATCCTACGCCACTTGTATCCTGCGTCTTCCCGCAACTCTCTTACCTAATAGTCGTCAGCCCATCTCGTCGGTGGTCTACCAAAATGCACTTTCCCGTGCGTGGTCGCCATTCCGGCACTTTGGCCCGGTTTCCACCAAAGCGGAGCTGTGTTTGAGCAACCAATCAGAATATGTCGTCATTTCGACATATCTCCTCTTAATTTCGGAGATGTCAAAATGACGAAATCTGATTAGTTACTCTAACACAGCTCCACTCCGCTCCGCTTTGGTGGAAACCGGGCCTTTGGGTCCCAAACTTTCTTTGGTATGTGATCCGCCTATGCCACTTTAGCTTCGCGATACGTTGAGCTATGTCGGGTCGTTTACGGATCTCCTCATTTCTGATTTAATCACGAAGAGATATACTCCGACGAGCATAGCACTCTCTATCGTCCGCTGAGTAATTTGAGCCTTCTTGGGAGGCCCATTGTCAATGACCATGTCTCGGACCCGTGTGTCACACCTATTTATAGTATTAGTAAAGTAAAAAATAATAAGTAAATATGGCAAATGTAAACTTTTTCGGATAGATAACTCCTTTGTCCTTGTGGTCATTTTTGTTGTATTAGTAACAAAACTACGATTGCGTTTACCTACGTGTTTATTTGTTTGTTGTCAGTTCAAATGACTCTTTATAATCCCCTGTATTTAATATTCGCGTGTTTGCGAGCGTACAAGGCGGACGTGTCGCAAAATATTTTAGCAAAAATTATTACCGCAGTTATTCTAATTTCACCTTAATTGCAATGTTATAAGCATTAAAATTCAATATTAAGTGCTGTATCAGTTACGCCCGTTCAGTCCTGCGTGCAAGTGCGGACTCACAGACTGGTTCCTAAACATACAAGGAATTAGTACGCTCAACTACAAGAAGTGCCATGAACATGGAGCGAAGTGGTTCTCAACCCAATCTTTCATCTCTAAGCCCACAAGGTGCACTATCTTCAGAAATACCTTCTGTTACTCTGCGCAATAAACGAAAATATTGCTTGGACAGCGATTGGAATGATCAATTATCGAACATAGAAAAGAAGATGGCCGAGATGATGACACTGTTGTCAACGTCTATAAGTGAGCAGAAAGAAAGCTCAGCCAAAATAAAAAATGACATTGCCAGTATTAGAGATGAAATGTCAGAAATAAAACATAGTATATGCAAAACGGAACATACACTTAAAACTATAACTACTGAGCAACAGAAGATAAAAAAGGATATACAAAACATTACATCTGCTGCCCAATCAATGGAAACGAAAATTGCTTCACTAGAGAGCGACGTACTGAATTTAAAAACATCATCGACTGAGCCCAAGCGTATGACAAATGAAGTTGTTTACGACATGCTGGCGGAAATTACTGATCAAACTCTCAGGAAGAAAAACATAATATTAACTGGCATAACTGAGCCACAATCCCCTGACTACAGAGAGCGACAAAAACAGGACAAAGATGAAGTCCTAAGAATTACTAAAGCCATAACCAAGGACTGTCCGGAACCCATAAAAGTTGTAAGAATCGGGAAATACGAACCAAATGCGAAAAGAGCGGTTAAAGTATGCTTTGAATCAGAGCAAACAGTCAAGGTGATTCTACGAAACCGAATTAAGCTGAAGGATGATGCCATTGCCATCTTCCCAGATCAAACTCCACTTCAGCAAGCGAGATTTAAAAATCTTAAAGAGCAACTGAAACATCGCACTGAAAACGGGGAAACCAACCTGCGCATCAAGTATGTAAAAGGCATACCAAGAATAGTCAGCTCTCTCCCAAAAAACTCCATGCTATAAAAAAGAGTCCGGTAAAATATCATAACACCAGTTACCAAACACTAAATAATTATGAGGACATATTGATAAATAAAAAAGCGATCAGATGCTTATATGCAAACATCCGGAGCATTATTAAACCTGGAAAGCTTGATGAATTACGATGTGTGGTGGACTCCTTCAAGTGTATCTTACACCTAATAATATTAACAGAAACCTGGATTAAAAATAATGAAGAAGCCAAAAGAATACAAATTCCAGGATATACTCACTACTATCAGTACAGGCAAAATACTCTTGGTGGAGGAGTCTCGATCTTTGCCCGCAACACTATGAAGCATAATGTAATTCAAGAACTGTCCCAAGATGATAATCACTACTTGTGGATACACTTAGAAAAGTTTTCTATAGATATTGGTGCCATATATAAACCGGGTCGAACAAATGTCAAAACCTTTCTCGATACCTTCTCAAGTCAACTGGATAACAGGAAAAGAGCCGTAGCATTTGGTGATTTCAACTTTGACTTGTTGGCTCCAGACAGGTTAGTAGAAGAGTATAAGGATGCGCTAAAAGAAAGCGGCTTTACGATTATCAATAAAATTGAAGAAAAATACTGCACCCGAGAGACATACCAGAAGAAATCTTTACTGGACCATGTGGCAAGTAATCTTAAGGGACACCGATTTCATCTAGCCGTTATTGATTCATCAATGTCGGACCATAAACAAATCTATTTTGAAATTGATAAATATGAACCGGAGCCGAAGAGGAAAACTACGTATGAAAGCATTGACTATACAAAGCTTAGTGAATTAGTTAAAAACAAGAACAAAGGTGACAGTAATGTGGATTATGCAAGATTTGAGACTAGATTACTACAAGCGATAAATCAAAGTAAAGTAAAAAAAAATAAGATATTAAACCCACCAAAACAAGACTGGGTAAATAAAGATATACTACATAAAATTAATCAAAAAAATATTCTATATAAACAGCATAAGAACAACCCCGGGAATCAAGATATCAAGACAAAATTTTTAAATGAAAGAGACAAAGTTGCGGAACAAATACAGACAATGAAATCGAAATTCTACCTTAAAAAGTTCTCTGAATGCAATAAAAAGCCTAGAAAAATGTGGAACTTGATAGATAGCTTAACTAATAATAAAATAAAAGGTATAACGTTGCCAAACAGATTGATAAAAGAAGATACGGAGTTGAAGGATGGAAGAAAAATTTGTGAATGTTTTTGTGAGTTCTTTTCAACGGTAGGTTCAATCCTTGCAGAAGCGATTGACAAAAAGTATCACAATAACAAAACCTATACCAACGCAACACCTCTTATCGCTAACCCTAATTTTGGCCTCGAGAAATTTAACTTAGCAACGAAGGAGGAAATAACTAAAATAATAGATAACCTTGACAGTAACACCGGCTCAGGGATTGACAACATAAGTACTAAAGTAGTAAAATCGCTTAAACCCTACATAACTGAAGAGCTCACTGAGTGCATAAATGTTTGCCTAGAGAGTGGTAATTTCCCAGATTCCTTAAAAATTGCCAAAGTAACTCCCATCTTTAAATCTGGAACAAAATCGGACCCTAATAATTATCGCCCTATCTCTGTGTTACCTGTAATCTCAAAAATCTTCGAAAAAATAATCTATAATAGACTAGATGCCTACCTAACTTCTATTAACTTCTTATATCCTAAACAATATGGTTTCAGGACAATGTCCAATACTCTATCTGCCACAGTAGATTTAGTAAACAAAATAAAAAATAGTATAGATGAAAAAAAAATTGCTCTCGGAATATTTATAGACTTAAAAAAAGCTTTCGATACGGTGAGCCACGAGTTACTTCTGAATAAGCTTAACGATATTGGTATCAATGGTACTGCTCACAAAATATTTAAATCCTATTTGACTAATCGCCTTCAAATAGTAAAAATAGGTGAATACCAAAGTACCCCCAGACTAATTACCTACGGGGTCCCTCAGGGATCAATTCTCGGCTCCATCCTGTTTTTAATTTATATAAATAATATAAGTAAGCTTGAACTCAAAGGTGAACTATCGTTATATGCCGACGACACTACCCTCTTTTACTATGGAAATAACATCGACAATGTTATACGAGACTCACAAGATGATCTTAATATCCTTAATGTGTGGTTTCAATGTAATTTACTAACCCTCAATGTGAGCAAAACTCATTACGTAATTTTTTCAGCCAAAAACAAAAAAATTAATGATTTTGAACCCCCTAAAATAAATAATACTAACATAAGTAGGTCAGATTGCGAAAAATATCTCGGTTTAATATTAGATAATAAACTCACATGGAAAGAACACATTAAATATGTAAAATCTAAACTGATATCTTTAACAGGAGTCCTGCGCAGTGTTGTTCGTTGTCTACCTCGTAAAGTGTGTTACATTATTTATAACTCTTTGGTGAAACCACACATAGACTATCTTATCCAAATCTGGGGCTCAGCAGCTAAAACCAATCTTATTTCATTACAAAGAGCACAAAATAAATTAATAAAAATACTATTCCGTTACAACTTCTTAACTGCGACAGAAAAAATATATAGAGAAACTAAATTAATGAATATTACGAATACCTATAAATATAACACTTGCATCCTTATTAGAAAAATTTTATCAAAAGACATACACACAAACATAAGCTTTACAACTAAAAATAAATATCCTCATTTAAGACGGTTAAGAAGTGCAAATAATATAATATTACGCCCACCAAGAACCAACTATGGTAAAAGAAATATTACATTTGAAAGTGCTCAACTATATAATAAACTTCCTTCAAATATAAAAGAATGTAAAAGCATGCAAACTTTTAAAAAACTTCTGAAATCATACTTTTCCTCACAATAAAAAAAAAAAAAAAAAAAAATGAAATTTACATTATTTAAATTATAAAATTATTTTACTCATTAATTATTCATCGCTACAGCATAATAACAAACATTTGTAATGTTTCTTAATAAAATTCTGATTTAAATTCTGAGCGCTTACGAGTCACATCCAGTCATCAGTATCTTTGTTATTACGCCATTGCATTGGGTGACGCGTTGGTATAGTTTTTACGAAGTTTCTGCAAGCCTACCCGCAGTTTTACTAATAATTATAATGACTGCGTTGTAATATAATTATAGGCTAATATCAATACTTAGATGAAATATTATTATGTTAAACAAGTGCCGCTGTGCGAGCAAACGCTTTTTATTATGTTAAATTATTTATAGCCTTAAGTTTTCGTATAAGTGAGTATCTGTATACTTTTTACGAAACAATAAATTTCTTAAACCAGATTTCTATAATATCTACTGTTTTAGAAAACTGAGAACATGACATAATATCCTTACACATTGTCTTAAGGGTTTTTTAGATCGAGGACATTACTTTGCCAGGCTTGCTTTGTCCTATCAATCATAGATCTGAAATCCGACATTCTTAATGTCGGATGTCTCTGTATGGAACCTGTATCCGTCGCAAATCGCTGTCACCCAATAATAACATCCTACCACCTTAAACAGCGCACATCCGACATTGTGAAGTTGAGTCTGACGTCGAGGATGCAGTAAATTAAGCCATGCCCAAAAGATCTCTTCCTACAATCGATATATAAGGCCATTTGTCCACTGCAGCCGTCACCGTGACGTTTTTTTTTATCATTGATAGGCTTGCGCTTGACTACAATCATGTCTAATGTACAGAAATTATGACGTCTAGGATGGAGCGCGCTTGCCTAGAAAATGTCTATTCACTCTTCTCCCAGAATTGGAACGTCTCCTAGAATGGGATGCTCTCATGTCATGTGTTCTACTCATCTCGGGTTAGATACTTAATAGTACATTACTGCAGCGGCCAGCAAAAGAGGCATTGATGGACGAACGTGTAAATGTGAGCCGAGGCAATTCTTCGAAATCTAGAATGAGAGTAGTGTACACAATCGGCACGCATGCAATCACGTACACAGATTTGGTATTAACGGACAGATTTTGACTTGGCATTTGGTAACGAACTTGTTAGCGCGAGCTAACTGAAGAAAGCGCTATCTATTGAGCAATCGTTGAAATCACAGATGAAAATATAAAATGAAGTTTTGTTTAGGAGATATTTCAAACTTTGATTCTACGGAGTGACGCACGTCTTTTTTTTACTCACCTGAGCCAACTGAGAAATTATAAAGCTCTGAATTGGCCCGTGGCGGGAACCGAACCCGTGACCTCCCATTTGAATCTGAGTGCCATTGCGCCAGGCACTTCAAAGTATGTCATTAGGTAGGTAATTAGGTATGTACTTATTTCCCAAAGTATCGATCTAAAATCTAAATTGGCCTCCAAGACACGTTGGACTTGCGGTTCTATCCTACTTGTCCTTACTCCTTAGACACTGGTCATTAATAAGCTGATGACGATACTGTCCAGTGTTAAGATTAGCAAAGGATATGTCAATATACGAGTGAATTAGGTGCGCGCAGTGCCGCGGCGCCCGCGCACCGCATACTAAGCAGCTTTATTACGACCCAGTGATCATCGATGAATAATAAACAATGAGATCCCGTTTAAAAACTGGTGGGATCCTTTTTTAGGGGTCCGCGCCTCATATTTCAATCATCCTTGACAAGAGCTGTGAGTCTATGCGCAACAAAATTAGCATCTTTTACCTTGAAATTATTAGAATCACGATAAATCTCGTATCCTGTAACAAGTATAACCATATGATAAATTTCAATTCCATTCAATTGCTGAGTGGAACAAAATTCAAAACATGACTGAGAATAACAAATCCCAACAAAAACATTTTCATGTAAAATGTTGCCAGACGAGTATATGGCTCACACTGTCAAAAAGTTATCAGATCTCGTGTAGGGCAAGACTTCTGGCTTTATACACCCTTAAATACAAGCTCTTACTTCACAAACTCTACACTTTAGTTACAATAATGTCTTGGCCGTTTGGCTACCGTCACATTGGCGTAAAGTGAAAAATTTATCCCACCAAAATCATTTTCCTGATTTCAAATTTTGATTTAACAGAACTTACAGAGTACTGAAAAGTGAATAATTTTTTGATTTTACGCCCAATGTAACGGTAGCCAAACGGTCAAGACATTATTGTAACTAAAGTGTAGAGTTTGTGAAGTTAGAGCTTGTATTTAAGGGTGTATAAAGCCAGAAGTCTTGCCCTACACGAGATCTGATAACTTTTTGACAGTGTGAGCCATATACTCGTCTGGCAACATTTTACATGAAAATGTTTTTGTTGGGATTTCATTTCTTTTTGCAAGTTTTTTAAAACAATGTTTTTTAGTAACTTAATTTTTCTTATTTTTTTTGGGTATTTCTTATACTTCAGGTGCGCCTCTTGGCACAGCCCACTCTCTAATCGGGAATTCGGGCTTGTCGCGTGTACTATGGTACTGGGCACACTGACGTTGGGGCGCTGTTAAAATCCATATAATTTACGCTTGGCATGCCCGACGGCTAACTGTGGGTACTGGGCACTGGGCCCTGGGCACTCATCTCACCCTGGGCACTGGGAACTGAGAGCTGGGCTCGTTGGACGGGGCCTGTATGTAACTTGGACTTGACGCATCCGTTTGGGCACTGAGCAGGTATTTATGCGCTATAACGCTCTTCAAAATCAGAGAGATTTGACGCTTGGCACGTTCGACAGCTCAAGCTGGGCACTGGGCACTCGGCTCAATGTGGGTTCTTGTCATTGAGCGCTGGATCCTAGTCACTCGACATGCAGTGAAACTCGCCTTGTTAAACATGACATGCATAGAACTTGGGCTTGAAACGTGCGATATTACTGGGCACGGGGCACTGGGCACTTGGGCACTTGGCCACTTGGGCACTGGAATCGCCCATTTCCCAAAAAAAATTACGTGTTTTTCCAGATATATACTAGCAGATATCTAACATGAAATTAAGTGTGTACCTATATACGTATGGGAAACCCCATACGAACTTCCAACCCCCTAATTTGATGGATGTGGGGTGATTTACTAAAAATCCTGAAACACGTATTTAATTGTTTTTTACAAAGAGTCCCTATATCAATTTTGAGACCTCTAGCATCAATATTTGCCGTAGTTTCATACAAACATCCATCCCCCCATACGAACTTCCAACCCCCTAATTTGATGGATGTGGGGTGATTTACTAAAAAGCCTGAAACAAGTATTTAATTGTTTATTACGAAGAGTCCCTATATCAATTTTGAGACCTCTAGCATCAATATTTGCCGTAGTTTCATACAAACTTCCATCCCCTATTTTAAGGGGTTGGGGGGTTAAATTTCCAACTTTTGGAATTTTTTTGTTGGTTGTGAACTAATTCTAGCTTACATACCAAATTTCAGCTTTCTAGGACTTCAGGAAGTACCTAGGAATTATGATGATCATCAGTGAGTCAGTGACGAAATCCGGGTTTTTCAGATGTCAATAAAATCTAAAGTATAAGACCTGTAATATTGAAACTTTATACGTTTAATAAGTTCACCGGCGACATCATTTCCCGAGAATTTTGATTATCTGGAATAATTCTGGCCTAAGTTATAAGGGTTTAAAAATACGGCGAAACACTTCGAGAAAAGATAGGTAGTGCCCTCGCGCTTCGCTTGACTCGTCTGGCGGGGACACTACCGTGTCCCCAGATTGTCTGTGGTCAATTCAGCTATCGTATAATAAGCCAACCTCATACATTTTTTGTTCCATCCAATGAATCGAATTAAATTGAAAAATGACATATTATGTTTACGGCTGGATCTCAATCCCGATGTGTAACACTTTTCGCAACACTAATTTTCGTGTAACAATAGTATTTCAAATGAAAACCAAAGAGCAAACTATAGCGCAGCTAGCTAAGCAACGTGAGATCGTGGAATCTGTCTTAGTTCTTGAATCTTTAGCCCCGGTATTGGATAGAAGGAACCCTAGGGTCACTTAGAAGTCTGATTTTCGCATATCAAGTGTCCATGAGTCTGACTGCCTTTTCACGAAACCTTTTGAGGTATCCAACTAAAGCATCAACTATTGGTACTTGTACTAGTCTAGTTTCGTAGTCCTTTTGCGATATACGGATCCCTTGTCGAGAATCCAACACGAGCTTGACTCAAATATTCTATGGACGCACGTCAACGCCTCGAGAGACGAGTGGTAAATCATCAGGTATACAATTAGCTTGAATTGCGCGTGCGTTGTAATCGAATTACGAATTTAACGCTTGTTGGTCCCTTGCTGTTTGATACGCCTTGCGTGACTTGAAGACAAGCCCCAAGGACCCAGGATCCCGTGTACAGTCACGGAATGAATAGTTACGTCGATTTTCAAATTGATTCGTTTGCACTGGTATGTTGACAAAATGGACTCTTGCATTACTAGTGCAAGCGAAACCCGACACTATAAACCTTTTAATTCACAGAACAATAAGGTATTTTACCCATTTTTTTATTAGGATAGAAATAATGAAAATAAAAGTGTACCTAATCCGACAAGGAAATACGAAGTTAAACGCATTAGAATTTTCGGAACAGACCTTTCTACCTACCTATGCCTTTTTGTAAAACGAAAATTCGTAGAGAACACACACACACTCTTCCTATTAGACAGAGATAGTCTCTCTGTCTAATAGGAAGTATTAAAATATATAGGTACTTACGTTAGCAACTATTTTGTAACTTGTTCAATTTCATTATTTTTATTTTTCAAAATTTTATGCATTACTAGCTGACCCATGATCTCTTACCCAGCGAAATTATGCGACATTGTGAGACTGAACAACAACTAACTTCAGAACTTAAAGCGAGGGAGCAGGCAAATATCTCACGAAAACACTAAAATCTTAACATATTTTCATAAAGTAAAGCCTAAAAAAGATAGGTAAGACAAATTTTTTCAAAATTGGACTTTTTAATGCCGGTTCTTTGGGCACTAGACACGACGAATTTCTTGGGGTAATGACAGACATAGATGTAGACATCATTGCTATTAACGAAACCTGGATTCGCGAAGGAGAAGAGGGACTTGCTCCTATCGTACCGGGCTATCGCCTGCGGCACAGGCCGCGTCCGACCGAAGTTCGGGGGGGCCGGGGCGGTGGTGTGGGGTTCTATGTAAAAAAAGCGGTAAGAATCAAAATCTGCGATCACCCAGATCTGCACTCGGTAGAGCAAATGTGGGTAGAAACTAGAATAAATGGGAAACGGTTTATTATTGGGACAGCATACAGACCGCCTTGGCAGGACCTTAGTTTGTTTCTAGATGCAATGACTCAGTCAGTTACCTATTTTTCGAACTATGACTATATCGTGCTTCTGGGGGACTTTAATATTAATTAAATTGCCGATAGGGACAACAAATCAAAGCTATTTAATGATTTCTTACATTGTGTAAATCTAACACAGCTAGTTACTGAACCCACGCACTTTACCGATCACAGCGAAACACTTATAGATCTGATCTGCACAGATGCGAAGGTCCGCGAAGTCTCAGTTAAACATATCCCAGAATTAGGAAATCACGCCGTAGTTTTAGCGACATTAAGTATAAAAAAAGATAAACCGGAAGTCCGCTGGATCATGGCTAGACCCTTAAAAGACATTGACCTCGACTTTTTTAACCAACATTTAAATTCAATTCCTTGGACAGATCTTAATGATATTAAGGACATTGACGACATGGTTACCTCTTTTAATAATTACGTTTTAAATTTATTCGATGGCATGGACATCGAATAAATTTAAAACGTAAATATAAACGTAAAATTCCCGCTAGGAAAATACTCATTAAGGAACAAACCTGTCCTTGGATAACCTTTACGATTAAAACTATGCTGAAATTGCGAAATGAGAGCCACGCGAGATATAAGACCACGAAGACAGATTCGCATAAAAAATATTACAAAGAGTTCAAAAAAATAGTTCACAAAGCCATGGAGGCCGAAAAACGCGCTTATTATAAGTTCTATATAAATTTGCACTTGAATAATCCTAAAGTGATGTGGAAAAATCTAAAAAACACTTTAGCAATCCATAAAAAGAAAGATATAGAAATTCCACCCGCCTTGTGTAATCCAGAGCACATTAACAAACATTTCTTGGATGTACCTTTTAGTGGCTCGAGCAACCTGTCCACGTACTCTTATTTTGAATTCCATAGGTTCAGTACGGACAGTTTTAGTTTAAGCACAACAAACGAGGGAGAGGTTCTTAAGATCATTAAGGGGTTAAAATCAAATGCAACCGGGTTTGATAAAATCTCACTGGAAATGATATTACTTACTCTACCGCAAAGCATTCGTACGATAACAACAATGGTAAATAAGTCAATTGTAACATCCAGCTTTCCCAATGCTTGGAAAACCGCCATAATTAAACCATTACCTAAAATCGACAATCCTACTACATTAAAAGACCTCAGACCTATTAGCTTACTGTCATGCATGTCAAAAGTTCTCGAAAAGGTGATATGTAAGCAAGTGTCCAAATATATTGAGGATAAGGCTATATTACCAATATATCAATCTGGCTTCCGCAAAGGTCACAGTACTAGTACTGCGATCATGGATGTGGTCGATAATATTCTTAGCGCTCAAGACCAAGGCATGGGAACAATACTAGTCCTATTAGACTTTTCTAGGGCGTTCGATTCAATTAATACCACTCTCCTCCTGGCTAAATTGGCATACTACGGTTTCACACATGATACGATAAAGTGGTTCGATAGCTACTTTAAAAATCGGCAACAATACGTTCACATAAATAAATCGAATGGAGACAATATGGTCTCCTCATCATTACCTGTTCTCAGAGGAGCTCCCCAGGGTTCAATCTTAAGCCCCATGCTATTTGCATTATACACTGCTGATATGGTACGTTGTATCAAAAATTGTAAATATCACCTTTATGCGGATGATGTGCAGTTATATTATTCTTTCCGTCCAATAGATACGCCACACGCTGTTGATAAAATTTCTCAGGATTTAGAAGGAATAGCAAACTGGTCTGAGTCAAACTCTCTCAATCTCAATCCCAAAAAAACAAAGCTTATCATATTGGGGACGAAAGGTAAAATTTCTAAAATCGAATCATATGACCCGGTGGTGAAAATACGAAATGACACTGTGGAAAGGGTGTATGAAGCCAGAAATCTAGGTATTATATTCGATGCGAACCTTCATTTTGAAACTCATTTTTTTTGCTAAAAAACTAGGAATCCTCAACAAGGTTAAGCGGTACTTCACGCCCGAACAGCTTCTGACGCTATATGAGGCTCAGGTGCGTTCCGGCATGGAGTACTGTAGTCACCTTTGGGATGGTTCTGCCAAGTATCAGCTCGATGCATTGGACTCGGTTGATCGCCGCGCTCGCAGAACAATCGGCAAGGAATCGCTAACGCGGGCAAAACTGCTCAGCCTACAACATCGGCGCAACGTTGCCTGTTTAGCGGTTTTTTACAGGATATACTTTGGTGAGTGTGCTCAGGAACTACATAACCTTGTACCTCCTTCACCTTTCTACCATAGGACTGCAAGACGCCGAGAGCGGTGGCATCCTTATGTGGTTGACGTCCAACAAACTCGCACGAAACGTTTTTCCTCCACGTTTCTGATACGAACCGCTAAGGTGTGGAACGCCCTTCCAGCCTCCGTGTTTCCAGCCAAGTACAATCTAGGTGCCTTCAAGAGAAGAGTGAATAGGCATTTTCTAGGCAAGCGCGCTCCATCCTAGACCTCATCATTGCTTTCCATCAGGCATAAAAGGCCATAGTCAAAAATTGTCTATATAGATTAAAAGTTCTTTATAAAGTGCGCCCCTACCTTAGCACTGATACTAGAGTACGTTTGTGTGAAGCGCTTATTTGCTGCCTGCAAGATCTGGAATGACCTGCCACCACCAGCTCGCAGGCTGACATCTATAATAGCTTACAAGAATATGATCAAAACGTATTTGCTGGATAAACAGAAAGCGAGTACAATGTAAGACAGACCCAGAACTGGCAGGCGCCAAATCTGAAAACTGGATAAGGCTGCAAATAAGATATTTAATACTTAATTGTTTTTTCTGTATTCTGAGGTTAACATACTATACCATAAATAATATGTGCTTACGATATATTTAAACATTTCTGTTTATAACCGAAACACTATATCTGTTGTATTTCTGATTTAATGTAATATTGAAGAGCCCCGCGGGCGGACCGTGACGTCACCTTAAGGTGCTGTCTGAAAATCAGCGCTGCAGCTGGTAACCACTGCAGCATCATGCTGAGGCAGGAGCCTTTTCAGCACAACACATTTTGGTTTAAGTTTTAATTTTAATTTTAGTATAGCTAGTATAGGGGTGCCAGTTCTCCAGGGCATAGCTTATTACCCTCGAAAATGGACAGCGGAAACGCGACGGCCGGGCAGTACTTCTCTGTCAGGCAGTCGTTGGTCTGGAGAATTGGTATAGGTTAAGTTACTATGTAGTTAAATTTGTATTTAAATCTCTTTACAAAATGTGTCAAGCTGAATAAATGATTATTTATTTATTTATTTTATTTATTTAACTAATGTCCCAAGAAAACGAACGCATTGCAGTGCGTTGTATGACATTGCAATGCAGTGCGTTGCAATTGCAGTCCTGCGATGAATCCAAACGTATCACTTTATTATATCAGGAACGTCTTTCTTGTCTTATATTCCTATTTATAAGGGTAAATCTTTATTTACGAAAAGACTAGACCTAATGTGGATTTTTAGGTCAAACACATGAATGTAATTAAAAGGAACACTAGCTAAACTAACGGATGAGTTTTTAATTACTTACTTTTCAGAGCAAATTCCCAGTAGATGTGCTGTACAAATCACGAATTAGATTTCGGCGCAGTTGGTAAATTGAGTTGGGTCGTATTTGACTCATTATTTGTGTGTTAGTGGCATTACTTAATTTATCAATTTTTTTAACAATTGCAATGAGTTTGTTTCAATCCACTATTACTTAAAACTTTTCTAAGTTTCAGGTCGATTGTTTTAATAGATACTGTAATATAGGGTCGTGACAGACATAGACAGACGGACAACAAAGTGATCCAGTAAGGTTTCCATGCTTTTTAGGTACGGTACCCTAAAAAATTAATAATATAAAGATCTCAGGGTGGGACCTCGACGTACTAATACGTAAATAAGTCCTAATTTCAGTCTATAACCGTATAAAGGCCAATAGACAATATTCCAATGAGAAAATATAGCGCGAGTGAACTTTTAATTTTCAGTGCAAGTTCGGTAATTTACGATGTAGATTTTAAGGGACCAATAAAGTGTAGTAGGACATAGATATTTCAATCCAGGATGACGCGCCCCACTCTGTCAAACTCCATACGAATCGAATGAAACATAAGCGATTTTGACAGAGTGGGGCGCGTTTTTGTGGACTGAAATATCTTAGTGATGATCTTAGTGAAAGTTTAATAATAGTGGGTAACGGTCAAGAAGAAAAACACCGACAAGGAACTCTTCAACTGAAGAAGAAGTGCAATGTTACATAAATTCTTTACCCGATGTTTAATCTCATATGTGTAGAAAGAATTCCTCTGTGCTTACATTCAGTTTTTTGTCGTCCTCTTGTTTCTTGACTGGGTACAAAAACCCCTAGTGGAATTTAAAGTCCAGTCCGTCGAAGTTGCTTTAGCTTTTGTATTTTAAAAAATAGCTAATAGCCCCTTTATTTGCCAATGATTTGCAGTTTACTTCGTTGAAAATTCTCGGCTATTTGGTTCGGGGATTTGTTTTTTTAGGATTCCGTACACGTAGAGTGAAAACTTCCGTTGTCGTCTGAACTTGGGCTGTATATTTCGATCGTACTCGTAACCTTAGTTTTAAGTCGTCTTGTAGTTATCACCATACACTTGCGACAAATATCATAATGACGTTTTACAAGAGCCTGTACGTTAGGCCTATGTGAAATAAAGATATTTTGATTTGATTTGATGTGAACTTATAGATGTACACTTCAGATTTCATAGAATATGTGTTATAGATACTTTAATAGCTGTAAGTTTAAGCATAGGTATTAGGTATAATAAAATGATAAAAAATAAAAATGTAAATCCTATTTATGATCCAGAAACCTAGGGTTCGAGCGACCGATAGGGCGAAATCCGTACGCGGTAGGTATGTACGCCCTTTATCACTTTATGTATAAAACTCTCAAAAAGTTAAAAATGTAAAGGGTAGCGAGAAGTAATCGGTGTTTTCGGCGCTTTTAGAGTTATTTGTACAATTGTTCTATCGTTGAAATAGTACTTAATTCATAAAAGCATCAAACTTCCGTGTGCCTACGTAGTTTATTAATTTTATTATTAATTTATTACTAAAGCATTTACCGAGCGAGTCGGAAATGCTGCATATTTCGATACTTACGAAACCTACGTGTATATTATGCCGATGACGTAGAATCATAAAATTTTGCAAAAACAAAGTCTAAGAAAAGCAAAAGCAAAGTTATTGCTTACTACCCATTAGTGTGTATGTAGTTCTGTTTAATGGTACGGAACCCTCGGTGCGCGCCCCGACTCACACTTGAGCAGTTTTTATTTTTGGTTCGGCAATTCTGTATTGCATGCGGTTATTAGAGCGAAATAACGAAGTGGACTTTATAAAATTGTATCTGAATTTTTAGATTATATTTTTGGTGAATTTTTAGCGTTTTGTCATCCTTTTTGTTTGAGTTTAATATACTTACCGATTTTAATTAATATTACTGAAGTTTACTTTCGTTCGGTTTTTATTACTCTTTTTACAGTTTCATTTGTAAAAAAATATTAAAATAAAACTCTTTCAAAAGCTACGCAGCACACTATATTAAAATAATTGCCATCATTAAAAGTGCGGTTTTTCAGCATTTTAGACTATATAATGATAACATACAATAAGCTTTATGCACTATTTGCAGTAAATAACTTGAAGGCTAGATATTTATTATAATTTATGATTGACAATATTTATTTACTACATAAGTATGGCTAACTTGCATAAATAAGAACACTGTGCAACTTACGTCAACTTTAAGTATAGACAAATAAGAAGCAAGTTACATGCAAACCAACACCACAAAAACTTCCAGAATACATTTTGCTCCGACACCGGGACATGTTCCTCAGGTTATCTTAACTTAGTAAACCAAAATATGTATTGCATAGAATATCGGTGCTGACTCTATTTAAGGGGATTCATTGAATTTATTTTTGTCTTTCTCACTCTCACGGATACGTTGGTAGGTGCGACATGCAGCGTCGCGGAAGAATATAACAGAAAAACGACCTTTTACCTAATTACTCAAAAACTAAGCCAGTTATCAAAAATCGGTTCTCAGCGTTTTTGAATATTGTTATTACCTACACAATAAAACAAAAATTACATATTGAATGGAAGCAGGCGTTATTTTGCGGAAATCCATAATTAGCAGGACAGATTAATTTGTTTTGCTGTAATCCGCTACTTGGAAAGATTCTGTATGGTACAATATGCAGGAACACTGCCCACATGAAACACCACACACAATTTTCCAACACTTTCTTCGACGCACGTTTCGTCCCGAACCGGGACATCCTCAGGAGATGTTGACTTCACAATGCGAAATCGTGGAGTCAACACGATTTCGCATTGTGAAGTCAACATCTCCTGAGGATGTCCCGGTTCGGGACGAAACGTGCGTCGAAGAAAGTGTTGGAAAATTGTGTGTGGTGTTTCATGTGGGCAGTGTTCCTGCATATTGTACCATACAGAATCTTTCCAAGTAGCGGATTACAGCAAAACAAATTAATCTGTCCTGACAAAAATTACAATTACATCAATTGCAGTTTCCGATATATAACAGGAAAACTGAGATTTTGGAGCAACTTTTGGGAGAACTTTCTATCGAGAAAATTTTATCCAATCGTGTTTCTGCTTCTTAGCGATTTTAGATCAAAGACCCAAAATACATGACGTTTAAATTTGAGAGTTATTGTCTTTATAGTTTTTACGTAAAACTTCACTCAAAATCACCTAAATACGGCTTGTAGGCCGTTAATGTAAAATCAAAAAACGTCGGAATTTTTTTTTAATGAAAACTTCTGTAGGCGTGTTAGGCAGTTTTTGAGAAGGGAAAAACCATTGAACTGATTTTTTAAAATGCCTTTTCAATATTTTAGAGTGTGAATATTAACACACACTTTATAAAGCTACTATTAAGTATCCATCATCTTTTGAATAACGTCAAAATACGTCTTGAATGGGCGTTGTTAAAAATGCATCGCCCGCGGCCGTTCAAGCAACATGCGATAAGCTTAAATTACACTCCGGGTCTTAGACGATAAAGATAATATCGATTGATATGGACCATTAGCAGTAAATAACAGGCCGGCAATTTGTTCTTTATTGCCCCCGTACATTCGCTCCAAGCCGAGATACATTTACAGCTTTTTGCAGGACACATCTGTAAAACTTTCGCGCTGAAATAACTCGACTAGTTAAAAAAAAATCAATGGTAAAAAATGGTATTTCATTGCACCGCGGGCAGTCAGATTTAAAATGAATAATATATGTTTATTTATTAACAAAATAACCGACTTCAACTCTCTTCAAATTACTTACTGTTGCATACATCCTTCCAAATTAAAAATAAAAATTTAAGACTTTAATGGTTTTCTCATGGATACCATTATCAGAAATGGACTAAATTGAAATTGGACCACACGGGCGGGAAGCGTTAGCTTTCTAATAAAAGAAGAATCATCAAAATGAATGCAATCAAAAAATTGATCACCTGATTTTTGGAAGATAATTAATATCATCCTTATAATTTATAAATTATAAAATCCCAATTTAAACTATGACCAGAATTTAACCCACACTTAAGATTTCTGCCAAAGCGCGCCGACGACGAATGGGCCGAAGTGGGTAGACGCTTAAACAGTAGAGCTTCGCATGATTACTTATGCTGTAAGTACCAATCAAAATTCTGTACAGGATATTTACTGACTAATAGTTCGCTGAAATTCAAAACATTCAGTGGTAAAATTCAGCTCACCGCAATTGGGCCGAAAGCACTTAGCGCAAAGCCAAAGACGTCGAAATAATACGACACATTAACGCTCCGGGTTAAAATTGTGAAATAATAATTAACAACGTGCAAAGTGACAATAATTTCATTTGCATAGCAATCATAACTTCTGGGCGCGTTCCCGTTGTATGTTCGTCACGATTGACGACACGATTCACGACACCCACACGACAAGCTATGATGTCATATTTCGCGATTTTAAAAAGGCGTAGTTTATTTGGCCTACATTTTAATAGGCTGAATTTTTGGTACGTTCCTACTTTTCCACGGATGTATATTGTCATAATATAATTGAACAGTAACATCCCAGTTATAGCCCAGTTGTTCAGATGTCTTCCTCCAGGTCAGGAGTTCGAATCCCAGCCACGCTTTTGAACAACATGGTGACAGCTTTTGAACAACTATTAACAACAAAGAACCAACTTTTGACTTTCAGCAGTTATGATAATATATTGACGATTCAGAGAACTTCGGAGACACGCTCGGTCCGAGCTGGGTGCAAATGTGATGGTTGGAAATCCCATCAGGAGGTCCATCGTAGTGCAGGACGTCTATTAGTTCAGATCAACGCTGACAAAAACTTCGGTAATTTGTAACAAGAAATAAAAAAGCCGTCGGTACCTATAACACCAAGCTTAGTCAGAACCTAAATATTTATTAACACGACATTTCATGGACCTAGGTTACTACTTGTGATAATTCTTAGTCTAGGTTTAGCTTGTATCCTATCTTTATATGTTGTGTGGGTAAATAAATATATTGTAAGTTATAAGTGTTAAATTTAAGAAAAATCGTATCGTATCTGCTCAATGGAAACGTAGACCTCTTGAGTAACTCTGCGTTCGGAAAACTTAAAACGCTTTGTTAAGCTCTTAAAACGTTATAATATTTGCATTTTTAATTGAGTCAAGCAATTTACATACACGTACCTACCCAAGCTTAGACAAATTCTTATTTAGAGATTTCTATATTATTATCATTTCATTTGATTTTAGAAGAGTTTACCTACAAAATTTACTCGCCAATGTTTTGGTTATAAAATTTTAATGAAGATTAGGTAAGGGTCTTTTCAGACATTATATCAAATTAGCTTATCCGGATTACGGAACAGATGAAATCTTAGCCACTTGTAGAGCTTGAAAAAATGCGCTTTTGCTCTCTCTTGTGTTTAATAGTTGGCAATATAGTCTTTAAGTCGTAGTTTCGTAACAGGTTGTAATCAGGTTTGATTAATAGCGCAAAAGAAAACGTTTTGTGACCTTGTACTTTTTTCGGATCGATGAGAAAATTTCAGATTTTATTTATTAGATAGTATTTCGAACAATCCTACAAATTTTCAGCTGGTTGCGAATTACCTATGCACCTACTATTATTAATTTGACCGGACTACGTAGCAATATTTTGTTCATGTGAAAGTTTAAATACTATGATCTACGCCGGCCTTGTCTCTTATGTCTCGTGGTCATAGTTTCGTAACAGGTTATAATAAGGCTAGGTATATCTTAAACTTACTATAGAGACTAGAGAGGAGACCTGTAACTAGTTTGACGTTAATATGCTGACGATGATTATAACTTTAAGGTTTCACCACCGATATGAACCTAAGGATAAGCCCATCTGATCATTTTTCTTCATACAAGAAAAGATGTAGCACTATCTGAAAAATCTCGTTAATACGCCACAATATGGAAAAAACCGTCCCAGTAGAAACGCGCATACGGACTAATAACATAGTGAAGTGTTCTGTGGCGTGGATCGTGGTCTATAAACGATACTACAGTCGGCTTACTACTGACGCCATTGGTGTCAAAACAAACTTTTTTGACACCAGTAAGCTGGTTTCATTTTTCCGCGCGGTCCGCCAGATCTTTAGTATATGTCTATTGCTTCGTCTCAAACTGTAGCAGTACAGTTGACTGTTGAAATAAACATAACGCGTTGTATCAGAACAATTTGAACACAGCAACTTTGTTTGAGCTCGCAAAGCAACTATTTCCAAGTAAAACTCGCGCTAATTTCGCAGAAACTGGAAAATACCACGGACCTGTAACAATACCGCTCTGCGGGTACGGAGGCCATGTGTTGACAACTCTCCACACTGTCCCGAAACCATCTTGCGATATGTTTAAGCAAACCTTTACTTCAAGTTGAAACCTATACTTTAATTTATTATATTTATACGTAGTGTCTCAAAATACTAAATTATATAGGAACAACAAGAATTCATTTAAATAAAAATCTGTATACTCTATACTTATACTATAAACAATGCAACACAAATCTTCCCAAAACTTTTCTTCATGTATGTTGAGTTAACATCTCTTGATGATCTCTTGATGACATCGTTTGGAAGAAATATATTATGTAAAAAATAAGTTTTTGGATAATTTCTCCTAAAATAGATGCATAATCCATATCTACGAATATTATAGTGTTTAAATTAAAGTTTTTTGCTTTATTTGTTTGTTTGTCAAATCACAACGAACCAACGGATATAAGTGACACATAGGTACAGTACTTAAAGACCCGGAGAGTGTCATAAATTATTATACTTTTTATCCCGGGATTTTAAATATCGAAATTCACGCGTCCGGAGCTGCGGGCAACAGCTAGTAATGTCTACAATTAATTTACGATGACGCAATAAACAAATTATGAATACCTATACCTCATATAATTTCATATTTTTTTCTCACATAGGATGTGTAGAAATATCCTGTAGGTGTTCCTTGCTCATGGAGTCTCTACAGTCACGTATTTTAAATTTAACGGCGTGCCCCTGCTTACAAGCGGTCTTTTCAGATGCAGAATATAACAGATGAAAAATTCCTTGTAAACTCCGTATTGACCGGTCAGATTCTTATAAAGGAACTAAAATAAAGTGGGTTACGGAAAAATTTTAGTTCACATTTTGCAGCGAGCTTATTTTTCCCTGCTGTTACTTGCGAGTGAGGAAAATACTCGTATACTTAGGTATTTTATTTAGATTTGAAGTACATCTTGGTAATAGTAAATTTAGTTTATTTTTTAGTTTTAGTAAGTTAAGTATATATTTTTTTATGTGAAATTTGATTTATTTATTTATTCAAGTTAATAATATCATTTATTTGCATAAAACACGTACGTTTTAAATAATTTGGTGTGTGTGTTTTTTAAATGGGACGGTATAATATAGGGAAGGTCCAAACTCCAAACCATAGGAGAATAAAGGGAACATTCTGTCTTTATTTTGTGAAAAAAATTGGCACATTTAATATTTACAAGACTGCGACAAAGTCACCCATTTACAAAGACTTACTAAACAAAGTAAGTATAACAAAACAGCCATTGAATAGCCATAAACATTAGGGGTTTATCTCGTTTAATTTTTGCTACATTAAGTATTTAGATAACTCGTTAAAATGTAGCGCAAAGGAGACATTACGCGAGCGTCTAATACGGAACTCGAGACATTAGCCCAAAAAGTTCCGAAATATTCCAAAAAGCCCTCACCGAAGCCTGATGTTGATGTTCCGGTAAATTAAGCACAGGCGAACGAAACACCCTCGTTATTGCTGAGAAGAAAACATTAGTACGAAATAATTCATGAACTTGCTGGGCTGTCTATTCCTACATTTCAACACTGTGATATAACTATCTATTTATTTCATGGAATATCGAAATGTGTGATTCTGCAAAAGTACTTCTATGCCGCTGATTGGTTAAAGCTTGCATCGGTCGAGTCGCGTAGGCACTGATTGGTTTGCAAGGTTTGCATCGATTACGCAGCTAAGGCGCCAATTGGCTCGTGATGGTTGAGTTGCTATGGTTACCGGCGACGATTGGCCAATAAAAAAGAAAGAAGAAGAAATAAAAATAGTAATTCAGCACCACAAAACAGTATAAGTCCACAAAATACATAATACGTAGTATAGTATGAAATTAGTCTACTCATCGTTTGCTACGGCCGTGGAGCCTAGATTTGACCCAGGGACAGGTCTTCCGTGGATCCAAATAATATCAGACGAATTTATTATACAATTAATTATCAATATACAATTTTTTTTTCTAGAATCACATTTTGTAGTAGTAGATTTACTGGTCATAGTGGTAGCATTCTTCTTGCGAAGTTTGTCCGAGTAGGTTAAAGTAACATACATACCATACCTACTGTGTTTTAGTTAGACGCCAGAAAGACTTATGGCGGTTCCCAATATTCAATCTATCCATGGTTTGCCTTACTAGAGATACAAATTTGACATTACATGTATGGAGCTTATGTCACAATGAGCATTATTTAGTAGGGCAAAACACAAGCTTTAATAGGGCAAATGGAAGATAGATACAATATTGGGAACCGGGATCAGAAACGGATCCCGTACAACAAACCCTATTTCTGGCTCAGTCAAAATACCAACACTCACTTAGCTCATGTGCCCACGATTCTTATTTTGTCATATTATCACTCCGCATGCAGACACGACCACGAAAAGTCACGACCTTTGAGTACAAACCCGGAAGGCTATCTCGATTGCCGATCTTCTCATTAGTCATTACCCTGAATAGGTACTACTTACTACAAAAACTCAAAAGATGAAATCTCTTGTTTCCGACCACCCACGCCGCCATTAAGCCCTTACATCCTATATTATCATCAGTCTATTTATTCGTCATTAAGTAACTCTTGCATTCGCATTCATTTTTTAGGGTTCTGTAGCCAAATGGTAAAAAACGGAACCCTTATAGATTTGTCATGTCTGTCTGTCTGTCTATGTGTCCGTCCGTATGTCACAGCCACCTTTTTTCGGAACTATAAGAACTATGTAAGTATACTGTTGAAGCTTGGTAAGTAGAAAGATTTTCACACGAAAATAGAAAAAAATAATACATTTTGGGGGTTCCCCATACCGAAACTCAAGAACCCATAGATAGGTATGCTATGGATAGGTCTTCAAAAATGGTATTGAGATTTCTAAAACAAGAGAAGGATATAAAACTAAAAAATATATGATAGACCTAGTAGGTACCTACACTACCATCCAAACTTCCACCGAAAATTGGTTTGAACGAGATGTAGTTAGCAGTTTTTTTGGTATTAACAATTAACCTCAAAAAACAAAATTAAGTTTGCGGTTGCGTAAGAAAAGTGATTTTTATGGATTACTTTTTCTATAGTAATACTGAACCCTCGGTTTGCGAGTCCGACTCGAGCTTGGCCTGTTTTTTACATTCGATTAATGCAGTTACTTAATTCAATGTACCTAGGTAACTCAAAACATTATTGTTAAATAATCAGAATTTAATGATGTAGGTTCTGATTATTATATTTCAATTTGCTTCTCGCCGTGTACCTACCTGCAAAAAATGCAATTCAAAAACTTGGTCAAGTGCAAATCGGGCTTGCACATATTAATTCCGTACTATCACGACCAATTCTCAATTATAAAGTAAACTAAACACATTTGCCCGAGAAATCCAAAAACAAGCAAAAAAGTTTGTGTGTTGTATGGTAGCCCTTAAATATTTATTTTAGTCTGTATTTAGTACCTAGTTACTATGATACAGCCCGACAACAGATGGACAGACAGACAAACAAACGGATGGACAGTGGAGTCATAATAATATAGAGTCGCGTTTCACCCTTTGAATACCTTGAAAAATAAACTAAGATGCGTATAATATGAAAATATCTATTAATTATTTATCTACCTGAATTACTAAAAAGCTATACCTAATTTGTTACTCTAAAGATGCATACTTCATAGCTACTACCACGTGTGTATGGCACTTAAGCACGAGCTATGAAAAAACTTCGCTAATATTAGAACGGGAAGCGTTTTCAATTTTTAAACTCTATAGGAGTATACGTGCCAAAGAGTTTCGACACATCCTGTTTCATGGTGGTCCTTTCATCAGCTAAAATATACGTAAATGTTATAGCTATAATGTTATTAGCACGAACACCTAACTACCGACTCGTACGTATAATACTTATAATATCTAGCAAACTACCAATGGCAAAAGGATCCACAGAAATAAGAAAAGTGAAAAGGATCCATGGATATTTTAATAAAGGAAGCAGTAAATGTTTGTCAATATTTTTTAAACAGAAATACCTATTTAGTTTTTCCTACACCATGGGCACATCGATGATATTACTAAGAGTCTCTTGAGTTTTCTATATCTATGAATAAATATTATTGTACATAATTTTTAGGGTTCCGTAGCCGAATGGCAAAAAACGGAACCCTTATAAATTCGTCATGTCTGTCTGTCCGTCTGTCCGTCCGTATGTCACAGGCCACAGCCACTTTTTTCCGAAACTATAAGAGCTATACTGTTGAAACTTGGTACGTAGATGTATTCTGTGAACCGCATTAAGGTTTTCACACAAAATTTAAAAAAAAGTAATAAATTTTGGGGGTGCCCCATACTTAGAACTGAAACTCAAAAATTTTTTTTCATCAAACCCATATGTGTGGGGTATGTATGGATAGGTCTTCAAAAATGATACTAAGGTTTCTAATATCATTTTTTTCTAAAATGAATATAGCTTGCGCGAGAGACACTTCCAAAGTGGTAAAATGTGTCCCCCCCCCTGTAACTTCTAAAATAAGAGTATGATAAAACTAAAAAAAATATATGATGTACATTAACCATGCAAACTTCCACCGAAAATTGGTTTGAACGAGATCTAGTGAGTAGTTTTTTTTAATACGTGTTGAATTGATATTCAACAAGTCGAATATTTTGTTTAACTTTGATGACGACAGATGGCGTTGCACGTCCGACTCGCACTTGTCCGGTTTTTAAATTCTGTGGGCAGGGGTGTTTAGTTTACTTTATACGTACTATTGAGAATGAGTCTTGATAGTACGGAACCCTCAGTGCGCGAGCCCGACTCGCACTTGACCAATTTTTAAAATATTAAGTTAAACACGCTTTTATTAGCTTCACCTGTATGTATGTAACCGACTCCTTTGAGCTCGATTTTGTCCTATTTTGAACGATCGATTTAATTCAAACTTTGCACACCTGTCAAAGACCGATGAAAATGCAATAATTCGATTAAAATATCCAATTATCTTAATTAGATTCGCCAGGTTTAATTAATTTCTTTCCGCATCCTTTGCATGCGAGTAAGAGAGATAGAGCTAGTGCTCCACACTTACCTACTCTTCGGTAGTACAAAGCGTGTTTTTAGGGTTCCGTAGCCGAATGGCAAAAAACGGAACCCTTATAAATTCGTCATGTCTGTCTGTCCGTCTGTCCGTCTGTCCGTCTGTCGTTCCGTATGTCACAGCCACTTTTAAGTGGTAAAATGTGTGTCCCCCCCCCCCCCTGTAACTTCTAAAATAAGAGTATGATAAAACTAAAAAAAATACATATATGATGTACATTACCATGCAAACTTCCACCGAAAATTGGTTTGAACGAGATGTAGTGAGTAGTTTTTTTTTAATACGTGTTGAATTGATATTTAATATTAATTCAATATGAATTATACGTACTATTGAGAATGAGTCTTGATAGTACGGAACCCTCAGTGCGCGAGCCCGACTCGCACTTGACCAATTTTTTTATTAGTTGCCACAACTGAAATGAGCAAGTGCCGAGTTTCTTATTGGCAGTTCTTTTCGATGCTAACCTGTTTTCATGGGAGCCTATAAATTGAGCCTTTGCCGGTTCTTCTCAATGCTAACAAGTTTTCATGGGAGCCTTTAAATTGAGCCTTTGTGAAAAATAAAGATTTTCATTTTCATTTTTACACTATCTAGAACGTTTTTACTACCTTTCTCACCTCACACAGTTAATATCATACAGATTTTGGACAAAACGAGTATTTTTGTATAGAACGAACAATCATACGCGCTGGAGAGCTTTATTAACAGAAATACCAAACAAACATAAATACAAAGAACATTTTAATTGAGTGGAAAAAGTTATTGTCGAAATATTACCCGATCGCGTTACCGCTCGATATATTCGATAGTTAATTGTAATTGGTAATAACTGGCGAGCGCGACGCATTGCCGACTTTAATCCTATTGTTGACTGTTCCCACCAGCACTGCCACCTGGGGTACAGACCTGTCGACAAAACTAACTTTGCGCATTGCGTAGGTACTGATTTAATATTTGCATCCTTGGAAAGACTACCACTAAAAAGCAGGACAGATAAATTTGTTTTGCTATAATCCGCTAGGTACTTGAAAAGAATCTGTATGGTCTAAATTCCAATATGCAGAAACATCGCCCACATGAAACACCACACACAATGATAAAAAACTAAAAAATTGAAATTTCGGAACAACTTTTGGTAGAACTTTCTAACGAGATTTTTTTTCAATCGTGTTACTGCTTCTGAGAAAATTTAGATTAAAGACCCAAAATATAGATTACCTAAAGACCCAAAAAACTTATTTGTCTTATAGTTCTTAAATTACATGCCACTAAAAATCAATTATAAAACTGTTTATTAGTTTAGGCAGGTAGAGGAATTGCACTAGCTAAGCTAAACTGAAAAACAACTAGGTAGGTACCTACATGGTTAAAACCTTAAATGCAAAATTTTATACAAATAAATCGCTTTAGAGCAGTTTCCAAATTCGCGAAATTTTATGTTTAGATACAAGAATTGCTCGTTAAAATATAAGATCAAGTTTATGTCAAGGGCAAGACCTTGTATGAAAAAAAAAACTAGGTATAGAGTTAGTAGGTACCATTATGACTGGAGTATTTTTGCCTATGTCCCACAAATCACGTACGCATCTTCTTATCGTCGTTACATAAATGTAATAATCTTTAACCATACATTACGAACATAAATCTGTAGGCACTCTTTACCGCAGCTAAAAAATTAACAAATGCATAATTATATCTATCGAAAATAAAACGCTTTACAAGAAGTTATTCAATCGAAAAAGCGGAAATGTCACTGTTAATCTTTATTTAATATATTTAAACGAGCAACGAAATGTAGGTACATATACTAATATAATCTGAATCTCGGAAACGGCTTCCACGATTTTCATGAAATTTAGTGTACAGAGGTTTCGGGGGCGATAAATCGATCTAGCTAGGAATTTTTTAAAAATGTCGTATATTTACCAAAAAAATCACCCAGATTACCTAATCTACTGGTAGTAACAACTAAGACCTACTTTATGATGCTTGTATATTATATGTCCACCGCTCGTCCGTCACGTCATCTTGATCCTAGTCAGAAATAATGACGTCTCAATGACGGCTGCGACCTGGACAAACGACCTTACCAGTTACCGATCAGCAAAGACATCTCGAAACGTGAAAATTGCGTCAAAAGATAACCAACTTGGATGGACGATTGGCGCAGTTAATAGTGGTCCTGCATTCTCCGGCGTGGCTAATGGATTCCCCCGACTGGAAAATGTTTGTGTGATGATTATGGATGTTTTTCAGTGTGTATTTATGTTACTATATTAACTATGTATAGGTACATTACATACAATTTTCAAATATTTAAAGAGGCTCCCATTCAACAAATGCGATTCTTTTCCTCGTTTTTGAATGTGGCGAGCAGAGGTTTCCTTTAATTTCTACTATAGTGCACAAGCCCGACTCGCACTTGACGAATTTTTCGAGAGTACGAGAGCGAAGTCACTATGCTAAGTCTGGCCGATGCCCTATGCATCAATTCACGTTGTAGGTCAAAAGATAACAATGCGTCTTATTGCCAGTGTGTTATACTTTCCTACCTAAAACGCTACCTACATTATACAGTGTACACAACTCCCAAGTCTTTATCAGGGAAAGAATTTCGTACATAAACAATGTGATGAGTTTATTGTTCTGCCGTAGGTAAGTAAACCCAGCTGTGTTGCTACTGCATACATGATACAACTCAATTACGGTTAATCATGTAATTAGAGACTACAATGTGTCTACTTGCGTCTGAAATATACTTACAAAAGCAAAGACACTGTTTAAACAGCAGTTTGAATTTGACATTTAAAAAAAAGGTGCTGAGTGCGAATCAAAACGTTTATTCTTTCACATAGGCCTAATAATTTACAGGCGATTAAGAAATTTCTTTCACACATAGGCCTAATTTATAGGTCATTAAGAAATTTTCTATGAGATTGTTAAATATGTCAGACTCTACGGGTGCTTTACCGCCACGTTCGGAAAGCTATTTTGTTTGTTGTAGGACTTTGTTCACGTAAAAGAATCAAATTCTATTCGGGATTTTTGGGACTTTTATTAAGGGACTCAAGGTTTTGACTCCAAAGCTTAATTAAACCATGTTTTAGATTTAAAAGGATGTAGGTACAAAAGGAATGAATCTTAATATTTTTAATTATGATCCTCAATAACGGATCATCTCAGATCATGTAATCTGAGGTGTGCTCGGCGACTTGCGTTTAATATGTACAAAAGCAAAGACACTGTTTAGACATCAATTTGAACTTGACACTTCAACAAAGGTGTTGAGTGTGTTTAAACTTCTTCAATACATAGGTAAATAGATAGGTACCTACTTAAATCAAAATGTTTATTCTTTCACATAGGCCTAACTTACAGACACTTAATCGAATCTTTCTTTCTAATATAAAAAAATTATCGTACCTACCACTTTTTGTTATCAAACTTCTCCGAAACGGCTCAACCGATTGTTATGAAGTTTTCTGTGTATGTTCGGTAAGTCTACGTCGTAATATATTTTTTAATATCACTAATGGCAAAATAACGTTTGCCGGGTCAGCTACTATGTTCTATGAGAATTGAGATAGTACCTAATGACTACCGCCACATGCGGAAATCTAATTTGTTTGCGTAGTAGGTCGGTACATAGGACTTTGTGCACGTAAAAAAATCAAATTCCAGTCAGGATTTTTGGGACTCAAGGTTTTGACTTCAGAACGTAATTTTTACCTCTTTTAAACCACGTTTTAGGAACAAAAGGATGTAAGTACAAAACTAATATTTTCAATTTTGATCATCGTCCAATCTGAAACATGGTAGAATGTAGCGTAGGTACAGTCGCGGAATAAAAGGTTCGCCAATTTTCAAATTGATTCGTTTGCACTAGGTAGGTACCTACCTAGTCGATTGTTTTAGTAGGTAGGTATGTTGACATTATGGACACTTGTAGTACTAGTGCAAGGGAAAATCGACACTAAGGTGGCGAACCTTTTCATTCCGCGACTGTACATAGAAATTTAAGACAAACTTATTTGTATGCCAGCTTTTATACAAAAACAGTAGTAAATAGGAAAACAATCAGTTATTAATAAACTTTGGTGATGTAGAGCTTTCATTTGAATGATTAGCTTTACTTTACTATTTTAGAAACAAACGATTGAATTGTCCGGACTCCGGTGTTCCACATAATCTTGAATGAGTAGTTTAGGTACTAAACTAAACCGGCAAGGTGCTTGCGCCTGAGTCCAGTGTACGGTGCACTGCATTCTTCCAACAGGGAGAAAGATTGGGTTGCATTCTTACAACTATTCCTTACCGATTCATCAACAACATCCACTAAAACAACACCCGAAACACTCCACTAGTTCACAAACATTCATTTACTCAGTTCATATCTCGTGCACACATGAAAATAATAATATCTCTTTGCTTTTCGGTTTTTACATCACTACCGAAAAATAGAGCAACAAAATCACACAACCGAATGGACCGGCGCGTTATAAGCAAACTGGTTGTGAACTTGTGGTTAGTTGAACTGTCCGAAGCGGAATGCTATTGTTTTGTCTTCTTCTTGTGTATGGAAACGTTTCGCCGTCTCGTTTCCTCGGAGAAAGGCGCCAACGCCAAGCCAATGCGCTGGCGCCGTTCCTCCGGGATGGTATTCAAGTCAAGAAACAAAAGCTCTTTTGAAACGAGTTAGGTTGCTTGCCCTCAGGTGGCAGTCAAGGAATTATGAGTACCTATTGAGTTCGAGGGCCCAATAAAAGAGCACGAATCATTTTGACGCTAAATAGGCGGGATACGTTGAGATCTTTAATCCATAAGCTTTGGAGTTTACTCAAAAGCTCAAACTGGTTTTCAAGCTTCGTTTCGAAAAGTGTTTAAACCAGCTTACAGATACCTACTACTAGGTTGGGAACAAGAATTCCCGAGCAAAGGTGATAAAAACACCACATTCGAACCTCAAAAGCCTGATCCATCTAGGTAGGGGAGAGTATGATAATACCGCGCGGTTGATAATACCGCGCCCCAGTGTATCATAATATCTACCTATAGAAAGCTAGCTGTGTATGCATCACGTGATCGCCCATGCGATTGAGAAACCCCTCTCCGCCCGCCAGTGGCCCACAAACAATGGTACGAATGATACGTATGCATAGAACTTTCGAGTGCGTTTCTTATAATTTTTCTGTTACTGATGAATCCAGGTATGTCCCTCTTTTTTTAAGCTAAATTATGTAGTAGTAATGTAATTTGTAGCGTAATTTAGTGTTACTTAAAGTAGATATGAGTTTTAGGGCCAAAATGTTGCTTGTAAAATTCTATTGTGGTGGCAAAACAAAATGACGTAGGCTGACAATACCGCGCTCAAGGCGCGGTATTGTCAAACGGGGCGCGGTATTATCAATTGCATATAATATTATTATTTTTCTTTTACAGATGGCTGAAAGTGCACCAAAAAGAAAAAAGGGGTCTTGAGATCCATTTCAAATGAAAGCTGCTTTAGAAGCTGTAAATGGTGGGAGGAAAATAAAGGAAGTAGCAAGAGCATTTATGCTTCCAGAATCATCAATAAGAGATAGATAAAAAAAGGAGAATACTATGACCCTCGACTTGGCCGAAAGGCAACATTTTCAAAAGAAGATGAAAAGGAGTTAGCTGACCACATTATTATGTTGTCTAAAACATTTTTTGGAATCTCACAGCAACAGCTACGCAAACTGGCTTATGAGTTTGCGGTTGCAAAAAATATTAAAAACATTTTTTCAACAGAGAAGGGCATGGCTGGTAAATGCTGGGTGTATGCATTTTTAAAAAGAAATCCTAGGATCTATTTACGACTTCCGGAGCCAACAAGTATGAATAGAGTGTTAGGAAAAGCTTTAGCAAAAGGAAAATCTGTGAAGAGAAGAGTGTTAATTTCTAGCAGTGAAGAAAGCAATGATGACATTCCCTTAGCACAATTATGTGATGATGATGATGACGATGAGGTAAGCTCAGATACTGAAAATGGCAATACTAATGATATATGTAAATTATGTGGTGAATTCGGACGCAACAATGAAATTTGGTTGTATGTAATGTAGTGGAAAAGAAACGGCAGAAAATTATATTTGCGACTATCATTAAGATAAATTATAAGCACTATACCTAGTAATGTACAATGGCTGCGAATGATGCCTAAATAAATGTTGATTAACCTATGTATCGCCTATTATTTTTAACGCACGGTATTATCAAACCGGGGCACGCTATTCTCAAACCAGTCTGATAATGCCGCGCTTTCATAAGTTTTCTTTTTCTTCCTTTATTTTTACATAGGTGTTATAAAAAGTAAATATTGTATTTAAATTTGATTGCTAGGTAACCTGTAATATTAAAAATCTAGCTGGAGTCGATATGATCTGCACTAATAGAAAATTATGGGCGCGGCATTATCCAACCTTCCCCTACTAACGAAGATCATTGTTGCCTTTATTGCCAGCACTGTATCCATGCAATAGCGGCATTTCCATACACCATAAGCGAAATTAAAAATGGGAAAGGATTTTTACCTCTTTTCTGACCTGCTGTGTGGCTCAAACATTCTCAAGCGAGGTTTAAATTAGCAAGAAAACTTGCAGAAGTTGACTTCTGCCTGTTATTTCTCCTTTGGTTAGATTAAAGAAGCTTGCGTGTAAGTTTTCTTGGTAATCTAAACGTTGCCTTATGATTTATACAGATATACAGTATGTAGCTCTATAAGTATATCTTCTCGCAATGAGCACTGTTCCAAATCTCATATCCATCCCTGTAAGGCCTAACACCCAGCAATTACAATGCTTCCAAGTTTCAATTCTCACAAATAATTCGCACATTTCCTCGAAGGCATCGTAATCGCGCCGCTACCGGCTCTAAGACATCGTAAAAAGCTCACCTTTAAATGGACACACGACTTAATGAGCCTCATCAAGCATAAAAACTATCGAGGTAGGTACGTATGCCACATAATTACGTGTAGGAGCTACCTAATTATCCTACTTACGAAAGCTTTTTCGTTGAGAATTTCCAGGATTTTCAGTTTCAGACTGAGACTGAGGCCTCGACGCTACGTAAGTACCTATACCCACTTCTAATCTTCTAATAAATAAAATTCTCTCGATTTTCTTTGTAACCAAACTCCTCCTAAACAGCTGGACCGATCGTTATGAAATTTTCAGGGTGTGATCTCTGGGTCCGGGAGCGGGTTGTTATCTATGGTTGATGTCCCTAAACGGCAAAACGAAGTTTGCGCGGGCAGCTAGTATTATATTATACAATTCTCGAGCCACTTTTTGTTACCAAACTCCTCCGTAACGGCTGGACCGATAGTTGTGAAATTTTTAATGTATGTTCGGTAACTCTGAGAGTAGGTCGTAAGCTATTTTTCCTAGCGCTAGCGGCAAAACAACGTTTGCCGGGTCAGCCGGTATAATTTAAAATTCACTGATTTTACTTATTAATACGCAAACCAATTTCCGTTTCGTGCAAATCATCCTGGCGAAAATCAATTTAGGTAGTTCTCATGATTATCAATTTAGAAATACATATTAGATATAAATATTAACATTACTTAAGTACTTATAGACAGAATTTATTGGAAGCAATAAAAATATCTTCGCGTGAGAGTATCCTGTCTAGCTAGGTACAGGTAATAAATTTTAGCGCACAAAAAATAGACATTCTATATTATCTAGATCTTGAATGAACTGCGCTGCAATTATTTTCAGACTTCCTGAATATTTTTTTGCTCGCGATATTGCCGCATTCCAGTACGGGTGAAGGTATAATAATATCTTAGTAGTGTTGTATCTAATATCTTATATTATCTGTCATCTCGGAGGAATGCGAACGGGAGCGGAAAGGCGTGGTTTAACGACCTCTTGCATTGATGAACCAGAATGCTCTAAAAAGTCAACCAGGATGTTTGTCAATTTTTACATTGTACGATATAAATTGCGACCTCCATTGGCGCAATGGCGCGCGCGGATTCCAGGTACTTAGAGGCTTAGAGGTCACGAGTTTGATTCCCGCCTCGAACCACAGACCTAGGAAACAAATATGGACAGGCCCCGTCTATAAATAGCGTGACTATTTTTAATCTGTCAAGTGGCGAATTAGATGGCGTCGCATAGGGTACATCACTCAGTACATGAACAGTTGACAACAAATCTTGGCGTAAGTACAGTATGGCACCGCATGTCACGCAAAACTAGGCTAAAATCGTAGAGAATGAATGCATGGGGCGTCTCCAGGCAGGTTTGTTTTCTCCGTGGTTAGAACTTCCACTCCACATTTGTCAGGTGGGAGGCTTCGGTTGTGGCTAGTCACCACCCTACCAATAAAGACGCTAAGCGATTCGGTTTCGGTTCGGATTCGGTGCGATGCTGTGTACAAAGAAGACACCGTTAGTTTACAAATTGCAAAACATATAATTAAGTAAACTTTAATTTAAGGCTTTTAGATCATGTTAATATCATGTACACGAATTAGTAACCTCAGGGTATGGGCATCCGAACGATTTACGTAAACCTTTTTCATACAAGCAAATAGTAGCGCCATCTGTCAAAATTCTATAGGTAGCCGCTGAGCGAACTACAGCGTGGCTTAGTACCTACTGTTGGTATTATTGGCACCGACAAACTGGCGAAATTATTTCACGCCGACCTTTTGTCCAGGATTTGTCTATTGTCATGTAATTCTCAAAGAGCAAAGTGTTGGCGAGGATAGATTAGTAGAGGAGACAATACAGAATCAACTCGTAATAACCTAAAAAATAAAACCACGTTGGTCCATTCATTGAATAATTTATTTTTCATCGTTTGCGACTGGGTATGACGTCGATCTCACTTATACCTTTAGGTACACGATTCCAGACAGAAATGAGTCTCTGACACGACTACTAGCACTTGAACGATATTAGGTAATACTAAAAAAATACACAGCGTATTTTTTTTCATTATAAAACCCCAGTTTAGCAAACATACAGTAGTGAAACGAATCAACGAATCAACTTCGTAAAGCAACAGGGACAAAAACATTGTCAAGCCAAACTGTGTGATTGCTAACTGCGTAGTCACCGTCAGAGAAACGAAACATCCATTTCCCAAAACTTCATCAGTTCACCGTATTTATCACATTTAATTTTACAACAATAAATATTAATCATTTTATACTGTAATCTCGCAAGTTCATCGTTTTTTTTAAGAGGCAGGTGGCATTTCTGTTGCGTAAAATCTCCAAACTAAACTAAATTTACGCGTCTCAGAATAGTGCTAACTGCTATCCTTTTCAAAGTGGAAAAGGATAGCACAATTTTAAAACGCGTAAAATTAGTTTAGCTTAAGAGATTTTGCGCAAAAAATTAGCACCAAGTCTGAAAAAATATAATAAAGAAACAAAGAGACCGAAACACTACGAGAATCGAAAACAAGATATCATTTCAATCAAACAATTTATCAACATACAAACCATACAAAAATAAGGTAAAAAAGTTTCTTTATTTTGAACACTATAATATTAATTTTGCTGTTCTTTTGTGTCATAAAGGTAAGAAATTAAGAATCTCATCCAATGCCTCGAGCCTATTTTTTTAATCTTGTTAATATTGATAAATCAAAACAACATCACTAAAAGTGGAAGGCCGTACCTATTAGGTACAGTTTACAGAGCTATTCTCAATCACTTCGCTCTAGCTCGGCGATATAATTTTAAAATAAAGTTATTGGTCAGGTAAATGTCTGTCATATTGCAGTGTCCAAGTTTTATTCGAAATAGCTGAGAACTGCTCCCGCCGAACGAGTCTTTGAATGCTGATTTCGAATTCATCTGCGAAAATGCTGCCAAACAGAAACGTAAGTATAGGTACTTCATGAATAGCTCTGCTGTTCGAACAACTAACAATCTTCCATCAACTACGATGACGTATTTTACGTATATTGATATTTAAATCTTGTCGTTTGTCGATATGCCTATCATAATAAAGCCTTCCACGAAAATTCGTACCATCGGTTACCGCCATTTTGAGAATATTGTAGTTAAAATCACCATGCTTTCAAAAGCCAAAACAGATCTTACAGAAGGCCGTAAATAATACTAAAAAAAAAATCAAAATTGGTCAGGCAATACTAAAGATAGGATAGACGTTCGGATATTTTTGACAAATACTTCAATCTATTACGGATGAGGTATTTGTTAGAACATGAAAAAAATCTAGTACTAGGAACGACCTGAAATCTCAGTGCTACCGTCTAGTAAAGACAATTACAGACAAGCTTGTAAGATCACGTGAAAATACATCATCGTATTCGAAAGAACACTCGTCCGTTGTTGTAACAAAATACACAAAGCCAAAAGGAGGATCCAGCACTACTGCTTTTTCAAAAAGCCGGGACGCAAAGACGGGAAAAAAAATAATCGTGATTAAACATACTGCTAGGCGATCGTACAAAAATTCTGCCACCTAATTGGCTGGAAAAAAATGTGAATGGATTCTGCCAATCAGCGGGCAGAATTTACGATTACGTTAGCGATGAATACGTTTTTTTACGCAATTGACCAGCTGATTGCCATTGCAATTGTGAATCATCAAAAAGGAATAGTATTCGCTGAATAATGATTGTTTCCATTCAAAATCATTGATTGAAATCGAAATCATTATAATGATTTATCGAAATAAATCCAATGACTTGAAGTGCAGCATCCAGTTTTATATGACTGCTCCTTTTGGCAGAGATGTAGACTCGTATTTTTATCCACTCCTTTTGGCTTCGAGTACTTACTTGAAAAATCCGTTTTTTATGGATAAAGACACCTCACTTTATCACTAATCCAACTGAGAAAATGCAAGTACTGAAAGTTTGTTGTTTTGATTTTCCCTTAAAAAACAAAACTGACCAGTGAAATTTGTTGACTTAGCTCATCTATCTCTACGCACATTTCGCTCCGACAATGGAGCATCCTCAAATTTTAACTTGATAAACTGTATTTGCAGATGATGGGCTTAGTTTGAAGAATTATGTAATGCTGCGGTAAACGTAGCCTGCAGGTTTATTTATCTTTTGTTCATTGGGTCAACTTTCAGGACTTGAATTTACTGTACAGAATTTTCTCAAAGAACAAGATATAGTGGCACCATCTAATATTTCAGTTTACGCTCCTCCCGATAGGCCGATTATTATAAGTCGGTCGTTAATTTTGAACGAAAAACAACCGATTAAGTTGACACATTTTAAGACTTCGATTACATTGCGATGACGCGTTCGCTTTTTGCACCAATTTAAAACATTATCCTTATATAATATTAACTAACTACAGTATATTTGAGTGAGAGCATAGTATGAAATTCTAAAAGTAGGTATAGCTATATAAGGTTTTATTTTAGGGCGACTATCTATATAAAGCGAAGCTGAAAATTGTGTACATCACATTTATAGATAAACCGCTATAAACTTGACCCTCCTGATGGTCTGCGGCAGTGCGGGACGCGGGACGGGAGCCGCTCAACCAATCAGCTAGTCTGTCACTGTCCGCTGACAGCGCTGCCGTATCATTACAGCCAATCGCATCACCCGCCCCGCGTCCCGCAGACCATCAGGAGGGACAAGTTTATAGCGGTTTACCTATAGCACCATTGCAATGGCTGTACTTAGTTTGTAAATAATAATTCAGAATGTTTAATGTTGAAATGAAAGTATAGGAAAATATTACGTAACTATAAGACCAGGAAAAATTTACAAAACTCATAACCTTATTAAACTGTGTGACAAATCGTAATATGTAATTAGGTATAAAATTTTATCGCTATCGCTTCGCAAATCATATGGAAAGCCGCCCTAAAACTCAATGAAGAGAAATACACACAAATACAAACTTACACTGTAAATATAACTTACCATGTAATTAAGCCTCAACTATTCAATCATAATAGAGTTCTCCTGACTTTAGTTATCTCACGGCAGCCAATCTCAGCTGAGATTAGCCATCTGCTAAGGGAAAATAATTTGTTTTGAATTATGTTAGATGTTATTGTAAAATCTATCAAATTATTATGACTGTCAGAACAGTATTTTCAGTTACTTAATGTGTCCTCTACAGTTGGCTAATGACTATTGAGTTTTGCTGCCATGGACTAAGATTAGGTCAGGAGAACTATTAGGTCCTTACATATGAAATTGGCGTTTCGTATGGGAGGAACATAAAGTCGATTTTTTTAAAATATAATATATATATTTAATCAAAGTATGTACCATTGCTATCTATGCACTTTTGCCACCTTATAGGTAGTTCATTGATCCCTTTACTAAAAAAGCCATTCGGACGGGAATCAATAAAATCTTTGAAAGCGCTTTGGACTGCCTCATCGGAGTTAAATTTTTTCCCTTGTAAGAAGTTATCCAAATTTCGAAAAAAATGGTTATCTGTTGGAGCAAGGTCCGGGGAGTAAGGTGGATGTCTTAGGCATTCCAATTGAAGCTCCTCTAATTTGGTAGCCGTCTGTTGTGCAGTGTGTGGTCTAGCGTTGTCCTGAAGCAGCAGTGGCCTAGAACGATTGATCAGCCTCGGTTGTTTAGCAGCTAGCTTTTCCATCATGGATTGCAGTTGCTGACAATAGATATCCGCCGTAATCGTCTGGCCAGATTTAAGAAAGCTGTAGTGAACGACGCCGGCGCTAGTCCACCAAACGCTCACAAGTAATTTTTTTTGAGTCAATTTTCGTTTGGGGCAGGATTTGGCTGGTTCGCCAGGGTTCAACCATTGCGATGAGCGTTTCCGATTATCATACAGGATCCATTTTTCATCACAGGTAATGATTCGATTTAAAATCCCTTCATTACTGTGCCGGTTGAGTAATGTAACACAGCAGTCGACGCGCGTTTGTCGGTTTGCTGCACTCAATTCATGAGGTACCCACCTTTCAAGCCTTTTCACCTTCCCAATTTGCTTCAAGTGAACTAAAACAGTTTTATCACTAACACCGCAGCCTGCAGCTAGCTCGGACGTGGTTTGCGACGGATCCGCTTCCACAATAACCTTCAATTCTTCATTGTCAACTTTGGTTTCCGGCCGTCCACGGGGCTTGTTCTGCAGGTCGAAATTTCCAGAACGAAAACGTTGGAACCAAAAACGCACTGTGTTTTCTTTTGCGACACCCTCGCCGTACACATCATTAATCCTTCGAGCCATTTCTGCAGCACTGGTGCCACGATGGAACTCGTACTCGTAAATAACGCGATATTTCAAGTTTTCCATTTTGTAAACAGAGTGGCGCAAAAAAAAAACCAAAAGAGAAAAAAACAAATGAATTACGATTTTCAAAACACAAAAGCATGAGTAAATAGCAGTATAAATTTGAAATTGGAATTTCTAACCAAAGAAGAGATATTTGAGATCAAAGTGGCTAGTACGACAAAACGCCAATTTCATATGTAAGGACCTAATATTATAATCCAATACGGAGTACGTACCTATACAAAGTCACTAATTAATAAATGGTATAACATGAAGGAACCACCGTGAAACATTGTGCTTTAGTTAAATTCAGTACAAAAAGAGAACACACCACACCCTACTGTAGAACATCGGACCGTGGACACATTAATAACGATTTGCGACGCTACAGAAATAATAAACTCAAAATTTTGGGCCAATAGTGACAATTTAGGGCGTAAGAAACGTGAATTCAACTTTATCGTAATCGATTTCTGCCTCCCGATTGGTTGACGTAAATCACAGAACCAATCAGCCGGCAGAATTTGTAAACGATTACGACGAATACGTTTTACGTACACAATCTGTTGCTGTTGTGAAAGGCATCTAAACTAATTTGACGCGTCTTAGAATAGTGCTATCTTTTTCCATGGGGAGAATTTTAAAAAGCACTATTTAGGTATACACGCGTCTAATTATTTTGATTTAAAGATTTTGCTCAACAGAATTGGCACCAATATCGCTTATTCTGTTTTAGAGACTCTAAATTTAGCGCTTACAGAAATAGCACAATCCCTCTCACAATGGTCACTGTAAAAAGAGATAGCACTAGTCTTAACAGTACTATCCTTTTCTAAAGGTGCTATTGTATAAGAGGGATATAATACTAGTTTTAGACGCGCTAAAGTTGGTATCTAGTACACATTACTGATTAAGCGCCATTCTAATAAACTTTGAGAAATTCTCTCCTTTGGAGACCATCCATATTCAAAATTCTCTCCTTTGGAGACCATCCATATTCAACAGTATTAAATTCAATTAATTTTGGGTTTTCGTATTTACTGCAGTGTCGCATATCGACTCCATGCAGCCTTGGCCTCAGACTAAAAAACAGATTAGACTAAACAATAAATTAAATTAGTTTCCACACATCACCATTATAATTCGGAATGTTCTACTTCTTCATTTTTATCGTCCCCTATCTGTGGTATTTCTGTTTCTTTCTGTCCAGAATCTTTCTCAGTCGCTTCAATTATCGGTATCTCTTCTTGAGCTTCTACTTCCTCCTCTTGGCCCCCTGTTTTCTCTTTTTCTTCAATGACTGTCTCTGTTTTATTATCACCCTCGGTTTTAGCCGGTTTCTTCGGCTTCCAAATTTTCATTTTATTCAACAAATACTTCACCTCCCTATCTAAAGCCTGCATTTTCTCTCTAATACTATCGACTGTTAGTTTAATATCGTCATTTTTCTTCAATGCATTTTGCTCTTTCATTGTTTCTTCCAACCACGTTTTGGTTTCCTCTATCTTAGCGTCGAGTACAGTGATCTCAACTTCAGTGAAGACGTCTTTATCGGCATTCGCTTCTTTCGTGAAGTTTTTGGACATTTTGAGGAATTCCTGAGAGCTATTCAAAAGTTTTTGGAGTGCTGCAATAGCGTCGGGTCGTTCTCTATGCTCCCAATGCTTGTAGAATATGGAGTTAGTCTTTTCTTTGATCAGGGCAAGTCTTTCTTCAAACTTCTCAGTCGGTGCGTCATACCCATCATCGTAAAGCCATTCGGACGTCTCAGCGCACATTTTCTTGATTACCTCTATGAGCTCTGGAGTGCCACATTCCGCATACTCCTCCATATCAATCTTAAGTAGAACATCAACTACAAAAGCTTCTAAGTTGTTCAAAGCAGTTTCTCTTTCTATACGTTTTTTATCAATATTGTGTAAATCTGTTATCTTCTTCTTAGATGCCATGAAATCTTCAGGTGACAACGGCTGTAAGTTCAAAATCTGCTCATCTGTTTTGATAGGTTCTTTAACTATAACAACCCTGGGTTTTGGTTTGCTTTCTGCTTCGGTTGCATTTTTCTCAGATAAAGTTTCATTGGCTTTAGTGTCATTTTTTGCTGGCTCTTGCGGCTTTTCTTCTTGCTTCTCTTCTAACTTCTCTGCGGTTTCTGAATCTGATCCAAACAACTTGCTTATCGTGCTGCCTATTTTGGAAAGCGTACTATCGTCGGCTTCTTCTTCTGTGACGGTTTTTTCAGCAACGAATTCGACGTTCACTAAGTTCAGGATTCCGGAATCATCGAGATTGAAATGCGCTTTGATTCCTTTATGTTCAACGTTATCACCTGAATTCTTAGCTAAGGCTTCGCTAACGCCGCTTAGTACAACTTGTGATAGGTTCAAAGGACCAATGTTTTTGAGTTCATTTGATGGTATGTGATCTAACTCTGCGTAATTGACGGTGAAAGAGAAATCATCTGTGTGTTTGTTGAAAGTGATAACCTTCTTTTGCGGGTAGGGGTTCATTGGGCCGAAGAGAGTTCTCTTTATCTGTAAAAATCATTGAAATTGAATTGTGACAGTAATATTCAGTTGCAGATTCAATTGACAAGTTTAACAGATATAATAAAAATCAAAAAGATAAGCAGTTTTCAAGATTTTAATTTAAGCCCCCCTAATTAAGTCACACAGAGTAAAAGGAAGTTAGGAAGTTTTTATGACTGATAGATAGTAATTGATGTTAAGATATAATCCCTTACCAATTCCTGGAAACAAAATTCAAAACTTTTTTAAAACCATGTTCATAATATTATTGTTCATTTAATTATCAGTTTTGTTAAGTAAATTAAATGTTTCGCCGAAAGTAAAATATTTAAAGCATATACTAACCAGTCTATCGTTGCCATCAACATTTCGCGTAAAGACCACTTGTATAGGAAGAATCACAGCGTCTCGAACGTTCAACGCAGCTACCTTGTAACCAGTTGCAAGAGAAGCCGCCCTACAAATATAACACAGTTTATTAATACCAAATGATCATTAATCAATTTTACAAAACTAAATATTATAGAACATTATTCAGACATTAAGGCTCTGCCTTTTCCTATTCTACTTTACAAAGTGTCTAAGCTTGATTGAACAAGGTCTAATAAAATCTATTAGGATGAAAATCATCTGTGCGTTAGTCTACACCTCAAAAACGGATCAACCGATTTTGTTGAAAATCTTTGTGTGTTAAGCGGGTTCAGCGATGGTTTCGAGAGTAAGAAAACGTCTGGATCTAAAAAAAACATTTTTTTTTCGACGTTTACGTATAGGTATACTTTTAATAGACTTGTACATTGCAAAATAAAACACAGTGTAAAAGACAGCACTACACATTTTTAGGTTTAAAATGATTGATTTATTGATGAAATTATGATTTGGCTGGAATCCATACTGACATAGCTGCAAGTATTTGTACTAAAGCATTAAAAGAACACACTAGTCATAACCTGCAGTTGCAAATAGAAAACGATTAATAAACTGTGCCCCATTGTCAGTAATCAGCTGACCGGGAAATCCTGTGGTAATAAAAAACCTTTCTTATCCCTTGTCTACAATATCAAGTGAACGTCTTGTAAAATTTCAGCTTTCTTTCTTTTAGCTTCACCCAGGTCCCACGGGATATATCACAATGCCAAGTAGGTATCTTAGATGCTTACCTATAGACAGCTCCGAGTGTAGCCGCCTCATCAGCATTGATGGACCTTGAGAGCTCAAGCCCGGCGGCAGATTTTAGCGCCTCCTGCACAGCTGGTACGCGAGAAGCGCCCCCGGCCACAATAAGTCGGGCTCCGCTACCGGACCCGGCTGCCGCGGCTATTGCGCGTTGTATCACGCCGGAGACACGTGGCCAGAGGTCCGAACATAGGGCTTCGAGTTCTGCTCGGCTCACCTGGTGAAACATTACGAAGTCATTTAGCAAGTTATAGAATGTAAAAATATCTTCGTCATGTACGCCAGACGCTCTTTGGATTTTGGGTATAATGATGAAATTAAAGTCAACAAATTACCCAAACACAGTTGTCGGAGTTCAGTGTGTTGGAGAGATAGTTATGCAATAGTAAGAGAGGCAAGGTGTAAACAAAGCTTTTGGTAATACGCGTGGTAAAGATCAGGGGCCGTACCACCATCTCTTAAAGCAGTAATACTGCAGTACTGTTTTTAATATTTTCATACAAAAATAGTATGTAAATGTCAAGAAATACTGCAACATTACTGCTTTAAGAAATGGTGGTATGGTCTCTGAATAGGTGCATCTTCTTTTTTCAGTACTTTTAAAAATCTATTTGGTAATCTGTGAAATAGGTATACTTTTCACTTGCAAAAACTATATTTAGATAAAAGTTATGCTCACATTATTTAATTAAATTAAAATGAGAAGATCATTTTGTTCAAATTAATTAAGACAAGATAGATGGCGTAGAGGTAGAGAACCTGCCGTCTACGTTGAGGTTGTGGGTTCGATTCCCACTACTGGTAAATGTTTGTGTGATGAGCATGAATGTTTTCCAGTGTCTGGGTGTTTTTCAATATATTATATTTATGTATATTAATATGTATGTATATTTATCAGTTAGTACTCATAACACAAGCTAATGCTTACTTTGGGGCTAGATTGCGATGTGTGTAATGTCCTGATATATATTTATTTATAAATTATATTATTAATTATCATGGCTTTTTCAATTACTATAAATAAAACTGGTGTTAATAAATTACTCACCAAGTGCTTGAAGTCTTTATCATCTAGCAAGCTCTCAATTTGGGCGTAGTGTTCAGAGTTAGCTGACAGCACAATCTTCAGTCTCTCGGCCTCTCGCAGCAGTTTCTCCATCGCGCGGGGCGACGCCCTCACGTCCCCACCTCCGTTCGACTCCCACACTTTAATGAGGTGCTCACGAAGACGCAGGGTCATTTCTAAACCGCCCAGTGTTCTGTAAAAATACATTTAAATTCATAAAAAACTGTTTTAAGTCCAACTAGTCTTAACAGGTTAACAGCATCTTATAGAATTTTATCTACGCTCATTGCTTAAAGTTCGAATTATAAAATCGAAATGTGTCAAATAATTACCTACTTTATTCACAGACTTCTATAATTATTAAAAAGTTATTCATAATAACATCGTTCTACTATGGAAATATTTAAAGAAAGTTGTATAATATCCATAACGATACACGGCTCTGGACTCCTGTATTTGTATCTGGGGTTTTGAAGGAATTGATTACAGTACCGCTATCGGCAATACAACGGTTAACGGTTACAATTATTATCTGGGGTAGGTAATATTTTTTATGTAATATTTTTTTAAGTGAATCCACAGACAACATATAGTTGGTAGTCATTGCCGAGAGTATAGATGGGCCATGATTGACCATAGACAACAACACAATGTCTAACGTTCCGCGTAACGTTCCACCTGGGCCTGTGATTATGATTATGATTACGATTACGATCACGACTACGATTACGATTACGATAACGATTACGATTATGACGTTATCTCGTAAATCTATCGTCCGTAAACCGACTTTACAGACAACTAATTTTTTTGTTACTTAGTCAAAACTTTGCGCTGAAAAATGTCTAGTAGTGAAACCTACTAAAGAAAATTTCACTCCACCTGACATCTTAGTAGTTGCAATGATTTACGACAAAAGTTAGCAAGATTATATGATTTGGATTTATGATAATAATATGAGCGTAGATAAAGTAGTGTATGAAACTCTACATAATTAGGTATTAAAACACTCGTGTGATACTATTAAAAAACTCGCCTGCGGCTCGTTTTTTAAACTCACACTCGTATTTTAATACCCCCCATTATGTAACCGTTACATAAACTACTATAAAGAACACTTTATCTCACTCTCAAGCTTTCATTCACAGCCTACTTACATATTAAAAATTGAATTTTTAAAAGGTTTGATTATTGATACTTTTTGTATAACACCAAATTAGTGTACAATTTGTTTATTTGTCCTGAGTACATCTGGATGTTCTGAAAAGCAGATGTGTTCTGGCGTGTTTTGCCTTCTTCCAATTTAGCTGTTTTTTTGATGACAGCAATAACTGGGAAGGTTGCCTGAAAACTACTTCATTCTATTTGATTGACTGCTAAAATTATACTTCTTTACCAATAGACATATATACACTGGACGTGAAAAACCCCGCGCGAATTTGTCGCTTGTTTATTGGCGTGACATCATGTAGTTCACTCAGCAGTCAGCAGCCACCTATAGAATTTTGACAGATAGTGCTACTGTTTGCATGTACGTAAGACTTTTGGATAGCCGCATCCTCAGGTCCTTATTGGTGCCTTTACCTACCTGTCATAGCCAACCCCAATGACCTGCAACTGTGGCACCGTCTCTACATAGCCTTTATCCTTTATCTTAACTGTTTTGTACTCAACAAGCGCTGCCTTAGTGGACACTGCGCCCATATCAAAGAACAGAGCATACCAGGCTGTTTCATTGATTTCCTGTAAAAAGAAATATAGTTGTTTAAATGTTTATGAGCCAAAAGTCTATTAAGTATGTTTGCTAGATACACAATAAAATATTCTTCCTCTCTTTCTTATAGTTGTTTAGAGATATTCATTCATTGTTAAAATAATCATTTAAAAATATTATCTTTTTGATAAATGTTTTACACACTTAGGATATAATTCCTATTAAATATAAATCAAAACTTCACTCGCAGCGGGATTTGAACCCACGTCTCTTAGCTATCGCTGCTCTTACCGCTGAGCTATACGAGCCATATCTCTCTGCAATGAAATTCAGATTCGTAATGTTGAGGTCCTTAGGCAGTATTAAAAAAATATGTGGAAATAATAGACACTTCAACTAAAGTTGCTTCTAATTTTGACATGAAGCATACCTTCCTCCTAAATATTCCATAGTTGATAGCAATGGCTGTGTAATCATTGATAAGCTGCAAGACGTTGAGGCCAGCAAGTGCCGCTGCCTCCTTCATTGCTCTGCGCTCGGCCTGGTTGAAGTAGCCAGGAATGGTAATCACACACTCTGTTATCGGTTGACCTGCAAAAATGGGTTCATTTTAGAAATACTTTATTCTGTTTTTAACAAATTATTAGTGTTATAACAATTGGATATTTGACTCTAATTTTTTTTCTTCATTATAAACTAGGATAAAAATAATGACGTACACTTAAATCAATCAAGTAATAAAAAAGTTATAAACATTTATATATTTTGTCTACTCTATTGTCTCAACTTTAGTATGGAATTGTGCAAAAGAGACAATAAGTCATTGAAAATCTGTAAAACAGAGGAGGAAACTTCTGAGCCATATTTACAAGCTGTTCTCTAGGGTTATTACGAACCGACTTGCCCGAAGACTTGACGAGTTCCAACCTCCGAACAAGCCGGGTTTCGAAAAGGCTACAGCACCGTAGACCACATCCACACTTTGAGGCAGATTATGCAGAAGACCCAGGAGTATAATCTGCCTTTGTGTCTTGCATTTGTGGACTACGAGAAAGCCTTCGACTCCATCGAAACCTGGGCGGTTTTGGACTCACTGCAGCGATGCCAAGTCGATTGGCGATACATCGAAGTGCTGAGATGTCTCTACGACGCCGCCACAATGACCGTTCAGGTGCAGAACCATGCAACACATCCGATACCAATTCGAAGGGGAGTAAGGCAGGGGGACGTCATTTCTCCGAAACTGTTTACTTCCGCTCTCGAGGATGTGTTCAAGGTTTTGGACTGGAAAGGTTGTGGCATAAACGTAAATGGCGAATACATCTCATACTTACGGTTTGCAGACGACATAGTAATATTGGCAGAAACGCCGCAGGAACTTGAGCAAATGCTGACCGACCTTAGCACTTCTTCCAGACGAGTGGGTCTTAAGATGAATGTGGACAAAACGAAGATCATGTTCAATGATTACGTCATCGCAAGGCCCATCATTGTCGAGAATGCCAGCATCGAAGTTGTTCGAGAATATAACTACCTAGGACAGGTAATACAGTTAGGTAGGAACAACTTCGACAAGGAAGCTGACAGAAGAATTCAGCTGGGATGGGCAGCATTTGGAAAACTGCGTCAAGTCTTCAACTCGCCGATACCCCAATGCCTAAAGACAAAAGTCTTCAACGCCTGCGTCTTGCCGGTCATGACATACGGAGCAGAAACGTGGACACTCACAGTAGGCCTTGTCCACAAGTTCAAAGTCGCTCAGCGTGCTATGGAGAGGGCTATGTTGGGTGTTTCTCTGAAGGATAGAATCCGCAACGAGGACATCCGTAGGAGAACCAAGTTACCGACATAGCCCAACGGATTAGCAAGTTGAAGTGGCAGTGGGCGGGCCATATCTGTCGCAGAACCGACGGCCGTTGGGGCAGACGTGTTCTGGAGTGGAGACCGCGTACCGGTAAGCGCAGCGTAGGATGACCTCCTGCCCGCTGGACCGATGACCTAAAGAAGGTCGCTGGTAGCGGGTGGATGAGGAAGGCGGAGGACCGTGTGTGGTGGCGCGCTCTCGGAAAGGCCTATGTCCAGCAGTGCATAGCAATAGGTTGATTAAAACAGAGGATATAAAACCACAGATATAAAACATTAACAATCACACTTGTTAAATAACAAACTGCATTAACTTTGTTTGTAGAGGTTTATTACAAATACCAAAGAATTATGCTTGATAGTATTGGTTTTTATGTTTCCTGTAAAATATACAGAAGTTACACCAGCTATATTTATCAACTTTCCATTTAATATACAAGAATGACAATCTGTCCACCCATCTTAATAGTTAATACTTAATACTACTCTTGTAGACCCAAGATGAGAGTTACATTCCTTTTTTTTATCTCACTCCATGGATTAGATACATATAAGAGATCGACACAAATCAAGAAGTTTTTTAATGATAGCTTTGTAAAAATTTTTTCTACTGAAGAGCTCTGTACTCGTCGTCGTCGTCGTTTCAGCCGATGAAAATGAAAATGAAAATGAAAATATTTATTTTTCACATAGGCCTAAATAACAGGCTCTTATGAAAAGTCAAAACTCTACCGCCAGGTTCGGAAAGCAGGTTTGCACCGAGAAGAACTGGCAAGAAACTCGGCACTTGCTCTTTTCAAAAATGTCATTGTTATAATACAAGATTTCTTATAGATTATGAAAAATTATAACATATTTTTAAGATATCTCGTGAGGAGATGGAAGCATATTTCTATCATTCCAAGAATCATTGTCGTTAAGAAATTCTTCAATGGTATAGTAACCATGATTAATTAAATGTTTCTTGACAGTGTCTTTAAACCTGTGCAAAGGTAAGTCCAAAACAGACTTCGGAATCATATTGTAGAAGCGTACACTCAACCCCACAAATGACCTCTGTACCTTACGCAAACGGTGTGGCACTATAACTAACTTATGTCCTCCATTTCTAATTGGACGATTACTTATATCTATCCGTTGCTTATAATTATTAATATTTTGACGAACAAATAGTAAGCAATTATAAATGTATTGAGATGCCACTGTAAGAATACCTATTTCTTTAAATTTTTGGCGAAGAGATTCGCGTGGCTTCATTTTGTATATGGCTCTAATTGCTCTCTTTTGTAATACAAATATGGTTTGAATATCAGCAGCTTTGCCCCACAATAGAATACCATAGGACATAACACTGTGGAAATAGGCATAATAAACAAGCTTGGCTGTATCAATGTCTGTAAATTGCCTAATTTTTCTCACAGCATAGGCAGCTGAACTAAGTTTACCTGCCAAAGTCTCAATATGAGCGCCCCATTGTAATTTATTGTCTAAGGTCACCCCCAGAAATACAGTAGAGTTTTCCATTTTTAGTATTTCTCCATTCACAATCACCTTTTTGTTGCTAACTATATTTCTTAGGTTTGGTAGTGCAAACTCAATGCACTTAGTCTTTTTTGAATTTAAAAGTAAATTGTTAACTGTGAACCAGTGCGATACGTGCGCAATAGCAGAATTTACATCGTCAAAATTGTCTTTACTTTTATCTGTTTTAAAAACGAGAGAAGTGTCATCAGCAAACAATACTATTTCGCAAATACCGTCTACATGGTGCGGTAAATCATTTATATACACTAAAAACAGAAAAGGGCCCAAAATTGAACCCTGTGGCACACCCATTTTGGGGGAACAACCCTGCGACTTTGTGTCATTTATGCATACCCTTTGTGTTCGATCACTCAGATAAGAGGCAACGAAATCAAGAGCTCTGTCTCTGATACCGTAGTGGCTAAGTTTAAATAGTAGCGTCTGATGTTCGACGCAATCAAAAGCTTTGGACAGGTCACAGAAGACTCCTATGGCATTCTGAGACTGTTCCCAGGCATCATAGATATGGCTTAAAAGCTTGGCACCAGCATCGGTGGTATTCCTACCTTTAGTAAAGCCATATGGCCGTCCACTGCTGGACATAGGCCTCCTGAAATGACCGCCAAACACCACGATCTTGCGCCGACTGGCGCCACGACTCCCCACGACCGTCTTAATGTCGTCTGTCCACCTGGTGGGGGGTCGACCGACACTGCGCTTCCCGGTGTGTGGCCGCCATTTCAGTACCTTGGGTCCCCAACGTCCATCGGTCCTGCAAGCTATGTGCCCCGCCCATTGCCACTCCAGCTTTGCTGTGTACTCACCGTGACTGATTTCAGCAAAGTCCTTAGCCTTGGCCAGTAGCTGCGCCACCAGCTCCTCAGGGGTGTACCTAGTTTTGTCATCGTGGACAAACTCAGGTGTTCCTCTGTCAGTGGGCACTATTTCATAGTATGGGAATTTCTCTCTGAAAGCAACAAAAAGTAACTTTTATAGCTTTTCATCATTGAATCCTTTTTGGCATCACGCTACCTGTATAGTCTTATCACACAACTGCCCAAAATAACCTGTCAAGTGCGAGTCGGACTCGCGCACTGAGGGTTCCGTACTACAACCGGAGGAATAAAACCATAAAAACCACTTTTCTTATCGAACCGCAAAACTAACTTTGTTTTTAGAGGTTTAATGTAAATATCAAAAAAACTACTTATTAGATCTCGTTCAAACCAATTATCGGTGAAAGTTTGCATGGGAATCTACATCATATATTTTTTTTAGTTTTATCATACTCTTATTTTAGAAGTTACAGGGGGGGGGACACACATTTTACCACTTTGGAAGTGTCTCTCGCGCAAGCATTTCATTTTAGAAAAAAATGATATTAGAAACCTTAGTATCATTTTTGAAGACCTATCCATAGATACCCCACACATATGGGTTTGATGAAAAAAAAATTTTTGAGTTTCAGTTCTAAGTATGGGGCACCCCCAAAATTTATTACTTTTTTTAAAATTTTGTATAAAAACCTTAATGCGGTTCACATAATACATCTACTTACCAAGTTTCAACAGTATAGCTCTTATAGTTTCGGAAAAAAGTGGCTGTGACATACGGACGGACAGACGGGCAGACGGACAGACGGACAGACGGACAGACGGACAGACAGACATGACGAATTTATAAGGGTTCCGTTTTTTGCCATTCGGCTACGGAACCCTAAAAAGGAGTGTAATGGTTTAAGGATTCATGCATGTGAGTTTCTTTATTCCACCATAACTTCAGAACGATGAACAAGATTTTGACATGTGGGATATCATTTGAATTCTTACATCATTCCCAGTAACATAACCTATATTTTTTTCGGAAAAAGTAATTTTACCACAGGGCAGTTGTGATTTAATTGTTTACTTGGGGTTGTATTTACTTTCCTTTGGCAGGAGTTCGGGGGAGAAAGGTGTTGTATTCGGTATAGGTTTGCTCCCTGATTATAACAATACTATTTGCATTTCAAGGTACACTGTGCAGTGCACAGTTTTCGAAAAAATGAAAAAATAATATTTAAATCTACATGGCGGAAGTATAAATTGGGCCAACTGTTTTCGAAGTTACAATGTGGACTGGGGCACCCCGATTTGGATAATTTAGGTGATGAAGAACGATGGTCGTGTTGAAACTTTTAGCGTGGGAGGGGGAAAAAAACCCCACGACTATCATGGTCATTTTAATTTTATTCATCTTTTTATTTTTTCTCAAGAATGGTATTACCTTTTCATGGGAGTTGTATCGGGGAATAGTGGGAATGGGTGTCCCCACACCTCTCCACCCCCTTACCTCTTCCCTCCCCCTTACTTCTGCCAAATGATCCTAAATTTTTACCTTTAGGTACTTGTTTTGCTGTGGTTATTCCAGTAGTACACAAAGTCACAGAAAAAATGAACAGCTAAGTTGCTGGCAAAACATGCATTTATTTATTAGTCAAACTAAATGGCAAGCTTCTTCCAGTAGGTGAAGTTGTGATATTATTATGTTGATTACATTAGTATGCTCTATCTTTCACAACCATAATGGTGTCTTTCATCTTTCTTCACTATCAAGTTTAATCATTGAACATATAACAAGTCAATATAACAAAATTACCACTCTTCACTGGGAAAACTTTGGTTTTTAAAGTTTCCTACCAAACTGTAGTAGCTACAGACAGAAAAAAATACATAAAAAATAGGAAACTTACCTAAAAGATTGCACCATAGGATGGTCATACGGCTTTCCCAGTAGATCCAACAAGTACTTGTAAGAATTCTTCGGGAACCTCACTCCAACTGTGACAGCGTCTTCCCCAAACGTTCGCACATCATCCCTGAACGCAACCACTGCAGGAGTTTTTCTTTTCGACTCCTTATTGAGTACTATCTCCATAGGTACTCCAGGCGACACGATTCCGACTTTCATCCATTCCGACCCGAAATCAATGGATATCACGGCCGCCGCGTCGACGTTTTGACTTAAAAGTAATGGTAACAAAACCACGCACACAGCACTTATCATTTTCTGTAAGAAACGAGTACAAAATGCGATTACATTAAAAACACCGAGAGCACTAGCGGTAAACTGCGGTGAAAGGGCTGTCACATGGCTCCTTGTTTTGACAAAATCTGTGCACTTACAATAACTAGAGCCATCTTCTTTCACAAATTGACATCCAGTACAGAAGTTCTGCGTATTTCATCTATTATAATATGTTGAATATTTAAAATGTCTTGTACATTTTTATTTAGCGAAGTGGGCCAGCTACTTTAGTCCACGTCAAGTTTAACGTGTTTTCTTCTTTTTGGTCAGTGACGTTGTTGCCACATTTCAAAAACCTAAATCACAGACCACAAAACTAGCAAAAACTATAAGCAAAAACTAGACCAAAATAAAGCCAAAAAAATGATATAAGGGATTGAATGAATGCATCGAAATTAAACATTCATTTTAGATGTGTTGTGACCATGTTGTGACTTGTGAAATAAAATTATTCCATCTCACGCAGACCACATGATTTAATTTAAAATGATATTTATTACATTTTTATAGTCTGTTGAGGTCCGCCTATAAAAGAAATGGCAAATATGTACATATTTTGATTGAACATTTTAAATATAATTCCTTGCTCTGTGCTTATAATTCTACAACAAAGTCAAAATCACTAGAATGTAGAGCGTTCAACTAATTTCAATGAAAAATATTTAAACCATAGATATTCCGCCAGGATATCCGATATACGTTATCAATAAATCCCACGCGCGCGAAAATCAAAATAAAAATTTGCTAGCGCAAATCTTTATTAAGCTGTAATAGTTTTTGACGTGACAACGTCTTATAAATCGACAGAGCCGGTTGCACGCACGAAAAAACATGACTCATCCGGCGTTACCTCGTTCATGCGGCGTTACCGGTGTTGCGAACAATATTTTTTAGCATTAATTATTGGCAACATTAAATTGTATATAGCAACACTGTACTGTCTGTCACCTTCAGTGTTTGCACAAAATGTGGTTGCTCAACATGTCTGTTCCACGCATGATCGTACGAAATAAAATAAGTGAAAGTGAACGGTGTTTTATATGAAAAGTGCCACCAAACTATTTATATTACATCGATGATTCGGTTTTACTATATGCATAAAGCCGATGACTCGATCATTGGTCCTTCGAGTGCCTACAAATTGAAGCAGTGATTGCGTGATTACGCAATGTTATTGCAACGCGTAGCTGCAACCATCTAAGGCTGAGCTGCAACGCCATATCTCCATCTTGCTCCCGAGCAAGGTCTTAACGATAGCGTGTGCCTGCTCGCACATCGCTTCGGGGGTCGGACAACTTCGGCTGCGCGCGCGACGAGTCCCAGGTCACGTAGGCCAACCGAGCGCGCTGCAACAAGCTGAAAGTGGAAGTGTATTGTGAAGTGTTGTGCCAATTTTAGCCCAAATCCGCCATTTTGTGTACGCGTCCTTTCGTGGGGTCAGCGGTCGATTGGTTTAAAATTATTAAGACTTCAAAGTTTTTACATACGAACTTTATAAATAAGTCGTGCAATAACATAATTGCGTATAGTTTTTGACAAAAAATAAAAATGGAAGATGTAAAAAGCTTGGTGTCAGCTCGGGGGTTCAAGAAACATGTTATTACCCGAGTTTACAACTTTGTAAAGGAGCACGCAGACAAAGAAAGTGAGTCCATTTTACTAATAAAAAAAGAAAGATTGATTACAGCGTTTAAGGAATTCGAAAATTTATGCATAGAACTACAGAAGTTGGGAAATAGTAGCGACGAGGAGATAGAGGAGTACGAGGACAAATATACAAATGCGCTGGCAATTATTAACAGTGCATTAAAAAAGTTTTCCTCTGGCAGCCCTGAAGTAATTAAAAGTAGCGAACCTCGAGCTCACACCAAGTTACCTAACATACAAATTAAAGTATTCAGTGGAAAGTATAGTGAGTATGTACAATTCAAAAATGTATTTATGTCTGTCATAGACAGAAACAGTAATTTAGATGACATACAAAAGCTGTACTATTTAAGAAATTTTTTGAAACAGGAACCTTTGGATTTAATTATTAATTTGCCGCTTACAAGCCAAAGTTACCCTGAATCTTTGAAAATTTTAGATGATAGGTATGGAAATGATTTCCTCATAATGGGTGATCATATTGCGCAACTTTTAGATTTGCCTCAAATTAAAAATAATGCATCCTCATTTAGGGATTTTATATCACAAATCAAGCAGAATATTGCTGCACTAAAAAATCTAGACCCAAACGTAAGCACATGGGACCCAATGCTCATGTGTGTACTTTTGAGGAAGCTAGATCCTGTCACCGCAAAGGCATTTCAAATGGACAGGGATATAAAACAACAGCCTTCATTGCAGGAGTTTTTAGATTTTTTACAAAGAAGAGCCCTGGCGATGGAGAGTATCAGCGGCAATGGCCACCACCAACAACAAACATCAGGTTACCAAGTAAGGTCAACATCTTCAATGGCAGCGGTGGCGAACGTGACAGCTACACCTCCACCCTGCATCTACTGTAACTTAAGTAAGTGTTCTGGGGATAAGTCTCATAAATTATATAACTGCAATCAGTTTAAGTTGTTGCCTGTAAAAAATAGGATAGCATTTGTTAAACAAAACCAATTATGTCAGGTTTGCTTAAATGCACATACGGGCCGCTGCAGGTATCATTATAAGTGCAAAACTTGTAAGAAGTCACATTCAAACCTGCTTCATGACTCGTCATATGCTGCAAACAATGTAACAGCTGCTGCTGCAGAAGAGGAACCTCCAGTGGTCTTGATAGCTAAAAATAACTCTGCTAACCAGTCTTTGCTTCCTACAGCAAAGGTAAAATTACTGCGAGGAGATGGGACGGAGCTGCATATCAAGGCTATCCTTGACACGGGCTCGCAGATTTCATTTGTGGCCTCTCACATAGTACAAGAGTTAGGACTCAAGCCAGACACAAATAATATTGATATAGTCGGCATAACAAACATGAACAACAGAGTCAAATACAGCATACCACTTGATGTATACTCAACGGTGTCCGACTTCAAAATAAATATCAACTGTAGTGTAGTTGATAATATTACATGTAAGCTGCCACAGCAAAAGTTCAAAAAATTCACCCTGCCATCAGGAATTAAGTTGGCAGATGAAGAATACAACATTCCAAGTAATATTGACATGCTCATGGGGTGTGATGTCTTTTTTCAGGTGTTGTTGCCGGAGCAGACACACAGCATCACGAGTACTACACCGGGTGCTCCTGCTCCAGGCCTCATCAACACACACTTTGGGCATATACTAGGGGGTAATATACCTCGCCATGCCAAAAAGCAGGTAGCACTTTTATGTACTACTTGCGACTCAAGCGTAAGTGAAACGCTTAAACAATTTTGGAAAACAGAAGATGTTCCTGAAATATTTAATGAAAGCTTGCCAGAGCATGAACTCTGTGAGGATATCTATAAAAAGTCTGTGCAATTAAAAGATCAACAGTTTCAAGTAGATTTACCATTAAAAATACCGCTGGAACAAGTAAATGAGCATTTAGGTGATTCATTTAACTTAGCCCTAAAAAGATTTATAAATTTAGAAAAAAAGTTGCATAAAAATGAAAATTTGTTTAACGAGTATAAAAAGTTTATTGATGAAATTATTCAATTAGGACATGGTCATTACATAAGCATAGACGAATACGATTTTAAGACTGATCCAATATATTTCTTAAGTCACCATGCGGTCATAAAAGAACAATCCAGATCCACGAGGCTGAGATCCGTCTATGATGGTTCAATGAAAACAAATAAGAGGGTCTCCCTCAATGATATACTCCTAAATGGCCCCGTGGTGCAAAGAGATCTATTTGAAATCCTAATACTATTCCGTCTGGGTGGGTTTATGTTCACTACGGACATTAAAAAAATGTTTAGGTGTATTAAACTTAATCCAGCACATGTCTCATTGCAGAATATCCTGTGGAGAGAGAATCCTGACATGAAAATTCAATGTATCCAGTTAGACACAGTCACATATGGTCTTAAGAGCTCTAGTTTCCTAGCCACACGGTGTCTGGATGAGCTCGCCAACCTCTATAAAGAGGAATTACCTCTTGCATCTGCTATATTAAAAAACTGTACGTATGTAGATGATATATTATATTCAGAAAATGACTTAAACAAAGTCATAGAAGCCAAAGCGCAATTAATTGAGATTTTAAAAAGAGGTGGTTTTTTAACTCACAAATGGGCCTCTAATGTGCCTCAGGTTCTGCATGATATTCCAGAAACTGAGCAGCAATTCGACAATATAGATTTTGAAAAAGAAAATTTAAACTTAAAAACTTTGGGAATTAATTATAATGTCAAAGATGACTGTTTTACAGTTACATGCCCAGAAGCATTTGCAGATAGGTTAGTAACAAAGAGGCAGATACTCAGTTATATATCAAAATTCTATGATCCGCCGGGTTTCATTGCGCCAATAATTGTAACGGCAAAGAGCTTCATTCAGAGACTGTGGGCTGCTAATTTGGACTGGGATTCTCCCTTGACAGGCGAGTTAAGAGATGAGTGGTTAATATTTGCTAAAAGCTTAGAAAAAATGAAGCCTATTAATATACAAAGAAATATACCACTAGGGCATGCAGAGTCAGTACAGCTCATAGGTTTTGCAGACGCAGCCAGTTCAAAAGCTTACGGCTGTTGTTTATACTTGAGAGTAATCGACAAACAAGGTAAGGCAAGTCTAAATTTACTTTGCTCCAAATCACGAGTCAACCCGCTCAATAAGGAATTAACTGTGCCTCGCCTAGAGTTAAATGCAGCGCTTCTGCTCACAAAGCTAGCAAATAAAATACACAAAGCTATAAGTACTAAGATAAAAATTCACAATGTATTTTTGTTTTCTGACTCAAAAATCGTGCTTGCATGGATGAAAACTCAAGTAACACAATTAAATGCTTATGTGGCAAACAGAGTGAAGGTCATGGCGCAGTTAAGTCCTGGGTGGGCTTGGCATTATGTACCTACACATGAAAACCCAGCAGACTGCATCACCAGAGGGCTCACTCCGCAAGAGCTAGCTGACAACAAAATGTGGTGGGTTGGACCATCATATCTACAAGACGCTAAGTATGAATTTAATTCAAGTATTGAGTTGCCAAAGGAGTTACCAGAGGTAAAGAAAGTGCCATTGACTGTTGCACCCTGCATCGTCACGGCTCCCTCAACAACAAATTCAACATTCGATCTGTTTGAAAGATATTCGAACTTAGATAAAATGATAAGAGTAGTTGCATATATTATGCGTTTTTACAAAAATTGTAAGGCAAAGGCCAACAGTCACAGAATACGGTCTAATTTCTTATGCAATGAAGAGCTAAAAGAATCAATTAATGTCATTATAAAACATGAGCAAAAGATATACTTTGCAGATGAAATTAACTCTCTAAAAAATGGTAAAGATTTGAAGAAATCTCCACTAAATCCGCTGCATCCATTCTTAGATAAGAATAACATTATAAGAGTAGGTGGACGGCTGCAAAATGCCTCCCTTACATATAACAGAAAGCACCCTATTATTTTACCAAAAAAATCCCGTATCACTGATATGATCATTCGTTATGAGCATCTAAGATTATTGCATGCAGGTCCAAGGTTACTGTTGTCAACTCTTAACGAAAAGTATTGGTTAATTGATGGTATGAGACATGTAAAAAAGCTTATTCATAAGTGTACAATTTGTTTCAGATTAAAGGCAGAAGCCTCAAAGCAGTTAATGGGTTCCTTGCCGGAGCAAAGAGTTACTCAATCGCATCCATTTGAAAGGGTTGGTCTAGACTATGCAGGTCCTTTCAGTATTAAACAGTCTAGAGTCAGAAGGTCAGTAATATCAAAGGGTTACATTTGTGTATTTGTTTGTTTTGCAACAAAAGCAGTTCATCTGGAACTAGCTTCTGACCTGACGACTGCCACATTTCTTGCCTGCCTGAAGCGTTTCGCAGGACGTAGAAATCTACCAAGCGAAATTTTTGCTGATAATATGGGTGCATTCCGATGTGCAAGGAATCAATTAGCTGACTTGTATAAACTAAATCGCTCTCAAAGTCATCAAACACTGGTAATGAATTATGCTTTACAAAACAATATACGATTTCATTTTATACCTAGCCATTCTCCTGTGTTTGGATCACTTTGGGAGGCCTCTGTAAAGAGCACTAAACATCATTTAAAGCGTACTATTGGAAATACTATACTTACATACGAGGAGATGTATACTGTCTTAACCCAAATTGAGGCGATACTAAATTCTAGGCCTTTATTACCTTTGTCATCAAATTGTGAAGATTTTGCTTATCTCACTCCAGGTCACTTTTTGACTGGAAGGCCGCTTATGGCATATCCAGAGAATGACATAAGTAACACACCTACCTCGAGACTTCGGCTATGGAATGTAACCACAAAAATTTGTCAATCTTTCTGGAAGACCTGGCATAAACAGTACTTAAGTAATTTACAGTCAAGACCTAAATGGAGAAATGCCACCTCCAATCTAAAGATAGGAGATTTAGTTCTTTTAGTAGATGACAATACACCTCCACTTGTATGGAGAATGGCTCGGATTACAAATGTATTTCCGGGGAAAGATAATTTTGTAAGAGCTGTGGAAGTAATGTCTGCGAACAAGAGAAAACACACTAGGTCTATAAGAAAAATATGTTTATTTCCAATAAATAATGAGGATGATGATGTACCAATTTAAGACACACTGAATTAGGATTAAATAATTTTGTTAAATTAGATGTTAGCTATTAATAAAACTATGTAAAACTGCTGTAATACAAGGTAATTCATTGTCGGTTCTGTATCGGCATAGTTGCATAATAATGTCCTGTAATTTTTAATTTTTAGGTAATTAAGATAATTTTAATTTCAGTCTAATTGTAATTTATATAATACTTGTCTAATTGTAATCTTATTGCAATTCATATAATTTTAATATAATACTCTAAAGAAATTTATGTAAGAAGTGTTGTATTTTAAGTTTTGTTTGTGTTGTATTTTAAGCTTTTTATTCTTTTTTTATAATGATTAGACTAAAATATAAAGATTAGAAACGAGATTGTCAAAAATGTTTAGTACAAACTGTTAATTTTTCTCGTGGCCCCCAATATGTTGCGAACAATATTTTTTAGCATTAATTATTGGCAACATTAAATTGTATATAGCAACACTGTACTGTCTGTCACCTTCAGTGTTTGCACAAAATGTGGTTGCTCAACATGTCTGTTCCACGCATGATCGTACGAAATAAAATAAGTGAAAGTGAACGGTGTTTTATATGAAAAGTGCCACCAAACTATTTATATTACATCGATGATTCGGTTTTACTATATGCATAAAGCCGATGACTCGATCAACCGGCGTTACCTCGCGAGCGCAGAACGAGCGACAATGAAGACGTTGTCACGTTAAACTATCGACAGTAAACCGACTTTACAGGCAACCAATTTTTTAGAATATTTTTTCATAACAATCTCATAATTTCAAAATTAATCTGTAATTTTAGAGATTGATAATTATATTTAAACCTGTTCCAAAGATGAATCCATGAGATTATAAGTTTTTTTATTTTAATCTATAATTAACGAATTGTTTGACTATTTTTACACTTTTCTTGATGCATCAACAGCCTCATAGAAGATTGGTAGTATTTCCTCGTCAAGTGAACCATTGAACTTTTGAAGACATCCCATAAAATGCAGAGAAACAGCTTGAAAAGAGAATTGTTATGGCTTTTTTGAAAGAAGTGAACCAATACACTATAGTAAGTATAATCCAGTCGCAACTTACGACTCACGAACCGATAAACAATAAAAAAAGATTCCAACGAATTGAGAATCTCCTCCTTTTTTGAAGTCGGTTAAAATGACAGTGACATGAGCATGACAAGCATGGATTTAAGGCCTACGCAATCGCAAAGGCACCTCGCGTCGCATCATATGTTTAGATTTCTGGATTTTCTTTAGTTTATGGTTTAATTGGGTGTTGAGGACGTGAGTGAGGTGTTTGCAAAGTGTTGATTTATTATTTCCAAAGCACAGAGGCAGCGGAATGCTGTTTATTTGTTAATAAATATCTTAATTGTGCGTAAAACAAACATCGCATCTAAACGGTGAGTGTTTTCCACTTGCTACGATAGGATATACTTTTTGTTTCATCATGAGGAATTCCAACATAAAATTTAATAAAAGCGACGCATTATGAATTATGATAAGTTTCTGCGGCGCATTTTGTTATTTTCCTCCTATAATTATCAACTATTATATAGAGAAGCTAGGGATTATATGGCAGCGTGGTGGTATCGTTTACATGCGGTGCTAAAAGTGACTGAACTGAACACAAATACTCGACACGAGATAGGCTGTCGCATCTATCTAAAATTGGAACTGGTGGTATTCGCAGCGCTTCAAGTAACGAGTTTACGCCCTGGGTTGTCACCAAAGTAGGAATATGCCTGGAATATTACATAATGTCCCTAAGTAGCACGTCGCACGTGCATTAGCTAGCGTCTGGGGCAGTGCACGCGGCGTAAGGTAAGGCGTTCCACAGTCCACGTCGTCCGTATCCTATGGGTCAATCGCAATAAAAATGATCGCGCACGCGGCTGCGAAGGTCGAAGCCCAGTTTCCTAGCAACACGCTGTTGACGACTGCTGACCCAATGAATACAAAAACACATGGTAATTAATGTTACATCACATCGACCACGCGTCACTATTTTCGCGTCTTGCATACCTACGTAGATACCTATACTCATTTTTATCAATCTGTTACAATTATCACCACAATAAATTGATTTGTGAATTATTTATTATTGTTTGGTCACTGTGGAATTCTGACCTAATGGTAAGTTGTGAGCATATTGTTTGAAATCTAGGAAACTTAAATACCATAGTTACTTCAAATATAGGTCAATTGCTTGCCTACATTAAGTAACGTACACATCCCATATTGTGTTTGCTTCTTGAACCAAAAAACCAAACCATTTTTTTGGGGACCAGTTTTTACACTTTTCTAACTTGACTCAAATTTAATAAGCATCTAATTTAAATTTTACTAGCATAAAGGTACTTGTGGTAAAGGGTTTGGAAAACTATATCTTCCTGTAACAGGCATTTGGCCAGAACATAATCTAGGTAAACTTGCGACCTACATTCAGTTTAACACTTCCTACAGTACGAGTTAGCACTCATCTGAACACAAATAATTATAATAAAACACCTAGTAAAATTTACAATACTTATCTTATTTTGGAATAATTATTCCAACTCTGAAGTCACCATCCTCTCTCCTTTGGAGAAAGGAAGCACCTTCAAAGCATAACTCCCCACTGTAGCTTTCCAAAATTTCAATTACTAGTACTAAAGTTATCAAAACTATCACAAAGGTACAGAAACTTGCTCTTTGCGATGTTTTTTCTCTATCTGTCTGAGTCTGTGAGTCTAATCAACTACGGCTTGCAGAAAAGCTATCAAAAAGATAATTAAAATTTTTAAACTGCCTAGGTATCCCCCAGTAAATAGATAGTACTATTTTTCAACACTCTTTGTATAAACAATTACATAAATAACTCCAGTATGGCTGGTTTTGTCACATTCATACATTTAGTACTTAATAGTGTGAATAAGGTCCGGTTGCTTGACTTGACTTTAACCAAAACGTTATAGTTAAATGTGGCGGTCTGACCCTTATTTCGGAAGACATAAGAGTCAGTATTTAATAATAACCTTTTGGTTAAAATCAATTCAATTCAATTTGGTTAAAAGCCATTTAAATTCAAACTATGGTCTGCACATTTATAAAATATTAGTAGTGAAGTATGATATGATAATTAATTAAATTGTTATAAAAATTGTAATAAATAAAGTAAAATTACCATTTCAATTAATATTAAACCTTATAATATATAGGTAATTATTATTTTATACTAATGCAATGTTTACATCACTCTTCTGAAGGATTGTTTGCTTTTATTGTATGCAATTAATCATGGTTCAGTCTCATACAATATAGGTGCTAGTATAACTATATGTATATTTTTGTATATGTACTAACACTAGTGGAAATACTTGTGTACAGATATTATTATTATTTATTGCTTAGCAATTATTGCGCTAAGCGATTAAACTCACAATAACTTTAGTTATCTTTTAGGGGATTTACTTACTTATCAGTATAATATGTGCTACCTTATTCAATTTGGGCCTAACAATAGAAAATGGTCAAATTATTGTCTAATCACGTTTGTAACATAATACCTTGACTACAAACAATTTGCGATCCTAATATGATAGGCTAACTATCATATTAGACAGTGAGATCCCATTGACTAAAACTCTGCCTCTCGTCAGGGTCTGGCGTTTGAATCTTGAGCATGCACTCCTAACATATCAGAGTTGTGTGCACATATTGTGGAAACTAGAGATGGGCCGAGTACTCGGTTTATACTCGGTACTCGGCGTACTCGGCGGGTTTTTTGATACTCGTACTCGGCCGAATAACTCGGTGTCTAGGCCGAATAACTCGGTTTAAATCCCGGGTATACTGTTTATTTTTTTATTCAGTCTTTTTAGATACTTTATGAAAATTAATATATTTAGGCCTAGTTTCACCATCTCTGTTAGATCATTAACACCTCTATTACATTATAATAAGGGATTAGTAGTTAACTAAATTTTATTTTTGATGACACTTACAATGTAACAGGGAAATGACACTTACAATGTATCTAGTTGAAAGACGCGGGCGGGGTGTAGGTAACAACGCGAGTTCGCCGCTCGACCGGCGCAAACCTGTTTGTACTTGTTTACGCGCTCGAAATGGAAGTTTGATTGAACCGAGTTACTCGGCCGAGTACTCGGTTGGGAAAAAATTGGACCGAGTAAAACTCGGTACTCGTTACTCGGCAAAAGTGTTACTCGGCCCATCTCTAGTGGAAACTAAGTATAGTGTGGAACTAAATATAGGTCTTTTCACGATATTTTTGTTCAAAGTTAAACAAACTTTGAACGAAAATATTGTGAGAAGACCTACATGTCTGTGAGTTTACCATAATGTTCTCAAGTGTATGATGCCTACCAACCTGCATTTGGCCAGTGTAGTGGACTATGACCAAAGCCGTCATTCTGGGGGGAGACCCGTGCCCAACTGAGGGATATAAATAGGGGTTGAAACAGAATCAGAATTAAATGTTAGATATAGATCTTATTTATGGTATTGACGACTTCCCTGGCGTAGTGGCGTGCGCCCGGATTTGAATGGAAGGTCGTGGGTTCGATTCTCGCCATTGGCCACTTAAGAATTTTATAATTTATAAATTGGCTCAGGTCTGGTCTGGTCTTCGACCGTGGTTAGCAAAGACAAACCGCCAAGCGATTTGGCGTTCCGGCGCGATGCTGTGTAGGAGCCCTTGCTTACCCCCCTTTCCAAATAGTATGATAACATATTCGACTGCATCGTCCCTTTCCCAAGTAAGATCGCAGTCTTAACTTGAAGTGTACTGAAAAATTTAAAGAAATATGTAACATAAAACTGAAATTAATTTAATTCTGGCGCCATGATAAGTGCAATCTCCCGATTTCTCGCGTATTGAAAGATAAGTGTGTCGCCGCATACGTTATTTATTATCATGTACACTCACCTATCAGTGTGCTAGTAACTCGCTAGTAAGTAGTAGGTAGATATTGCATAACGCTAAAAATATCAGAGAGGTTTTCGGCGTCCGTAAAAATTGTTTTATCAACGACGCCACGATATGTGCCAACTGCCAACAAATAGGAATGTCAGTTAGTCGGTCAGTGGGCCTTAAATATAGACGCATCGAGATAAAAATAATGAATGAAACGAGAAACAATAATGGTGCAATTATAATTTTTTTAAACGTGCTAGCGATGGGAAAATGACCCAAAGATTGATTTTCTCGATAGACTTGCGTGTTGCGCTTCCGATGAAACAATTTGTACGGAAATTCCAAGTATGTTCGCACGACCCGTTGAAAATGCTGGATTTAAGCTGTGCCGGTGTTAGGTGCTTTGCGGAGTTCCTTGTTATTCGATAAACCACATTATTTTGCTGTATAAGCCACAATAAAGGGTATTCTGTATGAATCCACCCAGTTCTTATGCTACCCAATCAGATTGAGTAGCCAATCTGATTGGCGGTATCAGAACTGGGTTCATACAGATACCTACATAATTCCTCCAAAAAAATCTCTGCCTACTTTTCGCTCCGACATACATCGGAGCATTCAGCAGGACAAATTTTGCAAAGATTTTAGGTTTTGCTTCAAAACTAAGGCTTCTCTGTCTTGCCTTGAGGCCTAAGTATACATAATATGTGTAATTTAGGGGGGGGTCTTGTCCGACGACTGAAGTCCGTCGGCGGTATGGGAGCCGGAAAGCCCTAGAGTGGAGACCGCGTAAGAGTAAGCGTAGTGTGGGGCGACCTCCAACCCGCAGGACCGACGATCTAAACGGGTGGCGGGAAGGGGTTGGATGAGGAAGGCTGAAGACGGGGTGTGGTGGCGCGCGCTTGGGAAAGGCGTATGTTCAACAGTGGACGTTCGCAGGCTGATATGATGATGGTGATGATCGTTGTGTAAGGTGGTCAATACGCTTGCACTAGTGTCCGCGCGAGCAAACGCTGTGTGCTCTCTCCTTGGAGAGCAAGTCCCCACGGGGGTACGGACTCGAGGCTTGCCTTCTTACCCGGGCGATGTGTCGCGACTCGCGAGCGAGCAAACATTTGTGGTGTATCAATAATATTTTGTTTTGTCAACAGATGGCGCCTATGCGCGGCGAACGCGGCGGATCTCCGGCGAGGGCGGCGCGCGCTTCCTTGCCGCTCCCGCGCCGCCTCATCCGACAGATCGCGCGACACGTCGCCTCCAGCGGCCGCTCGCTGCGCCGGCTCGAGGTCTCCGGGTGCGTCATCGACAACTTCGACGACATAGAGGCCGCCTCCGAAGAGTCCGACATGGAAACATCTCAACCCGCGTAAGTTCATTCGTCAACAGATGGCGCTGATGCACGGCGAACTCGCCGGATCTCCGCCTTTGGGTTCTCGTACTATAAGGGTTCCGTACTATAATATAATGTAGCGAGATTATGATGCAGAAGCCAGAAAGTCCATTTACCTACTACTTTACAAGTAGAATAAAAATGGGCCTAATGGATTAACGACCAAAAACGAGCAAAAAATGTATGGGAGCCCCTTTAATATTCATTTTATTCAATTTTTAGGTATTTGCTGTTATAGCGACAACGCAAATACATCATCTGTAAAAATTTCAAGCGTGTAACTATCACGGTTCAAGAGATACAAGGTGAAAGACGGGACGGACGACGGCAGAGTCTCAGTAAAAGGTCTTGTTTTTAGGGTTCCGTAGCCGAATGGCAAAAAACGGAACCCTTATAAATTCGTCATGTCTGTCTGTCCGTCTGTCCGTCTGTCCGTCCGTATGTCACATCCACTTTTTTCCGAAACTATAAGAGCTATACTGTTGAAGTAAGTAGATGTATTCTGTGAACCGCATTAAGGTTTTCACATAAAATTTAATAAAAAGTAATAAATTTTGGGGGTGCCCCATACTTAGAACTGAAACTTAAAAATTTTTTTTTCATCAAGCCCATATGTGTGGGGTATCTATGGATAGGTCTTTAAAAATGATACTAAGGTTTCTAATATCATTTTTTTCTAAAATGAATAGCTTGTGCGAGAGACACTTCCAAAGTGGTAAAATGTGTGTCCCCCCTCCTGTAACTTCTAAAATAAGAGTATGATAAAACTAAAAAAATATATGATGTACATTACCATGCAAACTTCCACCGAAAATTGGTTTGAACGAGATCTAATAAGTAGTTTTTTTGATATTTACAATAAACCTCTAAAAACAAAGTTAGTTTTGCGGTTCGATAAGAAAAGTGGTTTTTATGGTTTTATTTCTCCGGTTGTAGTACGGAACCCTCAGTGCGCGAGTCCGACTCGCACTTGACAGGTTTTTACCCTTTGGGTACGGAATCCTAAAAATCGCCCCTCCACGTGTTTACGCTTACACCTTGAAATAATAATCTAGCAGAGCGGCGTTCATTTTTAAATCGATCGAAATAGACTATCTGTAGTCCTATTATAGCCTGCTACATACCTAATAGCGCGGTGAGGTATTGAGTGATTAAGTCGCCTTCATCCGTAAAATATTATTATGGTTTTCTCTACCTTCAAGATGCACTCCTCCCGTATCCGTAGAAGCGTCTAGGGTCTTGGGATCTAGCACTATTCCTATAGTCTAAGATTAAACTTTATCATTCCAAATGTATGCGACATTTTAGAACGACATTATGCAATGCCGTAACGCGATTTGGCTCTCCATCAATCAATGACAAAGGCCACAACTATGAGATAACTTGATAAGTAATCAGTAATCACATTACAGCTTACCGGGTAACAGAGGACCTTGATAAGACTGTAGTATACTTATACTTTGATTGATGTAGCAAAGATTCTCTTAGAAGCAACTTCTTTTTGGGTCACGTACGATGTATGACCTATATTGATTTCTTTTATCAGTAAACGTCTAGATTAAAACACGCTGTGGTTAAATGAACTAGTGTTTTTGTATATTGTGAAGAATAGTGTTGTAATATTAGTTGCCAGTTACTTTTTAATTTCGTGGAATAATGCGGTGAGTCCTATTCTTTAATTGTGATCGTAATCAAAAAATTTTACTTATGCAGAATGGTCAGTTATTATCAGCTTTCATATCAAGTAAAGCTCAATCATTATTATTATACTATTAATAGTAATAATTTGTGCTAATCGTAATAATAGAGCAAGTAAGTTACACTTTAAGTTACGTTGTAACATACGTTTGGTAACCAAATTCCTAAAACTAGCTATCAGAATGATTAGAAAGTGTTGGATTACAATTAATTGAATCAGCGATCTAAGTAAGTAAGTAGGTACTATGCAAGCGATAGCCTGGTGTTACGTACAGATAATAGAAACAGAACCAGGTACTTTTTCATCAGCTGATGTCCTAATAGCTGCAGGCAAAATCAATAAACCTTTAAGTCCACATTATCACAAAACTGCTGAACTTCTGATGGCACCGACTTTTTCCTAAGTTGGAAGATATAGTCTGAAATAACGACAACTTGAACAGGAAGTATGTGGGACCTGGGACCTGATAAAGGCTCTATAGTCTATACAAAAGGTGAATGAAAGAATTAGGACGTAAAATCCGGCAGCAATACCCGCAATCCAAAATGAAAAGGATAAGCGATATTAGCGAAAATATTATATTGCCCATTGTTATCGATTTGTAGAGCCGAGTGAGTTAATTTTTGCTTGTAATTTTCTACGAAATACGTAGCTCCAAAGAAGTATGCTCGTTACATACAAGATTTAATAAATTGCATGACAACCCACCCATGACCCAATCAACCCCGCGGTTATGGGGCCGAAACACTAGAGAACTTGCTTTTGGCGTGTTCCCGGGGTGCCTTCTTGACTCCCTACAAGTTGTTTTCTCTCGCTCCTTGTCCCTATGTGCTCACTCTTCCCATTCTGGGGCAGGACGATGCAAGTATGGACCGGAAAATGAAACAAATTTTTATTGGACAAACAAAAGGTTACAATTTTAAACTCTCCCTGACTCCCAAACTAGGCAGAAACCCGTGTCTGAATGTGAAAGAAATGGATGAGTTTGTATGTCACTGTCCTCTCTTGATTGTGTATTTTTGTGGTACAGCGTGGCGTGCGGAGGCAATGCCGGCAACCTGCCACCAGCCGACCACGACGACGACCTCACCAGCCTAAGTTGGTTACAGGACAGGAACTTGTTGAGAGGTGAGTTTTAATTGCTTGTCATAGTTTTATGTAAACAATATGTAATTTTTTCTCAAACATGTATGGAATTTTGATCATTATTTTGACAACCTTCTTCGGGATAAATCAAAATTGCTGCACTAGGCAATCAGTTGGCAAAAGTTGTATGAAAATCCATTTCTATTGTGGTTTAGCGCGCGGTCAAATAAATAACCAAAACCTTATTACCAAACTCTTATCTGTCGTGTAATTTAAACATGTCACGATCTTTCAATTTGACATATGGAAACTAAGGAGGTAAATTATTATCAATGGTTTTATTTAAATTTCGAACGGGCTTGCAAATACAAAGCTAAAAAATATTGTTGTTCGTTGTGTGCTGAGGTTGTGTGATTGATTTTGAAAATTTCTGCCTAATTACTACTTAGAAAGAGAGGCACGATCGGCCTAAGTGTTCGGCTTGTGACGTTATCACGTCTTTTGTAGCCAAAACTCTTCTCTACAGAATTGTCTTCTGTACCGAAAACAATTTCTTTTCTAATCTACATATCCAGTAGTACTACTGAAATACTACTGAAATACGAGTCCGAATACACAGTCCGAATGATTGAACTAGGTAGTTGTCTGATTATTTTCTAAGATAGGCAAACTATTTATTTAAAAAGAAATTTTCTATACTTATACTAGCTGACCGGGCAAACGTTGTTTTGCCGTTTAGGGATATAAAAAATAGATAACAACCTGCTCCCAGACCCAGAGATCATACACTGAAAGTTTCATAACGATCGTTCCAGCCGTTTCCGAGGAGTTTGGTAACAAAGGTTGGCGAGAGAATTTTATACATATATTAAGAAAGATGAGTAACATTTATTAGGTATCTAAACGCTTCTAAATCGTTGAAAGTAAGTATATTGATTGCGTCTAAGCTGGGGCTAGCTTAGCAACGAGCCTGCACCCAAACAAAGATATAATAAGCCTTAATAGTGCCAGGCGCCGGACGGACCTAAATCTTTTAGATAGCATATTACCTAGATTTATTACCATTTCGGTGGAAAAGTATTAAACTGAAATTGCGCGCATTATGTTAATTTTAACAGAATCTTTGACGCAGGAGAAAATAAGGGTTGTTCTATGAACATTATCTATACCAATATTGTAAGTAAAGCAGAAGTGTTTGTTTGTTTGAGCGCGTTAATCTCTGGAACTACAGGTCCGAATTAAAAAATCTTTTGGGGTTGGATAGTCCATTTATCGGGGAAGGCTTTAAGCTATATAACATCACGCTATAACCAATAGGAGCAGAGCATCAATGCAAAATGTTGGAATAACAGGAAAAATTCTTCCTTTTGTAGATCTTTCGTTGCGTGCGCTGCTTAAACGGTTAAAGTTACGCAAAAATTCTAATTTAAAAGTTAATAGAAAAGTCTGCGACACCACAAATAACGGCGTAGAAGCGGTATTTAAGAGATTTTGAATGAAGTTTTATTTAAAAACTATAAAGACAATTTCTTTCAAATTTAAACGTCATGTATTTTGGGTCTTTAATCTACAATCGCTTAGAAGCAGAAACACGATTGGATAAAATTTTCTCGATAGAAAGTTCTCCCAAAAGTTGCTCCAAAATCTCAGTTTTTCTAATTTTTATCGGAAACTACAATGGATGTAGTTGTAATTTTATCTAGTACCCATAACACAAGCTATCGATTACTTTGGGGCTAGATTGCGAAAACAAAAAAAAAGTATGCTTGCTTTATATTAAAGCAATTTATTTGTGATTTTCCTCTTCTATGCTGAGTTATGAAATTCTATGATTGAAGATGCGACCATGCAGCCAATACTGCAAGACTAATATCCAAAAATAAAAAGGGATCCGAATCACCTTGTACATTTTTATAATAGTTAAAATAAAATATGTTTTTTTCTAGGTATCAACCTTACAAAAGGAGTCATGGAAGATAGTCAATTGCTAAGCAATCAAGTGATAGTCAAAGTAAGTACTTTTATTAATCCCAATTAATGGTCTAAGATCCCGCTATACAACGATCCTTACCGAGTTGTTTAATGGATGAAAACTATTTTATATCAAATTAAATATGTCAATAGATATATTGCAAATGCATTGTCTAAAAAATTTCAGTCCAGAATATGTTTAATTAATAATTTTAAAAATCCCCATGGTAACATGAACATATTATGATAGAGTTTTGTTTATACTATAAGAGTCAATGTAATGGTAAAATCTAAACGCCTATAGATGTCAATCCACGTTGACGCGCCCCACTCCGTCAAACGCCATACGAATCGAATGAAACATGCGCGATTTTGACAGAGTAAGCGCGTCTTCGTGGGTTGAAATATTAAGCACAGTTTCATTTGTAGGCACCTTTTGATATAAAATAACTTCACGATATTTTATATTGATTCAACAATATCAACTGTACAAATAGTTTTGACCATTTTATTCGTTTGCTACATTAACATTTTTTTACGGTAATGGCATACAGTTACTCGATTATATTAAGTATAGTTCATTACCTGTGTTATTTTTTTCTCGATCTTAATATTTCAACGCTTTTTCAACAGGGCCAGTTGGTAATTAATAAATAATTGGTTACTAATGTCACCGAATACATAATATTTTAAGAAACCAGAAACTAATATAATTACTTTAAAGTTGTCTAAGTAGTTTCTCCAGCATCGTAATATTTGCATCGTTACGTAAAAAGCCGCTGTTCGGATACTATCTTGTAGTGACCTTCTTTATAAATTGGACAGTCGTAAGACTATATTATACTTATCTCTAAATGTTTGTACGACGCAGTTCCCTACACACTTACGCTAATTTATCTCACACCTTTATCGTAATATTATCTGTAGGCATGCGTAGAGTACATATATCATTTGGAAAGATTATTACTTGTTCATGGAATAGGGAATTTGACTTCAAAATGTTTATTACTTTACTATAAACTGGGATGAAAATACCTGTCAACAAAGAAATGCAAGTTGCATTAGGAGCAATTTAGGGGTTCTCTGTCCGTTCTTGTAGAGCGTAAACTTGTATGAACCTGTGACTTCTAGACGTCTAGCTTTATGTGTGACATCTAGCTGTCTCTGTCTAATGATAAATATTAAAAATTAAAAGTTTTCGTGTTTGATCGATTTCATTAGTTCTTTTATCATATATTTGGATATTAGGTGTATCTACTTAGTATTAAGAATTTTTCAAAGAATTGAGATACAAAGAAAATTTCACTTAACTAAACCTCTATAGCACGTCAAAATAATTTGAATTCAAGAGGATCGTCTAGCTGTAAGTTTTCAAACAAAAAATGATAACGTTTTCCTATCCGTAAATTAACCATACTCATTGATTAAGGTGTACTGAATCTATGGAGACTAAAAATTGTTAAATTCGGTCAATGTTTAAGGGGGCAAAAACGTTATCACCCGAAGCAATGTTTCAAGAACAAAATTTAAGCCTAGTCTAACAACTCTCTTTATACAGACATAGATATCATTTTTGAAAATACCTACTCGCGATGCGCTTCGTCACCAGACGATATTCTTAAAATGTCTGATTACTTGACTATATTTCACAGACGGAACCGCGAACACCGCCGCCGATGTGCCGTGTTCCCTCCCCGCCCCGCACCCCTTGCAAGGCTCCCCCCTCCCCTCCGGCCATCACCTACACCAAACCCCCTTACTCGTTCTCGTGCCTCATCTTCATGGCCATAGAGGCGGCCCCGGCCAGAGCGCTGCCGGTGAAGGAGATATACGCGTGGATCATCGAACACTTCCCGTACTTCAAGAACGCGCCGCAGGGCTGGAAGAACAGTGTGCGACACAACCTGTCGCTGAACAAGTGCTTTCATAAGGTTTGTTATGATTTTTTTATATAGTCATCGCGAGCTAACTAGCGGCAGGCCAGTCTCACTTATCAAGTGGCCGTCCCGGCTACAAGTGCGGGTCCGGACCTCAATTTTTCAGATGGTTGCCGCTTGCGGGCCGAGTTGCACGCGCTAGTTTTGTACGGTCTATTTTACGCGCCGTCTGACTACGGCAGCCCTAGTACGTCGTAAGAGATAAAGTTAGGCGATAGAAAGAGACGACAACATTGCGTTTGTTGCGTGTCGATTTTGAGGGCGGGGCCAGGCGCTACTGTGAACTGAATTGAGTGTGTCAGCGCTAGAGTCGCTATTTCTTTAAAATAATAGTGAATAAATATTACTATTTCTTTAAAAATTTACTTGCATGCAATATGAAGCAGGGGACGTAGGTCAATTTACTGATGACAGAGAAAAACAAAATAGAGTTTAACTATTTCAACGCTATTCCACGTTTATTTGTTTTAGGCAGTAATAGTACCTAAGTACTTTTAAAGACTTCCAAAATCAAAGAGAATTCCTGTCTAAAACTTTGCTGTAAACACATCTCTAATATATAAAATTTTCGTGGCAATTTTTGTTACCAAACTCCTCCGAAACCTCCAGTAAGTAGTAGGTCAGAAGCTACAAAACATCGTTTGCCGGGTCAGCTTATATAATTTTGTATTTTAAAGCACCATAACTTGTCCTAGGTATACCTTGTGAGTAGGTATATTTTTCAATGGTTTGCTATTGTTCTTGATTTATGAGCAGCAGCGTGTTCTTCTCCGGCGGGTGCATGATTTCCCTCCGGGGGTATGGGCCTCGAGGCGAACCTCCTTACCCGGGCGATGTGTCGCGGGGCGCTGCACGCCCTCGGTGTTGAGCTTTAAGCCCCCTGGTTAGAGAGCTAAGGCTCCGCCATCTTGGCTTTGGGCCTAGGGGTCATTGGTCCTGTCCAGTGATGATCCTCGCGTCGTCTTCCTCGTCTCCATCGCTACCCGTAAAATGCCGGGAAGGGGACGGGACGCCCTTGCGGTGTTCGGTCGAGTGCAGGAGCAATTCCGTGGAGGTGTGAACACGGCCCGTAATCCGCGCGAGCGAACAGGCGTTGCGCGAGAGTACGGACAAACTCCTTGATTTATGACAAAACATTACTTGCTTTAGTTTTTATTTTCTATTCACAGGTGGCAGCCGCGCCCGGTCTAGGCAAAGGATCGCTCTGGACGGTAGATCCTCAACATCGGTCAACATTATTACAGGTATATACTTCATTTCTTTAGAAATTACTTATATTACATTTCTGTTTTTTTTTTGTTTATTTCGATGCCCATCCTTCTTATATTGTCGAACTACATACATGCTTTCTTGACGCCGTTTTGTTACGTACCTTTTTTCGGATATCTTGCAATCGACCGGTCGAAGAAAGACCGTGGGACAGCTTCCGTTCGACTGAACAGCTCATTGCTAATGGATGCCAATGTAACCCAGTTTGACGTTTATTATAATTGAAATTTGTACAATCACCGATATGAACCTGAGTAACTAACACATTTTACCGTAAACCTTCTTCATACAAGAAAAAAGTAGCGCTATATGACAAAATTCCCGTTAATACGCCACAATATGAAAAAACCGTCCCTGTGAAAACGCGCGTGTGGACTAATAACACTGACGTGATCCGTGGCGTGGATCGCGGTCCATAAACGATACCGCGGTCGGCTTACTACCGACGCCGTTGGTGTCAAAACAAACTTTTATGACACCAGTAAACTGTTAACATTTTTTCTCGCGGTCCGCCGGGTCCTGAGTGTACGTCTAATGTACCAACTACCAATGAATAATAATCAACTTGGACATTTGAATTTATTTTAACAGGCGTTCGGCCGTCAGCCCGTACCGCCAGTCGAGGTGGAAACAGAAACTGAGCCCACGGAGAGCGACAAGAACGCCCCGGACCCTCAGTTGTTCCCGTACCTCGCCAGACGCCTCGCCGACACGCGGACCCCGCCCGGGGACGACGAGTACCTCGCCGCCGCGACCGTGCTAGCCATGAAGTATGGACCCGCTGTACTCGATCAGGTGAGTGAACGACAGAATCATTCGTTCTGTTAAAGCACGGTCGCCTAGCACGAAGAATTTCGTACATTGACCTGTTACTACCTGTCTCTGTCACTCCCGCGTCAAAATAATGCGGTCACGCTCGCACAGATGCTATGACCCCGTCCTGTGCGAGCGTGACCGCATTATTTTGACGCGGGAGTGACAGAGACAGGTAGTAACAGGTTAATGTTCGAAATTCTTCGTGCTCCGCGACCGTGCTGTACCTAGTGACACCGAATCAGCGAGATTGGTGTATATATACCAACCTTTTTCTATCTAAGATCAGATAGCATTTTCGAGAAGATTCCACCTCGAGATGCTGTTCTCCGACTCAAAGAAATAAAATCTAAGATCTCCCAAGTGAGTAGATCCAAGTATTTTTCCCGCCGAAACATCAATAAAACCTCCACGTGAAAAGCTCGTGGTTCACTGTCACCGCCAAACCTGCACCTAACAGTTCGTTCGTGCAGCCGACGGACGTCCACTGCTGGACAAAAGCCTCCTCCAATGATTTCCAGCCCGCACAACCCTGCGCCACTTGTATCCAGCGCCTTCCTGCGACTTTTTTATCGACCGTTATCCGACCATCTGGTCGGAAGTCTGCCAACACTGCGCTTTCCCGCGCGGGGTCGCCATTCTAGCACTTTGGGTCCCCAACGTCCGTCGGTTCTACGAGCGATATGCCTCGCCCATTGCCACTTCAGCTTCGCGATACCGTACGTTGAGCTATGTCGGTGACTCTGGTTCGCCTACGGATCTCCTCATTTCTGATTTGATCACGTAGAGAAACTCCGAGCATTGCTCTCTCCATCGCCCGCTGAGTGACTCTGAGCCTTCTTATAATGCCCATAGAATGGACGACATAATATTATAATGAAAGAATTCGAGAGATTGCAATGGTTGTAAAACATTTTTTGGAACGAAAAATCAATTAAAAGTTAAAACACAAAAAACTTGATTAGATATGATAGATGAATGATGATTGAAATCGATGGTATGAGTTTTTGATACTAAGTGTTATGGACACTTTGCAGAAGATTGTGATGTTAGTGCTAACAATTCTGACAACAAAAAAGATTTTGCAGTTCTTTAACTAGTGGGATGACTTAAAACAGTTCAAGCACCATTGATGAACATGATCAATGATCATTGATTAGTCACTGGGTTAATTGATTAATAGTAAAACTACTACAGGAGATTGTGTTGATTATATAAAAATATCTTTTCAGCTCCCCCCAGAAGCCCACCTGGTGATATCCAGGTGCGCGCGTGATGAACACTCATACAGCGGCGGCGAGGAGCGACGCACAGCCGAAGCCCTCCTCAACTTAGCTGGAGTCACGTCCGTACACCCGCCGCAACCCAGCTAGCGCCCGCGAGCGGTGAGTGAATGAGAAGTTATGAATATCTCGAGATTAACTTCGGTAATGAGGCTATGCAAAGGTAGATTCAAATAAGTAAAATGAAGAATAAGTACAGCTTTTGCAATTATTATAAAGCCGGTTTCCCACCGCGAAAGGGTAATGAGCGGGAAATGGTTAGGTGGGACGGATTCCGTTTATATAAATAGATTTGCGTTTCCACTAACAAAGAGTTTTGTGTTTTGTTTTCCACTGCAAAAGGAGAGAAATGAGCGGAGCGAGCTGAACGGAAATGAAAAACTAGTCAATTTCCACAGAGAGCGATTTCAGTTGGTGTTTTAAACTGGTGCTTGCGGTCGTGTTTTGTTGCGAATTCGCGATGTCCTCGAGTGACATGGAATCAAGTGACGACAGTGATTATGTATACAGAAAAAAAAGTACATACTATTATATCTTAAGCACAAAAAAAAACGTGCAAAACGAAGATTTTGGTTGAGCCAGCACATTCGAGGAAGAACATTGAAAGGGGAATATAGGCTATTCTATGATTTAGACGATGAAAAATTTAATAACTATTACAGGGTTAGCAGAGAACGGTTTCAAGAACTTCGGGGTGAGGAAACTGCAAACGAGTTCGTTTCAAACTAGTTGCCGAGACCTTGACGTAGCGGACTCTTTTTACTCGTTCGATCCGCCCCTCTCACCTCTTTCTCTGTGGAAACGCTGCTATGTAATCTGTCATTGCGAGTCAATCGGATTCCTTAATGACACCGTAATGACTCCGCTCCGCTGCCTAGAACTGTGCGAGTTCATTTCAACTCTTTCGGCTCGCTCAATCCTTTCCGCTCGACTATTTATTGGTAGAAACACAAGTATGCAGTTAACTCTTGCGAGTTGAACGGAGTCCTTAATAGGTTCGCTCCGCTCGCGGTAGAAAACCGGCTTGAATGGAGGTAGGAAGCTTATGCCCACGGGTGGGACGTTAATAGGCCGTGTGATTACACCACTGCAACTTTTAGGAAGTATACTGCCACTCCCACATTCGTATATTGCCACTGCAATTTGTAAGCAATGTTGGCTTACTAATTGCGAAAACAGAAAAAAAAATTCGGCGGCCCAACCCTGCATTTCGAGCATTCAACCTGTACTAACGATTTGTTGCAGGTAACCCTGGGTGGCTGGTGATACGTTGCGCTAAGCCCAGCGGTGGGCCAGCGCGCCGGGGCGGGGACGGTAACATCAAGTGTAAGTCTTCCTAAGGAACGCCGCGCTTTCTGACAAATGCTGCAGTTATTTCATTTTGTCCCTCTACGACTGTACTCTATAGTGTTTTTTTTTTATATTTAAGTTATTGTCAAACTACACATTTATTCCTAGAACTGTATACCGATATGCGTACTAATGACATTTTCGCGGGTAAACAGTGAATTGTACCCTGGATCTAGCATGCTACTTAAACGCATAGCGTTTTAATAGCATCTATAATTACAAAAACCGTATTCCAAATACGATGTTGATTGTGAAGGACTTGAAGGAGACAGACTATTGTAGTGTTATTATCTCGCTGCAGACTCGGTCATAAATCGTTCGAGTATTTCGCTTTTGTTGTTCTGCAGTAATGCACAACTCGACAAAGAACAACAAAAGCGAAACACTCGAATGATTTATGACCGAGTCTGCAGCGAGATAATAGCACTACTATAAGTAAATAGTATTTATTCTGTCAAAAAGGACTTCATACTTGGGATAGGGTATTTCATATACGCGTAAATTATGTTGTCAAGTGCAAACTGTATTGTGATAGAAACGTGTTTTCTAATACTGAGTACATTTTGATTTCCGTGTGTACTGCTCAAATTGTTTTGTTTTTAGTTATGTAAATTCTATGTTAAAAAAACGTCTAATATTATAATAATTATTGTAGATATTTCGTAGAAAATTTCTGTTCCGAGGCAAAGCCTCGCTTAAAGTGATCATTGACATGAACGTTCGAAGAACAAAAAAACAAGGTTTGATATTTTCATTGTGACTGCGCAATTTTTTTTTTTGTTTATGATCACCTCTTTGTATAGACAAAAGTTTACCAATCTCTAGTCCAATAAAGACAATTCAATAGATAAAAACAAAATGCCTAAACTTTCAGTGATATGCAAACAAGATATCTGCTGAAAAAAATATTTAAATTATTATAAATTAATTCATATGAAGTATCATGCTATGTTATTACTTATTTATTAGTGAATAAGGCACACTCGTTAGCTAAGACCTAACTTTTTCCATTCTATTTTTTATATAATACTTTAAAATAAACAAAATCATAAGGAACTTATATGCTTTTGAAGGAAAAGAAGATTTTATCTTCCATTTAATTGGCTATCACAGTGAAATTTCGATTACAAATTATTACTTAGAAATATAATAAGATAGATGTGATATATTTATTGAATACTAAAATATAATACATAATAATCTTTATTATTACCAGTAACTGAAAAAGAATGGAAAACAGCTTAGTAGTTGTCCTGCATTTAGGTTCCCCCTTTTAAGTATAATAATATATTCAAAGTAATAACATGTAAGATGATTGATTAACTTCTGTAGTAAGTGATTTAAAGTGTCACGTATATTTCCGTTGTAATCTAAAGTCGATTATTTATTATTGTCAGTAAAAGGACCCATTTAGATTTGATTTAGGTAAACTGTAATAGGTATTTTACTAATTTTTTTATTGCTACATAACTAGGATAAAAATCATGACATGCATTGAAAATAAAATTTTAATTCTACAAGAAAATAAGATTTTGATTTCAGAAATTCATTTTAGAAATATTGAAAAACGAATGAAGTTGATAAAGTTACAAAATACTTACAAGTGTAGCCGATTAGACAAAGGATTTTATTAGAAGAAAGTGTCATTTTGTCTTCGCACTTTGTATTACATTACTTCTATCTTAGTTTAAGATAAAGTAATTAAAAAAATAGTAAAATACCGTATTATTTTAGTTTTTATAACGATTAGGCGAATTAATAGGATAAGAGTCAAGATTTAAAAAAAACATTAGTCGAGTAAATACTAGATTCATTAATTAAACGTAATTATTTGAGATACAAGTACTTTTGTATCTCTTATTGTAATTGGGTTCTAAATACAACTATATCGTCGGAAATATACATTTAACACAAGGTAGGTTTAAGTTTAATTAAAGTAATTTTCGTGCTCCAACATAAATAATAATCGGAATTAAGCAAATTATATTCTAAATTAAACAACTATAATACACCAAGTATATTATAAATTTTTCAAAAATTTTTGAACATTATATTACAATTTGTAATATTCGGACGGTGATCGAAATGTAATAAATATTATTTAACGTAATATAAAAGTCCTGACGTACTCACTCGCTAACTATATCATCGCCCAAAGCTTGAACCCTTGGACTTAGCACAGAGGTTCCTTTAATGATGAAGACAAGGAATAAGAATGGATTCTCTTACGGGATCACGGTGATTGAGCTAGTAACAAAAAATCTACAGGACCTTTCAAAATTAAATCACGAACTTAATTTCTTCGTCATAAACATTATTTTGTTATAAAATATACTATCAATTAAAATATTTAATTTGGTAATACCGACTTATAAATATTTTAAATAATTTATCGAAAAAATGGCGTATGAAATTAATATTTGACAGGGGCGTAGCCAGACTATTCCAGGATGGGTTAGACTACTAAAATTATGTTAAAATAGAAACAAAATTAAATTAGGTAAATAGAGCTATACATTTCTTGTAATTTAAAGTGATACAATCTTAAAATTAATATGATATGAATAAAGCTATAATGTTTAAAGGTTTTAGCTGTAAGCAGTTTTTGTGTTCATTACCAGATGATCTACTTATTATTGCTTATAAATAACGTAGGTAATGAATATTTCAGTAATGCCTTGCATGTAACTTACCTGTATTTAATACGATTTTCACAAGTATCTTTACATCTTTTAAAACAAATATTCGTTTTTTTAATATTTATTTCAATCGTTAAAATATTTAAATTAGGTTATTTAATTATGTAAGCTTAAACAGTTATATTTAAGTGGATTCTTAGCAGAAGACTCAGTCTTTCAATATTTAACCTGAAAATATGTTACGAAGTGCCTGCTATACGTGTTGTTGCCACATTTACTTATCTGGCAAGAGCAAGACTAATAGTGCACCAATGTTCCGTACCCAAATGTACGTATGTAAAGGAAATATACTTTTTCCCGACTTACTATTGACTTTATTATGTTTAAGAATTATTATCTTGGCCACCGATTAAAATGGCACTGACATATGGATACAGATTAAATTAGCCGATTGGCCACTTGACCTTTAAAACTTGAATAAATTGAAGATTTATGCGACCAAACAAGAACTTAAGGCGGTACAATAACTTTATTATTATGTTCATATTTCAAGATGCTTTTCTGAAGAAAGGAAGTAAATAAATAAAGACAAGAAAATCTAGAGGCATGAACACAAAGTCCGATGAAAAATTATGTACATAATATGAATTTAAAAACTTTCTTGAGACACATTCGTTTTCATATAATATCTGTCAAAAGGCGTAGACTACGTTTGTTTCTGAGACATGTCTCTATAGATCTCAGAGGCGGCCGCAGATATTTATTTCAATTTATATTGCTCTCGATGTCGTCTTGATATAATAATTGTGCAACAACATAAACTAGACTGAACCACGACTGATTTGTGAAGCAATATTTTTTGTTAGTGAAAAGAATTTGCTTTTCATATAAATTTGAAACTATAAATAAACAAATCCACAAACCACAACTTAAGTATCTAGTACTATACCATGATAGTGAACTTATGAATATATAGCAAATAATCACAACTAATTTGGAATAATATTAAAGAAATTTGCATGCGAATGCAATTGCAATCATGTAGTGCTATTGAAAGCCTAGCTTTATCGATTCTATTCTGTTATCGCTAATGCTTCATAAAGTTGAGGAATTTATGGTAATGACATCCATGACATATAATTGATCACATAATTTATTTATATCAATGTTAATTATGTTATTCCCATATATTTCCCGTTTTTTACAGCGTTAGCGATTGTAATATAGAATGTATAGTAAAATAGGTCGAGTTGGTTGTACTCGTATCCTATCACAAAATATAACTATCAAATTGCAAGGCATTATTACAATTTCCGTATTATGATAAAATAAAATGGCTTGTATCACTGTAATTTATGATATTATGCTGTGTGCCAAAATTATTAAAATAATAATAAATGCTCTGATCATCTAGAAATGTACAAAACCATCGTTGAATAAATGGCGAGAATAATATTCATTAGTGTATCATAAAGAACTAACTGAATAGTGTAATGGTTGGGGTACATATTACTAAATGGCCAGAATCATTTAAATAATCTGAATTAATAAATAGGTACCAGAAATCGAGTGTATTTATATGGAGAAAAGAATATAATATATAACACATACGTAGACTAGGTAATAAGTGATATTATAGCTATGTAATAATTAATAAAATAAATAAATTATGCTAAATTAAATACATACATACATCTTTGCTGTATTTAGATGCGTCTTCCATCTTTAACTCATTGATCTATTAGATGATACAAAGTCGCGGAAAAACTCATTATGGGTACATTTTGGTTTAAGTTAAAAATGAAGGGCCGTAGCTAGTGACTATATTCAGGGGGGGCTGTGAGTTTTACCATAGTAAATAATTATCAGCTCAGTTGGTTCAATATGGACGATAATGTCTTCTAGGCTATACGTTTTAAGCTTGAGGTGGATTTTGAATATAATTTTTCCGCGATTTTACAGTAAGTAGCCTTTCTTTTGGTGGTATTGTAATGTGTAGATGAAATTTTTCAGCAATAATTAGTACCTAATATTAGTACTTCGCTGGTAGATACTATATAAGTATATAACTGTGTGATACATTGCGATTTATTTACGCGGTAAGCGGTTTTTTGAGGTGATTTTGATTACATAAGTCGTATGTATATACAAGCATCTTTAAAAAAACTGTTTTTGTCCAATCTTCGGGATTCTATGAATTTTTGAGTTATCTAAGACTTTTACATATTGAATGGAAGCAGGCGTTATTTTGCGGAAATCCATAATTAGCAGGACAGATTAATTTGTTTTGCTGTAATCCGCTACTTGAAAAGATTCTGTATGGTACAATATGCAGGAAAACTTCCCACATGAAACACCACACACACATTTTCCAAAACTTTCTTCGACGCGCGTTTCGTCCCGACACCGGGACATCCTCAGGAGATGAAATCGTAGAGTGACTCTCGTGTGATTTCGAATTGTGAAGTAAGACTTACTACTGCCTGTGGCCTGTCCACTACGTCATGAAATGTCTATAATGCTTTTGACACTTTTAAATATTCGCTATCCAATAACACTGGTTTTCACTGGGTTTTACGTCAGCCCATGGTTTCTGAAACTTATTTTACAATACCGCCCTTACGTTTGGCCATTTTATTGTTAGGCACTCTGACCAAAAATTATCGACTTACAAGTCTTTACGGAACAACTTGCATTACATATTATTTCTATATTAAATCCATTAGACAGACAATACGATGGAATCAAAATGAACAGAACAATCAAATTATGTGAATTTATGTATTCAAAGTTACTTATCAACGTTATATCAACATGATATTAAAATTGTTGCGGCTTATACTTTATGAAAACATTTTTTAAGTAGACACAAAGAAAATGTTAAATATATTTATATTATGATTTATCGATTAATTTATTTTTAATTAGTTTGTAATATTGTTATTGATTGCTATGACAATTGGATTGTGAGACGATTTCTTCAAAACAATTATTGTGGAAGTTTGTTTTGGTATGGAAGTTTTGATTGGTTTTAATTGAAATTATAGTTATAATGGCATTTTTACTGTTACCTTTGTGAACGTGTTGAAGGTTTCATTCATAATATTAAATAATAAATAATTTGGTATATTTGAATGGTGCGTTTAAATTAATTAAGAAGGTGATCAGAGGGGGGTTCCTACCCAACCGACCTTAACACTGGACGTCACTAGTGATTATAAGACTATTATCACAGTTATTATAATACCGAAAGCTCCTAACTAGATTCGGGCACCAATCGGAGTTATTATCATTAACTAGCCGAAATACCATGTACAAAAAAAAGAAGTATTCACTTCATCAAAACGGGCTAAATTGTGGACAAATTTGATTTGGGGCTTAGGCTGCTTTTAATTTCGCATAAATTTTAATTTTCCTTTAATTCCCTATAAAACCAAACAATACTTTACAAAGGTAACGTAAATATTTAAGAGAAATTAAATTATGATGTTTGTATTACATAGGTTCGGTGTATAATTTTAAGCTGTGAAATTATTGTTGTTGTTAATATTAAAGGTACTTTTTCCGGCTTGTGAAAGGAAACACCACGTTTTTATTGCTATTGTTGAGAGTTATTGCCAAATTTTTATTTGTCCTAAAATCTTTTTGTCTGTGTACATATCCACTAAATAAATTATGTACTAAAGATCATTATTTGTTTTATTCATATTTTGCTTGTAGATAAACTATAGGGACAGTATGGAATCATAATTATTTTACTGAGCCAACATCAGAATATTTTTTCATTGGATTTTTATTATTTATTATTTTTCATTATTTCCAAAATTCCCTACCAAAACTAACAACAAAACTAATGTGGGTAGATTCCTCGCCACAAAAGAAGTCCACTTATCGCGCTGCGTGCGCCCGATTGCGAGACAACCTTAGTACGTCGAATGAGATAAAGTTATGCGATAGAAAGAGACCACAACTTTGCGTTTTTTTGCGTGTCGTTTGCGGAGGCGGAGCCAGATGCATTTGCGACCTGAATTGCACTTTTTGTATTAGCGCTAGAGTCGCTATTTCTTTGAATCATCTTGCGGTGTGAACCTTCTGTACCGTATTTTCTTACCGTATCATGTATTCCGTGTATATAGTGAAGTTTAAAAGCATTGTTCGCGCGATTTCCATCTGTTGCAAATAAACTCACTGATCTGTGGTTGCAATTGCAAAATATGTATAAAATTATTCTCAGAGTCGTGATGTGAGATACCCTTAGATCGTTAGATCATTTCATAGATTATACACTGATGTCTGGTATTTCAGTATCAGAATTTATATGACTCTTTCATCCCCATGGATCATATAGCGGGCTTCAAGTCAGAGGGGCGTATAAGCAATACCCTTAATTTCCAGAAGACAAGAAAACTTATTAAGTTCTCATTAAGGGGATTTATTGAATTAATTTTTGTCTTTCTCACTCTCACGGAGATTTGGTAGGTGCGACATGCAGCGTCGCGGGAGAATATAGCAGAAAAACGACGTTTTACCTAATTACTCAAAAACTAAGCCAGTTATCAAAAATCTGTTCTAAGCGTTTTAGGGTATTATTATTACCGATACATTAAAACAAAAATTACAATTACATCCATTGTAGTTTCCGATAAAACATAGAAAAACTGAGATTTTGGAGCAACTTTTGGGAGAACTTTCTATCGAGAAAATTTTATCCAATCGTGTTTCTGCTTCTAAGCGATTTTAGATTAAAGACCCAAAATACATGACGTGTAAATTTGAAAGTAATAATTGTCTTTATAGTTTTTGCATAAAACTTCATTCAAAATAACCTAAATACGGCTTGTAGGCCGTTAAATGGATCTCTTTAACTGAAAATTTGCACGTGCCTCATGAGACGCAAGATACGTGCAAATAATTTCAGTTTCAGAGATTTCTTAAGTTTTTTTATGTCTCCTGAAAAGCAAGGGTAATTGCTTGGCCCTTTTGGTTAGAAGCCCACGATATAATATGTAAGAGGAGATACGTAGGTATCTCCTCTTACATAAGGGGGCCGTTAACTATAATTGTTACGTGAAAAAAAAAATGCAACTTTCAGTTACTGAATTTATTTTGAAAAGTATAACGATTAATTCAACTTAATGGGTATACTATTTTATAATAATTATTACAATCTGTCACATTTTATGTGTGTCTACGAGAAGTATATCTGCCGGGCCTCTGAGGGCGATTGCTCCATGGGGCAGTAGGGGCATTTCAACCTGTAACAAACATTATTTTAGTGACAGTGGTGTGTCTTAATCGATTGTATGTTTATGAATTCAAAAAATGACAGCATTATGTGTGTAGACTCACTTAATGCCTACTTTTCATGAGTATAAACTCACTTGATACCTACTTTGCATGAGTATAAACTCACTTGATGCCTAATTTACATGAGTATAAACTCATTTGATGCCTACTTTGCATGAGTATAAACACACTTGATGCCTACTTTGCATGATTATAAACTCACTCGATGCCTACTTTGCATGTGTATAAACTCATAAGAGCATGAGGCTTCGCTCTCACTGTATTGGTGTAAACTCTCTTGATGCCTACATTGTGTGTATACTCACTTGAGTCCCATGGCGAGCTTGTTGAGCGCGTCTCGCGAGATGACGTGCCCGCAGAGCAGGCGCATGGGCGGGTTGTGGTCGGAGGCCTGTTGCCGCAGGATGGGGCACGCGAACACCGAGTGGTATCCGCCGCCCTCCTCGCCCAACTCCACCTGATTATTAATTACACTTATTGTATATTCACCTGTCGGGATTTATAACAAGGCGCGCTAAAACAACGCTATACAAGACTTGTAAGGCCTGCCCTTGGATTGTGTAAGAAAAACGTATTCATCGTTATCGTAATCGTTTATAAATGCTTCCCGCTGATTTTTTTGAATAGCCCTGTATAACATCTTTGGTTGGCCTAACGTCGTCCAGCACATAAAGATTGCGAGATTGCAGCGGGCTGGACGCGTGCTTCGCATGGGTGAATGCGTGAATGAGTTTTTGTTCAACATTTCTTCTATGTTTCTGATACGAACCGCTAAGGTGTGGAACGCCCTTCCAGCCTCCGTGTTTCCAGCCAAGTACAATCTGGGTGCCTTCAAGAGAAGAGTGAATAGGCATTTTCTAGGCAAGCGCGCTCCAACCTAGACCTCATAATTGCATCAGGCATGATTGTCGTCAAGCGCAAGCCTAACTTCAATGAAAAAAAAATTGGTTGCCTGTAAAGTCGGTATACGGGCGAAAGTTTTACGTGACAACGACTTTGAGTGGTAAAATAATTTTAATGTGAATATTCATTCGTATAGTAGGAAGAAGGATGAAATGCCTTTCACTTTTTATGTCTGTCTCTCTCGCTCTTAGGCGGGCTAACCATGCCCGAGTGGAAGGGACGCGTGCCTCTCACTCGCTCTCATTGTGAGCGCATAACGTGAGCGGAGCGTAACGCAGTTTCTTGAAGTGTCACCCGGCAAACCAATTTATAAGACGTTGTCACGTCAAAAAATTGGTTGCCTGTAAAGTCGGTTTAGTGACGATAGTTGAACGTGACAACGTCTTCTTTGTCGCTCGTTCCGCGCTCGCGAGGTAACGCCGGTAACGCCGCATGAGCGAGGTAACGCCGGATGAGTCATGTTTTTTCGTGCGTGCAACCGGCTCTATCGAATTATAAGACGTTGTCACGTCAAAATAATGCAGGCCACAAGTCCGCTACCCACCTCGAGAGGCAGCTCGTCGTCGGCCCAGGCGGCGAGCACGTGCGGGTGCGACATCTTGGCGCGGATGTCGTGCAGCGCGGGCATGCAACGTGTGGGTGAATGCAGGCCACAAGTCCGCTACCCACCTCGAGAGGCAGCTCGTCGTCGGCCCAGGCGGCGAGCACGTGCGGGTGCGACATCTTGGCGCGGATGTCGTGCAGCGCGGGCATGCAACGTGTGGGTGAATGCAGGCCACAAGTCCGCTACCCACCTCGAGAGGCAGCTCGTCGTCGGCCCAGGCGGCGAGCACGTGCGGGTGCGACATCTTGGCGCGGATGTCGTGCAGCGCGGGCATGCAACGTGTGGGTGAATGCAGGCCACAAGTCCGCTACCCACCTCGAGAGGCAGCTCGTCGTCGGCCCAGGCGGCGAGCACGTGCGGGTGCGACATCTTGGCGCGGATGTCGTGCAGCGCGGGCATGCAACGTGTGGGTGAATGCAGGCCACAAGTCCGCTACCCACCTCGAGAGGCAGCTCGTCGTCGGCCCAGGCGGCGAGCACGTGCGGGTGCGACATCTTGGCGCGGATGTCGTGCAGCGCGGGCATGCAACGTGTGGGTGAATGCAGGCCACAAGTCCGCTACCCACCTCGAGAGGCAGCTCGTCGTCGGCCCAGGCGGCGAGCACGTGCGGGTGCGACATCTTGGCGCGGATGTCGTGCAGCGCGGGCAGCACGCGCGCGCCCGCCAGCACGGCGCCCGCCAGCGGCGAGTGCGGCGCCAGGCGCAGCAGCGAGCACGCCTCGCGCAGGAACAGCTCGCCCGCCTCCGCGCCTGCCGACAACACACGTCATATCCTGTAGAGCGCTCGAGGCTCTTCGTTCATTTTATATCATTCCATGCAACATACACATACTAAACGGTCAGTGTTTACTTCCCATCACGTCTGTCTATTTAATTTATTAACAGTCTGAAGAGTATGAAATGTCCGTTTTTTAATACAAGTCTAAGGATTAGACATTGTAACCACAGAATACTGACATTTATTTCATGGTATAAGACAGAGAATCTCGAATTATAAGCAAGGTTTAGATTAGCAACAAAACTTGCTAAAGTTGACTGAAACCTATTCCTACCATGTAACAGTAACAGTCATGTCAAGTTCATGCTTTAAAGGTTGCTTAGTCTGCAAGTTTTGTTTCTAATCTAAGCCTCCCTTTATACATGGAGATCATATTATGTAGAGTAATCGCAAAGTAAACGTTAATATGGAAACCTCTGGAAACGCTCATCCTTTATTGCTATGAACAGCCGGCTTTCACGATATAATCTGTACGTATCAGATATCAAACTCACCTAACGCCTTCAGGTCGAGGAGGTGCGCGTACTCGGGCGGTGGCGGCGTGGGCGGCGCGGCCTGCGTGCACCACACCAGCACGCCCATGCACGCGCGTAGAGCGCGCTCGTGCCGCGCCACGTGCTGCGACAAGTGCGCGCGCGCGTACGAGATCGCCGCCGACACGCCCTCCTCGCGCGCCAGCTGCGGACAAGAGACCCGGCTCATCTCTGACGACTCAAAAGATGAAAATGTTGACGACCTCCCAATGAAAATATTGACGACCTCCCTGGCGCAATGGCGGCGCGCTCGGATTCGAGTGGGAGGTCGCGGGTTCGATTCCCGCCACGGGCCACTTTGGGATTTTATAATTTCTAAATTGGCTCAGCTCTGGTCTGGTGGGAGGCTTCGGCCGTGGCTAGTTACCACCCTACCAGCAAAGACGCACCGCCAAGCGATTTAGCGTTCCGGTGCGATGCTGTGTAGAAACCGTTGGGTGTAAATTTACTTACCCTTCCAAGTTAGTACGATAACATCTTAGACTGCATCATCACTTACCATCAGGTGAGATCGCAGTCAAGTACTAACTTGTATAGAATAAAAAAAAAAAAAAAAAAAAATGTATCTTCTAGTTCTAAAGATCAGAAGCAGCACGACTACAAGCATATTCAGACTCTGCAATGAGGAGGAGGAAACTCCTACGCACATGCTGTGTAATTGCCATGCTTCGATCCATATGACGGGATGCCACATTCTCTACTCAGAGGAGCTCAAATATTTGATATGGGTAGAGGAAAAATCCTCATAGGATAAAAATACCTACTGGTAATGCCCGACTCACGGGGTCTCCGGCCGGAGAGCGCAGCGGCGCAGTGCTGCAGCTGCGCGAACGTGCTGCCGCGCTCCAACAAGCCCACTGAGTCATCATCTGCATACGGTGCAGCGTGAACAGCAGCGGCGATTACGTGAGGTCGTGCTCCCTGCACGCCGCCCAGGCGACCGCGGGCGCGGGGTCTGCGGCCGCGAGCGCGGCAGCGCAGCGCTGCAGTTGTGCGAACGTGCTGCCGCGCTCCAACACGCCCACTGTTGCTCACTCACCTTCATCATCTGCATGCGGTGCAGCGTGAACAGCAGCGGCGAGTGTGTGAGGTCGTGCTCCCTGCACGCCGCCCAGGCGAGCGCGGGCGCGGGGTCTGCAGCTGCGCGAACGTGCTGCCGCGCTCCAACACGCCCACTGTTGCTCACTCACCTTCATCATCTGCATGCGGTGCAGCGTGAACAGCAGCGGCGAGTGTGTGAGGTCGTGCTCCCTGCACGCCGCCCAGGCGAGCGCGGGCGCGGGGTCTGCAGCTGCGCGAACGTGCTGCCGCGCTCCAACACGCCCACTGTTGCTCACTCACCTTCATCATCTGCATGCGGTGCAGCGTGAACAGCAGCGGCGAGTGTGTGAGGTCGTGCTCCCTGCACGCCGCCCAGGCGAGCGCGGGCGCGGGGTCTGCAGCTGCGCGAACGTGCTGCCGCGCTCCAACACGCCCACTGTTGCTCACTCACCTTCATCATCTGCATGCGGTGCAGCGTGAACAGCAGCGGCGAGTGTGTGAGGTCGTGCTCCCTGCACGCCGCCCAGGCGACCGCGGGCGCGGGGTCTGCGGCCGCGAGCGCGGCAGCGCAGCGCTGCAGTTGTGCGAACGTGCTGCCGCGCTCCAACACGCCCACTGTTGCTCACTCACCTTCATCATCTGCATGCGGTGCAGCGTGAACAGCAGCGGCGAGTGTGTGAGGTCGTGCTCCCTGCACGCCGCCCAGGCGAGCGCGGGCGCGGGGTCTGCAGCTGCGCGAACGTGCTGCCGCGCTCCAACACGCCCACTGTTGCTCACTCACCTTCATCATCTGCATGCGGTGCAGCGTGAACAGCAGCGGCGAGTGTGTGAGGTCGTGCTCCCTGCACGCCGCCCAGGCGAGCGCGGGCGCGGGGTCTGCAGCTGCGCGAACGTGCTGCCGCGCTCCAACACGCCCACTGTTGCTCACTCACCTTCATCATCTGCATGCGGTGCAGCGTGAACAGCAGCGGCGAGTGTGTGAGGTCGTGCTCCCTGCACGCCGCCCAGGCGAGCGCGGGCGCGGGGTCTGCAGCTGCGCGAACGTGCTGCCGCGCTCCAACACGCCCACTGTTGCTCACTCACCTTCATCATCTGCATGCGGTGCAGCGTGAACAGCAGCGGCGAGTGTGTGAGGTCGTGCTCCCTGCACGCCGCCCAGGCGAGCGCGGGCGCGGGGTCTGCAGCTGCGCGAACGTGCTGCCGCGCTCCAACACGCCCACTGTTGCTCACTCACCTTCATCATCTGCATGCGGTGCAGCGTGAACAGCAGCGGCGAGTGTGTGAGGTCGTGCTCCCTGCACGCCGCCCAGGCGAGCGCGGGCGCGGGGTCTGCAGCTGCGCGAACGTGCTGCCGCGCTCCAACACGCCCACTGTTGCTCACTCACCTTCATCATCTGCATGCGGTGCAGCGTGAACAGCAGCGGCGAGTGTGTGAGGTCGTGCTCCCTGCACGCCGCCCAGGCGAGCGCGGGCGCGGGGTCTGCAGCTGCGCGAACGTGCTGCCGCGCTCCAACACGCCCACTGTTGCTCACTCACCTTCATCATCTGCATGCGGTGCAGCGTGAACAGCAGCGGCGAGTGTGTGAGGTCGTGCTCCCTGCACGCCGCCCAGGCGAGCGCGGGCGCGGGGTCTGCAGCTGCGCGAACGTGCTGCCGCGCTCCAACACGCCCACTGTTGTTCACTCACCTTCATCATCTGCATGCGGTGCAGCGTGAACAGCAGCGGCGAGTGTGTGAGGTCGTGCTCCCTGCACGCCGCCCAGGCGAGCGCGGGCGCGGGGTCTGCAGCTGCGCGAACGTGCTGCCGCGCTCCAACACGCCCACTGTTGCTCACTCACCTTCATCATCTGCATGCGGTGCAGCGTGAACAGCAGCGGCGAGTGTGTGAGGTCGTGCTCCCTGCACGCCGCCCAGGCGAGCGCGGGCGCGGGGTCTGCAGCTGCGCGAACGTGCTGCCGCGCTCCAACACGCCCACTGTTGCTCACTCACCTTCATCATCTGCATGCGGTGCAGCGTGAACAGCAGCGGCGAGTGTGTGAGGTCGTGCTCCCTGCACGCCGCCCAGGCGAGCGCGGGCGCGGGGTCTGCAGCTGCGCGAACGTGCTGCCGCGCTCCAACACGCCCACTGTTGCTCACTCACCTTCATCATCTGCATGCGGTGCAGCGTGAACAGCAGCGGCGAGTGTGTGAGGTCGTGCTCCCTGCACGCCGCCCAGGCGAGCGCGGGCGCGGGGTCTGCAGCTGCGCGAACGTGCTGCCGCGCTCCAACACGCCCACTGTTGCTCACTCACCTTCATCATCTGCATGCGGTGCAGCGTGAACAGCAGCGGCGAGTGTGTGAGGTCGTGCTCCCTGCACGCCGCCCAGGCGAGCGCGGGCGCGGGGTCTGCAGCTGCGCGAACGTGCTGCCGCGCTCCAACACGCCCACTGTTGCTCACTCACCTTCATCATCTGCATGCGGTGCAGCGTGAACAGCAGCGGCGAGTGTGTGAGGTCGTGCTCCCTGCACGCCGCCCAGGCGAGCGCGGGCGCGGGGTCTGCAGCTGCGCGAACGTGCTGCCGCGCTCCAACACGCCCACTGTTGCTCACTCACCTTCATCATCTGCATGCGGTGCAGCGTGAACAGCAGCGGCGAGTGTGTGAGGTCGTGCTCCCTGCACGCCGCCCAGGCGAGCGCGGGCGCGGGGTCTGCAGCTGCGCGAACGTGCTGCCGCGCTCCAACACGCCCACTGTTGTTCACTCACCTTCATCATCTGCATGCGGTGCAGCGTGAACAGCAGCGGCGAGTGTGTGAGGTCGTGCTCCCTGCACGCCGCCCAGGCGAGCGCGGGCGCGGGGTCTGCAGCTGCGCGAACGTGCTGCCGCGCTCCAACACGCCCACTGTTGCTCACTCACCTTCATCATCTGCATGCGGTGCAGCGTGAACAGCAGCGGCGAGTGTGTGAGGTCGTGCTCCCTGCACGCCGCCCAGGCGAGCGCGGGCGCGGGGTCTGCAGCTGCGCGAACGTGCTGCCGCGCTCCAACACGCCCACTGTTGCTCACTCACCTTCATCATCTGCATGCGGTGCAGCGTGAACAGCAGCGGCGAGTGTGTGAGGTCGTGCTCCCTGCACGCCGCCCAGGCGAGCGCGGGCGCGGGGTCTGCAGCTGCGCGAACGTGCTGCCGCGCTCCAACACGCCCACTGTTGTTCACTCACCTTCATCATCTGCATGCGGTGCAGCGTGAACAGCAGCGGCGAGTGTGTGAGGTCGTGCTCCCTGCACGCCGCCCAGGCGAGCGCGGGCGCGGGGTCTGCAGCTGCGCGAACGTGCTGCCGCGCTCCAACACGCCCACTGTTGCTCACTCACCTTCATCATCTGCATGCGGTGCAGCGTGAACAGCAGCGGCGAGTGTGTGAGGTCGTGCTCCCTGCACGCCGCCCAGGCGAGCGCGGGCGCGGGGTCTGCGGCCGCGAGCGCGGCAGCGCAGCGCTGCAGCTGCGCGAACGTGCTGCCGCGCTCCAACACAGCAACTCTGGCCTCACCCACTAGCGAGTCACCTACGTCTTCCAGGTCCTATCAGTAAACATATCTATTGGCAATACATAAATGATAATAATCTATTCATCCCTATTGGTCAAATAATAACAGGTGATATGGATTGTGGCAGTTATCTTTCACTGTCAGAGAACGTGGAGGGAATTTCTATGCATGGAGGAAAGGAACTGTATGTGACTTCAATCTGTATTAATGATATGCACACTCGCGCCAACCCCCGTATCCCCATGATATCTTATTTATTACTGTGCAACCGCTAAACTCAGTTGCCGCAACTTGTATCACTTGAAAAATTAATATTACAGCAGTGTGCCAAATCATAGATTGAAGAAAACTCATAAGTGATTGAAAGGAACGTAATATTTTTGTAATAAATTCACCTGTCTATATAAATGCTGTGCAATCGCCTGCTCCATAATGGGTCTGTTGGTGTCTGAGCAGAAGGACTCAGCCTTGGGAGCCACCGCCGCATAGTCTGCTATGAAGTGCCTGTCAATTGACTTGCCCACTCGAGACACTGTTGCATGCAGTTCACGATGATCTTGAAATAAAATTAGAACAGAAAACATGATCTACACACGTAACTACATAACAGTAAGTTTTATTTTCCTCATACTGCATAGTACACTTTCTTGCTTAAGATGTGTTTTTGTTTGGATCCCTGTGTGTTTCTATACTTACTAATAAATTGTATTGAATTTAGTATTTATTACCTGTGGAAAGTTGGAACACAGACTGTTTAACTGACGATGCCAGGTCATTTACAATCTTTGCTTGACTTTGTGATAGAAGAGTGTTTGGAGGCTCTGTAAAGAAAAGCAGCATAATGCAAATAATTGCTTTCAAAACAGGCATAACTTCATGAAGTATTTAAATATAACAAAGAATGTAAATTAAGTAAACAAAGTTTAAATCGGTCTAAGGCTAGGCGCAAGCATCATTCAACCTCATCGTTGCCATTGCGGCGAGAGCGTTGATTCCTACGGTCACCATGGTCTCTCCTGTCCCAAAAGTGCCGGTCGCTTCCACCGCCATAGTGCCCTTAACGACATCATCCGGAGGTCTCTTGCTACCGCCCACGTGCCAGCTGTATTAGAACCAACTGGTCTGGCGCGTGGTGATGGCAAGAGACCCGATGGGATGACGCTTGTTCCCTGGCGTTTAGGGAGGTCGCTTGTTTGGGACGCAACTTGTGCTGACACCCTGGCTGCGTCCCACATTGAGGCGACCTCCTCTATGGCGGGGGCTGCGGCTACTAGTGCCGAACGGGCCAAGGGACGCAAATATGAATCTCTTGACAAGATTTTCATATTTGCGCCTTTTGGTGTGGAGACTCTGGGGCCGTGGGGCCCGGGGGCTCGAGCTCTTTTTGAAGAAATTTCAAAGAGAGTTATCGAGTCTACTGGGGATCCAAGAGCTGGCAGCTACCTTGGCCAACGTATTAGTTTGGCCATCCAAAGAGGCAATGCTGCCAGTATCTTGGGTACCATGCCTCGTTGCGATGGACTTGATGAGGTTTTAAATTTATAACCTAGTTTATAGTCTGCTATTTTTATTTTAAATCTTTTTATGTACATATATTTAAGTATTAGTTATAATTTTCATTTTTTGTTAATACTTAAGTAAACAAAGTGTAAATGTAATTTAAGTGTAACACAGAATTTTTTTATTCACACAAGAACACCACTGCTAGGGAGGCCACTGCTAGCTTTTTTAGACTGACTGATGACTAGACATATCACTGGTCCTAAAAACTTATGAGAATTTTGAGCCCTAAAATTAGGCAAGGTATCATTTATAGTGGTGGCCCCATGGGCATGTACAACTCAGGTAGGTACATATTATCACTAAATTTGTGAGTTTTATAGTACCTATTAAATTCAGTCTTTTTTTTTATTTCAAGACTTAAAAAATCAAAATACTAGGTAATTAATATCTTGAACAAGAGAAAGTGGAAAACGCCATTTCATTGTTTCCGATTAGTGGCCTTTTCTATTGTATTCACACTTACGCTGAGCTATCTCTCGCCTGAGTTCTTCAACCTGGTAGATTACGTCCTCCAAAACTTTGCTTGTGTGATCATTCAAGGCAGTGAATTTAGAAGTAGCTTTATCCAAATCTTGTTCGACACCCAAGCAAGAATCCATTGTTTATTTTTAGTATTAAGTTTTACCCCTCAAAATTAAATTTCCTCAGAGACCTTCTTGATAAAATGAAGCAATCAACCAACACAAAATATTTTAACTGATCTATGCGATATTTTCATTTGATGAAAATATTTCAATTATTTAAAAACAAAATATTTTCAGTTTTTTTGTGACATGTCCATTTTTTATTTTTAGTCTGTTGAAATCATAGACAAAAACAAATTCTATGTCACAGATTGTAATAACCTCATACAGCAAACAGCCCACTTGACCTACGACTTGAGATCGTGTAGATATCACTTTATAAACCAATCTTTCATCAGTCTTTGTCTTTATTGTTCATGGCTCAATCTGAGGTTCATGGTTCGCCATGTTGATATATCTGTCAAAAATTAATCATTCTTTCCAAATTCTTTCACTATAGTAATCTGTGGTTCAAATTGCACAATTTTCCTAGAGTTTGGCTAGGTTAAAGTTTACTGAAGTCTTTTTAGTCTTAAAAAAACTGCCTGGAAACAAGTAACTATGGCGCAAAGTAAGTTGAACGACATGGCGGGTAAGTTCGCCAAGGGTGGGCCTCCCGGGCTGGGCATCGGCTTGAAAGTGGCTGCCGTATTGGGCGCAGGGGCGTATGGAATTTCCCAATCACTGTTTACAGTCGAGGGAGGTCATCGCGCTATCATGTTCAACAGAATCGGCGGGATACAGCAGCACGTCATGGCAGAAGGTTTGCACTTCAGGATCCCCTGGTTCCAATATCCCATCATTTATGACATAAGATCGAGGCCCCGCAAGATTTCCTCTCCCACCGGCTCCAAGGACTTACAGATGGTTAATATCTCATTGAGAGTGTTGTCTCGCCCTGATGCGCAGAGCCTGCCCACCATGTACAGGCAACTGGGTACAGATTACGACGAGAAAGTGTTGCCGTCCATTTGTAACGAGGTTTTAAAGTCGGTAGTCGCTAAATTTAACGCTTCTCAGCTTATAACTCAGCGTCAGCAGGTGTCGCTGTTAATAAGGCGGGAGTTGGTGGAGAGAGCTGCGGACTTCAATATAATTCTGGACGATGTGTCCCTCACTGAGTTAAGTTTTGGCAAGGAATACACGGCAGCCGTTGAAGCCAAACAGGTGGCACAGCAGGAAGCACAGCGAGCTGCTTTTGTAGTGGAGAGAGCTAAGCAAGAACGTCAGCAGAAAATTGTGCAGGCCGAGGGAGAAGCTGAGGCTGCCGAGATGTTGGGTAAAGCCATGGGAATGAACCCGGGCTACCTGAAACTGAGGAAAATTCGAGCCGCCCAAAGTATCGCAAGAATGATTGCACAGTCACAAAACAGAGTGTTCCTAGGTGGAAACAGCTTGATGATCAACCTCTCGGATCCATCCTTTGATGATTTATCAGAGAAACTCACAAAGAAGAAGTAACATGAGGCTGAGGAAGAGTATGCCACAAGCGTGCAGCCTGCGCCTACTCTTTCCGAAGAAGAAACTGTGGTTATAATCAGTGGCGCTGCTTCAGTGGCTGTTTAGCATTTGTTTTCTCTTACAAGCATTTTGCTATGTGTATAAATATAATATGTAATACTGTACTGTCTTGATAAATATTGCATTTTAAAGTTACTTAGTAGTAGGTATAGTTTGTATGGAAATTGGTTTGACACAATAAAATTAAAAATGTCTATCAATTTTTTATTTCATCCTCTTCAAATCTACTTATTGTAATAGAATTTTCTGTAATAGGATTTTCCTGTAATAGGATTTTCATCTGAGAAATATGAATAATGAAGATGGAGTGTGCTTACTTAGAAACCTATTTTTGATTTATTGGGCAAACCCCATAAAAATGCCCTTCTATCCTAAAAAATCTGAAATAATTAGGATTACAACAAGGAAACAATAGGAATACTTAAACATATTTTTTACAGGAAAAAAAAAATCAACGCTCTTATTAGAATACTTTTTTTGATAACAATAATGCGCCAAAAACAGTTAGGTTTGCGGTTTGCCAACAAAAGTACCTATGTGTAAATTATATTCGTTAATTCATGAACAGTGTTTCTTTTAACGTTTTACTTCTTTAATAGTATGGAACCTTCGGTGCGCGAGTCCGACTCGCACTTGGGCGGTTTGTTTTTAAGTTATCTAGGTTGTAGGATGTGGGATATACAGATTTCGGGAAAGCATTCCAAACGTTAGCAATGCGTACTAAAAATTAAGCAAAAAGCTTTGTGTAGGTAACTAGGTACCTAGGTAAACCGTAAAAATATCACTTTTACATTAACCTGTCATTAGGAAGAATAGGTATTATAATCAGATATCAAGAACTTTTAGTATAAAAGATTTTATTGAAAAGAACATAGCCAGAATAATAATTTATTAAACAAATTTAATGATGATTACATACTACATTTTTACTAAAAACCACATTATTTATCAGATGTAAACAAATCTACTTCTTGAGTGCGGAAGGCTGTGGCAGTCTAAATTTGGACATCTCGATTTCAGCTTCAAAGTAACTCATATTGTCATAACAGAAATACTCGGGCACTTTGTACGGTCCTGCCTTCTTAGGGTCTACTCCAGGCCCGAGAGGCTCTGATGCTGGGTGTATGACAGCACTGCTGAGACCTGGGACATCAGCATTTACTTTTGCAGATGCTGGTGGCGGCGAGGCTGACGAGCCAGAACCCTGGGCTTGTCCAGTCCCCTCACTGTATAATCTTACTAACGTTCTAAAAACATCGATTCGCAACACGGGCCTCCTCAGCATTTTTGTGATCTAGTTGATCTAGTTTTATTATCGAAACGAATACAGACTTTATAGTCAGTTACACAATAATTTTAGGAATATTGGACATAGACAACATGTAGACAACCCACATGCACTTGGACGCACTAGTTGTGTGGTGATGTGGTCTGTGTTGACGCAAATGACAAAGAACTTTACAGGATGGAATATATAGGTATAGGTCGCACAACCAAAGTTGAGGCGAACACGGCACTCACACTAACGTAATATTTGCATACAAGGTGTTTCATTTTTGTAAGATGTAAGACGGGACATCAGTTTATACAATTCAGTCATAATGACATTAGATCTGTCTTTTTTACGTTTTCTCATTAAATTCAATTTCACGACTTTGTCCATGTTGTTTTTGCATCCTGTTGTCGAAGAAGATGTTATAGTAATACCGCCACAAAATATTGTTACGTTTGAAGATTGGAATGAAAACACTTGACGACCATTTTATTTTGCACTTCTCGAAATGTATCTCTTGATCGTTTGTAGTTTGATTGACTGATTGACAGAATGACTTAACATAGCGTAAGGTATAAAATGGTATTCTGTGTCAATAGGTACAAATAACAAGTATTTAATAATAAGTAATATATAAATCTAACGTTGTATTGTTATAAAAGCAAAATCACAATCAAAACAAAATTATAACTCAATTTCTATTTAAAAAAGTGAACCGCCTTCAAAAAACATACCCTGAAAAAATTCTAATAATATGAGCACAAAATAATTTTCTAATAATATGTGGAGTATCCGGTATTAAGTATACCCATTTTTTTTCATAAAACACTCTGTATCATTCTCTGTCAAATGTCAGCGCATCGGCGTATACAGATTACAGATACAAACTTTGCTTGTGTTGTTCGCCTCAACTCTCGCTGTGCGAGTTGCGACCTCTCGGATGCGACCTATACTACTCTTTAACGAGAGCTTTACAGCTTTACGCTTTACATCTTTACAGCTTACCTAGGTACTCTATGCAAAAAAGTGAGGTGGAGAATGCAGAGAATTTTTGACAACAAGTAGGTAAGGTACATAATTACTTTGACAATTTTAACAGTGACAGCCTCAGGTGACAGCTGACAATTACTAATAAGCAAAGAATCTTCTTCTTCTTTTCTTGCTGTGTTTCTTGCTTTATGGCTTTCTGTTGAGCATTCTGTAGTGCCAAAACAGCACAAAGCACTTCGCCAATGTCGAGTATCTTGAAGGAAAGGACTATATAGTTCATGTACTGACCAAGAAAATAATAAGATGGTGTCAATAGTACCTAACTCGTAACTCGATGAACATTTCAACAAATCTTGGCGCTCATAATGGCGCGGCATTTCACGCAAGTCTAGGTTAGTATGAACCCACGAACCTAATCTATGGTATGAACTATGAATCAATGCAATGAATATACTCTCTCGTTAGAGAGTATATGTGTTCTGTGGAATATACCAATGATGAAAGATTCTAAGAGGATCTGCTGCATTTTACTTATCTATCGTTATATGACGTATTTTTGAATGAAACATATAAAACTATTTCCATGCCTTTCTCATTCATGGAAAGCTACGTTATTAGAACGAGACAGGCGGATTATGTTATTGCGTAAACGCGTTACGCAAATGTCAAATGACGTCATACGATCTGTGTGTTGAAGAGGTGTTGAAGCTTTTTTTCAGGACCGTAAACATGGCGTTATTTGTTTTTCCGGTGTTGATTTAAATTTTGTTTGGTATTTTATTAAAATTGGTTAATGTTTAAGTTGTTGTTATAAGCAATAAATAATGGTAAAGTGCTCAGTTGTAGGCTGTAATAGCAAAAACACTGAAAGAATCCCAGGAATTTCATTTCACAGTTAAGCATTAAATTTTTCTAGTTTCTCTTTTTGTAACGAGTATTTTGCCTTTTTTCGGTAAAGTTTAGCTTAGCTTCTGCTTTATTTAATTAAAAACACTCAAATTTATGCGGTAAAATGGAAAACTTAGATTATTTCTCGAGTTTTTGTTTGAATGTAAATGTAGTGTTGGGATTGTATTGTTTATCAACAAATTGAATATCGATAAAAATAATACGTACTGTTTGTCACATTGAAGGTGGTTGAGGGGTAGAGAGAGAAACAGTAAGGGCTGTTGGTTTAAATCAGGTTGCCCTAGTTCGAAGTTACGACGACTTAAGAGATATTCAGTAGGACGAGAGGGTGCACCACACATACTTATATTTTCCAGGAGATGCGAATTAATTCTTTTGTGATTTAAATAAAATTTTCATCATTCAACGTAAATATTATAATAATATTACTGTTAGAAATACATAGAAAATACTTACACACAATAGACAATTATATAGTTTAAAGTTATTAAAAAATAAAAACACGGAGCTAAGACAAAAATTCAAGCCAAGAGCCATTGTACACGGACTATTCCGTTATTTTTTTAGCATACTACTATATATATCTAGTAGGGATGTTGCGAATATTCGCATCCGCATCCGCAAATGCGGAATATTCACATTAATTCAGACATCTGCATCCGCATTCGCATCCGCATCAATCAATGCGGAGTTTTTGCGGATGCAGATTCACATCAACAAGTAACAACACGTAAAGAAAGTGGGCGGAGTCATAGTGGCACGTTCTTCGCGTTTGTTTTGGTAATTGCTAACTTTATTCGGGACGCACATGAAGGCGCATAACAAGATCTTACAGGTTTTGTTTGTTTTTTCTCATTGTCAATAAATTATAGTTACAGTGAGTGTTTACTGTGTAGTACACACAGTGTGGACTTCATAGTTTATTTTATTGCGTGTTTAATGAATATTACATAATATTTTGATATAAACAGTAAGTGAAATGTCGCCACCATTAAGAAGCAGGGTGTGGACTTATTTTACAAGAGACAAAGTTGATCCGGAGAAGTCGGAGTGCAAGATATGTAATAAAAGTTACTCGCGGAAGTGACGCACTACTACTTCTTTGAAAAATCACCATTTATCAAAGTCCATTTATTTTAAATGCACTTAAAATTTAAATAATTGCATTATTTTATCCGCATCCGCATCAAATCCGCATCCGCGGATGTGAAGTTCTAATAATCCGCATCCGCATCCGCATCCGCGGATGTCTAAATTATTGCATCCGCAACAACCCTAATATCTAGTACCTACATTACTGCAGCGGCCCGCAAAAGAGGCATTGATGGACGTTTCTCACAAAAAATTTACAATGCGCAAAAAAAGTGATATTCAAAATACAGGTGTGTTTTAATACCGATGGTGGAGGATACCTGTATTTTTTTTTGCATAAAGTATATTATACGTCCGTTTAATCTATTGATACGTCATGGTTACGCCAGTCAGTAGCTGGTGTCATATGGATTACCGAAAGTTTTAGTTTTTTTACGAAAATTTATTTATTTCACAAAAAAATAATTTTTCATCTCCGGGAAAAATAAAGTATGTATGTATGTATGTATGCATGCGTGTATGTATGAATATATCCATGCATGCATGCGTGAGTGCACGTATGCATGCATGCGTGAATGCATGTATGCATGCCTGCATACATCCAGGTATGTTTGTATATAAATTTACCTACTTATACCTTTTATTTTTATTTCAGATTCCCAAAAAATGGATGTCGAGCATAATAAAGGACGCCACTGCTCACGGCATCTGGCCGCTGGCGGTTTAGTGATATAGATGATATCTTCACTTTTTTTTTCTTTTTTCACTTTATCATAAGTTATCTGAGTTAAGAAATATAATATCTAAGTTAAGAAATAAATCTGAGCTAAGAAATAATTCATTTTTAAAATAAGTCGATTTTCTTTATTCCCAAGCTTTTGCCTGCATACGTAAGTAAAAAGTACCCTATGTTTATAATATAATATTATTTAAATAATGTTTCTGATAATTTTGTCGAGTATATAAAAACATCGATATCGGTAGTCCCACAGATGTAGGGGTAGTCCCTAGCCTTAAATGTCATTTAGGCTCCGCCCATTCGCCATTATTTGGCTACGGAAGCTTCACTTGACATTTCTTGTTTCCTATCCTCTACTTTCTATTACGATCTATGGAATATACTACTCTCTTAACGAGAGAATGAATGTGACTTCTCTATAGGTTTGATATCACATCAGTATTGAGTTGACTATTGAGTTACCTACTATGTAAGTGATGATTCCTATTATGCTACTTGAAAGTTACGCAAAGGAGAATGACCAAAGGTGGTATAAATTTTTCTCATGAATCAAAACCAAAATCTATCTTTTCTTTTTTTAACCGACTTCGAAAAACAAAAGAAGGAGGAGGTTATCAATTCGGCCTGTATGTTTTTTTTTATTTTTTTTATTTCGTACTCGCCATTGATTCTATTAGATAGTGGGTTATCGCAGTGTGTCTCTCATCTCTGTCTAGTCTAGAGTCTACAGTCTACACTCTACTGCCTGGTCTAGACTCTAGTTGTCTATGGGCATTTTTCACGACTGTTTTGGATAGTTTACCTACCTTGCTTTTTCGCCGATTTTTCGAATAAGAAGTGGAAAATGTGTATGATCTAGGTGTCATTGTGTACTTTTAAGTACAATAATGTGTTCTGATTATAGTTAAGTGGCATATATTGAAAATTAAACCGTAAAACGCAAGATCAGCCATTTACATGAAAGGTAAGAACAAAAAAATTAGTTCTATTTTTTGTTTGGTGTAAAGGTACAGTATCATCATTATAACTTAGATATTTACTTGATATTACTTTGTAAAAGGACTCTTAAATACGAAGGTTTAAGATAGTAGAAAATTGCAAGAAATGCACGTATCGTGGTATATAAATTATTGTTCATATGTATATTGCCGCTATTTCGCGATACATTTATGTATAGCTGCTCCTGTAATCCGACCAAATTCAAGAGAGACATCATTACAACGTTCCGATCTATGCAACATGCATTCTCGAAAGAGATCGTTTTCTCGAAGATTTATGTTAGAACGCTGTACTTTGGCTTGAAACTGTTTAATTCATCGTGCACTGAAAATCAATACTCTACACTATAGTTCAATTTAATTTCTCTATGAAAAATCCCAATTATAAAAGTATAAATAAAACCGCAAGTCGCAGTTGCGGAAAGAGGTGTCAATAGCCTGTATTATTAAAAATACGTGTTTTACTCTGTGGATTTATTCTATTTTTTTTGGTCAAGTGAAGCTATCTTTACCGATTACCGCGAATGTTTTTCTTCATTTTATATTCATTTCATCTAATTTTATTCGTGGGTAATTGAACTCAGTGTTAATAATTACGTTTACTAAGTGATTTGGAGAAAAGTTACGCGTATACATGATAAAAATATAAGCATTATAATGAAATGGCGAACGCGGTGCCTGTATCTGACATTTTGTGCGAGGCCATCGAATATTTATCAAAATTCGGCTCCAATTTAAAAGTTCGTTCTGAGAATCTGAAGGAAAAAAGAATACGCAAAGATAAATTACGAAATGCCCACGCTGTTCAGAAAGCTGCAAATAAAGTACTTTTGATATGTGAATTGTCCAAGAAGTCTATTCTAAACGTTGAAACCGGTGTCAAGAATGTATTGAAGCAAATCGATCTTGCACTCGACCCCACCTCGAGTGATGGCGGGAATTCAAGTTACAAGTCGTCAAAAGTTGAAAAAGATACTAAATACGAATACATTGAGTACGATTCCCACAAGTTACGAATACGAAAAAAGGTTGATGTGAATCACTTTCAATCTGTAAAAGTCTTGGCTAGAAGTATACCAGTTTCCATGCAGGATAAATATCCTGTATATTACAACTGTAAATTGTATCGTCAGAGACAAAAAAAGTCCAAAGACCCTGATGAACATGTGTCTGACCGGGAAGATAACCTCACTAACCCAGTCCTAAGCAAAGATAATGTATGTAAGGATAAAGCAACGCATAAGTCTCAAGATGAACAGATGGATTGTGATACAGTTTCTGAAAGTAAATCCCAAAGTAAAAAGTTGATATCTAAACACTCAAAACGGAACTCTGAAAGCGAGAATGTTAGATCAGACAATGAACAAAGTGTAAGTGCCGAGGAGAAAACTGGATCTTCAAAAAATTGTGAAACATCTCAACGACACAGTGACATTAGTCTCTCAGAAAATATTAAAAAGTCGAATACTGCAGATCGTCAAAATATGAGCCAGTCAAACAAGCTCTCTGCTAGTGATGGAGAGCGAGACTCAAGAAATGTAGACGAAAAGCTAAAAAAAAAATCAAAGCAATCCTCACAGGATATTGTATTGCGGTTTGACGTGAGTTCAAGTTCTAAAAGCAAAGTAGACAGTAACAATAGTAAACACAGAAAACCATCCAGTGATGATTCTAAAACTGAAAAATGTAAAAAATTTCGAAATATTAAGGTATTCAATGATAGTACAGAAAGTGATGAGAGTCAAAATCCTAGAGTTGTTCCTGAAAAGAGTGACACATTAAGAGTTTCAAAAGATGCTGATGATAGTAAAACAGACAAAAAAACTGACACATCAACAGAAAAAGATAAGAATATAGACAATAGTACAGCTGCTGAAATTGTAGAGTTAAATGATTCAAGTGATGATGAAACAGAGAAGAATAAGTTATGTGAAACAAATAATATTGCAAATGATTCTGATTGTAAAACAGAAAAAAATGCAAATATTGATAAAAAAACTGCTACTACTGAAAATGATGCTTCTGTAAAAGATACGAGCAAAGATTCAAACCCACGTCCGTTGATTAGATGTGTTAGTCTTGATAAACTATTGAAAAAAAGTAATAATGAAGCTAAAACCCAAGAAAAGTCTCCTTCAAATACCAAAAGCAAAAGAATATCCACAATACTTGACAAGTCATCGATCAAACAAGATAGAAAACGAAGAAAAAAGAACTACAAAGAACCAAGCAGTTCAGAAGAGTCTGAGGAGAAAATAGATAGTGATGAAGAATATTGGATACAGAAAAGGAAAGAGGTGAAACAATTTAATTCCAAAAACTTCAGCATTAATGTTAAACGTTTGCCAGAGTTGTCAGAAAAGTATCTTTGTGAACATAACCTTCAGAGGATTACTCAAAATGGTTCTATTATTTGTGAAGTAGTGCAAAAGGTGGAGAAAAAGGATGAGATACATTCCAAAAATAGCGATACACCTGATGTGAACTCTGCTAAATATGCACTGCTAGATGATTCAGACTCTGGAAAAAGTAAAGACACACCTAGAAAGGTTAAAAGAGCTCTCCTTCAAGAGTCTGGATCAGAAAAAGAGGAAAATCCCTCATCACCAGGTCCTGATGAAAACTCTAAAGATAAGGAAAAATCTGATAGTGAAAAACCGAATAATTCTTCTGATCAAGAAACGAGAAACAACAAAACACCAGAACCAGAAAATAGACCAAGAAAGCTTAAAAGAGCTCTGAAAGAATCTGAGTCAGAAAAAGATAGAAATTCATCACCTGGCCTTGGCGAAAAAAACAAAGATGAATCTGATGGTGAAAACATGAATAGTACTTCTGATCAAGAAAGAAGAAACTGCAAAACATCAGAAACGGAAAATACACCTGGAAAGATAAAAAAAGCTCTTCTAAAAGAGTCCGGGTCTGAAGAAGAGAAAAATCCCTCATCACCAGGCCCTAGTGAAAACAATAACGAAAACAAATCTAAGGATAATAAACTGATTACCGCTTCTGATGTAGAGCACAAAAACAACAAAACACCAGAACATGAAACAGTGAATAGAGATTTAGATAATAATGAGGAACTAAAATCTAGTTTACTTCGAGATTCCACTGATGAGAACAATAAAACACCTGCCAAAAAGATAACACAAAACGTCAGCACTCCACTGTCCAAAAGGAAGCATATAATGGAAAGTATGCGAGCTAAGAAAATGCTGTTGACATATTCTTCCAGTTCGGACACAGAAGATGAACAGTTGAGAGGTGTGCTAAAGGAAATCAGAGATGACTTACTCAAAGAACAAGTAAGCGACGAGGGAAATAAGAAAAATGAACATGATACTGAAAAGCTTCCATCAGATTCGGATAGTTCTGTTAAAAATAAGAAAAGGAAAAGGTGTGATTTGAGCGAGAAATCGGTAAAGGAAAACCCAAAAGCTGCTGTTTCAGATGATGGATCCTCTGCTAAAGACAACAGCAGCCACGTTGGTGAAAATGTTGAAGGAAACTCTGATAGCAGTGTTAAAAAGGTTAGAAGAAAGTGAATATTATGACTCTATAATCTATATGTTATCCAAAGCTACATTATCAGATTAAGGGCTGATTTTTCAATCGCCAGTTAAACTATCTGAGAAATAAATTTGAAACATATGCCATACAAAATCTTTCAAAGTGTCATATTCATTCCTTAGTTAAGGATTATCTGGCGATTGAAAAATCAGCCCTTAATTAATATTCTGATGAAACTTAAAGCCTTATTCAGTACATTTGTATTTCTAAACTAATTTGACAGGTTTTAAAATAGTGTGTGATATTCAGTTAAATGAAATATTTTGAATGGGCCACAATTTTTAACCTTGAATTATTCAATTTTAGATGTGATTTAGTTTTAAATGTAATGTACAACAGATCCAAAGTAATGTAAGTAGTTATACTGTAAATACTCCTATTATACAAAATAGGGTGTATGTTTTCCAATTTTTTTTCTCTTTATGTCCATACTTGTAATTTTTTTCTATAATATGTTCTTGAATTAAATACTGATATGAATTTTGGTCTTTCATTTATTTGAAACATTGGCAAAGCTGAGCAAAGTGTTAGGGACTGTTAGGTTGGTAGAGGTACTGAGTCTTCATCCATTCAAACAGAAGTTACGATTATTACAGATGGGGAGCCCTAAAACTGGTTGTAGCAGCAGCCAAAATTCAGATACTCAAGATTCTCATGACAAAGACATTGATGGGTAAATATTAAATAACGTGGGCAAGGGAGGAAGGGTGTGAACTGTTGTTAGGATTTTAAGAAATAAAAATATGCATGGCAAATCACCATGAAAATAAAGTGACAATATTTATAGAGGTGTGGTGCATGGTGTGAAAAAAATATAGATTGGGGAATGTTATAAAGCATGTTCAAGTTTTGGGTGAAATGAGGTGGTGATATCGCAGGTACCGGTATTTAGTGAAGAAACTGATACAACTTTGGTAGGCTACATTGTGACTTTTGCTGTGTCATCATAAAGTAAGTTCATTAGTGTTGTGCCATCATTGTAGGTTCACTAATAATTTCAATTCACTATAATATGTAAACTAGGTATATCAATTTTCAGAGCTCGTAATAGGCATTCATTAAAACCAGATGTATAATTGTTTTCAGAGCTTTGAGTAATATACATATTTAACGGCCTAAAAGCGGTATTTAAGCGATTTTTAATGAAGTTTTATTTAAAAACTATAAAGACGATTATTTTCAAATTTAAACGTCATGTATTTTGGGTCTTTAATCTAAAATCGCTAAAAAGCAGAAACACGATTGGATAAAATTTTCTCGATAGAAAGTTCTCCCAAAAGTTGCTCCAAAATCTCAGTTTTTCGAGTTTTTATCGGACACTACATTGGATGTAATTGTAATTTTTGTTTTAAAGTGTCGGTAATAATAATATCCAAAAACGCTAAGAAACAGATTTTTGATAACCAGCTTAGTTTTTGAGTAATTAGGTAAAAGGTCGTTTTTCTGTTATATTTTTCCGCGACGCTGCATGTCGCACCTACCAAATCTCCGTGAGAGTGAGAAAGACAAAAATAAATTCAATGAATCCCCTTAACGCAAGAGTAATTTCCCTTTTTATGGTTAATTATACGATGTCCAGGACATTGGCCTGATATTAAGTGATACACCAGTTAGTGTCAGATGTGATGTGTTGTCAGGACTTAACAGGGCAATGACACTGCCCTGGACATATCTTGACTTCTAAGACATCAGTTCTTTAGGCTCATTATGCCCAATTTTGGCAGCTAACAGGGCCATTTTATGGTGGATGGGTAGGTAATGACCTGGTAACCTGGGTGGAAAAATTCAAATTTTTTAAAAATACAATAAAAAAAAGCCTTTACTAAGTGCTACTAAATAAATAAATTAATAAATAAGCCTTTATTTTCCCAACAACCTTAAAACTATTTTACATTTTGGTTTTTACATAATACTTAAAAAACAATTTCTTAAATCTAAGTTTAATTTAGTGTTTATGTACTATTATTATAGCTGATATGTTGCCAGGGACACCCACTTGCGGGCGTAGGCCTCTTCCTTCTTTTGCCAATTTACTCTATCCCGTGCTAGTCAGGTCCAAGTGCTGCCGATCGCCTCCACGATGTCATCGCACCAGCGCCTTCGCGGACGCCTTCTTTTCCGTCTTGCGTTGTGTGGCCACCAGTGGAGCACGCGCTCGCTCCAGCAACCGTCTTGTGTGCGGGATACGTGTCCTGCCCATTTCCATTTCAGACGGCAGACCATCTCGGCTGCGTCTATAACCTTAGTTATTTCGCGTATATCTTTGTTCCGAACCCTATCCCGCAGTGTCAAACCCAGCATACTCCTTTCCGCCGCTCTTTGAAATACCTGTAGTCTTTCAACTATGTCTTTAGTGAGTGGCCAAGTCTGGCAGCCATATAAGAGAGTTGGTAGCAGCGCTGAGTCAATAGCTTTCTTTTTAAGACGTATTGGCATGGTAGATATATCTTTTAGTGACCAGTATTTATTCCACGCTTTTGCGATCCTCCTTTCAACCATTTTCGTGACGTGCTACTATTTCAATTAATTTATTATATTAAGTCTCTGAGCACTAAGTGCCTTTGGGTAAAGGCCTCCTCTAACTCCTTCCAATGCCCTCTGTCCTGTGCCACCCCTCTCCAGAGCAGGCCAGCGGTCAGCTTCAGCTCGTCCTCCCACCGTCTTGACTGCTGGCCCTTTTTCTTTTGTCGTTTCTTGGGCACCATTGAGTAACCATTTGCCTTGGGGATCCCGGAACATATGCTGGGGATGCAAATTTTTTTAGTTATTTACAAATAGTAAACTAATCATACATCTTAGGCTGGCAATGAATTTTGCGTGCATAATGTTGCCATAAGCCTACGTTGTATAATTAGCCTAATGTTTAATTAGTATACTTATATTACCAATTTTATTTACTATTTGCAAAAAAGTTAATAAAATTTTAACTTCACGGGCTACTTGGGCCGAAACCCCTTAAACTGAAATACAATAATGCTTTGCTGTTTTATGGCTAATTATAATGCTTATGAAAGAATATCTGACACTGGTGGTGTCTGAGCTTAAGAGCCTAGTGTTAAAAAGTAGCCTAATCTAGAGGGTAATCTATCTCCATTCCATGGTATGTAGGTAAAATTGGTTCAGTAATGCTGGCATAAAAGAGTAGACAAAAATTGTTGAAGTAATCAAATATTGAGTTCTAAGTTTATTCTTTGAGGTTGTAATCTACTTTTATAGGCAGTAATTTTGGTTCAGTAATGCTGGCGTAAAAGAGTAGAAAAAGGTTGTTGAAGTAATCAAATATTGAGATCTATGTTTATTCTTTGTTTTACCTACACGTAGAGATGGCAGTGGTGCAGCCTCGGCAACAGAAAGGTTTTGGTTGCACGCCCTATACATTAGATCCTCTGTTGCCCCTGATGGAGTATGCTTATGTATGGTCTATAAGAAAGCGGAATCTAAAACTTCTGATTGACTGAAAACACCTTTTAGTTACAAGTGTTTTAAGATTTCTGCATCCAAATTGTAATAAAGGGGATGCTGTTCTCAGCCCATGCTTACTGCTGTTGAGCTTTCTGGCAGCTAAAACATTGGCTAAAAAACAGATTTTTTTTGTGGTACGGAACCCTTGTCAGTCTTATATATGCAGTTGGCCGAGATTCCTTAGCTCTAACGGCCAAAATTAATATCCTATTTTAATTAGATTTGCCCTATCTGAGATAAGCTCCATAAAATTCTGTTCCTATCTCAAGTAGACTTTGCAATGAATCTGGATAGGTTACGTTATTAATTTCGGGCGTAAGATTTCTGACTCTTAAAATAAATGCTATCCGAGATTCCTTATGCTCTAACGGCCAAAATTAATATCCTATTCTATTCAGATTTGTCCTATCTGAGATAAGCTCCATACAAATTCTGTTCCTATCTCTAGTAGACTTTACAACGAATCTGGATAGGTTAGGTACGTTATTAATTTCGGCCGTAAGATTTCTGACTCCTAAAATAAATGCTATCTACATATACAAGGTAAAGTATGAAAGCACTCCGAAATTCGTAAAGAATAATGAGAGGATTAAGCAGCATATTATTATTTCTGGCTTGATCTGTAGTGAGAGGATGAATGGAGAATTGTGCAATGTACAGTCGCGGAATGAAAAGGTTCGTCAATTTTCAAAGAGATTTGTTTGCACTAGTCGATTGTTTTAGTATGTTGACATTATGGACTCTTGCAGTACTAGTGCAAGGGAAAATCGACACTAAGGTGGCGAACCTTTTCATTCCGCGACTGTACAATATCTGTGTGGATACAATACTGTACATGGATGGGTCGAATCAGACGAAGAATTTCTTCTTAATGGTCGCATTATTGATGAGGTTTTTATAATAGTTCTTTAAGCAGAAAAGAATTAATAAAGATATATGGGTCCTCAATCTAAAATTGCTGTGAAGCAGAAACACGATTGGATAAAAATTTCTTGATAGAAAGTTTTTCCACAAGTTGCTCCAAACTCTCAATTTACCTATCCATTTCTTTTCGGAAACTACAATGGATGTTATTGTAATTTTTGTTTTAATGTGTCGATGAAAATAATATACAAAAACGCTTAGAAACAGATTTTTGATAACTGACTTAGTTTTTGAGTAATTAGGTAAAAGGTAGTTTTTCTAATATATTCTTCCGCGACGCTGCATGTCGCACCTACTAACGTATCCGTGAGAGTGTGAAGGACAAAAATAAATTTAGTGAATCCTCTTAAGAGCGCATAATTGTGTGAGTGACATATTATTATCTGGCCTTAAAATTCTTTAATGATACCTATATTCGTAATTTCATCTGTTCCAGGCTAACAAACTTACGCTCGCTCAAGAAGAAGCACCGGCGGCGGGGCTCCGCGTCTAGCGATCGAACACAGAGCAGCTCCCGAAGACTACGAAGTAAGATGCCCAAGGTGCCGCAGATCAGTGAGGAGGGCTTCTTGAAGGCAGAGGACAGTTCCGAGGCTGCCTCGTTGGCGGACAGTGATGTTGGGGAAGGTATGTAGGTTGTTGGAAGAATTATTGATGAGTAAAAAGTAACAAAGACCAGGGGCCATACTACCACCTCTGCAGCAGTGATGCTGCATTACTATCTATATAATATTTTCATACAAACATAGTAAGAAAATGTGAAACCATACAACAGCATCACTGCTTTAAGAGATGGTGGTACGGCCCCAGGCCATAAATTTTGGTTTCAAAGCTTATAATTTAGAAGAATGTAACATCTAATAGTAGGATAATAAACGGTTATTAATTAACAAAAAAAACCAACTTCAACTCTCATCAAACTACTGTTGAATACATCCTTTCCAGTTAAAAATTTAAGACTTATATGGTTTTCTCATAGATACCATTATCAGAACTGGGCTAAATTGAGACCACACGGAAAGCGTCAGCTTTTAATAAAAAAATGATCATCAAAATCGATTCACCTAGTCAAAAGTTATGAGGTAGCAAACATTAAAAATTGAAAAGTAACAAAGACCAGGGGCCGTACCACCATCTCTTAAAGCAGTAATCCTGTAGTACTGTTTTAATATTTTCATACAAACATAGTATAAAAATGTGAAACCGTACTGCAACAATACTGCTTTAAGAGATGGTGGTATGGCCCCAGGCCATTAATTTTGTTTTTAAAACTAATAATTTAAAAGAATATAATATCTAATAGTAGAACAATAGTCAGTTCCTTATAACTCTGTTTGTCAAATAACTTGGACAGAATGGTCTAAGGGAAAGAAAACTATTAAAAAAAAGTTTTTATGTTCTGAATGGATCAATTAAGAACTACGCTATTGTAAGTTTAATCAATGGAATGGATGAGTAAAATAAAGCACTTTATATGTCAAAAGTATATGAAAACTACTTAGTTGTACTTACATCATCTCTTCACGCCCTCTTATCACTTTGCTACATTTACTTACTATAACTACTTGATAAAAGTAGTAGGAAGTAAATGTAATGCTTGTGACAAATGACTCTTATGGAAAAGTCTGAATGTCTCATTAAAGGCCAGTTTAAAACATTTATATCACAAAATTCCAATGGACTTATCATCATAATAATATTATGAACTCTATCAATGTACAGTTCAAACCGCCCTTGATGCTTTGCATTGAAAGTGGCATACAGACAACATAGACGTCTACTAAGAACAGATTTCTCAAAATTAAGCCCCTCAGGGGGTAAATAGCCAGATCGTAGCCGGGCGTTCTTTAGCGAGTGGATGTCAGAGGAGTAGACTCTATAAAGGTGCCTTTCCACCATGTGTGATGTGCTATGCAGCTATGCTGCGAAGATGTGAAATCTACGCTACCAAAATATGTGACCGTTTCCACCAATACTAAGCTATGTAGCTGTGGGAGGAAGATGCGCCGCAAAGTAGCTGCGCGAGAAAGATGCATAGCTTGAGCTATGCAATGTATCGATAGTAGGGACATACTGTAGGTACTCTGACCTGCACATTAGGCTGCTTTTCCACCAGAGATGTGCTAATGCTATGCTACGTTGCTATGGATGCGTTGGATATCCACCAATCATATTCATTGGTGCACATAGCTTAGCACTGGTGGAAACGGATTCAACTAAGATATGTTTTTTATGTGGAAGGATGCGTGCTATGGATGCCTGCTATGGGCCGACGCGTGGTGTAGCTATGGGCAGAGCAGAGTACCTACAGCATGGCCTAACATCGCATAGCTTGAGCTACCTTTCTCGCACAGCTACTTTGCGGCAATGCATTTTCATAGTGCATCTTCCTCGCACAGCTAGGTACATAGCTTAGTATTGGTGGAAACGGTCATATATTTTCGAAGCGTGATTTCACATCTTCGCAGCATAGCTGTATAGCACACATCTCTGGTGAAAAGGCACCCTTACATTACACGACTCGCTACGGCCCATAGCAGGCATCCATAGCACGCATTTTTCCATATAAAAAATATATCTTAGTTGAATCCGATTCAACCAGTGATAAGCTATGTGCACCAAGTTGCTATGGATGGAAATCAAATGCATCCATAGCAACGTAGCATATAGCACATCTCTGGTGGAGAAGCAGCCTAATGCTCATCCGTGCCGTTATTTGTTGTTTCAGAAGTGGAGTTGCCGGCGGTGCCGATGTCAGGTCTGAACGGCGACGGCATCGGCCACCTCGCCAAGGATGACCTGCTGGGGGAAAGCGACTCTTCTAGCGACCATGTTGACAGTTCACAGGTGACGATGCTAAATCATGAACAACAAGCAAGTGAGAGGGGGACTCACACCTCCACCTGCACCTTGAATTAATAGCATAGTGAGTTCAGTCAGATAATATAATCTGGACCCTTATGTCCTGATGTATCTGAGTGATAACACTAAATTGTAAAATTAGAAATTAATCATGTCTTAACAATGCAGAAAATAAGGATTTTGAATATAGTTATAAAATTGTGATGTAGAGATAGGGGATCAAAATTTGTATTGCTGTGCCCTGACAGGGTTTCATGTGTACGCTATGGCATGTATACATGATGCAATGTATATAAAAAAATGAAATGAAATAATAATCACTCAGTGACCTTCAACAAGCTCATTTGACATATTATGTTTTTTTACCCATTGGTGGTAGGTTCACCACAAAAACTTACTTTCGTTTCACTAAAGCAGCAATGTATAACGAGCCATAGACAACAGTGAACATCACTGTAACTGTCAAAGATACGGAACAGCCCCCCCCCTCCCCCCCCCAGGGCGGAGGTCTGCCATCACTGCGCTTTCCGTGCGGGGTCGATCCAGCACCTTGGGTCCCCAATGTTCTACCAGCCCATTGCCACTTCAGCTTCGAGATACGTTGAGCTATGTCGGTGACTGTGATTCTGATTTGATTACGTAGAGAAACTTTACTCCGAGGATACTCTCTCCACTGACGACATTTAAAAAGTCATCGAAAGGTGCTGGATACGAGTGTCGCAGGACCGCGTTGGCTCCAAATCATTGCATTGCCCAGCAGTGGACGTCCCTTGGCAGAAACGAATGAGTTCAATCCATAAAGACGCGCCCCACTCCCTCCTACATAACTCCTAATGGGTACATGAAACATAAGCGATTGTGAAGGAGTGAGACGGGACGTCTTCGCGGATTGAACTTGACTGGTTTATGTAATTAAAAATGTATAATAATAAAATAAGTCATTTCTATCACTCTGCATTCTCTCTTGCAATTGCTTCTTTTAGCTTTCTTGTTTAATTAATTTGTGAGGAGTAAAACACTGATGTAAAAACTGCATTCTTTTAGGAGGTCAAAGGAGAACAAGAGTCGGAAGATGAAGAAACGTAAGTCCTGTACCATATTTCACCTGAACTTACATATCGCAATTTCATAGGATTTTTTTTATAATATGGTTTTGTACTCTTCAAGGCCAATTTCGAATAATTTATATTGACCCAGCAGTGCTATTCATCTTCGATCGATACGATTAGAGTGCGCGTCACAGAGAAGTCTGTGTGTGGCCAAAATCGGAACTAATGCGTAAACTTATGCTGTAAGTCGAGAACTTATTTGATTGTTATTGTAATGCACACCAAGTTTCGCAATAGAATTTCAGCTAAATTGAAAAAAATTATCTACTCCAGCATCAAAAACTTCAAATTTCGAATTTCAGCTGAATCGATAAGAACTTTCTTTCGGTTTCGCTTTTCATAACCTAGCTTTCAGCTCCTATACAACGAGCTGCATCGAAATGGTTATCTGATCTGATGATCTTCATAAAATAGGATTCTTAAAACTAAGAGGGTCAGATTTCTGTCACTTTTGTATCGTTCATATAAATGTATCTTAAGTTTCAACCGAACCTATCTTATCAATATCGAACTTAATAAAACATTAAAATAATAATAGTAATTGCGCAATTGAAAATGAAACTCCTTTTAATCTGCATAGATTAGAAACTCCATGCTGAAAACTATTGAAGAGTACCTAGCGGGTATCTTTAATAATCTGTGCGCACTTGAAAATTATTAATTTGCTTTGAAAATAATTATTTGTTGTGTGATAATTAGATAAAATCCTGTGCTTTTATTCCCTAGTGTCAAATCTAGACGCCGCAAAGTGCACGCGACTATATCATCGGATTCGGAAGCGGGCGGGTCCCGCAAGAAGAACCCCAACGTTAAACTCAGCGATTTTGAAGACTCAGAAGACGAGAGCTCGGAAGCTGGCAAGAGGTCTAAGAGAAAGAAGGTCACCATTGACAGCGACGCCTCCGGAGGGTCTTCTGGGGATGACAGGTAAGAGACTTATATATAGTCACGGAATGAAAAGGTTTTTCACCTTAGTATCGGTTTTCGCTTGCACTATGCAAGAGTCCATAATGTCAACATACCAGTGCATACGAATCAATTTGAAAATCGACGAACCTTTTCATTCCGTGACTGTACAAAGTGATGTTAACTTAAGTTGAAATGAAATCAACATCTATACTAATGTTATGAAGTTGAAAAGTTTGTTTTTTTGTTTGTTTGAACGTGCTAATCTTAAGAATTAAAGCTCCAAATTGAAAAGTTCATTTTGTGCTGGAAAGCCCATTAGCGATGAAGGCTATAGTATAACATCATGCTATGACCAATAGGAGCGGAATATCAATGAAAAATGTTGCAAAAACGGGAAAAATTGTTCCTTTCGGAGGGCCTCCGTTGCGTACGCTGCGTAAACGGTTAATGTTACGCAAAAATTATTATGACGGATTTGTTCTTCCTTAAAAGTATTAAAAAATAGTTCCCTACACAACTATCTTTACGACCGAATGGCGTAGCGGTAGCGAACCTGCTGTCTGCGCCGGAGGTCGTGGGTTCGATTCCCACTACTTTTCTAGTGTCTGGGTGTTTTTCAATATATTGTATTTATGTATATTAGTATGTATGTATATTTATCAGTTATCTAGTACCCATAACACAAGCTATCGCTTACTTTGGGGCTAGATTGCGATGTGTAAAATGTCCCGTATATATTATTATTATCTTGTCTATATCTTTTAAGGTTGACGCATTTGTAGAAACTGATAGTGATTATATATATTTTTCAAGATTTATTATAGTTAATAGACAGTACGGCTAAGATAAATAGTAAATTGTTGCAGCAAAAAGAAACGGCGTCGTATAAAGAACATCGATGACAGCGACGGGTCCGGTTCCGAGACTGAAAACGAGGGCAGGAACAAACATGGCAGGAAGAATATACGAAAGGTAACTATCATTACTAACTAACCATGGTTTAAAAATAATAAAGTTTAATATTGCCAATAAAATTACACCATCTATAGATTTTTCAATCCACGATGAAGGGTGGATTGTCAAACTCCATACGAATCGAATAAAACATATTGAGGAAGCGGATTGTAATATCTATAACTGATTATTTATGAGCATGGTGCCCAAGAGGCCGGCACTATCACCTCTTTGTACGGCTTAAACTTAGCCGTTTAGCTAAAGTCTAAATAACCGTCAGGTCTTAGGTCGCCTGACGCATCGACCAATTTTTGCAACACTATATATTCATGTACTTAATGTTTATTATTACTAAACAAAACTATATTTCTACGATAGTCCTAGTTAAAGTAGTCCATTGAAATCACCCAAACCTAACCTAGTGATAGAGAGCATAGTTTGAAAAATCTTTGTAACTAGAAAATAGTGCCAATTTTTGGGATTAATTTAATTAATCGGCCTGTACATTTTTATAATTTTAAATGTGTGTCATTAAAATACGATCAGAATTATTATGTTCATCTTTGTTTTAGGTGATGGGTAAAAACCAACTGGAAGAAGCGACAAAGAAGGCCGCACGTGAAGAAAAGGAAAGGATGGCTCGAATAGCTGAACGACAGAAACTGGTAACGTATACATTTTATACAAGTATTTATTACAATTTACATAGATGCATGAGAGTCACTGGGAACCACTAGTTTCTAGTGGAAACAGATAAATGAAGCTAATTTTGATTAAAAAACAAGAACGACGTCATGAGCTAGACGTCCACTTGATGTTAGGTGATACACTTGGCCTTGTTAGATTCAGATACAATGCCATATGACGCACTGAGACGTTAGTTCTTAAGTCTCATAGTTAACAATATTAAGTCAAGTCTCATCAACAATAGCAGTCGTTTTTCATTGGAATTTATACTGACAGGCAAATACCAATATGGTTGAAATTTGAGGTAATTAATTTATACCCTAAAACAACAGGTTTAGTTATGTAGTCGGGTCAGCGACTAAGCAATGTTCCTCTCCTCCAAAATTTGTAGAAAACCGAACTAGGCTCTTGCGAGATTTGTACAAAACCGACCTAGGCTCTTGCGATATTTGTACAAAACCGACCTAGGCTCTTGCGATATTTGTACAAAACCGACAGAGGCTCCAGCGAGATTTGTGCAAAACCGACATAGGCTTCTGCGAGATTTGTACAAAACCGACATAGGCTCCTGCGAGGTTTGTACCAAACCGACATAGGCTCCTGCGAGATTTGTAAAAAACCAATATAGGCTCCTCCGTGATTTGTACAAAACCGAAATAGGCCCTGCGAGATTAAAGAAACACTATCAAAGCCGCGAAGATAAGCTGGTAAAGTATAATTTATTCTAAAATCAATTTTCTGCCCATTCCAGTATAACAATTTAGAATTCGACGAATCCGGCAAACCCGACGAAGTAGTACTCGACAAGGTCGTCCTAGACTTCGACCCAGAAACAAAAGAGCCTTTGATCGAAGTTGATAAAGGGCTTGTGAAAAAATTAAAACCGCATCAGGCAAACGGTATAAAGTTCATGTGGGATGCGTGCTTCGAAAGCGTCAAACGTATAAAGAAGGACAAGGGATCTGGTTGCATATTAGCACATTGCATGGGACTCGGCAAGACGTTACAGGTAAATACCATGAAAATATGACAATTGCACATAGTTTTCTAATATATAAAATTCTTGTGTCACAGTGTTTGTAACAAAACTCCTCCGAAACGGCTAGACGGCTTTTTATGGATTTTTTTTTATTTGGACGAAAACAATTTTTCATGCCCCTAAATGGCAAAACAACACCCGGGCAGCTAGTGTTCTAATATATAAAATTCGCGTATCACATTGTTTTTAAATTGTACTTAACCAAACTCCTTCGAAACGGCTCGACCGATTATTATGAAATTGTTTGTCTACTTTTGGAAGGTCTCAGAAACGGTCGTAAACTATCTGTTGTAGCCATAAGTGAGATGTAACTTATATTATTATGGCAGTGTAAAGGAAACGTGGACCTTAACAAACGTTCTGTGCAATTATTTGGCTGAGTTCTTGCAAAGACTAACAACGAATTTATTTTTTCAGGTTGTTTCACTAACACATACGCTACTTATACACAGTGATTTGACACGCGTAAACAGAGTGTTGGTGGTGTGTCCTCTATCAACCGTGCTCAACTGGGTCAACGAGTTCAAGATCTGGCTCAAACACGCCGTCTCAGACTATGAGGTCGACATATACGAGCTCTCTAGGTGAGTTGATTTCATATGCAGTGTGTTGACGCGTTAAAATAGAATGTTGGTGGTGTGTTCTCTATCAACCGTGCTCAACTGGGTCAACGAGTTCAAGATCTGGCTCAAACACGCCGTCTCAGACTATGAGGTCGACATATACGAGCTCTCTAGGTGAGTTGATTTCATATTATGCAGTGTGTTGACGCGTTAAAATAGAATGTTGGTGGTGTGTTCTCTATCAACCGTGCTCAACTGGGTCAACGAGTTCAAGATCTGGCTCAAACACGCCGTCTCAGACTATGAGGTCGACATATACGAGCTCTCTAGGTGAGTTGATTTCATATGCAGTGTGTTGACGCGTTCAAATAGAGTGTTGGTGGTGTGTTCTCTATCAACCGTGCTCAACTGAATCAACGAGTTCAAGATCTGGCTCAAACATGCCATATCGGACTACGAGGTCGACATATATGAGCTCTGTAGGTGAGTTGACTTCATGTGCATTGTGTTGACGCGTTCAAATAGAGTGTTGGTGGTGTGTTCTCTATCAACCGTGCTCAACTGAGTCAACGAGTTCAAGATCTGGCTCAAACATGCCATATCGGACTACGAGGTCGACATATATGAGCTCTCTAGGTGAGTTGACTTCATAATATGAATTGTGTTGTTGCATTAAAATATACTATTGGTGGTGTGTCCTCTATCAACCGTGCTCAACTGGGTCAACGAGTTCAAGATCTGGCTCAAACACGCCGTATCAGACTACGAGGTCGACATATATGAGCTCTCTAGGTGAGTTGACTTCATAATATGAATTGTGTTGTTGCATTAAAATATACTGTTGGTGGTGTTTCCTCTATCGACCGTGCTCAACTGGGTCAACGAATTCAAAATCTGGCTCAAACACGCTGTCTCAGACTACAAGGTCGACATATATGAGCTCTCTAGGTGAGTTGACTTCATAATATGAATTGTGTTGTTGCATTAAAATATACTGTTGGTGGTGTTTCCTCTATCGACCGTGCTCAACTGGGTCAACGAATTCAAAATCTGGCTCAAACACGCTGTCTCAGACTACAAGGTCGACATATATGAGCTCTCTAGGTGAGTTGACTTCATAATATGAATTGTGTTGTTGCATTAAAATATACTATTGGTGGTGTGTCCTCTATCAACCGTGCTCAACTGGGTCAACGAGTTCAAGATCTGGCTCAAACACGCCGTATCAGACTACGAGGTCGACATATATGAGCTCTCTAGGTGAGTTGACTTCATAATATGAATTGTGTTGTTGCATTAAAATATACTGTTGGTGGTGTTTCCTCTATCGACCGTGCTCAACTGGGTCAACGAATTCAAAATCTGGCTCAAACACGCTGTCTCAGACTACAAGGTCGACATATATGAGCTCTCTAGGTGAGTTGACTTCATATGAATTGTGTTGTTGCGTTAAAATATACTATTGGTGGTGTGTCCTCTATCAACCGTGCTCAACTGGGTCAATGAGTTCAAGATCTGGCTCAAACATGCCATATCGGACTACGAGGTCGACATATACGAGCTGTCTAGGTGAGTTGACTTCATGTGTATTGTGTTGACACGTTAGAAGATACGGTTGGAGGTGTGTTCTCTATCAACCGTGCTCAACTGAGTCAACGAGTTCAAGATCTGGCTCAAACATGCCATATCGGACTACGAGGTCGACATATATGAGCTCTCTAGGTGAGTTGACTTCATGTGCATTGTGTTGACGCGTTAAAATAGAATGTTGGTGGTGTGTCCTCTATCAACCGTGCTCAACTGGGTCAATGAGTTCAAGATCTGGCTCAAACACGCCGTCTCAGACCACGAGGACGACAATTATATGAGCTCTCTCGATGACAAACTCTCTAGGTGAGTTGATTTCATATGCCGTGTGTTGACGCGTTAAAATAGAATGTTGGTAGTGTGTCTTCTATCAACTATGCTCAACTGGGTCAACCAGTTTAAGATCTGGCTAAAATACGCCGTCTGGTGATTTGACTTGGTATGAATTGTTTTGACGCGTTCAAATAGTGTTGGTGGTGTGTCCTCTATCAATTATGCTCAACTGGGTCACCCAAGTTCAAGATCTGGCTTGAACACAATGTGTCTTGGACTCAAAGTAAACATCTACAATCTGCCTCGGCGAGCTGAAGTATTACCCCATCCCATGTCAATCGGCAGGACTGTAAGATTTCGGTAATCCTAAGAACCTTTGAAGTTCTGACTGTAGAAAGTACTCTATTGTGCTTGAACTCATGAACAGCTGTTTTGAATGCTTTCCTTTAGGAATTAGCTTTGTGAGAAATGTCCATAATTTTATTGACACTTATAACATTATCTGGGTATAATATTCGTAAGACTGCCACAGGAAATTAATATCATTATAATATCCATAATAAGGTATGCATACTCGGCGAGTCTGAACTGTGTTGACTGTAAAACTTATTCAAAATGATGTACTGGACAGGTTCAAACAAAACTCGGAGCGCGCTTGGCAGCTGCAGCAGTGGTTCAACCACGGCGGGGTGTGCGTGCTGGGGTACGAGATGTTCCGCAACCTGTCCGCCGACAACTCCAAGAAGTTCAAGAAGAAGATGCTCAAGAGCTTCCAGGAGAGCCTCGTGGACCCAGGTATGTTGTGCCGAGTACAAACAAAAGGTGCACTTGATTCACTGGTGGTAGGACTTCTTGAAGACTCCTTCTGGGTAGGTGCCTCAGCAATGTTAGTACGTCTGTTATTCTGCTGTGAAGATGTTTGACGATCTTCCCGACGCAGTGGCGTGCGCCGAGTTAGAGGAACTACACAACATCGCATCGGAACGGTAAATCGCTTAGCGTTGCATATTTGTTAAAGTGCTTACTAGCAACGGTCATAACCTCGCACCAGACCAGACCTCAGCCAATTTAAAAAATATACTTGAAACCGAGTGCTTTATTGTAGCCACCGGCAAACCACCAAAGACCAATTGAAGCAACCAGCAAAGACGCACCGTCAAGCGATTTAGCGTTCCGGTGCGATGCTCGTAGAAACCGTTGGGGTAAATTTACTTACCCTTCCAAGTTAGTACGATAACATCTAGGCTGTATCATCACTTACCGTCAGGAAAAAAAGAAAGAAAAAAAGCAACCGGACATGTTTGACCCGTTGCTTCAATTAAAGCGAAAGCAAGGTGCTATTCGATGATAATTTTTCCAGGTCCCGACTTAGTGGTCTGCGACGAGGGTCACTTGTTGAAGAACGAAAAGACGAGCTTATCGCAAGCCATGAACCGAGTCAAGACCCTGCGTCGCGTCGTGCTCACCGGCACACCGTTGCAGAATAACCTCAAAGAGTGTAAGTTTGTACTCACAATTATAGTTTTTGTTGACAATAATCTGCCCTTTAACGATATATTGACCCAAGCAGTTTCGCTTATTTACGAATACGTTAGTGAGTGGTTTCGTTTGACTGCAAAAAAGCTAAGCGAGTTATCAAAAACGAAATAAGAGATGATATGAAGTGACGGGCGCGCAGTGGACACACTGCACTAACCATAAAGTATCTAGCGCATCCATCCCGTGATGCACTAGTGAGTAGTAGCATGTAGTACCTTGTGGGCCCTGGGGCCGTATCACCATCTCTTATAGCTGTATTATTGTAAAATTGTTTTGACATTTTCATACAATGTCTACAGTATGAACATTTTAAAACTAAAAATTAAAAAAAATATATTACATTAATACTGCTTTATGAGAGGGTGGCGGCCTCTTCCAAAATATTCCTCCACTTGTCACGAAATATTTGTTCACAACCACTTGTTTTTTTTTCTCACATCGAGTTGTTAGCCCAATGATGAACCCTCTTCATTTATCTGGGCTTGTGACCTGCTATGTTGTCGTCAAGATATCTAATAGCACCTCAGCTTAAGGTGAGTTAACTGTCCATAAACGGACGCAGTAAATGTATGACCGTTATTTTGCGCCGTCTGCCTCTGTGACGACCCGCAAGCCTTATTACGTATCTTTCAACGTAAATCAGTCGTAAATCTCGCGATTGTTGCTGCTAAACGTCAATTTTATTACAAAACAACTACGAAAGTGTTGTTTGATAGCAACAATCGCGAGATTTAAGCCTGTCGCAACTCGCAAACCTGTCGCGAGATATGTAATAAGGGGGCCGGTGAAAACTGCGGTGGAAAAATGGCATAACAGTATTTTTTGTTTATTTTAATTTCTCGCGTGACAGACTACTGCATGGTGCAATTCGTGAAACCGAACCTGCTGGGTAAATACAACGAGTACTTGAACCGCTTCGTGAACCCCATCACCAACGGCCAGTACACGGACTCCACGGAGCACGACATTCGGATCATGAAGAGGCGCTCCCACGTGCTGCACAAAATGCTCGACGGGGCTGTGCAGGTGAGATTCGCTAAGGCTATTATAGATAAGTCAAAGTCAAAGTCAAAATATATTTATTTCACATAGGCCTACCTCTCACTAATACAGTTTTCTCACTTACACAGTTCTTACTTACTCAGGTTTGACTGTAGACTGCACCGTGAATCGGCCGCCTTACAACGTCTCTTTCGACACGTGTAAATCTCGCAATTATTGCTGTCAGACGTCAATTTTAATTATAAAAGTGTTGTTTGACAGCAACAATCGCAAGACTATCGCGAGATACATAATGAGGTCTAATTTTCTTCTGATTCTTAGTGGCCTTCCAATTTGATGTATCTTAAAGTAAACGCCTCTCCACGTGTTTACGCTTACACGTTGAAAGAAAATGTAGCAGAGGGGCGTTCATTTTTAATAAGACGATATTAACATAATCATTGCCTGGGAACTAAATAAGGTCTAATTTTTTTCTGATTCTTAGTGGCCTTCAAAATTAATGTATCTTAAAGTGAACGCCCTCCACGTGTTTACGCTTACACGTTGAAAGAAAATGTAGTGAGGTAAACGTTCATTTTTAATTAGACGATCTCTACATAATTTTTAGCTGGGAACTAAACGATACTTTATTTGTACTATGTACTTTGGTATCCGGGTTGGGAGCAATGATTCAGGGTAATTTTGTAATTTGCATGGTGTCTGGGGGGGCCTCTTGGTTCTCATGCGACCCAAATTTAAATGGACAGACGACATTTGCAGAACAGCAGGGCACGACTGGGTCATAACAGCGTCCCAAAGAGGAGATTGGAAAGCTCTGGAGGAGGCCTATACCCGAAAGGAGTTCTCATCATAATATAAGATTATCTCACTTTATCTTTTTTGTACCTATTAATTTATAACTGTTTAGTTTACTTTTAATCATATTTTTTTTTCAATTGTCAATTACTTTCACTGGTGATGGGAAATAAAAGGCTTTTTTATTTTATTTTATTTTATTACTTTTGTATCACTTTGTAATGGTACTATTTGGTAACAGAGGCGAGACTACGGGGTGCTGGCGCCCTTCCTGCCTCCGAAGCACGAGTACGTGCTCTTCATCACTCTCACCGAGGTGCAGATCAAGCTCTACCAACACTACCTCGACAACTACTCCAGAAGGTAAGTTTATACTATGCACTCTTGTCCCGAGACATCAGGGGCCATACCATCATCTCTCAAAGCAGTAATCTTGCAGTACTGTTTTAACATTATCATACAAACATGGTATAGATAGAGCCCCTGCCCTCTTATTACGTATTTCGCGACAGGTTTGCAACAGGCGTACATCTCGCGATTATTGCTGTCAAACGCTATTTTTTATGAAACAAATTATAAAACATTTACGTAGGCACAGAACACTAAATAGTATCAGAAGGTTCACTCCGCACGATTATTTAAAGAAATAGCGACTCTAGCGCTGGCACAAAAAGTGCAATTCAGTTCGCAATAGCGCCTGGCCCCGCCCTCAAAATTGACACGTAACAAACGCAAGGTTGTGGTCTCTTTCTATCCCCTAACTTTATCTCTTACGACGTACTAGGGCTGCCGTAGTCAGACGGCGCGTAAAATAGACCGTACAGAACTAGCGCGTGCAACTCTGCCCGCGAGCGGCAACCATCTGAAATATTGAGGTCCGGACCCGTACTTGTAGCCGGGACGGCCACGTTATAAGTGAGACTGGCCTGACGTAGTTGACGTTTGACAGCAGTGATCGCGAGATTTACGTCTATCGCAAGCCTTTTGAGAGATAAGTAATGAGGAGGCAATTCTGAATTACCTTTATATTCTGAAGTCGCATTATTTAACCAGTAAGTGCTTCGCAGTTACCTCTATACAGTTGAATATTATGCCACGGTAATATGCCAAACTAGTAGATAAAATTCATAATCATGGGTGAAGCCTAATTTTATAGATGAAGCCTGAAATAAATTAATTCTACCGTACTCATGATGTTTAAATATTATTATATTATTTTACGTACGTACGACGTAGTGTTTTAGAGAGTAAAGAGGGCTCACGCGACCTCCGTTTCACCCCCTTAGGGGTTGAATTTTCAAAAACTATTTCCTAGCGCATGTCTACGTTAATATGTGCTGTGCTACGTTTAATGGTTAGTCTATAGTCCTTATCTCCTTTTCCCTTTGTCTTAGAGATTTTTGTGTACGATTTTGGCAGATTTTTCAAATTTTTGTGTTGAAATAACAGACCGCTGGCGGGCAAGTCGTCGGGTTTCCTGTTCCCAGACTTCCAATCACTACAAAGGATATGGACGCACCCACTCGTCCTGAAGTACAACTCCGAAAGATACGAGATTATGCAGCAGAAGAAGGTCAGTTTTATTTTTTCAATATCACTAGCGATTTGAAACTGTATTTACGCACCCGGTGGCTGAAACTGCCTCGTATTATGCCCTGAAAGAAAATGTGAAGACTCAGAGCGTGACCGCTAGACGGTAGGACCCTCGCTCATCGTCACGGCAGACGGGACCCTATCACAAAGTCACGTCAGAGTATGACCCTCTATAGACGTGCCGGCAGATGGCTATTTATCACGTAAAAGATGGTTATTTATCACGTAAAAGTAGAATAAAAGAAGGCAAAGGAGCAAACTTTTCGAAACAATCACAGTTGTATAACTTTTTCTTTAATGTTATTTTTATTTTGCAGCGAGAAAGAGAAGAGGAAGATTCCGAGGGCTCATTAGTAGACTTTATTGACGATGACTCCACACCTGAGGTTAGTACAAATTTTATCCGCCCTTATACCTATATGTTTTTATTCGTTATAATATTATACATTAGACTTTTCGTAACGTTATATTTATATATTATCATTTTAATGTAAGAGAAATGTCTGTCAGGAATCTTCAACCGAGGAAACATCGGAGAGCGGCTCAGATGTAAGCGACGACAGTCGAAAGAAGAGCAAGAAGAAGAAAGCGACCAAAAAGACCAAAAATAAAACCTCGACGCGGCGGGGGACGCGGGCGAACCCTGGTAAGACATCCACAGTCGTTATACAGGGTTAAAAAGAAATATCAAATCGCTGTCGGCCTTTATTTATTTACATTAAAACTAACAACTTTTGTTCTACGACTTTTTTTACTCGATATTTTTTTTTAGTTTTGCCTTCTATAGTGTATGATATTTCAGGGGTATGAAAAATATTTCACGTCCTAAATTCTCAGACCTGCCGAAAACACCCAAAGAAAATTCATAATAAAAATCGGTGAAGCAGTTTCGAGGGACTTTTGTTAAAAAAGTCTATGACAGGAGAATTTTATAAACCGCCTAACAAACAAACGTGAAATAGCGATGGAATAGTTATACTCTGTTTTGACCTTCTCTGTCATCAGCAATTAGGAATTCGGTATGTCAATTCTACATTTATTCCACGTTTATTTCTAAGAGGGTAAAAGTTTAAAGGCGACTGCCCAAAAAAGGAGTGTAATGTTTTTAAGGTTCATGTATGTATGTATGTGAATTTCCTTATTCCACCATAACTTTTGAACGACTGAAGAGATGTGGACATATGGGTTATCGTTAGAATCCTTACATCATTTCGAGTAACATAGGCTATATTTTTTGGAAAAAGTCGTTTTACCAAAGGGCTGCAGTTGTTTCAGTTGAAGCCGAAGAAGACGTAATGGCGGTGGAGAACGACGGTCAACCGAAAGCGGAGAACCCGACCGAGTGGTGGATGTCGCTCGTCAGCGAGGACGAGCTGGACGACCTGCGGCACTCGCACAAGCTGGTGCTGCTGTTCGACATCCTGCGGCAGTGCGAGGCCATCGGAGACAAGCTGTGAGTTGCAAAAGTTGAATAGTTAGTGGAGTACCCGACCGAGTGGTGGATGTCGCTCGTCAGCGAGGACGAGCTGGACGACCTGCGGCACTCGCACAAGCTGGTGCTGCTGTTCGACATCCTGCGGCAGTGCGAGGCCATCGGAGACAAGCTGTGAGTTGCTAAAGTTGAATAGTTAGTGGAGAACCCGACCGAGTGGTGGATGTCGCTCGTCAGCGAGGACGAGCTGGACGACCTGCGGCACTCGCACAAGCTGGTGCTGCTGTTCGACATCCTGCGGCAGTGCGAGGCCATCGGAGACAAGCTGTGAGTTGCTAAAGTTGAATAGTTAGTGGAGAACCCGACCGAGTGGTGGATGTCGCTCGTCAGCGAGGACGAGCTGGACGACCTGCGGCACTCGCACAAGCTGGTGCTGCTGTTCGACATCCTGCGGCAGTGCGAGGCCATCGGAGACAAGCTGTGAGTTGCTAAAGTTGAATAGTTAGTGGAGAACCCGACCGAGTGGTGGATGTCGCTCGTCAGCGAGGACGAGCTGGACGACCTGCGGCACTCGCACAAGCTGGTGCTGCTGTTCGACATCCTGCGGCAGTGCGAGGCCATCGGAGACAAGCTGTGAGTTGCTAAAGTTGAATAGTTAGTGGAGAACCCGACCGAGTGGTGGATGTCGCTCGTCAGCGAGGACGAGCTGGACGACCTGCGGCACTCGCACAAGCTGGTGCTGCTGTTCGACATCCTGCGGCAGTGCGAGGCCATCGGAGACAAGCTGTGAGTTGCTAAAGTTGAATAGTTAGTGGAGAACCCGACCGAGTGGTGGATGTCGCTCGTCAGCGAGGACGAGCTGGACGACCTGCGGCACTCGCACAAGCTGGTGCTGCTGTTCGACATCCTGCGGCAGTGCGAGGCCATCGGAGACAAGCTGTGAGTTGCTAAAGTTGAATAGTTAGTGGAGAACCCGACCGAGTGGTGGATGTCGCTCGTCAGCGAGGACGAGCTGGACGACCTGCGGCACTCGCACAAGCTGGTGCTGCTGTTCGACATCCTGCGGCAGTGCGAGGCCATCGGAGACAAGCTGTGAGTTGCTAAAGTTGAATAGTTAGTGGAGAACCCGACCGAGTGGTGGATGTCGCTCGTCAGCGAGGACGAGCTGGACGACCTGCGGCACTCGCACAAGCTGGTGCTGCTGTTCGACATCCTGCGGCAGTGCGAGGCCATCGGAGACAAGCTGTGAGTTGCTAAAGTTGAATAGTTAGTGGAGAACCCGACCGAGTGGTGGATGTCGCTCGTCAGCGAGGACGAGCTGGACGACCTGCGGCACTCGCACAAGCTGGTGCTGCTGTTCGACATCCTGCGGCAGTGCGAGGCCATCGGAGACAAGCTGTGAGTTGCTAAAGTTGAATAGTTAGTGGAGAACCCGACCGAGTGGTGGATGTCGCTCGTCAGCGAGGACGAGCTGGACGACCTGCGGCACTCGCACAAGCTGGTGCTGCTGTTCGACATCCTGCGGCAGTGCGAGGCCATCGGAGACAAGCTGTGAGTTGCTAAAGTTGAATAGTTAGTGGAGAACCCGACCGAGTGGTGGATGTCGCTCGTCAGCGAGGACGAGCTGGACGACCTGCGGCACTCGCACAAGCTGGTGCTGCTGTTCGACATCCTGCGGCAGTGCGAGGCCATCGGAGACAAGCTGTGAGTTGCTAAAGTTGAATAGTTAGTGGAGAACCCGACCGAGTGGTGGATGTCGCTCGTCAGCGAGGACGAGCTGGACGACCTGCGGCACTCGCACAAGCTGGTGCTGCTGTTCGACATCCTGCGGCAGTGCGAGGCCATCGGAGACAAGCTGTGAGTTGCTAAAGTTGAATAGTTAGTGGAGAACCCGACCGAGTGGTGGATGTCGCTCGTCAGCGAGGACGAGCTGGACGACCTGCGGCACTCGCACAAGCTGGTGCTGCTGTTCGACATCCTGCGGCAGTACGAGGCCATCGGAGACAAGCTGTGAGTTGCTAAAGTTGAATAGTTAGTGGAGAACCCGACCGAGTGGTGGATGTCGCTCGTCAGCGAGGACGAGCTGGACGACCTGCGGCACTCGCACAAGCTGGTGCTGCTGTTCGACATCCTGCGGCAGTGCGAGGCCATCGGAGACAAGCTGTGAGTTGCTAAAGTTGAATAGTTAGTGGAGAACCCGACCGAGTGGTGGATGTCGCTCGTCAGCGAGGACGAGCTGGACGACCTGCGGCACTCGCACAAGCTGGTGCTGCTGTTCGACATCCTGCGGCAGTGCGAGGCCATCGGAGACAAGCTGTGAGTTGCTAAAGTTGAATAGTTAGTGGAGAACCCGACCGAGTGGTGGATGTCGCTCGTCAGCGAGGACGAGCTGGACGACCTGCGGCACTCGCACAAGCTGGTGCTGCTGTTCGACATCCTGCGGCAGTGCGAGGCCATCGGAGACAAGCTGTGAGTTGCTAAAGTTGAATAGTTAGTGGAGAACCCGACCGAGTGGTGGATGTCGCTCGTCAGCGAGGACGAGCTGGACGACCTGCGGCACTCGCACAAGCTGGTGCTGCTGTTCGACATCCTGCGGCAGTGCGAGGCCATCGGAGACAAGCTGTGAGTTGCTAAAGTTGAATAGTTAGTGGAGAACCCGACCGAGTGGTGGATGTCGCTCGTCAGCGAGGACGAGCTGGACGACCTGCGGCACTCGCACAAGCTGGTGCTGCTGTTCGACATCCTGCGGCAGTACGAGGCCATCGGAGACAAGCTGTGAGTTGCTAAAGTTGAATAGTTAGTGGAGAACCCGACCGAGTGGTGGATGTCGCTCGTCAGCGAGGACGAGCTGGACGACCTGCGGCACTCGCACAAGCTGGTGCTGCTGTTCGACATCCTGCGGCAGTGCGAGGCCATCGGAGACAAGCTGTGAGTTGCTAAAGTTGAATAGTTAGTGGAGAACCCGACCGAGTGGTGGATGTCGCTCGTCAGCGAGGACGAGCTGGACGACCTGCGGCACTCGCACAAGCTGGTGCTGCTGTTCGACATCCTGCGGCAGTGCGAGGCCATCGGAGACAAGCTGTGAGTTGCTAAAGTTGAATAGTTAGTGGAGAACCCGACCGAGTGGTGGATGTCGCTCGTCAGCGAGGACGAGCTGGACGACCTGCGGCACTCGCACAAGCTGGTGCTGCTGTTCGACATCCTGCGGCAGTGCGAGGCCATCGGAGACAAGCTGTGAGTTGCTAAAGTTGAATAGTTAGTGGAGAACCCGACCGAGTGGTGGATGTCGCTCGTCAGCGAGGACGAGCTGGACGACCTGCGGCACTCGCACAAGCTGGTGCTGCTGTTCGACATCCTGCGTGCGGCAGTGCGAGGCCATCGGAGACAAGCTGTGAGTTGCTAAAGTTGAATAGTTAGTGGAGAACCCGACCGAGTGGTGGATGTCGCTCGTCAGCGAGGACGAGCTGGACGACCTGCGGCACTCGCACAAGCTGGTGCTGCTGTTCGACATCCTGCGGCAGTACGAGGCCATCGGAGACAAGCTGTGAGTTGCTAAAGTTGAATAGTTAGTGGAGAACCCGACCGAGTGGTGGATGTCGCTCGTCAGCGAGGACGAGCTGGACGACCTGCGGCACTCGCACAAGCTGGTGCTGCTGTTCGACATCCTGCGGCAGTGCGAGGCCATCGGAGACAAGCTGTGAGTTGCTAAAGTTGAATAGTTAGTGGAGAACCCGACCGAGTGGTGGATGTCGCTCGTCAGCGAGGACGAGCTGGACGACCTGCGGCACTCGCACAAGCTGGTGCTGCTGTTCGACATCCTGCGGCAGTGCGAGGCCATCGGAGACAAGCTGTGAGTTGCTAAAGTTGAATAGTTAGTGGAGAACCCGACCGAGTGGTGGATGTCGCTCGTCAGCGAGGACGAGCTGGACGACCTGCGGCACTCGCACAAGCTGGTGCTGCTGTTCGACATCCTGCGGCAGTGCGAGGCCATCGGAGACAAGCTGTGAGTTGCTAAAGTTGAATAGTTAGTGGAGAACCCGACCGAGTGGTGGATGTCGCTCGTCAGCGAGGACGAGCTGGACGACCTGCGGCACTCGCACAAGCTGGTGCTGCTGTTCGACATCCTGCGGCAGTGCGAGGCCATCGGAGACAAGCTGTGAGTTGCTAAAGTTGAATAGTTAGTGGAGAACCCGACCGAGTGGTGGATGTCGCTCGTCAGCGAGGACGAGCTGGACGACCTGCGGCACTCGCACAAGCTGGTGCTGCTGTTCGACATCCTGCGGCAGTGCGAGGCCATCGGAGACAAGCTGTGAGTTGCTAAAGTTGAATAGTTAGTGGAGAACCCGACCGAGTGGTGGATGTCGCTCGTCAGCGAGGACGAGCTGGACGACCTGCGGCACTCGCACAAGCTGGTGCTGCTGTTCGACATCCTGCGGCAGTGCGAGGCCATCGGAGACAAGCTGTGAGTTGCTAAAGTTGAATAGTTAGTGGAGAACCCGACCGAGTGGTGGATGTCGCTCGTCAGCGAGGACGAGCTGGACGACCTGCGGCACTCGCACAAGCTGGTGCTGCTGTTCGACATCCTGCGTGCGGCAGTGCGAGGCCATCGGAGACAAGCTGTGAGTTGCTAAAGTTGAATAGTTAGTGGAGAACCCGACCGAGTGGTGGATGTCGCTCGTCAGCGAGGACGAGCTGGACGACCTGCGGCACTCGCACAAGCTGGTGCTGCTGTTCGACATCCTGCGGCAGTACGAGGCCATCGGAGACAAGCTGTGAGTTGCTAAAGTTGAATAGTTAGTGGAGAACCCGACCGAGTGGTGGATGTCGCTCGTCAGCGAGGACGAGCTGGACGACCTGCGGCACTCGCACAAGCTGGTGCTGCTGTTCGACATCCTGCGTGCGGCAGTGCGAGGCCATCGGAGACAAGCTGTGAGTTGCTAAAGTTGAATAGTTAGTGGAGAACCCGACCGAGTGGTGGATGTCGCTCGTCAGCGAGGACGAGCTGGACGACCTGCGGCACTCGCACAAGCTGGTGCTGCTGTTCGACATCCTGCGGCAGTACGAGGCCATCGGAGACAAGCTGTGAGTTGCTAAAGTTGAATAGTTAGTGGAGAACCCGACCGAGTGGTGGATGTCGCTCGTCAGCGAGGACGAGCTGGACGACCTGCGGCACTCGCACAAGCTGGTGCTGCTGTTCGACATCCTGCGGCAGTGCGAGGCCATCGGAGACAAGCTGTGAGTTGCTAAAGTTGAATAGTTAGTGGAGAACCCGACCGAGTGGTAGATGTCGCTCGTCAGCGAGGACGAGCTGGACGACCTGCGGCACTCGCACAAGCTGGTGCTGCTGTTCGACATCCTGCGTGCGGCAGTGCGAGGCCATCGGAGACAAGCTGTGAGTTGCTAAAGTTGAATAGTTAGTGGAGAACCCGACCGAGTGGTGGATGTCGTTCGTCAGCGAGGACGAGCTGGACGACCTGCGGCACTCGCACAAGCTGGTGCTGCTGTTCGACATCCTGCGGCAGTACGAGGCCATCGGAGACAAGCTGTGAGTTGCTAAAGTTGAATAGTTAGTGGAGAACCCGACCGAGTGGTGGATGTCGCTCGTCAGCGAGGACGAGCTGGACGACCTGCGGCACTCGCACAAGCTGGTGCTGCTGTTCGACATCCTGCGGCAGTGCGAGGCCATCGGAGACAAGCTGTGAGTTGCTAAAGTTGAATAGTTAGTGGAGAACCCGACCGAGTGGTGGATGTCGCTCGTCAGCGAGGACGAGCTGGACGACCTGCGGCACTCGCACAAGCTGGTGCTGCTGTTCGACATCCTGCGTGCGGCAGTGCGAGGCCATCGGAGACAAGCTGTGAGTTGCTAAAGTTGAATAGTTAGTGGAGAACCCGACCGAGTGGTGGATGTCGCTCGTCAGCGAGGACGAGCTGGACGACCTGCGGCACTCGCACAAGCTGGTGCTGCTGTTCGACATCCTGCGGCAGTACGAGGCCATCGGAGACAAGCTGTGAGTTGCTAAAGTTGAATAGTTAGTGGAGAACCCGACCGAGTGGTGGATGTCGCTCGTCAGCGAGGACGAGCTGGACGACCTGCGGCACTCGCACAAGCTGGTGCTGCTGTTCGACATCCTGCGGCAGTGCGAGGCCATCGGAGACAAGCTGTGAGTTGCTAAAGTTGAATAGTTAGTGGAGAACCCGACCGAGTGGTGGATGTCGCTCGTCAGCGAGGACGAGCTGGACGACCTGCGGCACTCGCACAAGCTGGTGCTGCTGTTCGACATCCTGCGGCAGTACGAGGCCATCGGAGACAAGCTGTGAGTTGCTAAAGTTGAATAGTTAGTGGAGAACCCGACCGAGTGGTGGATGTCGCTCGTCAGCGAGGACGAGCTGGACGACCTGCGGCACTCGCACAAGCTGGTGCTGCTGTTCGACATCCTGCGGCAGTGCGAGGCCATCGGAGACAAGCTGTGAGTTGCTAAAGTTGAATAGTTAGTGGAGAACCCGACCGAGTGGTGGATGTCGCTCGTCAGCGAGGACGAGCTGGACGACCTGCGGCACTCGCACAAGCTGGTGCTGCTGTTCGACATCCTGCGGCAGTGCGAGGCCATCGGAGACAAGCTGTGAGTTGCAAAAGTTGAATAGTTAGTGGAGTACCCGACCGAGTGGTGGATGTCGCTCGTCAGCGAGGACGAGCTGGACGACCTGCGGCACTCGCACAAGCTGGTGCTGCTGTTCGACATCCTGCGGCAGTGCGAGGCCATCGGAGACAAGCTGTGAGTTGCTAAAGTTGAATAGTTAGTGGAGAACCCGACCGAGTGGTGGATGTCGCTCGTCAGCGAGGACGAGCTGGACGACCTGCGGCACTCGCACAAGCTGGTGCTGCTGTTCGACATCCTGCGGCAGTGCGAGGCCATCGGAGACAAGCTGTGAGTTGCTAAAGTTGAATAGTTAGTGGAGAACCCGACCGAGTGGTGGATGTCGCTCGTCAGCGAGGACGAGCTGGACGACCTGCGGCACTCGCACAAGCTGGTGCTGCTGTTCGACATCCTGCGGCAGTGCGAGGCCATCGGAGACAAGCTGTGAGTTGCTAAAGTTGAATAGTTAGTGGAGAACCCGACCGAGTGGTGGATGTCGCTCGTCAGCGAGGACGAGCTGGACGACCTGCGGCACTCGCACAAGCTGGTGCTGCTGTTCGACATCCTGCGGCAGTGCGAGGCCATCGGAGACAAGCTGTGAGTTGCTAAAGTTGAATAGTTAGTGGAGAACCCGACCGAGTGGTGGATGTCGCTCGTCAGCGAGGACGAGCTGGACGACCTGCGGCACTCGCACAAGCTGGTGCTGCTGTTCGACATCCTGCGGCAGTGCGAGGCCATCGGAGACAAGCTGTGAGTTGCTAAAGTTGAATAGTTAGTGGAGAACCCGACCGAGTGGTGGATGTCGCTCGTCAGCGAGGACGAGCTGGATGACCTGCGGCACTCGCACAAGCTGGTGCTGCTGTTCGACATCCTGCGGCAGTGCGAGGCCATCGGAGACAAGCTGTGAGTTGCTAAAGTTGAATAGTTAGTGGAGAACCCGACCGAGTGGTGGATGTCGCTCGTCAGCGAGGACGAGCTGGACGACCTGCGGCACTCGCACAAGCTGGTGCTGCTGTTCGACATCCTGCGGCAGTGCGAGGCCATCGGAGACAAGCTGTGAGTTGCTAAAGTTGAATAGTTAGTGGAGAACCCGACCGAGTGGTGGATGTCGCTCGTCAGCGAGGACGAGCTGGACGACCTGCGGCACTCGCACAAGCTGGTGCTGCTGTTCGACATCCTGCGGCAGTGCGAGGCCATCGGAGACAAGCTGTGAGTTGCTAAAGTTGAATAGTTAGTGGAGAACCCGACCGAGTGGTGGATGTCGCTCGTCAGCGAGGACGAGCTGGACGACCTGCGGCACTCGCACAAGCTGGTGCTGCTGTTCGACATCCTGCGGCAGTGCGAGGCCATCGGAGACAAGCTGTGAGTTGCTAAAGTTGAATAGTTAGTGGAGAACCCGACCGAGTGGTGGATGTCGCTCGTCAGCGAGGACGAGCTGGACGACCTGCGGCACTCGCACAAGCTGGTGCTGCTGTTCGACATCCTGCGTGCGGCAGTGCGAGGCCATCGGAGACAAGCTGTGAGTTGCTAAAGTTGAATAGTTAGTGGAGAACCCGACCGAGTGGTGGATGTCGCTCGTCAGCGAGGACGAGCTGGACGACCTGCGGCACTCGCACAAGCTGGTGCTGCTGTTCGACATCCTGCGGCAGTACGAGGCCATCGGAGACAAGCTGTGAGTTGCTAAAGTTGAATAGTTAGTGGAGAACCCGACCGAGTGGTGGATGTCGCTCGTCAGCGAGGACGAGCTGGACGACCTGCGGCACTCGCACAAGCTGGTGCTGCTGTTCGACATCCTGCGGCAGTGCGAGGCCATCGGAGACAAGCTGTGAGTTGCTAAAGTTGAATAGTTAGTGGAGAACCCGACCGAGTGGTGGATGTCGCTCGTCAGCGAGGACGAGCTGGACGACCTGCGGCACTCGCACAAGCTGGTGCTGCTGTTCGACATCCTGCGTGCGGCAGTGCGAGGCCATCGGAGACAAGCTGTGAGTTGCTAAAGTTGAATAGTTAGTGGAGAACCCGACCGAGTGGTGGATGTCGCTCGTCAGCGAGGACGAGCTGGACGACCTGCGGCACTCGCACAAGCTGGTGCTGCTGTTCGACATCCTGCGGCAGTACGAGGCCATCGGAGACAAGCTGTGAGTTGCTAAAGTTGAATAGTTAGTGGAGAACCCGACCGAGTGGTGGATGTCGCTCGTCAGCGAGGACGAGCTGGACGACCTGCGGCACTCGCACAAGCTGGTGCTGCTGTTCGACATCCTGCGGCAGTGCGAGGCCATCGGAGACAAGCTGTGAGTTGCTAAAGTTGAATAGTTAGTGGAGAACCCGACCGAGTGGTGGATGTCGCTCGTCAGCGAGGACGAGCTGGACGACCTGCGGCACTCGCACAAGCTGGTGCTGCTGTTCGACATCCTGCGTGCGGCAGTGCGAGGCCATCGGAGACAAGCTGTGAGTTGCTAAAGTTGAATAGTTAGTGGAGAACCCGACCGAGTGGTGGATGTCGCTCGTCAGCGAGGACGAGCTGGACGACCTGCGGCACTCGCACAAGCTGGTGCTGCTGTTCGACATCCTGCGGCAGTACGAGGCCATCGGAGACAAGCTGTGAGTTGCTAAAGTTGAATAGTTAGTGGAGAACCCGACCGAGTGGTGGATGTCGCTCGTCAGCGAGGACGAGCTGGACGACCTGCGGCACTCGCACAAGCTGGTGCTGCTGTTCGACATCCTGCGGCAGTGCGAGGCCATCGGAGACAAGCTGTGAGTTGCTAAAGTTGAATAGTTAGTGGAGAACCCGACCGAGTGGTGGATGTCGCTCGTCAGCGAGGACGAGCTGGACGACCTGCGGCACTCGCACAAGCTGGTGCTGCTGTTCGACATCCTGCGGCAGTACGAGGCCATCGGAGACAAGCTGTGAGTTGCTAAAGTTGAATAGTTAGTGGAGAACCCGACCGAGTGGTGGATGTCGCTCGTCAGCGAGGACGAGCTGGACGACCTGCGGCACTCGCACAAGCTGGTGCTGCTGTTCGACATCCTGCGGCAGTGCGAGGCCATCGGAGACAAGCTGTGAGTTGCTAAAGTTGAATAGTTAGTGGAGAACCCGACCGAGTGGTGGATGTCGCTCGTCAGCGAGGACGAGCTGGACGACCTGCGGCACTCGCACAAGCTGGTGCTGCTGTTCGACATCCTGCGGCAGTGCGAGGCCATCGGAGACAAGCTGTGAGTTGCAAAAGTTGAATAGTTAGTGGAGTACCCGACCGAGTGGTGGATGTCGCTCGTCAGCGAGGACGAGCTGGACGACCTGCGGCACTCGCACAAGCTGGTGCTGCTGTTCGACATCCTGCGGCAGTGCGAGGCCATCGGAGACAAGCTGTGAGTTGCTAAAGTTGAATAGTTAGTGGAGAACCCGACCGAGTGGTGGATGTCGCTCGTCAGCGAGGACGAGCTGGACGACCTGCGGCACTCGCACAAGCTGGTGCTGCTGTTCGACATCCTGCGGCAGTGCGAGGCCATCGGAGACAAGCTGTGAGTTGCTAAAGTTGAATAGTTAGTGGAGAACCCGACCGAGTGGTGGATGTCGCTCGTCAGCGAGGACGAGCTGGACGACCTGCGGCACTCGCACAAGCTGGTGCTGCTGTTCGACATCCTGCGGCAGTGCGAGGCCATCGGAGACAAGCTGTGAGTTGCTAAAGTTGAATAGTTAGTGGAGAACCCGACCGAGTGGTGGATGTCGCTCGTCAGCGAGGACGAGCTGGACGACCTGCGGCACTCGCACAAGCTGGTGCTGCTGTTCGAAATCCTGCGGCAGTGCGAGGCCATCGGAGACAAGCTGTGAGTTGCTAAAGTTGAATAGTTAGTGGAGAACCCGACCGAGTGGTGGATGTCGCTCGTCAGCGAGGACGAGCTGGACGACCTGCGGCACTCGCACAAGCTGGTGCTGCTGTTCGACATCCTGCGGCAGTGCGAGGCCATCGGAGACAAGCTGTGAGTTGCTAAAGTTGAATAGTTAGTGGAGAACCCGACCGAGTGGTGGATGTCGCTCGTCAGCGAGGACGAGCTGGACGACCTGCGGCACTCGCACAAGCTGGTGCTGCTGTTCGACATCCTGCGGCAGTGCGAGGCCATCGGAGACAAGCTGTGAGTTGCTAAAGTTGAATAGTTAGTGGAGAACCCGACCGAGTGGTGGATGTCGCTCGTCAGCGAGGACGAGCTGGACGACCTGCGGCACTCGCACAAGCTGGTGCTGCTGTTCGACATCCTGCGGCAGTGCGAGGCCATCGGAGACAAGCTGTGAGTTGCTAAAGTTGAATAGTTAGTGGAGAACCCGACCGAGTGGTGGATGTCGCTCGTCAGCGAGGACGAGCTGGACGACCTGCGGCACTCGCACAAGCTGGTGCTGCTGTTCGACATCCTGCGGCAGTGCGAGGCCATCGGAGACAAGCTGTGAGTTGCTAAAGTTGAATAGTTAGTGGAGAACCCGACCGAGTGGTGGATGTCGCTCGTCAGCGAGGACGAGCTGGACGACCTGCGGCACTCGCACAAGCTGGTGCTGCTGTTCGACATCCTGCGGCAGTGCGAGGCCATCGGAGACAAGCTGTGAGTTGCTAATTGCTATTGGTTTGTTCGCTATCATTTTCTCGCGCAGCCGGTTGCGGCGTCGTTATTCTCAAAGGACTTCAAAGGACGCCGAACATGCGCATATACTTGTAACGATGACTTCTAAGCGAATAGACTTTGCTAGTGGTCACAAACAGAGCCCGACTGACTAACGAGTGACAGGGGTTATGCTTTCGTAAAAATGGGTACCGGGGTTTTGATTTCAACAAAGTGGGTACAACAGTTTTGTTTTCAATGAAGTGGATAAAGAGTGCTTTCAACAAAATGAGAATAGGGATTTTGTCTTCAAAAAAGTGGGTACAGGATTTCAAAGTGAGGTAGGTACAGGGGATTTGCTTGTGCGAAGTGAGGACAGAGGTTTTATTTTCTTCAAAGTGGGTACAGGGGTTTGGCTTTCAACAAATGGGAACAGGGGTTTCGCTTTCAACAGAGTATGTGGGTTTTACTTTCAACAAAGTTGTTACAAGGGTTTTCTTTCCATAATGTACCTAAGTATTTTTAGTGATAAGCATTTAAAAAATATTTTATTTCGTTTCAGATTGGTATTTTCACAATCCTTGTATTCGTTGGACCTAATAGAACATTTCCTGGAAAAAGTAGACCAAGCTACGCAAGAGGGAAGAGTTGACGAGAAATTAAATGGTCATGTTGGTACGTAAATTAAAGATTTTCTGTATATATACTTAATAATATAACAGATATAATTACACTTGTTATTTAACTCTCCTCGTCACAAAATAGCCCAGGGTTTTAAATCGTATAGGTTTGAAAATAAGAGTAAAAATTTAATAATATTTATTCTTTGTACTGTTAGGTTCATGGTCACCGGGTGTTGATTACTTCAGACTGGACGGCTCAACTTCGTGTGAGAACAGATCAATTTGGTGTAAGAATTTTAACAGAGAAGACAATCCTCGAGCTAGGTGAGTAGCCTAAAACTTCGTATCAACTATAGACATATAGAAAGCAGCTGACTCTTCATTGCCGCAAACATAATACGTTTTTTTAATTGCGTTTTGAGTAAGCAATTTTAGTAATTTAGTAGATGAGTCATATGATCATATAAAACTGAACTTAATTTGGCAGAAATAACTTATATCCCCAAATTTGCAGAGTGAACCTCCTGGCCTACCTCTAAAGGTAATATTTGCCTCTGTAATAGTACTCAGAAAGAGTCAAATTACATGAAAGGCTATGTATTCGTGTTCGTACTAGTCAAATTATATTTTGGATTGATCATACCTATTGGACCGTGCATGGCGGTCGGCGATCGTCAATTCAGTAAAGTCACGGAATACATAATAGTACAGGTACAGAAGGTTCACTCCGCAAGATGATTTAAAGAAATAGCGACTGTAGCTCTGACACAAAAAGTGCAATTCAGTTCGCAATAGCGCCTGGCTCCGCCTCCGAAAACAACACGCAACAAACGCAAAGTTGTGGTCTCTTTCTATCGCGTAACTTTATCTCTTACGACGTGCTAGGGCTGCCTCGTTATGGTATTCCGTGGCTGAACAGACAGCGCACGCCGGGCGTAAAATAGACCGTACAGAACTAGCGCGTGCAACTTGGCCGGCGCGCGGCAGCCGTCTGAAATATTGGCGTCTTGACGCCTACCTGTAGTCGTCTCGATCACGTGACAGTGAGCCTGGCCAGCGGGCTGATTCTGTAACGTACAGTTTGTTAGTTAGTAACCCTGACTGAGTTATTAACTAAGAAAACGGAGGCAAAAATAATTAATAGCAAAAATAAAAATATAAAATAGGATTTTTGCCTCCGTTTTGTTAGTTAACAACCGAATGAGGGTTGCTAACTAACTAATTGAACGATACAGAATCAGAGGGCTGGTAAAGTCAAGACTTTTGTCGGTGGTAGACGTCATCGTGCGAGCGTTGCCATTGATGACGCCATGGCTTCAATTGAACGTCGCTGTCGATTGGACAGCTTTTATTGACTGCAGATTAGATCAAGCAGCATCATGGCGATTTGACGATAGAACGTCAATGGCCCGGCATAAGGGGAAAGAATTTTATTCCCATGCTGTATTGTTATAGGTTATTCCTCATATCGACGCGCGCGGGCGGGCTGGGCATCAACCTGGTGGCCGCGAACCGCGTGGTGATATTCGATGTGTCGTGGAACCCGTCGCACGACGTGCAGAGCATATTCCGCGTCTACCGGTTCGGACAGAAGAAGCCCTGCTATATCTACAGGTTTTTGGTCATGGTGAGTTATTCCTCATATGTCCTCAGCCTTTCTCATCCAGCCGCTTCCCTCCACCTGCTTATTGTCGTCGGTTCAACGAGCTGGAGGGTACCCCACGCTACGCTTGCTTGTACGCGGTCTCCACCCCAGGACTTCTCGCCTCCACCGGCCATGGCCCCTACGACACAAACACGACGAACAGTTTATTTAGCTATGTATTTTATATATTACTATGTACTAAATCTTCTTATTATGCTAAATCATTTACTGTTACCGCTATACTGCTATGGAATGCTCTCCCTTTGGATATCAAACAATCTCAATCACTATCAATTTTTAAAACAAAATTGAAGCTATTTTATTTATCCTCCATTTGATGTGTTTATTTATTTTTACTTTTTATTCCACTTATCTGCCGTCTATTCCTCTCTTATTTACTGTTGTATTTTCATTTATATATATATATATATACATACGTATATTATGTGTATTTACTTTATTTAATTAGTACACCCCTTCCGCTTTCTTTAATCTTTATAATATCCTCTACCCTAAGGTTGCCTGGAAGAGATCGCTATTTTAGCGATAAGGCCGCCTATTGTACATGCTGTATCTGCTATAATATGTCTATTGTTTTTGTTTTGGTGTACAATAAAGCATATTTTACTTTTACTTTACTTTACTTTTACTAAAGAATATTAATCATTAATATCTGTACACATCGTTTTCCACCAGGGAACCATGGAAGAGAAGATCTACGAGCGTCAAGTGACGAAGCAGGCGATATCGAAGCGCGTCATCGACGAGCAGCAAATAGACCGGCACTACGCGGAGAACGATCTCGCGGAGCTGTACAAGTTCGAGCCGCACCCGCCCATGCCGCGGGAGCTGCCCCCACTGCCCAAGGACAGGCTGTTTGCGGAGATGCTGAAGGAGTATGAGGCACAGGTAATATTATATTTTTACTAGCTGACCGGGCAAACCTCGTTTTGCCGTTTAGACACATCAAATATAGATAACAACCCGGTCCCACACCGGTTAATATACCCTGAAAATTTCATAACGATCGGTCCAGCCGTCTCGGAGGTGTTTGGCTACAAAGAAAATCGAGAGAATTTTATATATTAGACTAGCTAGCTGACCGGGCAAACTTCGTTTTGCCGTTTAGGGACATCAAATATAGATAACAACCCGTTCCTGGACCCTGAGATCACACCCTGAAAATTTCACAACGATCGGTCCAGCCGTCTCGGAGGAGTTTGGTTACAAAGAAAATCGAGAGAATTTTATATATTAGATATACTCGTAGTCTAAAGTCTAGAACAATGGATAAATAACAACTACGAGATCAAAATATCTGAAGTAGAATTATTATTAACAAAAATACAATGCTCATCACGTGCAATTTTTCAGTTGCCCGCCATTTTACTTCCTCTCCGATACCGCCGCAGACAATCAAGTAAATTCTTCTATGTTCATTTCCTTTTTCTTCTATATAATCTGAGTGATGCTCTGGATTCTTGGAGATTTATCCTTGACAATATTGTTACGTGCTGGGTTCTACGATTTGGAGTAAAACACCTGCTGACCCTTGATGAGACTTTATTCGGTACTTCCAGTATCCAATATCCCTGGTCTTTCACGTAGTTCGCGTCCTCTTCGCTCTTGATCGCTTGATTCGCTTGTTCACCTTTCTCGTCCCTCATTCAGACTGAATCCGCTGGCACGCTGGCCCGCTTTTATACTCGTCTAAACGAGTCTCGAATGTTCCACCCACGTTGTTTATCGGAGGGGTAGATCTTTCGAGAAGTCTCCTCAACTTGACTTTCTCTCTTCATCAGATCTACAAGTACCACGAGCACGACTCGCTGCTCGAGAACAAGGAGGAGGAGACGCTGACGGAGGAGGAGCGCAAGGCGGCCTGGGAGGACTTCGAGAACGAGAAGACGCGCCCGCCGCCCGTGCCCTTCAGCGCGTACAACCTGCACAACGGCATGAGTACGTTGTGCATTAACACATCGATTCATCGCTACCTGTAGACTGTAGTTGATCTACAGAATGATATCACATGTTACCTCGTGGTAAATTGATATTTCCCCCACTTCACCAAAACTTACGAGCTGGCAACTGTACCTTACACGAGGGTCATTCAATAACTCAAGACATAAGTTCTATAATTTTAAAACTATTCAACGAATGTGTACAATCTTTTCAGGGTTGTTAGTTGGCAACCTTGGGATATGCTCTGATCAGTTGTTTTCTTTATTTTAATTCACCATCGTAAGTCCCCTGGAAGATTACATCGTTGAAAAGTAGCGCTCAGTCATTAGATTTTTAGTCGCAGAAGGTGTAAATAAAACCAAGATAAATTTTTAGGAAGCTGCAATAAAGATGGGACAAGAGTGATTATGTTGAAAAATAGCCTTAATTTTGAAACATTGAAATATACCGTATTTGAGCAATAGCCATTTTTCTCTTCACTTATTAAATGACCCTCGTACAATTAGCACCCGTTCACGCCAGTCTCACTTATCACGTGACCGTCTCGGCTACAAGTAGGGGTCCGGACCTCAATATTTCAGATGGTTGCCGCTCGCGGGCCGAGTTGCACACGCTAGTTCTGTACGGTCTATTTTATGCGCCGTCTGACTATGGCAGCCCTAGTACGTCGTAAGAGATAAAGTTAGGCGATAGAAAGAGACAACAACATTGCGTTTGTTTTGTGTCGATTTTGAGGGCGGGGCCAGGCGCTATTGCGAACTGAATTGCACTTTTTATGCCAGCGCTAGAGTCGCTATTTCTTTAGATCATAGTGCGGAGTTGGCCTTCTGTACTTGTACTATTTAGTGTTCTGGTGACCCGTTAGAGAGTTATGTTGACGTGTCGGACGCGTGACGTTGACTATGTGTGATCTGTGACAGTGCCGGGGCTGCTGGCGCAGCAGCAGCAGCAGCTGGCGTACGCGGCGCTGGCGGCGATGCTGCGCAAGGACATGCCCAACATCAACGACGACCAGATCCGCAACATGCTGCCGCTCATCTACAACTCCAACCCGGGGGTGAGTACGCAGCAGCAGCAGCAGCTGGCGTACGCGGCGCTGGCGGCGATGCTGCGCAAGGACATGCCCAACATCAACGACGACCAGATCCGCAACATGCTGCCGCTCATCTACAACTCCAACCCGGGGGTGAGTACGCAGCAGCAGCAGCAGCTGGCGTACGCGGCGCTGGCGGCGATGCTGCGCAAGGACATGCCCAACATCAACGACGACCAGATCCGCAACATGCTGCCGCTCATCTACAACTCCAACCCGGGGGTGAGTACGCAGCAGCAGCAGCAGCTGGCGTACGCGGCGCTGGCGGCGATGCTGCGCAAGGACATGCCCAACATCAACGACGACCAGATCCGCAACATGCTGCCGCTCATCTACAACTCCAACCCGGGGGTGAGTACGCAGCAGCAGCAGCAGCTGGCGTACGCGGCGCTGGCGGCGATGCTGCGCAAGGACATGCCCAACATCAACGACGACCAGATCCGCAACATGCTGCCGCTCATCTACAACTCCAACCCGGGGGTGAGTACGCAGCAGCAGCAGCAGCTGGCGTACGCGGCGCTGGCGGCGATGCTGCGCAAGGACATGCCCAACATCAACGACGACCAGATCCGCAACATGCTGCCGCTCATCTACAACTCCAACCCGGGGGTGAGTACGCAGCAGCAGCAGCAGCTGGCGTACGCGGCGCTGGCGGCGATGCTGCGCAAGGACATGCCCAACATCAACGACGACCAGATCCGCAACATGCTGCCGCTCATCTACAACTCCAACCCGGGGGTGAGTACGCAGCAGCAGCAGCAGCTGGCGTACGCGGCGCTGGCGGCGATGCTGCGTAAGGACATGCCCAACATCAACGACGACCAGATCCGCAACATGCTGCCGCTCATCTACAACTCCAACCCGGGGGTGAGTACGCAGCAGCAGCAGCAGCTGGCGTACGCGGCGCTGGCGGCGATGCTGCGCAAGGACATGCCCAACATCAACGACGACCAGATCCGCAACATGCTGCCGCTCATCTACAACTCCAACCCGGGGGTGAGTACGCAGCAGCAGCAGCAGCTGGCGTACGCGGCGCTGGCGGCGATGCTGCGCAAGGACATGCCCAACATCAACGACGACCAGATCCGCAACATGCTGCCGCTCATCTACAACTCCAACCCGGGGGTGAGTACGCAGCAGCAGCAGCAGCTGGCGTACGCGGCGCTGGCGGCGATGCTGCGCAAGGACATGCCCAACATCAACGACGACCAGATCCGCAACATGCTGCCGCTCATCTACAACTCCAACCCGGGGGTGAGTACGACTACCTATACACCTCAATTCCACGTCATCTTTACTAAAGAGGAAAGACTCAAAAACTCTTTAACCGATTTTCAATATCTTTTACTCTTAAATCTAAAAGGACTTGGTCAACCGCCCGACATAATTTTATCTGTTGGCTAGCTGCTTAAAAGTGTTTGTTTAGGACCCACGGCGACAGTAGTCAGACCAACAGCAGCTATGGTCTTCTCTGTTAGGTTTTGGCCTAATAGGGGTACGGGCCTCGAGGCTTGGTCTTCTTGCTCGGGTATAGGCGTGGGAAAGATTTCTTTTAAGCCTTAAAAAGAAGTAAAAAAGAATAATACTAAAACTCACAGTTTTAACAAATTATAGCCGATTTTAGGACTAATTTTTTATACTGAACACTCAACAATCAAGACACGTATAAGTTGATATAATGTTTTGATTCAAACATAACGTTTATCTGTTCAGATGTTCGGTGGATATGATTACGGCGTAAGTGTTATATCGACGTTATTTGTTGATTAGATCCTTTTTGTTTGACGTTCTGATTATTTTGTTTAACAAAATCCCTAAATTCTCAACTAAAATAGCGGATGTTAAAATGGTGCTATGCTTTTTTTACACGAAATATTACTGTAAATGGATAGCATTATTTTTATAACTGTCTATCTAGTTTCGATGACCGATTGCCTTCAGAGACGATCCTATTAATTGCGATTAAATCTCTAACTTGTGTAATGTTAACCAAATAATATGACAGTAAAAAATACCCTTGTTGACAGAATTGACAGTTACCATAGCAATTTACGAAAGAGAGAGAGACAAATGTTGTCTCTCTGTGGTCCCACGCTATTGCTATATATTGTGTTTCATGTGTATAAAGTGATGTGATTTAATAAAAATAATTAAATTAAAGGAATAAGTTCTAAAGTGATGTGATCTAATAATAATAATTAAATTAAAGGAATGTCTCTAAGGCCGGATGTTAAAGATTTTGTAAACCAAAATAAGTACAGTTTTTAATGTCTACATCTGTTCTTTTTTGTTTATTCCTCCTATATAGCATGGCATTCCCGTATATGTTATGAATTAGTGTTTTTATGGTCACCAGTTTGCGAGGTTTTGTTAAAGCAGTGTTTTTGTTGTACAGCTCATGCAGAAGATGGGTGAGATATACAAGTACGCTCAACCCGGGATGATGGCGGCTGGGATGATGAACCCGGTCTTAAATCCAGGTAATATTTTAATTAAGACCTTTTGTTTGGGCCCCATTGCCTTATTATAGGATAAGGGAATTATACAGTCATCTATACCAAAGAATCGCGAGACGCCGAGAGAAGTGGCGTCCTTATGTGGTTAATATCCAGCCTACTCGAACGAAACGTTTTTCTTCCACGTTTCTGATACGAACCGTTAAGGGGTGGAACACCCTTCCAGCTTCCGTGTTCCCAGCCAAGTACAATCTGGGTGCCTTCAAGAGAAGAATGAATAGACATTTTCTAGGCAAGCGCGCTCCATCATAGTCCTCATTTCTGTCCATCAGACATGATTGTAGTCAAGCGCAAGCCTATCAATTATAAAAAAAAGTCAGCCTTTCTTATATAATCTTGTGACCCATAATGAGGCCTACCATGCGGTGCATAAACTATAAATAGAAAAAAAGGAGTAAAATATAGGTTTTGAAAACCTCTCGTGCCCGCAGTGCCAGTTGAAACTTGATTGAAATTGAAAAAAGAAAGGTTTATTAAAGGTTATTGCGAGTTCTTCTCAGTAAAGGGCGTCCCAGAAATCTGTTTTATGTAAACAAACATTGAGTCGCAATTACTTAGTAAAATATTATAAAACTAATGCAGTGATTCATACTTGCGTGTATATAAAGCAAGTCAAAATTAATAAATGTATTTGATTGTATGGATTCATTTATGTATTGTTACTACAATTTCTTCAGTAACTTGTGAGAGACATTTATTATTGTCATTAAATAATTTTATTGGAATGCATTGAATGTTGTGTGGGTGGTCAGGCGCGCCGGGCGGCAACATGTCGGTGGGCGGCAGCAGCGGGCTGCAGTACGAGCCGCCGTGGCAGCGGCAGCAGCAGCAGCAGCACCACATGAACCTGCAGCGCCTCATGCAGCAGCAGCAGCAGCAGAACGTGAGCATCCGCCGCACCCGCCGCTACCCACCACACACCACACACTACACACTACACACTTCACACCAACCTCTCCCTTATATGAAATGAAACATCTAGCGCCATTTCTACAGCTTCAATTTTTCCAGCTAGTATAAAATTTGCAATAAAAGAATAAGAATTCTTTTAACCTTAATACGGAACAATTAAGACTTGTATTTAATTTTCTGTTATCGCTTATCTATCTCTTGCTTGTACTTTCATCAGATAAATTGGTTGCAATTCGTGACACGATCAACGTGAGGGTGAATGAAATAACCATTCACCTTGATCCAAACTTTTTATAGTCTCGCTTGAACCTCCTATGAAGTCACTCGCTTAGCCGTTTTCGTGTGGAAACGCAAATTAACTTTCTTATTAACCAAAGATGGGTGCCAAGTACTACGCAGGCGGGCTGGGCAGCCGGGACCCCGTGGCGATGGCCATGCAGCAGCAACGCGCGCGCGAGATGATGCTCGGCGAGCGCGGCCGGCCCCGCGGGCGACCCCCCGGCACCACGGCGCCGCGGCCCCGCGCGCCGCCCAGCACCGGCGACGTCGTCAACCTCGACTCGGACTAGGAGCCGCCGGTGAGTGACACGCGGTACACCGCGAGCGCGGCCGGCCCCGCGGGCGACCCCCCGGCACCACGGCGCCGCGGCCCCGCGCGCCGCCCAGCACCGGCGACGTCGTCAACCTCGACTCGGACTAGGAGCCGCCGGTGAGTGACACGCGGTACACCGCGAGCGCGGCCGGCCCCGCGGGCGACCCCCCGGCACCACGGCGCCGCGGCCCCGCGCGCCGCCCAGCACCGGCGACGTCGTCAACCTCGACTCGGACTAGGAGCCGCCGGTGAGTGACACGCGGTACACCGCGAGCGCGGCCGGCCCCGCGGGCGACCCCCCGGCACCACGGCGCCGCGGCCCCGCGCGCCGCCCAGCACCGGCGACGTCGTCAACCTCGACTCGGACTAGGAGCCGCCGGTGAGTGACACGCGGTACACCGCGAGCGCGGCCGGCCCCGCGGGCGACCCCCCGGCACCACGGCGCCGCGGCCCCGCGCGCCGCCCAGCACCGGCGACGTCGTCAACCTCGACTCGGACTAGGAGCCGCCGGTGAGTGACACGCGGTACACCGCGAGCGCGGCCGGCCCCGCGGGCGACCCCCCGGCACCACGGCGCCGCGGCCCCGCGCGCCGCCCAGCACCGGCGACGTCGTCAACCTCGACTCGGACTAGGAGCCGCCGGTGAGTGACACGCGGTACACCGCGAGCGCGGCCGGCCCCGCGGGCGACCCCCCGGCACCACGGCGCCGCGGCCCCGCGCGCCGCCCAGCACCGGCGACGTCGTCAACCTCGACTCGGAATAGGAGCCGCCGGTGAGTGACACGCGGTACACCGCGAGCGCGGCCGGCCCCGCGGGCGACCCCCCGGCACCACGGCGCCGCGGCCCCGCGCGCCGCCCAGCACCGGCGACGTCGTCAACCTCGACTCGGACTAGGAGCCGCCGGTGAGTGACACGCGGTACACCGCGAGCGCGGCCGGCCCCGCGGGCGACCCCCCGGCACCACGGCGCCGCGGCCCCGCGCGCCGCCCAGCACCGGCGACGTCGTCAACCTCGACTCGGACTAGGAGCCGCCGGTGAGTGACACGCGGTACACCGCGAGCGCGGCCGGCCCCGCGGGCGACCCCCCGGCACCACGGCGCCGCGGCCCCGCGCGCCGCCCAGCACCGGCGACGTCGTCAACCTCGACTCGGACTAGGAGCCGCCGGTGAGTGACACGCGGTACACCGCGAGCGCGGCCGTCCCCGCGGGCGACCCCCCGGCACCACGGCGCCGCGGCCCCGCGCGCCGCCCAGCACCGGCGACGTCGTCAACCTCGACTCGGACTAGGAGCCGCCGGTGAGTGACACGCGGTACACCGCGAGCGCGGCCGGCCCCGCGGGCGACCCCCCGGCACCACGGCGCCGCGGCCCCGCGCGCCGCCCAGCACCGGCGACGTCGTCAACCTCGACTCGGACTAGGAGCCGCCGGTGAGTGACACGCGGTACACCGCGAGCGCGGCCGGCCCCGCGGGCGACCCCCCGGCACCACGGCGCCGCGGCCCCGCGCGCCGCCCAGCACCGGCGACGTCGTCAACCTCGACTCGGACTAGGAGCCGCCGGTGAGTGACACGCGGTACACCGCGAGCGCGGCCGGCCCCGCGGGCGACCCCCCGGCACCACGGCGCCGCGGCCCCGCGCGCCGCCCAGCACCGGCGACGTCGTCAACCTCGACTCGGACTAGGAGCCGCCGGTGAGTGACACGCGGTACACCGCGAGCGCGGCCGGCCCCGCGGGCGACCCCCCGGCACCACGGCGCCGCGGCCCCGCGCGCCGCCCAGCACCGGCGACGTCGTCAACCTCGACTCGGACTAGGAGCCGCCGGTGAGTGACACGCGGTACACCGCGAGCGCGGCCGGCCCCGCGGGCGACCCCCCGGCACCACGGCGCCGCGGCCCCGCGCGCCGCCCAGCACCGGCGACGTCGTCAACCTCGACTCGGACTAGGAGCCGCCGGTGAGTGACACGCGGTACACCGCGAGCGCGGCCGGCCCCGCGGGCGACCCCCCGGCACCACGGCGCCGCGGCCCCGCGCGCCGCCCAGCACCGGCGACGTCGTCAACCTCGACTCGGACTAGGAGCCGCCGGTGAGTGACACGCGGTACACCGCGAGCGCGGCCGGCCCCGCGGGCGACCCCCCGGCACCACGGCGCCGCGGCCCCGCGCGCCGCCCAGCACCGGCGACGTCGTCAACCTCGACTCGGACTAGGAGCCGCCGGTGAGTGACACGCGGTACACCGCGAGCGCGGCCGGCCCCGCGGGCGACCCCCCGGCACCACGGCGCCGCGGCCCCGCGCGCCGCCCAGCACCGGCGACGTCGTCAACCTCGACTCGGACTAGGAGCCGCCGGTGAGTGACACGCGGTACACCGCGAGCGCGGCCGGCCCCGCGGGCGACTCCCCGGCACCACGGCGCCGCGGCCCCGCGCGCCGCCCAGCACCGGCGACGTCGTCAACCTCGACTCGGACTAGGAGCCGCCGGTGAGTGACACGCGGTACACCGCGAGCGCGGCCGGCCCCGCGGGCGACCCCCCGGCACCACGGCGCCGCGGCCCCGCGCGCCGCCCAGCACCGGCGACGTCGTCAACCTCGACTCGGACTAGGAGCCGCCGGTGAGTGACACGCGGTACACCGCGAGCGCGGCCGGCCCCGCGGGCGACCCCCCGGCACCACGGCGCCGCGGCCCCGCGCGCCGCCCAGCACCGGCGACGTCGTCAACCTCGACTCGGACTAGGAGCCGCCGGTGAGTGACACGCGGTACACCGCGAGCGCGGCCGGCCCCGCGGGCGACTCCCCGGCACCACGGCGCCGCGGCCCCGCGCGCCGCCCAGCACCGGCGACGTCGTCAACCTCGACTCGGACTAGGAGCCGCCGGTGAGTGACACGCGGTACACCGCGAGCGCGGCCGGCCCCGCGGGCGACCCCCCGGCACCACGGCGCCGCGGCCCCGCGCGCCGCCCAGCACCGGCGACGTCGTCAACCTCGACTCGGACTAGGAGCCGCCGGTGAGTGACACGCGGTACACCGCGAGCGCGGCCGGCCCCGCGGGCGACCCCCCGGCACCACGGCGCCGCGGCCCCGCGCGCCGCCCAGCACCGGCGACGTCGTCAACCTCGACTCGGACTAGGAGCCGCCGGTGAGTGACACGCGGTACACCGCGAGCGCGGCCGGCCCCGCGGGCGACCCCCCGGCACCACGGCGCCGCGGCCCCGCGCGCCGCTTAGCACCGGCGACGTCCGGGACCGGCGACGTACGAAATTGGGTTTGTCCTTCTATGCTGTCCCAGTGTGGATTGCCATACTTCATACATATTTGAAAACATTATGAATACTTTTCAAGTTAGCAGAACCTCATAATGCATCCCTTTGACTGTGAGCAAGTATGAGTACATAATAACATGTAGTAATTATCTTGCAGGCTCGCGAGTCGCGGCGTGTGATAAACAAATGTGTACAGTGAAAGTTATACGGTGCTACGTTTGAGCGAGGCACGCTCGGACAGGTGGACATTGCGAGTGACGGAAAGGGACTCTACACCTACGAGATATTAAATATACGTGAGAGAACCTTAGGACAAAGTCAAACATATTCATACGGTTCATACCATAAATATCGTTGCGTCGCGACATAGAAATACAACAAAATTCAAAAAATGTATGCGATTTGATGTTCATTGACGCTCTGCTGACCCTCAACAAGTGTCAAAATAGCGATATTTCGCATGAGTTTTGTTCCATTTCTATTCGTCGCGACGAAACGCTATTTGTCACTTGGCTCAGGCAGCTGTAACCTGTATTATGTCGAAAGAGTGATATTTTTATCATTCCATAGAAAAGTGCTGATAGCGAGAAATCGTAACTTACTCAATAATATTATCATTCACTCAAATAACAAAGGTATGTTCCCACTGAAGCGAAGCGGACCACGACTCTGGCTCCGCAGTGGAAAAGAACCAGCCATGAGCTAAAATTCTCTCTACGTATAATAAAACGGGCGTAGAATATAATATAATCAATTTAAGATCGATTTTAAATGTCGCAAAAAGTAATGTCGTTGTATTGTTTAATACAGGCTTGCATCACCACCACATATCATGAATCTCATTGTTTACGTCTTGGTAAACTTTTTACTTGCCGGCGACAGTAGCTCCTATAAATTGTAATGTTGTAAAACTGGCATTGCACTGGAATAACACGCCCATACTAACTTTGCCAAACCATCAATCATAAGGCAGTTTTTGCTATCATCTTTTGCATGTTTTCTGAAAAAAAAAACGTATTTCTCGTAATCTGCACCCCTGATTGGCTTAAGAAAAATGTGTACACATTTTTCAATTTTCCAATCAGCCGCCACAATTTGTTGCTGATTGCGATGAAGATGCTTACTCAATTAAGTAGTCTCCTAATCCAGAAAAAAATCAGGTTTAAGGTTTTTTTATTCATATTCGTTTTCCAGTTCTTATGAATTACTGGTCTTAACTAATGATGCCAATTCAGTTGTCTAAAATCTCGAAACTAATTTGACGCGTCTAAAACTATGGCTATCCTTTTCAAAATACTTCCCATGGAATAGGATAACACTATTTTTAGACCCGTCAAATTAGTTTAGAGATTTTCTTGTGCAATATCTCTAATCTAAAGTCTTTCATTATTATTAAACTAAATTCCAACAATTATATATTATTAAATGCAATTTATGGGAGTATACTCTAAAAGTATAATCGTTTTTGAAAATTGGTGGTTGCTGTCACATATCATAAGAATCTCTTTGTAAACAGTACATCCTAGACTGATCCGATTATAACGAGCACAAGCGACATATTTTAATATTCAACGAGTATCTAAAATATTATAAATGGGTCAGAGATTTGTGACTCTAAAATGTGCACAATATCTAGCACTTTACTTACTTTCGGAGCTACTAACTATATTTAATCGGAATAAATAGAAATACATACTAATTTAGATATATTAGACAGTTTTATGTGGATAACATTTAGATTGTCGCGATAATGAAAATTCCGAGGCTCTAGTGTACATTTTCAAATTAAAAAATGTGACAATATTATGGTAAATAATTTCTGTTCATAAAACAACTTGCCAAGACTCAAAGTACTACCAAAACTTTAAAATTGGTTTTTAAGTTTTTGGTGCTGTTTGTGTTAAACTACGTATTAATCGTAATCATTCCTTTCGACGCTGATTGTCTGATTTCGGTGATTTACTATTTGCTTTTCATTTTGTCAATGAGGGAATTTGAAATTATTGCACATGGGTTTTTCAAAATAGTATTAGAGACCCAAGAACCCTGATTTATAAAGTGCTTGAATTTGATGATTTTGGCAATTGAGTGCCAAGTTCGATTTCAGGTCAAGCCAATCTAGGATTTCTTATTAATTGGTCTAAGATATAGTTTTGATTCAAATCTGATTCTAAATTATACTTGCCAGACCGACTTTCATGTTCACGTTTAATGAACTGAAAAATTACATTATAGTCTCAGACTAAAATACTTGATGTAAATATACATTGTATAAAAGTAATGTTTAGTTTTTATCAAAATTTTTGTCTGTAAAGCTATTCTAGGTGTTTTGAGTTCGTGTTATTTGCATAAAACATACAATTTAAAGCGGCTCATTGGCATTAAGCTTAAAAAAATACTAAAATACAATGCCTGTGGGAGGCTTTAAAAATTTATCAGCTTAACGATTTTAAATATATCTCTCAGTACAGGAAATTAGTGTTAAGCTGTATTGTATGTCAGTAGCTATAATATGATATGTCTAATACAGTGTTGACCACAATTTGACCTGTTTCAAAAAGACCTAACCCGAGTTGCACGAAATAAATTTAAAAAATAATGTAATTGCTACTTGAACTAATTCAATCGCAAGAAATGACAAAATTGTGATTAAGTTAGTTTAAGTACCAAGTTAGGTTTGAAACATACTTGCTACTTTGCCAAGTAAATCAATAATAATAAGTGTGCCAATGTCATAAACAAATCAGAGGTATTTAAATGGTTGATACGAGTATAAATTATACCTTAAAGACTAGGACTTTGTGGAACAGGGCCTTATTGTTGTAGAAAAAAAAATAGTACACAGTATAAACAGAATATTATATTTATTTTGCATTTATAATTTAATTTTGATAATATACACAATAGTTCTATGCTACTTTGTGTTGACTAAATCGCACAAAATATTAATATAACTCAAAAAGTAAATGACTTATGTTGTGTCTATTGTTCTTATCATTAAACAAAGACATTACAGAGCTGATAACATTTTACAAAATATCCAAAAGTCCAAATACAACTCTATCCATTTATTTGAGAGGAATTTTATAAAATAAATAGTTGACTGAGCCAACGTTGTTTTGCCAAACATGATTCTCAAACCTGGCGAATATGTAATACTATACACAAAAAATTTCATGAAAATCGGTGAAGCCGTTTCGGAGGAGTTTTGTAATTTGTTACTAACACAGATATGAGAATTAGATTTTATAATATAATGACGCTTTTTCCAGTATAAGAGGTTATTACTCCTTCGTAAAGTTGAACGACTAAGGTCTACGGCATAATGATCACGGCATGGCAAGGGATTTCAAGTTTTCATCAATTTTAGCTTCTTTTAAAATAGAACTATCCCTCTGGAAAGGGATAACACTAGTTTTATAAGTTTTGAATAAGTTAGTCGTTAATTTTTCAACAAGAATAAGCATCATCATAGGAAATCTAATAACTATATGTCTATGCCGTACCAGATTTTTGTGAAAAAGTACAGTGTACATTATAAACATCATTTCAATTTCTTACAGATTAGTAGGTGAACTACATAAAATTATTATAATACGTGAGATTTATGTTAATTTCATTGAGTACTTAGGAAGAATTGAAATTTTGAGTAACATTATTATCCAATGTAAATTATTTAATAATATTAGCTCTCTTTGTTTTATAAATATTTATCATTCCTTAACTAGGTATATTAATGTCAACTTATTTTTTGTCTGTTACTATTTCTTTCAATATGATTAATTGTTAGATTTCCTTTTCTAATTAGCTGATTTTTTATAAGTAATTGTATATCAAGAATCAATTTTAACAAAAAACAAGTACCTAAATCACTATTTGATTTAAAGGCAATATTTTTTGAATGGTCAGTAGTGTTAAAATTGTAATATTGTCTTATTGTCATTCCAAAATTACTATAATTTCGCGGGCCTTAAACCAGAGGCGTGTATAAGCAATAACCAATCTACTTTTCAGGACACAAAAAAAAACTTAATAAGTTTATATTCAGTCGACCTTTTTCACTAAAGTAGCGTATTTTCAGTTAAAGTATTAAAATAGGGGTATCGCTTATGTAGGTAGGGGTACACCCCTTTGGTTTAAAACCCGGGATTCAAAATAATGAAAAGGTATTATAAAATTAAATTAATTCACACAGCGATTTTACAAATAAATAAAACTATCCTGAATCTTTTTGCTATTGTTTCTTAGATTGCTGGTTTTCAAAACTCAAAAAATCGTAAGCTTAATTTTTAATTTTTTTATGTGATTGAATAATTTATTTTACTAGCCCCAACGGCAGGTGTTTTAGTTGTGATATTGTCTATGTGGGTGAAATAGAAGAAAAGTTGGTCATATAATTGGGGAATTTTTCTTTCAGCGGAAACTGTGAATTGTTCTAGAATACAAAGTAGCCTGTATTGATATACATATACACATTCTACATAGTAGCTTATGTGTCGGCTGTTAGTAATGAGCATGCTTATTCCACATGCAAATTATTTTCAGCATGCTTTTTAAAAGCATGTGTATATGTATTTTTAATCTAATCGCTACATAAAGCGGGTGTCAACAACATAGTTGAATAGTAACAGTAGTTTTTGTTTGAAAAAGAAAGTGTCTTGCTTAATTATAAGCTAGCATATTTCTTTATATAGTAGGATTTGGCAAAAAAAGTTGATAGTTACTGGTCAATTTTTCTTCAATTTCTATTATTAGAAGTAGAGGTTAATTTTGATTAAAAAGTTTTGTATACGTTTATTTTAAAGTCACAACAGTGACTAAAATGTTAGCTTAGAATCAGCAAATATTCTATGATTAACTAGTTATTTTCAATACATATAATTTAGATCGAATAGTATACCAGTTAAATATTTAGTTTTTTCATTTTAGTTTCTGTTATAAGGTTTTTGGATGACATTTTAAATGTTGATTTTTTATTACATATTTCTTAGGATACATTTTTAGTTATATACACAAATTATAATGAATGAACAGTATTTCATATAGAATATAAGGTAATTTTATATTTAAAATATAACTTCACTCTTTTTTTTATTAGTAAGGTACAGCAAATATTGCTTTTGGGGTGATTACTTGGGAAGTCTTTTGCATTGTGCAAGGACTGTTGTAACAGTTTGAGTATAATGAATGTATTATATAATTATTGTAACTGTAGAAAACTTCCTATTATTTTGTAGTACAATTGAATTTAATAAATGATTCGGAAATGTATAATCTTTTAATTTGTTTTTATCTGTAACATCCTTTTTACTAACATTTGTGCAAATACATACAATATATTATTATAATTATTACAATTAAGTTAGTATTCTTTTTCTCCCAAGTTGAGAATAAGATTTACTATTTTACACAGATTGAGGTACAAGGCCACTTAGAGAAAAACATTTAAATAAAATATAATATAATGACTACTATAACCTAGGTTACTACACATAGATCATATGCCATTATCAGAAGGCAAGTAAGTAGCTCAGTTGGTTGGTCAAAGTAGTTGGGGTATTTTGGACCACCACTGGCCCTAAATTGACCTCTCCCTTATTCACTTAAACAAGTTTGAAAAGCTCTTAAAATTCTATTTTCTCAAACAACTAAAATCTGTAACTTCCATCCCCCACCTATATTTGGGACAGATGAGGTGCATATTTTATTTGGCCTCATATAAATAGGATGACAATTTAATATCACATCACACAAACACTTCACTAATTTGGTAAGGAATTAAATCACTCATCTTTAGTATTGTGCAATTGTTCTATGGCCTTACAAAGCAAACTTTTTGACTGAGAGATAAGATTTGTAGAGTTCAGTTCTTGATAATTTTTTCAGTAAAAGGATAAAAAGCTCCAGAGATTTGGACCAATAACCAATTTTTACGGTGGGGTATTATCTCCATATTAAAATGAATCAACAATTAATTAAACATTTATATTGGGTACTCCAGTATTTATACCATAGGAAACCTCAATATACCTAAGCAATCTTTGCGCTAGGGAGTGGACATCTTCTTGTTTAGTAACATCTGCCGTCAACATATCCAGCCTGTTTTCTGTACAAAAGTTGATTATTTTACTTGGGTTGACCACCATTGAATTAACTGCCGAGCCAGTCGCATTCACTAGCACTACACGACGAATCCTCAGGTCGGGCTGCACTTGCTCTAGCATTTTACTGGCCCAATCTAAGCAAAACATTTCACTGGAATCCACTGCGATGATAACAAAATCAATAGAGGGTTTTAAACCTGTGAAAGCGGAGTTTCTGGCGACATCTTCCATACTGAAGGAACGCAGAACCACTAGTTTCCATCGAAAATCACCCATTGCGTGAGCGTCTAGTAGTGCTTCAGAGATATTGTTGATAACAACATCATTGGAAGAAAGCACAAGAAGTGACAAACAGTTCCTGCAGCTTGTTGGGATAGTCCATGGTGTTGTGGTGTATTCTTCTATTGTAGACATTCTTATACAGCAATTATAATTTTAATTAGCATACAACAGAAACACAATAAAGTTTCATCAGTGTGTTGCGTGGCTATTTAATTATTTACAAACAAGTTTTAGTTTTACTGTTTTCAAATTTCAAAACTGTGATCAATCAAAACTTTAAAAATCAACCGTCAACGAGTAACGTAGTGACAAACACAGACCACACAACAAGAGACCACATGCGTGACTCACAAGTCACAAAGTAGAAAGCACAAAAGTTTCACCGCAGAGAAACTTCTTCTTCTTTTGACGTATTGGCTCCGCGCGTAGAGCGATTGAGCCATTGTCAATTTTATTATTCGTTTAATTTTTTTTTATAAAACGAGGAAAATTATTTACAATCTAAATTAAAATTTTGAAATATATAAAGGAATTTTGAAAAGGATCAGAAAAGGATAGGAATTAATGTAAAGTCCTTTTCATGAAAGAAGTCCCCCAGACGCAGCGCTGTACTCGCGTGACATTGGCATTTTTTGGCAACTTTTGGCATTGTAAACAATCTTTAAAATGCACTAAGCTATACTCGGCGCGGCGAACGTTGATCCCTATGACACTGACAGCTAATGTCACCATATAACATTGTAGTGGCGTCACCATTAAATTGGGATCATATTGGGGGCGTCTAAAAATGCCATTTATAAATTTTACGTAGCTTTATACCATTAGTAATGATATTCCGTTGATATTTTTAACAATTCTTAACATTTACAAGAAGTTATCTCAATCTGAATTTATGTTTACGTCCTGCAAAACTTACGTCGTGTGACGTTTATCGACTAGGGCGGCAAGTATCGATAAAATAATGTCGGTAGCGGCTTGTTGTTTAGTATCGAAGTCTATAGAACTATTCAAATCTACGCGGCCTGGGACGTTATGAAGGCGCGGCCGCGGCGGTAGGCCGCCACCGCAGGCCGCGTCTGTTTGTGACAGGCTTTTGAGTAGTGTTGTTCTGTACTCGTGTATGTTCTGTGTTCATCACATTGTGTTTATGTCTATTTTGTGGTCTGTGATGCCTATAGTGTTAGTAGTCTATGTTCATTTTTTATCTAACTTTTAAAATAATTAGGTATAAATGTAATTATTTCACATAATTAGGAATAGTACCTACCTACCTACTCCTAAACTCCAGTCTCTATTTCTCTAATGGCCGGACTAATATAATAGGGATCTGTGTGGATCTGTGATGGCCGGTAAAGTTGATTAAATAATTTTATAAGTTGATTTCAATTTTCTTGATAAATTTTGTTAAGTTTTATGCAACTAAAAACTTTGAATTTAACCACAGTTTAACCTTAGTTTGAATATCAATGGTTTGAACTCATCATTTTTAATAGATAATGAATCGCAGGGATGAAAAATTCCCTGATAATGGCTTTGAAGCTTGGGGTGGATATATGCAAGCAAAAATTGCTAAACTGGAAGAACAGTTTTCTTCTGGAATTGGTAATATCGAAAATCAAGTATCGAATATTTTTAATGGAGTAAGTATTTACGTAAATGGATTCACTGATCCCTCAGCTGATGAACTGAAGGAGTTAATGGCTAAGCATGGTGGTGTTTACCACACATACCAGAGAAGTAATGATTTTGTTATAGCTTCTAACTTACCTGATACGAAGGTTAAAAACATATCACTGTCTAGAGTAGTTAAACCTGAATGGATTACAGACAGTATATTAGCCAACCGTTTGTTAGATTTTAAGGACTACCTATTATATAAAAATTCCAAGACACAACCAAGATTAAATTTTATTCAGAAGAAAAAACCTGAGATAAATTATGAACCAAAAATAAATGAAAGTGGTCCTGTAACTGATTACAAAAAGGACTGTGAACAAAAACCAGATATCAAGCTGAAGGAAAGCAGCCCTATTTCTTGTAATAGCAATTTAGTTCCAGAACAAAATTTACCTACTTCTACTATAATAGATTGTAAGAAAAACCACCAGGTGACAAAAACAGCAGCAGATCCTAATTTTATCTCTGAATTTTATAATAACTCAAGATTGCATCATATATCACAGCTTGGTGCACATTTCAAACAGTATGTAAATAATCTTAGAGAAGAAAGTAATTTCGATTTTCCCGCTCGCAAAGATTTGAGATCAAGAATATTACTGCTGAGAAGTACTCAGAACACATCGAATATATTTTTCCAGAATGCTAAAACAATTATGCACATTGACATGGATTGCTTTTTTGTGTCTGTTGGATTGCGTAATAGGCCTGAACTCAGAGGAAAACCTGTTGCAGTTACACACTCAAAAGGTGGTCAACCACAGTCCAAGAGGCCAGGGGTAGACAGAGCCACTGAATTTAATTTATATAAACAAAAGCAAATTCAGAAACTAAGTAAAACTACAGGGATAGATGAAGATATGGAAATAGAGACTAGGGTTGACAACATCACAGATGAGGATGACAAATTTGGGTCTATGAGTGAAATTGCATCTTGCTCATATGAAGCCCGGGCTAAAGGTCTCAAGAATGGTATGTTTATGGGGGCAGCTTTGAAGCTATGCCCAGACTTACAAACAATCCCATATGACTTTGAAGGTTACAAGGAAGTTGCACACACTTTATACAACACGGTATCTCAATACACTTTAGACATTGAGGCTGTTTCCTGCGATGAAATGTATGTTGAATGCACTGAACTATTGAAAACACTAAATGTTAGTGTTCATGAATTTGCATTAGCTTTACGGGAAGAAATTAAAATGAAAACTGGATGTCCATGCTCAACTGGGTTTGGTGGCAATCGTTTGCAGGCAAGACTAGCCACAAAACAAGCTAAACCAGATGGCCAGTTCGTTTTAACATCTGACCTTGTTGATGAATTTATGTATAATATTAATCTTAAGGATTTACCAGGAGTTGGAAGGCAGATATCACAGAAATTAGAAAATCTCGGCCATGTGACTTGCGGATCACTTCAGAGTCTTTCCCTTACATCTCTTCAACATCATTTGGGCACCAAAACTGGAGCTCAATTGTATGATCAATGTCGTGGGCGTGATACTCATCCCCTACAATTTCACACTGTTCGAAAATCAGTGTCGGCAGAAGTCAATTATGGTATCCGCTTTGAAAATGTTGAACAATGTGAAGAATTTTTAAAACAACTGTCAGCTGAGGTACATGCCAGAATGCAACAATTTAAAGTAATAGGAAAGTGTATAACATTGAAAATTATGGTAAGAGCTAAAGATGCTCCAGTGGAAACTGCAAAATTTATGGGCCATGGATTTTGTGATACAGTTAACAAATCTACAACATTGCAAAATGCTACTAATGATATTAATATGATAACTAAAGAAGTGATTTCAATCTGCAAGAAACTGAATATTGATCCAAAGGAAATGAGAGGTATTGGAATTCAAGTAACAAAACTAGATTCGTTAAGCAATAAGCAAAACAAAGGACTCATTGATAAATTCTTTAAAACTTCCGTTAAATCTGAACCACAGCAAAGCAACACAGAATTGTTGAATAAAATTGATACCAATATTGTAAGTGCTGAAGAGAAAGAAAAGACTACTACAAAACCTCCATCAACACCGAAAAAATATAAAGCAATTTCACCTGAGAAAAAATCTCCTGTTCTAGGTGCAAAATCTTCTATATTAGGGAAGAAAAGAGGCAGACCAAGTAAGTCTGCAAAGCTTCAAGTGTCTACATCCCAGAATCTAATAAGCAAATTTCTTCAAGGACACACTATGTCAAATGAAGTTTGTATTAAAAAAGAGGCTATTGAAATATCTGCTCCAAAAGATACCTTTAAAAAAATAGAGGAAAAACCACAAGGTTTACTCAGTCTCCCATGGAGAAAGGTTAGAGAACTACTGAGAGCATGGTTTGATAGTGGTCAGTCTCCTAAACCTTGTGATGTAGATTTGATCACTGAATATCTCAGAGGAATGGTAGTCTCAAAGAACATTGATAAAGTATATATTTTAGTCAATTTTATTACACGAAGAATACGAGAAATGAATAATGATGAATGGAGTCAGGTTGGAAATTGTGTAATAAGTGAAGTACAGAACGCTATGCTGACTGTTTATGGAAAGAAATTATACATAAACGTTAATGAACTACTGAATTACTGAATCAAGTTGAGATAAGTTATCAAAATGATTTTATGAATAATCCGAAATGTCTTGTTTATTTTATCAAAGACTAACATTGATCTAAGATTATAAAGCACAATTCATGCCTAAAAACTGAGCCTAATAGACCAGGGTCGATAGTTTTCGGGTTTTTTTTTGCATTTTTTGAGCAGATTTACTATAGTTACATATATATTTTTTTTTCACCATCGGCAAGTAGAGATTTCAACGAACAGAAAACATACCAACTTTTTGAAAAAAGCTGATATTTTGACATCAGAATTTTCGATTGAAAATTAGGGTGCTTTTTCGATATTAATTCAAAATAAGGTGAAAAAAATCAATATTTTAAATCAAATAAATTACAGTGTATTTGGGATATATTAGGGTAAGTTTTCACCAAATTTCGTAGAAAAAATTTTTTTTTTGAAAAAGATATAAATAAAAAACCAAAAACTTGGTTTTTTGAATTTTTCACCTAAATTTTGAGGTTATGTGAAAAAATTGCAAATACAAAAGTAATTTATTTTTCCTTTCATTTTGACCATATTCCCCTCGTTTTCTAATGGGTTTCATCCTACTGTATTTTTTTTTCGTTTTTTATCATTTTAAAGGGGATCTACCCTGGTCTATAAGGTCAAACCCTGAAGAAAAACACAATAATCACCTTAATAATGAACGTGGACTAACGATGGAGTAGTTAAACTCTGTTTTGTCTTTATCTGTCATGTGAAAGTTGACATTAGAAGAGAAAGGACAATACAGAGTTTAACTACTCCATCTTAAGTCCACGTTTATTAATGATAGGGGGGTTTGGATGCATCAATTTGACAGTGGAACATTTTTATTTAACTAAAATTCCCATTCTGACATTGCAATACTACAGTTTTATATGTGTTTCTTACACTGTCAGTTCATGAATTTTTTTAGTATTAGAGCAGGAAATGATATAAATAAAAAAGTATTCATATATTTTTATTTTATTTATTTCAAATTGCTTCTATCCAGATAAAGATATTATTTTTTTAGGTTCTACATACTTTTCTAAAACTGATGCCTAAACATAAACATTTTTGCTTTTGGCAAATATTTTTCATAGTCAACTTCTAATTGTTTAAATTAAATTCTACAAAAAAGATACCTTTCCGTACGAAAAATAAACTCTCTTTACCCACACCGGTTTGTGGATTACTTATTGAGTTATCAATTACAGTTATTAATTACAAAATTTTGCAAAATGGCAGTTAGTATCACTTTTCGGTTTTGTTACTAAGCATGATTAAATACATTTAAATGGCCAATGACTTTTCACAGTAAGTAACACATGATACATGAAAAAAAATCACATACACCATCACTTTAGTAATCCAATCGCGGCTTAAAATCATTCGATTATCTAAAATTTATTATCACAGATGGTTATTGCATAAGAAATAAAAAAAAAGTGTTGAATTTTTTGTTATTTGCAGTCGCACATACAAAATGTGCAGAAAAAATATAAAAGCTTTCAGCTTAGATTATGTAGGTACATTCATAACTTAAAACTAAACTAGACAACCATTTATGTACTTTGAATCAAATACATATTCGTCATAGAGATTTCAAACTTCTAAACGGTCCCTTTGAAAAAATAATTAATAGAGAAAATCTAAAGTTATTTGATTTTTGATGATCCAGTGAACTACCGTCATTTTACTTTCCACAATTTAAACCATAGAGTTGATATTTTAAATATTTTTTTATAATCTTGTTACCAATAATTATTATGGTATGAATTATGTTCATTATTATAGTATGTATGTATTTCTAATAAGAAAACTACTTGAAAAATATTCCACCATGTTTCATGTTAATCTTACGTCAATGGACACTCAAGGTAAGTAATTACTTAAAAGTGTGATTTAAAGCACTTCCCGCCAAATTCAAATTGTTTTTATAAATTGTAGAATATTGTTTAATTCAGAGATCAGTAGGTATGTAATCGTAAATCATGATTGTGATCATGATTAACGATTGCATTTGCAATACCTTTTAAATAAATTCCCAAAGGACTTTGTCTATTTTGATTTTGATTTTGTCTTTCGTTGTGTAAGTAAGGTATCCCACCAAAAACATTCTGTAAAAACTAGCCAAGTCTCGGTAAAGCTGCTTGTTTATTTCTAAAAAGTAATGAAATCTAGACAAAGTCGTGCCAAGTCTAAGGTTCCTTACTGCGATTTCTTTTTTTATTATCATAGTTAATGTTGTGTAACTTGGCCGTTGAAGGGTACACAAGGATACAAAACCAGGTGCTCCATGACACCATTGCACCAATCTGTCGCCAGAACCGCTACCCATTGATGATGGAAAATTGCCACTGCCACAGTTTGTATCCTTGTGTACCTTTCAACGGCCAAGTTACACAATATTAACTATAATAATAAAGAAATCGCAGTAAGGAACCTTAGACTTGGCACGACTTTGTCTAGATTTCATTACTTTTTAGAAATAAACAAGCAGCTTTACCGAGACTTGGCTAGTTTTATAGAATGTTTTTGGTGGGATTTTACTTCTTTTTGTAGAAACATGTGCATATTGATTTATTTTATAAGATTTTCGTCGCTGTACGCCGACGACAGCGCGTAACTCGCGTCGTCTCATCACCAAATCGTCTCCGTCAACCGCATGCAGCGTGTGCTGGACCTGCTGCCGGAGTGGCTGGACAAATAAAGGATGGCCGTCAACGTGAGCAAGACGGCGGCCATCATTTTCGGAAGGTGGAAACATCGATATACCATAGGACGGAAACCGCTGCGTTAGTTAAACCCCCGAGGACAGCACCTACAATGGCAGACTTCGGTGCGCTACTTAGGGTGTCGCATCGTTCGGAGCCTGACTATGGGACTCACGGTGGAACACGATCTTTGATTTTGTCCAAAACCTATACTGATTGGGCTAATAAATTATACAGACCAAAGAGGTCGGACCTCATACTCCAGCTACAAATTTCAAAACAAACTTGTCATAAGTGCTGACGTGACACCCAAGTGACACCAATGAAATGTTTACTTAGCAACGCCATTAAATCAATTTATTAATTTTATTTTTATTTTGAAAATACTCGATGATCCTATTTCTCCGCATATAAGTTGTCGACTCGGATCGCGTAATTTTTTAAGCTCTTTCATTTGATGTGCAATTTGTTTGATTCCACCATACACCGGTACGCCCTTAGATTTGGTTGGGCTCTTGTGTTTTCTAATCAGGGTCACCAGGTACTCCAGGTTTTCGATTATCCTAGTTTTTATAGTTTTCCCTTTATGTGGCCATTAAACCCTAACTCTGTACCAAATTTCAGCTCTCTGAGTTTATGGGAAGTACTAGTTCTATTTTGATGATCATGAGTGAGTGAGTTACATAAATGCGAAACTTTGCTTTCGCTTAACTTCGGAACTAAATGACCTACAGTCTTGAAATTTAGGGATTTAAGTATGTGACTGCAGCTTACTGGATGACGAAAATTTCAGCGTTCTGGTCTTATCCAGAGGTTCTCAAATAGGGGCCTGAAAATGCGGCGAAATGGTTCCAGTAAAGGATAGTACGGCAGTGTTTGCTTCGCGCTCGACTTGGCGGGGGCACTGCCGTGCCCCCTGATTTGTAAATATTTTTACAACTAATTTGAATTTGGCGAACCAATCAAGCGCATCTAGAATAAAACCTACTGAAATGAAAATTTCGTTATGCTAAATGACGGTAGTCGTTAAAACTGTGTAGTGTTACAATTTATGCCCCGGAATTAGCGGATATAGAGTGTTTAAGTTTTGACTCTATGATGATTTCGTCGCCCGACCGGATGTTGTACGAATACAGCTGTTTTGTGGGGTACTTCATTTCCTCGGGACCCTGAAACATTAGTACAAATTAAGTGCTTTGACAAGTTATTTACTAAATTATTTTTGACTTTTGGAAGACGTGCATTTTAGGAAAGTGAATAAGAAATAATAATCGTCAGTCAACCTGCATGCCTAATAGTTCACTATATTGATCTTAAAGGCATGCGAAGCCCGCCAACCCCCTATTGGCCAGCATGGCGGCCGGCAGGCTATGGCCAATCCGCTCTCGTTCTGAGAGGAGACACATGCCCAACAGTTGGAAATAAAAGAGGTTGATAACCTTCTCGATCAATTAGCAAAGCATACTTTGAGCTCCTATACATTACAATAAAATTTGTTTGACAAACTATTGATATCTACCTGCGAATCTCTCAGCTCCTGATCTACGTAGAACAGGCGCATTTTGGAAGGGGGAAATCCTGCCAGTCGCTCCAGTCGCGTCTTTAGGTCGGATACGGTTCTGGAAAACAAAATTAAGTATATTTTAGAAATACTTCCATTACCTACAAGTGTTTTTATCATTACAAATGAGAATCACTTGAACTCAGCATCGTTAATAGACAAGATAGTATCCGATAAGTAACTGTTTGGGTCCTCTAAAGTTTAGGTCCTTCGATCCGGATCTTAGGGTCATGGTTGAATATCTTGCTATTTTGGACAGTTAAGATGAATTAATTGCGAAAGACTAAATAAAATTAGGATCTGGTGGGCAGATCCTTGCATTGAGTAACTGTTCTATGTTCTAACCTGTAAACATCCACGGTTCTCACTTCGCTGGTATCTCCACACGTGAAGGTAATCTGCACTCGCTTCTCTGGCCGTAAGTCCACGGACACTAGGGGGTCCAGTTTCCCGTGAACACCCACTAACTCCCAGTACCTGGAATATAAAAATATAGGGTTAAAATATACCGCCGTAGTTTGTACGTCTCTGGGACAAATATTACCTATGTATTCTATAGGAAAGTTAATAGTTATCTCACTGAATAGTATTTGAATGTAAAAGTTTGTACTCATTACCAAGGCTATGGAGATGTTGATTACAGGAATAGCTTTAGGTGCTGCATACTTAATCATCAATAATGATTATTATGACAAATATCAGTAACGCTACAGTTATCTTCTAAATAATAAATTTTGCGAAATGCTTATAATAATTTGCAGCAAATTGGTTGCTTTTGAATTTGTGGCAGGCGTTATTCAGATCGATATCTGCCACGGTGGTTAATTCTAGTAAGATTTGCTAAGAACGTACCTACTTACTTACGAATTTTGTAACTTAAGTAAAACTGAAAACTAACGTAATTTATTATACAACGCACCTAACACGTCATGCGCATTAGAGTGTGTTAACTGTTATAGTGTAAGTACTTACTATTTCGAATTCATGTCAACATAAGCACAATGCAGATTTATCATTAGCATTTCGTTGGTCAGGAATTGAGGTTAATTCGCTAAGTATTCGCAACTCTATAATATCTACCACCACCTACGATTGATTCCTTATAAATTAGACCTTCATTCTACTTTCCTTATGAAGATGGATCCGTCAAAAAATACAATAGATAGATAGGAACCTACTTTTTGGGCAATTTAATATGTCGCTAACTCTTTCAAAGTTACTCTGCCCGCCAAATTCTATCTTTATTTGGTTTTTCGCACTATGGTTTTAAGCAACATAGAAGGGTTTAGTAAAATTGCGGGAATAATTGTGTCATCTTCACAAGTTTACATAAAAATCTTAGCAAGAAAGTGTCCAGGCTAAGGCAATTAGTCCGAGAAGCTATAGGTATTTATTATTAGCTTGTTAGATACGTCCGTTTTCAAGTGAGGCCAAAAAATAAATTCTCAGATCTTTGTACCAGAAAGTCGTACACTTTACTTTGTTTTAACTTGAAGTGGTGCGACAATTTCGAGCTGCTAAGTACTTTTCCTAACACGAAACGACCACGGCGTGTTATGTGGAATTGGGTCAAACGAAGTAGACACCTATGTCGCAGCAGTATTTACTTAGGTACCTACTTTAACTTAAGTAAGTCTTCCGTTCTAAGCTGGACATTTGCAAAGGTCTTTGTTTATTTTCTACAGAATTGCGACGACGACGTAGGTAGGTAGGTAGGTTGTGTCTAATGCGCATAAGGCGATAAACAAGTCGCAAAGGCCGATAGGTCACACTAGGTTTTATTGATCGGTCAGCTTATGTCTTCACACCTGCATTTTGAGGCCGTTGCCTGCTTTTAGGTAAGCAAATGCATTAATGTCTCATGACAATGCAGCTTCGAAGCTACGATTTTTCCGAAACTTGATGATGATCATTGACCGCCTCTCTCCAGCGTTCGCTCTTCTCCTGTACTCTATCGAAGTTGACCGTGAGCCAACCAGGCTGCTGCTTGGGCTTTGTGGGGCTTATTTTATTTTTAATAATAAATATTTCCGCGCACACCGAAACAGGTCCCCAGTAAAAATACTAAACTATGTACCCTGCCCTGAACTGACTAAATCCCAATCCTTTTAAGGAAAACTCCGACATAAGCAGATCAGAATGTATCCTTAAACCCTTGGCTGTTTACATCACGAAAGATTTAACAAGCCTAATGGTATCCCGTAGGTACAAAAGTAACGAAGCCAAATGAAATACAAGTGATGCTAGTTTGACACAAAACGTAGTCCATCACTGGTGGACAAGAAAGCTACAGGCACCTACTACCACAACTTAATAGTTACCTATGGTTTGAGTTGAGAGCATGGGGAAAAGGACTACAAATTTTTCCAAGTGGCGCAAATTGAAATCCCTCATTGCGCTAGGGAGGTCGTCAAAAGAGTGGGAAGTGACTTGCGAGGTCAAAATGATGATGATGAGATGTATTCACCTATCCGGTCGGTCGGACTCTGGTTTCTCCATGTAGTATCTGATGAACGCGCGCTCGGCCGCGTCGCGCTCCTCGGGCGGCACGGTACCACCGCCGTTCAGGGTTCGCACGTGAGGCAGCCTGGCCACCAGCAGCAGCCGCCTCTCGTGCTCCGTCGACTCGAACCGCTCCCATAGCGGCCAGCCCTGGAAACATGTGCACGTTAACAGTAAAGCTAGAGAAACATCAAACACTGCTGTGCGATTCTCCTAAAATACATAAAGCATGACGAGGTTCAATCTCTTGCATCGTTGGACCTGCTTAGGCACTGATTGGTTAATTTTTGCATCGGTTATGCAGCCATGGCCCCGATTGGCTAGTGATGCTTGCGTTACTATGGTTTTCGGCGATGTTTGGGCAAATGTATAATTTTATTTACTAGAATCACCCCGCTGCGAATTTAAAATTAGTTCTATCCCTTTCTACACTACTTCTAGATTATAGTCGTTTCAATAGTTCGCTGCCCACAGACACAATAAAATAGGCAAATAGGACTCGCAAATGTCTTGCTATTTGTAAGTAGGTAAGCTGAGTAATGATTGAACCAGTAAGGACTACTTTGTTCTTCGTATAAAGAAGATCTTTTCAACACAGTTCCTGCTTGCTGAATTAAGCAGTCACGACTCACGACAGTTTGGTACAATTGCGGTAGATACGTAGGTACTCGCTATGTTAATCGTTCGCATAAAAAGTGGCAGAAGCCCTATTGTATGGGTTTTTGTTCCTCTCAAGGCTTCGGCGATACAAGTTTCCATTTTGAGCAGGAATTCATTTATCGGTAGTCTGTGATACTTAGGTAGTTTTTATGAGGTTCACTTTTCTGATTATATAGTAACTCGTATATAGATACACTATGTTTCTACCTTATTAAGATTTACGAAAGACTTATGGATTTGGTACTGATAACTATGTTCGACTGCTGATCACAAGGCCCTGTTCTATCGAATGGGGTCAGGCCATGGTCCGAAGCCTGATTTCTTCGAACGTCTTGTGCACTATATCTGCCGCGCAGATAGTAATTTCTGCAGAGATTGACTACGGGAAGGACATTGATTTATATCTTGGATTGCGGATAAGTAGATAGTTTATTTTAATTATTAATTTCGGCCATTTTCGGACGTTAGTAGGTATCTACTATCTATCCAGAGATGCAGTAGATAAATTAAAATGAGTGTCTAGCAATAAAGTCCCTTTTGTTGAGTTCGCACGCGTGCGCTGTGTACGCTCAACCTTGTGAGATGCAAGCTAGTCTTGGCCCAAAACGGAACGCGGAACACTGCAGTGATCGCGGATAAGCAGGCATGCATTAGACCCTGCGGCATTTACCACTGCCGCATTAAATTACATTTCATAAGTTAATTTGTAATTAAATACAGCTTTAATTATTCCACTTAATACCAGACAGACATGACAGACAACGCACAAAAACCGGTCGCAAGAAGCTTGTGCTACTTTGGTATTTAGGAGTTCCAAAATTATTACTTCGAAGGTCATCTATCTATATATATAAAAGAGAGTTACCACTCACTCACTCACTCATCACGATATCTCAGGAAGTATAAAGCCTACAAACTTGAAATTTGAAAGGTAGGTTCTTTGTAATGGGTAGGTGTCAGCTAAGAAACGATTTTGAGAAACTACCCCTCTAAGGGGGTGAAATAGGTGTTGGAAGTTTATATGAAAGTCCCGTGTTTTTGAAGTTAGAGACGTGAAAATCGTCATTTAGGTTATCAGCTTCAGATATTAAAAATTTGTATAAGTCGTTTTGGAAAATTCCCCTTTAAGGGTGGTAAAATAGGGGATGAAAGTTTTTATGTGAAATTGTTTAATATTGTTACTGTTGACTTGAAATTTGAAAGGTAGGTTCTTTGTAATGGGTAGGTGTCAGCTAAGAAACGGTTTTGAGAAAATCCTTCCCTAAGGGGGTGAAATAGGGGTTGGGAGTTTGTATGAAAGTCCCGTGTTTTTGAAGTTTAAAGAGTCGTGAAACACGGCATTAGCACTGAATCTCACGCGCATGAAGAAGCCGAATTTCACGCAGGCGATGCCGAGGTACTTTTTATCCCGGAAAAAGCGATGGTTCCCGCAGAAGTAGTGAAAAACCTAAATTCACGCGAGCGGAGCCGCGGGCAACAGCTAGTAATATTATAATCTTAATAAATTAATTGGTTGTCTGTAAAGTCGGTTTACGTAAATTAGGGACGATACTTTTATTATTGTATCAATGATACCTAATAAATATAGGTAGTCATGTCGCAAGCAGTAAGCACCAAGTTTATTAGAATAAGTTTGAAAACCAAATGGGCGCTCAAATGATGCAGTGAGGTGGAATATGTCCACAGACGAACTTCAATACCAAAACAACTGTTCAACAAAAAACCCTTAAAGTTTCTATATTCTCACAGTAAGTACAATACCGTATTGAAAACAAAAGGCACCTGCGCTGAAAGAAAAGCAGTTTCAACTTTCAAGAGGGCAGATACCTAGCCGCCATTTGTGTGAAACAATTTAAAATGCAGAACGACTATCCGAGCTCGTAAATCTCTCGGCACTGCACTGTGGGGACATTTAAGGGCATGAAATGGCGAACGCCAGATAGTTTGCGCTGGGAACGGGGAAATTAAAATAGCTCGACAAAAACAATATGTTATCTTAAACGTTGAGCTGGATACACCTAGTTGGGAATGTGGAAACACGGACAGTTAAAATTGGATAGCAAAAGAATATCATTATTGTGGGAATTGTTAAAGAAGAAATTATTTTTCGGTTTGTAAGTCTATGTGAATCTGGACAAGGTAATTTTTGACTTCGAATTTGAAATTGGTCCCTACACTTCTAAGTGCCTGTAAGGCTGTTTTGGTATTTTTTAGTTTTGGCTCACGCTTGCTCGTTTTCACCAACCATGACTAAATTGATCATGTTGACGATCTCAAACATGTGAGATGGCTGCGAAGCTACCAGATTACAGAAGTAGGCAGGTACTATGGATCGACGGTCGAGCATAGTAGTAAACAATTAAGTATAGCCGTGGTGGCCTCAATCTAAACTTAGAATTCTGACACAGAAAATCCGGCTCGAAGGACCAAAAATGACTGAGTATAAATTTAAACATGTACTTGTTATATTTAAATCAGCCATCGATATTATAAAATCTTACCATATACAAACATGACTTTGGAATCTGGTAAATATAATTTTAATATTAAACATAGATGAATAGATCCATCATGGCGGAAAGAAAACTTAGAAACATCTAAATATTCAGGCTGTCAAAACTAAATATAATTTATGTCATCTAGTTGCGCTTCAATATTAAACCGGAAACATCTGCATAGAGCACGTCCCGTGTATAATTTGTCTGTGAACAGGATATAGAGCGCACACGCAGGGTACCTAACCCCAATTTATCGCCGCGGCGTGAAATGGCGCGCACGAGGTCAGCCAACCGCCAAATTCAAACTTGGAACAGTGCGCCCGTGCCTCGCGGTGTGAAGAACCGTTCTGAATCATTAATCACCGTATCGATTACTATTGCAGTTGATTTCGAACAATCATATGTGATATTCACAAGTAAATCAGGCGTAAAAATCGTACAGTACCTATTTGTTATTTTAATCTGTGCTCCTACTTTGACTCTACGAAACAATTTCTAAACCCTTTCTAAACCCAAGCTTGTAATATAAAATTTTAGATAAAAAAACAGTTTAAAATTAAGAATTAAACTTTTCAAAGTTAACATTCAATTTAAGACTATGTACAATAATTTAGTAGGTATGTGTGAACTCATTCCCATGAAATCACTCTTGTTTTTGGTATCAATGTTGTAGCTCGCAAACGTGCATAATGACGCTTCTCACGTCAATATGGCTTTATAGTCCAGTCATTTTAGACATTTGAAGTTACATTAATTCCCACCAAGCTGAAAATCGGTACGATTGTTTAAAATATAATTAAAAATAAAATTTGAAAGTTCCCCATATTTCCCCTGTAAGGAAAAAATTTTATTCAAGGTCAAAGGTCAAAAAAATGAGTTTTTCGCGATTTTCAGCAAAACGGTTAGTTTTATCATAAAAATACCTCAGACAAAAATTGTAGACCATAAAATTATCTACAAAAAATTTATTAATACTTTTTTTTCTAAGAGCCACCGTTTTTGAGATATAACGATTCAAAAAGTTGTAAAAGATATGCACACGTTTCTTCGCCACCCGCAGGAAAAACCACGTTTCGGGGCGGAAAAACTGCAACATGCGATACATCGCTATTAACGCAGTTTACATGCACTCAGGATGAAGATGAAGAAGAACAAGAACAACAAGAACAAGACGAACAAGAACATGAAGATCAAGAAGAAGAATTTGAAAGTTGAACGACTCGGACGATTAAATTTCACTACTTTTTTTTAACTTAAATTGCTTTTATCTTCTCAATCTCTGCTAATATCCATTATTTTTCAATAGTTTCAAATTAAACAGGATCAAAACTGACCCGTGGAATAGGAATACTGGGGAAACCACGGTAAAAAAACGCGCTAAGTACACTACCTCATAGGTGGCGAGGAAACGTGTGCATATTAAGACGATTACAACTTTTACAACTTTTTGAATCGTTATATCTCAAAAACGGTGGCTCGTTGAAAAAAAATATTAATAAATTTTTTGTAGATAATTTTATGATCTACAATTTTGTCTCAGATATTTTTATGATAAAACTTACAGTTTTTCTGAAAATCGCGAAAAACTCATTTTTTTGACCTTTGACTTTGAATAAAATTTTTTCCTTACAGGGGAAATATGGGGAACTTTCACATTTTATTTTTAATGATATTTTAAACAATCTTACCGATTTTCAGCTTGGTGGGAATTTATGTAACCTTACTCCTATTTTTTGGTCTAACTTGACCGGGCTATTAATATAATAGAGGTTATGTAAACTTTATCACGCTAGAACATATAAAACACACAACATATAAAATACAGTGGTACATTATAACCTAGAGTACTATATAAGTACTAGCTGACCGGGCAAACGTTTTTTTGCCCTAAGGGATATAAAAAAATAGATAACAACCCGCTGCCGGACCCAGAGATCATACCCTGAAAATTTCATAACGATCGGTCCATTTAGGAGGAGTTTGGTAACAAAGAAAATCGTGAGAATTTTATATATTAGAATTTAGAAATGGCATCAAGTTTATCAAAGCATTTTCAGGCAGATTAACGTATTTCCTTACTTTATATTTTGAAGCTCTTTTGCACCCTGAAGGATTTGCAACATTAGATGGACCCTACCTAATTAATGATTAGGGTAATAGAAATTCGGAATTTGTGGATATCATAAATCTTAGGTAATAGTTAATACCTTCTACTCATGTAAAATCTCAGGATGTTTCAGTTTCCTACCGCTTAGGTTTTGCTTTAAACCAAACATACAAAGGACGCATGTGTAACGTCGAACGTGGTGTAGGTAGGTACCTATTATTTCCTTGCTGGCATTTGACTTGAAGCGAGGGGACTTTCTGGGTCAAACCACTCCTACAGATCAAACATTAAGTTCCGTGATTTGATTTGATTTGATATCTCCAACAATGTTATTGCCTTGTTTGTTTTGATTCATAGGTACCTAATCTTTAATATCACAAAGGAAAAGGTTAAGGTCAATAATAGAAAGGAGATTAAAAGATATTCACATCCTATAAGTGCAGCCTACCACAAATACTGAAAACACATAGATAATATTAAAAGAATAACTCACAATCTAGATAAACAGCAAACACTAGTCATGCATATTAAAAAAAGATTTACAGTAAAGTAACATAAAAATACTACGTAAATAAAGGATAAACTTCAAATTCCTTGTTTATCTTGTGGTGATGAGTGTGGGAGGAATAAAATTAAGACGACCGTTGATCGGGCACGTGATTCACGATTCAGATGTCTTTTAACTGGTTTTGTTTGAACTCAGGTGATCTTTCAATTTGTTATGACGCAGTTTCTGTTTTAAAGGATCTTGTGGATTTAGCTTTGTAGCGCGTTATTGGGAACAGAACACCATTTTAGATATTTTGGTGCTGACGAAACTTGATCACTTGACAGTTATCATTTTGCGACTACCGCTACTTATGTGGAGTTTTCTTCGGCTTTGTGAAAAGTTAGATTATTGGAGTAATTAATGTTACCACTACAGTTACTACTAGGTACTCTTTAATGATAGATAAGATGCATTGATATTACACTTTTTGGTATTTCAAGCATTGCGCCATCATGTCGCTTTTATTGGCGATTTTTATGATGCTCAATTGCCTAGAATTCCAGTCAACACTCCAATGTCATTCTTAAGATCCTTAAGGTTCAAGGATAGTACAATTACGTAATCTAACAAGCTTGCTTCACTGAAGATTGCATCCACTAAACCTAAAACTATTGCAGAAATCTAGGACATATAAGTGCTCTTTATTTCTGAAGCGGAAGCGGATACTACCTACTTACTTACCTTAAATATTTTCTAGTGGTAATAATTATAATGAAAAATTAAAACCGGCGTGTATCGATATCATGTTTTTTTTCTAAAGAGTAATTTTTACTTACGATAAAGAGGTACTGTACCTATATTATTTTAACACTCATGGTTTTTATAAAACGTAAAGACGCAAAAAGGATGACCTAATCGTATCTCAAGTTTTATTTGCAAAGTCTTTATTATAAATCTTCATTACTGTATAGCGTTGGCTAAAGCCATCAATTAAAAGCACAGTCATTGTAAGAATACAGCCACACAATTAATTTTATATCCAGAGCACAGGACGACAATTAATTTTATAGCTATCAAGTAGCAATATAAATGTAGCTGAAATAAATAAAGGGGTCAAGGGCGTTGGTAGAGTAAAATTGACAGAAGGAATTTTTTATCTTGTTCAACAACATTTAGAAGTTGATATAGTGTAGCATTTAAGTTGAGTTATTATTCCATGACCTTTTAACAATTTTTTTGTCAGACCAATATAGATATTATAACTTGATAAGACGTTAAATCTGTTTTCAATTGCACAATTGAGATCTATGCGACCTTGAGATATATAGATCGAAAAATTGGAGTTGTATTTTACACATATTACTTATCTATGTTAGTTGAAAGACACAGTTAATGTAAACGAAGTCGGAGGAAATTAATTAAATAAACGTAAACTTTAAGCTTCCATGCAATAGAACGTAGCTCTAAAATCTGTTTTAATCTTTAATTAAATAGACAATTAAACATTTAAATTTTCATTTTTAACATTATCAATTGCATAACGTCGGAACATAACAAATAATTGGAAAATTAGTAGAGTATAAATTGTTGAGTATAGACGTCCTTGTTAACAAACTTAGGTAACTCAGGCCTCAGATTCGCAATCACGGTAGCCACTTAGACTTGGTAGTGCAATTACTGAAACGGCCTCTGCTGGTTAATGGATTATTATAATATAAATCCACTTGGATTTCTCCAAGGATATTTTGAAACACTGTGGAAAGTTTTGAGGAGGACCAATATTTACTGACATTTTAATAATGAACAAAAAGCAGTTCCTGCTTATTGAAAACCTCAAATATCCTGCATTACAAGTAGCAGGAAAGAATAACCGGGAACTATACATGTTGATAATACATAGCTGGGACAAGAGGGGTCAGAAGAAGAAAGACGACATGGCTACGTAATATACCGAAGTGAAAATTTTGGTTGGAGAACTATTCCGTTAAGCCATGGGCAAGGTTTAAGGATCTGATTGTAAATCTCTAGTAATAATGGAGAGACATTTAAAGAAAAAAATAAACATTGATGGTATAACTACTTAAAGGAAACTCAGGACTTAGCAGATGCACACTAAGAATTAGATATGCATCTACACCTAACACCACCTAGTAGGTGGGTATATTAATTATTCAAACAAACAGAATAACAAAGATGCATAGATAGAGATTGTAATATAACTTCTAATAAACACTTGGATCTTGTGTTACCTATACACAATACCTATGGCACAATCCAATTCAGTAATAATAATTTGGGAATTTGAGAGAATTTCGATTAATATAATTCCCATGTTCTACCGAGGTCAAAAAAGCTTTTCTGCATCAGTTCACATTGGTTCACTGAAAGATTTTAAAATATTTCAAAGTTTCCTTCTTAAGATGAGCTGGTAGATGTGAAAGGTAGATTGAATGTACGTAAGGTCGACTAGTACGAATAAATTGCAATGTGAACGAACTATAGGTACAGTAGGTTATAAACGGGCTATAAAATACTGCAACTTGCTGTTTCAATTGCTGCCAATATAGGCTTTAGCCAGGCAAGACAGTCGACAATTTATTATTTATCATTTCAGCTACACGAGGTGATAAAATATACATATATAGGTATTCTTTAAACTTTAACTTCATACAATAGTGTTTTACTTGTTCGTAAGGTTTTGAACGATATCTTTGTTTTTGAAGAAGCAGTGACTTACGTGGTAGTTGAGGATTAATTGTAGAGGCAAGAAATTGTTGCTGGCAAAGCTAGCCCGTTTACAACTTATGCACGTGACGCATTATTTCATATTGCATGATTCACCAGTGCAGTTCGACCACATTATTGTTTTGTTTTATTTTGTTTCCCACTGCAACAATACCAACTACTTTTACTCAATAGGATGCAGTTATAAATAGGTTTTTGTTTCTTGTAACGTGTCCACTGTTGAGTTTAAATAAATTATTATTGCTCATTTGGATCTTTACTAATAATTTTGTACTTCTTACGTTATCTCATGGAGTTTACGGAAGATCAGTAAAAATACCAGATCAACGATGGTCATTACAGTATAGGGCTTGGTCTTTTTTGTGTTGATGATGAAGAAGACGATAGCAATTTTCATTATTTATGGATCTTCTACATTTGCACGTATAATTTCGTAACATTACGTCAACATTTTGACGTAGTTAGTATGGTCTAGTACCTCTACGCATGTCATTCAGAGCGAATATCAACACACACTTTCACGTCATTTGTAGCGTGACGGTCATTTTACTGTCATTGGAAAATTCATTTTAAAACATACGTTTAGAGGGGAAATTGGAGTGGCTGATATGAAAATAGAGTCTGGAAAACAGTGGTTTTTAGACCTTTATGAGGCATCGAGAAAGCCCGTGTTAGCAAACACCTGGCTATGACCTATAGGTATAACTTTTGTTTACGAATTAACTTTGTTTTTGAAGGGTTCTTATTTATGCAAGGCTTGGTTGGCCACTCAGAATCAAATTTTCTAGCAATGGTGAAATTTTATAATATCCGGATGCCAAATCCGTAAATAATGTTCAAACATCTTGCTTAAAATATAGAGAAAACAGTTTTATAAAAGTAGTTTCTTAGCAATCCAATCACCTTTCAAGACCCCTCAATCGTGGACATGGAATAATAAATAAACGTTCTAAGTACTGATTACTGAAGTCATGCAAAGTTTAAGTACCAACGTCAATAGGTAGGCAGTCAGTCAGTCATTTTTCAGCATCAATACAATCAAGGTTGAATCAAGTTGGGCTGGGACCGGCTGGATGAGCATAAGGGAAGAGATAAGTAATTAATGTTATTTCTGATATATCGAAAAAATCTGTGAGGCATCACGAAAATCTTACAAAAATGTTGAGACCACAAAATGATTTTCAAGTTTGAAGTAGTCAACTTGTCTTGATATTTGATAATGCTCTAGTGACGGGGCGAAACATCGATAAGAAAAATATCTTGAAAAATTTGTGTAGTATTGTAAAGTGCCGTACATGTTCTTCCGATATTGCGGAGTAAAGATAGATCATATCGTTTTTCGTTGATTAAAACATCTTTACTTCTACAATACTACGGCTTTACTATCTGCGTAGTTGTTTAGGTATGCGAGGGTCGGGAGGGGGGCTATGTTGCGCATACGCCGGTGCTATGTAGGCCGCGGCTATAACCGGAGGACCTTCACCCATATGCTCCCGAGGGACGTCACCGTCCTCATTACATCTGATGTTTTAATACACTGTTATGCTACATGTCACTAACGAAAGAGTTACGGAAAGATACGTCGAAAAAAAGTCTGGTGAAACGTCTTTATTTTTCTTGTCATGATATTGAATCTTTAAAAATATATAAAAATGGGTCCCCAATAGTAAATAATACGGCAATAGTCCAAAAAAGTGGATTGATATTAAGGTCTTCTTCATAACGAAAGCTACATTTGTCCCGTTCTTTTTTAATTGGATTAAGCAACCCAATTATTCATACTTCTTTTGCTGAACCACTAAACAAACTTTCCATAATAGGGAACTGACACATAAAATGCGTTTAAAAGGTGATAAGATAGTTTATCAGCATATCGTACAGCGCATATTTTTGTAAACAATCATATACATACCTACTACTTCCCTAGCGAAGTCAATGGCAAAAACTACTACGTTTTAAATTATTTGTTAGCGACAGTACCTGCCTACATCTTGTGTTCTAAACTCGGAAGGGTATCGATGATGCAATGATTGGCGCGAGTGATCAAGTATGCAGTTGCAGCAATACATACTAGATGATATCGTCTATCGCTAAGAGCAATAATAACTATGATGATATTACTCTGAAGACAGACATCTTCATGATGTAAATAAGGCGTGGAGAGAATCCACGAAAAGGAGGAGATGCTCAGTTTGTGAAGCTGTTTGATTCAAAGAACGAACGAGAGATACGGTATCAAACTTATAACTGACTTTGTACTCAATTTGAAGTGAAGGTAACGTATCTTAATGGTTTATCGATGAGGAAAAACAGACGTCTTGATAAATGTACATCGATAGAGAGACGCAATTAAAATGATTCCGCATATTTAGCCAAGGCAGAAATTTGTTTGGAGATTCATAATTAGATTCCAGACGTACGAGTAACATCTGAAGCTAAGAGGAAATTAAAACGATAACATTAAGCGAACTTAAGATCATATTTTATCATTAAGATGTAAAGCTCGCTTGCTGTTATCGAAAACAGGAATATTATAATAAATTTTGGCAGATTTACGTTATGTTAATTTTCCTTCGATCGCAAGTCGCAATTGATTTCGTCTTCCTGGCATTGGGTTTTCAAAATCTCCCAGAAATTGTCTCATTCTTCCTATACATTCGGAATAAGAAGTACGTACTTGCGGTTTTAGCGACTTTCTTCACCTACTGGTATATCCATCCAAATAGTCAGACACTGTTTAATTGCTGCGTCGACAACAGCAAAGTCGTCAAAAGGACAACAAGTATGATGTTAACAAGTATGATTATCGCCTACCTGAACTCTTAAACTCTTCAAGGCAGGGAATTTGGCAAGTCTATCCACTTCGTCCCAAGTCGCGAGTCCCGTGTTGTTCAAGTTCAGGAACCGCAGGTGTCTGTCGAGCAAACAAATAGATGACGTAACCAATATTGATATCCACCGGTGTCTTTCAAGGAAACGAATAGACATTACGCTCGACAATGCGTAGTTAAGAGTTACGCAGCACAGGTTCAGTGGGTCAATGATTATTGCAAAATGAGATTTAACACGCGCTGATAAATATGACATTGAAAATTAGCCACGAGTCAACTACGAGATAACACCATGTTGCGTTTTGATGCTTAAGCGCAAAAATCAAATAGTACCTAGTGCCACATAAAATACAGACAAATTCAAACAGTTTTTGTATAAGTACGAAAATATTAAATATATTTTGTATACGTAAATATGAAGCAAATTTTCGGATAAATGCCCATTTATGGATATTGTTTAACCAAAACAGCTATTAACGATGGTGTGTTTTGACTTTTGGGAGTTGTACTTAAAAACATCCTCTGTCAAAATGGATCATCCATTAGTTCGACGCATATAAAAATACACTTGTATGTCAACACATGAAAAATTTACGTAAAACCGAAATTTTGTAGGTACACACTTTTTACGATTCTCAGCAGTGGCTTTTTATTTTGAAAGAAGGGAACAATAAAAGAATTTGAAAGAAGGAATTAAAACCTTGTGTCAATACTTACGGGAAGGCGTCATGGCTTTCTTTGTTTCCATTGCTGTCATCGCATTTATCGCACGGGTCTGGCTCCAAAGTTGTTAAGGTACAATCGTTGACCAGCAGCGTTTCTAGGTTCGGGAAAGCGTATCCCAGTTTGGAAATCTCCCGCCAATTGCTGATGGGGTTTCCAGAGAAGTGGAGTTGACGCAGCTGTTCGTGAACCGGCTCAGCGACATCAATGTTGAGTCGAGAACACCCTTCGCATACGTCAGCTTCATTGGCCTCCTTCCCGCTTAAATTCACGTAGGAATACTCGTTCAAGCTCAGGTGCAACTCTTCGAGAGCCGGTAGAACCTTGAGCAAGCCGAGCACACTCGGCCATCCGACATACGTGGAGTTCAACACGAGATGGCTCAAACTATCCCAGCGAGGACGTAAAGCTTGCGCTGCCTGAATTTGTGCGGACAATCGGTTGAAGCTTAGGTTTAAAAACCTGACCCGAGGAGTCTGCTCCAGTACGGCAAATATCTGCAGACAATAGACGTTTTATTAATCACGATAATCGCAGATCTTGTGGTTTGCCGCTAGAATTACTCGTATACCGCGGAAGTTATATTGACAATAAAATTGCACAATTACCGTTGTAACTTCAGATTTTCTTGTGCGTTTGTCGTTAATTAAGCATTGCAATTTGCAGCCAATTGCACTTGTCTAACATATCTTGATTTTGATTTTGTAAAAAAATGTTATGAACAATTAACAGGGTTCTAAATTGCGAATAGTAGGTTATTTAAAATTGAACTGTAGAGTCCTATTAATTAGATTTGGTGGACTATAAAAGTAATCCACGTTCTTAAAAGTATTCGTCATGCTTTGGACTTTTATTTTGTTTTTAAAGATTGTGTAAACAGCTAACTTTTCATAAGAGTGATATTACTTCATCAGAATTTACTTGATTTTTTTACCCTTTTCAATAAAATTAGTTACCTCCTTCCAGTCGCTAAGTTTATTATTGGCAAGATCCAGTTCCACGACATCGGCACATTTATCGGCTAAGGCATTGGCGTCCCCTGCACAATCTATATCACAGTCGTTCAACACCAGGAGGGTAGGCACACTGAGTCTGGGGGACCGTTTGGGCACGAAGATTGCCACCGGTATATCATCTATGGCAGGATTTACTTCTCCTTTTGCGCCATATTTGCGCTCTAATGCTTCTAGAAGCGACGGCATGGTTACCTGAAGGAAAAGAAGGAGAACTTAATTAAATGCCGTAAGTATCAACTCCTAATAGCTGAAATACTCCAATCCGTTGATTAATATGCGGGTTGCTTAGGCTTTTATTAAAATACTCTTAAATATATGCAGACAGGTCAATTGTCCTTGTGTTTTGTGTGCAACGCTGTCACAATTTCGCTTTTGCTTGACTATAAAGTTTTAGTAAATAGCATTAATCAATAATGCTATTAGTGAAATTAAAAACCTAGCGACTCTTGAATCTCGACCATCAATATAGATTTATTATCGGCATAAATATTAGTAAAGTTTTTATAAATCTTGCAGTCGTTTTACCTACTAGGTAGTTTCTTGGTACTCAGTAGATACAATTCAATGTTGCTTCAGTTAGGTCTATATTTTGTTTTCTTTTAAGTATTTATGTATTGTGTAGAGAATCATAAAACTAATATTTTTTTTATTACCAGTATTACTTTTAAAATTATGATTAACCGTTCTGTAATTACTAACGCAATTATTTCCTTTTGAACCGATTTCGAGCGTGACCGCGTAATGCAATACAATGGCTGCTGTTAAACGAATTTAATTTAGTTTTGATATTTACTATCAATCGAGTTGACGGGATAAGTACAAGGTCAATCGTTGACAAGTCATCAAGGTCATTCCCGTAGAGATGGCAGATAGATAAGTATGTACAGTAAAAAGCGCATTAGTCAACAATTGATGGAACTTGAATACCCAATCCAATTGCCAAGTATAACGTAATTATCATTAGAGTCATTGTAATACAGGTAGAAGCTAATGTGGCTGTTGCTAAAGCCTAAAGTAGTAATTGTACAATGTTTCAACGTATGGAAGATATTGAACCCTACTAAATCTAAATGTCAGCCTACGATTAGATACTTACGAACACAATTATTCTGCTATTAAATACAATATAAAAGCGAAATATAAGCAAGCATAATATCAGTCTCTTACCTCAGTAATATGCTATTGAGAATGTTTTTTTATTTATATAATTGTTGAAATAAAGACATACCTACCTACTACAGAAAAAAATAATATGATTATTATCAGTCATTCCTAAAATAACAAAGAAATAAATGAAAGCAATAACGGATAATTTCAAAATAGTTAACATTCAGCATATTCCAAGTAAGTGATAATACTATTAGCTAGCCTAATGCATAACCGAATATTTCCGTTAATTACTGTTGATAATAATACAAGAGATTAATAAAGCATAACGCTAGAACTGAAGGTGATAATAAAACCTCTAATTGACAGTTAATGGCTACCGCATGATAGACATATTTATCGAATCACTGATGCGAATGCGTATCGAAACACTGCATTGTAATATATAATACTGCATTATTGATGCACACATTATGATTTTCTAAGGGTTTGTAATGTGATGTTTGTTGCGATTTGTGATTGTTGATGATACTTTAATCTCGTTTATTGTGCAAATAAAATCCTAGTAGGTACATCTTCAATTTGTTGTGTTAATGGTTTGTGATTAATAGCATATTTTCCAGTCTACTGATAATCAATATTATTGTTTTTTACAGATCAGGAAATTATTGTGATTGTCGATATCTGATCTTTATTTGTTGTGAATGGATTGTGAGTAGTTTAGTATAAAGATTTTCACTCTGCAACACTTTTCTCTTCTTTTTAGTTGGTTGTTTCGTTGTTTCTAAGTGCATCATCAAATCTCTTTCCTCTTTTCGAATCTTTCGTTATTTTATTACAAAACTGCTATACTTTATATCTCTAATTTAAATATAACATATGAACGATGATGAAACAAAGACATCAAGATAGAAATAGGTGCGAGTATTTTCATAGTAAAGTGGCGCATAGCCTTGAGTTTTATAATAGGTATTTCCACACTAGGGCCGATCTAGATTTCTAATAAGGCTTATAACTAAATGTATTTGCAATACATAGCCATGTTTTTTAAACAATAGACACTTCTTCTTTATAATTTTTAAATACTTTATACAAGCTTTATAGTTGTAACCTAGCTACCTAGATTCTTATTTTCTTCTAATACATTAGCTTTCTGGCCTTTTAAATGAAACAATGAACGCTAGTAATTATCTTCAAAAAAAATTATATGGGTTAAGTAAATACTAAATAGAAAAGTCGATGTGTTCATTTAGATATTTCGTACTTTAATTTTCGTGATTAATAGCGGTTCCCATTTACTATTATTATTATTATTATTATTTTTTATTATTTTTTATTATTTATTATTATTATTTTTTATTATTATTATTATTATTATTATCCTTTCTAGAGATAGAAATTTGACATAACTTGTATGGAGTTCACATCGCATTGATACATATATTCTCTAATTGGGCTAGTAAAAGATAGATAGTATTTCTAATTAGTACAACCTACTGAGACCCATAACCTGCTGAAAGACGGTAATTAATATAATATTAATCGGTTACAAATACTTCTCGTCTGCGTTAATTAGCATTTTGCATTGATCCTATAAGTTTTCATTCAAGTTCAGGGTTAATATCTTTCAATTCGATATGAATAGAACTTTCAATTGAAGCAATCATTGACATTCATTTACCAAGTTTCATAGTTATGAATGAACATTGTTTAAAATATAATTATAAACAAACAATTACAATGCGATTATAAATACTTTGGAACTCTCATTGTACCTACTTGTTTTTTTAAATATCAAAAAATTATTGAAGGTCGTAATCTTCTACTTCTAGAGGCTCCGCGCGTTGAGATGATTTAGTGAAATACTTATAAATAAGTTTATAGTTGGCATAATCTTTTATCATTTTCAACAAATTTTCTACTTCACAAAAAAATCTTTTCTTTACAGTATAAATATAAACTATCACTAAGTATTCCTGTATTTACCTGTGTAAAAAGCAATCGCAAAATTAACTAGCTCTTTTTGTACCTACAAGGACACACACAGATATCTACACCAGTAGAAATGGCACTTTTAGTTTGAGCACAAAAGCAAAAGTCTGTCCCTAGGTACCCACTCTATCTACTGAATAGTGCTCTCAGAGAGTCGCGGAAAACTAAAGCTTGAAAAATGTTAAACACAACAAACTCGGTAGCTTTTTGTGCGATTCAATGTAACAATGCAATGCACCAAACGCAATCATCTAACGCGAAGTATCTACATATACCTACCTAGTTTACGTAACCATAAGCAGATTCAGGATTTGATTTATTGCGTGCAGATTTTGGTTCCAAAAGATCTTTATACCTATCTCATAAGATTTTTTTTAAGAGAAATAAAGTGTTTTTTATAAAACAACGGTTATTATAAACAGTTCAGCAAGCTAATACAGTTATTGCGGAAAATACTAATTTCATGTTTATTATATTAGAAAATAAATATAGCTAAGTATAGGTATTATTACGTCAAAATCCAGCGCTTTCTGTGACACTAAAAAGATATTTTTCTGATTGAAAAATCAGAAAAATATCTTTTCCAGACTTTAGTTTCCACTATCAAGATGAAAATTATAGAGATAGACTTTTAAGTTGTCATGGATGCAGGTGGAATGAAAATGCTCACCTAACTTAAACTTCTAGGTACAAACACAAAATACTTGCTGTAGAACCTATCTATGACCCTAGATTAAAAAATAGATTGAAAATGAAAATCTTTATTTTTCACATAGGCTTAGATATAAACTCTTATGAAAAGTCGAAACTCTACCGCCAGGTTTGGAAAGCACTCGGCAGCACCGAGAAGAACTGGCAAGAAACTCGGTACTACGGGTTATTAAATAAATAAGCAGTTGGTTATTTTTAGGGCTTGTTATCTTATCTTTAACTACGCCTAAGTGTACTGCACAAACAAGGCTACTTAACCGCACACCAATTAGTTGAATGTAATTTAAGTAGGTAGGGTCGTTTAGCTGGTTACGCGACCACGGTCAGTTAGCGACCACTGACAGGACCTACTGCATTAATACGAAAAAAATAAGAATTCTATCCTGCTTTTCCAAATGAAATTCGCTTAATTAAATAGGGTGATAGATCTATTAGCTTTACCTACAATAGTTGACAGCTTTGTGTTTACCCGACAGTAAACAAATCTTAGTTCAGTCCGCCGCTCATATTTTTGGCGCGTACAGGTTCCCAAAACAAAGGAAAAAACCTGTCAAGTGCGAGTCGGACTCGCGCACTGAGGGTTCCGTACTACAACCGGAGGAATAAAACCATAAAAACCACTTTTCTTATCGAACCGCAAAACTAACTTTGTTTTTAGAGGTTTTATTGTAAATATCAAAAAACTACTTATTAGATCTCGTTCAAACCAATTTTCGGTGGAAGTTTGCATGGTAATGTACATCATGTATTTTTTTTAGTTTTATCATACTCTTATTTTAGAAGTTACAGGGGGGGGGGGACACACATTTTACCACTTTGGAAGTGTCTCTCGCGCAAGCTATTCATTTTAGAAAAAAATGATATTAGAAACCTTAGTATCATTTTTGAAGACCTATCCATAGATACCCCACACATATGGGTTTGATGAAAAAAAAATTTTTGAGTTTCAGTTCTAAGTATGGGGCACCCCCAAAATTTATTACTTTTTTTTTAATTTTGTGTGAAAACCTTAATGCGGTTCACAGAATACATCTACTTACCAAGTTTCAACAGTATAGCTCTTATAGTTTCGGAAAAAAGTGGCTGTGACATACGGACGGACAGACGGACAGACGGACAGACGGACAGACAGACATGACGAATCTATAAGGGTTCCGTTTTTTGCCATTCGGCTACGGAACCCTAAAAATAGTGAGCAAGTGATGCGTTCAAGGTAAGTATATCGTGATATATTTATTAGAGACGACTTTTTAATGTTCCATTAAGTGTATAAGAACATATTTTACGTAATTTGTACATTTATTACATGTAATATACAAAATCTTGTAAAAAATTGAATGGTCGCTAACTAGAATTGGAATACTCTATTACGTTTAATTTGCGGCCACCTGGTCGCCAATAGATATTTGGATAGAAAAACATTTATTTTAATTTTTTATAGACTACAAATCTAGTTCGGAATTCAATTACTTTCAATTTAATTTGTTTATTTTTATCTACATATATTTTAGTTTACGACCGCCAAATGATTATAAATCTTATATTTAAACATCTAAAAATGTATGGGTATCAAGTGGTCGCCAATTAAAAGTGTCACTTCTAATTGGCAACCACTTGATTAACGTGTGGTTTTACAACCATTTGCAATCACTACCATAATCTTAGTCTGTTTTTTAAGGTTCCGTACCTGAAAAGAAAAAAAACGGAACCCTTATAAGATCACTTTGTTGTCCGTCTGTCTGTCTGTCTGTCGGTGTGTCACAACCCTTTATTTCAGTAACTATCAAAGATATCGACATGAAATTTGGAATAGTCGTAGATAATGATGGCCCGCCGTCAATGCAATCATAAAATTATAATTATTTTTTTATTTTAATTAATCAAATGTAGTTTGCCCTAGCAGATCGCGAGGTCGCCAACTAGATAAGGGGTCGGTCGTCAACTAGCAAAGGTGGTCGCTAAGTGGCATTTCATATAGTTTTTAAGATTTACTCAATTTAAAATGTCCTCGCAACTGTAATTCTCATTATTTTACTTTTAAATACAACTTGACAATGTCTAGAACCCCGTCAAATGACTTTAGTATGTGTACCTACTATGGATGCGTCGTACTTAAATATTGACTTAAAGTTGAATATCCCGCTAATCGGTCGCCAACTGGCTAAACGACCCTACGTATTAACGATTTTAGATTGTCAGCTTAGAAAACCCTGCATACGGGTGTCAGGAATCAGGATCCTGTCTTATTCTTCTACTGCGCTACTAAACTAAGCAATTTATCCCTCAATCACTAGTAAAATTTTAATAAATTATACAAACCATGAAATTGCAACGTTTGTAAATTAAAACATAATACTAATAGGCAATTTAGTGTAATAAGATAAGATTTTTAACCGACTTCAAAAAAAAGGAGGTTCTGTATTCGACCCGTATGTTTGTATGTATGTTTGTATGTATGTATGTATGTATGTATGTATGTATGTATGTATGTTTGTTTGTCCGCGATTATTTCGCGTTTGGCTGAACCGATTTTGATGCGGTTTTCGGGAAAGTGTTTGTTACATTCTGGAGAAGGTTTTAGTATATTAACCGACTTAAAAAAACAAGAGGTTCTTAGTTTGATAGATATATTTGTATTTAAGTTTGTTCGCGATTATCTCGAGTTCGGCGAAACCGATTTTGATGATTCTTTATTCAATAGGTAGGCCATACATCACAGGTAGACTCATTTCAATTTGGTTGAGATCTAATGAATATCTTCGGAGATGGAGAGCGGAACTCCTCAACGGAAAATCGCTTGCGATCGGTATAATTAGTTTACAGTGTAGATTTTAACAGACTTCAAAAGAGATAGTGATTCTCAAGTTGACTAAAAAATATGTTTTTAACTGACCGACTTAAAAAAAAGAGGTTCTCTCTTTAACCCCTATATTGGTATTTAGGTTTGTCCGTGATTATCTCACGTTTGGCTGGACCGATCTATTTGATCTATCGCGAAACAACATTCCTCGTCATTAGGCATACAGCATATTAAAATATATAATAGTAGATACGTCAAAGTCAGTATTACATATGATAGGATATGTTTTTAGTGATAAGAATAATTATCACTAAAAAACTTATCACTAGAATAAATTGATAAGGTAGTATTAATTAGCCCAAAACCTACTTATCACTAAAAAGTATGAAATAAAAAATAATAATAAAAAAAATCCCATTTAAAACACATGATAATTCTATCTTTTTTAAAAAAAAGGAACCGCCTTCAAAAAACCAACCCACTGAAAAGCAAAAAAATAATTTTCTAATAAATCTGGGTTTACTTACTTACCTACCTACTTAGTTTATGAAGTCGGTGCCAAATCAAAATTCGCAATTCATTTTGAGTATGGCTAATGGCACCGACTTCAAAAACTAAGTAGGTAGGTAAGTAAACCCAGATTTATTAGAAAATTATTTTTTTGCTTTTCAGTGGGTTGGTTTTTTGAAGGCGGTTCCTTTTTTTAAAAAAGAAAGAATTATCATGTGTTTTAAATGGGATTTTTTTTATTATTATTTTTTATTGTGTACGGAAATCTCTTCATACTTCAAACAGATAAACAAAAAAAAACAATTTAATAATACGTACAAGACTTTCCGAAATTCTATAGCTCATAAATTGAAATTAGGTCAAAAGCTCAACTCAAAACACATAATATAAACCTACAGCATAAAGACTGAAGTGGCCAAAATTATAACTGCTGAACGTATTTTTTTTGATTAATTGAGAAATTTTTTTTGGAAATTGAGGAAAGTACTAGATTTATAGTAATAGTTAGTTATAATAATAGAGTTCTGATAATGTCATTACAGAAAAGCTAGGCAAATCCCACAATTAACAATTTCAGTGTTGAGTTTTTCGATCAATAATAGGCTAAAAATTAATTATACAATAAAGGTTTAAACATACCTAAAACTTAGGGATAATCAAGACAATGCGCTTATAAAAATCCCCATTAAATCGTCTAGGTACAAGGCTCCGGGAGCGCCTTGAATTAATTTTACAGCATCCTGCTGAAAGTTAATCAGAAGTTTATTTAACACTGACCTTCCTTCGTCTACCAGCCAAGGTCCCATTAAAACTTTAACGATTTACTCCACGATAACTCGTTGTAGCAAACAGTTCGTAAATAACGATACAGTTTTAATTAAGACATTCAAGATCATTATGATAATTTTGATGAAACAAGATCATTATAATATGAATTTTTCTATGTATTGTGAAACGGAGAAGGTAATCTGAAATTATGGTATAGTCGGTAGGTAAAAAAAATGTTGCAGTTTTACGTGTCTAACTTGGTAAAATCAAAATTGTTGTAATTTACATTTCCACTTTGACAAAATCAAAACTGTTGCATTTTACTCTTCCACCTTGGCAAAATTAAAATTGTTGCAATTTACATTTCCATTTTGGCAAAATCAAAATGTTGCATTTTACCCTTCCACTTTGGCAAAATCAAAATTGTTGCAATTTACATTTCCATGTTGGCAAAATCAAAATTGTTGCCATTTAATACGTAATATTTCCATCTTGGCAAAATCAAAACTGTTGCCATTTTATATTTCCACCTCGAATACTCGTGCGTTGGTAGAGATCACGAGGTGTCCCAGGCCTCCCACTGTTCAGACTTCAGACACACTCCTAGACTTGAGGCCCTTTCGGGATGAAGTTCATTGAACTTCAGCCGTGCAACGTCTGTCTGGAGTCTGCTCTTTTGTTCCTGGGTTTGAGAAACGACCAACCGCTCAAATTCGCTCATCCGATATGCCACCCACGCCGCCTGCAATATATCATTGCATGAATGGTGTTTTAAATTGAATCGACGCGAGCCAGTGTAGCGTGTAATGCACAATATATTTTAGTAACTACTAGCTGACCCGGCAAACGTTGTTTTGCCTTATTAATTATGTCTTACTTATGGATATGAAATTATTGTCTCACTTTCGATTTTCTCCGAAACCTACAATCGGACTGATCGCATCTTATAACGTTATTTGCATATCAAATAAACTTTGAGCTAATAAATTAAATAGACCGAAGAGGTCGGACCTTACACTACAGTAAATCTATGGAAAAACCTGGCCTATAAGTCGTCGACTCGGATCGAGTATTTTTTTACGCTCTTTCATTTGATGTGCGATTCGTTTGATTCCACCATACAGCGGGTACGACCTTAGGTATTTGTATGGGAAAATTAAATCGGCCAGGGCAATCGTTACTCTGCTTTTAGGGAAATCAAATGTATCCAATAGCCGTCTCCTGGCTCTAAGCTACCTCCTCACCAATTTTCAGCCATATCGGTAAAGCCGTTCTTGAGTTATAAATAGTGTAACTAACACGACTTTCTTTTGTATATAGATATCTACGACCAAAAAGTGGACTGTATTTAAATCGGGTTGTGTCATGCGCAAATAGTTTTTAAGGTTCCGTACCCAAAGGGTAAAACAGGACCTTATTATTAAGACTGCCGTCTGACGTCTGTCACCAGGCTGTATCTCTTGAACCATGATAGCTAGAACACTTGAAAACACAGATGATGTATTTCTGTTGCCGCTGTAACAACAAATACTAATAAAAAATTTATTAAAATAGATATTTAAGGGGGCTCGATTTAAATTTTGTGGGTTTATTGGGATTTGGTCTCGATAGTACCTACGGAACACTCAGTGCGCGAGCCCGACTCGCACTTGACCACTATTGCTTTTTAGGGTAGGGTCACATACTTAATATGGCTGATGGAAAGCCAGAGGGTATAGATATCTGGGTTGAAGGGGTCTTGCTAGAAATAGCTTAATTAGTCAGTAAAACACTGAGTAGCAAATGGAAAAGAACACGGAGGCAAACTGAATTTCACTTCTTGTGACAGCGCTAGAGTCGGTACTATTTAGTGTTATGTGGCTAGAGGAAGACTGGAAGAGGGATTCGTGTTTCTAAATATGTGTGGTCTGTGGGTACAGCATACGTTGAATTTTCTACAGTCTAACAGTACAGTACTGGGTGGAAGTTATAACAGGAAGCATAGTTCGCTAGTCCCTCCCTATTTAAACTTCGAGTTACGGTAAGATTGGTGCTTCAAAATGAAGAGACAAAACTTTCGCAAAGATTTATATAAATTGCTAGGGTCTTGGCTGAGGAGTAAAAGCCGTGATATCACTTTATTCGGGCAGAACATATTGTGAAAAAGGTTTGTTCCTTTTGCACTTGCGGTGAAGTAGTCATTTCAATAATAATATATGGAAATGAAAAATAATATTTAAAATACTCATTCGGTCTTGAATTAAAAAGGCTGATGAACCTTTTAAAAAAGGTAACTACCAATTTAATTCGAATGACAGGTCAATTAACACCAAGAGCCCCGAGCAACGTTTTGTGTGGGTGTGGTATGTATCATAAAAATATTAAAGCGTATAAAAACAACGACAAAAACTGTGCTTGTATCATTATTATTTGTACCGACTGAAAAGACAGAAGCCCTCCTCCAAAAACAAGAAATTGGGGTCCTTTAATTGTTACGTCTTGATGCCTTAGCTACTGGATCCACTTTAACGGTTCAGAGTTGCTAGATGACTTATGTACCGCTTCGTATACATGGGTGACATACAGGCGTCTGCTATTCCTTAAATTTTTTTTTTTTAATTTAAATGAACATGCACGGAATAAATCGTGGGCACAGAACCGTGGGGTAAAAGGTCTGACCCTAACTGCAACATGAAATTTTTAGTGGTTTTAGTAGTTACTACTCGTTTGTCCTACTAAAGTATAGTAAGATCATATTTTGACTATCTTCTTGACGCTGGGGCGATTTGAGAGAGGCCACGGGTTCGATTCCCGCCTTTTGAATTTTATGTTGGTCTGGTCTGGTGGCTTTGGCAGTTGCTAAGTACCTAGTTACCACTCTACCAGAAAAGACTCACCGGCAGGCGATGACGCGTTCTGGTGCGATGCTATGTGGAAACCTTCAGGGGTTTACTTGCTCTTTCCAAGATAGTACGATAGACATAGTTAACATAGATAGCATAGTCAGTTGTCACTTATACCATCAGATGAGCTCGCAGCCAAGTTCTAACGTGTACGACACGTGTCTCAAAAAGAAATCACGAGGGAGTCAAGTTCCACAAGGTCCTACCTATAACTGTCCTTCGCATAATATGAGCACCAAGAAATGGTTTTTTAACGCAACATCAAGGATGTTTCAGTCTCGAGTCTAAACTGAGTATGTAAGTATAGAGATGTATATTATGCATGTAAGTATAGGTTGGATAGTAGTTGGATAGAAGTATGGATATTGAACGTTAGTCAAAGTTGAAAGGCTAGTTAGTTGACTGTTGCAGTGTCTTGATAAACTTAGATCGGGATGCGTAAACGCATTTCCCAGCGTCAAAAAAAAAACTACATATGTATATATATATACGTAATAATATATTTCTGCCGGCTGTTAATCGCTTGTGCTGGATTGTAACGACGCGTGACCAAATCGTAGTGTCCTTCGTCGATAATGTTTAGCCGTATTAAAAAACTGTTGGCGAGCTGCGTTGCGTTGATATTGCGCAGTACTTGTAACGCAAAATAATTTTATTGTTTCCGCTATTTACCTACTATGTTTATTATTTAGATTTAACACCCAATGACTTCTATGTATTTGTTAACTTCATCATACTCGCGCCCCTATCCCTTCGTTCCCCGTTAGATCTAAGCAGTGCGTAGATACTTATATAGTAGATATTCTTACTCGACGCTTGCTCTTAAGGGCCACAAGCTAGGAGATGCTCTCATACATTTTTCACTTGAATTAATCTTGAAAAATATACATTTGTTGTTATATTTATTGATATTTACGATTTACTTAGGACTTTTTATACCCGCAATTTAAATATCAGGCGAATATTTACTTTAGTTAGAGAATAATACGGCATTTAAAAAACGCTAAATTTACATATGTGTGTGTAAGTACCTATGATGAAATACAGTATCAGTGTAAGTAAGTACATGGTTTTACCTTGTGTTACGAGCGACATCTAGTGTAACTACCTAAAACAACTACGTGTCTGACATATTGTTTTTGAAGTTGGACAACGCCATCATGATAGATGGCGTTGTATAGATACATGATAAAAATACTTCCATAGAGTATATTGAATACTTCGCTGGCGCTATTTGTAGAGTTCAAAATGAACCATACAAAATAGCGTATAAAAAACATGAATTTTCAAGTGCGTCGTATAAATCTAGGAAAAGAAGTCGTTCCGCCCTAGAGAGAATTACTGATGAAACTACGTAAGTATATTCATTGATAATAATAGGTAGGTAGGTATAACCCGTTCGCAGAATCGTTCTCATCTGAGCGGCAAAGTTTCTTTCAACGGATAGTACCTACTAATTTAGTATTGTAAGCTATCCAAACTCTATCCAAACTAGCATAGGTACTTGTTGCTTAGGTTTCTCACACCACACAAGCAGGGCTCAAGTCGAGGCCTTAGTCCCTTACCGAGGCAAAAGTAACCGACACCTCACACTGTTACCGTAACCTAACACCTCACACTTTATTATATGAGCCGAGTAAAGAAAGTAGCAAATGGGCTGTGCTGGCTGGCAACAACGCCGCGCAAAATGCTAGTAGGTAGGTAGGTAGGTAGGTAGGTACTAATAGATCCTTTGCTAAAACCAAATTTTTATGTATACCTACTTATTTTTTGCTAAAACCAAATTTTTATGTATACTTATTTATAAATAGGAGATTTACGTAGGTATCCATCAGGTTGCCTATCGAAGACCGCAAGTATTTTTAGATAATTTTTTTTGGTAAACATTTTTACGAATCAACCCTATTACAAGCAGAACAAGGTGCATAATCGCCTGACACAAATCGCACAAAGGAGTCATTGAAATTCCAAAACAATGGATTTCTGGAACTTTTGTTCCGCTTGTAAAAATTGTTATCGTACATCTACCTATCGCATAAAAATTAAAATTCATCCCAACAACAACATTTTCATGTAAAATATTGCCAGACGAGCATATGGCTCACACTGTCAAAAAGTTATCAGATCTCATGTAGGGCAAGACTTCTGACTTTATACACCCTTAAGACCGTGGGAACTTTCGATCCTGATATTTTCTAGGCGCACAGATACAATACGCGGTGTAAATTTCGTACCCTGACCATGAAAAATCAAACTTCGATACTTCAGACAATTTGAATGTCCATCGCGCGTTTAGTCTTTGAAGTATGTTAATAATTGTCAGAAAACACGCATACGTAGAAACTAGTTTATCGCATTCGCAGTTCGCGGCCTAATACAGAGACAGTTCGACTTTGCAGCCCGCAGATGCCCGCAGATGCGTTTAGGCGTGAAGTTTACTTATTATTTTAATAATGAGAATTTCGATAATTTTTAACTCATTTGTAAGATCTGGGTTTCTATATGATTTATTATTCTTATTACTGTTGTCACTACACTGTATGAAATGCTAGGCAGTGGTTTCAGTTGATGTATTTAATGAACCGAATATGAAGTTTTTTTTTAACTGTATAGGCTAGCGCTTGACTGTGACCACACCTGATGGAAAATGATGATACAGTCTAAGGTGGAACGCGCTTGCCTAGGAGATGCCTATTCACTCTTGATCTAAAGGCGCCCGGGTTGTAACTGGCAGGAAAGACAGTGCCTGGGAGTTCCATATTAAAATGTATGGCGTTTTTCGCGTATAAATATGATTGATTTGGAGCTCATATTATTTGCTTTTTGGTTTGAATTATAAAAAACTAGGCCGGTGAATGTATTATCGATACTTTCGTCTCATGTTTGAACCAAAAATATTTTCAAACATAATTAAAAATCAAACGAACTTACCAAGTGAAGTTCGATGATAATTATGCGAGCAGCTTCTTTCGATGCGATTTTGGTTTACTTATTGTATATGCGTCCCACGCATCAGCCTATCACACGGAATTTTAAAGTTTTTTTTTTTTTTTTTTTTGCTGGTAACACTATCTCCCCACTGTTTACCTACTCCCACTATCCCTACTCCGATACCGACCCGACCCGAGCTGCGGGCGCACGAAGATTTACTCGTCATTTTGTTGATAGTTTATTCAAATTTTATATTTGTTTTGTGTATACATACACATATGTATAAATTTTAGGGTAGGGCATAATATTTAAATGTAAATTATATACTGGAAGTTTGTAAATCTATTTGCATTTATTTATTTTTATTTGAAAATGTTAGTCAAGTCAAGTCAAGTCAATACATATTTACTTCACACAGGCCCAACTCACAAGGCACCTGTAAATTATATAATGGTAGTTTAATAGGGAGGGTGTGTATAAATCGCATCGAAAGAAGCTGCTCGCATAATTATCATCGAACTTCACTTGGTAAGTTCGTTTGATTTTTAATTATGCTGCGCAGCTTCTTTCTTAGCGATTTTGGTTTACTTATTGTATGATGTTTAGAGGTAACAAATATAAAATTTGTGACATTTGTTTTTTACATAAAACAAGCTTTTTTCTAAATCAATGATTTTTGTTAAATTAATGAAAGAATATTATTAGGTAATTTACACATAAGCTATTTAAATAGTTAAATAACATGTCATCTTATTATTTTGTACATTCTAGAATTGATTGCGTAAAGTCTATATAGAATTTAGCAATACTAGATGTAGTTTGGCTCCAACCTGTATTATTAAATCACATCATTTTATTGACGTGTTAATATTAAAATAACGAAAGGGGCTTTGAGACATAGACTTAAAATATTGACGCCATAACAAGAAGAAAGTCGTAGAGAGACCACAGACTATAAGGAATATGAACAAATACTGTAACAGACACAATAATACATTTTGACAACAATATTATTGGCTTTAATTGTTGCATGGCGTTTACTATCAGCTTTGAATATACTTTTATCTAATACCGCTTCATTGTAAAGTTTTTTTTTTTTTTTTTATCCAGTGGCGCAATAGTTGGGATGACAACCTTGTAACAGTTCCTCATTTAATCAAATCTAATAAATGAATAATCGTTGTTAGCTTCATGAATGGAATTGATGAAATTGATAAATAAATAAATAAATCGAATAAATGAATTCTAGTTACATATCTTTAAAATATGTAACTAGACATACATGTTTGAAGGATGGCAATTTCAAAAAGTGATATCAGTATTTATCACCATATACATATGTATATCATAACTATCGTATGGATCTTTTACAAGAGCCTGTGTGCTAGGTCGATGTAAAACAAAGATATCTTGAATTTAAACTTGAGTTTAGTTGAAACATGACTATTATATCTTGAACTTCAACGCCGTAAACGGTAATTTTAAGTGAATTTTAGTGACCTGCAGTTCAAGAACTATAAAGACTATCATTCCCAAATCTAAACGTCATGCGCTTCGGGTCCCCAATCCTAACTCGCTGAAAAGCAGAAACACGATAAGTAATTGAAATGAAATTATTGATATTGTTTAATTGTTTTATCTGCGAAAGGTTTGCACTTTATGAGCAGTTGCAGAATAATAGTCTCCTTCGAAAGAGTTTCCGGGTTGAGGTTCTCTTGTGGCCATTGTTTGGAAAAGTAACCTGGAACAATATCAATATCCCCAGCTCATAAAGTATTTCGGTTGAGCTGGCCTCGACCTAAAAACTCATCTATTAAAAACCTCTTAATTCAAAAAACATCTAACATATTATTATGAAAATAATAGCAATACTGAAGATTTATGGGAATGAATTCTATCAAATAAATACTTGTGTAAGAAAGTTTAAGATCAGTGTGACATTTGTACCAAATAAGTACCTAATCATAATTATTTTGTTTTCAAAATTTTACTAGATTTTAATACAAACAGAAAGAAAGCGGAATAATTATCACCAGTTCTGTCTGATATAGGCATTTTTAAAAGCAAGTAACCTTTCGAGAAAGCCGAGTGTCTTGTGGTTACGAAAAATCCTAAAAAGAAATGTAAACAAATTAATTTCAAGATCAAAATATATAAAATATATATATGCAGGTAAATTTTTAAAAATGCATACCACGGCTGTGGGGACAAATATGGTACAACATTAAGCTGTTTGCTTTCAATACTTTTAAATCAAAAATCAATATAAATAGCGGAAACGCACAAAGGTTCAAACCCCCTCTAGGATACCGTCAAGGTATCAACGTTCCATACATCAAGATCAATCATTCAATAATAAAACTACAATTCAAGTAATAAAACTACAGCTGCCATTACTGAACTGAGTTTATTATTTTTCTACCCGCATCATACATGATCATGACATCTTTCCCATAATCAAAAAATAAAAAAAAACAAAACCACCACCAGACAAAATGACTTAAATATTATTATATTATATTAGGTACAAAACTTAAAAACTAACAATACAATAATACACTTTATTTTTTTCTGAAAAATGAAGCTATTTGTTTACGAGCCCTATTCGCAGCCGTTCGAGCCTGTTTCTCTTGCGGCGGAGAAGGCGAGGCACTCGCTGACCCGGAGCTGCTGCGCTCGCTATCTCCCTCAGTACCGACCGCCTCGTTGTCAGTGATGTGCCCCTCAGCGTCTCCGTACACGCTCATACGATCCGCGTTATCGTCACCATCCTCCTTCTCATTCGAAGAAGCAGGTGGTGACTGGCCACTGCCAGCTGTCGGAGCAGATTCAGCTCGGAGGAGATGACGCCGATTGCGTCTATATTTCCTACCTGAACCGTCTATCACGAAATACGATCGAGGCTGTGGTGCACGCGCGTGCACCGTCATACCACGCCTAATGTTCCCGTCGTCCACGATTACTTTATCCCCTGCCTTTAGTTCTGGCAAATCGCGGGACGTCCTATCGTAATAGTGTTTAGCGCGATTACGATTACGATTTATAGCAAGGAAATCCGAAGTACCATCCCTTTCCGGTAGCAACTTGTGTTTGCTAATGGGGAGTTTAGTGTTCAATCGTCTTCCCATAAGCAACTGCGCTGGTGAACTAACTCCATCACGAGGAGTCGATCGGAAATTCAATAATCCCAGGTAAAAATCGGTGCCGGTCATTATTGACTTTTTAATGATATTTTTCACAGTTTGCACCGCTCTTTCACTTTGGCCGTTTGCCTGTGGATAATTTGGTGATGTAATAATGTGCTTGAAACACCAATCTACACTGAACTGGCGGAATTCTTTAGACTTATACGCTGGACCCCCATCAGTGATCAGTTCCGAAACTAAGCCATGCCTCGCGAACTGTTCTTTGATAGCACTAATTACCGCTCTCGATCCCGCATTAGGTATAGGACTCACTTCTATGAAGTTAGAGAAGTAGTCCACGAGTATCAAAAAATATTTTTTACGGAAGATAAATATATCAGAACCAACTTTGCTCCAGGGTAGATCGGGGACTGCATGAGGAATCATTGATTCTCTAGCTGGCCTAGCTGCGTGCTCGGCGCACGCAGCGCACGAGCGTACCTTTTGCTCCACGTCGCGCGACATGCCGCTCCAAAACATTACGTCGCGCGCACGCCTTTTACACCGGTCGATACCGAGGTGACCCTCGTGTACGCGTTCCAGCATTTCGCTACGCAATTTCCGTGGTATAAACACCAAATTGTCCTTAAATAAAACTCCTTCTATATACTCAAATGACGTTCTGTATGGCCAATGCGCACGAACTAAAGGATCCAAGTCAAATCTGTAACGCGGCCATCCATGTAAAATGTAATCTATCAAAATTCTACATTCTGGATCCGTACCTGTCGCATCCCTAACACTTTGTATTTTACTGTCACTAAATTGTACATTATTTATAACAAAACACGCCTGAGCGTCGATTTCTGCTGAAACTTTATCTTGCATAGGCTCTTTAAGTGCGGCTCGTGACAACGTGTCAGCAAGGTACATGTATTTTCCCGGCTTATAAGTTACGTTAAAGTCATAACATTGAATGCGAAGCATCATTCGTTGTAATCTCGCCGGAACAGAGTCTAAATTTTTTTTAAAAAGCGATTCGAGTGGCTTATGATCCGTTTCTATCGTCACGTCTGTTCTGCCGTACACGTATTGATGAAACCTTTCTAATGCAAAGACTATCGCCATCATTTCCTTCTCTATTTGAGCATATCGGGACTGTACGTGGTTGAGAGTTACCGACGCGAATTCTACCGGGCGGCCAGCTTGCAGAAGCGCCGCGCCGAGTGCGAAGCTACTCGCGTCCACCTGGAGCACCACCTGCTCCGTGCTGGAGTACAGAGCGAGCACGGGCGCGCGGCACAGCGCAGCCTTCAGCGCTGATACCACACTCTCGTGATTGCTGTCCCAGCACCATTCAGTGCCTTTTCTGAGTAAGCTTCTAAGGGGATTGACCATATTAGCATAATCAGGAATGAACTTGGACAAATAATTTGTCATACCTAAAAATCTCTCTAGCGACGCTCTGTCGCTCGGGCTGGGCATGTCTCTGATTGCACGTAATTTACTCGCGTCTATATGCATACCCTTCTCACTAAACGTGTGACCTAAGTACGTGACTTGTCGTACACGAAACGCGCATTTTTCTTTATTAAATTTTATGCCCACTTCACGAGCCCTATCTAGTAACATTTTTAATCGATTGTCGTGTTCTTCTAAGGTACGCCCATGAACTATGATGTCGTCAATGAACGATTCAACTCCCTCCAAGTCTTCTAAGATTTGCCGAATTTTAGCATGGAATACTTCACTAGCACAGTTCACGCCATACGGAAGCCGCAAGAATTGATAACGACCAAATGGAGTCCCAAAAGTGCACAAATCAGCACTTTCATCGTCAAGCTCAACCATCCAAAACCCTGAGCGCGCATCTAACTTGCTAAAGTACTTGGCGCCGTGCAGCGTGGCGGCTATCTCGGTGAGCGTGGGGAGCGGGTAGTGCGCGCGGCGGATGGCGCGGTTGAGCGGCCGCGGGTCGAGGCACACACGCACACTGCCGTCTTTCTTCGCTGGAAGCACTATGGCGTTTACCCAGGGAGTTGGATGTGATACTTTTCTTATTATTCCCATATTTTCCATTTTTTCAAGTTCACTTTTTAGTTTACCCCTTATACCTATTGGTATTTTTCGAACTGGGCATATCGATGGACAGACATCTTTATCTACTACAATTTTATATTTTCCGGGCAATTTACCTACACCGCGAAATAGGTCATCATAATAATCGATATTTATAGAAAAAATCCGCTTAATTACGCCTATCCTCTCACAAGTATCTTTGCCGAGAATACTTTGACAGTCATCTTTCGATATAACGAAAGTAATAACGTATTTAGTTTGTTTATATAACCAAGACATTTCCAACGATCCCATAATTTGCAGATATTTCCCACAAAACGACTGAGCTTTTACTTCGCATGGATTTAAATCCTGTGCTGTATATCCTAAATTCGTAAGCGTCCTAAACGATAACACGTTCAAGTCCGACCCAGAATCTAATTTAAATATTTCGGACATACCATTTTTACACAAAAACAATGTTTCAAACCACTTACTGTCTTTACTCCTGTTGTTATCGTTTAAGGAAGATACATAGAATAGGTCATCACTGTATTCCTCACTCACTTCAAACACTTTTCTCGCTTTAGCCGGACAAAATTTACGAAAATGCCCTCTGTGATTACACATAAAACACTTAGCCGTTTTTGCGGGGCACTGGTTAATGTCATAGTGGTCAAGGCCACAATAAACACAGCACATCATATCACTTTTCGTTGCCCGAGCATCGAACGGACGACCCGTTCGCGGCGTATCGCTCCGCACGCCGCGCGCGTAACCGGTGCCAGCGGGCCGTGCGCCCGCGCTGCCGCCGCCTGCTCCCCGCGCCCGCGCCCGCGCTCCGAACAATGCATCCACCGCGACCGACGCGCCGCCGCCGCCGCCGCCGCCGCTCGAGCTCGACGATTGTACACCTTCGATCTGTTTACTTTCGGCGAGCGATATCTCGTTTGCGTGACATATCTTCATGGCCTTTTCTAGGGTTAGATCGTCGGTTCTCAGCAGCCTGTCTCGAACTGTACTATCCGAAACGCCGCACACGATGCGATCTCTTATCAGCCCGTCTTCTAGATGTTCGAACTCACAATGTTGGCTCAGTAAACGTAAAGCCGTGACGTATGTATCGATATTCTCTCCAGTTTCTTGATTACGTGTAAAAAATCTAAATCTGGCCATGGTCGTATTGTGTTTCGTTCCAAAATATTCGTTGAATTTCGCCACCAAAATGTCGATGTCATCTTGACTTTCGTCCTTGACGAATTTGAATGTTGAATAAATGTCGTAGCCCTCAGGGCCGATGAGATTAATTAGAAGACTCGCCTGCACATCTTTTGTTTCTTTGTGCACCCCCGACGCCTTCAGAAACACATTGAACTGCTTGTACCATTTGCGCCACGCGTCCGCTCGACTGGCCGGACCGCCTTCCAGCACCAGGTCTGCTGGGGGCCGTGCGTGCTCCATTTCTTGTGATGCACAAATACAAGGCGGACGCCACAATTAACGTATTTTTATCAATTATTTTCCGGCACCGCTGTCACCATGTAATAAAACTACAGCTGCCATTACTGAACTGAGTTTATTATTTTTCTACCCGCATCATACATGATCATGACAATATGTATTAAAGTTAGATTAAAATTTTCAAAAGCATGTTCCGCGAATTCCTGCTCTTTATAAAATTATTGTAAAATTTAAAGGAATGTTATGTTTCGAGTTTTATACCATTGCCGGATTTCTCTGGTTATTTTATTAAAATGAGGGTACTTCATGCTTCATATTCGATTAATATAACAAATTGTATTGTGAAAATCCTTATGGAATGTTTATCCAGTAAGGATGTTTTACAAATATATAAATTGGAAAAGTATAGCCTTTCATTCAAAATCGCAAGACGCAAGATTAATTTTGTTACCAATGAGCGGATGCCTCAGTATTATTCTAAAAGGCGCGGCAACCAGATATATTTTCGTTAGAAATAAAAAATGTGTAATCAATTAATCAAATTGATTGAATCATAAAGTTTACACTGTTAACATTATGAAACAACTATTAAATCAGAATTATTTATCAAATTACTGAAAAAAGTCAACATATCGTTCTTAGTTTGGGTTCTTATATTTTTTGTAACGTACAAATACTTTTGTTTGTAACAACGAATATTGAACAGCAGAGTAAGCAGATTATTAGTTCGATCTATCTAGTGCAATAGCGTAGTTTACGTTTTTGTTAATTTAAGTATGTAACTAGATAACTTTCTAATTTTTAGTAACTTAATTGTATTGTTATAAATATATTTATCAAAGGATTATTCAAAACATAATATAAATAGTATGAATATCATATCTTAATTATATTAGTATTCTATAGCAAATTTACGTAATTTAGTATTTATACGTAAGGTGCTGTCCATAAAAGCAAATGAGGCAAGTAAATTCGTAAAAAGTTTTTAGTGTAATGGCAATGTTGGATGACAATTTGATATTAAAACGTAGTATATCCGTTGCGATTCAATGGCAATCACTAGACGCTGAGAATAGACGCTATGTCAGAACATATATTTGGTGTTATTAATTAGATATTTTACTTAAAGTAAGTCTCCATTTTAAAAGTTTTAGGTTCAATAAATTTATACAAATTTTTTAAGTTTATGATAAATCTTCTGATGCCATTAGGCTAAAGGTTCTATAAAATATATACTAGATAAAAGTTTAGAGATCATGACGCGTAAACGAATCGCTTTATTTTCAAGTACTTAGTACTTAGTTTATTCTGGAAATCTAACACTTCTTGTGCTGATTTTGGACAAAAATTAGGACTGTGTATTTAAACAGGCGTATTGTCTCAAGGAATATTCCCTTGATCTGAGATAATATAGTAGGACCATTCGTAATAGAAGACCAAAACTTTTGAGAAAGAAACGTAATCGTCATGTGTACGATACCTCGTTTCGCGGTCTGGGTGGCGCTGGCGTGTAGTTCTTCAGTGCCACGCGGCGGCGATGGTGGCGGCGAGTGGTCGCGCGACGTCGGCGCGGCGCGAAGCAGCTCGACTGCTGCAGGTAGCGGTGCGAAACAGACTGGCTCACCGCTGGCCCTTGTTTTACCGTCATCTTCTGATGCAGTTGTTTGAAGATTAATCAATCTTAATAACCGTTAAATTTTGTAAAACCCCTTTTTTTTTTTTTATAAAGGTTTTGACAAATTCTTATAGCTTCGCCTGATATTTGAACAGGGCTTTCATTATCTAACATATTTCATGATACCAAGTTCTTATCGGTATTTATCGGTATACGTGCTAGAAAAAGTGTCTTTAAAGACAATTATTATTGATCTACGACGGCTTTAGCTGCGAAGTTCTTGTGCAATCTGCTTCTGGGCCGAACAGTCTCATAATTTCGGTGTCAAATTGATTAGCAATCCGCGGTGACTTGGTAGCAGGTTACGGATGATCTGTGTCGAACGTGGCTTCGTTATCTTGAAATCTTCGAAGTATACTTAAACACTGTTCAAAATCGTTTCGACATTATGATTTCTAATGCTGCTGCTAACGCAGCTAAGGAGTTACCGAGTTGTTTCTGGCCATTGAAGTGGTTTTGCGGGTTTTGCCATGCAGAATTGTGAAGGTAAGAGCCCAGATTTTGGCAATTACGCATCAAATTTAGTGATGGATACAACCCAGGATAATTAGTTGTTCGCATCGAGATTTTAGGGATGGATACAACCCAGGTTATTAGTTGTTCGCATCCAGATGCCAGCCGATGATAGTGTTCCGCAGGTTTTGTCATACAGAATTGTGAAGGTAAGAGCCCAGAGTTTGGCAAATACGCATCAACTTTAGTGATGGATACAACCCAGGATAATTAGTTGTTCGCATCGAGATTATAGTGATGGATACAACCCAGGTTATTAGTTGTTCGCATCAAGATTTTTGGGATGGACACAACCCAGGTTATTAGTTGTTCGCATCCAGATGCCAGCCGATGATAGTGTTCCGTCGCATGCCAACCGTCGAGATGTCTTTAGTAAAATAAATTTTTACTTACGATTTTTTAATTTCCTTAACTTTCTCCTGATCCTTTCCGTTTTTTCCTCTTCTTCCCCATGTTCGTAGCGATGATAAAGATTCGAGCGGGTTTCTGTGATGTGCGTAGGCTTCAGCACGGAAACACGTAATGACGAGTAAATCTTCGTGCGCCCGCAGCTCGGGTCGGGTCGGTATCGGAGTAGGGATAGTGGGAGTAGGTAAACAGTGGGGAGATAGTGTTACCAGCAAAAAAAAAAAAAAACTTTAAAATTCCGTGTGATAGGCTGATGCGTGGGACGCATATACAATAAGTAAACCAAAATCGCTAAGAAAGAAGCTGCGCAGCATAATAATGAAATGGCTTGCATAGTTCAATTAGAAAAGGCTGTATTAGATGTTTTGACCTAAGTGACGCATTTTTTTTCTCTAAAATCAAGAATTATTGTATTAATATTCTATGGTGTTATCTATTTACATTATCAAGTGTAGGTACTCGTGTAACAAAACTCCTCCGAAACTTCATGGCCAATTTTTTGTGTAAATTTGGTAGGTCTTTAAACAAATTAAAAGGCAAAACAAAGTTTCTAAGGTCAGCTAGCCCTTCTTTTAATATATAAAATATTTTTGTGTCACAGTGTTTGTAACATAATTGCCCCTAAACGGCTTTTCCCTATTTTTATGATTTTTTTATGTATTCGCTAAGGCAGAGAATAGGACGCAAACTTTTTTTTGTACCCTTGTATTTAAATAATCTATATAGCAAAACAACATTTGCCGGGTCAGCTAATCTTAATGTATATTGAAGCTCTTATTCGTCTACTTGCTCGAAAAAATACGAATAATTATATTACAAGCAGACACAACTCTGTCACTGACGACCCACCCCGCTATTCACAGAGTGATAAAAACAATATCGATCGCGATGTTGCAGCGCTGGAAGTGCTTCTTCAAACAGACGTGCAGTCGCCTTGAGAACTGAAACCGCACTGAATTTTTCACGCTCGAAGTCTCGTATATAAAGCGATTTGTGGGAGGGTATTTTTTCATAGTAAAATGTATGGCGGTTTTCGCACATAAAGGTGATTGATTTGGGGCTCATATTATTTGCTTTTTGGTTTGAATTTATTTGGTTTTTGGTTTGGTTTGAACTTGGCTGGCGAACGTATTATCTATACTTTCCTGTCATGTTTTAACCAAAAATATTTTCAAATATAATAACGAAATAGCTTGTAGAGTCCAAATAGAAAAGGCTGTTTTAGATGTTGTGTCATTTTTTTTCTCGAAAATGAAGAATAATTTTATAAATGTTCCAAGGCGTTAGTGCAGGCTCATTCAGTAGCCATCTGAGTTTTTTTTTTTGGTGTCATATAATCAAGTGAGTTGTTCAATATAGTTAAAACCGTAACTCCCTTTTTGCACGTTTTACAGCTTCGCGACCCTTAAATACAAGCTCTAACTTCACAAACTCTACACTTTAGTTACAATAATGCCTTGGCTGTTTGGCTACCGTCACATGGGCGTAAAGTGAAAAATGTATCCCACCAAAATCATTTTCTTGATTTCAAATTTTGAGAACTTACAGAGTACTGAAAAGTGAATAATTTTTTGATTTTACGCCCAATGTAACGGTAGCCAAACGGTTAAGACATCATTGTAACTAAAGTGTAGAGTTTATGAAGTTAGCTTGTATTTAAGGGTGTATAAAGTCAGAAGTCTTGCCCTACATGAGATCTGATAACTTTTTGACAGTGTGAGCCATATGCTCGTCTGGCAACATTTTACCTGAAAATGTTTTTGTTAGGATTTCATTTCTTTTTGTTAGTTTTTTAAAACAATGTTTTTTATTAACTTAATTTTTCTTTTTTTTTGTGTATTTCTTGCACTTCAGGTGCGCCTCTTTTCACAGCCCACTCTCTAATATGTTTGTATTACGAGTAGATACGTACTTTGCTTAGAAGTATATTCTGAAAATTTAAAAAACTTATAGTGGATTTAAAGTTAGTAGTTTTGGCCTACCGAAAGTGAAACTAATTTTACATTTATCAATATATAATATGATAACGGGTTCTGCAGTCTGCCATACAGGAAACCGAGCGACGACCGCGTAAATCTATGCAGGAAAATTTTCAAAAATGCATTCCTTCTATATTGATACGGTTTTGGTTTTACTTTTACGAGTAGATAATAATACATAACATCTAGCGTGTCTAAAATGTAGATAGGTATAGCAGTAGGTGTTATATATTTTTGCGAACATTGAAAAACTAATTTTACTTATATATTGTCATAGAGCGTAAAATTGAATGTAGTTGAAAACGCAACATCGTCGATAGGTACTCGTGTTTGCTTGATAAGATTGAGTCATCGTAACTATTTCCTACATTGAAATACATTAGTCAATATTTTGCAATCTAGCCCCAAAGTAAGAAATAGCTTGTGTTATGGGTACCTATTATTGCATATATATGTACATATATGTATGCAATAAACACCCTTACACTTCTCCTGCCTACTTATTATTATGTAAGGGAGTTTACCGACGGACCGCATTTCAACTGTAATCCAACTGCAAATTGCAGTTCAAGTGCAGTTTGAATGCGGTTGACACGACTGCAATAGAACTGCAAACAAAACGCGCAGTCAGATTGCAGTTCAGTTGCAGTTGGCGTGCAGTCGTGTGAACTGCATACCGACTGCATCCAAACTGCAGAGAGAGCGGAGCGTGCGGGCGGGTGGGATGGTGCAGTTTGGATGCAGTCGGTATGCAGTTCACACGACTGCACGCCCACTGCAACTGAACTGCAATCTGACTGCGCGTTTTGTTTGCAGTTCTATTGCAGTCGTGACAACCGCATTTAAACTGCAATTTGCGGTTGGATTGCAGTTGAAATGCGGTCCGTCTGTAAACACCCTTAGACGTTGTTAGTTGTCACCTAGATATTTAGGTATTTGGAGATTTATTCAAGAAGCCTAGGTATTATTCGTTGGCTGAACTCAGGGAACAAATTTAGCCGGGATAAAACCTACTCGTACCTATATCTACAATAAAACCTAGAGATCTCTATTTCCAGCAGAATAATTAGTATTGTGACACAATGTGAGGTGTCGGTTACGGTAACAGTGTGAGAACATTATGCTATGCACAATGCAATAGCTTTACCTTACGAAATAATACTTTACGAAAATTTTGATCATATTTTTATTTAGAGGAGTACCTCTAAATAAAAATATGATCAAAATTTTCGTAAAGTTTGGATGTTTGTTACCGAAATGTCGCCAAGTATGGCGACATTTCGGAAAGTCGACATGTATATCAACCGAGAGTATCAAGATATGTAAGCAGTGTTGCCACATTTGGGGTACTTTTCGAGATTTTCCCCAAAATATCCTCTCGTAAAATTTTATATGAACAATTCTTCTTTCACTTATGGCTTCGTATAGAAGTCAAAAAAAGACTCGATGAAAAATATGCAGAGAGCTAATGATTGAGGATTTCGGAGACGGGTGAAGAGCACGTCCACGTCACGCACACAAGAAGATAGGTGGGGGGTGCTCGACCAAATGTCATTCGAAACGTCATACCAATGGCAGTTAGCTGAAAAATCAAAATGGCGGATTCAAAATGGCCGCCATTCGAATTTCGTCGGTTTCTCAAAAAGTGTAAAAGATGGAAGAACGGCCTTGACAAGATGTGATCAGGAACAGTAAGTCTATCTGATGTATAGAAAAAAATTCATAATGGCAGAATTTACTTTTCCATAGAAAATGTACGGGGAATATTGATGAGATTACAAGTTGGGGAATGGGGAGGAAATTAAAAGTCGATAATAAATTAAAAAAAGAAAAAAGACTGGAAGACAGCCCGCGGGCCACCTGTGGCCCGCGCACCTACGCGCCCTACTAGTTTGATATAATTATAGCAGTTCAAGAAAGACTTACAAATCTTTGAAGTCTTGGTACAAAACTCACCGCGAAATAAAATATAATTCTTCAAAATCTTATTATCTTAAAGAAAACCGGCCAAGTGCGAGTCGGACTCGCACACCATCTTGGTATAGTGGCCCGTCATGGAGGATTGGCTGGGGCGCCAGCATGGCGGCCCTTACCTTCCGGCTGACGCAGATACTTACTGGACATGGTTGCTTCGGTAAGTATCTGCATCGCATAGGTCGGGAGCAATCGCCCGGTTGCCGCCACTGTGAAAACCGCCTCGAGGACACGGCGCAGCACACACTGGAGGAGTGTCCCGCGTGGGCGCAGCAGCGCAGTGTACTCGAGGCAGCTGTTGGTGGCCTCTCGCTCTCAAACATCGTTCAGGCGATGGTTCAGAGCGAGACAGCGTGGAATGCCTTTGCCAACTTTTGTGAGGAGGTGATTCTTGCAAAGGAGGCGGCGGAGCGCGAGAGAGAACATCAGGCGGCGCATCCCTCTCGCAGGAGACGCACCGGGCGCCGGAGGGCAGATGACCTCCGGCCTCCATGAGTTGCCGGCCTGCCTGGTGATGGACGTTAGGGGCCGTCCGTCACTCAAATATAGACAGGCCCGGAGGTGGCGAGCAAAAACAGGCGCGCCCTTCAGACGGTTCCAGCAGCGACCAGGCTGCCGACAATGATGGGACTTGCTGCTGAGGTGGCTGGTCGAGACCTGGCGGGAGCGCGGTGAATACGATAGTGAATCCCGTACTCCGGCCAGAAGGTTTGTCGTAGGAACAGACAGTTTTTAGTGGGTGCAAGCCCCACATAACCCCTTCGTTTCCCCTATCGAAGGGGTATGCGTTAGGCATTTTCTGTCTATAAAAAAAAAGCGTATGTACCTATAATGACAAATAAATATTTGCAAATTTAATTTGCTGGTTACGCAGTACAAAGTACAGTTACACAGTGGGAGTTACAGGAATGCACAAATGGTGGGATTTTCATAGATTTTCTTCGTGACGGGTTTTTCGTAACGGAAAAATTTGAAACTTCGTTCTATTATTATGGCAGTCGCTGTAACGTATTACTTAATATGTATTAAAAATAAATAAATATTGAAATATATTCGTCTTTTCATTTATGAAGTCACTATCAGTATGTTTTAAAATTTATAATAATTGCAATCAGTGTACCTACATAATTATACCTACTACATGAACTGAGCCAGCGCGGCGAACGCACACAAGTGCCGCAGAGACTTTCGGTCAGTCATTTTATTTATTAGGTAGGTAGGTATGTTCTGTTCTGAAAGTTTTGGTTTTGGTTGAAAACGATTCGGTCGTCAAAATAATAGATAATTATCAATATTATGGTATAAGTAGATAGGTATAAACATTTCAATCCACGACGAATCGAATGAAACATTAGCTATTTTCACAGAATGGGGCGCGTCTTCGTGGAGTGAAATGTCTATAGGTAGGTAGGTAATTACTTGTTACATACTTAGTAACAAGGTAGTAGGTGCATAGAGTTATAATTATTACAGTAGTACTGTAATGATATTATACTCTATGAGTAGGTGGATGTAAAAATTTTTAGTACCAGCTCGGAGTTGATTGATCTCTCTCCGAAAATCTGATATTGTAGACTATAAATGATATCTCTGAGTATTTTTTTTAATTTAACGCCATCTATGTTGCACCTATGTCCTTTTTTACGCTAACAATTGGTAGAAAACGTAAGAACCACAGATCCTGGATTGAAACCATAGCGTCAATGTGTGTGTGCTCGTCGTGTCTCTACGCTAACAGAGATGACAGATTTTTATATTTGAACTAGATAACGAAATGGTTACGTTTTAGTTTAAAATAATGATGTGATAAAATAAAAGGCAACGTTGTACTTCCGCAAAACACATATTATTAAAAATAGTTCAATACGATTGGAGTAAATGATTAAAAACTGTAACTATCTTAAACAGCGCCATCTAGCGGCAATCCTTCCTCGGATAAACCGTTGCATTCACGTTAACGTGAATGCAACGGCTTATCCGAGGAAGGATTGCCGCTAGATGGCGCTGTTTAAGATAGTTACAGTTTTTAATCATTTACTCCAATCGTATTGAACTATTTTTAATAATATGTGTTTTGCGGAAGTACAACGTTGCCTTTTATTTTATCACATCATTATTTTAAACTAAAACGTAACCATTTCGTTATCTAGTTCAAATATAAAAATCTGTCATCTCTGTTAGCGTAGAGACACGACGAGCACACACACATTGACGCTATGGTTTCAATCCAGGATCTGTGGTTCTTACGTTTTCTACCAATTGTTAGCGTAAAAAAGGACATAGGTGCAACATAGATGGCGTTAAATTAAAAAAAATACTCAGAGATATCATTTATAGTCTACAATATCAGATTTTCGGAGAGAGATCAATCAACTCCGAGCTGGTACTAAAAATTTTTACATCCACCTACTCATAGAGTATAATATCATTACAGTACTACTGTAATAATTATAACTCTATGCACCTACTACCTTGTTACTAAGTATGTAACAAGTAATTACCTACCTACCTATAGACATTTCACTCCACGAAGACGCGCCCCATTCTGTGAAAATAGCTAATGTTTCATTCGATTTGTATGAAGTTTGTCGGAGTGGGGCGCGTCGTCGTGGATTGAAATGTTTATACCTATCTACTTATACCATAATATTGATAATTATCTATTATTTTGACGACCGAATCGTTTTCAACCAAAACCAAAACTTTCAGAACAGAACATACCTACCTACCTAATAAATAAAATGACTGACCGAAAGTCTCTGCGGCACTTGTGTGCGTTCGCCGCGCTGGCTCAGTTCATGTAGTAGGTATAATTATGTAGGTACACTGATTGCAATTATTATACATTTTAAAACATACTGATAGTGACTTCATAAATGAAAAGACGAATATATTTCAATATTTATTTATTTTTAATACATATTAAGTAATACGTTACAGCGACTGCCATAATAATAGAACGAAGTTTCAAATTTTTCCGTTACGAAAAACCCGTCACGAAGAAAATCTATGAAAATCCCACCATTTGTGCATTCCTGTAACTCCCACTGTGTAACTGTACTTTGTACTGCGTAACCAGCAAATTAAATTTGCAAATATTTATTTGTCATTATAGGTACATACGCTTTTTTTTTATAGACAGAAAATGCCTAACGCATACCCCTTCGATAGGGGAAACGAAGGGGTTATGTGGGGCTTGCACCCACTAAAAACTGTCTGTTCCTACGACAAACCTTCTGGCGGGAGTACGGGATTCACTATCGTATTCACCGCGCTCCCGCCAGGTCTCAACCAGCCACCTCAGCAGCAAGTCCCATCATTGTCGGCAGCCTGGTCGCTGCTGGAACCGTCTGAAGGGCGCGCCTGTTTTTGCTCGCCACCTCCGGGCCTGTCTATATTTGAGTGACGGACGGCCCCTAACGTCCATCACCAGGCAGGCCGGCAACTCATGGAGGCCGGAGGTCATCTGCCCTCCGGCGCCCGGTGCGTCTCCTGCGAGAGGGATGCGCCGCCTGATGTTCTCTCTCGCGCTCCGCCGCCTCCTTTGCAAGAATCACCTCCTCACAAAAGTTGGCAAAGGCATTCCACGCTGTCTCGCTCTGAACCATCGCCTGAACGATGTTTGAGAGCGAGAGGCCACCAACAGCTGCCTCGAGTACACTGCGCTGCTGCGCCCACGCGGGACACTCCTCCAGTGTGTGCTGCGCCGTGTCCTCGAGGCGGTTTCCACAGTGGCGGCAACCGGGCGATTGCTCCCGACCTATGCGATGCAGATACTTACCGAAGCAACCATGTCCAGTAAGTATCTGCGTCAGCCGGAAGGTAAGGGCCGCCATGCTGGCGCCCCAGCCAATCCTCCATGACGGGCCACTATACCAAGATGGTGTGCGAGTCCGACTCGCACTTGGCCGGTTTTCTTTAAGATAATAAGATTTTGAAGAATTATATTTTATTTCGCGGTGAGTTTTGTACCAAGACTTCAAAGATTTGTAAGTCTTTCTTGAACTGCTATAATTATATCAAACTAGTAGGGCGCGTAGGTGCGCGGGCCACAGGTGGCCCGCGGGCTGTCTTCCAGTCTTTTTTCTTTTTTTAATTTATTATCGACTTTTAATTTCCTCCCCATTCCCCAACTTGTAATCTCATCAATATTCCCCGTACATTTTCTATGGAAAAGTAAATTCTGCCATTATGAATTTTTTTCTATACATCAGATAGACTTACTGTTCCTGATCACATCTTGTCAAGGCCGTTCTTCCATCTTTTACACTTTTTGAGAAACCGACGAAATTCGAATGGCGGCCATTTTGAATCCGCCATTTTGATTTTTCAGCTAACTGCCATTGGTATGACGTTTCGAATGACATTTGGTCGAGCACCCCCCACCTATCTTCTTGTGTGCGTGACGTGGACGTGCTCTTCACCCGTCTCCGAAATCCTCAATCATTAGCTCTCTGCATATTTTTCATCGAGTCTTTTTTGACTTCTATACGAAGCCATAAGTGAAAGAAGAATTGTTCATATAAAATTTTACGAGAGGATATTTTGGGGAAAATCTCGAAAAGTACCCCAAATGTGGCAACACTGCTTACATATCTTGATACTCTCGGTTGATATACATGTCGACTTTCCGAAATGTCGCCATACTTGGCGACATTTCGGTAACAAACATCCAAACTTTACGAAAATTTTGATCATATTTTTATTTAGAGGTACTCCTCTAAATAAAAATATGATCAAAATTTTCCTAAAGTATTATTTCGTAAGGTAAAGCTATTGCATTGTGCATAGCATAATGTTCTCACACTGTTACCGTAACCGACACCTCACATTGTGTCACAATACTAATTATTCTGCTGGAAATAGAGATCTCTAGGTTTTATTGTAGATATAGGTACGAGTAGGTTTTATCCCGGCTAAATTTGTTCCCTGAGTTCAGCCAACGAATAATACCTAGGCTTCTTGAATAAATCTCCAAATACCTAAATATCTAGGTGACAACTAACAACGTCTAAGGGTGTTTACAGACGGACCGCATTTCAACTGCAATCCAACCGCAAATTGCAGTTTAAATGCGGTTGTCACGACTGCAATAGAACTGCAAACAAAACGCGCAGTCAGATTGCAGTTCAGTTGCAGTGGGCGTGCAGTCGTGTGAACTGCATACCGACTGCATCCAAACTGCACCATCCCACCCGCCCGCACGCTCCGCTCTCTCTGCAGTTTGGATGCAGTCGGTATGCAGTTCACACGACTGCACGCCAACTGCAACTGAACTGCAATCTGACTGCGCGTTTTGTTTGCAGTTCTATTGCAGTCGTGTCAACCGCATTCAAACTGCACTTGAACTGCAATTTGCAGTTGGATTACAGTTGAAATGCGGTCCGTCGGTAAACTCCCTTACATAATAATAAGTAGGCAGGAGAAGTGTAAGGGTGTTTATTGCATACATATATGTACATATATATGCAATAATAGGTACCCATAACACAAGCTATTTCTTACTTTGGGGCTAGATTGCAAAATATTGACTAATGTATTTCAATGTAGGAAATAGTTACGATGACTCAATCTTATCGAGCAAACACGAGTACCTATCGACGATGTTGCGTTTTCAACTACATTCAATTTTACGCTCTATGACAATATATAAGTAAAATTAGTTTTTCAATGTTCGCAAAAATATATAACACCTACTGCTATACCTATCTACATTTTAGACACGCTAGATGTTATGTATTATTATCTACTCGTAAAAGTAAAACCAAAACCGTATCAATATAGAAGGAATGCATTTTTGAAAATTTTCCTGCATAGATTTACGCGGTCGTCGCTCGGTTTCCTGTATGGCAGACTGCAGAACCCGTTATCATATTATATATATTATATAAATTAGGTATTTATAAGTAGGTACCTACCTACTGGCTACTGGACGCTCGTGACCTTACTTACGGAACCCTAACTAATAATATTGGCTTCCAAGCTTACAGTTCATAATTATGATAAGCTATGTGAGATACCTATTACTACTTACTTACAAAAATCTGGGGACACGGTAGTGTCCCCGCCAGACGAGTCAAGCGAAGCGCGAGGGCACTACCTATCTTTTCTCGAAGTGTTTCGCCGTATTTTTAAACAGTGCGGTGTCGGTTACGGTTTCAACGTGCGGTGTTGGTTACGGTAACATAACAGTGTGCGGTGTCGGTTACGGTAACAGTGTGTGGTGTCGGTTACGGTAACAGTGTGCGGTGTCGGTTACTATTATAAATACTGTCGGTATTTAATGAACCGAATATGAAGTTTTTTTTTAACTGTATAGGCTAGCGCTTGACTGTGACCACACCTGATGGAAAATGATGATACAGTCTAAGGTGGAACGCGCTTGCCTAGGAGATGCCTATTCACTCTTGATCTAAAGGCGCCCGGGTTGTAACTGGCAGGAAAGACAGTGCCTGGGAGTTCCATATTAAAATGTATGGCGTTTTTCGCGTATAAATATGATTGATTTGGAGCTCATATTATTTGCTTTTTGGTTTGAATTATAAAAAACTAGGCCGGTGAATGTATTATCGATACTTTCGTCTCATGTTTGAACCAAAAATATTTTCAAACATAATAATGAAATGGCTTGCATAGTTCAATTAGAAAAGGCTGTATTAGATGTTTTGACCTAAGTGACGCATTTTTTTTCTCTAAAATCAAGAATTATTGTATTAATATTCTATGGTGTTATCTATTTACATTATCAAGTGTAGGTACTCGTGTAACAAAACCCCTCCGAAACTTCATGGCCAATTTTTTGTGTAAATTTGGTAGGTCTTTAAACAAATTAAAAGGCAAAACAAAGTTTCTAAGGTCAGCTAGTCCTTCTTTTAATATATAAAATATTTTTGTGTCACAGTGTTTGTAACATAATTGCCCCTAAACGGCTTTTTCCTATTTTTATGAATTTTTTTATGTATTCGCTAAGGCAGAGAATAGGACGCAAACTTTTTTTTGTACCCTTGTATTTAAATAATCTATATAGCAAAACAACATTTGCCGGGTCAGCTAATCTTAATGTATATTGAAGCTCTTATTCGTCTACTTGCTCGAAAAAATACGAATAATTATATTACAAGCAGACACAACTCTGTCACTGACGACCCACCCCGCTATTCACAGAGTGATAAAAACAATATCGATCGCGATGTTGCAGCGCTGGAAGTGCTTCTTCAAACAGACGTGCAGTCGCCTTGAGAACTGAAACCGCACTGAATTTTTCACACATCCGGGTCGTCCACGCGGACCCTTGCGGGTCCCGGGGTAACTGTTCGGGGCGATGGCCCCCTACAGTGGTCTCGGCGCCGCCTGCAACTACAGGCGGGGCACTAGGTGGGACCATTGCTGGTCCGTGGTGTCAAGTCCGGTGACACCGCCGCGCTGCGATTCGAGCCCGCGTGGGTTCGCGAGCGATCAGCGAGCGCGGCGGAGTGAGGGTGCATCCAGTGGTAGCTTGCAACCCGCCGCTCAGCGAGGTCGTGCCCGCCAGTGATGTCCGGAGGGCGCCCGTCAGCCAGCGGCGAGGAAGCGGTGTAGTCTATGCCGACGTCAGGTCACGTGGCAAACCCCTAATATCCGGCGGCCGCCGATGGTATGGCGCGATGTCCCGCAGGTGCTGGGACCGCGCTCCGTCGGCGCGCGCGAACATTGAGGTGCTCAGGCGGCGAACGTGGTCGTCGAGGCTCTCCATGCGCAGGTCCCTGGAGATGACCTGGTTCCGTACGAAGCGTGGCGCTCCGGAGATGGTGCGGAGCGCGAGCGACTGCTGCGCCCGCAGCGACTTGCGGCCCGGCTCGCTGACCAGCGCGAACCAGGCTGGGGCCGCGTAGGTGAGTCGCGTGCGGACGTATGCCTTGTACAGGCACAACTTCGCACGGAGAGGCAGGTGGGATGCCAGCACGGGGCGCAGGAGGCCTCGCATGGCGCGCGACTGCGCAACCACGTTCTTCACGTGGGGTCGCATCGAGAGCTTCCTGTCGATGGTCACGCCGAGGTATTTAGCCGTCGGGGTCCATTCGACAGGTTCTCCCAAGAGCGACACCCGGGGCGGCAGGGTGACGGTCCGCCCGATGGAGATCGCCTGAGTCTTCGCCACGTTGACCTTCAGTCTCCAGTCCTTCAGCCATGTGGGAAGTGCGTCCAGTGCACGCTGCATTTTGATGGCTGCGTGTGGGGCATTCAGCGAGGTGGTGATAAATGCAGCGTCGTCGGCGTACAGCGCCAGCATGGCGCCGCCGACCACTGGGATGTCGTCCGTGTATCTGCTGTAGCAGACGGGCGACAGGCAGCTTCCTGAATTTTTCACGCTCGAAGTCTCGTATATAAAGCGATTTGTGGGAGGGTATTTTTTCATAGTAAAATGTATGGCGGTTTTCGCACATAAAGGTGATTGATTTGGGGCTCATATTATTTGCTTTTTGGTTTGAATTTATTTGGTTTTTGGTTTGGTTTGAACTTGGCTGGCGAACGTATTATCTATACTTTCCTGTCATGTTTTAACCAAAAATATTTTCAAATATAATAACGAAATAGCTTGTAGAGTCCAAATAGAAAAGGCTGTTTTAGATGTTGTGTCATTTTTTTCTCGAAAATGAAGAATAATTTTATAAATGTTCCAAGGCGTTAGTGCAGGCTCATTCAGTAGCCATCTGAGTTTTTTTTTTTGGTGTCATATAATGAAGTGAGTTGTTCAATATAGTTAAAACCGTAACTCCCTTTTTGCACGTTTTACAGCTTCGCGACCCTTAAATACAAGCTCTAACTTCACAAACTCTACACTTTAGTTACAATAATGCCTTGGCTGTTTGGCTACCGTCACATGGGCGTAAAGTGAAAAATGTATCCCACCAAAATCATTTTCTTGATTTCAAATTTTGAGAACTTACAGAGTACTGAAAAGTGAATAATTTTTTGATTTTACGCCCAATGTAACGGTAGCCAAACGGTTAAGACATTATTGTAACTAAAGTGTAGAGTTTATGAAGTTAGCTTGTATTTAAGGGTGTATAAAGTCAGAAGTCTTGCCCTACATGAGATCTGATAACTTTTTGACAGTGTGAGCCATATGCTCGTCTGGCAACATTTTACCTGAAAATGTTTTTGTTAGGATTTCATTTCTTTTTGTTAGTTTTTTAAAACAATGTTTTTTATTAACTTAATTTTTCTTTTTTTTTGTGTATTTCTTGCACTTCAGGTGCGCCTCTTTTCACAGCCCACTCTCTAATATGTTTGTATTACGAGTAGATACGTACTTTGCTTAGAAGTATATTCTGAAAATTTAAAAAACTTATAGTAGATTTAAAGTTAGTAGTTTTGGCCTACCGAAAGTGAAACTAATTTTACATTTATCAATATAATCAAACGTAATGTATAGATCCAAATTTCAATTTCTAACTTAAAATTTTACCTATTAAAACAAAAAGTCAGATACAAATGAAAGTTTGGATGTTTGTTACTCAATCACAACACAACTACGGAACTGATTTGGCTGAAATTTAAAATGTAGACTGATTTTATCCTGGACTAACACAGACTACTTGTTAGCCATTAAAATGTACGGAAGATATCGGTGAGATTTGTGTGTTTATTAGTTTTTTAACGATTGTTTTATTTATAGTCTTTATTTTTGTTGGACCGCCATATTCATTTAGTTGGTCGCAATTTCTAAGGTAATAAGACTTACCGTAACCGAAACCGCACACTGATACCGTTACCGACACCGCACACTGTTACCGTAACAGGGCAACAGGGCCAACAGGCGACGCACTGTTTCCCCGTTTTATTGCATCGCGTGCAGCGAGATATTGCTCATAAGTCTTATTACCTTAGAAATTGCGACCAACTAAATGAATATGGCGGTCCAACAAAAATAAAGACTATAAATAAAACAATCGTTAAAAAACTAATAAACACACAAATCTCACCGATATCTTCCGTACATTTTAATGGCTAACAAGTAGTCTGTGTTAGTCCAGGATATAATCAGTCTACATTTTAAATTTCAGCCAAATCAGTTCCGTAGTTGTGTTGTGATTGAGTAACAAACATCCAAACTTTCATTTGTATCTGACTTTTTGTTTTAATAGGTAAAATTTTAAGTTAGAAATTGAAATTTGGATCTATACATTACGTTTGATTATATTGATAAATGTAAAATTAGTTTCACTTTCGGTAGGCCAAAACTACTAACTTTAAATCTACTATAAGTTTTTTAAATTTTCAGAATATACTTCTAAGCAAAGTACGTATCTACTCGTAATACAAACATATTAGAGAGTGGGCTGTGAAAAGAGGCGCACCTGAAGTGCAAGAAATACACAAAAAAAAAGAAAAATTAAGTTAATAAAAAACATTGTTTTAAAAAACTAACAAAAAGAAATGAAATCCTAACAAAAACATTTTCAGGTAAAATGTTGCCAGACGAGCATATGGCTCACACTGTCAAAAAGTTATCAGATCTCATGTAGGGCAAGACTTCTGACTTTATACACCCTTAAATACAAGCTAACTTCATAAACTCTACACTTTAGTTACAATAATGTCTTAACCGTTTGGCTACCGTTACATTGGGCGTAAAATCAAAAAATTATTCACTTTTCAGTACTCTGTAAGTTCTCAAAATTTGAAATCAAGAAAATGATTTTGGTGGGATACATTTTTCACTTTACGCCCATGTGACGGTAGCCAAACAGCCAAGGCATTATTGTAACTAAAGTGTAGAGTTTGTGAAGTTAGAGCTTGTATTTAAGGGTCGCGAAGCTGTAAAACGTGCAAAAAGGGAGTTACGGTTTTAACTATATTGAACAACTCACTTCATTATATGACACCAAAAAAAAAAACTCAGATGGCTACTGAATGAGCCTGCACTAACGCCTTGGAACATTTATAAAATTATTCTTCATTTTCGAGAAAAAAATGACACAACATCTAAAACAGCCTTTTCTATTTGGACTCTACAAGCTATTTCGTTATTATATTTGAAAATATTTTTGGTTAAAACATGACAGGAAAGTATAGATAATACGTTCGCCAGCCAAGTTCAAACCAAACCAAAAACCAAATAAATTCAAACCAAAAAGCAAATAATATGAGCCCCAAATCAATCACCTTTATGTGCGAAAACCGCCATACATTTTACTATGAAAAAATACCCTCCCACAAATCGCTTTATATACGAGACTTCGAGCGTGAAAAATTCAGTGCGGTTTCAGTTCTCAAGGCGACTGCACGTCTGTTTGAAGAAGCACTTCCAGCGCTGCAACATCGCGATCGATATTGTTTTTATCACTCTGTGAATAGCGGGGTGGGTCGTCAGTGACAGAGTTGTGTCTGCTTGTAATATAATTATTCGTATTTTTTCGAGCAAGTAGACGAATAAGAGCTTCAATATACATTAAGATTAGCTGACCCGGCAAATGTTGTTTTGCTATATAGATTATTTAAATACAAGGGTACAAAAAAAAGTTTGCGTCCTATTCTCTGCCTTAGCGAATACATAAAAAAAATCATAAAAATAGGGAAAAGCCGTTTAGGGGCAATTATGTTACAAACACTGTGACACAAAAATATTTTATATGTTAAAAGAAGGACTAGCTGACCTTAGAAACTTTGTTTTGCCTTTTAATTTGTTTAAAGACCTACCAAATTTACACAAAAAATTGGCCATGAAGTTTCGGAGGAGTTTTGTTACACGAGTACCTACACTTGATAATGTAAATAGATAACACCATAGAATATTAATACAATAATTCTTGATTTTAGAGAAAAAAAATGCGTCACTTAGGTCAAAACATCTAATACAGCCTTTTCTAATTGAACTATGCAAGCCATTTCATTATTATGTTTGAAAATATTTTTGGTTCAAACATGAGACGAAAGTATCGATAATACATTCACCGGCCTAGTTTTTTATAATTCAAACCAAAAAGCAAATAATATGAGCTCCAAATCAATCATATTTATACGCGAAAAACGCCATACATTTTAATATGGAACTCCCAGGCACTGTCTTTCCTGCCAGTTACAACCCGGGCGCCTTTAGATCAAGAGTGAATAGGCATCTCCTAGGCAAGCGCGTTCCACCTTAGACTGTATCATCATTTTCCATCAGGTGTGGTCACAGTCAAGCGCTAGCCTATACAGTTAAAAAAAAACTTCATATTCGGTTCATTAAATACATCAACTGAAACCACTGCCTAGCATTTCATACAGTGTAGTGACAACAGTAATAAGAATAATAAATCATATAGAAACCCAGATCTTACAAATGAGTTAAAAATTATCGAAATTCTCATTATTAAAATAATAAGTAAACTTCACGCCTAAACGCATCTGCGGGCATCTGCGGGCTGCAAAGTCGAACTGTCTCTGTATTAGGCCGCGAACTGCGAATGCGATAAACTAGTTTCTACGTATGCGTGTTTTCTGACAATTATTAACATGCTTCAAAGACTAAACGCGCGATGGACATTCAAATTGTCTGAAGTATCGAAGTTTGATTTTTCATGGTCAGGGTACGAAATTTACACCGCGTATTGTATCTGTGCGCCTAGAAAATATCAGGATCGAAAGTTCCCACGGTCTTAAGGGTGTATAAAGTCAGAAGTCTTGCCCTACATGAGATCTGATAACTTTTTGACAGTGTGAGCCATATGCTCGTCTGGCAATATTTTACATGAAAATGTTGTTGTTGGGATGAATTTTAATTTTTATGCGATAGGTAGATGTACGATAACAATTTTTACAAGCGGAACAAAAGTTCCAGAAATCCATTGTTTTGGAATTTCAATGACTCCTTTGTGCGATTTGTGTCAGGCGATTATGCACCTTGTCCTGCTTGTAATAGGGTTGATTCGTAAAAATGTTTACCAAAAAAAATTATCTAAAAATACTTGCGGTCTTCGATAGGCAACCTGATGGATACCTACGTAAATCTCCTATTTATAAATAAGTATACATAAAAATTTGGTTTTAGCAAAAAATAAGTAGGTATACATAAAAATTTGGTTTTAGCAAAGGATCTATTAGTACCTACCTACCTACCTACCTACCTACTAGCATTTTGCGCGGCGTTGTTGCCAGCCAGCACAGCCCATTTGCTACTTTCTTTACTCGGCTCATATAATAAAGTGTGAGGTGTTAGGTTACGGTAACAGTGTGAGGTGTCGGTTACTTTTGCCTCGGTAAGGGACTAAGGCCTCGACTTGAGCCCTGCTTGTGTGGTGTGAGAAACCTAAGCAACAAGTACCTATGCTAGTTTGGATAGATTTTGGATAGCTTACAATACTAAATTAGTAGGTACTATCCGTTGAAAGAAACTTTGCCGCTCAGATGAGAACGATTCTGCGAACGGGTTATACCTACCTACCTATTATTATCAATGAATATACTTACGTAGTTTCATCAGTAATTCTCTCTAGGGCGGAACGACTTCTTTTCCTAGATTTATACGACGCACTTGAAAATTCATGTTTTTTATACGCTATTTTGTATGGTTCATTTTGAACTCTACAAATAGCGCCAGCGAAGTATTCAATATACTCTATGGAAGTATTTTTATCATGTATCTATACAACGCCATCTATCATGATGGCGTTGTCCAACTTCAAAAACAATATGTCAGACACGTAGTTGTTTTAGGTAGTTACACTAGATGTCGCTCGTAACACAAGGTAAAACCATGTACTTACTTACACCGATACTGTATTTCATCATAGGTACTTACACACACATATGTAAATTTAGCGTTTTTTAAATGCCGTATTATTCTCTAACTAAAGTAAATATTCGCCTGATATTTAAATTGCGGGTATAAAAAGTCCTAAGTAAATCGTAAATATCAATAAATATAACAACAAATGTATATTTTTCAAGATTAATTCAAGTGAAAAATGTATGAGAGCATCTCCTAGCTTGTGGCCCTTAAATCCCTAAGACTCTACATGAAATGTAGCTAACGCTGTTCAGCTACGTAATCTTCTTAATATAGGTATATAAATCACGTGTCACGTTGTTTGTCCGCGATGGACTCCTAAACTACTGAACCGATTTAGTTCGAACTTCGTGAATATCTGTCATTTGGTCCAACTTAAAAGATAGAATAGTTTTTATCCCACGTGGACGAAGTCGCGGGCATCAGCTAGTAATATTATAAGCTTATTGAGCAACAAAACATTGTCCTTGAAACCATAGAAAATATTTAAACTAACTACCACCTGAACACACTGCAATTAGGAACCTAATCTTTCAATCCACAAAGACACGCCTCACTCTGTCAAACTCGATTCATATGGAGTTTGACAGAGTGGGGCGCGTCAGGTACTAGGTAGTTAGTAGGTACTTATACTCGTAAAGGTATAGGTAGTATAATAATCTTCATAATTTATACTCAAACGTTATCTAAGTTATACTAGGTACCTATGTATAATACCTATTATGAAGAGACAATCAACTAATGGTTTAGCTTAAAGGAAAATTTATGTTTGTTTTGTTTGCAAACATCGTCTATACTGACATTTACTCAATAGTATAAAGCAGGTGTAGAATTACCTAAAGAAAATATTTATATTCAATCTGACGCTGACGATACAACTACGTCGTTTCTGAAGGTTTCTGAAACTCAAGAGTGAATCTAAACTACTTAAATAAATACATCGCAACCCAGGGGGGCGATTTACGTAAAGTTTTCACACACTAGGCACAAGTTTCACAAACTGTGAATCAAGAAATAAAATAAAAATTAAAACTCAAAAATTAACTTTACATCTATTAGTTTAGAGAGTATAATAGAATGTATTTCTCAACTTTATCGCGGAAAGTAAATTTAATTTCGCGATTGTCGACCATGTTGAGTTTTGAACTACATGTAATTTTACGCTCTTTATCAATAGTCGTAAAATTAATTTTTCAATGTCCGCAAAAAAAATTTGATTTCAATATCGTCTGCTTATAGGTACCTACATATACGCTGATGCCACGATTTTTTAAACATTTCACTTCACGAAATGTAGCCAAAACGTTACGTGAATAGCCCCCAGACCCTATATGCTAGAGCTACCAGATAAACACAAAACAATGTCAAAACAAAACAAAACAATTGTCTGGTGGGAGGCTTCGGCCGTGGCTAGTTACCGCCCTACCAGCAAAGACGCACCGCAAAGCGATTTAGCGTTCCGGTGCGATGCTGTGTAGACATCGTTGGGGGGTAAATTAACTTACCCTTCCAAGTTAGTACGATAACATCTTAGGCTGCATCATCACTTACCATCAGGTGAGATCGCAGTCGAGTACTAACTTGTATAGAGTAAAAAAAAGCCTACTCAGCCTCTCAGCTTACACAATTATAATCTTCAGTCAATTAGTAGTTAGCGGTTATAGCAGAGCAAGGTGGATTCGCTCGAAATGGAAGGCAAGGCCGACTCTCTATTTCTGAACGAGACTTATGAAATGCGCGGGAATATCACGCTGTACGTCTTGGCTTCGATTTTTTTTAATTCAATAAGTTACGGAGATTACAATTCATTACTACCTCGCATTATTAGTTATTGGCTATTCATATTGTATTATGAACAAAGAATAACTATTTTACGTCTAATAATTTAACTTGAGATCATCATAGTTTGTCGTAGTCAGGCATTATGGATAAAAATTATCTACCTAAGTACTACTTTGTATAATCTACTCCCTACGGACTAAGTACAGACATGGATAACAGAAATGTATAATAAATAGGTAGTATTTAATTATTGTTTATGTAAGTAGGTACAGATCAAATCAGCATAACACAACTTATTTCAACTGGATGAACACTGGGCAGGTTTTACTTTTGATTAGTAATTTTAGAATAGAATAGAAATAATTTTAGAATTGATGGAGTCGTCTGGGCCCATAACCTAAATAAACAAGACAATTTGTATATCGATTTCATTATTTTTATTTCAAAGACTACCAAGCCAAGATCCACAATAACACGAATTAATATAATATTTGGCGATATCCCATTGGTTAAAAATCAGATCTCAACCTCTCGTAAAGGGGTTCAAATCCAACGCGGGCACGCATTTCTGATTATGTGCGAACAGCGTAAGTACATATGTGGAAACTAAATATCACCTGAAAGTTCACCATAAAGCCCTCAAAGATGTGTGTGAAGCCCGCCAACCCGCCTTTGGTCAGCGTGGTGGCCTATGACCCTATGACCAAGCCCAATTTTCGGGTGCTAGATAATATTAGATAAATGTTCTTTTTTTAAATATTTTTAGGGAAGGGAATACTAAATAGGTCAGGGCCCCGCACGTAGACTCTACATCTTTTTCTATATTTTATTAATTAAAATACATTATACTTGGGTAGAAATTCTCTGAGGTAAAGTGGATTAAGTATTTACATAAACTACTAGTACTTACTAAGAGTATCCTCTTCTAGAAAGCAGCTGCTTCTCATTCATTAAAAAAAGATCCAACTCGAATTATGAATGAAGCAGTTAATCACACTCTTCTTAACAATAAAGGTGGTTGTATACAAAAGTTTGGTGTAGATAGTAAATAATAATTTTCTACAAAACCCAAGGCACTCGAAAACAAAGAATTTTATCGCACTTCGTGAATTTAATGCTAGGAATTTGTAATTTTCGAAACTGTTGTCACTTTCACTAATAAACGCACATGAACACTTTTTGCGAGTTACAACTGCATCAGCTGTTCACATTGTTTTTAAGATAAGATGCGCCTCAAAAGATTTCCATACGCTCTTTCTTCTAAACGCTCTGAAAATAAATGACACGGAGAATGTTTACATCAATACATTGCACAGACGCAATGGCAATACCAGTTTTCACTCACACTGATGAATTTACACTGTGTGTGTGTTAGTAAATAAAGCGAGGGGAGTAGCGAGGAGGGAGAGGTCAATGACGCTACCAGATGAGAGGGAAAGAGAAGGCACTAAGTTTGCATAGCAAAAAGAGGGACACCACTCGTTGATGGAAATTCAGTGGAAAAATTTGAAACGGAGGGAATTTCAAATTATTGTTATGTGATGTGATTGTTTTAGTTTTATTTTAATATAGATTTAAATAATGTTGTGAAGGTAAAGATGTGAAGCAGTAATATTATATTATAATCTTCTTCATTATATTCTAATACATACCTAGGTATTAAGTTTTCTAAATTTAGGCTCTTACATTTATTTAACACAGGTACATTTAGGATTTGTTTTTCTTTGATGCTTCAAATTTTATCACAGGATTATAATAATGTATTCTTACATTAAATTTAATGGTAAATCTAAAATATATAAGTAATTTTTACATTTTACATTTTAATTTTCACTGAAGTATTCCAGCTTGATAGCTTGTCAAAATCAATAAAATAATATATTTTATGGAGGTTACTATATTTCCGAGCAGGGTATCATAATAAAAATAATCGATATTAATAATTGTGAACTGAAAATATCATGTCATGAAGAAATTAGGTTTTTTTATTTATAATTTAAAACAAGCTACAAAAGAAGATGAATCGTCCAATCGTATCGTACTAAGTAGATGAATAGTCCAAACTCCACATTCGTGAACGCAGCGACTGTTACTACCTCTATATTCAATTTACTCTCTGAGCTCTATGGTTACGATCGTCGGGAGATCGTCGGACTTCAGAGGACTTCAGAGTATGTCAAGTGTCAACTGTCATTTGACTTTGACTTGTAAACACAGTTTTTGTTGATCTAAAGTATTTGTTTTTAATTTTATTACGAATTTTGGAATTGATAAAGGGTTTAGCGTATTAAAATCCAGAAAATAATCTCCAGTAATTAAAAAATACCTATTGATTATATGACATAAGTATTTGCTTCAGATAATTATCTCTAAGGATAAGATAGGTTAGATTAAACTGAGATAAAAACTTTGCATTGTATTTATCGAAAATTTAATAATAAAATAATTAAGTACTGTTATATATTCAAACCTCTAGTTGGTGCAAACAGTTGTACGTCAGGTAAGAGATAAACTAGATTTTTTTGAAATTATTATTGCTATAATAATACTCTAGGAAAATTCATATCTATAGGCTACAAATGGCAAACACTTTTAAATAAATTGTGCTTTATAGCAGATAGCCACTGCCAGCTGAATTTGCATTTTTGTTGTTGTATCATCATTCATCATCATTTTTAATCGGTCATGTTTTTTTGATAGAAAGGTGTTATTAGTAGCATTTAATTATTTAATCCTTTCAGGAACTCTATGTAGGTACAAAGTATCTTTAAACAAGAATGCCTCTAGGCAAGCATGCTCCGGTTTAGGCTATATCGACATCATCAGGTGTGACATGTGTGAAGCCAAGAACTAGACTATATACATATTATTTATTCAATTAAAAAGAAATGAATATAAGAAAACAGTTCTGTTTCTCTATCATACTAAATGGACTGTTAACATTTACACATTTTATCTGTGTAAATGAAAAACAGTAATTTTGGATCTCTAAGTATAGATTTAGTCACACAGTGTTTGTATTATTTACCAATATGATTTGGCAAAAACTTGTAACTTTGGATATCGAAGCTTATAATAATTATAATCTTAATTACCAATAGATATAGTTTATCTTTACTTATAATTAAGTACCAAAGTATTCTCAGGCAAAAATTTATCAAGTTGTCCTTCATATGCACATTAATACAAATATGGTACAAACATGATGTACAAGTGTTGAACACTTAACAACTAAATACAAAAACTATAAGTATACAATATACATAAGCATCTATAAGCGATAACAAAACAATGACAGATCTCACACAGTAATCTTAGCAAACAGTTGTGATTTAAACCTTTATGTAAGAAGGTGTTCTCTTGTGAAATATCACCATTTATATTTGCAGGATGTTGCTTAAGCTATCATTCAGTACCGCGAAGATTGCAGGGAGGCTGCTGGTGCCTACTGTTGGGAGAGTGAGGTGGTTGTCTACTGGAATGGAGAAGGAGACTAACTTCTTTTTTAGACAGGTTTGAATTAATACCTTCTTGCTGTGTTAATTGTTATATTTTTAGATTTGGATATGTCTTTTCTATTTTTAACCCCCGACGCAAAAGGGGTGTTATAAGTTTAACGTGTCTGTGTATCTGTGTATCTGTGTTTCTGTCTGTGGTATCGTAGCGCCCAAACGGATGGACCGATTTTCATGAAGTTTATTTACTAGGTTTTGCCCGCAGCTCTTGCAATTTCGGATTTCACATGTGCACAATGTTCCCACTCCCATTTGCAATTTTTATGCCTACTTTTAAGGAAGTTTGCTATTATGATCTATCTTTACCTACAGCTATAAATTTTCCGGGATAAAAACCTTGGTGTTCCATTGGCGGTTCATTAATTGTAGTGTGATTGAGTAATAAACTATTAGTGATTGGGCGATTACTTTGTGTGATGCGAGTGGAGTAGTTAGGTCCTCGCTGGATCATTCCAGACAGCTGAGCTCACTGCAGAATCTGAGGAGGCTTCCCAGGTCACGCAGGATATCTTGGAGTGTTGTTCAGTAGCCCATGTAGGTCTCGCATTGGTCTAACACTCCAGAGCATGTTAGCAAGTGTGCCAGTGTTTAATCTTCCTCCATGCAGGCTATGCACAGAAGACTGTCTGTGATTTCTAGGGTGGAAAAATGTTTATTTAGAGAGCAATGTCCTGTTATGATACCTGTCACTATTGTCAGCTATATAATTATCGATCGTCTTAATTTCCACACCATTGTTTCAGCTGTTTGACACTGTAAGCAGCACATACACCTACTTGCTCGGTGACTTGCAGTCTCGCGAGGCGGTGCTCATTGATCCAGTGCTGGAACACGCCGAGAGGGACGCCACGTTAATAAGGGAACTCGGCTTCAAACTGCTTTACGCCAGTAAGTTCCTATGTTCCAGTAATATGACAATGTAATAAGCCCACCTGCTTGTTGGTTACTTGCAGTACCACAAAGCAGGACTGATCGATTCAGTGTTGGAGCACACAAATAAATAAGACAATGTTGTATCCAAATAAGTACTGTAATAAGACAATTTTTGTTTCATTATGCAAATTCAGCCTATTCTGGCTTAACTCTGTGGGGAACTTGACTACTGACCTGCCCCTAGATTGCGTAAGAAAAACGTATTCATCGTTATCGTAATCGTTTGCTAATTCTGCTCGCTGATTGGGTCTCTGATTTACGTCAGCAAATCGGGCGGCAGAACTCGCCAACGATTACGATAACGATAAATACGTTTTTCTTACGCAATCAGACCCCAGTGCTAGGATTAAAGCAGGAACCGTGTCCCTGATGCAATTGCACAAGCAGTTTACCATTATAATTAGGCCAGTAGGCTGATTCTGTATCGTTCAATTTGTTAGTTAGCAACCCTCACTGGGTTGTTAACTAAAAATCGGAGGCAAAAACCATATTTTTGCATACTTTTTGCACAAGTTACCAACCTAGTTTGGTATGGTATCATGTCAACATACCATGCTAGTTGCTAACTTGTGCAAAAAGTATGCAAAAATAGGATCTTTGCCTACGTTTTCTTAGTTAATAACCCAGTGAGGGTTACTAACTAACAAACGGAACGATACAGAATGAGCCCCCAGGTCTGGTCAGATGTTTTGGCTTCATCTGGTTACCACCCTACCAGCAAAGCGCGCCGCCAAGCGCTTTAAGCGTTCCAGTGCAAAGTTATGTAATAACCATTAAGGGCTACCTATCCCTTCCAAGTTAGTATCATAACAGGTTTAGCTGCATTGTTGCTTGCCATCAGGTGACATTGTAGTCCAATAATTTTTAAAAAAAGAATTTTTAACTGGTCTCAAATTATTTTTTCCAAATTCCAGTGAACACCCACATGCATGCAGACCACATTACGGGGACAGGCAAGCTCAAGTCACTCCTGCCTGGCTCTAAGAGTGTGATCGGCAAAGCATCCGGGGCCCAAGCTGACATGCATCTACTAGACGGCGATATTGTACGCTTTGGATGTCACCATCTTTTGGCCACTGCGACTCCGGGACATACCAATGGCTGCTTGACGTATATATGCCATGATCAGGTGATTAATTGCCTATTATCTTCCATGGTTGTGTAGGAGAGTCATAGTTTGATCATCTATTACCACCACTTTTTTAACTTTATAAGGTGCTTTACCACGGTCACACCTGGGGCAGTAGGACCATCTCTTAAAGCAGTAATATTGCAGTACAGTTTATTTCCATACAGACATAGTATGTACGGTGGTACGGCCCCTGATGGAATGGATGATACAGTCATGGAGTACATGGAGTCTGCATGCCTAGGAAATGCCTGTTTACTTATGATTTGAAGGTTGTAGATTGTGGGAAAGACAGTACCTGGGAGAGCATTCCAAACCTTTGCAGTTCGTATCAGGAACAAGGAATCAAACGGCTTTGTATGTGTCTTTGGTACGTCAACTATGCTTTGGATATCATCAACTTTTGGGTTTGACTTATGATTGCCTATTGCCAATACTGGGGCCATAGCACCATGTCTTATAGCAGTATTATTGTAATATTGTTTTAAAATTCATATTATAATTTAAAAATAAATGTAATTTTCATACTGACATTGTATGAAAATGTCAAAACAATATTACAATAATTACTATATGAGATGGTGGTACGGCCCCTGATCATGTGATCAGTATTGGCCATAGTACCATGGCCAAAAGAAACAATGTTATGAAAGGGCTAAAACAAGTTATTCACATAAGTGAGGGATGTTACTAGGTTGATAACGATGATGATAAAATGCACTTTTAGATATAATAATAATCAAAATCCCCCAAAGCTATTTACTGATTAGATATTATAATAATGCCGAAAATTGCGCAAAAAAAAAACATCTTATTAAATATTTCTTATAGCACATATTTACTATAGTAAACGCGATATGTCGCTGCACAACAGACCGTCTAGCGCGCTCTCTGTCGCAGTTACATTCTGTACAGTAGGACTGCCGCGTAACAGGCGCTGCGGCCCTAGGCAAAGTGGCATTTTATTGCGATATAGAATGCCAAAAATGTACGAAATGAAATGGAAATGAAAAATTTATTTCAGTATATATAAAAAAGTCTTTTACATAGGTTTTGGGGATCCTGGAGTAAGTTTATCAAAACCTGTGTCCCAGGATCCTCGCTCTTCCTGTTTGTTACATTAGTTACTTATATACCGACAACAGATAAGCTTACAATACTTGGGTGTGTGTGTGTGTGTGTGTGTGTGTGTGTGTGTGTGTGTGTGTGTGTGTGTGTGTGTGTGTGTGTGTGTGTGTGTGTGTGTGTGTTTGTTTGTTTGTTTGTGTGTGTGTGTGTGTGTGTGTGTGTGTGTGTGTGTGTGTGTGTGTGTGTGTGTGTGTGTGTGTGTGTGTGTGTAATTTTCTAATAGTTCATCAAAAATGTAATTTTAGTAATAGTTCGGTGTCATTGTAATTTAGATTGTGTAGCCACGTTGTTACTATTTGTTTGCATTGGTGTAGTGGCTTGTCATAAATAGTGAGTGTTTTGTTAACCGTCTTGTAGATAAAAATTGAATTGGCCTTATGCTGACGTTTGGCGAACTCAGTATTGCATGGAATAGCATTTAGGACAGGTAGTTTACGTCTTTTGTCTTGATTGGGTTTAATGTATTGGACCTTACGGTGAAATCTTAAAATACTTTGGAGTATGTACAATTGCTATTTAGTTAGTAGTTTCGTTGTTGCATATAAACTATGTGTTGGGTATGTATACGGTCTAAAATACATAACTTTCAGGAGGGATCTTTGCGCTATTTCCAACTGAAGAAGTTGTGTTTTATATGCACCGCCCCAAGCAGAAATACAGTACATTAGGTTTGACTGGGCAAGGGCTAAGTAAATGTTCTTCAATAAATCAGGTGGCACAACGTGCCGAAGTTTTTTGAAGATCCATATTAGGTTTCTTGTTTTATTTACCAAGTTGTCAATCTGTTTATACCAATTTAGATGGTCGATGAAAACACCTAGATATTTGTAGTCAGTCACTTTATCGATATTAGGACAGTTACATTTTTGTATCAATGAAACTGGGCAACTATGACATTTTAGAGTAAAGTCGTTGGGAGGTTGAGTGGATTTTCTTATCGAAAAAGTCATGAATTTTGTTTTAGAAACATTTAATGTTAAGACATTTTTGTTTAGCCAATTTACTACGTGTCTTATGCCCTTCTCCGCGTTTAGTTTGGTTTCTTCCCAAGTGTTACCATGAAAAACCAGCGCAGTGTCGTCTGCATATGAGTATATCTTGCAAGTTTTATTGTTTTTCAGAAGATCATTTATGTATATCAGGAACAGGGTAGGTCCAAGGACACTACCCTGCGGTACACCGTATGTGATTAATGCGTCCCTACTTACTGTATCGCCAATTTTAACACGTTGTTTTCTGTTATTCAAGTAGCTGTCAAATAATTTATACTGATTGCCGCGAATGCCTATATTTTCTAGTTTTTTCAAGAGCCTAGGAACCGAAACTGAATCAAAAGCCTTTGCCAAATCCAGATATACTACTATGCATTTCTGGCCCTGGTCAAGTCTCGATACTAACTCGTTTGAAAGATCTAAAACAGCATCTTCAGTAGAAACACCTTTTCGAAAACCATACTGTGACTCTGAAAGTATATTCCGGTCTTGCAAATATTTACTTAGACGGTTATTTATTATTTTTTCGACGATTTTAGACAGTATCAGTAACAAAAATATATGGGCCTATAGTTATCTACTATGCATTTGCTTCCGTTTTTATGGATAGGGTGAATTACCGATAATTTAAATGCGTCCGGAAATATTCCTTGGTCAAAACAAATATTATATAAGTGCACTATAACTGGGATAAGAATATGCTTTGAAAGTTTGATTAATTTAGTAGGTATAGCGTCCCAACCTGTGGAGCTACTGTTTTTTAGATTCATTATAAGGTTATTTACCTCTGTTTCATCAGTACCAATCATTCCGAATGAATTAAGTGGAGGGTTTATAGCTATAACGCCATGCCAACGCGTTAGCTAATGTCAATCCTGTACATTTTGAACTTTTCTATTTGCAATATCGCTAATAGAATGTCACTTTGTCTACAGGCGCTGGCCTGTTTTACCCAATATATTGCACCACGTGCAGCGACACATTGTGTTGACTAACTTAATAGCCTACTACTATCTTTACAGAGCATCGCATTCACAGGCGACACGCTTCTAATCCGAGGCTGTGGTCGGACTGATTTCCAGGAAGGCTCCTCTGAGACTCTATACAAATCAGTGCATAGTAAAATATTTACGCTGCCCGAGAACTATACTCTGTACCCCGCACACGACTATAAGGGTCTAACAGCCACCACCGTGGGCGAGGAGAAGAAATATAACCCACGGTTGACCAAACCCTTGAAGGAATTCATTGAGATTATGGAGAACCTGAATTTGCCCTACCCTAAAATGATTGGTAAGTTATAATTTTACCCTGCCTGAGAACTCCAAAAATAGTTTACATCCTATTCTCAGATCTACCGAATATACACCAAAAAAATTCAACCCGTTTCAGAGTAATTTTGTTACACGTTGGAATTACGAATGGAAGCAGGCGTTATTTTGCGGAAATCCATAGTTAGCAGGACAGATTAATTTGTTTTGCTATAATCCGCTACTTGAAAAGATTATGTATGGTACAATATGCAGGAACACTGCCCACATGAAACACCACACACAATTTTCAACACTTTCTTCGACGCACGTTTCGTCCCGACACCAGACATCCTCAGGAGATGTTGACTTCACAATGCGAAATCGTAGTTGTTACACGTTGTTGACACGAAATGTATTAAAAATACTGGCTGACGGCAAACCCTGTCTCGCATTAGGGATATAAATAAAAAATAGCTTACGACCTACTGTCATACCGAGGAGGAGGAGGATCATGTTTCGGAGGAGTTCGATAACGAACTCGAGACACGAGAATTTTATCAGATAGATAGATTTCTCTGTCAGAATTATATATATTAGATATAAAGTTTCATATATTAAAATGTTAATTGTTAATTATTTTTGTTTTTCAGATAAAGCTGTACCTGCGAACAGAGTTTGTGGTTTGTATTAAATTTTAATCAGATTATGATATAACTTATCGAGCATAAATGTAAATTGACTGACTTTCATCGATTCTGTGATATTATGGAAATTTTACTAATTTATATTTTGGTTATTCAGCGATAATTTTGATACTTACACTATAAATGCTTAAATATGGAAATTACAGAAAAAATATCTAATTAAGGCGAACTTAAACGGATGTACCCGCCAAACTCAAATTATATTTGGTTTTCGCCATTTATTATAATACGTAGTACCTAGGCTTCATAATGTATCTATTTTAAGAAATTAGTTCGAGTATCGATTTAGACCGTATTAACTCACAAAATAGTCAGTTGTCGGACTACTTTACTAAAGATTCACTTTAGCTTTGCATAGATGTTTATTACGAAAAAAAAAAACAAATATTTGATATGAATTTTGTGACCAGACCCTTGCACTACTACACCTTAAGTAGTATAAAGATGGTGTCTTATGTTAAAAGTAGAGTTATTTTTTATTGTTAATAATAAGAGTAAAAATAATAAGAGTAAGAGTAAAAAGATTAAAGTTATATTGTAATGTAATGTTTATTTAATGCGGTATTTAATTATTTTTGTAAATAATATTTATTATTTTTATAATGGATTCATTGTTATCTTGTTGTAATGTAATGTTAATTAAATAATATTAGTTTTGTTGGTTAAAATGTCGTTTTATTTCTATAACTATTTTTAATGTTTAGGAATTACTATGACTACCTTTACATTTTTCGAGAGTCTTGCAAGAAAATAGAATATGATCATTGATCATTACTAAGGATAGGCCTGTTCGAACATTTTGCCAAAGCCTTTTTCATACAAGGAAATTTAGCGCCATCTATCAAACATCCTGCGAAATACTTGTTTTTTTTTATGTAATATTTCTTGATGTTACTTACCGATGATACGTTATCCCATGCTTCTTTTTAACCGACTTCAAAAAAAAGGAGGAGGTTCTCAATTCGTCGGAATCTTTTTTTTTTTTTATTTTTTTTTTTTTTATGTATGTTCCCCGATTACTCGAAGATGCGTGGACCAATTTAAAAAATTCTTTTTTTGTTTGAAAGGGTATAGTTCACAGATGGTCCCATTGTCACCAAGTCAGGATCTGATGATGGGATCCTGGAGAAATCGAGGGAACTCTTCAAATTTTACTAGCACACTTGAAGTAATTTGGGTATTGTTTAAAAGAGTAATTTTTTCCAGGTTATATTATGGTCATCAGGTCGGGATCTGATGATGGGATCTTGGTAAAAATCGAGGGAACTCTTCAAATTTTGCTAGTATACTTGAAGCGATTTAGATATTTTTTATAGTTACTATTGCATTTCCTAGCAGTCATCAAGTAATGACTGTATTCATCAAGTCAGAATCTGATGGGATCTTGGAGAAATTGAGGGAACTCTTCAGATTTTAGAAGCATACTTCCAGCGATTTGGGCATTTTTTCCAATACCTTGCGCATTACTTGTTTTCCACTAAAAAGTAAAAAATAAAATGGAAAATTCTTTCCAAAAAACCAACTTCAAATGCCACTACAAAGAGTGAAATAATTTTTAATGTACACCAATTCGAAGTCGGGCAATGTTTCGTTCATTCACTAATAGTCCTCCGTATTGACGATAATTTTGTCGTTTCTTTGCACATTAAGTTTAATAATACGAAGGACTATTAATGATTGAACAAAACATTGCCCGACTTCGAATTGGTGTACATTAAAAATTATTTCACTCTTTGTAGTGGCATTTGAAGTTGGTTTTTTGGAAAGAATTTTCCATTTTATTAAATTTCTTGGTGTAATTTTTGCAGTCTTTTATCGCACAATTAGGCATTTTTATCTTTTAGAGTTAAATTTTCCACTATTCTCTCGCTACTAAGCGTACTTACTAAAATGGCGGGAACCGTCTCCATGGAAACGTGCGTGCGGAGCGTCGTGAGCTGAGGCGGGGACCGCGGCATAGACAATAGTGCGCGTACAATGGGGACATTTCCCCATTGAACTGGCGACATTTTTTCGCGCGGTTCGCCCTGTCTCTATATAGAGGTAAATGAATATGACGTAAGATTTATTTTGAGGTGCTGACTTGAAGCCTTGACCACAGAAAAATATAAAGTCATCCCTTGCTCTGTGTTGACCACAGAAAATATAAAGTCATTCCTTGCTCTGTGGCCTTGACAATAAAAGTTCTTGTCGCTGCACTGGTGCACTTTGAGTAGCAGTTGTCATCGCGGTCAACAGATGTCGCTAGGACGTGTTACCAACCAGTTTACATTTCCACCGAATATCAATACAGTCAGTTCACTATTTAACGTGAATGCAACGGTTTATCCGAGGAAGGATTGCCGCTAGATGGCGCTATTTAAGATAGTTACAGTTTTTAATCATTTACTCCAATCGTAATGAACTATTTTTAATAATATGTGTTTTGCGGAAGTACAACGTTGCCTTTTATTTTATCACATCATTATTTTAAACTAAAACGTAACCATTTCGTTATCTAGTTCAAATATAAAAATCTGTCATCTCTATCAGCGTAGGGACACGACGAGCACCCACACATAGACGCTATGGTTTCAATCCAGGATCTGTGGTTCTTACGTTTTCTACCAATTGTTAGCGTAAAAAAGGACATAGATGGCGTATATCAATACTCAGAGATATCATTTATAGTCCACAATATCAGATTTTCGGAGAGAGATCAATCAACTCCGAGCTGGTACTAAAATTTTCTTGATAAAAAACAAAAAAAAAAACTAGTTATTGCCCGACCCAGGGATCGAACCAAGGAGCTCATAGAGTAGGTAAATCATTACAGTACTACTGTAACTCTATGCACCTACTACCTTGTTACTAAGTATCTAACAAGTAATTACCTACCTATAGACATTTTACTCCACGAAGACGCGCCCCATTTTGTGAAAATAGCTAATGTTTCATTCGATTCCTATGAAGTTTGTCGGAGTGGGGCGCGTCGTCGTGGATTGAAATGTTTATACCTATCTACTTATACTATAATATTGATATCTATTATTTTGACGACCGAATCGCGTAGCGGTAGCGAACCTGCCGTTGCGACGTAAGTCGGTCGTGGGCTCGATTCCCACTATTGGTAAAGGTTTGTGTGATAAGGAGGAATATTTTCCGGTGTCTGGGTGTTTTTCAGTATAGGTATTATATGTATAATATTATATTCTCTAATATTTAAAATTCTCTCGCCAATTTTGTTACCAAACTCCTCCGAAACGGCTCGACCGGTTGTTATGAAGTTTGCAGTGTATGATCGGTAGGTCTGAGAGCAGGATGTTATGTTTTTTTTATATTCCTAATGGCAATTCAACGTTTGCCGGGTCAGCTAGTTTATGTATATTAAGTATATATAGTATATATACTTATATATACATATATATATATTTATCCCGCAAGCAATCTGACACCCGCTGAAGAAAAAAAAACCTGTCAAGTGCGAGTCGGACTCGCGCACTGAGGGTTCCGTACTTCAACCGGAGGAATAAAACCATAAAAACCACTTTTCTTATCGAACCGCAAAACTAACTTTGTTTTTAGAGGTTTTATTGTAAATATCAAAAAACTACTTATTAGATCTCGTTCAAACCAATTTTCGGTGGAAGTTTGCATGGTAATGTACCTCATATATTTTTTTTAGTTTTATCATACAGTACGCGCGGCGAAAGTTTGGCTTTGACCGTTATTGCGCAGAAATCAGAAATTGGGTATCAACCAATCAGAGAAATCAGAAATTGGGTATCAACCAATCAGAATATGGGTACCCATGCGCAGTTATCCCCTCCACCCGAAGGTCAAAGCCAAACTCTCGCCGCGCGTACTGTACTCTTATTTTAGAAGTTACAGGGGGGGGGGACACACATTTTACCACTTTGGAAGTGTCTCTCGCGCAAGCTATTCATTTTAGAAAAAAATGATATAAGAAACCTTATTATCATTTTTGAAGACCTATCCATAGATACCCCACACATATGGGTTTGATGAAAAAAAATTTTTTGAGTTTCAGTTCTAAGTATTATTACAGTATTACAGTACCCCCAAAATTTATTACTTTTTTAAAAATTTGTGTGAAAACCTTAATGCGGTTCACAGAATACATCTACTTACCAAGTTTCAACAGTATAGCTCTTATAGTTTCGGAAAAAAGTGGCTGTGACATACGGACGGACAGACGGACAGACGGACAGACAGACATGACGAATTTATAAGGGTTCCGTTTTTTGCCATTCGGCTACGGAACCCTAAAAATCAACGTAAAAATGGTTGCATTTACCCACAACACGGATTTCTTTTAGAAAAAGGTTTATACTAGCAAAAACTTCGGGTTATTATAAACCTTAAAGTGAAGCAGGTAAGGCTTAATTTTGATTGCTAAACACATAACAGTTACGACGTTTATCATCAGACTCGGGATAGGCAATAAATTTTAACCGTCACTCGAAAGTCGAAAATCTGTATTACAATATGTACAAAAAATATTTAGTCTAATACACAACATTACCCGTACGCAATAGAGTTGAAAATAGAAAACGCGCGTGTGCGCGTATAACGTGGTGCGGTAGTTCAATTTTAGCACATAAATATTACCATAATCTAGTATAGTATTATATTATCTGTGCCATAATCTAACTAGGTCCTCTTTAGGTAGATACTTGATATTGTACCTCACATATTTTGCTACTTTCTTTACTCGGCTCATAATCTAAATATATAAAAGAAGATACTGACTGACTCATTCACTCATTCACTGACATATCAACGCACAGCCCAAACCGCTGGGTCTAGAGACTTCAAATTTGGCAGTTTGGCACACAGGTTCCTTATGAGGTCTAGGGGTGCACTAAGAAAGGATTTTTCAAAATTCCCCCCTAAAGGGGTGAAACGGGGCTCCAAAGTTCGTATTTTACCATGCTTCAATACTCCTTCACGCCAAAACTACTGAACCGATTTGGCTCAAATTTGGAATTGAGATAAATTGCATCTTGGATTAGTTATTGCCCGACCCAGGGATCGAACCAAGGAGCTCATAGAGTAGGTATATCATTACAGTACTACTGTAACTCTATGCACCTACTACCTTGTTACTAAGTATCTAACAAGTAATTACCTACCTATAGACATTTCACTCCACGAAGACGCGCCCCATTCTGTGAAAATAGCTAATGTTTCATTCGATTCGTATGAAATTTGTCAGAGTGGGGCGCGTCGTCGTGGATTGAAATGTTTATACCTATCTACTTATACTATAATTTTGATATCTATTATTTTGACGACCGAATCGTTTTCAAACAAAACCAAAACTTTCAGAACAGAACATACCTACCTACATAATAAATAAAATGACTGACCGAAAGTCTCTGCGGCACTTGTGTGCATTCGCCGCGCTGGCTCAGTTTATGTAGTATAATTATGTAGGTACACTGAATGCAATTATTATAAATTTTATAACATACTGATAATGACTTCATAAATGAAAAGACGAATATATTTTAATATTTATTTATTTTTAATACCTAAGTAATACGTTACAGCGACTGTCATAAAAATAGAACGAAGTTTCAAATTTTTCAGTTACGAAAAACCCGTCACGAAGAAAATCTACGAAAATCCCACCATTTGTGCATTCCTGTAACTCCCACTGTGTAACTGTACTTTGTACTGCGTAACCAGCAAATTAAATTTGCAAATATTTATTTGTCATTATACATACGCCATACCAAGATGGTGTGCGAGTCCGACTCGCACTTGGCCGGTTTTTTTTAAGATAATAAGATTTTGAAGAATTATATTTTGTTTCGCGGTGAGGTTTGTACCAAGACTTCAAAGATTTGTAAGTCTTTCTTGAACTGCTATATATAACAAACTAGTAGGGCGCGTGGGTGCGCGGGCCACAGGTAGCCCGCGGGCTGTCTTCCAGTCTTTTTTCTTTTTTTAATGTATTATCGCCGACAGACTTTTATTTTCCTCCCCATTCCCCAACTTGTAATCTCATCAATATTCCATGTACATTTTCTATGGAAAAGTAAATTCTGACATTATGAATTTTTTTCTATACATCAGATAGACTTACTGTTCCTGATCACATCTTGTCAAGACCGTTCTTCCATCTTTTACACTTTTTGAGAAACCGACGAAATTCGAATGGCGGCCATTTTGAATCCGCCATTTTGATTTTTCAGCTAACTGCCATTGGGATGACGTTTCGAATGACATTTGGTCGAGCACCCCCCACTTATCTTCTCGTGTGCGTGACGTGGACGTCCTCTTCACCCGTCTCCGAAATCCTCAATCATTAGCTCTCTGCATATTTTTCATAGAGTCTTTTTTTGACTTCTATACGAAGCCATAAGTGAGAGAAGAATTGTTCATATAAAATTTTACGAGAGGATATTTTGGGGAAAATCTCGAAAAGTACCCCAAATGTGGCAACACTGCTTACATATCTTGATACTGTCGGTTGATATACATGTCGACTTTCCAAAATGTCGCCAAGTACCTCTAAATAAAAATATGGTCAAAATTTTCGAAAATCAAGAATAAATACAAAATTACCGCCACCTCATTTCACAGAAATATTTTAAATGGTTTTGTACTTTTCCCAGTAACTACAGGATATGCCGCTTCGTATGACAAACCCCAATAAATACTTGGAGTCTATACAAATAATCATCCCATATAAGTCGATACGCTCCGGCCTCCGATGTTGCCAATCGTGTGAAATTTTAATTTCAAAATTGCGTTTTTTTCGTACTTCAGACCGATTGGGCAAATTTTTCAACATTTAAACAACACATAATTTGTATGATATTATAAATGACACGGACGGCTCTTTTCTGCAGCACAAAAATAGTATCAATGCCAGCAGCATTACCCCATAACATGATAATTAATTTATATCATATCGGTTTTATTGTAATAACACTTTTAAGAATTCTGCTTGCAACGTCGGCTGGACGAAGAATTAAAAGAAAGTTATGGAGCCGAAGACAAAGGACGATTTTTATCTGTAATACAAGAAAACATTTTATACTTGATTTAATTTTCCGAAAAAACAATCCCGAATACTATTTCTTTATAAATAAACTTACCAGTTATTTCACTCAAATCTATACATTTTTTATTCTTTTGTACACAAAAGCATATCTTTGGTGCAAAAATTATTTTTATACAGGATTTTCTTCACATGGTTGTGGCACGGAGTTGTTTTTCGGCGTTTACAAACCTGTAACATATAAATAGTTCTTTTTTTAATTTCTTGAAATCTCGTAAACTTACGTTTCAAAAATTTAAATCTAAATATATAAAAGAAGAAACTGACTGACTGACTGTCTGACTGACATATCAACACACAGCCCGGACCGCTGGGTCTTGGGATTCGAAATTTGGCACATAGGTTCCTTATGAGGTCTAGGGTGCACTAAGAAAAGATTTTTAAAATTCATCCCCTAAGGGGGTGAAACGGTACTCCAGTTTGTATTTTACTTCTAATTATTTAATAACTAGCAGAAACCCGCGGTTTCGCCCGCGTAAATTTTAGTTTTCCCTACACACGGGAACCATCGTTTTTTTGGAATAAAAACTTAAAAAGTAGCCTTTGCGTTAATTTAGGACGAAATCTGTCTCTATTCCAATTTTCAATAAATATCTGTCTTTCACTATTCCCGCAGAAACCATGGATTTTTTCGGGATAAAAAGTAGCCGTTGTATTATTTGTATTATTATTAATCCAGGATAAAATTTATCTCCATGCCAAATTTCAGCTAAATCGGTTTTGTATTTGCGGCGTGAATTTTTTTTTTCCGCGTGAATATCGGTTTTTAATTAATCCCAGGGGAACCATGCATGTTTTCGGCATGAAAAGTAGCTTATGTGTTAATCCAAGTTACAATCTACCTCCATTCCAAATTTGAGCCAAATCGGTTCAGTAGTTGCGGCGTGAAGGAGTATTTTAACTTATAAACTTTTGAATTTTGAAAAATCCTTTCTTAGTGCACCCCTAAACCTCATAAGGAACCTGTGTGCCAAATTTGAAGTCTTTAGACCCAGCGGTTTGAGCTGTGCTTTGATATGTCAGTGAGTGAGTGAGTCAATATCTTCTTTTATATATTTAGATGATCACCATCACAGCTCCAAACTCACCATTCCAAAATTGCTGGCGGTTAGACGGTCACGTCTGTATGTATTGTATAAGTCGTTGTCGTGTTGCCCTACAGTGGCTAACTCAATAGACTTAATTTCTTCTGGAGACTTTTGGAACTCTTCTAACCTATGTAGACATTGGTTTTTAAGGTCCAGTTCGTCAATGTCCAAAGGGTCAGAAGCTGCAGGGCCATAATGCTCGTCAGGTTTATTTGAGGTCGATGCCGAAGGAGTAAAATATAATCGTTTACGAACAGAAGATTGCTGGCGTAATCTACTCTTTTCAATCCTCCGCACATATTTCTTAAAATACTGACCTGGGCTCATTAAAGCTTGTTTCTTCCAAGCATTTTGATGCCATTTTGGCCCTACAACTTGAGACAAACCTGAAATTACAATAAAATATGAATACAATATAAATGATTTTGATTTTATGCTACAACGACTGTCACTGTCTACAACCGGTGTTTTAATTCCTATGTGTTACATATTATAAATACTATAAATATTAATTGTTTGATCTAACAGTGATATGTACCTGCTATATGAACCCGTCTTTGATAGGATCCCCCTCTTCCAAAATTTATCCTTTTCCCACAATTATATTTGTTAATGACGCTCATAAAGTTTTCTGCGATGTTTGTGGTCTCATTTGAAAGGCGACCAGCCTTTAAAGCTATTCTTTCATTCGCTGCATATATAAGTGCCCAAACCTCCGGTGCAGTTTTTTTTAAATTTTCCACGAGGTTTTCTTCTTTTTCTTTTCCTTTTTCGTTTAGCTGTATAGAGTTTATTAATTGCTGTATTATCTAATATTATATAAAAATAAAATTCTGTCCCTCTCATCCCTATCCGTCTGTCCGTCAAAATCGATTATTTTAGTAACTATTTAACGGCCTAGAAGCAGTATTTAAGCGATTTTGAATGAAGTTTTATGCAAAAACTATAAAGACAATTATTTTCAAATTTACACGTCATGTATTTTGGGTCTTTAATCTAAAATCGCTTAGAAGCAGAAACACGATTGGATAAAATTTTCTCGATAGATTTACACACATTTTACCACTTTGGAAGCGTCTCTCGCGCAACCTATTCATTTTAGAAAAAAATGATAAAAGAAACCTTAGTATCATTTTTGAAGACCTATCCATAGATACCCCACACATATGGGTTTGATAAAAAAAATTTTTGAGTTTCAGTTCTAAGTATGGGGCACCCCGAAAATTTATTACTTTTTTTAAAATTTTGTGTGAAAACCTTAATGCGGTTCACAGAATACATCTACTTACCAAGTTTCAACAGTATAGCTCTTATACTTTCGGAAAAAAGTGGCTGTGACATACGGACGGACAGACGGACAGACGGACAGACGGACAGACAGACATGACGAATTTATAAGGGTTCCGTTTTTTTCCATTCGGCTACGGAACCCTAAAAAGTAATCAATGAAGTCTTACCCAACCGTAAACTTAACTTTGGTTTTAAGGTTAATATAAAAAATAGTATAAAAGATACAAAGTTGATTTTATTTTATGATTGCAATCACGTCCGGCCATATCTACGTACAACTATTCCACATTTATTGTCGATATCTTTAATAGTTACTGAAATAAAGGGTCGTGACACACAGACAGACAGAAGGACAACAAAGTAAGCTTATGAGTTAATTTTTTTTTTCTTTGAGGTACGAAACCCTATAAATCAAAGGGGTTTGAACTTTTTTGTATGGAAGCTGGCATAGCGACCTGGCCGCCATTTTAATTTTTTTTCGAAATCGCGGCGCACGATGAATGTAGTATGTATGGATAGAGGACACATAGACAAACAAATAATGTCAAGTAACATAGTACCCCAAAGTGTCACGTTACCGAGATATTTGAAGGTAAAGACAGACATATGAGGATAAGTCTATTTTTAATGATTGTCGTTGTCCTCATATGTCTATCTTTACCTTCAAATATCTCGGTAACGTGACACTTTAGGGTACTATGTTACATGACATTATTTGTTCGTCTATGTGTCCTCTACCCATACATACCACTTAAATCGTGCGCCGCGATTTCGGAAAAAAATCAAAATGGCGGCCAGGTCGCTATGCCAGAAAGTTTCAATCCCCTTGAACTTTGCTTAGAAGGTTTTTTTTTCTATTTGTCACTCCTTCACGCCGGAACTATTGAACCGATTAGGCTTAGAGATAGAATTAATTACCTTGGATTAACACATAGGCTTTTTTAAGCATATACCAAAAATACCATGTATTTCCATTTATACCATGTATTTGTATGTATTAGTGAAAACCCAGAGTCCACGAGGCCGGAGCCACAGGCTAATAAAACATATAAATACTTAGTACTTATACATTATTTATGCAAAAAAAAATATAAAAAAAAAACAAGTATGGCGCGTGGGTGCGGGGGCCCCATGTGGCCTGTCTGTCTTTGGACTGTCTTCCCTTGTCTTAAGGTATAGCAACCCTCAGTCATCTTTTCCCATACATTATCTTTGGAAAATTAAATTCCGCTAAAGAAATCCAAAACGCGAAAAAAGTTCCAATCGCACTTAAGAAAAATTAGGCTGTATAATAATGGATAAAGACATAAATTACAATGTTTTAGTTTGTTTATAAAAATACACATCTACGTACTCTCGTTTATATAGGTTTTCTCGGGACACTTTTTTCGTGAATTTTGTATTACACCCGGGGTCCATAGATTTATATGCCAATGCCGGCAGCCCTCAAACGCGCGTGTGCGCGGATAACGTGATACGGTAGCATTATTTATACCTACCTATTTCGGTTACTAACTTACTAAGTTCAATTTTACCACATAATATTACCATAATCTAATTAGGTACTTTTAGGTGTATACTGGATACGTACCTTAAAACACATTTGCTACTTTCTTTACTCGGCTCATATAATATATCATTGCTCGGCTCCATCTTTTTATATGCTCGCCAAACTCCTTCCCGACTGTTTCATTATGACAAAATGAAAAATGATTAGGTATAAAAATATCAGTAAAAAGAAAGACCTGTGGCACTCGGAGACTGCCGAGTGCCGCGGTAAAGCTATTGCATTGTGCATAGCATAATGTTCTCAGACTGTTACCGTAACCGACACCTCACATTGTGTCACAATACTAATTATTCTGCTGGAAATAGAGATCTCTAGGTTTTATTGTAGATATAGGTACGAGTAGGTTTTATCCCGGCTAAATTTGTTCCCTGAGTTCAGCCAACGAATAATACCTAGGCTTCTTGAATAAATCTCCAAATACCTAAATATCTAGGTAACAACTGACAACGTCAACCGCAAATTGCAGTTCAAGTGCAGTTTGAATGCGATTGACATGACTGCAATAGAACTGCAAACAAAACGCGCAGTCAGATTGCAGTTCAGTTGCAGTTGGCGTGCAGTCGTGTGAACTGCATACCGACTGCATCCAAACTGCACCATCCCACCCGCCCGCACGCTCCGCTCTCCCGCGCATGAAATCAGTAGCAACAACTAGGTTAGAGTGAGCGCACGCGTTGTTTGTCAGTAGATAAAATAAATATGTCGAGCGACGAGAATGGTAATACAGTAACTGAACTGCAATCTGACTGCGCGTTTTGTTTGCAGTTCTATTGCAGTCGTGTCAACCGCATTTAAACTGCACTTGAACTGCAATTTGCGGTTGGATTGCAGTTGAAATGCGGTCCGTCTGTAAACACCCTAAGTACCATCGCCGCTCATCAGCTTGACTTTGTTTGGGACCTAAGGGTGTTTGCAGACGGACCGCATTTCAACTGCAATCCAACCGCAAATTGCAGTTCAAGTGCAGTTTGAACCATTCCACCCGCCCGCACTCTCCGCTCTCTCTGCAGTTTGGATGCAGTCGATATGCAGTTCACACGACTGCACGCCAACTGCAACTGAACTGCAATCTGACTGCGCGTTTTGTTTGCAGTTCTATTGCAGTCGTGACAACCGCATTTAAACTGCACTTGAACTGCAATTTGCGGTTGGATTGCAGTTGTAATGCGGTCCATCTGTAAACACCCTAAGGCGTCGTCGTCATCGTGGCAACCTGTGGTGGCAACCATAGAATATTGGTGGATCCAGGCGGCGCGCCGCGGCGGCGCAATGATGTCTTCTCCATGGGGAACAAGTCCCCACAGGGGTAGGGGCCTCCTTACACGGGCGTTATGTCGCGGGGGAGCCTCGTTCCCTCGATGATATAGGTACTTTTGCCTCGGTAAGGGACTAAGGCCTCGACTTTCTGGCTTGAGCCCTGCTTGTGTGGTGTGAGAAACCTAAGCAACGAGTACCTATGCTAGTTTGGATGGCTGACAATCCTAAATTAGTAGGTAGGTACTATCCGTTCAAAGAAACTTTGCCGCTCAGATGAGCTTGGAACGATTCTGCGAACGGGTTATACCTACCTATTATTATCAATGAATGTACTTACGAAGTTTCACCAGTAATTCTCTCTAGGGCGGAACGAATTCTTTTCCTAGATTTATACGATGCACTTGAAAATTCATGTTTTTTATACGCTATTTTGTTTGTATGGTTCATTTTGAACTCTACAAATCCGAGTAGGTATAATACCTATGTAATTCGGATTTGTTACGAAGAACACTCAAACTTAGAAAATAAAAAATAAAAACGGCAGCAGTAACGATTTATGGCAATTGGCAATAAAATCAATAATTATTTGTAATAAAAATACGTCGCCCTCATTGCTCATCACAACATAAAATGAATTATGAACTTTTCGAATTTCTAAAGTGTAAACCACAGTGTAAAAAGCGCCAGCGAAGTATTTTTATCATGTAATGATAGATGGCGTGGATGGTGGATAATATGTTGGACACGTAGTTGTTTTAGGTAGTTATACTAGATGTCGCTCGTAACACAAGGTAAAAGTATGTAATTACCTACACACACATACGTAAATTTAGCGTTTTTTAAATGCCGTATTATTCTTTAACTAAAGTAAATATTCGCCTGATATTTAAATTGCGGGTATAAAAAGTCCTAAGTAAATCGTAAATATCAATAAATTTAACAACAAATGCATATTTTTCAAGATTAATTCAAGTGAAAAATGTATGAGAGCATCTCCTAGCTTGAGGGCCACAAGCTAGGAGATGCTCTCATACATTTTTCACTTGAATTAATCTTGAAAAATATGCATTTGTTGTTAAATTTATTGATATTTACGATTTACTTAGGACTTTTTATACCCGCAATTTAAATATCAGGCGAATATTTACTTTAGTTAAAGAATAATACGGCATTTAAAAAACGCCAAATTTACACATGTGTGCGTGTCTAAGTACATACTTTCACCTTGTGTTACTAGCGACATCTATTATAACTACCTAAAACAACTACGTGTCTGACATATTATTTTTGAAGTTGGACAACGCCATCATGATAGATGGCGTTGTATAGATACATGATAAAAATACTTCGATGGCGCGGCTGTTTACATCCGAATTACATGGTAGGTAGGTACCTACTCGAATTTGTTGAGTTCATAAAAATTCTATTTTTCGCAATTATTTAACTAATCCAACGAAGTAGGCTTATGGAATTCACTTCGCGAAAATAAGAGTAGGTAGGTACCTACTAAAATCTTCACAGTTTAATATTTTATGTAAAACTAGATGACCCGGCAAACGTTGTTTTGCCATATAATTCTTGACGTGACAACGTCTTATAAATCGATAGAGCCGGCTGCACGCACAAAAAAACATGACTCATCCGGCGTTACCGGCGTTACTTCGCTCGCGTTACCTCGCTCTGAGGCGTTCCATGTAAGGCTTGAAGTGCAAGCGAGAGTTGTCACGTTCAACTATCGACAGTAAACCGACTTTACAGACGACCAATTTTTTTTTCTCACTTATAACAATCGGTCCAGCCGTTTCGGAGGAGTTTGGTAACAAAGAAAAGCGAGAAAATTTTATATATTAGAAGAAAAAGATGTTTAAGTACTTGAAAATGTCCAGTTTAGAAATGTAGTTCGAATATCAACCAATTTGTGAATTGCGAACTCACGTCAAACTCGGCAAACTTTTTTATATAAACCTGTGAAGATGATATTGTTTTTTTCGCAAAATGGATGCCATGAGCCTAATTCATTGTAGGTACCTACTAGTTAAATATTTGCGAAATACAAAATAAAATTTGAATTTCGCGGGCCGACCTCCGTTTTTTTTTTACACACTACAAGTAAGTACGTGACTGTGATCTCATCTAATGGTAAGTGACGATGCAGCCGCAGATGTTATCGTACTAACTTGGAAGAGGTAAGCAACCCCTAGCGGTTTCGACACAGCACACACCGGAACGGTAAATCGCTTGGCGGTGCGTCTTTGCTGGTAGGGTGGTGACTAGCCACGGCCGAAGCCTCCCACCAGACCAGACCTGAGCCAAATAAGAAATTATAAAATTGAAAATTCCAAAGTGGCCCGTGGCGGGAATCGAACCCGCGACCTCCCATTCAATCCGGGCGCGCGTCACTGCGCTATAGTAGTGTTATTATCTCGCTGCAGACTCGGTCATAAATCATTCGAGTGTTTCGCTTTTGTTGTTCTTTGTTGAGTTGTGCATTACTGCAGAACAACAAAAGCGAAACACTCGAATGATTTATGACCGAGTCTGCAGCGAGATAATAACATTACTATAGGAGGTCGTTGTGGCTATGAGTGTCGTTTTGGAGAGTGTAGGAGTTCGGGACCAGCAATAGGCTAATAGATAATTGCGAGACTTGCGAGACTCTTGCTGCAAGACCAAGACCAAGACCAAGACTCGGAGTGCAAGACCAAGACCACATGTACTGGCGCAAGACCAAGACCAAGACTGGCTGAGTCTCGTCTTGTTCTTGCATTTGGGCAACACTTATATTTACTGCGGCAGTCTCCGAGTGCCACAGGTCTTTCTTTTTACTGATATTTTTATACCTAATCATTTTTCATTTTGTGCTAATAAAACAGTCGGGAAGGAGTTTGGCGAGCATATAAAAAGATGGAGCCGAGCATTATATCATTATATTAATATTGACACCTCGGGGTAGAAAGGTCGTATAAACCATTTTACCGAAAATGAGTTATGAATGCAGTTTTATTCAAAATTTCCCGCTCTATCGATTGGTCTTTGTGACGCTTTCAAATTCGCAAAATAACGGGTTATACGACCCAGATGACTTCAAAGTTTGAACACAGTTTTTGTGGAATTTATGATGTAAGAACCAAAAAAACTATTATTGCTATAACTATTTGGAGTAATACCATATTAATTTAGAAGTTCAGGGTGTAAAAGACAGTAGATTTGAGCCAAGTATGGTGTAATACCTAAGTAACAAAATGCGCTTGGTTGTAAAAACCAATGATAAGTACAATTTAGTTTTTACACCCTGAACTCAAGTTGATCAACTGACGATAAAGTATCTACACCCATTCGGAATACATTCGTGAAGTGCAAATTGGCTTTTGCATCCCTAATCAATTAACTTGAAACGAAATTACGTTCGAAAAAATACATTTTAAGAAGATGTAGGTACATCGTCGGCGACTCGTCATACTAATTTTTGACGTTATTATAAAATAATATACTTTTTTTTACAATAATAACGGGCCTCCCATTCCATTTTTTATCAACGTCATAGATTAGAGTAATGCAGATAATAGTTGAAGAATTTAGTTTTGATTTTCGTTTTCTCAAGAGGTCAAGTGGTGTGGTTCAATGAGAACAGATAGTGAATTGACGCCGGTGACAATAGATGTTAAGAAGACGCGCCCCATTCATTCAAAATCGCTTATGTTTTATTCGATTCGCATGGAGTTCGACAGAGTGGGGCGCGTCATTGTAGATTGAAATATCTATACATGGTTTATACACCCTTTTGCTTTCAATTGATTTTTTGTTTTGATGATATTAAGGGTTTATACGACGTAGTTTACTATTTCTCAAGGCTTCTACTTCCAAATCACTTTCTTCCTTTTTTATAATATTCAGATGAATAAATTCAAATAATTTAGTTGGAATCTACGGGGACCGTCACTAGAATCCTTCAAATCTCTTTCCCAGCACACTGACTCCTATTAGTAAAGGTTATTTTACATTAACCAACATAATAAAAAGGCAACCAACGTTGACCAACATTAACAACGTAATATAATCGTAAGAAAAAACAATTAATACAAAAATGTTACGGAAACAACTTGAAGATAAAGGTGAAAGGTACAAAAACAGAGAAGAAGACTCAGAACTATAAAGAACTATGGGACAAAATCCTTGTGAGCCGAACAAAGGGGTCTTACAAAATTTAATAACAATCTATTTACAATTTCTACTGGATAAATACTGCCTTGTAAATTGTACTCAGAAATTTTACTGTACAGTTAGTCGCATTTTAAAGAATGCAAGGCCAAAAATGACTCAAGGATAGGCAATATCCCTGCCAAATATTCTTCCGATGATAAAGAATACGTAAAGATGTTGATTGAAAAGCTACCTGCGAATTTCCTCAGGAACTCACAAACGTTATATTTGTGTAGAATTTAAGAAACTTAAGAACCAGAAACAGTGTGAGAGTAATGAAAAATGACTCAAGGATAGGCAATGTCCCTGCCAAATATTCTTCCGATGATAAAGAATACGTAAAGATGTTGATTGAAAAGCTACCTGCGCACTTCCTCGGGAACTCAAAAACGTTATAATTTGTGTAGAATTTAAGAAACTTAAGAACCAGAAACAGTGTAAGAGTAATGGTAATGATGATCAGATGTAACGTGTTCGAGAATCGGTTTTTACATGATATTATTCAACAATGAATAGAATATCAGTTTTCCTAAGCCAAGGAAAGATATATTTCTTTTGTGTACAATGAGAATATGAATGAAATGAAACAGAAAACTAACATACTTATTTAGTTTCTAGTAACAATTCATCAGCTGATAACATATTGTTATCAGCTGATGAATTGTTACTAGAAAAATCCCATCGACTCTCCAACAAACAAGACAGACAAACTCCCATCGACGTAGAGTTTTGTATTTGACAACAAGAAACAATTTACGAGAAAGGATTTCCCGAATTTTCTTCGTCTCGGGATTTTCGTCCCCAGCGATGTACCTCAATAACACAACCTCCGCGGGCTACGATGAAGTATCCACGAAAATAATTAAAGCGAGCAAAATCTATATAATACCGGTGCTTGTACATCTAATCAATTTATCTTTTGAAACTGGTACATTCCCGGAAATTTTGAAACGATCAATAATAAAACCACTGTATAAAAAAGGGGATCCGAAGGATATATCTAATTATAGACCAATTACGCTCATACCCATATTTTCAAAAATCTTTGAAAAATGCATGTTAAAACGTTTATTACAATATTGTGAAAAATTTAGCATTATAAAGAAAGAGCAGTTTGGGTTTCAAAAGAAAAAATCAACAACGCTGGCCATATATTCGTTCATAGACGTTGTTCTCCGAAATACGGACTCAAGAAAAACAACCACAGGCTTATTTTTAGATTTATCAAAAGCATTTGATTTCGTCCAGCACGATATTTTAATCAGGAAAATGGAAGCAATTGGCATACGGGGTCCAGCTATCGATTGGTTTTCCTCTTATCTACGTGACCGTTACCAAGCTGTTATGTTAAATAAAAAAATAGGGAGCGAAGTAGTATCATTTCAATCAGATTATATGCATAACCAATTTGGAGTCCCTCAGGGAAGTATTCTCGGACCAGTACTCTTTCTTCTATACATAAATGACATTACAGAAGTCACAAATCACAAGTGTGTTCTCTTCGCGGATGACATATCGATAATTTTGACATCAAATAGTAATAATTCTCAAACGGTACATGAGTCTGACATAAATAACACTCTTCTCAATATTATAAACTGGCTTGACATTAATAATTTACATATCAATTTAACCAAAACACAATATATACAATTCTATGAAAAATCCCCCATTGCATTAAATATAAATCACAATAACAAAACGATTTCTCCTACCCGAGAAGTAAAGTTTTTAGGTCTAAACGTAGATTTTAGATTGACATGGAAGAATCATATCAACATTGTATGCGAAAAAATTAATAGATTTTGCTACGTGCTAAGACGTCTCAGACATGTCGTAGATTTTAAAGTAGTGTTGTCAGTGTATCATGCCTATGTTGTCTCTGTGCTTAGATATGGCTTGGTATTTTGGGGCAATGGGACTGATGTAAATAGAGCTTTCATTGCGCAGAAAAAGTGTGTTCGCGCCATGTGTGGTGCTGCACCGCTGGACAGTTGCAGGCCATTATTCAAAACATTTAAGCTGTTGCCTCTTCCGTGTCTTTATATATTTGAGATAGGTTGTTTTGTTAAAAAACATATGTCACTTTTCGCAACAGCCAGCGATGCTCACCCTAGTTCTTGTAGAAATCCTAATCGCTTAGTTTTGAACTATCTACCTAAAACTGAGTATTTTAAACGTAACTGCGTCATGATGTGTGTAAAAATATATAATAAACTACCTTATGACATCAAATTACTTCCCATTAACCAATTTAAAACCAAATTATTTCAATGGCTGAATCTGTATAATTTTTATGACATGAAAGAATTCTATCAATGTATTAATAAGTAAAATGATAAATTTAATCTATAGTTTAAGCATTGTATTTAAGTTTTCGCTGTTTTCCGATATTACTTTATACATATTTGCACGCCATAGAATGGCAATACACTGTTACCACTTATATTTAACACCTCAAAGTAAGTGTATTAAGCGAATAAAGAATTATTGATTATTGATTGATTATTGAATGATTTGATACGTTTATGTGATGAATAAATCATACTTAAACCATGTCAAGATGAATTTTTGAATTTACCCTAATAAACGAAGACGATGAAGATGACCGAGGTGAAAATTAATATAGAAATAAAGTGCTGTCAAAGTTTTATATTTTTGTTAATTTCCAACATAAGAAGATGATGCTCTGATCAGCGTTAATGATAATAATTACTGATTAACATTGTGTTTTACGTCTTCTTAAGTATTTTGTACTTTTTTTACTTTGGGCAATTTCAATCGTGAAGACGGGTTTAAATTAGCCAATACGTGGAATACGATTGTAGAACTGTACAAACCGAAGCAAAGTCGCAATAAAGCAGGGGTGAAAAATGACGTTGTTAGTGTGTGTTTGCGTGACAACTCGCGAAATGAAGTCAAAAAGATCTAGGAGGAGGGTAGACCGATACGGTCTATGCAATTAGAACGAAATATTGGCAAAATATTATTTACAAATAATCGTGGTATGTACTCGTAAAATTCGTTAAATTATGTCTTCAAACCACGAGGAAAGCCTTAAATCACTTTGTACTTTGCTTTAAGTAAATTGATAATGTAAAAAAAATACTTAAATAGTAATTTTGATTTATTAACTGGTTAAAAATTGTAATAAGTTCATATGTAGGTACCTGTAGGTACTAAGGTTAAATGGATTTTATCACCCAAGTTTATATTAAGTTATGTAAATTACTATAAAGTTATCATAGTTACGACTCTCAACGTCCAGAAGGTACCTATTGATTTTACGACTCTCTCTATTTTATGTTAATGGTTTTTAAGCACAATAACAACGACTTATATCTAGTTACAACTCATTACAATGTCACAACTGAAATAATTAGGGGGTGTATGAACCAAGTTTCAAAAAATTATTGGTCGTAAATCCAAGCTAACTTCTAAACTAAGAGATTGAGAATAAAATAGGGTTATCCATTGCAAAAAACATATAGAATTAATAAAATATCGCTTAATAGGGTCAATATACCTATATTAAAAACAAAAAAGTTATTTGCCAAAAAGTTTTAAAAATTTTCTCTTTTGCTCGTCCTGAAAAGTAGGGTTTTGGTTTTTACGACCTTTCTACCCCGAGGTAGCAATATTATATACTAGCAGATACCCGCGGCTTCGCCCGCGTAAATTTTAGTTTTCCCTATTCTCAAGGGAACCATCGATTTTCCAGAATAAAAAGTAACCTTTGTGTTAATTTATAGCGAAATCTATCTCCATTTTAACTTTCAGTCAAAAATTTCAATAGTTGCAGCGTGAATGAGTATTTCTCCCGCTGGAATAGTGAAAAACAAATATTCACGCGGGAGAAATAACCATTGATTTTAATCCAGAATATAATCTATCTCTATTCCAAATCAGTTCAGTAATATTACGGCATGAAGGCATATTATCTATCACTATTATTATGGAAACCATGAAATTTTCCGGGATGAAAAGTAGCCTATGTATTAATCCAGGATAAAATCTATCTCCTTTCCGAATTTCAGTCATATCAGTTCAGTAAGTGCAGCGTCAAGTAGTATTTTTCGCGCGTGAATATCAATTTTTCAGTTTTCCCGCGAAAACCATGGATTTTTCCGGGATAAAAGGTAGCCTTTATATTAACCCAGGATATCATCTATCTCCATTCCAAATTTCAGCCAAATCGGTCTTGTACTTGCAGCGTGAAGATTTTTTTCCGCGTGAATTTCAGTTTTTAACTAATCCCACGGGAACCATGGATTTTCCCGGGATGAAAAGTAGCTTATGTGTTAATCCAAGATGCAATTTATCTCAATTCCAAATTTGAGCCAAATCGGTTCAGTAGTTTTGGCGTGAAGGAGTATTGAAGCTTGGTAAAATACGAACTTTGGAGCCCCGTTTCACCCCTTTAGGGGGGAATTTTGAAAAATCCTTTCTTAGTGCACCCCTAGACCTCATAAGGAACCTGTGTGCCAAATTTGAAGTCTCTAGACCCAGGGGTTTGGGCTGTGCGTTGATATGTCAGTGAATGAGTGAATGAGTCAGTCAGTATCTTCTTTTATATATTTAGATTATGAGCCGAGTAAAGAAAGTAGCAAAATATGTGAGGTACAATATCAAGTATCTACCTAAAGAGTAATACCTAGTTAGATTATGGTAATATTAGGTCCTTACATATGAAATTGGCGTTTTGTCGTACTGGCCACTTTGATCTCAAATATCTCTTCTTTGGTTAGAAATTCCAATTTCAAATTTATACTCATGCTTTTGTGTTTTGAAAATCGTAATTCATTTGTTTTTTTCTCTTTTGGTTTTTTTTTTGCGCCACTCTGTTTACAAAATGGAAAACTTGAAATATCGCGTTATTTACGAGTACGAGTTCCATCGTGGCACCAGTGCTGCAGAAACGGCTCGAAGGATTAATGATGTGTGCAGCGAGGGTGTCGCAAAAGAAAACACAGTGCGTTTTTGGTTCCAACGTTTTCGGTCTGGAAATTTCGACCTGCAGAACAAGCCCCGTGGACGGCCGGAGACCAAAGTTGACAATGAAGAATTGAAGGTTATTGTGGAAGCGGATCAATCGCAAACCACGTCCGAGCTAGCTGCAGGCTGCGGTGTTAGTGATAAAACTGTTTTAGTTCACTTGAAGCAAATTGGGAATGTGAAAAAGCTTGAAAGGTGGGCACCTCATGAATTGAGTGCAGCAAACCGACAAACGCGCGTAGACTGCTGTGTTACATTACTCAACCGGCACAGTAATGAAGGGATTTTAAATCGGTTCACTACCTGTGATGAAAAATGGATCCTGTATGATACTCGGAAACGCTCATCGCAATGGTTGAACCCTGGCGAACCAGCCAAATCCTGCCCCAAACGAAAATTGACTCAAAAAAAATTACTTGTGAGCGTTTGGTGGACTAGCGACGGCGTCGTTCACTACAGCTTTCTTAAATCTGGCCAGAAGATTACGGCGGATATATATTGTCAGCAACTGCAATCCATGATGGAGAAGCTAGCTGCTAAACAACCGAGGCTGGTCAATCGTTCTAGGCCACTGCTGCCTTAGGACAACGCTAGACCACACACTGCACAACAGACGGCTACCAAATTAGAGGAGCTTCAATTGGAATGCCTTAGACATCCACCTTACTCCCCGGACCTTGCTCCAACAGATTACCATTTTTTTCGAAATTTGGATAACTTCTTACAAGGGAAAAAATTTAACTCCGATGAGGCAGTCCAAAGCGCTTTCAAAGATTTTATTGATTCCCGTCCGAATGGCTTTTTCAGTAAAGGGATCAATGAACTACCTATAAGGTGGCAAAAGTGCATAGATAGCAATGGTACATACTTTGATTAAATATTTATATTATATTAAAAAAAAAACGACTTTATGTTCCTCCCATACAAAACGCCAATTTCATATGTAAGGACCTAATATTTATTTGCTAAAATTGAACTACCGCACCACGTTATACGCGCACACGCGCGTTTGCTATTTTCAACTCTATTGCGTACGGGTAATGTTGTGTATTAGACTAAATATTTTTTGTACATATTGTAATACAGATTTTGGACTTTCGAGTGACGGTTAAAATTTATTGCCTATCCCGAGTCTGATGATAAACGTCGTAACTGTTATGTGTTTAGCAATCAAAATTAAGCCTTACCTGCTTCACTTTAAGGTTTATAATAACCCGAAGTTTTTGCTAGTATAAACCTATTTCTAATAGAAATCCGTGTTGTGGGTAAATGCAACCATTTTTGCGTTGATTTTTAGGGTTCCGTAGCCGAATGGCAAAAAACGGCACCCTTATAAATTCGTCATGTCTGTCTGTCCGTCTGTCCGTCTGTCCGTCCGTATGTCACAGCCACTTTTTTCCGAAACTATATAAGAGCTATACTGTTGAAACTTGGTAAGTAGATGTATTCTGTGAACCGCATTAAGGTTTTCACACAAATTTTTAAAAAAGTAATAAATTTTGGGGGTGCCCCATACTTAGAACTGAAACTCAAAAAATTTTTTTTCATCAAACCCATATGTGTGGGGTATCTATGGATAGGTCTTCAAAAATGATACTAAGGTTTCTTATATCATTTTTTTCTAAAATGAATAGCTTGCGCGAGAGACACTTCCAAAGTGGTAAAATGTGTGTCCCCCCCCCTGTAACTTCTAAAATAAGAGTATGATAAAACTAAAAAAAATATATGATGTACATTACCATGCAAACTTCCACCGAAAATTGGTTTGAACGAGATCTAATAAGTAGTTTTTTGATATTTACAATAAAACCTCTAAAAACAAAGTTAGTTTTGCGGTTCGATAAGAAAAGTGGTTTTTATGGTTTTATTCCTCCGGTTGAAGTACGGAACCCTCAGTGCGCGAGTCCGACTCGCACTTGACAGGTTTTTTTTTCTTCAGCGGGTGTCAGATTGCTTGCGGGATAAATATATATATATTATGTATATATAAGTATATATACTATATATACATATATACTTAATATACATAAACTAGCTGACCCGGCAAACGTTGAATTGCCATTAGGAATATAAAAAAAACATAACATCCTGCTCTCAAACCTACCGATCATACACTGAAAACTTCATAACAATCAGTCGAGCCGTTTCGGAGGAGTTTGGTAACAAAATTGGCGAGAGAATTTTAAATATTAGAGAATATAATATTATACATATAATACCTATACTGCGAAAAACACCCAGACACTGGAAAATATTCCTGCTTATCACACAAACCTTTGCCAATAGTGGGAATCAAGCCCACGACCGACCGACGTCGCAACGGCAGGTTCGCTACCGCTACGCGATTCGGTAGCCAAAATAATAGATATCAATATTATAGTATAAGTAGATAGGTATAAACATTTCAATCCACGACGACGCGCCCCACTCCGACAAACTTCATACGAATCGAATGAAACATTAGCTATTTTCACAAAATGGGGCGCGTCTTCGTGGAGTGAAATGTCTATAGGTAGGTAATTACTTGTTAGATACTTACCTACTTAGTACCAAGGTAGATAAGGTGGATGTAATCACGAGCTCCTTGGTTCGATCCCTGGGTCGGGCAATAACTAGTTTTTTTTTTTGTTTTTTATCAAGAAAATTTTAGTACCAGCTCGGAGTTGATTGATCTCTCTCCGAAAATCTGATATTGTGGACTATAAATGATATCTCCGAGTATTGATATACGCCATCTATGTCCTCTTTTACGCTAACAATTGGTAGAAAACGTAAGAACCACAGATCCTGGATTGAAACCATAGCGTCTATGTGTGGGTGCTCGTCGTGTCCCTACGCTGGTAGAGATGACAGATTTTTATATTTGAACTAGATAACGAAATGGTTACGTTTTAGTTTAAAATAATGATGTGATAAAATAAAAGGCAACGTTGTACTTCCGCAAAACACATATTATTAAAAATAGTTCATTACGATTGGAGTAAATGATTAAAAACTGTAACTATCTTAAATAGCGCCATCTAGCGGCAATCCTTCCTCGGAGAAACCGTTGCATTCACGTTAAAGCTTTCGTGGAAAATCCTTGTAAAATCATCATACAATAATTGACAATATTATGCCGTCTTTATACGTCATCAACATTCAACTTTGGATGCGAACTTATTACTAAAATTCAAATTTTAGTTCGGTTTTTGTATACCTAGGTCTTTCAAAAATAGTAGTAATTTATACATCGTAATTCGTAGGCAATGAGTTTTGCGAGCATAACATTAAACCATTACATTCTACATGCTGCTCATTTCATTTACTACTAGTAGGTATGCATTTACTTCATATTGGTTTGCAACAGTTCCAAATCTGGGAAACTGCAAAGATGCTCTTTCGGGAACCAATAATCGTGTGTCGTTTCGTTGTTGTAACAAAGTCCTTCGAAACGGCTTGACCGATTTTTATGAAATTGTTTGTGTATGCTCGGAAGATGAATAGGAGGTACCTAAACTCCGATCACTCGTGATCTATTTTTCATATCCCTTAGCGAGAAAGAATTTTTATGGCAAAAAAACGTTTATTAGATTCAGCTAATCCTATACCTTTAAACGAGCAATTCTTGTATATATACGTATATAGGTATATTTCTATATAATCTGAATCTCGGGAACGGTTCGAACGATTTTCATGAAATTTAGTAGGTATACAAGGGGTTTTGGGGACGATAAATTGATCTAGCTAGGATTCATTTTTAGAAAATGTCGTATTTACCAAAAAATAAATTTATACCTGACATCTATTGGCTCTAAAGTAAAACTATTACAGTAAACTCCTGCTGCCATCTATTGGTAAGTAGCTGTAATACTACCGAGCAAAGCTCGGTCACTCAACTAGTTATTATTTAATTTTGAACATCAGAACCGTGTCATAAGTGTAGGTATTTCCCAAAGTTTTACTTGCGAGTTTGACATTTGGCAAACCCGTGTCCCGAGGGACCTTGGGGCGAGACTCGGGGGCACAAAAAGAGAATTATTAATGGCCGCCTTGAGCTAAGGGAACTAGTTTGTGCGGAAACTAGTACAAGATTGTAGCCAAAGTAGATTTATACTTACCCTAGTATCTATACATTCCTGCTGTAGAGAGGTATAAAATAGTAGTAAGTAACCGATGTATTTAGGGTCCTGTCGGAAAATATACGATTGTGACGGATGGATAGAGAGATAGAGGTTCCATTTTTACTATTTTGGTACGGAACTCTAAAAAATAGGTAAAGTGCAAATCTGAAGAAACAAAGAATGCGATAGCCGTTAAGGGGATTCATTGAATTTATTTTTGTCTTTCTCACTCTCACGGATACATTGGTAGGTGCGACATGCAGCGTCGCGGAAGAATATAACAGAAAAACGACCTTTTACCTAATTAGGTACTCAAAAACTAAACCAGTTATCAAAAATCGGTTCTCAGCGTTTTTGAATATTGTTATTACCGACACAATAAAACAAAAATTACAATTACATCAGTTGCAGTTTCCGATATATAACAGGAAAACTGAGATTTTGGTGCAACTTTTGGGAGAACTTTCTATCGAGAAAATTTTATCCAATCGTGTTTCTGCTTCTTAGCGATTTTAGATAAAAGACCCAAAATACATGACGTTTAAATTTGAGAGTAATTGTCTTTATAGTTTTTACGTAAAACTTCACTCAAAATCACCTAAATACGGCTTGTAGGCCGTTAACTTATAATCTGTAGCCTTAGCCATATTTAGGTAGTTTCTGCGATCGTCGCCTAAACCTGCCGATTTCTCGTTCCATGTATGAGTATAGGTACCTAAATGGATTTAAAAAAATTAGAAAGACAAATCCGATTGACAAAATTAATTCCTATACTTAGGTACTTACTTAAGTCAATTATACTAAAATTATAAAATCCCGAAATGGTGCGTGCTGGAAATCGCACTCAAACTTTCCTCGCCATAATATACTTCATACTTCAGCATTTCGCAATAATTGAGCCTAAGGACGCTATCAAACGTTGGCTTGGTCTGTGTCTACTTACTTAAGTTATAGTCCAGCCATAAGTTCTGTTACAAATGAAAATGCTTTTTTTTAAATGAAGTAATGTAATATTAATAAAATTTATAGCTACAAATTTATTAAAGTCTCAGCAATAAATAAAAAAAATTCTATTCGAAATGGCCACCTTTGGCTTTTATACAGGCCTTTATCTAATCTGTTTGGCCACGAATCTATGGATTTACGCACGGTTTCCAAGGGAAATTTTGCAACTGCTTGCTCCAAAGATTTTTTAAGAGACTCAATGTCGCCGTGTCGTTTAGAGCAGGCCATGTCCTCTAAAACTGACCATAATTTGAAGTCTAAAGGGTTGAGGTCTGGGCTAGATGAGGGCCAGTCTTCAGCTCTTATAAAGTCCGGTTTCAAGCCAGGCTTGGGTAGTTCGTGCCTTGTGACCAGGTGCAGAGTCCTGTTGGAAAGTCCACGGTATATTTTTAAAAAGAGTATTGCTGAGAGGTTTCACAACATGATCCAAGACTGTATCTTGATATACTTTAGCTGAAGTTTTTACTCCTTTTTCACAAAAATGCAGTTTTGTGACTCCTTGATAAGACACGCCCCACCAAACCATCACTGACGCAGGATGATGACCACGTTGTGCCTTCCCGACCACTTGAGCAGCTTCTTTAGAACTGTGAGCATACACTTTATCATTTTGCTTATTGTAGTGTTCTTCAATCGTGAAAATTTTTTCATCGGTAAAGAGGATATTTCTGTGCCTTTCACCTGCGTATCGCGACAGAAGGCGTTTTGATCGTTCCACTCTCTTTAATTGTAAAGATTGATTTAGGGCATGACCTAAGCACCGAGCTTCAGGTCTTGTTTTATAATACGCGACAGAGTCCTAGCGGGAATCTTCATTTCTCGCGATAAGATTTTTTGCTTCCTAATGGGGTTTCGACGAATTCTGGCTTTAACAGCATTAACAGCCTTTGTAGTTCTAACAGCACGCGGCCGCCCCGATCTTTTCTGGTCTTCGACAGACGAAGTGTTGTTGTATCTGTTGATTGTACGATATACGAACATACGGCTGATACTTACCAAGCTTTTGAAGTGTCTGGAATATGACCGACGGCTCCATACCCACTTTGTGCAAGGCGATCACTGCAATTCTATTTTCTTTAACACCCCATTCCATATTGTAATTTGATAATGAACACAAAAAAGTATGTGAAATGGCGCGAAATCGAAAGAAGTTTTTAAAATAATCATCATCATCAACGGCGCTACAGCCCTTTGTGGGCCCGGGCCTGCTCCAAAAGATTCCTCCATCGGTCTCTGTCCATTGCATTCGTTTCCCATCTTTTTATTCCTACGGCTTTTACATCCTGCTTCACTCCGTCCAGCCAACGAAGCTTTGGCCGACCAACATTTCGACGGCCGTCTGGGTGTGAGATCAGTAGTTTTTTTGGTGGCCTCTGGTCACTCATGCGACCAGATCATTTTAAAATAATATACGTGTTAATTAATATTGTATTCAAAATAATTAAAAAGCTGAAAAAAAGGAAAGTTTTAATGTAACCACAGACCACGGAAGCTCTTTCCCTGATCTGTGAATGTAACAGTATTTATGGCCAGACTAGGTATTTTGTTGTACGTGATTTTAACCCACTTCAAAGCGATTGAAACTTCGTACACTTATCAAGGACCGATGACAATATAAAACTAGTAGATATTAGTACTACTTTGTTGTAGTTTGGACGTTTGTCACTCAATCCCAACACAACCACTAATGATTTCACAGAAAGAATATAAAGTTATTCCTTGCTCTGTGAATGATTTGGCTGAGAATAATGACAGCTTAGGTATATCCAGGATTAACACATAGTTAAGCTTCTTTTTATTGCGGAAAACTCTACGGTTCCCGTGGGTTTTCCGTGTTTTTAGATTTTCAAACTAAGTATTATGATTACTATAATAAGAAATTATAGAAATGCGGGAGTTTTGTTCGACAGTTTGACATTCTGCCAAAGGGACCTTCCCGAGGGACTCCTAGAGTGGGGCTTCACATTAGCGCTCGTGATAACAAAAGAAGAATAATTAATGGTTTATAAGCACTCCCTTGTACTTTGTGCGGAAACTGGGTAAAAGCTTTCGAACTTGTTACAAAATGTTGTTATTAAGAGCGAAGATTTGAACCGATTTTATTAACAAACCTAACTTTCGATTTGTTAATAAAATCGGTTCAAATCTTTCAAGCCTTAAAAAGTGTTTATTTTTGATATTTAAGTAAGTAGTTAGTAGGTACTATCTATGCATTTCTGCTCATTTGCCGATTATAATTGGACAGAAACACCTGATACTATTTTAGTGGTAGGTATAGTTGTGTAGAGTTAAGGTTTTCATTGATAATTTAAACCACTTAGATATAACGTACCTAAATAAAACACTATATTATGTTCATTAGCTGAACACACAAATAACATTTACTTATTACGATACAATTTGAATTACCTAGTTGACGTAATATTTATTGTTTTCTTCATTCTTTTTGACTTTTATTTTGTAACATTGCATGCCGTAAGGCTGAATTTGTGATCTGTTGTATTTGTGACATTTGTACCCAAATTCGCAAATAAAGATAATTGAATTGAATTGAATTGAATATTTTTGCAGATGAGCGTGGCAAGTATTATACCTACCTATAGCTTTCCTCGACAAAAATATGGATTACCAAGCCACAGTAGGTATCAAACACTACAATAATGTTTCAATTCGTGAGATTAGCGCGTTCAAACAAACAAACTCTTCACCTTTAATATAATATTGAGTAGAAATGTTTTACTAACTGTGCTATACTTAGCTATAGGAGATAGGTATATTAAGTAGGTCATAGGTATCTGAAGCGCTCTCGAAAAAATGTTATCCCCGAAAACTTACTTGAATAAAGTTCGCGTATAATTCTATTACGTCCCTGAGGCAGAATCGATAAAACAAACCACATTTTATTGATAGGTAGCTGACGCCAGGAAAACTTTTGATAGTATGGCACGATAGTCGATACCTATTATAAAATTATTGTAAATCAATTACTTACTTAATTACTTAATCAGGCTATTGATATCCACTGCTGGACATAGGCCTTTCCGAGAGCGCGCCACCACACACGGTCCTCCGCCTTCCTCATCCACCCGCTACCAGCGACCTTCTTTAGGTCATCGGTCCAGCGGGCAGGAGGTCGTATCAAAGCTCGGAGGTCGTATCAGAGGTGTACCTACCAAATCAATTACTTGTGGCAAGCTAATGGCAAAAACTAATTTTTAAAACATTTGCTCAAAAAGTAGACCGTTGCGTGTGTTTAGAGTGCGGAAAAATATTGTTTTCTTTTCTTCCTTACCATCCAAATGAATGAAGGAGGTTTTTAATCATAGATAAAGTTTTCAATTTATTTGTCCGCCTGACCACGACAGAAATGGATTTTCATACAACTTTTGCCAAGCTCTGCTTGCTTATATTGCTTGCTTTATAGCAATTTCGATTTATCCCGAAGAAGGTTGTCAAAATAATGCTCAAAAGACATGACCGAAACTTGTATGGAGCTGTGCCTTATATATTCATGGCCATCGATAAGCAGTACGTCATATTAAAGCTTATAATTATGTATTTACAATAGTTGTTTTATAAAACATGCGAGAGACATGCTAAAAATCATTGCTATTAATAACATTCAGGCGCATTTTTTTGCAAATTGTTTTTCTGATTTTGTGTCTCTCGCATGTTTTCTGATCATAAAACTTAAACGATTATAAAGACGTCATTATAAGCTTTAATATGACATACTGTTTGTATGAACATTTTTTTCCGAGGGCAGAATCCGGCCATGTCATTTCCAAGCATGTTTGAGAAAAAGTGCATTGTAATTTGTAGTACAGTATAGCCCTATGGGTTGACTGTAAGTAGTACAAGTCTATAAGGCTATGACGTCGAAGCTCTTTAAGGCCATTGGGTGTGCTCTCGAATGTGTCATACTGGCACTGGCAGGCTGCCCGACTTCTCCCGCATCGTTGCGAAACTACAGATCGATGCACCGGCTTACACTTTATAGCCTTTATACATAGGTACAAGCAGCTCGTACGTCTTTCTAGAAAAGCCTTCTTTCGTGGGAGGGATTTGTTACGTATGCTGTACTATACACATACCTTTTTTTCTTTTTTTCCGAAGGTGGGGAATAATCCTCATGGAGGGGGGTCCCTAGCAATGATGTACCCGCGCCACCGTAAGGCTTACTAGTTACCACTAACTGACACTCTTCTTTATTCACTGTACTTACCTTCATCTAACTCCTTTATTTTTATAATTTCTGCCAAATATACCTATCTGCTTAATTACTTACCCAATTTTGTTTTACACAACCAACCTTTCATCATTATTGAGTAATGAGGTTTTGACGATGCCACTCTTTGGCACCGTGGTGCACGCTCAAATTCGTGTGTAGTCGGGGCTTCGATTCCCGCCGCGGTCTTCTTTAGAATGTTTTTTTCCCTGTAGGAGGAAAATCTCATGGATGCCATATGACATGCCCGACTTCGCTGAGAGAGGTGGTATACCCAGCGACCTACGGATTAAAAACCTCCTACACTCTCTGGCCACCCTTCCTGGAACCGAACGAGGCATTACTTCAGCATTCTTAAGAATGTTGAAATTTGTAAATTAGTTCAGGTCTGCTCTGGTGGGAGGCTTTAGTCGTGGTTATATTTACATAACCACCCTAGCTGTAAAGACGTACCTTCAAACTATTTAAGAGTAGGTAGCGTGTTGAATCCATGCAATTTTTAGCCTCTAACTGTAATATCCCCTCGTCCTAGGTATGAAACACAACCTGGCGTACCCACATCGAATCCAGGATATCCCGTTTCAACCACGGCGTACTACTGCAGGGAGGTCCTCGTAAACCTCATAGCTTCGTATGTTTAATTAATTTGTCACTGTTACTTCAATGGCTGTTCAAATCAATCATCATCAATAACAGGTGGTGAAGCTCCCAGTTTGACTATAGGACAGAGCTTTCCAAACTTCGGCAATACGGTAGTTTACACGTTAGTTCATGATCTGTTAAAATTTATTAAATTAAATGTAAAACTATACTTTAAGTCTGTCAAAAAGTCATGAAATAAAAAAGTAAAACGCATTTGTAAAATCGGAGTAAAGTACATTTTTAGTGGATATTCAAATAATAATCAAAAATTAAACTAATATTATATGCTGTATTGACATACTTTTTAATCAGTCATATCAGGCAGAGAAAAATTCTTTTTTCCGTGAATTAATTTCATGACTTTTTTGACGTATAGGTAAACGTAATTAAATTAAAATAACTAAACCTAAGAATTAAAATACCGATCAATATTTTGTCCCCTAGGTAGTACATAGTTATTCAATGTAGTTTACTCATTTTTTATTGCTTGATTGTAATAGTAGGTAAGAAATAAAGTTAAATTAGTAAAGTTGAATCAGCTTACCCTATCATACGAGTACAAATTTTAGGTACAACAAAATGATTCAATTATTGATTCGTTGTTATACGTGTAGGTACTTTAACAAGCAGTGGTGTAGACGGTAGAGCGTAGACAACATCAATAGAGGATTGGTTCGACGCTATAGAATACGCATAAGGCGCCTCACGTTCAGTACAGCCTCAATAATAAAGCAGTTAGGGCCGCCGCAGACCCCCGACTGCGAGTTTTAGGATTTTTGCTTTCTATGGGTCCGTTGCAGCAGCTACGTCCATAGATTATAATATAATATGTGCTTCGTGTCTTCACGCATATTGCCACTGCAGATTTGCGCATGTTTTACGCTAAACGTCGGTGACTTCTCATTTCTGATATTTTGATCGCTTCGAATACGGAACGGATTTCTTCATACATCTGCAGCACCTCGGTGATCTACAGACTACAGTACAAGCCAATCGGATACATTGTGAAGTATGTTTTTGGCGACTGAACGCGATCTTGGAAGCGAATCCTTCAAAAACCTCAAAAACCTGTATACGTCTTTTTAAACTGGGGGGCTATATACACAACGTTTTCACACACTGAGGGATGTGAAATAAGAATAAGAAAAAATAAAATGAACACTGAACAATTTACCTCACCTACATCTATTGCTATTATTCGTTTAGAGTGTACAATTGAATGTATACTTAGGTTTACTTTAGGTTTACTCTAGGTTCACTTTAGGTTTACTTAGGTTCACTTAGGTTTACTTTTGGTTCACTCTAGTTTTACTCAAGGTTTAGTTTAAGTTTTCTTAAGGTTTACTTTTAGGTTTGTATCTCGTGTATGTTCGTTCGCTTCGTCAATGAGTCTTTATGCGTTCTCTGTGTTTTTTTTGTTCTAGATATTTATTTCATTTATTTTATTTTATATCACACTAGCTGACCCGGCCACGCGTTGCTGTGGCTAAAGTTTTTGTTATATTAATAAATTAAAATTGCGACTATAATTTGAGATTTAAACTATCCTATCTCTCAAGTTGGACCAAATGACAGATATTCACGAAGTTTGAACTAAATCGGTTCAGTAGTTTAGGAGTCCATCCCGGACAAACATCGTGACACGAGATTTATATATATTAAGATTAGTACGGCAGAGCCGCTTTCACTAAAATGACATAATTATTTTATTTACAGTCTAAACAATGAAATGATATGATATGATAAGTATAACCAAGACAAGTTCGTACGGATCGTCTGGACGGACGGCTCTGTAACGTCCGCCGCGCATGCAAATATCTGGAACGTTCTAGACACCGTCTAACTGCAGCGCGCTGGAAACACACGGGGTCTTGTCGGTAAACAAACGTTATGGGTTTTGAGTTAATTTAAGAGTTTAATTTTGATAGGTTTTATTGAGCCGTAAATATTCGTAGCCATATAAATAAATAAGCATTAAGTTCTGGCAGACAGTAGACTTTCGGCAAGATGTCGTCATAGAAGTTATTTTCTTTTTATTTATTAGCCACGCAAATCAGAGAATAAGTTTATAGGCAGTATACCTACAACTTATTTACTTCTACCTACCCGAAGATAAGTATACTTAAGAGCGTCGTCGGTCTTGCACACAGTCCTCTTGTAAAAATCCTCTTTTCCTTGCACATCGATGACCCATCTGGGTTACTACTGAATAGACGAGCGGAGGACGCGGTCTTCTGAAGTGGGAGCGAAAACTTATCGGCAAACATTCTGCGAACGGGTTGTATGAATAAATTTACAATACAACAATTCTCTTCATATAAGGAAATGAACCCGTATTACGCCATGTTTAATGACCCGATTTGGCTTGCTATTGACAATCTCGGGTGTGGACTGTGGACTGTACAGTCATATATCCCGCAGATCGCAATACTCCGCGAACTGGCACATTTGTGTGTTATATCGGAAAGTAATATTAACGGTCGCGTTGGTTTATTAAGACTATAAATATAATCCAAAGACACATTTCGTGCTCAGCCGTACAGAACAGCTCCTTGTAAACTATAACGTCTATTGTTTACAAGGAGATCGGTTCTCTACAGGACCCGGCGAGCACGCGGAAAAATGACACCAGTTTACTAAGTACAATTTCCACCTTGCGGCGTATTAGCGGAAATTTTGACAAAATATAGCTCTACTTTTTTCTTGTATGAAGAAGGTTGACGTAAAATGTTCCAATGGGCACATCCTCAGGTTCATATCGGTGTTTTAGATATACTCGTATTTCATGAAATTCTATATGAGTGTTTATGTCGAGATATAGGTTCCTCTGAAATAAAGACTCAAAGAGGTTTGATTATAAAGAGGGTTTTCTGAAATTGCGTTCACTAACTGGTAACATGACGAATCATTTCTGGGACAAAGCTTTTCTGGAATTCGCTCAAAGTGAAGGAAATTAAAAAAATGTATGGGAATAACATATCCGATCGCTAAATTAATCACGTGACTTGCACGCCGACAATTGTCATTCTCATATTTAGGGTACATTTTTTGAATTTCGTTCTATTGGAGCGAATGGAATCGAAATATGAACTGCGTCATAATATGGCTACGGCTGTTGGTATCTCACGTCAATATCTATAAAATAACTAGCTGATCTGAAAAATTTTGTTTTTCCAATAATATTTCTCTACCTACGTTACGCCCCAAACCTACCAAATATGCACAAAAATAACTTACATACAAAAGTTGCATACGGTTGTACGGTTGTAACGTAAAAAATACCAATTTATACTTCCTTTTTAATATCGGTTAAAAAGCAAAGAGCCGACACAATAAAAACCACAGTAAAACGACAGCCCGACATCATTAAATTGTCTTTTCAACTGGGAAAGCTACTTACAACTCATAAATTAAATTCGCCCGTGACCCGTGTAAATGAACATGGCAGAATGTCCGCCTGTAAACAGGATCGTGTGGTGGCCACTTAACGCGCGATAAATTAACATGGCGGCCTGAAGGGATGGCACCGATCTCATAAAGAAAATATTATCAACAGTGAAATTTTCACTGTTCGGGTAGGCAATTCACGTAATGCATCGGCTATATTTCGTGAAGTGAAATGTTTAAAAAGGTCATGGCTTGTACGTATAAAAGCACTAAGCAGACGTAATTGAAACCAAAACATTTTTTTGCGAACACTAGCAACATAGAGCGCAAAATTGAATGTGAATATAAATTTACTTTTCGAGATAAATTTTACGGATTCTATCTCCTATGTTGAAATACATTCAATTTTACACTCTTATAGTCTGTCAAAAAAGCAAAAAGTTGATTAATCAAAAGTCAGAGTTAAAATTTATTCAATTAAATGTAAACTATATTTAAAGTCTGTCAAAAGTCATGAAATAAAAAAGTAAAACGCATTTATAAAATCCGAGTTAAGTACATTTTTAATGGTAGTCAAGTAATCAAAAATTATACTAATAATTCTTTTTAATAATCTGTATTTACATAATTTTAATCAGTCATATCAGGCAGAGAAAAATTATTGTTTCCGTGAATTAATTTCATGACTTTTGGCGGACTATAACCAACAGACGTAAATTTAATTATTTATTTTATTTCTTGATTCACATCAGTCAGTGTGTGAAAACGTTACGTGAATCGTCCCCATGAGTCCCCCGTGAGTACGTATTTTTGAAGTAAAAATTTCTTTATAATTAATTGATAGTTATTTTAAACTTTTATCTGTTTTCAAAAGTTTTCCTATCTGTGATACGGTCTGTAATTTTTAGATAAAGTAGTGTATTAGATAGCACACAGAGAAGAATACATAGTCGAGTAGTACATGTCACATGAGTAGATTTCTATCTATGTTTCATAAAATAAAACAAACATTTTCTGAAGTGCTCGTATTCCTTTCAGCTTCAGGAATCAGGCACGTATATTAATAAAAACAAAACAGTCAGTAAAACATGGTATACCTTTTCTCCAACTTGCTCATAAATCGCTTCCTAAAAAAAGATCGCGGCAAATTGACAACGAATTTAATTTGCAAGAATATTACAATCAAGTAATAACAACGTATATTAATAAAAACGAAACAGTCAATATAAAGTATGTGTTTTCTCCAACTTGCTCGTAAATCGCTTCTTAGAAAAAGATCGCTGCAAATTGACAACGAATGTAATTTGCAAGAATATTACAATCGTGTATTATATTAGAAGCGAATGGTGATTTATCTAAACGTTTTTATTGATAACACGTTTTAATAAATAAAAAATTTCATACTTAAAAAAACAATGGATTCATTTTTCAACCGGAGTTTTGAAGGAGGCGTTTTCTCTCTCCCCACGATTTCACATTGTGAAGTCAACATCTCCTGCGGATGTCCCGATGTTGGGACGAAACGAGCGTTAAAGAAAGTGTTGGAAGAATTGTGTGTGGTAACTGGTATTTCATGTGGGTTGGGTACCTGCATATTGAACTATGTAGATTATTTTCAAGTAGCGGATTATAGCAAAACAAATTAATTGGTCCCGCTAGTTATGAATTTCCGCAAAATTACGACTGCTTTCATTCAATATCCATTCGTAGATATTGTAATTGGGGGGCTCGCCAAGCAACCTCCACGAGTGCCCGAGTGCTACGGTGCCCCTCTGTAGCGCACGGGCCGGTGCTCCCATGGTAACGTCGGTTGATAACCGACGGCGAATAGCTTGGCCCGGCGGATAGGTGACGTTTCTTCGCGTGTCCCTCTGAGTCCCAGCAGAGGGCTCAGTGTCGAAAAACACCAACCCCGGAGGAGGAACAAAACCTCATTAAAAAATTACAGGCGGGGGCGGAAACGCCCACAAGTCCCTTCGGGGCACTACGAGGAAGACAACCTCGTAAAAAATTCACCGAAGTGGGCGGGAACGCTCGTCGAGAGGGATATTTACGGCGGCACATCCCTCTCGCAGGTGACGCGCCGGTTGCTGGGGTGCGAACACCTTCCTTCGGCGACCGGTGCCGGCCTGCGGGTGACGTACGTAGGGGTTCTGGCGTCCGTCACCCGAATTCCACCGACAGGCCGAGGTGGTGGCGCGACCTGTTCGGGACGCGCCTCCCAGGAGGGTCGGCAGCGGCCAGGCTGCCGGCAGCAGCGGCGGGACCTGCCGCTTCGGTGGCGGGTCGAGGCCTGGCGGGAGCGCGGTGAATACGCAAGTGAATCCCGTACTCCCGCCAACGAGGTCCGTCGTGGCAAAGCACAGGTTTTAGTGGGTGCAAGCCCCACATAACCCCTCCGTGTCCGGAGGGGTATGCGTCAGGCATTTCCTGTAAGTAAAAAAAAAAAAGATATTGTAATTGGCCGCGATCAAAGACAATATGCTATTTTTCAGCAATAAATTGAGAAATCTCATAGTCATTAATTGGATTATCGATTGGGAGAGCTTAATTAAATTCATCTGCGGAAATGCACATGACAGTAAGTCCGGTTGTTGGACATGACCGTGTGGCGGCCGCTTAACGTGCTATTAATTCAGAGGGATGTTCCAGGGATGTCACAAATCAAATATAATAAATTGTGTACCTATATAGGAACCGTTTATTGCAACCGGTTTGGGAATAATAATAATTCTTTATTGTCAGGCAATAAACCCATATAAATTACAGAAAAAGACTACAACTACAAGAACTACAATACATATAAATAAATTACAACAAAGTAAGGAATAGTAAAAAAATAATAAATATGATGTTATGTCTTATACCTCTATAAACGAGGGACTTCTTTGTTACCGAACCGATGCAGGGAAGACCAATATTATCTGGCAAAAGGATTGCTTGGGTCGTCACCTACCGCGGCGAGAATGGTGTTGGTACTCTGTCTCAATGTTCCCCAGAAGGAGGCTGTTCTTGCTCGAAGGATGGCATAGAAGTCAGGGACCCTAGCATCGGCAAACATAGATTTGGCGCTGCAAAAACGAAAAAAAAAAGTAAACGATCACATTAAACTAGCTAGGTTTCCAATTTCTATCTCAGGTTGTATATTTAAATCATCTTCGGAAATAAAAATGCGATGATAATAAAGCTGAAAACAATCTCGTAACAAATAAATACCTAGTTTTATTATTGTCAATAGATAAGTTGACTGTCTATAGATAAAAAGTAGCTATATGTCTCCTTGTCCCTGTGACAGCGATTGTAAGTGGGATAAATCGAAGTAGCTCGGAAAACTCTTCCGGAGTTTATGGATGTTGTTTGAATAAGAGAACATCCCTACGTAACAACAATGTACAGTCACGTAATGAAAAGGTTCGTCAATTTTTAAAGTGATTCGTTTGCACTAGTCGATGGTTTTAGTATGTTGACATTATGGGCTCTAGCAGTACTAGTGCAAGGGAAACACTAAGGTGCGACACTAAGGTGGCGAATCTTTTCATTCCGCGACTGTACATATAAATAGAAAAGATAGAATTTTTCTAAATTCTAAAAACTACCCAGTTAGTTGTAACACGTTTCGTTCGTTTCTTCGTTTCAGCCGACGGACGTCAACTGCTGGACAAAGGTCTCCTGCAATGATTTCCCGTCCGCACGGTTCTGCGCCACTTGTATCCAGTGCCTTACCGCGATTCTCTCAATGTCGTCAGTCCATCTGGTCGGAGGTCTGCCAACACTGCACTTTCCCGTGCGGGGTCGCCATTCCACTTTGGGTCCTCAACGTCCGTCGGTTCTACGAGCTATGTGCCCCGCAAATTGCCACTTCAGCTTCGCAATACGTTGAGCTATGTCGGTGACTCTGGTCCGTCTACGGATCTCCTCATTTCTGATTTGATCACGTTTAAGATGTTCATTATAAACTTTCCTAAAGATTTCACTTTAAATAAAGGGAATACTAAAAAAATCGTAAATTTGCCTTATTTAAGAATTTTCACTATGCTCCTATTTTGTAGAAATAAGGCAATTCTTCAAGGACCACTGTTGTGATTTTGATGAAAATTGTACCTACGCGACGACGAAATGATAACACCTTAACCAAAAGCTTTAATCATTTTTGTGGTCTTTGATAAATTATTCTTCAAGCGCGAGTCCGCCTCGCACTTGGCCGTTTTTTTAATACTCATAACCTTCGTCCCACTGGTGATGGATATCTCAGAGCGATGAGAGATGTAATCCCCCTATCACCAATACGCGTTGTAAGTAGGTACTCGTAGTTCCTTATTTATGGGACGGGAGAGGGTTAAAATAAATGTAAGTTCTTAGGAGCGTCGGATAAGGGTTAATTGTAAAGTTAATGACCTCCCGGCGAGGGGACACAAAAGGACGGACAAAGGCGGTGGCGGTCTAGATTCCTGGGCCTTTGTGCCCCACGTGACTCTATCTAGCCTTTTCACTATTATAGCCTTTCTTTGCTGCCTTGTTTAATATATTGAGATAGATGCCTGTGGGGCTTTGCTTTCTTATTTCCCGAGACAACAATAGAAGTTTATGAAACTGCTTCAATATAGGGGGTTTTTAGAACCACAGGCGATTTTTTTAAAATAGTTTAATGCGAATGTATTAAAACAAAATTGCGAGAATTTATTGTGATTCAAAACGCCAAAGAATCAGCTAAGATCAGCTTAGAGCTTATTAGTATTATTGAAATCAAATTATTAATGTCACAGTACCATCTGGGTAAAATCTAGATCAGAAGTTTTGAGCGACATGGTAATAATATCGACATTATGTAACAAATGAGTAACAAATGTCATTTGTAAATAGGATTAAGAAACCTTTCGAATATAGTTTCTGAAGTTAAGGGTGCAGAGGGTTAATAAAGTCAGCTAGGGTGAAGGATGACCCGAAAGAGGAGGACATTAATAAAGTCAAAGATCATTTTTGATGGTTTTTACAAGATCTTTGGGGTTTATAAAAAGAACTTTTAGTACCACTAATTTTGTAGAGCTAGATTTTACATTTGCTAATTACTCATGAAGTAATAGTCTGAATTATGTAGAGTAAAGGGCAAGATAAGTTCTTAATTCATCAGGATTTTGCTAAAATAATGATTTCAGTAGATTCCCATGAAGAGGGAGTTTGAGTGGGATCTACAGAAAACAGTAGTTAGTGTATCTTTTGAAGTATTTTGTATAAGCAGCAACGCTATGAGAAAACCTAGGGTATACAATTTGGCGAGGAGCAAATATTAATAAAAGAAAAATCTGGAAAGTTCGCTATCGAGGAGACAACACCTCAGATCGATATTACTTCTTACCTGGGACGTTTCAATTATTACTTTTTCAATTAAACTGAAAACTTACAAGGATGACTCATCGGGCGCATGCCTTTTCGAAAAACAGGGACGTTCGTGGGGAATCGGCATGGCAATGTTAAAGCAGCACCCCACGCTTTGTGTAATTAGCTGCTATTTGCATGGTATTAGGGGTGAGTTTTCCGCGGTGGCTTATTAAAAAACTGATGCCTCATCATCGGGAAACCCAGACAGGGGTAGACGGAGACGGCATTCGTGATTCGCTTCGTTATAGACGGAGTAGCGTTGCGTTTTAACAGCACAGCGCATGCGTTCTACCGTTCGTTCCCTCCCTGTTCGTCCCGCCGGGTGCAGGAGTCCGTCCCTCTCCCTCCCGGGAGGGTCGATATATACGCTAGGTACACGTACGGTGTCGTACCGAGCAGCTAGTACGCAGGTTTCTGGCGTATTGCACGAACGTCAGTACTGCTAGTCGAGACCCGGAGCGCACATCGGCCGCAACAATGACGCGTGCCGTGCTTTTTATTAGTGTTTTTACTATATTTTGGGACGTCCTGCACGCCAGCCAGGTGAGTTTAGCTCTTATTTCTTTCTTTTCTAAGGTGGAAAATCGCTGCGAGCACCGCAGCGGTGAGCCGGTGCCACTAAGTCTAAAATCGATTAAACTCTCTCAAAGATGTTTTCAAGCGAGGCGTTAAATAGCGTTACCGGCTGTTTTCAGCACGAAAGCCGTAAAAGTTTCTCTTTCAAATAATGAACTAACACTTGCCAGATTTGGCCTTTTTTACACGAACTTATGCTGGAGATTGCGTAACGTTAAAACGAACTAGATAGGTGGTGTTAAGTTAACTGAAGTCGTAGTAATTCGGGAGCGTCCTTCTACGGTAGCACCGTCAGTAATCTACCTAATTCATTAGATTGATGTTCTACTTTAAACTAAAACTTTGAATAATAATTAACCGTTTATTGAACCTCTGTAACACGTTACTGAGCTTTTAATTATAATGTGTCACGAAATATTACTGCAAATCAAATAACAAATATGAAATAATGGTCTTACTGCAAATCAAACAACAAATAATTAATTATTTATTGTAGATCCAGCCCTCTGTATCAATTATTTGTTAAGCACATGTTTGTTCATTTAAGAGATTTATTCTTAACAAGTACTGATCTGAAGCTAAACTAAAATCCGTCATATTGCCTGTAACACTGAAGGATTTTTATGACGTCACACGGACCACTAGAAGAAGCCAAGGACATTTCAATCAATAAATTCTAATTTGAGTGCATGAAGAATGAGGATCATAAGGATTCTATTTTTACCATTTTGATATGGAACCCTAGAATCTATGAATACCTTTACTTTTGAAGACCTTAGGTATCATTTGCGGAAGATTCCTGCCTTAATAAAGTTAAAAGATCTAGTAATAAATTAGCTTATGTATAGCAGACACTGGAATGACAGGGGATTGAGCGTCTAGAACTTTCTAGAAATAAAATCAATCTTTTTTAACTATGCTCTTTTCGTTGTAACGTCTTCCAACGTTCTCTGTCTCTGACTCTCTTCTCGACTTCTTTATATAGTTATAATATTGTTAAATTATATTTATATATACTTAGTTATAATATTGTTAAATTTTCTGCTGTTTTTCTTATTCCATTAGCCAAAGTTCACTGGAGGTGACTAAAGTAAAAGATTAGCGATAACATTTTGTCAGTCATATACTCCTAGAATTTAAATGGGAAAGTTAAATTTTTTAAACAAACAACTACTACAGAGTCTAACGCTATGAAAAGTTCGAAAATTTTTCACAAGAGCTTATGAGAAAAACCTAAGTAAATTAAATCAAAAACCGAAGGGTGTACAGTGTTTAAGGAAAATTTTGCAACTTCTTGATCTTCAAGTTTATGATTTATTGGGCAATTCTTTTTTCAAAAATATTCCAAAAGACGCAGTACGCAAGGAAGAAGTACTGTATACCACGGAGGTCTTAGTTGTCCCCGAACTATTTCATTTTATTTTTCATTGCCTTAATACCAATAAGTAGGATGTTCCAAATGGAAAAATCATTTGTTGAAAGACAGAAGACTAGAAGTATATAAAGAAAATCTTTCGATTCCTCAGCTATTATTCAAATGTCACTAAGAAACGTTGATTCGTATTCCTCCCACGATCGCGTGTATCGCCTTACCGATTCTATTCTATTGATAAGAAACTAAAATACGAGGGTATTACCTTCCCGAGGAAAACGATATCTCTATCAAAGCCGAGCAAACTAGAAACCAAGAGGGTGTGATTGTTATCAACTAGGCTAGGAGTAGTGTTCAAATTAAACTGACTTGCAAGTTCTAGCCACATACACTTAACACTAATGATGGTTGAAACGAGAAGTAGGATGAACACCGAGAAGTTTCTTCGCTCTATTTTCGCAAAGAAAATAGAAACAACTAGACTCTAGGTCAAACCATTTCTTACAAATAAGGAATCATGGAAATTGGTGAAATATAAAGAAGCTTGGCCGAACACCGTTGAAACGGTTATGTACAACGCAGATCAAGAATTTGTTTATAACATTTTGTTTATGGAAGTCGTCATAAAAAATATCCTGTAACCCATTTATCTATCCACTAGCTTTTGCCCGCGGCTTCGCTCGCGTTAAATTACATTTTTCACAAATCCCGAGAAAACCCTGAATTTCCTTAATGACCTTTATACCTACTTTAAAGAAAGTTAGTCAAAGCAATCTACCTATAACTGTATTTTATAACTGGATGTGAAAAATTGGGGTTTTTCAACCGACTTCATTCAAAATGTATGTTTTAAGGAATGTAGTTCCCCTCGTGAAATTTAGTTTTTCACATAAGTATCCCGCGTTGAACGTGAATTTTCTAAGACAAAAAGTATCTTATGTGTACATCCAGGACATAGGCTATCTCCCTTCCAAATATCAACCAAATCGTTTGGGTATTTGCGGAATGAAGGAGTATTTCTCCCGCGTGCATTTCGTTTTTCACAATTCCCGCAGAAACCATAGCTCTTGCGAGATAAAAGTAGCCTATGTGGTAATTCCAGGATATCGTCGAATTCCCCTGAAAACTTCAGCTAAATCGTTTCAGCAGTTGCGGCTGGCCGATATGGTAATTTGATAATTCTAGGATATTATCTATCTCCGTTCCAAATTACATGCAAATCGTTTCAGCAGTTGCGACGTGCCTATGTGGTAGTTTGGTAATTCCAGGATATTGTCTATCTACATTCTAAATGTCAGCCAAATCGTTTCACCAGTTGAAAGAAAGAAAGAAAGAAAAACTTAATTCCTGAAAGTGCCACATGTAACAAAACAATATACCTACCTTAGTGACACCTTACGTACTAAAACGATGCCTGAAGGTTCCCCCACTCGGGCAACAAAAACCAATAATTGCCCAAGTGACGGAAGCACCAGACACCGCTTGTCACATGTGGCACAGCCCGGAAAAAGGCCCCAACCTAGCATGGTGCTGTGTGCCCCATATTATAAGCATGGGAGTACACAGCGCTGATTTTCAGTCGGAGCCTTGCGGTGCGCCTATGTGGTAATTCCAAGATATTGTCTATTTTTATTTTAATTTCATGATATCTTTTGAATGGAATGTCCGATTTCAATAATTCAAAAAGTAATCATCAGGTATTGTGACAGTCTTGAATATTAAATTATTTATTTGGATAAAAATTTATAAATGTATGGATAACACGGTCTGAGTTTGATCTGCATTTCTATCAATTTGTTAAATGTAAAAAAGTAGTTATAGTGACGTAACTACAATAGTTAGACACATGGTCTCGCGAAGTTTTTTGTAGATATTGATATATTCTATAATATTGTCGAACATTTTTTTGTCCTATCATTAATACTCTTCGCAGCGTATGCAATGAAAGATATTTTATGGGTAATTTTTTTACACCTTCGGTTGGTTTTAATAGGAATTTATAAAGATTTCTATAGTAATCTAGTACTAAATATAGCCTATGTTACTCAGTGATAATGTAGCTTTCTAATGAAAAAAGAATTATCAAAATCGGTCCAGTACTTTTTGAGTTTATTCGTTACATACAAAAATACAAACATACAAAAATACAAATCTTTCCTCTTTATAATATTAGTGTCATCATCAGGTATTGAGACAGTCTTGAATATTAAATTATTTATTTGGATAAAAATTTATAAATGTATGGATAACACGGTCTGAGTTTGATCGGCATTTCTATCAATTTGTTAAATGTAAAAAAGTAGTTATAGTGACGTAACTACAATAGTTAGACACATGGTCTCGCGAAGTTTTTTGTAGATATTGATATATTCTATAATATTGTCGAACATTTTTTTGTCCTATCATTAATACTCTTCGCAGCGTATGCAATGAAAGATATTTTATGGGTAATTTTTTTACACCTTCGGTTGGTTTTAATAGGAATTTATAAAGATTTCTATAGTAATCTAGTACTAAATATAGCCTATGTTACTCAGTGATAATGTAGCTTTCTAATGAAAAAAGAATTATCAAAATCGGTCCAGTACTTTTTGAGTTTATTCGTTACATACAAAAATACAAACATACAAAAATACAAATCTTTCCTCTTTATAATATTAGTGTAGATAAGTATCTTCGACCTTTTTCATCAAGTTTTCACCATATTTGATTGGAACGTAGTGTAATTAAAATATTGTTCTTAGGCATGAAAGTTAAAGGAAGTTTTCCTTTACTTGGTTAATTTACTAAGACATTACTTGATTATCTGAAATATAAATTTCAACATTGCAAATACGCAAATGTATAGCTTACTTATCATACATTTCTGTGTTGAATTTTTATTCAGAATTAAAATTCCTTTGAAAAACTCACCTAAAGCAAAAAGGTATGAGTTCTCGTGAATTCTACATAAAACACAAGTGTTAGGTATAATGCGATCTGATAAGCTCCACGGGAGAAATGAGACGAGTCTGCATTGCGTTTGCAGTCAACTCACGTGTCCGCACTCCCTTTACATTTCCCTTTGAGTACAAACGTCTAGTCTTATGCCATAAGTAGACTTAACGAAGACATATACAGCGCAGAAATTATAGTATTTTCTTCAGCTATATATATTATTTTTTGTGGGAGCTTTTTTCTTAACAATATTCGATACAAACATATCGACACAAGTGCGGAAATTATGCCATTTCTCTACAGTGTCCGGTTTTACAATAAAAACGAGTGGAAATGACAATTTCGCATGTGTATTGAAGGACGTGTTTTAAAAAGGCGAAAAAAAATAGGGTCCTGCAACAGAAAGTATATGAATTTTTAAATAACAAAGATTCTGGGAATGATAGGGATATGCTTTCATTTCCTCACGAGATATTATCTCAAAAATATTTTTTAACTTTTCTTACAATACAAGAAAACGTTTCTTGTCAGTACTTCTCGGTGCAAACCTGTCTTCGAACCTGGCTGTAGAGTTTTGACTTTTCATCAGGCCCTATTTTAGGCCTTTGTGAGAAATAGACATTTTCGTTTGAATTTTCAAAGGATTTTTTTAATTGTATTCATATTATATTATTTAATAGCATTTACGTAGAATAATAATATTTTTTTCAATCAAAAACTTTGTAAGTTACAGCGTACTTTTCGTTTAATAAAAATCTCCTTCATGCATTTGGATGGTAATTGCTGGAGGAAAACAAAAATGCTCTAATACAGAAATGAATAACTTTCCGAGCGCTAAACATACATCATCAAGAAAAAAGTCTACTTTTTGTGCAAAATGTATAAAAATATTTATATTATTATAAGTTTTCCACTCAAAGCCCTTACGTAACTCACATTTATACTTGAAACTACAGTATTATTTAGTTTAACTTCAATCGGTAGCCTGTGAGCGCTGTGGTCTTAAAACACACAAGTTTACTGTCCATTTACGACTGGCGCTCTGTAGTGGAACGTTAACTGACTTTTATTTTCCTTTATAGTGTTAGTTTTCGTTCGGGAGAAATGTAAACGCCCGGCGAACACTGTCAGAAAGAACGCAGTTAATAGGTATCTGTATGGCTTAAGCTTTTAACCATTTGAAAAACTATATGTAAGCGCTACATTCAGGGGATAGTTAGCTAACAAAACATAACAGTAACCGGAATAAATTCTGCCTCCCTGATTGACAGATGGCTTCCGCGTTCCAGCAAACGGCGATATGAAGAATAAGAAGAAGAAGAAACACTTTGTTGCACCCAAAATTTAAAAAGCAAAAAAAAGATACACTGAACAAAATAAAATAATGGTATGCAAAGGCGGCCTTATCGCTGCAAGCGATATCTTACAGGCAACCTTTTTTGGCTATAGGAAATGAAAACTGAAAATTAAAATTCTATTGACCAAACTAGCGGAATTTCTCCGCTAGTTTGGTCAATACACTTCTTTCTAAATTTTCTGCCCTCTGTTAGTTTGTCAGTAGATATTTACTTGTCGTCCGGTGATATCTGATTTGTTTTTTACAAATTGAGTTAAAATACAAATTGGATTCCATCATGTCAAGAATATCTGGTTGGTGGCACCTGGATCTCAAAGTCAATATTGCCCGAAATATAATGGTTCTAATATCAAACAGCGACCCTTAGTATATGGTAGCACATGGAGGAAACTCAGGGAGGAAAGTTGGAAAGAGTCTGCCGGCCAGGAACATTTAAGTATTATATTAAAGTTTTCATATAATTCAGTGCCGTGCCATATATACAAGCCAACTTGTGTTTATGTGGCAGTAAAAATGCTGTAAAGCTTCCCAAGAGCGTAAAACTATTTCCAAAAAGGTGGGTATATTTAGGGAGCATAGTGCTTTTAAAAGTTTTTACGAAGGTGGGACTCGTATTAGGACTTGTAAGTTCCGAACTTGCCGTGAAATATGTATTTTATGTAGCCTTCACTTTACGACTTCACCCAGGTATTTGAGGAGGTAGAATATCAAACCAATATGTAGTAAATTCTACATATAAATGAGTTAGAAAATTCCTTTTGGTAATGTTCATTGCATGTCGACTTTACATAACCGGAGTCCAAACGGTTATATAACATCAAGAATGTTTTTAAAATACTAACAAAAGCGATTTTATGCAATCAGGATTAAATTTAATATGGAGGGAGGTTGTCTATGTGGTCCGCTTATTAATTATTTTCTCTTCGATCTTTTGGACCTTTTCTGAAATTATTGAAAAACTATTTACCCACAGTTCGCTTAAAAAAGTAAACTGTTTCTTCAAAAATTATGTGTCCCGTCAAGAGTATTTCAATTCTCCAAAATATTCTAGCATCACCGACCAAATATCAATAGCCCGATATCGTCATTTTTGATCTTAAGCCCATTCCGTCGTCGGCATCAGAGAGGAAAATTTATTGTTCCGCCTCAATACCCGAAATTGGATTTGCGGTCGAAAATTAGACAAAAGAAAAGTTGATGAGAATGTTTTTGACATTTTTAACCGAGAGTTGTGGATTTTTGACGGAAATTCACGCCGGCGCGTCGGCTTGCCAAACGCTTTATGCTGTTCTTACTTTGTAAGGATTTGAAGAGGCTTACTGGGGCTCAAAACGTCATTACCTTTCGTTATTATTAGAGCCATTGTTTTAACATTCGTCGGCTTTGTTTTTGAGTTTTTGGATGAAGCGTTATTTTCTCGCGACCCGTATTATATTCCATTCGCGTCGTCGCCTTAATTGGTTGAAAGTGCAGAGTGCTTTAAGCGCATACGTTTGCAGCAATTAGGTTTTTAAATTTACCTCCACGCTAATTTCATTTAAATTTCAATTCAGTTTGCGTATTTGGCTTATAAGATTCCTTTTGGATGCAGCAAAACTAATAATGTTTAATCGCCTGAACACTAATTGACCATTATGACATTGACCAATGTCCATTGTTCATTTCAACCGAAATCAATCTATATTTTGCTTAAGTGACATGCTTTAACATTGTTAGTTACTATTAATTATTGAATAAATAGCAGAAGCCACAAAATCTTCATATTCTTGTTTTATTGAAAGCTCTAACATTTCTTGTTATCGTTTCTTATTTTTAAGAAGATTCCAAAGAAGGCAGTATTAGAGACTATAGTTCCCTTGTTCTGCTGTAACTGTACTGTACTCCTATACGCAATTAGTACACAAGAAATGCAATCGGTGTCTAGATTTATATTCATATTTTCTTACATACATGATAATATAATGTATCTAATAGAGATCTAATATGAACACTGAACATGTAAATTAAATTTTTATCTGAAAGTTCCTAAATGGTAAAACCGTTAAAGTTTTTCTCAGCAGCTAAGTATCTCAAGTCAGCTCCTAACGCTTCACTATTATCGTCACAGTCAACTAAATTTAAGCTTGGAAGCTGTTTTCTATAGATGCAGCCGAGCGTGCTTTGTTTTGATACAGTCTGGGTTAACTTGCTAAGTTTATTCTAAAGGAATTTCTCCCGAGTCATTGCGTCTTGTCTTGCTTAGTATCGCTTGAATTTAAGCTGAATCTTTTTTCTAGGATTATGGAGTTTTATATTTAGGAAGAATAGGGAAGTGTTATAAATATCTATGCTTAATTGAACTGAAGGTTTTTAGAGTATGCAGAGAAGAAAAAAAGCATTAGTGAAATTATTCAAAAAACATTGATTATGACAGTTTCTTGCTCATTCTTCTTGGTGCACAACTTTTTGCGGTACAGAATTTGATGGTAGAGCTTTGAATTTGGTACGTGGGTATGGCTGGGTAGTTTTCGTAAAAATAATATGAACCACAGAAAACAAAAATATAAAAGTCATTCCTTGCTCTGTGATATGATCTTTGCAATATGATTTTATACGTTTCAAATATGATTTGGTTTTCCTTCCACGTTGAAGCTTTATCTCGTCTTCAAGTAAAAAATTAAAATCAAGGACTAAATTTTTTATATCCTTTCTCCTACTTCACTAATGATTTTCCTAAAGAATGTTTGCCGAGAATCGTGATCTATTCTTCTCAACTGTAAAACCACTTTCCAAACAAAGCGGTAGACCCTCATAAATTAGGGCTGTGTAAAGAAACTAAAACGAATTTTGAAGTAAAATCACTTCAATAATATTTTAAGCGCAATTTTATACCGTAGTAATAGAGCAATATCTATTAAAACACGTACATCGTACTGCGTACATAAACCCTCGCTTGTTTACCTCGCGTTTTATCTCTAAGCTTCATACTCTAGGGAGGTCGGATTAAGCGCATTGCAGGTGTACAAAAACTACTAAAGTACATTAAAAAACACGTTTAGCACGTTTCTATCGACGTTTTTCTCTTAATGATCTAACTGCCACGTATTTCTCTTAGATTTGTTACTTTTAATGAAACTTTTTGGACGTTGAACGGTGTATCTACGTCGGCTGAATTTGTTATGTGATTATTTTCAGCTGAGCTGGTAGAGATGTAAGGATTTTCTTCAGCGTCTTCGGAATTTAAGTTGGCTGAAATAAATTCAAGTTCGTGCGAAGTAAAGTCCATGCACGCTTGTTTATGATATTCCTAGATACAATTTTCTGGAAAATCAATAACGTTCGTTCGAACAACGCATATTTATAATCATAGTTAAACTGTAACCATCGTTCGCTCTTTTTTACAAAATAGCTTTTAAACATCATCTTTAAATAAATTGTTTTAATTTTTACTCGTTTGTTTACACATCTTTACCGTGCAGTTGTACTAAATAATAAATTACTATTGTGTAAGCGCGAATGAACTATAATAACTTCCATTGACCAATTGGTCTAGTCAATCGCTTAATATTATAAAGTCGGTTAAAAAGAGAGGTATTTATACATCTATAGTTTAGAGCCCGTGCTCCAATGCATCCTGCATCCCTGCCGGATCAGTCCTGTTACGTCCCTAAGTTAAATCTACATGTAACTAAGAGGACAGATTAATTTATTTTGCTATTTGAAAAGAATCTGTATGGTCCAATATGCAGGAACACCACCCACATGAAACACCACATGCAATTCTTCCAAAAGCTTTCTTCGACACACGTTTCGTCCCAACACCGGGACATCCTCAGGAGATGTTAACTTCATAATACGTGATCGTAGAGTCAATCATCCATCCAATAATAATCCATATCCATTCAGTATCTACATGTAACTGCCATTTTACTTTAAAACTTACGTCGTGTGTTAATTTATATTCATACTTTATATTGATTACTAGCTAGCTCGTAGCTCACAAGATGAAGACTCCAATAAAGCCTTGAGGCTGGATGAGCCCTTAAACTAGCGTTTAGGGAATAATAACCGGCCTCCTTTCCTGAGGACACCCGGGAGACTTACGAATTATGTGCATTAAATATTTAGGGGTTAGAATTTTTTATAAGGGATCAAGTACAAAGTTTTATTCATCATAATATTAAGATTTAGTTCGGCAAATTTTGGAGATTTTTCAAATAAAAGAGTGAAAAAGATTTTGTATTCAGTTATATCTTATTATAGCGTGGTGCATCACAAGGACGTGATTGTCTAAAAAGAGTTGTTATACCTCTGTGAGCTTCACAGCATTTCGTAGCATCATTTATCTCAAAACTCATCAAGCAAAGACTGTTACAGGGTGAATCTAACTTGAGAAATAGTGGGTAACATCAAAATTATAAGCATGCAACTTAGGAAGCCAAAGTCTGTTAATGGACGAAATAAGGCTTGAAAATGCGAAATAAAACCTTATGTAGTGATGTCGTGGAGTCTCAGATGATACCTTTAGTTAGAATTCATCTTCCGAGCTTAAGTTAAGCCTTGAGAAGGGATAAGATAAGCCTTGAGAAGAGTAATAGTAATATCTAAGCACATTTTTATTCAAGGGAGTCCCCAATTCTTATGATAACGTACAAAAATGCGATTTGGATATTAAGCTTATAGATATTTTATTTATATTTCGTCCTATAAGCGCATTTGGTGTCTAGTAATGCGATTTGAAACTATAAAGATGAGTTATATCTGATAAAATTATCACCGCACTACGAGCAAGGCTTGAAGTGACGAATAATTTATTACTCATAAAACCAATACTTGAAGTAGACTTACTCCGACAATAACGACATTAAGGCCGCGTAAATAACCCATTTCTATTCAGTGTTTAACTCTGCATAAATCCCGCCGTTCTCGTGGCCCGAGGCGTCTCTCCAGACGTATTCAGCAGAAGTTTCCAGCAGTTTGCATGTCGTCTTTTGTTCGTAAAGTGCGCTCTCCGAGATACGTACGAACGTAGTTAGGTGCAGGAAGACTATTTTTACGTCTCCACCTATTTCTCGCACAACAATGATATCTCGAATCTTCTCGTCTACGGTAAAGGTTTATAACGAACTTTTACAGTTGGCGCCATACTTTTACCGCTTTACATCTGCAAGAGTAAAGTTTTCAGTTTAAGTCAGTCGGGTTAGAAAAACCTCCAGAAACTAGTTCAATAATTAAATACTTGCTTGGTATATACACAAATAATAACTGCTTACTAATGTTTAGTGTGCAATGTAGATTGTATGATATACAGGCGTACTTCCTTTTTGTACACCTATCGATATTTCATAAAGCGATGGAACCGCAAATAACAGACCTATTAAGTATATGAAAAAGGATAAGATGTATCCTTAAAAATCTTTAGTCTTAATTCCATATCTAAATTACACGAAATTCAAGAAATGTGTGGAAATGACACATCCGATCGGCAAATTGATTACGTGAGTTATCAAAGTCAGCTGTCATTTTCTTCTCATACACTTTTTGAATTTTTTCCATATAGTTTTGAAATGAGCGATCGACTTTGAACTAAGGACGCTACGCTGGTCTGATAGACCTTACTTAGGAATTAAACATGTACCGTCCTAATAAAACCAGTTACTTACTTTTAGCAACCCTATTCTACGGACATCTCTACCTTTTACTGCACTTGTAATGGCCATTCTTTTCTGCTGTTACCTAGCTACTATGCATTCACATTTTTATATCAGCCATCAGAGAGAAAATTGCGTCGCTTTCTTTCAGCATTTTTAAAAAACCATGAAACTAGGATTCACAATATAATGTTGCAGTTCTTTTGTAGCAATACACAATGGAAATAAAGACACCTGAGTAACACAATTCACAATACACGAAAATTATTACTATTGTGATTTTCTTTTGTTACTAGATCTAGTGCAAAAATTTTAAATAATAGTTTAGAACTGAGCTTTGTCTCCATCATTAGTCATTAGACACAACAGACGTATACACAGGACCCGCCCATTTTGTTGGTGTCAAAAGTGTTTGTTTTGACACAAGTAGTAATGCCAACATGTAGTTCACTCTATAGTAACTCTATGGTAGTTTTGACACATGACGCTACTAGGTATTTGCTTGTATGAGAATTAACACATCCTCAGGTTCATATCAATGTTAGATTCCCAATACGCTTCAAAAGACGGTATTTATAGACGGTAGATATTTTCGATACTTATTCAGTCCTTAGGCAGAACTAAGTGACAAAGAATAAGTTGGTGCAATAATTTTCATACGTAGTTATTCAAGAATTATTTATAGAAATAAGTGTGTAAATCCACTCCAAAAAGATAATTACTTTAGGTACTTGTATATCAGCTCATATATTGCATAATAATATATTATGTTACATAGATAAGATGAGTAAAGTGTATGTAAACCAACAACAAAGACAACGATTCAATATAATATCTCAATTCTCAGCACAAGGAGTAGGTAACCTATGAACAGAGGTTGTAATAATGTAGTGGTAATAATATGCTAAGCAGATGCATATCCTAGCGTTTGTAACTGTTTATACGCGGTGTTAGAGTGGTAAGTAAACATGCTTAGTGCTTAGTGTCTAAGGAGACAGACACAATTTGTGGATCTAGATTTCGTGTTACTTGATTTTGAATAAGTACGAATACTCATGTTTGTCTTCGTTATAAGATTAGTCTTTGTTCTTCTTCTTTGTTTTGATAAGTAGGTACTCGTACTTTACTCCCATTACATAGTAACGTATCATATGAAAAATAAAATATAAAACCATTCAAACATTACCGCATGAAGTCTGGACTAAAAGTAGCAGGTGGCGTATAAATTGAACAGAACACATTTCGAGTGTCAAATGAGACTGATATATCTGTACAGAGGGCTACCATTTTGGGTCAACTTAATTGCCACTTACTTATTATATTTTTTGATAACGAATAATGATTTAATGAAATTTAAACACTTCTATTATTACCATTTCTGTGCTTCATACTGTATTCACCATCATCATCATTAATAGCCCATTTTTAAGTTATACTAGTCTTTCAGGCACAACTTACCAACTCTTCATTCATACGAAAGGGAGATTTAGATTTTAGAGGTTGTCTTCCATATTTCACATGGAATAATATTCTTCGCTTTTATTTAACACGCTTTTATTAGCTTCACCTGTTTGTTTGTATGTTTGTATGTTTGTAACCGACTCCTTTGAGCTCGATTTTGTCCTACTTTGAACGATCAGATTTAATTCAAACTTTGCACACCCGTCAAAGACCGATGACAATGCAATAATTTGATTAAAATATCCAATTATCTTAATTAGATTCGCCAGGATTAATTAATTTCTTTCCGCATCCTTTGCATGCGAGTAAGAGAGATAGAGCGTGTTTTTTTTAGTTTTTAAACTATTATTATTTATTATCTCTAAAAAAACGATTTCTTTTCAGTAAAAAGCAACAACAGTCCACAAGATACCGTAAATCTATTTACGGCAAGCAAAAAGTCTGGTTCGTAGTAAATACGATGGGTCTTTTTGCAGCGGTTCCCAGGCTTTACGCACCTGTCTAACTAGAAAAGCGACATTGAAACGCCTAGTTTTTTTCCGTCCTTTAGATGCCTGATCTTTATAAGCGACGATACTGGTTTAAGATAAACATGCGTATGTTATGTTTAGCTTAACTAACTTATTTTCTAAATGCCGTACCCCCTATTGGGTGTTTACCTTATTATAGTATAACCACTATTCTCTTGGTGTAAGAAGACATATAACGGTTAAATTTGGGAAATGAGAGAGTAATGAAAGACTTGAAAGATTAATTTGTTTTGCTATAATCCGTTACCTGAAATCTATATGGTCCAGAATTTAGAAACAAACCAAGCACAAACTGCCTTCCCATTCACGCACGAAGTCAAAGTTCCCAAGCAGCAATGCCACTAGTCATTACCACCCACAATTCTTCACAAAGAATTCTTTCGACGCACGTTTCGCCCCGACATCGGGACATCATCAGAAGATGTTGTATTTACAATGCGAGATTGTATAGTCTTTACAACAATGATATTATATATAAGCAGAATTTGAAGAGCTGTGCTAAAGTTATTGAAAAAAAAGTAGCACATTTTTTTGTTGACGAGAATTATTTTTAAATCTCTGAATGCAGTAATTTCTATGTTTCTAGTAAGAACAGTATAGCTTCAACGCCAAGGGTTTAGGTAGGTACTGGTCCGTCTAAAAATCGATCCCATGGGAATGGCATAACATACAATCACACTAATATTATAAAGGCGAAAGTTTGTGTGTAAGTGTGTGTGTGTGTGTGTGTGTGTAAGTGTGTATGTTTGTTACTCTTTCACGCCGCAACTACTGAACCGATTTGGCTGAAATTTGGAACATAGATAGCTTATAACCCGGATTAAAACATAGGCTACTTTTTGTCCCGGAAAAATCCATAGTTCCCATGGGATATTTAAAAAACCCTAATTTTCAACAGTAAGTAATCTATAGCTACAGCTATAGGTAGATTACTTTGACAATCTGTCCTGAAAGTAGGTGTAAAGGTCATTGAAAAGGAAATTAATTTTTTCTCAAGATTAGTAAAAAATCGAATTTAACGCGGGCGGAGCCGCGGGAAAAGCTAGTTTACAATAATTAAATATCGCAGCGTGTAATAACATAAAGTTTTATACAGTTCAATACTTAATTAAATCGTCCGCACCGTATTTAAATGTGGCACTTGAAAAAACCTCTTTTAGCAGCTTAAAACAGGGCTCGCAAAATACAGCCCGGACATTCGAGCGGCACTTCGCAATTTACGGCCCGGAACGCTTCACACTATTATGAAAGTGGAAAAATGCTCGTAAAGCCATAACGTGATTGGAATGTTTACGCGGACTCGTAAATTTTCCGTGTTTTATCGCCTTATTTAAAGTTCGCCGCGTTTTGACCCATGGATTTGAGGTTTCCATTACTGCGATCAGGGGCGCTATTCACGTAACGTTTTTACACACTTAGTGATGTGAAGCAAGAAATAAAATAAAAATTTAACAATGAAAAATTAACTTTACGTCGGTTGGTTTAGAGTGTAAAATTGAATGTATTTCAACATAGGAAATACAATCTTTCAACCTTATCACGCAAAGTAAATTTAATTTCACGATTGTGGACCATGTTGCGTTTTTAACTACTTATATTCCATACTGTGTTTATTTATTTTTATTTTTTATTCCACTTATCTGTCGTCTATTCCTCTCTTATTTACTGTTGTATTTTCATTTATATATATATATATATTATATATATATATATTGTATATATATATATATATATATATATATATATTATATATATATATATCCCTGGTCTGTGATATATATATATATATTGTTGAAAAATATGCAGCATAAGATATGGCCACACTGGTTGCCCTATGGTCACCCCGGTTTTTTATCTTTGGCGCTCTTCCTTGCTCTCTGGTCCCGTAATAATGTCGGTCGTGTCTCTGTACTATATTTCAATTAATTTACTTTAAATAAAACAGTTTCTTGGTATATACTTTTTTATTTAACCTCAGGTTATGGGTCGTCCCATATACCTAGAAAATCAAGTAAATCCGATAGTTGAAACGCGAAATAGTTCGAGCGCGAAACAAAGGACGGGACAAGCACGCGGCGCGGTAACATGGCGGCGGCGAACAGCTCAAATAATTTTCACAGTTTGCAAATTGAAAAGCTGTCGGGACGCGAAAACTATAATACATGGAGATTTGCCGTCAAGACGTATTTAGAGCACGAAGAGCTCTGGAACATTGTGGATCCGGGGTCATCGGAGGTCGATCCGAAGAGAGATTTGAAAGCTAAGTCAAAAATAATTTTGTTAGAGAGTTATAAATTATGTTCATATTGAAAATGCGAAATCGGCACGCGAAGTATGGACGAATTTACAAAATGTATTCGAAGACTCGGGGCTTTCTAGAAAAGTCGGCCTGCTGAAAGACCTAATCAACACTACGCTCGATAGTTGCGCCAGCGTTGAGGAGTATGTGAACAAAATAATATGTACAGCTCATAAGTTGAGGAACATATCTTTCAAAGTTGATGACGAGTGGTTGGGCACGCTCATGTTAGCGGGTTTGCCTGAAAACTATAAACCTATGATAATGGGCATAGAAAGCTCGGGTATCAAGATATCATCAGACTTTATTAAGACAAAATTATTACAAGAAGTCAAAGTTCCTGAAAACTCAGTATTTTTTACAAAAAATAAAAGAAGTTCACATCGAAGCAATCAAAATCAGTCTAAGTCAAAGCCCAAAGGTCCTCGTTGCTACTCATGCAATCTTTATGGCCATTTCAGAAATGAGTGTAATGTCAAGAAATCGGATACTAAGAATAATAGTGGTACTAAAGCTTTTTCAGCCATTTTTTCAGCTTACACCTGCATACAGGAAGATGATTGGGTGCTCGATTGTGGGGCCACATCCCACATATCAAGGCGTTCAGACTGGATGTATGACCTAGAACCTCCCGCAATACAGAGGATTTTAGTTGCCAACAGTGATGCTGTTACGGTGAGATCAACAGGCAAAGTAAACATTACAACCAACATAGGTACAGATGAGCACTTAATCCAGGTGAGAAATGTTTTATATATTCCTGAGGTTGCAGCGAATTTATTGTCAGTAAGTCAGTTGACCAAGAATGGATGCAGAGTAGAATTCACTTGCAATGGCTGTAATATTTATAACTGCAATAATGACCTGATAGCAACAGCAACACTTGTAAATAATATGTATAAGCTTAACACTGTAACTGGCACTGCATGCGCAGTTTTTACTAATGAAAGCAAAGCTGATCTTTATACTTGGCATAGAAGAATGGGGCATTTAAATATGACTGATTTGAAAAAGTTAGAATCTTGTGCTGAAGGGATAAATATTACTAAGCATAATGAAATTCCTATTTGTACACCTTGTTGTGAAGGAAAACAAACCAGATTTCCTTTTCCACACTCTGGTTCAAGAGCAAATGCATCATTGGAGATAATCCACTCAGACCTATGTGGTGCAATGGAGACTGTCTCTTTAGGTGGAGCAAGATACTTCATCACCTTCATTGATGACTACACACGGAAGGTATATGTGTATTTTCTTAAGAACAAGTTGGACATAACAAGTACATTTAAAAAATTTAAAGCACAAGTAGAAAACGAATTAGGAAAAAGGATAAAAATTCTACGAACTGATGGAGGGAAGGAATATTGTAATAAAATATTGTGTGATTTTCTGGCAGATTCCGGTATCAGGCATCAGACTACTGCTCCTTACACACCACAGCAAAATGGGCTAGCGGAAAAGATGAACAGGACGCTAGTGGAGCGCGCCAAGTGCATGCTATTTGATGCAAATCTATCGAAGGGATATTGGGCTGAAGCTGTGGCAACGGCAGCATACATTATAAACCGATCACCATCTCGTGTACTGGCTGAGGTAACACCATATGAAAAATGGACCGGTAAGAAACCAAATTTATCTCATCTTAGAGTTTTCGGCTCAAAGGCTATGGTTCATATTCCAAAACAAAAAAGGCAGAAATGGGACCGTAAATCCCAGGAATTATTGTTTATAGGTTACTGTGAAAATACAAAAGGGTACAGACTATATGACCCTAGAGCCAGGAAAACAATTATAAGTAGAGATGTGATATTTATAGAAAAATGTAAGACTGCAACTGCTGAAACAGAAAAATCTGTCATTTCTTTGCCACAACTTGCAACAATCCCACTTAAAACCAGTGTAGAAAGCACAGACAATGGTTTCCGGAGGGGGGAAGAGCTTAAAGAGAGCCCACAAGCTATTACAATTTCATCGTTTGATAGTTGTGAGACATCTAATGATAGCAATGATAGTTTTGACAAAATCACATTACGCTCACATCAGAGAAAAAATATAAATTTTTTGTGTATACAACAAATTTCAGATCCCTCAACAGTCGAAGAAGCTTTGTCCAGCAATGAAGCCCTACACTGGAAAAGAGCAATGGATGAGGAGTACAAGTCCTTGATGGAAAACAACACATGGGAAATAACTACTCTTCCAAAGAACAAACGTGCCATTCCATGTAAGTGGGTTTTCAAAACTAAGACTAATGAAGAAGGAAAAATCATAAAATACAAAGCTCGGCTCGGCAAAGTCATAAAGGGATGTTCACAGAAGAAAGGGATAGACTACAATGAAGTTTTTTCTCCGGTAGTAAGATATTCATCCCTACGCTATTTATTTGCTATGGCAGCTAAATATGATTTAGATATAATTTTAATGGATGCTGTGTCAGCTTTTCTTCAAGGCGACATTGAAGAGGAAATTTACATGACTCAACCACCTTTTTATAAGAAAGATGGAGGTGTTTGTTTATTACGCAAGTCACTATATGGTTTGAAACAAGCCAGTCGTCAGTGGAATAAGAAATTAAGTGCCACATTGAAAAGCATGGATCTTACACAATCTAAATTAGACCCCTGCATTTACTTTAAGATAGTTAATGATAAAAATATTTTATTTGTGGCTATTTATGTAGACGATTTATTAATTTTTACAAACAACTTAGAGTCAAAGAAAAATATTAAAGAAGAATTAAATAATAAATTTAAAATGAAGGATCTTGGAGATGTCAGCTACTGCATTGGAGTCCATGTAGAGAGAGACAGACAGAATGGCATTATTTACTTAGATCAGAAAAAATATATTTTGGAAATATTAAATAAATTTGGAATGTCTGATTGCAAACCAGTAAAAACACCAATGGATATAAATACCAAATTTAAAACTTCAGATGACAGCAAAGTCCTAAATAATATTCCATATCAAGAAATAATTGGCTGTTTGTTGTATATTACACAGATCACACGGCCTGATCTTTGCTATGTTATAAACACACTGAGCAAATTTAACAATAAGCCTGAAATGCAGCACTGGCTCGCACTGAAGCGTGTAATGAGGTATTTAAAAGGCACTCAGGATTATAGACTGAGCTATAAGCAATGTCATGATGAGATGATGACGCATGCCTACTGTGATTCTGACTGGGCTACATCTGAAGAAGACAGACGCTCCTGCACGGGGTACACTTTTCTGTTTCAGGGAGGAGCAATTTCTTGGAACTCCAAACGTCAGCCCACGGTTGCTCTGTCTACAACGGAAGCAGAATACATGGCCCTTTCATCGTGTGTTCAAGAGGCTATGTGGCTAAAGCAGTTATAAGAGGAATTTTGGCCACGTTTGAGGGATCAAGCAATGGTAATCTACAGTGATAATCAGAGCTCGATTAAACTTTCAGGTTCTGATGGCTATCACCTTCGCACCAAACATATAGATGTCAGGCACCATTTTATTCGAGACAAGGTGATGGGAGGCTTGGTCCAGATCAGCTACGTCCCAACGGAGGTGATGGTGGCAGACATCCTTACCAAGCCAACAGCACTGCCCAAGCTCCAGTACTGCACAAGCAACATGGGACTCAATCAATGCTGCATAAGGGAGGATGTTGAAAAATATGCAGCATAAGATATGGCCACACTGGTTGCCCTATGGTCACCCAGGTTTTTTATCTTTGGCGCTCTTCCTTGCTCTCTGGTCCTGTAATAATGTCGGTCGTGTCTCTGTACTATATTTCAATTAATTTACTTTAAATAAAACAGTTTCTTGGTATATACTTTTTTATTTAACCTCATATTATATATATTTAACCTCGTATATATATATATATATATACGTATATTATGTGTATTTACTTTATTTAATTAGTACACCCCTTCTGCTTTCTTTAATCTTTATAATATCCTCTACCACAAGGTTGCTTGGAAGAGTTCGCTATTTTAGCGATAAGGCCGCCTATTGTACATGTTGTATTTGCTATATGTCTATTGTTTTTGTTTTGGTGTACAATAAAGCATATTTTACTTTTACTTTACTTTACATTCCATTTTACGCTCTATGTCAATAGTCCTAATATAAATTTTTCAGTGGTCGCCAAAAATGTTTTGATTTCAATATCGTCGGCTTATATTATACGTAAATGTCATGACCTTTTTAAACATTTCACTTCACTGAATGTAGCCGACGCGTTACGTGAATAGCCCCCCAGTTATATTTGTTATCTCTTGCTTATATTTTATTATATTAACATAGACTGTTTGCAAAGCCAAGCATCAAACACTTTGGTGACACGACGCAGTCGCCATAGACACATCCCACTTATAACAGCTCGTGCCGATGACGTCAACAGCGATGGTTACGTCACCCAACCAGATCAATCAGTTGTAATGGTTTAGGAGAGTTTACTTCAATTTGTCGTCGCGTAAAAAGAAAGAAAATTTCGTTTTCCATTTCCAGCTAACATTAAAAATACTCATTATGAAAACCATTAAGAAACGTGGTTTGTAAGCATTAAAGAAAAGCCGCGGGAACACTCAAATACTTTTCCTTTGTGTGAGAAAAGTAGGAAAACTTACATTAAAAATCGTTAAGGGAACTTGAAGAAAAACTGCAGAAAACTGTAGCCTGGTAAACGAGATTCTCCGTTGTAAGTCTACAATATGCGTTTTTGTAAATTTTTCGCTCTAGTTGTTTTCATTTTAAAAGTTTGTCTGCTTCGGGAAACTAGTTTTAAGTGTTTTTGTGAGTGAATCCTTCACAATAAAAACTCTCAATCTTGAACATAGCCCCTTAAATACAACTTGCTTAGCAGTGCAACGGAACTGGTATATACCAGGAAAATTATTGATTTTAGCTGCCGATATTTCGACCCAATTGCACAGTGTCGGAAGGCGCGAAGTTGGAGTTGTCATAGGCCAAATCGTTTTGCCTCTTGTGTAGAACGATTGCCACATAGAACGAAGGCCTTATCCTTTTTTATGTAACTTTGGATACAAATGGTTTAAATATACCTAATATACCTGCAGGCCTTTATAATATTCTCAAAGAAGTGTAAAGCCACGTGAAGAAGTGTAAGTGTGTAAGTGTGGTTCGGCTAATGGCTAAAACTCCAAACCCTCTCTTTTTTGAGAGATCTTTGCTTTGTGATGGACTGAAAAGGGGGTTCAGAAAAGAAAAAATTGTGAAGTTTTGCGCTTACTTATATTTTCGAAAGCAAGAAAGCAAACTTGAAGTCTAGAAGATGCAGACTAGAATTTACGCAGCCCTCTAGCTAAAATCCAATCCAACGCTCTTAATTCTAGTGTAAGGTGCTCAAATATGAGTACAGTTGATGATTGAGTATAGATAGTCGATATATGCAGAGTAGGTGTGTTTGTAATTGATTGCTAAGCTAATTCATTCATTGCTGACTAAGCTCCAAGCCTCGAACATAGGTATGATTGGAGGCTTTGGCTTGCCGAATTGATTGGCTCTACGTGGGCTTTACTAATAGAATTTGTTAATAAGGTTATGTTAGCAAAAGCTCTAAGCACACTATGTGATCATTTATAGATAACTTCTAGCTACTCATAAAATTTTGATGAAAACTGTAGGTATGTTTAAAATATGGTTAAAGTTTTCGAAGGATTCTTACGTATAGTACGATTCACGAAAGATGACCACAAATGGCGGGTCTTTTCTTCATGTACACTCATGAAGAAAAGACTTAAGCCAAAATAATTACCATATATTAGTTAAATAAGACCATATTTATTAGTTAAAATAAATAAGACCATAATATTAGTTAGATAAGTCCAAAGAGACCTAAAATAGGACCGCCATTTGTGGTCATCTTTCGTGAATCGTACTATACTGCAAAATAGGTTTTGGGATCAATATTTTCAATATGTAGGTACTGCGAGTTGGAATTGTCATGTTTTTATCATTTTTTTAACGCTTTACTTAATTGTATTTTGATGTATGTAATTAATTACTGGTATTCTAAAGACAATCTTATATGCTAAGAAATGTTATCAATTGGTGCTAATTATGTTGGACAAAAACTCTAAGCTAAACGAATTTAAAATAGTGCTATCCTTGTCAAACTGTTCCCTATGAAAAAGGATTTTGCACAACAGAATCGACCGTTATCTACTTGACGTTTTAAAAACGCATGTGTTCATTAGTATGGAATACTCATACGAGTAAGATCGCGTCTAAAAAACATTCATCCAAAGCCACAAGTGTACGCGGCCTTTGTTAAAAAATACAATCTTACACAACGGCGCGTCGAGGCGAATCTCTCCAAAAAATAAATTCGTCGACTCGAGAGGGAAATAAGCACGCAATAAGAGGCACCGAAAAGTAAATTATTCAACCTCAATTTACCCTCCTTCAGGCGGCGGAACAGGCTGAAAATTCATTTTTCACGGCCGACTCGGAGCAGCTAGGATTAGTTTGTCCTGCCCGCTAGACGACACCAATGTTAACTAGCTGCGGAGCTAGTGGCAGAAATGTTGTAGGCATTAGTATATGTGGTGATAGTAATACGGTTTTTATAGAGAAATAAGCACGCAATAAGAGGCACCGAAAAATAAATAATTCAACCTCAATTTACCCTCCTAATTCAGGCGGCGGAACAGACTGAAATTTCATTTTTCGCCGCCACCTCGGAGCAGCCAGGATTAGTTAGTCCTGCCCGCTAGACGATACCAATGTTATCTAGCTGCGGAGCTTGTAGCAGAAATGTTACAGTCATTAGTATCTGTGGTGATAGTAATACGGTTTTTATAGGGAAATAAGCACGCAAAAAGAGGCACCGAAAAGTAAATGATTCAACCTCAGTTTACCTTCCTTCAGGCGGCGGAACAGGCTGAAAATTCATTTTTCACGGCCACCTCAGAGCCAGGATTAGTTTGTCCTGCCCGCTAGACGACACCAATGTTAACTAGCTGCGGAGCAAGTGGCAGAAATGTTGCAGACAATAATATCTGTGGTGATAGTAATACGGTTTTTATAGGGAAATAAGCACGCAAAAAGAGGCACCGAAAAGTGAATTATTCAACCTCAATTTACCTTCCTTCAGGCGGCGGAACAGGCTGAAAATTCATTTTTCACGGCCGCCTCGGAGCCAGGATTAGTTTGTCCTGCCCGCTAGACGATGCCAATGATAACTAGCTGGGGAGTTAGTGGTAGAAATGTTGTAGTCATTAGTGTCTGTGGTAATAGTTGTACGATTTTATCTATCTACTAGCTGACCCGGCAAACGTTGTTATGCCATTAGGGATATAAAAAAAATAGCTTACGACATGCCGAATATACACAGAGAATTTCATAAGAATCGGTCGAGCCGTTTTGGAGGAGTTTGGTAACAAAAATGGCAGGAGAATTTATTTCATAGAAAGACATAGGTATGAAAAGAAAATGTCTGATTTGTGATCGCTCAGTCCAATCCCTTAGACCTATTGTAGATAAGAGATAATTAAGCCTTTAAGGGCTTTTTGAAATTCCAACAAGATTACCCGGGCTATGCAGAGACGGGTAGGCTAGTAAATGTGGCAGTCGTGACCACTTTTATCACCATTTACTTGCATTTACATTTTTACACTTTTAAGCAAAGTTTTTAATTTAAACCTGTGAAGATGAAAGAAAGAAAGAAAGAAAGAAAAATAAATTTATTCAAATAAACAGAAATAGGCAAAGCACAGACGTAGAAACTAAAAGATTTAAAATAAAACTAAAAGAAATAAGAAAAAACAAAAATTAAACATAAAAAATTAACATTAAACCCTATTCCTATTATATTTGAAACGGTGGCGTCTCAGCATGAAGGCTCAGGCTAAGGCCTGAGCGCTGGTTTTCAGACGCCACCAAAACTATAAAATGCATAAATAATATATACAAAATTTTAAACAAATATAATATATAAGAACATATTATATATTATAAGTATAGATTTTAATATTATAATTATAAAGTATATATAATAATATATATAAATACAATAACATACTATATATAAATACAATAACATACAGAGGCTAACGTATGGAAAAAAATTAAGGCAAAATAACAATACAAAACAGTAGAATCGAGCCTAGCTTATAAAACCACCGGTATTGTCCTTCTGGTCAACTAGTAATTTATTTTTAAGTTTAATTTTAAAAGATGCGACTGACCTCAAATCCCACATGATGAGACAGCAATGTATGCAATTACACCGCTTTTTTTCATTAAAAAATTGCGAAAAACCTTTGAAATTTGTGGGCGTTTAATTCAAATAAAGTAAGATTACATTGTGAAAAATAATATGTGAGTAGGAAAAAAATTGTCCAAAGAGAGAGTTTTATCGGCCGTGTTCCCAAAAACTTCTGCAGTTTTAGGCGCAGAATTGAAGGATTTACCGATTCTCCGAGGCACAGGGGTATAACAACATATATCGAAGTTTCCGCCAGCTCGCCTAGGCCGTCAAGTGGAGCAGAAGGCCTATTTGCCGCTCCATTGGCCATTTTGTAGGCTCTGACGCAATTAGCTGCGTATATTATGTTTGTGTAACAGAGTTATACTGCCAGCTTACAGCTTTAGATCTATCCCAATTTAGTGGAAGTGTTTTAGTGGGTTGGATAGTTTAGTGTTCTGAATGGTCTTGGTAGTGTGTTTTTATTGGGATGTTGTGGAAAATCTTAATGTAGATGACTGTGACTGGTAACAGGAACATAAGAGCAAGCGGTTGCTTAACGGCCTACAAGCCGTATTTATGTGATTTTGAATGAAGTTTTATGCAAAAACTATAAAGAAAATTACTTTCAAATTTACACGTCATGTATTTTGGGTCTTTAATCTAAAATCGCTAAGAAGCAGAAACACGATTGGATAAAATTTTCTCGATAGAAAGTTCTCCCAAAAGTTGCTCCAAAATCTCAGTTTTTCTATATTTTATCGGAAACTACAATGGATGTAATTGTAATTTTTGTTTTAATGTATCGGTAATAATAATATCCTAAAACGCTTAGAACCGATTTTTGATAACCAGCTTAGTTTTCGAGTAATTAGGTAAAACGTCGTTTTTCTGCTATATTCTTCCGCGACGCTGCATGTCGCACCTACCAAATCTCCGTGAGAGTGAGAAAGACAAAAATAAATTCAATCAATCCCCTTAACAACTAAATAGATCCAAACCTGCTATAACATTTTCTATTACTTTTTCTTGCGAACTTATACCAGCCGATACAAGCTTTTGTAATCAAAGCACTTGTTTCATCTCAATCTCTTTTGTAGGTTTCGCACTCTAAAAGACTGAGAATATTATTGGCGAATTCAGCATGCTAGTTTTCTTACCATGAATTGCTTAAAGTTATAATTAATTAAATTCCACAAATGACCAGGATTCCCACCACCTAGACTGCATATCATCACTTTTCAAGCGCTAGCCTAAATAGTTAAAAAAACTTAGTAAAACGTCGGGAGGTATAATCGGGATTTGGACTGCACTACTAGGATCATAATCTTCAATAACTGAAGATTATAAAAGGAAATGTAGTTTCTGTCTTTAATATGAGAGTTCAAAACGTATGCAACAACAACATTTTCTAGTGTTTCCCAGTTATTTGAAGCACAATGTTATGTGGAAATCGCCGCGCCGTCATTTAATCAGTTGTCAGAGTCAGGTTTCAATCCGGGGGCGAGTTTTCAACCAGTTAAGCAACGGTTTAACGGCCGTTGTTTTTGTTTAGTCTGGCGTTTGGTTGTATTGTTCGTATAATTTGCTCACTTGATTTTAGTTTCTATATTCATTAGATTCTATATTTATTGGTTTGTTGTATTAACTTTTTAATTTTGTTTTTTAAAATGTCCTACAGGATTTAATTACGAATTTAAATTATTACTTTTCTTTACCCATGTGGTATACGATTTATAAATTTATTTCTTGTATATTTTATGCCTCACTAGCAAGTTCCTCTACATGTTCTTTTTTTCGAATAATACCTTTCCAACAGAAAGTACTATTTTCTTTTGGTCAAAAAGTGCCACAAGTGAGCTAAGTAAATACGTTTACTCATTTTCGCATATATGAATGACAAAATTGCTTATCAGACCACCATTTTATAAATAAACTACCTAATCAAAAGGTGAAAGGTTAACGACGTACACCCACTCGAGATGTAAGCTCATAAAGCACCCAATAACGATATTATGAGCTGAAGCCTGAAATATTAATGGATACCTATAAATATCTGTAGCGTGACTAAATTCAACATCGAAGAATTCAATAAAAGCATTTCTATGTCGGCTAAAGTAGTCGTATCTCCATTCGATCTAGACGTTACGTAGGTCTTTAAAGGGCACGATGCGTTCGTTCACCGGCGCAGCCTAATGGCATTGTGAAACTTTAATGAGATTCCGTATAGGGTCTGAGTCTGATGGATTCCGCTGCACGCTGGGATCTAAGTTAAATGGATCACCCACTGTCTTACTATGTAGATTTGGCTTCGAATTCCTCCAATTTGTGTCTTCCGATTTGCTTCACTCAATGGAATTCAATGGGCTATCACCATTGGTTCTGACCTTCCTTTCTGAGAGGCCAGGATTTTGTAGCCTGGGACTTTTTGGAGTTATATGACTGTGTGGAAATTGAATATAACCTTGAATAGAATTCAACCTTGCCTTCTATAGTATTTGTCTTTGCATTGTTACGTTATGAGTAGCTATACAAAGATACATATCACACTTTTTACTTATTCAAGGAGTGATCAAATGTTTCAAGCGTTATCAGACTATTAGCATTCTCCTTCGTAAAAGATTTTCCCTTCTGATAGGAGACAGGGGGTGAAATCTTCATCATGTATATGTTGTTTGATGTTTCAATAAAGCTGCTACAAAATTAATCACAACATTAAAATTTCAGTGACTTTAAGCATTATGTTCTAAAAATACAGTACCTACCGGGAACAAACATTAGTCCTCAGCAGCTATTGTTAAGATTCAGTGATCCAATACGGTTCTTTGATGGATTAGGATGCGTAAGCCTAAATGGTACGGTACATTCAACATCCGCCATACTTCACCAATTTCATAATCATTTGGAAAACATCGATAAGGAAATATTTTATAGATTGTAGAATGCAATTAATGTATTTTTGGAAAAGAATAACGAGATGGGCACGACATTTCACGTGACATTTGACATTGCACTCCATGACAAAAGAGTTAAGAGTTCACCGGGCCTGCCTACAAACAGATAGATTGCATGTCCGATTCAGTGCATTCCAGGACATTGCGATGTCATAATTTTCAATTCTATAGCAGATTATTCTTGTCCGCGTCAAGTAATATTATTCTAGTAGTAGTAGATTTGGAATCTAAATGTAAATTTACTACCAGAAATTCTTCTACACGTAGGGATTTTCAGTCCTGTGGGCTGATACTGTATCGTTTAGTTTGTTAGTTAGTAACCCTCACTGGGTTATTAACTAAGAAAACGGAGACACAACCAACGATGTGAAAATAACATGCTAGTTGCTAACTTTTTTTTTAGTTAATAACCCAGTAAGGGTCACTAACTAACTAACAAATTGAACGTTACCTAATCAGCTTTCTTCTGATCATGTGATCATTCTAATCGTTTCTGTATCATGTGTTAAAATACAATATTTTCATAAAATGCCGATTATTTCATAATTTTCGTTATGCTGATGACACTTTCGATGAAAAAGTCGCTTTCTTTGGCCACTTGCAAAAAGGAGAGCCGTTTTCCTTCCCGAGACTGGTTTTAGAGGGAAAAATTGCTGGGAAGAGGTCTCCAGGGCGCCAGAGACGCAAATGGCTGGACGATATAAAGGGGTGGACCGGACTTACTTACCCAGATTTAAAGATAGCGGCACTTAATAGGAAGGCTTTTCAATTGTTGACCGCCAAACTTCAATTTAAGGAAGAAGGCACGTGATGATGATGATTTTCATAAAGGCAACATTTCCAATCGTGTAGAGGTAGTAAAGAGACCGCATTTCAATATCAGCTTAATCGTTGTGAGGCTCCTGGGTACACTTACATGCCTAAATATTAACGATGTAATTACGCCAGCCGCGCTCGTCACCGCTGCCTTTAATAAATTTATCTTGACAAGGGGAATATTAAGCAAGTTTACGAACAAATTACGAGCACAAAGTTTCTCGCACCTTCCAAGTTCGCGTAATTACGGCGTTTGCCCATAATGTCTCCGAGAGCGCGCCATTTGGGTACATAGCCCCGCGCAGGCCGTATCACGGATCCGTTTTGGCGCAAACGAGCATAGATAACCGCTTTATTACTTGACGTGTTGCCAGGATTCCCTCTTCCTCAAGAATCAATAAGCTTACGAGCTAGATTGATCGCACATATTTGTAGCAGCACCGAATTTCAACAAGCACAGTTTATATTGATACCGACACAACTTTATTAACAACACAGTTCACTGGTACAAATCTCATTATTACGGTGCGTTAACGCTCTCATAACCATAGTTAAAACTAAAGGCACTACCTTAGTTAAAGACAAATAGATAAAATTTTAGTATTCTAAGGAGCATTTCCGGCCTAAGAACGTACAAGATCTAATCTAGACGATGTTGGACAAAGAAGAAGATTGGCTAATTCGGACTAGAATCACACAGAAATAATGATTGACAACGTAAATTTTGTATCATTTTCTGTGATATAATTGCATTTTCAGTAAACTGAGCGCCAATTGGCCTATTCGACAATCCGGACAAGTAATGCTGCTGAAATCTTAAAGATGTGCGGTCAGATCTATGTACCCACACTTGAGCTAGGTCAATAAACGCTCTTTGAGTCAGAGCACTGAATTCAAGCCAGTCTATCCACGAATCTTTATATTAACCGCTGTTTTATTGTCTCCCCTACAGCTATAAAACTTCGCTGCAACTACTTTTGTAAAATAAACTAAAACATTTCCTCGCTTCGGATTCGTGGTTATTACTTTTTAATTGTAACTAGGAAATCTAGCAACATTTTACTACACTGTCTGCAGTATTATTTACATAATATGGTTAACGTATTTTATGGAAAATTTATTCTAATTTTTGTCGCGTTCGTATATTACAGCTGCTGGACTGTTAAGCGTCACGTTGATTTTCATTTCTTCCTCATTTCCTGTATTAAAAATGGCTACATCTCTGACGCAATACTCATCATTAGCTTAACCAATTATTATTGTGAAAATGGCTACATCTCTGACGCGATACTCATCATTAGCTTAACCACTTATTATTGATCGATTTTTCATAGTCTTTTCTTTTTATATTATCATTCATTCCTCTTCTTTCTTACGTAAGACGTTGTAGTGTAATGCTTGTAAAGGATGAGTCTAGTGAACTCGGTACCAGGCGCAGTGGTAGCTAGGAGTGTCACCGGGTGGCTCTGTGAAACGGAGCATGTAGGTTAAGAGTCCTCCACGCTTTGTTAGCGCGCTCTAATCACTGCCAGCCCTCAGAGGCACGCGACTCGAGGGCTCGTGGCGCAGTAGCGTTTTGTGCATCACCTCTTTGCCGTGTATCTCCTACCGCTCTATGCTTGCCTGGTACCCGCCGACTGATTAACAAAGGGAATTCTAAATTGCGAATTGTTTCTATTGTCCTGTCGACTTTTCTATTCTTTTCGAACCGATCACAATTATCATGTTTCTTTTTTACTCCAACAAAAATATTCCACGAAAAAGTTTAAAATTCTTGTTTCATATTCACGTATTAGGTTTAGGTGTTAAAAGTAGGTTTTACTTAGGCAATAAATCACAAAAGGTCAGAAGGAATTGGCCATCTGATCGACTGGCAGCTTTCCAAGTTATACCTACCCTCAGACGTGACTTGACTGATGCTTCCGGGGAAAACAAGAGTTTAATCTAACTGATTTCTTAATATTCAGGAACTGGCCCGTATAATAATTAATACTCTGCAGTCGTAATTTCACACATAAATTATATTACGGATTTACATGAATACCAAAAGTATTGTTTCTGGTCGCATAGAACCGGTAACAGAATTTTTTTATATTCTATGTGGTTCACAATTTACATATAGTTTTCAGAAAATTCATCGTCGCTTTGGTAACCGTGCGACGAATTTGTAATTGATTTTATGAGACTGTTAAAAGTTTCATAAACTTTGACGGCCTCGCGGGACTAAGTGAAATTTCTGTTCATATTTTTCGGTTACTAATGTTCCGAAGTTTTGATTGCATTGTGTATTTTGGGCTTGAAATATACTTTTGCCTTTTGAAGGATTGCTTTTCTTTCGCTCGGCTTTTATAATGCCACAAATGAATGTGACAAAAAGCGAGAAATATAATTTTTCATAGCATAAAGGTTTCCGACAAGCCAATAATGACTATGAGGTTGGTTTGCTTGTCCTCTGAGAGGGGGAAATAAGGCTGTTGGGAAGTGGAGGGGAGGGGGTGGCAAAACTCATTTCCTGGCTGTCGACGGAAGGCCAGCCGGCCAATAAGCATGGAAAAATTGTATTCACAAATGTCTGGGAATTTTGAGTCTTAATTTCGTATTTCCTTTTTGCCTCATTTAGATTTCATTTCAAGCGTATTTCTGCTATTATAATAAACGGTGGTCCCAATTATTATTTTGTTGTGATGGCAAAATCACGTTAGAAATTCCTGGAAATGTTTTGCCATAATGAAGCTTAGTAGCTTCGCATTTAATAAATAAGAGAGTAAAATAATTAGTGAGAAACGGTTCAACTGAACTGTTGTGAATAAATTTTTAATTTTACTCCCACGTATAATCTGGATTAAAACTATTAAAGTGATGACTTACCTTCCGCAATAATAATATGTTCCATACGAAATAATAGCACTGCAAATATATGCTGGGTCCAGAACACGTACGTCATAAAACACAAAGTTGGCAAGGTTAACATTAGTTTAAGAGCCGTGTCCAGGTTAGTCCTGGCGGGCTTCCAGGCTAGTTGGCAACGCATGTAGGACATCAAGTTTTAACATAACGACGCCTCTAGAGAGATCATCATAATGTTTTTGTAGGCAGTTTTCCGCTGCATTTTCGCTTGCTATGGAGATTTTTGTAGAGTCTCAGCGTGAACGGTTTTCTTTGTTTTAGGAAATTCTCCTTCTATTTTTAATTATTTCACAAGCAAGGCCTTGTTTCTGAGATGAGAGCGTGATGATGAATTGATGAGATTTAGTAAAAGAATATTTTGAATGAATTTTTCACTAATGCTTATGTTTACGTCTATAGAATTTAGTAGCAATAATAGGTATAAGTACCTAAATTCTTAGTTTAGTTTAGTTAGTATTGTTTAGTTTTAGGAATCCGTACCCAAAGGGTAAAATCGTGTTTCAATGTTCCGAGAATTTTTAAGCGAATAAAATGTTAAATTGTAAAACTTGAAATATGAAAATCGTTCGGGAATCGCGTCGACTTATCTATTTTGTGCTCTCCTTTGCTCTTCCGCGTATTGCTTTATAGAAAAGAGCTATAAATTATCGTTCCTCGTATCGTTTTGTTCTCGCAGTAGGTAGGACTTCAGTGCAAAGTCACGCCGCGCTCTCAATTTATTTGTTGCTTATGTACGTGTTACCGACGGCAGCACAAAGTTATCTCGTCTGTTTGAGAATGTTCTTCGCTTACGTGCAGTCTGAATATGGAATAAGAAATGTAGGTACCTTTCAGCAGATGCGATAGTGCTTTCAAAGCGTCCTCTTTATCAAGGGTTAATGTAATGTTGTGAGTAGCTTTCGTGAGACGCTTTTATTGTTTTTTTTAATATTGGTTAAAAACGTATAAATATCCTAACTTTATAATATGCAGAATGCGTGGCTTGCGGGGAACGTAACGCGTACAAAAGTAAGAACGACTCCCTGGCGCAGTGGCGGCGCGCTCGGATTCGAGTGGGAGGTCGTGGATTCGATTCCCGCCACGGACTCCTTTGAAATTTTATAATTTCTAAATTGCCTCAGGTCTGGTCTGGTGGGTGGCTTCGGCCGTGGCTAGTTACTACCCTACCAGCAAAGACGCACCGCCAAGCGATTTAGCGTTCCGGTGCGGTGCTTATAGAAACCGTTGGGGTAAATTTACTTACCCTTCCAAGTAAGTACGCTCATCTTAGGCTGCATCATCACTTACCACCAGGTGAGATCACAGTCAAGTATTAACTTGTATAGAGTAAAAAAGGAGGGTAATTTTTTGACACCAACCGCGTCAGTAGTAAGCCGACCGTTGTTATGTTTATTGACCGCGGTCCACACCACAGATCACTAAAATACTTATACCTACTTGTTATTAGTCCGCACCTCAGATGAAGTCCGCACGTTTCCAAAGGGACTGTTTCCGTCATATTGTGGCATATTAGCGGAAAAGACAGATGGCACTACTTTTTCTTGTATGAAGAAGGTCATATCGGTGGCTTTTAGTAAGTCAATATTAAGATATTCCTTGCTCTGTGGTAACAAAAGTGTCCTGTAAAATACAGTGAATCTTCTAGTACAGTGAATCCATAATTATTTTTAATGATCTCTGCCACCCCGCGAAGCCACCACGCCGTCAGTCCTTCTGAAACTGAATATTCATTCAATAAAGTCCCCTTCATTTTTGTAGAGGCTCTCTAACCTAATTTGCGGTAATGAGTTGACGCGTAACTTCGTAGGCTTCAGGAAAATTAGATGTTTCTGTCCCTTTGTCATCCGCCACGCCTTTTGATAACCACTTTTCTGTTACATTACGGGTCTATTACCTACTTTTGGTTTAACTGCAAACTCTATCTTTATTATGTACTTAACTACTTTTTTCTCTTTTTTTTTCGGGGAGGAAAAAATCCCTCACGTACTTCTGCCCCTCGGCAGACCCTATGTCCAACTCGCACGGACTAAAACAACCTCCCCGTCTTCTGAGTCAGCACGGAACCGCAAAGCATTACTTCATGTTGATCCCTCTAGTTCTCATTCTTCTGCTTTTCTTCTTTTTCCCTATCTTCTCTTCTCGTCATTATTCTTCTCAACATTTGGCTGTATCGCTGCCAAGGTTCTTTCCCCGACAGCATGCGAGCTATCAAGTTATATATTTGTACCTACTGGAAATATTTGTATTATAATCACAGATGTTCACAATATAGTCTGATAAGTAGCATTTATTTATACTGGTAAATACTGCTAACTGCTGATGATTATATTAAATTAAGAAACTGTTTTTTGATTCATTTATTTTAAAAACATTGAAGCGCTAACTTGTGCGCTTATGGTGTTTTCTAGTTGATATTTCAGAAAATAAATCCTTACACAGTATAACCTTATTGAAGCTACGTGAACGCTTCAACTTTAATATAAGGTACATATTATGCTTCTATCAAAGAAACCCTTGTTCGATGTCAAGTAAAAACATGAAAATGTTTGAAACACCTTCCTATATTATGTAGATTTTCACACCAAAGTGAATTAAATTCAAATTTTAAACTCCGTGCAAACAGTTAATGCTGCAATTTTATTTGTGAGCACCACAATTATTTAGCCCCACAACAAATGCGTTGTTTCAGTTAAATTGCTGATACAGAGTATGATATTAGAGCATTAGACGCATTTCGCGGCCATGATTTCCTCTGAAAAGCCCATTTCAGATCTCATCTGTCAGATGGGTGCGTTGTTTTGGTTTTTATTGTGCCCATAAAGGCGGGGCGTGACCTTAGGAACCGCGCTTGAATAACAATTCAAGGATTTATGGACGCTCCACTCGGCTCATCAATTAATAGTGTTATGACGACTCCAGGGACTGTGGCAATTATGTTTATATTGTTTGAGTTTCTAAAAACCTACTGTCCCTTATCAGTCATTAATTTATTGTAATCCCATAACAGCGAGCTGGCTCACTGCGAAAACCGACTAACTGACGATTTAATGAAAATTTTTGTTAATGTCGCAGTGATACATAATTTTTCGTGCTCTATCAACTGGTATAGTAAACTATGCGTAACGATAGGTCAAACGGTTAACCAATACCTGCTAATTGAAGCAAATCTACAAAGACTTGTTCACTAAAATTACTCCATCGTGTCCAGATTTGAACCAACCTGCTGGGTTGCCAGGAGAAAATCGTTGCGAGGATAAGGCTGCCTTTGCGATTTTCTTTTTCCTTTTCCTCATTCACGTTCTTTGTATATTATATATCACTATTTATCACTTTAGAAATCGAATATCTCAAAACCATTGGGGCTAATTTTGTTGTGCTAAATCTCTTAACTAAACTAATTTTATGTGTTTTAAAATAGTGGTGTTATCCTTTTCCACGGGGAGCATTTTGAAAATGGTAGCACTATTTTAAGACGTGTACCATTTTAGTACACGTCTTGTACATTTAGTTTAGATAAGTATTTTGCGCAACACAATTGGCACAATTGTTTTCGCTGTATTAGCCTCCGATATACGATATGTGCGATACAAGGATTTTTTTTTGCGTTTTATACCTATAATATTTGCGCATATATTATACTGCGTGCGATTCTTAGAACTTTTAATTCACCTGTGTGTACATGCAAAGTTAAATGGGTATTGGAGTGGCGCGCAGTGATATCCGGACGCCATCTAGCGCCAATATCCGGACAGTTACAGCCGGCTGCATGCGAGTTGCGGAGGAAATGAGATTTTATCATCCCGCTATTCCATTAATTCTCTCTTTCTTTTGATTACGAATGTCTCATGTGAAAAAGATTTATTCTAAGTAGTTTACCATCCTTAATCATACTGCTGAAGTGGTTATAAGTCGACAAATATTTTTTTACCATTACATAAAATACTATAAATTTTTTGCAGATTTAAAAATCGAATACTTCTTCATGTTTAAAGTTCAATAACTGATTTGATCTGTTAGAGATAGGGCATAAATGTCTTAAAAACGCCAATTACCTCTGACGAAAACATTGAAGCATTTAGTAACTCAGTTTGGTAAGACTTGATTTTCTGACTGCTTTTATACGTGAAATGAAAAACCACAATTAGCTTGAAAACATGTACCTGTTTTTAATGCACAATGCAAGTAAATGTCCAGCGCATAGTTCTATCGTTTGGAATATTTGCAGCGAATGCTTTGCATTGCACCATTACACCGGTCCACGTATACGTTGCATGCAGTACGAAGTATCTGCACAATTACATTTTAAGAGCAAAACAAGCAACAAACTGAATATTTACGGGCGCACGAACGTTTTATCGGAGGCAAATAGTTTCGAGTGTTTTCAGAGATTCGATCGTTCTGCAATATTATAAATTGTAGAACTGCAGTTGCTGCTGTTGCAGTTGCACTTTCAGGTTTATTAAACCCTACCCTACCCTATTAAATTACTGTCACTGGTTAACATTTTGTAACATTTTGTCGCTTTACCAAATTTCGTGGGTTCAAGCTTTCTCTACAATCTTAATATTACATGAAAAGACAATATAAACGCTTTCTAATGTATATGCCTGTTTTCTAGACCTCTCAAAGGCATTATGCCACATGATGTTCTTTGAGACCAACTACGTAACCTGGGGACAAATCACTGTCTTGCGATCATAAACTTGAATGTGGTGTAAGGCAGGGCAGACTGATGTCTCCTATCGTCTTTAGCCTGTATATAAATAATCTGATCGTTGATCTCAGTAGGAAAATGTCGGTTGCTGGATTAGCAATGCCTATGTATAATTAATCTTAGCTCTCTACATGGTTCTGCTAATAAGTAACGTCAAATCTATTAGAGAGTTAAATCATGGGTATATTACGAAAGAAGTGCCAGTTCTTTTCAGTTTATGGAAGATATCATTCAGAATCCTTTAGGAAAAATATCATCAGCTACGGCAATACCAGACTCCAGGATTTGTTCCCAACTTCTCATGATTTGTCTGAAATATGAGTAGATACCGTAGTAACTTTTAAGCCAGCGTAATGATACTAAAGTATGTAAGGCTTAACTTAATTGTAAACTTAGCAGAACAAATCATATATTCAACATGCATCTTCAGTATATCACATCTCAGTGCGTATATCTAAATTATAATAAAGTTATTGAAATTGATCTTCTAGAAGCACAAACCATTTAGTTATACACTCCTTTTTAGGTTAAGAGTACTCACTGTCTCGCTACGTTTAATTATTTAAATAATCGCTGGGTATCAAATACCTGTAACCTACAAGTAAACAAAGCCTGATTGAAAATTCCAATCCGTCGAAGAATTCGTAATAAGGCCAAACAATTTCCACTTTAAATATCCTAATTATAAGAATGGGATTTTGTAATAGGAAATCCAACGGCCGAATTGTAGGCATTTCTACGCGAACGAGGGAGGTCATTTAAGGCGAAATAAAGTCAGGCGTGTAGGAAATGGCCCCATTTGTTAGTTTAGGGTTGTTTCGCCTATGTGCCGGGCGATTGACTTGTTTGATTATACTCTAAATAGGACTACTGGAGGCTGGACTCAAGCTACTGTTCTCTGGTAGGTACAATTATTGTCTAGTTCCAATTAGGGTTGTTGTTGATAAATGTTTTTACTGAAATATAATAGATACGAAAACTACCCCTCTAGTTCTTCTCCTCTACGCCTCTCCTATATAATAAAAGATTTTAATGACGAAGCGTTACCTGTTGTAGAAAGTGAAAAGATATCTATGCGACATGGCTAACGAAGTAGCTTTTGTTCATCTCTATAATTATCCTCATCAAAAGTAGCTGACTAATATTTGGGCATTGGTTTAAAGTCATAATGGATAGAGATAGAGCATAGATATTTGATTTTAAAACATTTGCATACTGCAGTTGTTAGCAGTAGATTGTGGAGGATAGCTGTTGTCTTTTATGTCACTCTAACCTACAATTCATGCAAATATATTTATTTAGTACACATCTTATTTGACCCTTATTTTTCTTGAAAATTATTTTTTACGAACTTATAGACTAACTAAAAACTCTTTACATTATTTCTTGAAGACATAGTTTGAAGATAAAGGAAGTCAAAAGTACTTGTATAATACACAAAAACTGGGTTATTAATTTTATTATGATTTATAGTTAATTACCAGAAGCCTAATAGACCGGGAACGCTAAATGGAGTGAAAGGCTATTCGTGTGGAACCACCCTACTGATGTTCTGTCGGAGGTAGTATGGGAGTTTTACCTATATGCAGGTACAAATTATACATACATAACCGCCTAACAAATAAACGTGAAATAGCGGTAGAATAGTTATGCTCTGTTTTGTCCTTCTCTGTCAACAGTAATTTGGGATTTAATGAAACAAGACAAAACACTATTAAAATCCACCTTTAATCGTCATTTCACGTTTATTTGTAAGAGAGATAACCGTTAACTTCAAGTTGGAACTACCCAATCCACAGTAGGACCATCTTAGTTTTTATTGAGATGATTTCCCGCTTTCAGTGATGCCACTTTATTAACTAATCATTAAATCCCTTTGTTTCAGATGTTCAGTACACGGTTTAATGATAATTAATTTAGTTGACGTCTCTGAGTGCTGTCGTAAATTACATATCAAATAACACCTATACGACGCAGTATAATGAAGCCAAGTGCTTGAGGTGCTAGTTTAATTCACGTATTATGTAGGTTTATTAGCACCAAAACTATTACGATTTACTAATAATTGTATTCCTAAATGTTATGACGTTTCACAAGATATTGCGTAGTGTGATACAGGGTGACGGGTGACGCGCATCAAAATATGTGACATAGCATGCTGTGGACGTTTCCGATGTGCGCAATTTAGGCTAAGGGCGAATCCAGAATTAAATCTTGGGTGACACAATATAACAGCTACGAAAATCTTAACTTTTCATACCTTCAAGAGACTTTTAATCTTAGTGCATATATTTTGATAATATTAATTTCACTTCGATACCAACCCAAGGTGTTCATAACAAGTGGTCCCAAAAAATTTATTGAAAGTAGCTGTAGGTAACAAATTGCGATTCAGTGAAGGGTAAAGTGTGCAGAACCTCAAGTCGGTTTGAAGAACGCTTCTCAGGTTGAACTTTATATTGTAAAGCGAGAAATGGAAAAGATATCCAATTTAACTTTTCCCCAACCACCGTTGAAGGAAGATAGCAGTAGCACTTTGGATTCCTAGAGTAATTTTAAAATTGTGTACCTACAAAGTGGCGTTTGAAGATTTATTGCAAATGGCGAAACCGAGACGTTTCGAGAAACAAAAGAAATTTAGTTTGTTTAAATTATTTAGGCGTTGTAAAGCTCAAGTATTTAAATAAAGGAGGGAGGATATTTTTTGGTCTGCAGCCAGATTTTTGAGATCAGATACTACGGGAAGACGCTTAACTATTGTATAACTACGGAAAAACAATCTTAGGAGACTGTCATTATGAGAGAAGCAAGAAAGAAAATCACAAAGTAAAATTATTAAAAGATAAATTAGCCTTATTTATACCACATGTACCTATAACGTCGAAGATTATCTCGAAATTCAAAGCAAATATGAGAAAAATTGTATCAAAACATCCTTGATATAATAGAAATTATATATATCGTATACTTACTTCTTTCGTTGCCATAGAGCTCAGGAGATAAATGCGAAGGACGCAAACATAAAGTATTCGATAGATAAAGAGGTAGGATGTTTAGGAAACCATGGCATATTTCAATGACTGATTTTTAAAACACTTTGTGTTGTGAGTCTATAATAATATACCGATATTTTTATTTTTACTGATTGAAAAAAATATAAGTGCATGATAGGCATTCACAACCGGTAATGATACCAATTTTATTCGATTAAGCTTGATGATATAATATTCCTCTTTGAAAAGTAGAGCATTAAAGCTCGGTTTTTGTCATGAGTCACGACACGCCGTCTCCTCATTAAAACTTCCGTTCTTTGCATAACTTGACGTGGAGCATCAATGTTTAGCATAATTAAATGTTATGAGTATGCCTCACCTTCAAAGGTATTAAAGCGACTAAACCGTGATACTCACAGACAAAGAATAAGCTCAAGCGAACGTACTTATACTAATGCTTTTTTGTTAACTTCTTATAAGAAAATTTTTGGAAAAATTGCCCTACTCTGTCTGCCAAAGAATTTTTGTAACTAGCAGCACAGAGCTAGCTTGAGACATGTGACACAGTGACGATATTCGCAGAAACCAGTCGATCTTTCAAATGGAACGAAATTCAAGAAAATGTAAGAGAATAACATATCTGATCACGTGACTTCTGCGCAAGAAACTAGCTGCCATAAAGTTTTTGAATTTCGTCCCATTTGAGAGACGGACAACTTTCTGTGACGATCGGAAATATGTCCTTTGGCTGTCCTAGAGTTACCTACGTGTGTAAGATCAACTTACATTAATTTGAATAAACTGATTATGGTATAGATTTTACTGACTTAAATCCAAGTATTGAATTCGCTGAGTCGTCGTTATAACAATCAATTAGCGGAAGATTATCTCGAGCTTGATGGTGATGACGCACCAAATTACTTACAATCATTGTTCCAAACTTCGAGCGAAATATCTTAATTAACATCTGTAACGATTTATTGGGCTATAAAGTTGGCGGAATGCGATGAATGAGTTAAAGCAACTTCAAGGCAACGATTCTGGGTGCCTCGCAAGATCATCTTAGGAAAAGAATAGATTTAAATACCTAATAGAAGGTCATGCACTTCACTAACACATCTTCGCAAACTTTTGGATTGAGAAACCTGTTCGCACCGAGATTCCTTATACTTACCTACCTATTTTAAAAAAGAGGTAACTAGTAAAAGAGTAAGTAAAGGCTTTGATTTTGTGTACTTGTGTTGCCTAGTCAGCTATTGCACACCATTCTGTGATTCCTTCCTAAATGTTCTGAATACAAGAGATAATATTTCTACAGTAAGAACTGATTTCTACACGTGTTTTTTAAACAAAATTAGTTGTATACATATGTATTAATATTTTACTAAGTGCACATTAAAATACTAAAAGCAAATAATAAATCAAATCGAGATTCTAAAATCATTTTAAAGTGATTGAATGGAATACTTTATAATGCAGCAGTATTAATAAATTAATGCCGTTTAAAGAGACGACGATTTTCACAAAACCGTATAGACTTTTTTATATACCTACCGTTCATGGAAAATGCGAAGTGTTTATTTTTAACATCTCTTCGTTTATTAAATTGGTACACAGGTTCTTTCATGTTAACTGGAGTAATATTGAATATCAAAGCGGAATATTCCAACTATATCAAACCGCTGCGGCCTCTTTCTGCGAGGTGTCTTTGATACGAAAGTCTTTGATTCCTCGCTTCGTTTAGTCCCAAGAGAAAGAGTCAGGGTTGCCGGCTCCACGTTGGCGCAAATTAAATAAAGTTTAACCTCATCGAAGGAAATGAAATTGATACACTATTATTTGTTGTTGTAAGAAATTCTGTTGGAGTAATATTATTTACCTATTACTTATTGGCGATACCTATTGCAATTCTACGGAAAAATTTTACCCCAGAATTTTAGTTGATTATCAAATAAGTAATATCAGATATAATATTTTGTTGTGAGTGTCAAAATTAGAGCATCTTGCACATGATTGCCGGAAAAATGGAAAGTCTAAAATGAATATAGGTACTTCATTATAGGACTTCTTTTCCCTTCACCTTTCTCACACTTAGGGTAACTGGAAGAATACTGTTATTTATATAGGGATACGCTATCTTATATATATTTTTCATTATGTTTTCTATTTTTGCGTTTTTTTTGCTGCATAAATAAAAGATATGAAGTTCAATTGTTACCTAGGTAAGTATACCTACAACAATAGTAATAATGTATTATAATATACTTTTATTATTATTGTTATTAACAAAAATAGACTTTTGTGGTCTGAAATAAATAAATTGAAATAGTTTTTCTTAAATTCTCTAATTTTTAAGATTTACGTCATTTTTAATCATCTTTATATTACTGGCAAGAAAGCACCGTTTAACATTTCGGCAAAATAACTAGTCTCATTAAACCTTGATTTAATCATGATAATTGAAATTAAGTGCAAAATTATTATTATTATCAATTAAAGTTGACTTGCATGCCTGACAACCTTAACATCGACCGTTATTCAAAACGAGTACGTATATGCTAAAGACACTGAAGACAGTCTCAAAGTGCCCCGTAATGAGGCCTCAGGTTACATTGAAGTTACGTTTACCTAACGACAAGGAAAGTGTTAATATTCAGTTGAAAACCAATCCCGTAATTTGCACGCACACTGCTCTACTTTCTGACCCAGTGGTCGCGAACTTTTCTGCAAATGGAAACGTGAGTTCAAAAATCATCTCCCGTTCACGAGATGGAGTTGAAATGGTCTCCGCTCTTGAGATGGTCCCGAAGTTATCTTTAATGAGACCTTTGAGCTTTAACCACTCTGGAATGAGACTGTATAAGTAATTGCTCTGAATAAACTCTCAAGGTTTTCGTATGCGTCTTGCGACAAAATGGGTTAGGTATTTTTTCAGTGGATTGAATTAAATTCTGTGACGGTGTCTTGTTTCAAGGTGTTACTTCCAGAGCTGATTATTGAAAAAACTTATCTTGCTGACACAAGTCCTTTATCCTTCTCACTCTTAGGAATACATTGGTGGGCGCGACATGCAGCATTGCGCAAGAATATACCTATAGTAGTGTTATTATCTCGCTGCAGACTCGGCCATAAATCATTAGAGTGGTTCGCTTTTGTTGTTCACTAACATACAAAAGCAGCAGTGAAGCTCAGTAGTGAAATACAAAAGCGAAACACTCGGATGATTTATGACCGAGTCTGCAGCGAGATAATAACACTACTATAACAGAAAAACGACGTTTTACCTCATTATTAAAAAACTAAGCCAGTTATCAAAAATCCGTTCTGAGAGTTTTCGGTTGTTGTAGTTTCCGATAAAAATGCAGATTTTGGTGCCACTTTTGGGAGAAAATTCTATCGAGAAATTCCATCCGTGTTTCTGCTTTCCAGCGATTTTAGATTAAAGATCCAAAATACATGAAGTAACTGTCGTTTTAGTTTTTAAACTGCACGTAAAAATTGCTTAAATACGCCGTCTACGCAGTTAATGAACGCCAACCAACAGAAGAAATAGGCCGTTACACTCGTTACGTGGTTGCTGAAATTTTGAGTGAAAAGACGATGATAAGACGATACGTCGTCACAAACAAGTTGCTATCACGCCTAATTTATTAGCAAAACGCTGAGTCAGGCACTATTAATAACCCTTATAGGATAAGAGATCTTTGAAGCATTCCATAAAGGAACAAGGAGGTTCATAAGTTACCAAGGCACCGATCACATACTATTACTAAGGAAGGAATCCTTAAAATAAAATAAAATAAAAATAAAAAAGCCTTTATTTCCGAAACAGCGATTAATTTACATGTCATGATAAAACTTTGTCTAACTGTATGTCAAATGAAGTCAAAATTACATTGTTGTCAATATAGTTTTCGAGGAAGTCAAAGAATTAATAATTTTTTTTTATCAAAAAATAATGTTACAAAAAAAAATCAAAGAATGTCGCGCGTTTTAGATTGCCTTTTGGCAAAGGCCTCCTCTAGCTGTCGCTACTGTGACCGGTCTTGTGGAACTCTTCTCCAATAAAATTGGGACCCGCGGTCTGTCTTATTTCGTCTTCCCATTCTTCTGTAGGGTCTACCTCTCCTTCTTTCTCCATCGCGTGGGTACCAATTCGTCACCCTTCTGCTCCACTTCTCCTGCTTGTCTCTCTGGGAATGACCTGCCCATCTCCATTTCTGTGAGTCAATTTTAGTTAATATGTCAATAACCTTAGTCTGATTTCTAATGTCGTTAATACTTACACGATCTTTGATTTTTACACCAATCATGCTCCTTTCCATTGCCCTCTGACACTTAGCTAATCCTTAGGAAGGAATCCTTACCGAAACCTATTACCGTAATCGTTACCTACCGTTAAAAAAGCACTTAAAAATAACAGGACAGACGAATTTGGTTTGCTATAATCCGCTGCTTGAAAATAATCTGTATGGTCCAATATGCAGGAAAACCACCCACATGAAACACCACACACAATTATTCCAACACCTTCTTCGACGCACGTTTCGTCCCAACACCGGGACATCCTCGGGAGATGTTGAATTAGCAATGCAAAATCTTAGAGACTCTACGGAGACTTTGATTCTCAGGAGCTGTTGACTTCACGATGCGGATTCTGACTTCACATTGCGAAATCAAACATGATTTTTGTGTAACTTAACAGTTTAAGCAGCGGATGCAACTAAATATGTACAAAAGGAACAATTTTTCCAAGTTTTCCCAAAATTTTTAATTGATGCTCCGCTCCTATTGGTCGTAACGTGGTGTTATATATAGCCTGTATATAGCCTTTTTCGATAAATGGACTAACGGTTCCAGAGATTAGCGCGTTCAAACAAACAAAAAACAAACTCTTCAGCTATATAGATAAATCATCCGTCTATGAAGAAAATTCATAGAACAACGAAAAGCAAGTGCCTCGCTTGTTTGAACAATTATGCAATTACAGCGCTGGCTGTTGCTTCTAAGTAAATACTTTAAAGCGCAAAAGGCTTGAGATTACGCTTGTAAAGCTGATTATGCAACAGGATGCTGCGATTGGTCGGATAAACTCCGCGAAATGACTGCAAAATCTCTTTATTTATATTATTTAGCACTAGGTGATTTTTTGAATTTATTATTGCCTTTCTCACTCTCACGGATACGTTGGTAGGTGCGACATGCAGCGTCGCGGAAGAATATAACAGAGAAACTACTTTTTACCTAATTAATCAAAAACTAAGCCAGTTATCAAAAATCTGTTTCAAAACATTTTTGGATATTATTATTACCGACATAATTTTGGATATTATTATTACAATTAAGTATGTCCTTTGTAGTTTCCACTTTCCGATAAAAATGAGAAAAACTGAGATTTTGGAGCAACTTTTGGGAGAACTTTCTGTCGAGAAAATTTTATCCAATCGTGGTTCTGCTTCGCGATAGATCCAAAATACATGACGTTTAAATTTGAAAGTAATTGTCTTTATAGTTTTTAAATAAAACTTCATTCAAATTCGCTTAAATACGGCTTCTATACACCGTTTAGTAATAAATTCGATCAGACGAGTAAGACGTTCCAGATTTTTATACCTCAGTATTTGCATTGCAACATACACCGCACTGCACTGCGTTCATAATCCTGAGACCTCAGTTCTGTTTCATTTCTCCCAGTAATCACTTCAGTAACAGTGCCCTTCAGTTAATGTTATTGACACTGCGGTGGTACCCACAATGAAAATACCAGGCATAACCAGTGAAAATAAAAGATCACATTTTCTGGATTCACATATCACTTTAATGGATTTGAGAAACTTATACTAGCTGGCCGCGCAAACGTTGTTTTGCCATTTAAAGATATGGAAAATATCTTACCACCTAGGTACATCACATAATCAGACCTACCGAATATAGACAAAGAATTACACAAGAGTCAGGAAATAATAATTTTTATTTATGTCTTTAGAATACGTTGTGGATTGAACGAATCTTCCCTTGGATCATTTTCTTTACAGATCAGAAAATGAGTTTTATATTGACAAGGTTTTCTTATTGTGAGAGAGTACTCGCATATGTTTAATCAGAAAATGACGTTCATATTTCATACATGGAGCCTGTGAAATTATTATTCCGTTGGCACCCTTTCATTATGCCGCCTTTTAGTTATCTGGAGCGCTCTCGTACTTTCCGTCCGAGTTTATCTTCGGAAGTGTTGCTACTTCATAAAACTTTTAAAATTTTACAATCCAACGCTTCTCTCTAGTTAAAACAAAGTACTTCTTTTTTTGCTTTAATCGGCTAAAACTTTGTAATCTGTACGGTATAAAATGCAATAATTTGAGCTATGCACCGCCCTCGTTCCTAACATGCAAGAAATCTAAGCAACAAAGTAAGCTATATTTTGTACCAACATGCAATGCCACAAAAACGATCTGCGGAACTATTAAATCGGATTGTTACAGTTCCAGTAAATATTAAAAATACCATACCAATGTAAATTTAAATTTTTGCTTTAATTTTTTTACTATATGCTATTATATTTATTCGATAACAAGTGCATAATAGATAAATAAGTAAACCTCCTGATGGTTTTTTTTGATGGAGTCGAAGATATCCTATATAAAATCGTATACCTGCGAACGCTGCCTCTTAGTCACCACCATTATAACAAGTATCATCTAAAAAATATTAAAAAAAAAAAACTTTTATACGTTTAATCCGTATTCTTCTCACCACCACACCCACTTCTGGCACCAAAGTACTTGTTAAGACGAATCAACAAACTCGATGCGGTTATGTTGTATTATTGAGGCTTGGTTACCATCTAGAACTCATCAGGACCTACTCATCAGGACAAATCAAACGAGCCCAAACTCGATGGGGTTATGTCAATTACTACTACTGAGTTCCTATCTACCTTCTGGTTCCATCATCAGTTCAGCTCCATGTCATAATAATTTTGCATTGTCATTCCATTTACACATGCATGCAAAATTTCAGCTCAGGGGAAAGTGGATCTTTAACTTGTAAGATTTGATTACAAACCGTTACAAACAAATTAACATCGGGACAGGTAACTAAACTAAATAAAAGCCGAAGATTAAGTACCTTACTGCCCGCATTAACTTGGAAGGTGTCGAAAAATCATCATAATATTCACCGTTCCATATACCTAAATCAGTAAATCAGATGTCTTAAAAAACACAAGAAAGCATTGTAAAACCTGCCTATTATGTAAACGTTGATTTGCGACCCAACAAATTACACTCAAGGGGCTTAAGAGGGCCCCCTCTCACCTAATCATGAGTAATCGCCCTCATCTCCCTCACATCCCCCTCGTTTATTTTTGTTTCATCGAACTGACAAATAGGATACAAAGCCGCAAACGCTTTCGTAAGCTTAACTTTTTTCAAAGCTGAATATCGGTTATTTTTTAAGGTTTGCACCTCAAAAGAACAAAAAACGGAACCCTTAAAGATCACTTTGTTATCCGTCCGTCTGTCTGTCACGACCCTTTATTTCAAAACTATTTATTAGAGTTATCGACAACAGGGTCGTCGAAATTTCAAAACGTGATAACAATATTGAGCGGGGTATCAAATGAAAGGGCGTGACTTTTATAAATTCAAATTCAAATTCAAATGACTTTATTGTTAACATTATTGCTAGACATAAAAAATTATACATAGGTAGAAATAATAACAAGGAACAATACATTTGCATTACAACTACTTTAAAACTAGCAATAAACAATAGGTCACAAACTCAGCAATGTCAGGCATTGGCAACATGAATGCCCAACGCTGATTTTCAGTTTGCGCCTTTCTCGAATGAATTCTATAAAAAAACGCGTCGCGTCGCCCGTTGCGCTAACTATAATTGATCATACTCTAAAACCGCTTTTTATTTATTTTTATGCCCGATAGTTTTTGATTTATTGCAGATAAATCACATGACTAATTCGGATTTGCGGTTGCCTGCGGACTCTACAATCAACTATTATTATATTATACAATAGAATCAGTTACGAAAACATAAGTTAATCCTTACGAGTTACAAAGCAAACTTTATAAGCATGTTCTAGTGCAAAGTTCATGCAATATATCACTGTAAGTACTCGTAGTAACGCGATATGATGACACAGAGAAAATTTTACCCCATTTCGGGACAAAGATTTTTTCCACACAGTAGATATACGAGTATTTTTATCTCGTCGCGTACTTTCATTAAAACTGTCCCCCCGTGCTGTTGCGTTTTCCAGCTGTTCCTGTGTTTCGCCTTTGCGAATCTCTGCGGAAATTTCTGTATTTTGTGTGTTTTCATTTTGATGTCGTGCCGTGTAACATTTTTTGCTCGCTGACACTCTCTCATCGTTTAAATCCTATTGTGGTAACAGATTTTTATTGCGGAAACTGCGTTTTATTTCTGTGTCGCGCATTGCGTTTAGTACAATAGTTTTTGTTTGGTGCTTACGATTATTATTTTGTTTTATTTCGTTTTATTAAACACGACCGGTAAAACAGTTTTCATAATATATGACCTCTGTGCTGTGACTTTGGGAAGTGATATTTTTTCCGAAAAGGACCAAGCCAGCATAAATATTTCACTCATCCCAGAATCGCACGGGGTTTAAAAAATTGTAAGTGGTGAAAACTTCAAGAATTCTGAGTGATTTTTAAAAACATGTGGTATTTTTTAGGATTCCGTACCTAAAGGGTAAAAACGGGATCCTATTACTAAGACTTTGCCGTCCGTCCGTCCGCCTGTCAACAGGCTGTATCTCTTGAACCGTGAAATTTTCACAGTTATTGTATTTCTGTTGCCGTTATAACAATTAAAATATTAAAAAATAAAATAAAATAAAATATTTATCCCATACAACAAACGTGATTTATTGCTCGTTTTTGGTCGATGATCCAGAACACCCAAAAATAATCTACTTGTAAAGTAAGTATAGTTAGTAGTAGGGTATATTTAATTGAGAGTTCTGGCTTCTGCATCATCTCGCTACGTTAAATGGTACGGAACCATTTGTGCGCGAGTCCGACTCGCACTTGGCCGATTACTTCGACTAGACTTTTATTTTCTTAATGCCATATAAGATGACTAATTTACTTTTGGTGACTTCATTCTTGCGTTTTTAAATATTACCATTACAAAATGGCTATGCAGTTTTACAAGAAGCGGTATAACAATGTTCATTATAAACTGCTTGGTGATTTCCAATTCCATTTTTTCTTCGTTTTTTTCTTCGTTTTGGTGACGTCTGTGCAATTGCGCGAAGCACAGGGGAGAAGGGGCGCGATGCGGTCTGTCTGGCTGTTGGCAATATTCGTGATCATACTTTACGAGTTACAACAGCGTCTAGACTCGGTACTATTAAAATTTATTGTTTGTTTATTGAACTTCATACATAATGCAGGATGTTTCAAGTTTACTTTACAGGAATATAGGTAGGTACTTATAGAGTCTAAGATTTCTGGGTACCAAGATATAGGTAGGTACCTTTCATACCTCAAAATAAAAAAAAACGTGGCACGTGGAGTGTTGAACATAACAGTGTGAGATGTCGGTTACGATAGGGCTGCGAGTTCAATGGTTTTTACCCGTCTCAAAAAAGCTCTTTCACTTCAAAAAACCTAATCAGACTGGAAACGAGATACTCTATAAATAACGAATTCAAGCGGGTTTATTTCTCAATTTTAATACTAGCCGAAGCATTGCACAGATTAAAAGTAAAACCCCGAGTCCCCACAGACAAGTCTGACAGATCCAGAGTTGCTTGTGATTTATGTGGACCGAAGTGACTGACACGAGAGGCCTTCACAGTTCACAGCCCCATTAATACACTCGTTGGTCTTCTGTCGATGACAGGTAATGGCCTTAAATAAATTACGTTTTTTTGGTATATCGTTGTCACTGCACTGATAGGCAGTCACAACTAAAGTTTCGCCTTTAGCTGCATGCACACGTAGACATAATTTTGTCTACTGTTGTCGATCTCTTTTTACTATCTACGTGTATGGATTAGAAAGAGAAAATTGGTTGTTCGACAAATGAAGACAAAATTATTTCTACGCGCAAATCCTAACGTTAACAAACTTATTGCAGACATACCGCATACCTAATGCGTCATAAATTCTTCGCTCCGCGAAAACTAGTAAAGTAGATATTATGAAATTTATTCGCACGGAAATTGAGTAATGTACAGAAAATAAATCTAAATACTTATTACGTAGGTATATTTAATACTTTAATCTATTTTCCATACCCTAAATGACACAACGACGTTTGCCCAGCTAGTACTTATTTTATAAAACTTGATATTATTTTATTTATGTATGACTAAATCCAAGGACAAAGTTTATTAGTTAAGTCTAGACCAATAAACTTATAGCAGGCATACCTAATGCGTCATAAAAACTTCGCTATTATAGCGAAAGTATACGAGTATGATGAAATGTATTAGAGCTGAAGCAGAGTGTTGTACCGAAAATAAACCTAAATATTACGTACATTAAAATATATTTCATGTAAATTGGGCAAACTTACTAAAAGCGTGAAACGAGTTAAAAACAAAGAAAGTTCCAACTGAACTAAGACAACACTTGAAATAAAATAAACCTCTGCTCTACACTCAACAGCTCTCACACGAAATATGAATAATCCAATAAAAGTGTAACGAGGAAGTTACATTTTTACACAGCCATTTTTAAAGCTCAAAATACGAAAGTCATTTCATACATTTTCAGTACAAAACTAACGCGGCATCATACCTAGTAAATGTGGTCCCATTTCGTTCAAAGGCTTTACACACCTTCGCAAAAATCTCCCATTTCCTTTCTTCCAGCGAGAGTGTTGAGGTGCATAGATTCGTGCCACTAAATGAGAAATTCTTGGAGTGGCACGTGCTGGGAATAGTGATGGGACTGTAAGAGCTGATGTCGATATAACTACTTATATCTTATAACTGCGGTCGCTGGTTCCAGATAAATCATTTTTTCTATAGTGAGAGTATATTTAGAGTAAGCATCATTAAAACTGAAGGTATAACAATCACTTTCTGAAACCATTCTGGCTTTCGCATGTGCTTCTCAGATATAAAAAAAGTAGTATTTGACTTTTCTGAAACTTTTTTGTGCTGGACCTAATTGAAAAAGAAATCTTTTTTCAAATTTCCTAATTTTCATGTCTTCGACTTCAATTCATGCTGCCTACTTTATTGAATTAAAGAACAAACCAACTAACAAACAACTACGATGGTTCTTTATTGCTTACATTTCTTCAACTCCACAACACTAGTTTGCCTCAAATAAGGACGGAATATCCGGAGCAATAATTCGAGATACGGGTGTATATTAAACTCTCTTGAATTTTTCCTCTCAGTTTTCTCGTGCTCAGACTTAATTATTTTCTTCTAACCCTTGATATCCTACTCGCTTAACGGAAGTGTAGTTTAATTTAGCGTCGCAGCGTCTCTTTATACATTAGGTTGTGTTAGTGGGAATTTTATAACTTTTTAAGATGAGTTTTTTAATTACGAGTAAGTCTGCATCTCGAATGTAGAATTGAGAGTTTATCCCACCAAATCTCAGGTTTTACCAATGTGTCCACTTTTCGTAATAACTAAACAGGAAATAAGTTTCAAACAGTTTCCCGTCCACTTAGATGCATGGTTTTATTAAAATTTTATTAGATTCAAATGATTTATTTCATTTAGGCTCATTTTACAAGCACTTATGAATAGTCAAGAAATACTTAGTGTATAGCTATTAAACAGTGGTAACAACTTAACAACTTAAAACTAAGTTTACGAGGGTTCAAACGCGTCTTGATCCATTAGCATGATATTAGTACAGTTAAAAGATATTCTAGCATCAAAATCCTCATTTTGTTTCGTATCCAAAATTTCACAACTTATTAACGGAACTTTTCCCATCCCTCAAGAGTTTGTATAACGATTTTAGCCAGTAACGTAGCGGTTACAACATTAAAAAGAAGGCAGTTTCTGAATAATATATGATAATATATAAAATCCAACCTCATTACATAGGCAAAGGCTAGGTCGGAGCTCGGCAGCCGTGACACAAATACGAAATACAAGGTCGATGCAGCCTGTGCGAGGCGTCACGTCGCTTAGAACTCTGCTATATTGGAGCGAGAGCCGAGACAAATGGATTGGCTCCGATATTGAGATAGATAGAGCGCAGACAGGGCAACTAGACATGCACCAATATCACAGTCCAGTCTTCGCCCAGTGCATGTGGAATGTTTGAGTCTGTTAGCCCGTTCAATATTTTATAGGCGCTATTTAATAAAAAACCCGTTGGTCGAAATTCTACGGTTAATCTTTCTAATATATAAAATTCTCGTTTCAGTGTTTGATAACAAACTCCTCCTAAACGACTCGACCGATTGTTATTAAATTTTTGTATACATTCGGTAGGTCTGAGTTCAGCAGCCGTGACACAAATACGAAATACAAGGTCGATGCAGCCTGTGCGAGGTGTCACGTCGCTTAGAACTCTGCTATATTGGAGCGAGAGCCGAGACAAATGGATTGGCTCCGATATTGAGATAGATAGAGTGCAGACAGGGCAACTAGACATGCACCAATATCACATTCGAGTCTTCGTCCAGTGCATGTGGAATGTTTGAGTCTGTTAGCCCGTTCAAATTTTTAAAGGCGCAATTTCATAAGAAACCCGTTGGCCGAAATTCTACTGTAAATCTTTCTAATATATAAAATTCTTGTATCAGTGTTTGTTACCAAACTCCTCCCAAACGGCTCAACAGATTGCTATGGAATTTTTGTATGTTCGCTAGGATTGAGCTCAGCAGTCTGACACAAATACGAAATACAAGGTCGATGCAGCCTGTGCGAAGCATCACGTCGCTTAGAACTCTGCTATATTGGAGCGAGAGCCGAGACAAATGGATTGGCTCCGATATTGAGATAGATAGAGTGCAGACAGGGCAACTAGACATGCACCAATATCACAGTCGAGTCTTCGCAAAGTGCATGCGGAATTTTTGAGACTGTTAGCCTGTTCAATATTTTAAAGGTACTAAGTATTTCATAAGAAAACTGTTTGTTGAATAACTTAACAGCGTAATTTAGCCATAAAGTAAGGGATAGCTTATGTGTACTAGATAACTGACTAATATGTAGAAGAACACCCAGACTTTGGAAAACATTCATGCTAACATTTTCCAATTGTGGGAATCAAACCCACGACCTCCGACGCAGAGGGCTGCGCTATTCGGATGTCTTTAGTTATTAACTTTAGTCTTCTGCACTCCTTTTCTATATAAATGTATTTTATACTTTGTGCCAATTTAGCTCCATCATGTTAAGAAAATAATCTAAAAGGGTGTGATTTTATCCTTCAACCTTTTAAAACTGCTGACCTTTTTAGAACTCCAATTGTATCAATATAGTTTATCTATACAAAATAGAGCACTTATTAAACTTTTTTAGTAAGTACATTATTAGATTGAACAGTATTTGCGGAATGTCGAATATACAAGCCGTTGTATTGCACAGTGAAAGCATTCCGGGAAATTCCGGAATAAAAGATGGTAGGAATATTCCAGAATAAATAGAATTCCACACGGACGGCATTGTGTTCATCCAGTACTAGCGCCATACATATTTTATCATAATATAGAAGGGGCGAAATAGTTTGCTATGAATGCGAACTACATTAGTGATGTGGAAAATGCTTAGGCGTGTATATCGAACTTGCGTTAGTGATGTGAAAAATAATTAGGTATGTCGATTCGTGAAAAAATATTTATATAGCATATAACGTAACTAGATTTATTTTAAGTCTTGAATCGGTATTTAGAATAAGCTTCTGACATAAAAATTACATTCTTCGCATTTATTAAGATTTATATTTTTGAACTAGCTCCATGAAAGTAAATTTTAAAGTGTCGAAACTCAAATGATAATAAATTATAATATAATAAATATCCCACTAACAGATCAGAGAAGTAAATTAATTATTTTTCATTTCTTATTTGGTGATGAGATAAATATTGTGACGTAAGTATTCAATCAATCATTTATTTGCATTAAATATGGTAACAAGTAACAACATATGTAATTAATAGGTAGTACAATTTCCAAGCATGTTTTGCCACAGTAAGGGCGTGCAAATATTATCTTTCATTATAGTAAATGTATTAAGTAACATGTTAATGTCAGTTAGAGAAAAAAAAAAAATATCTAGCATATCTATTGTGACATAAGTATTATGATATACGTACATATGTCGTATGTCGCAAGTCGATTCGTTTTATTAACCTAGAAGTTCAAAGGGCGTTTTAACGTTTGAGTTAACACCGTACTTGATGCGACAAATTTGAATGGCAAAGCAGTTGCTGGTGAATATTGACCTGATTGTCAATTTGATTATGCTGTTTGGCCTTTCGATATATGTATGTTACATAAGTCATAAACCTAGTAAAGGATTGTAAAGTAAATCCAATTTTATTCAGAATGATTTTAGATTTTATCGCAAAAGTACAAGACAATGAAATCAAATGAGTTCAAATAACGTAGATATAAAAATAGTGGGAAGAAACTGTTGAAAATATTATTTTAAGGTGATAATATTAGGTTGTTTTTTTTCTTGTTGGGTTTAATAAAATATTTTTTTTTTATCGATAACTTGATTATTATCTGACGGGCACTTCACTAGACCTAGGCATTTTAGCTTGTAAAGACGAATGGGTTTTCGCTTCGGTTCGCTTGTCCTGGCTGTAATGGACGATGGAACGTGAAATCTGCGATTTTCGGGCACCTCTGATTTGTAGCTACAGTCCACGTTTATTGCTAAGTACATACTTCAGGCTGTGATTTTAACGACTCTAGATAGTGTAGTGAACAAGCGAATGCAGTGAAATATGTTCTAAGAGACAAACTTTGCTTGTTTATCGGTACTAAGATGGGACTAAACACTCTCTCTGGTTTTTTTTTTTTTTAAGATTTGTCAATTTTTAAGATTTGACAATACATTTGTAGGCTAATGGCAACTCACTAGCTGTCCTGTAATCAGGTATGGTTCAACTGTGAAAACGACGGATCTTGAATGGGCCATTTCTAACTATACAGGACCATTTTAATCCATAATAGTAGGGTACTAAATATTATAGGCCATTAAAATGGTCCTGTGTTGGGAAATCTTAATAAAAAGTAAGAAAAGCTTACCGTAATATTATGAAGGCGAAAGTGTGTGTAAGTATGTGTTTGTTACTCCTTCACGCCGCAACTACTGAACCAATTTGGCTGAAATTCGTTATAGAGAATTCTGAATTAGAATATAAGCTACGTTTAATTCCGGAAAATCACAGTTCCCACGGGATTTGTGCAAACCCGAAATTCACGCAGACGGAGCCACTGGCGTTCGCTGATATATTGTGTGACTAAGGATACAAATAAAAAAAATCCATTTGCACATAATTATCGTCTTCATTTTAGATTATAGTCTTCATTGACACGGCACACTATTTTTAAAGCTCAAGCTTCTAACAAATTTCTTCTTACTAACCGTGGATTTTTATGGCTTAACTGATGCCATATTTCATGAATTTTACAAAGCGAATATCGCCTGAAGCTATTCTTACTGGAGAGATAAATGGGGGCCTCGCGATTCGCCTGTCTCTCTGGTAACGAACGGCAGTACGTGAGGCGTGTGAAAGAGGTGCAGTTGTTGTATAGGAAGAACTACATACTGAAAAATGGAAAATTCTTTCCAAAAAACCAACTTCAAATGCCACTACAAAGAATGAAATAATTTTTAATGTACACCAATTCGAAGTCGGGCAATGTTTGGTTCAATCATTAATAGTCCTTCTTATTATAAAACTTGATGTGCAAAGAAACGACAAATTTATCGACAATACGAAGGACTTTTAGTGAATGAACGAAACATTGCCCGACTTCGAATTGGTGTACATTAAAAATTATTTCATTCTTTGTAGTGGCATTTGAAGTTGGTTTTTTGGAAAGAATTTTCCATTTTATTTTATACTTTTTAGTGGAAAACAACTTATGCGCAAGGCAATGGAAAAAATGCCCACATCGCTTGAAGAATGCTTCTAAAATCTGAAGAGTTCCCTCAATTTCTCCAAGATCCCATCATCAGATCCTGACTTGATGAATACAGTCATTACTTGATGACTGCAAGGAAATGCAATAGTAAATATAAAAGATATCTAAATCGCTTCAAGTATACTAGCAAAATTTGAAGAGTTCCCTCGATATTACCAAGATCCCATCATCAGATCCCGACCAGATGACGATAAGACTACCTGGAAAAAATTACTCTTTCAAACAATACCCAAATCACTTCAAGTGTGCTTATAAAATTTGAAGAGTTCCCTCGATTTCTCCAGGATCCCATCATCAGATCCTGATTTGATGACAATGGGACCATCTGTGAACTATACCCTTTCAAACAAAAAAAGAATTTTTGAAATTGGTCCACGCATCTTCTAGTAATCGGGGAACATACATAAAAAAAAAAAAAAATAAAAAAAAAAAAAAAGATTCCGACGAATTGAGAACCTCCTCCTTTTTTTTGAAGTCGGTTAAAAATGCATATCATTAGGGTCTCGTACCATAATGATAAAAATAGTTCCCTTGTGGTGCGACTTCATTCGTCTGTCTGCATGTCTGTCTGTCTATCACACTAGATTTTTCCAGTAAGTATTTTAAAATGTATACCTAGCCAAGCGTTTTAGAATTTCAGTATGATGCCGTGTAGCAACTGTAAATAAGACGCGGACGCACCTCACTTTCGTCAGGGATTAGAAATGTTGTCTAAACACACCGATATGAACCTGAGGATGTGCCCATTGGAACATTACGTAAACCTTCTTCATACAAGAAACCAGTAGCGCCTTTGTCGAAATTTCCGCTAATATGCCCCAACATGGCGGAAACCGTCCCTGCGGAAACACGCGTGCGGGCTATTAATAAGTATAGTAATCTGTAGCGTGGACATGCGTTCCATAGACAATACTGCGGCCGGCTTACAACTGACGCTGTTGGTGTTAAGACAAACATTTTGACACCAGTAAACTGACGACATTTTTCGCACGGTCCGCCGGGTCCTGTGTATAAAGAGAAAATTATCTTGTTTAGAAATAGACGTTTTTAACACCTTTGCTCAAATAGTGGTCTTTTCCATGTATGTTTAGCGTGCGCAAAGTTATTCTTTTCCGCACTAGTACTTTTTGTTTTCCTTCTGCACGGAGGTTTTAATCAAAAAGTTTGTATTAAAATACTATTTTATAGCGTAAACACTATTAATACTTGAATTAAAGAACGTAACTTTTTAAATTGTTAAATCTGAAATAAAATATAATTTTTTAACAAAGTTTCATTGTTATTTGTTTCAGAGTTACTTTTTGTAAATTACTTTCTTAACCTAGAGGACTTTCATAACTTTCGGATTCTGACACCAGGTCACAGAGTGCATCAGTTGACCATAGACAATTCTTGTCCACTTTTTTGTTTATTTTTTTTTTGTGCGTGAGTGGTCTGTATTCATGGTAAATTGGCCTTGGCCCCAACTTTATGTATTTTCGCAAATGTGTTAAAAAATGTCGTTCAATGCACGTGCGGAATTGTCATTTCGAGACTCGTAAAGAAATGACATACTTTCCGCACTTATATTGAAATGTACTATTCAATTTCCTGTTAATATTTACTATTTATAAATAAAGCATGGGCGCAGAGTGGTCTTAGAAATGCATGGTGTTATAGCGTGGGTCGAGCGTGGGCTTAGTGTTATAAGTGAGAGACTGACAAGCCATGCCTGATGCCATGGCCCACGCATAGTTCTAAGCCGGCAGGATAAATGGGGCGCCTGTAATAGCTAACATTTAGATGGAACGCTCTAATGGTTTGGAAATGTGTGACGATTTTATCGCTGAGTGCGGTAGTCTTGGGTGAGACACCTTATTTTAGTAGGAACCGTAGATGTGGTATGTAAAGTATGAACGGTTTTTTTTAAATCTGTTGACAAATGGTTAAAAACGTAAAGAAAAAATCTGTATACACGGAGGATCGCGTGTTTATATGGAGAAGGATCGTGCAGAAACCAACAGCGGAGCGTATAAGTTCCAAGTACTTTTAATAACGTATATAAGGTAGGTACGCAGTAATATATTATGGCATATTACTATACGTTAGTTGGAATGGAAACGTAATGAAATTCAAAAAAGGCATGCAAATGATTGCTAAATTGATCACGTGACTTTTCGCATTCTTATATATTTTTTATTTTGTTAATTTCCATGAATCTATCGGATCGCGATGTCATATAGCTAGAGAGAGCACTCTAATGACGTTATTTTCATTATACTAAGTGAGCCGTATTGTCCCATTGATATATTCATCATGGCTATGCCTGTAACCAGCATTTCATCCCTTAGGTCGAAGGGTCATCAAATATAAATCATATGGGATAGTGAGAGCATACAGGCCGGCGGCGGTTTAAATAAGAAGGATCTATTGTTCCACTGTCCCACATACCTACTTATACTACCTATATAGTATATACCTACTTATATACCTATTGGCTTGGGACAACTGTTGTATAATAACATGAGTGCATAGGCTCTTACCCATTCACGAGGCACGAGCCATATTATTATGACATACATATTTCGATTCGATAAAAGAATTGCTCTGATATTTTTTGAATTTCGTTCCATTCCGTTTCATCTGTCGAATCGAAAAATGGCTGCTGCAGAATATACTTTGTAGTTTTCTAGCTATTTATTCATTTTTATCCACGTAAGTTTTGTGTATAAATAATAAATACGTCATGTAAGAGTGCACGCATTTCTAAAAAAAATTGGCACAATAGTTAATTTGGTATAGCAAATCAAAACTCAGATCTTAAACTCATTTAGTTTGGAAGCTATAATGGGAGTTCATCGAAAGCATACACACATTTTAGAACTTCTTTTGTAGAGTGTGCTACAATTTAATCTTAAACTCGTATTACGAGTAGAGTTGCACATAATAAAAATAGGTCATGGCTTAAATAATTGAAATTTGAATTCCGACTAAATAGTTTATTCAGGAAGCCATACGGCGTACCCACTTTGAGCACCTTGTTTGAATAGAGACGACCTCTCTGTTTGAGGAATTATTTACGGTTTTCCAGTTTGAATGCTGTATTATATTACTTTTTTAATGTAGCGACATTTTTTCGACATAAATAATTTTACTTAGTCTAACTCCTATAAAAAAAATACTCTGTGGTCTAACTAACGCAACTAACTAATTTAAAAAGTTCATTCTTGAAAATAAACCTGCAAATAAAGTGATGAGAAAACTAAAAGGATGTAGGTACACTTATAAGGATTTACAGTTATAAGGATTTTAAATTTCTTTATTATGACCTGCAGTTTAAAAACTATAAAGAAAATAAATTACTTTAAAATTTAAACGTCATCTATATTAGGTCTTTAATCCAAAATCGCTGTGAAGCAGAAACACGATTGGATAAAATTTTCTCGATAGAAAGTTCTCCCAAAACTTGCTCCAATATATACATTTTCTAATTTTTGGAACTACAATGGATGTAAATGTAATTTTTGTTTCAAAGAGTCGGTAATACTAATACAAAAACGTAACTAGGTAAGTTTTTATCGTAGTCTTTAATGAACCAATAATTTTTGAGTCAAATGCCGTATTAGGGAGTATCATCAGACCTTAACCTAAAACCTTAGACATTGAATGGGCGGTTGACAATGATGCTGTGGCGAGAGAAACGAGGCGGTCTCTGTACACTGTCATAATGAGCTGGAGCACAAAGACAATGCAGATATGACGTGTGTTCGCAACTACGGCACGACACAATGTCGCCTGCACAACCTTCAGCCTTTAGCCTTCAGTGCATGCTAGTTGGAACACGCTTTGACTGCTTTCAGCCCGAGCGAGTCTGTGTAGTGTGTACCTAACGGTTCACCTACACGGGCAAGTTTGTGGGCAATAAGGATTGCCATAAAAAGACGTTAGAAGTAGTATGATTCGGTTTTAGAGTCTGTGAATTTGGCGCGTCTAAAATACCATCCCTTTCACGACAGTACGATTATTATGGAGCGCAAATAGCAGTGGCACCTGGTAAGGAATAGCTAATTTTACACAAGCCAAATTTATAGACTCTAAAACATTTTGATTTGATTGCTACCAGTGCCTTAACGTCTCAAGTGTCCAATTTCACAAAAAAAAAAACCTTGATATCGTGAGTTATTTATTGAGACATTTCCTGTAATATCAAAATTGGACGTGGCAGCCAAATTGGCTCATAACAGAAATCTGGACGACTTACCTACGTTTTGTACAATTAGAAATTGTTCTGTGCCTTCGTCTCCTTTTGATGTTGCCAGTTCATCAAAGATCAAAGGGGTCGTAACATAGCTAGATATTCGTACAAGATCACAATTACTGCGTCAATTTCCGTATATTCATGATGGCTATACTTGGCAACCATTGCTCACATTTCAGCAATAGTTGCCCGTGTGTGAGCCTCCTCAGTCACGCGAAACGTTCCACTTCATGTAATATTACTGAAGTGCGCCGGCGAGCTCGTGCGTCCTTCAAAGTCTTTGTTGCTTTTTATCTCAGACATCTTAATCTTTCGAGTGTTTATTAAAATTGCTTTACAACCAAGGACGAGATTAAACTTGAAAAAGGTTTCAATTAAAATTAATATTAAAGGATGAAGGATTTTCGTTCTATTGTAATTAATTTTATTTTAGTCTGCTTTTCTCAAAATATTTTAAGTGATTTTTAAAATATAATGAATCTGTGTGAATTCTGCCTTTTCCCGTGATAAAAAAATCCTATGTCAGACACAAAAACCGACAACCGTCTTTATTTCTAGATTAATATAAAACCACTATTAAAATCCTACTGCTGAGAACAGATTTCCTGATCCCTACTTCGATATTGAGGTTGTATTGAGCTTATACTAAAGTAGTACCTAAGCTGTTCTAAGCAAATCTGGAGCATTATAGAGAAAATTGAACGTTTTGTTGATCGTCTCTTCACCGCAATTTCAAGAGATTTATTTCTGGTCAAAGCCCGTATTTATTAGCCCCATTTTATTTTTTAATCGATTTATAAAAACTTGGCCAGCTACCACTTGGCAATTGGCTTAGATGGAGCTAAGTGGAGTCAACTGCGAGTTCCTGAATAAAGTATTGGGCGCCATTCAAACAACTGTGAAGCCTCGTGACCTCATTCCGTTTACCGAGGTGGCGGTGGGTAATTTGCTCCACTCTTTATTAAGTTACGACCAGTAGCTGCGTGGTTAACCGGACTGTGAATTGTTGTGTTTTTTTTAACGAATAGATAAAGTTTATTTGACTACAAGGGGCTTGATACATGCAACGTATTTGTAGGCTACCAAAAATGGTCATTGGCTTTTGATATGCAGATGTGTTTGTTGGTTACTTAGCTTAGCTAGCTGCATTTGTTGAAGGGTTTGAGCGACATTAAAAACAGAGATAGCCCATTGGTCCAGACATCTGCCTCTTACCAGATTGTCGGGGGTTCGAGTCCTGAGCCCCTAACTTTTCAGGGCTTCAGGAAATTGAATATCACTTTCTTAGCGGTGAATCAAAACGTTGCTCACAACCGATCTGCATGCCTCACCTAAAAGTTCACCATAATGTCCTTCCTCTAGGTGTGCGTAGCCCATCAGAGATTTAGCCCATCAGAGGGCTATGGCTAAATCTCTCTCATTCTGAGAGGAGACCCGTGCCAAGCACGAACGTGAGGCAGGACGACCAAACGAGTCGACGAAATACTTACCGCCTAACATATAAATGTGGAATAACTGCGGTGGAATAATTATACCCTGTCCTACTTTTTCATCAATACTTTGGCATTCAAAGGAGAAGACAAAAACAAAGTATAACTATTCCGCCTCTATCCAAAGTTTATATTGTCACATAAGATTGAAAATGTGGAAACATATAGTAAGACACCTTAGGTAGAAAATTCAAATGATATAAATTTAATTTAGAAAACACTCAAATGATCGTATACAAGTAGTTAGGTATGTACAAGCACATAAAGCTCGTTAGAAGCAAGGACCAAGGTATTTCCATAGAAGGTCTCCTTATCGGTCGTGAATATTCTAAGCAGCCTCGGCCTGTCGCCTGGAAAGGGCGAGTAGTCGATAACGACGGGCTTAGTGCTGTCCGACTGTCCCAACTTAGACATCTAGACCAGACCGCTCCCACGCTTCGTTTGCCACGGACAGCTATGAGTTAAGCCATAGATTTGATTACGCGAATCGTACTGTACAGTCAACAAAATAAGAAACCCGAACCCTCGTAAACGTAGCTTTAAATCGACTTTTAGCTATCACCAATGGATTATTATATGTGACGAATATCATATTTACAAGAGCTTGTATGTTAGGCCTATGTGAGATAAAGAAATTTTGAGTTAAGAGTTTGAAGATGGTCGTTTCTACATAACTAATGCTTTGTTTCGATTGTAGCTTTAGTTAGGTGTTTATAATTTACTTCAATAAAATTCACACTGAAACTTTCTGAATCTGAAAGTAAAGTAAAGTAAATAAATATTTAAGTATTTTGTAAACTGCGTGTACTAACAAACACACAAGATGGCGATAAGTTTAATTTAAGACAAATTAAACCCAAAAATGTAACCCCAAAGGTTTTACCATAATCATCAGAAGTGACTTCTAACAATTTCCTTGCAAAAAATGGAAAACTGGGGTTCCAACTGTAAAAGAAAACGTGACGCTGGTGCTGATTGGCTAAGTCAATGCCTAAGTCTGTTTACATATACTATAGTACAGACTCTCTTATTACATTATAGGTAGTAACCTTATTTATCAGTATTTAAGAATCAGAGTAGAAGAATATTTTGTATTGAAATAATATCCAATCAAATAGGAAGATCTATAGCTATCATTTTTGATCAAAGCGTACGTAATGAAGGAGTGTCGCCGTGAATGTATTTTTCCGCTCGCATGCGGGTACTCGGAAAAGAGCAGCGCTAATGGCTCGATGAGTGCTCACTGCTCAGTGGTGCTTGAACGCTCTGATGCCACGGACATGTCTGACATCATCAAAGGTCTTATTAGGGTTTATTCACATGGTCGTCGTGTATGAATTATAAAATGTAACGGAAATCCGAAATATTGGAGGTCCAATCATGCCCTAATTGATGGAATAAGAAAAAATGACTAAAATACATTTCAAAGTATTCTGGCTTGGCTTTGGCGAACTAAACAAGATGTTATTTTCGCAACAAAGGATATATTTTTCACGCATTAATTTTATTTTAACTATTTTAGAGATTTATAGCATTGATATTTCTTGTAACGTAAAAAAAACTATTACTTACACTTTATTAGAATAATCATATAAAACATTCTTTTGATAAAGTAAGTTTATTTGGCACATAAGCGGAATAAAACTACTTTCATATCTTTATTTTTGCTCGACCGAATAAAGGCATGGCATCAAATATCGATAACTCATAAATTATCGACGTTTCTAGGCACATTGAAAGTCACTGACCGTGATGTCATTGCCAAGGCACATTAGAGAGCTGCTATCAAAAGGGACCTATTACCTTCTCTGTATCTTGAATTGACGCCTATAGAGCTATCGACGTCGGTCTAACAATATGGCTAAGTTCATATGGCCGCGCGGCACCGCGCGCCGCCGCGCGATGTTAGAGTTCACATGACAGGGTATATACGAGCGCCAGTCTGGCATTAACATTGATATACAATGGACGTGGAGGAGGCAATTTGCTTGTGGATTTTATATAGAAGACTGAGACGTCGCAGAAGACGACAAAGGCGATACTGGGTGCATCCAATATTAAGTGACAGACTTTCTTCAAGCCTGTTTGTCACCTTATACCCTGAGTTGAGGTTACATGAAGAAAAATTTTTTTCATCACTCATACACGGAAAGTAGGTCTGAAGTTGCCTGAGAAGCGGGTTGAAAGTAATACTTTGCAGCCCTAGGGAGAATCGTTTTCAACTGACAGCTGTCAAATAATTAAATAAAACTAGTTGTCACATTTTTATTGGAGTTCAAATGAAACACGACATACCCGAGTGCATCCATAGACAAGAAGAAAGATAGACTTTATTCATAAAGTAAAGACAACTGATTCATAGACATTCATCGACAATCATAGACAATACTTGACTATCCGAGTGCATCCCTAGACAAGAAGAAAGATAGACTTTATTCATAAAGTAAAGACAACTGATTCATAGACATTCATAGACAATCATAGACAATACTTGACTATTAAAAAGCTAAATGCATAGCCCGCCGGCTAGGCCAAAGAAAAAAAAAGGCGGGAAAGTGATCTTCATTTGTTTTTCGAGTTGTAGAGTTTTGTTTAGGCTTCTGTTTAACAGTGATTTTTATTGACACAATTATTCATTATTCTTTAGCTAATTTCTATTTTTATTTTGACTTTCCTTATATTCGTAATGAAAAGCACAGTGTTTACCTCGGGATAAAGACTTATTTAGTCCCTCGAACTATAGGCGCCCTTGCTACGCTCGGGCGCCAAACCCCGTCTCGGGACTAAATAAGTTACTTTCATCCCTAGGGTAACAATGTACTATTAATTATTTCCGTATGTCAGTTGCAACCTTTGATTTTTTATACGATTTCATTGAAAATGATTTAAAATCCAGTGAAAATGCTGTAAGATATTGCATATCACCAAAAGAAAAACTCATTGTAACATTGCGGTAAGTTAACTGTTTATTAATCATAATCACAGTAAAAATTATAAAAAATAAGAAATTATGAGCGAGGCTTCTTGGCAAATTAACTTTTAGTTTAATTGAACAGATCTAATTCTTGAGAATCTTCGTATGACGGGTCACAAGTAACATCACCCGGGGGTGATGTTACTTGCGATGAACTTGTGGGAGGTGAAGTGTATGAACTAGTTGTATAGCCATATTGTGTTGATTCTCTATCAGAGTACTGCATTGGGTTGCTATATTGAGAACTTTGAAATGAAGCATGATAGTTTCTGGGTGGTCGTTGTGAGCTATATGAAGTAGACGGGTAGTTAAAATCTTCAAGTGGCTGTGCTCGTGTAGCTTGGTATCGTTCTAATAAATTATAAATTTCAATTTTCAGTTTTAAACGCCGGTTTTCAGGAACTTTTTTTATTTCCCTAACCAATGAAAGACAAAATAATTTATCTTCATCGTCATCTTTCTTTTCTGCTGCATTATTATTTCGAGTATTTATGCTTTGTTGTAAAAGATTTGCAAAATGTTCATCGGCAGGGTGAAGTTTGAATTTTTTCCGGAGCACATTTTCTGTTGAAGCTTGAACGCCGCTGCTGTTAACTGCACTATCCAAATCAGGATTCTCTGTAACTTCCGCAACATCAAGGCTGTTGTCAGTTTTTCGTTTCTGGACAACTTGTTTAAGAAATGACAATCTTTGGAAATACGCAAATGAAGATGGTGTTGATGCTGAGGAACCGGACTTCAAATGTTTTGTTTTCTTAAGTTCTTTTACATAGGCATCTCGTAAATTTTTCCATTTTTTTTGCAAAATCGATCCTAGAAAGTAAATAATTAATTATTAGTTTTCATTGCAAAACTATTGAAAAATGTTGTACGATACGGGTGCATAAAGAGTCCTTATGACCTACTTTATGCAAATTGTACTTTGTGCACTTTATGCTCACGTGCCACACTGTAAACACTCGCTATGAATGTGTTTTCTTTGTAGCACTTATTCAGTAAAGATTTACTTAAAAGAAATAGACATAGACATAGAATTAGGAATAGGAATAGGAGTAGGCATAGGAGTAAGTAGGGGTAGGAATAGGTATGGGAATAGGCATTTGACGAGGAATAGGAGTAGGAATAGAAATGGAATATTTATCGTGGCACGTGAGCATATGCACTTTATGCTCGCGTGCCACACTGTAAACACTCGCTATGCTTGTGTTTTCACTGTAGCACTTATTCGGTAAAGATCTACTTTATGCACGTGTATCTTAAATAACTATTATGTTACAGGTACCTAGCAACTGGTTCTTCATTTGCAGAGTTACAATATGGTTATAAAATTGGCAAGTCTACGATATCGGGTATAATTAAGCAAGTGTGCCAAGTTTTATGGAGAAATTTAAAAACTTTGGTCATGAGTCCACCAACAAAAGAAATCTGGACACAAATATCTATACAATTTGAAAATAAAGCATATTTTCCAAATTGTGTTGGAGCGTTGGACGGCAAACACGTTCGTTTAATACAGCCACCAGAATCAGGATCAATGTATTACAATTACAAACACTTTTTCTCATTAGTTTTAATGGCTTTATGTGATGCTAACTATTGCTTCATATGGATAGACGTTGGAGCTTACGGAAAAGACAGTGATTCGGGTGTTTTCAAGGAAACGTCATTATTCAAAAAACTCTCAGAAAATTCGTTGAACTTACCAGAGCCTAGATCTATCACAAATAATGAGAGCGATGCATTTAAACTACCATACGTAATTGTAGCTGACGAGGCTTTCGCTATGACTAAAAATTTGATGAGACCCTATGGTGGTAAAATGTTGTCAAAAGAAAAAAAAATATTTAACTACCGCCTTTCTTTAGCACGAAGGTATGTCGAATGTACATTTGGCATAATGTGTAACAAGTGGCGTATCTTACACCGGCCAATAGACGTGAAGATAGATTTTGCTGTTGATATCGTCAAAGCTATTTGTGTTTTACATAACTTGGTAAGGATGAGAGATGGTATAAATCAGGACGATATGATCAATCCAGCGCCATTACCTAATGTGAATCCAACTAACAGTGGACGAGCAATCCATGAAGTAGATAATATTCGAACTAAATTCACAAATTATTTTGTTACTGAAGGTAAATTAGATTGGCAAGATAAAATGGTGTAATAGGTACCTACCTATGATTTTATAAAACTTATTTTAAATAAATAAAACTAATTAAAAAAAAACTTACCCAAATTTTTCTTTTTTTCTTCGGAATCATCATTTTTGCAAAAAATTAAAACTAGTTCTTCCCAAGACCTTCTTTTTAATATTTTATTTGAATAATCCTTAGAGTTAAGATTCCAAATCGCATCTCTTTTTTCGATTTCGTCGATAAGCAAATCGATAGGCACAATGTCATCTTCGGTACTCATTGCATCGATCTATGTGTCTTTCCGTCTCAAGGCGCGCGGATCAACTGAACAGGTCGATACAGGTTTGAAATACTTGTGCCGCGCGGCAGCGCGCGGTTCTAGATCTTGCGCGCGGGTCAGAGCGCGCCGCGCGTTGGCGTGCGGTACCGCGCGGTAATGTAGACGATAATTATCGTTTATATTGATCTTGTGCCGCGCGGTTCGTAGTTCCGCGCGGTACCGCGCGGCCATATGAACTTAGCCTATGAGTACGTGGGCTAACATTTACCGTAGACCCTTCTACAGGGAATTCACAACCTTATTCATTCACGATATAGAGAAGGTTTTGGTTTGGATGTGTATTTATTAGGGGTCGCAGGCATAGCTTTATCATTGGAAGCGCTTTGTACGATATGTCAATACGAAGTGAAGCTTCCATGCAGGAAGTTTAAGCAAAGTTGACTCCATATGAAACGAAGTACGTATGATCTATACGTACGTGTTTAGTGTATAAAAAATTAAGTATGTTAATATTTAGTGATAAGTTGCCACATACCCATAAATCAAAGAAGATAATTTGCATGTCTATAGGGCTCTTACCTTGCATACCCAGTTTCAACCATTAGATTATACATTTATGCAAGTAGTGGCCCGGATAAAACCAATACATCTTGTTTTGAATTGACCAAGTGAACGGGTGCCTTCCACTCACTCTTGAACCACCAGGCGTTCTAAGGTTTTCTCCCTTCTTGAAGCGATGAAAACCTCTGAGTAGTCCCTCTAGGATGGAGACATTTGTACGATGTAGTGTCCAACTTATTTAGGAAAGACGTCTCCTTCACCACATTTCGCAATTTAGACCTCTGCTCCCTGATTTAGTAAGGAAAACATATTCATCGTAATCATAATAATCAGGCCCTAATTAGCTGAATTTGCTGTTTTCATTTTATTCAGCCAATCAGACAAATCAATTGCCTATTATGAACGATGAATAGATGATGATGAATCCTTACTCTATATGCCCGTGCTTATTTTTCCTAATGATCTTCAAACTCTGAAGAAAAAAATACACTGATTAGTATATGTAATGTGAAAGAGATTCTGAAAATATCAAAGTCTGACCTTTCTGTAAAATATAGCTACAGTGGCGTTTCAAATACGCCCTCCCTAGTTTTTGTCTCACAAGCACGGCAAGTACCTTTTGCGGCTATAAACTTAGCGTATTTTGTAGTTTTTGTCTCACAAGCACGGCAAGTACCTTTTGCGGCTATAAACTTTTATGGGCCGGGTTTGACGTCGTCATAGTTTGTTTTATGCACGCAGTGTGAGCATGGAGTAACTGAGTAGATGATGCGGCGTATTTAATGAGTTGCAACAAAGTTACGAGAAACTCTCAAACAAAGTCATATTTAAGTTGCTACTTATAACGAGTAAGTTAGTACATACGTAAAACAAAAGCTAGCTTTTTGTTTGGAGCTTCCTTCACGCAGATTTCTGAAAACTCCAGCTGGAATCGTTGATGTTTTCGGAAATAGGTGTCTGTAAAGCTAAAACAGTTCCCCCACCAAAATGAGCCAAAAATATTACATTCTCTGTCTTTTCTTGAATCGTTTCGTAAATCGTAGTATTATTAAATCTAAATAACTTTAGTCTGGATTTTATAATAGAGAACACTCTATTATAATCCAGACTAAAGTTATGTATACTCTTAGGTTAATATTTATTCAGATCTTTTATTCACCCTCAGTTTTATGAGTGTACCTATAGCTTTTATATTTTACATTGTAACGTAAAATGCGTTGATTTTTCCCGTCAGTCAAAAAGCAGTTCCATGCGAACTGCTTTTGTCTTAGAAAGCTTGTGGACTTTCATTCATGTGAAACCTTCAAATTCGAAACTAGACTGTCGAATTACAAATACATATATCTATCTTATAATACAATTTTACTTCGAGGTGTTTTAGAACTACAAGCGGTAGGAATACTTATAGCAGCATGATTTACGGAATTTCAGCAAACTTTTTTTTGCTGATGAAATATTTAAAAAGTTTACGTAGACCGGTCCTAAAATCATAAGTCCCGTAAAACTCCGTAAGCTGTTTGCCCTCCGCCCACAGAAAATTCTTGCAAAAAGTATCTGAGTCAGCTTGAAGAGGTCAAAAGCATTTAGGCACTTTTCCCTTCGACCTATACATGTAACCTTTTGGAAGATTTGAAGATTTTCTTAAAACTTCTTGTTAATGCTTGTAGTAATTCTTTACGCGATTTTGTGAGGTCGTAGATGAATTTTATTTTTGTCCTTTTTATTCTTACGAATACGTTTGTGCGTGCGATCCACAGACCATTTTAGACACGGTGACTTTTTATCGTCTTACAAAAGCGGTCCTAAGCATGAGTCCGATGTAAGAAATCTCTGAGAACTATTAAATATGACGCCATAAGCCATTAATACACACATTAGCGAAAAAATGACAATTTTGAAAAAAAATATGAAACATCCTGTATAACTGCACGAAATTGCACGCGAAGTTCATGTCATGACACGTCACAAGTCATGACACATAAATAACGAAGCGAAGGGTTGCCACAAAAGTCCACTCATGCACGCGCTATACTTTGAGATTAAAAAATTTAGCTTATTTATATTAATATGTTCTTAATTTTTTTTATATTATTTAACAGTGAATGGTAGGCATTGTGTACTTTAACTGGTTTGCTTTTGTAAGACGATACAAAGTCACCGTGTATATCATTGGGTGTAGCGCTCAGTGTTGGTAATTAAAATTAACAATTATGGTTCTTATTATTACAACTGTACCTACTGTACTGACTTGTTCTATGATTATAGCTATAGGTAAAATATTATGACTAAAATTCTTTCTACGTACATTTTTTTGAAGAAACTAATAATTAATTCGGAATAATTATTTAGATTTAAAGTAAAAAAATTGCCATATCATTAAAGCTATGTTGTTCTATTCCATACGAGGTTTCCGAGTAAAGTAGGTCGGTAGGCTAATTGGTTGCCTACTTTTATCGACTTACCTGTTATTTTGAGATTTATCTACTCACGCGAGCTTGTTACAGTTTTCAGAGAAAATCATTTTTAATTATATTCTTCCTTTTGTAAATTGTTCTTGGAATTACAATTAATTACAAAAACCTTTATAAACTGTATGAGCTTTAATACTAAGTTCTTTTCACTTGCTTATTATTATTATTAGAGCATTAATTGCTCTGATTTTACTTGCCTTGCCTTGATACTCATTTTGTTAAATGGTGGTCGTTTAAAATAATACCCGGCGATGTGTTGCAAACCCGAGTTTGATGTGGGCTTCTTCTCAGTGGCAACTCTCGTTAACTTAGTTTTAGGTCATAGATAATAATTTATGAATAAATGAAATGACTGTGCCTGTAAATTAATCCTGTATGACTTTAACTTTGATGATTATGTTCTGCTCCAGCCTAAACTGTAAGGCAAGCACGAAAAAAAGAGAAGAAACTATTAAATAGCTAACGCTAGCAAGACTTGTATGAAGAAAGCAAATAATTTCTTGTTAGTGTTAAAACCATTCGATTTTTTTTCGTTCTTGCCTTATAGTTTCATTTACTGGCGGTTCTCTCTGTAAGCTATTATAGCCTTTATCTGTGACCAGGAAAAAACAAGCTGGTACAGAATGTGATAAATAAAATTAGAATCAACAACCACAGAAAGCGAAGAGTAGGCTGTATTACCTATATTACCCTAGTTTTCCCCATTATGGAGCTATGACTTCCCATTAGTGTAACAGCTATCATTGCAATCCATTACCGCAGCCATGTTTGTTTCATGCCTTTCCCGAATACACCATGAATTTCGTGCCTCGGGTTGATAGTGTACATAAATTAATAACAGCAGACACGGAAGAGACTATCAGGTTTCTATATCTTTTTTATTCTGCGTTTATCCTTACCCTGTTAAATATATGATGTGAAACTATTGTTGTACATTTTGCGTACCTAAAAGTAAATAATGAAATAAATTAAAAAGTAAGAATATATTGGATCAATTCTACATAAATAACTAGAGACGCATGAACTTTACTTATCTATTTAAAAAAACCTTTTGTGGATGGATGTAATTTTTTTTATAAAATAAAGAATGATGAGACGAGCAATAGATATGTTCAACGCATACCCATGTCAGATACAGTGCGTGTCATAATTTTGCATTGCAATATCATACGACACATTGCACTGCGTTCATCATCCTGAGACATCAGTTGTTAGGTCTTATATTGCTCAGTAATCACGTCGGAGTACAGTGCCATTCAAACAGAAACACTGTAAAAAATACATTTTTTACTTTTTTACATTTTCACGGTAAAATTATAAAGGTACCGGTTCTCGTAGTATCTACCCGGACGAATACCGCAAGAAGGGTCCTACCACCAGTAAAATTAATTAAAATAAATCGCATAATAGAAATAATAAAAATTATTATTGGTAATATATAAATTATTAGTAGTAGTAGGTATAGTATGTAATAAATAGAAGAAGGAGAAACACTTTATTGTACCCAAACATTACAAGATAAAAAAAATTGATTGAAGAGTGGTTGATTTAATTTGACGAGATTATTAAAAAAATATAGGTTTAAAAAAAAAACAAATTTATTTGGAAGAAAACATTAGTTTAGCATACATATAATATGGACCTTATTTCGATTGTCCATCCGGAGGAAATTATAATAAAGGTACGCGCACAAATATATAATTCAGTCCCACAGTGGCATTCCATCATAGCGTCGTCTGGAAAAATAAAATATGTCTACCGAAACAACCCTTTGGAATAAATATACAAAATTACATTTGAGTCTAGACAGGTATCTTTAATATTCATAGAATGAATATTGCAAGTAAATACTAACTATAACTAACTTTCATCTCAATAGGTTCCATAGTATTGGAGATGAATTTTCAAAAACTCTTCTGTTTTTCCTTTGGAAATAATTCGTGGTATACATTTATACCTACCAGTGATTTATACTAATCAATGAATCAACCAAGGTCAGTGTCAGCAGTCAAAATGCAAGTATAAGAGATTTAATAAGTTTTAAATATTTTCATGTCAGTTTTAAACGCTCGAGTTGGTCAAAATCTTTAATTTTGCTTATTAGTCAAAATTTTGGTAAAGTGGTAAGGGAAGGGTGTTGATGGTAATATCACTCAAATTATTACAAAGGGCGAGGTGGTAGTTAGTAGGTATACTAAAAATATGATCCTTGAAAATCGCTCAAACAAAGAAACTCGTCGAATTAAATCAACAGCGCTCTACAGTTCTTCGGAAAATAAATAACAAAAGAGCTTCTTAGGTCCTATTAAATAAGAGACAATTTAAATTTACGTACAATACTTAAAAATCGCTTACTTAAATTATTAAAATTAATTAACAATATAAAAAGAAATCTCGTCGAATTAAATCAACAGCGCTTTACAGTTGCTCGGTAGATAAATAACGATAGCGCTCCTACTATCTTATTAAATAAGAAGCAATATAGATTTACGTAAAATTTAATAATAGCTTTAAATATTAAAAATAATTAAGTTTTCATTCAAATGAAAAATTTTAAAATCTCGTCGAATTAAATCAACAGCGCTTTACGGTTGCTCGGTAAATAAATAACGAAAGCGCTCCTATTGTCGTATTAAATAAGAAGCAATTTTACATAGTAATTGCTTTGTTCAACAATGTCATTCATGTCGCCGGAACGAACAGCAACGCAGGCCAACTCGGCAATTTCACGGCATTATAAACTCATTTTCGCTCTCGACTCCCGTTAAAGTTTGCGCAAAGTAAAATATTTCCTACCGCGGCTCGCTGCTTTCAATGGAAATTTCGTCGGAATACGTTTTGTCGGATTTCCAAAGCTACGCCGTCGTGAAGCCATTTCACCACGACAATTGGCTTAGTTTTGATTAATGTTCAAACATGATTGATTAATACAATATAGAGATACCTATCAAATTTTGGACAAACATTATCTAAGTCTTAGCTTGGGTCGTACCTACTACGTCCCACGTAAAAATTACCTTATTAAAGCGTTTTCTTAGAACCTTGATATTGGATGATTTCTTATTTATCTATTATTATCCAAGCCATAATTATTTATAAGCCAAATAATATAGAGTGTAAAAAATACCTCAGCCAGAAATTTTCCAATATCCAAGCAATACAATTATTTATTCCATCTAACTTCAGAAATTTCTTACGACTAATTAAAATATGTTTTCCTTTCCAGGTAAGTTGCCACCCCCTTACAAATTACAAAGAAGTTCTCGAAGAATCTACGGGCTTTAATTAAAACGGTAGGTTGGAAGGTATCCTCGAATAATTTAACAAGAAATCCTTTGTACCCTTGTCAGATGTTTGTAGTTGTCTAATGATTCTTGTTATATTCGTTACAAGTCCTAGAGTTATTTGATGTTGTTACTAGGTGACCTGACAAACGCTGTTTAGGCAAAGAAATTATTTCTCACTTAGGAGTAGAAAAAAGAAAGAAAGAAAGAAAAAGAAACGACTTATAGGTATGTAGTTATGTGTGTATCTTACGAAAATAGTTTACACCTTGTTCTGAAACTTATCGAATATATACCTAAGATAAAAAAAACATTAAAATCGGTTTAGTTGTTCCGGAGGAACTTTGTTATCGGTGAATGTTTATAAACTGTTAATTTATACATTAGTTTGAGGAAAGGTTCTAAATAATAGGAAATGTTTACCGTACCTTCCACTTTTCAGGAAACGGAATAGGTCAGCAGGTTTTAGTAAACTTTTTTCAAAACGAAAAATTCTAAACCCCATCAACTTTCTAATAGGTATGTATATGCATTTACAAGAGTTTTAAAAAACTTATGGTTAACTTATACTTGTTACTACACAAGGAAAAGTAAGGTAAGTAACACACACAAGGTAAGTGGAATGGTTTGGAAACTGGCTGCAATACCGCGCTAAACAGCTAGATTGATTCGTTGCGCAAAAAAGAAGAAATACAATATTTTGCGTCGTCATGTACCGTATAATGAAACGTCTGCGAACTGCCTGTGCTTCCTTAAATTGATTTCTTCTGTATATTAGTGACTTCTGCACCAAAATTCTCATGAATATTGTGTTATTTTAACAAATATCCTTGCTTTAAAACTAAACTAACCAAAACAGTCTTTGTAAGTATTCAAATGCATTTCCATAAACAAAAAACATCTCCGCAATTAATCTAGGTATAGCCCTTGCTCTGTAATAAAAGACCCGCTTTCATCAAAGACTTGCAAAGTAAACATCCAGTTGTTGTCCTACTCATTAATAAAAATAATTTTTAAAAAAGTAATAAAACGGACAATAAAGAAAGCACATAAAAAAAGAAAAGAACATTTTCTTTTGCTCTATCAAAAGAAAAGGAAAATACTATTTCTGCTTGCATTTAACAATATTGCAGTTTTTATGAAAAGTTGACCTAATTATGTTCCCGGTCATTAGTGAAATGAAGAGAGCTTAGTTCTTCAATCAAGAAATGTTGAGCTCTATCTAAAGAATTATGTGCAGTAATTTACGTATTTAATATAGCAAAGAAGAGAAAAAAAAATTGGTTGTCTGTAAAGTCGGTTTACGGACGATAGATTTACGTGATAACGTCAATATCGTGCCTTTCTATCGCATGTTGCGCGCTCTTGCTTGCACGCACAAGCTCAGGTGGAACGTTACGCGGAACGTTACTATTTTTCATGTGCGTTGCTGGTGTTCATTCATCAATTTATTAAACGTTATCACGTCAAAAAAAATTCTTGTTAGCGTTACCAACACTTAATACCGTAACGTTAATTCTGATTTAGAAGTGAAAATTTCTTTAGGGCTAGAAGCCTAGAACCTAGAGCCGGACGTCAGATATTACAACTATAATTATACTTTTATAATTTTAATTATACACAAATGCATAAAATGCACTTTTATGCAGCCTACACACTGCATAAATAACAACTTTACAAAATGAAAAACATGAGTAAGTACATCAGGCATGATAGCAATACAAAAACACTGTCGTACTAGAACGTATCAAAATAAGAAAAATTCGGTTAGTTTTAGTTCACGACCATTCAGTTTTTCAAGGGACGTTATGGTTTTTATCGCCCTAGATACTGCGAATTGGTCCCTTGGATATTACGTGCTTATGGTGCTTAGGGAGAGAGAGAATTGTCTGTGAAATGGTACACGGGTACAGACATTCATATTCTCATTGTTTTATTTTTTCTTTGCTTTTATTCAGTACTACCGGAAGCCCGCGGCTCCATCCGAGTCCGAATCGACTGTTAGTTTTCCACAAATCTCGAGAGAATCGTCGATTTTTCTGGGATAAAAAGTAGGATATGTTTTATTCCAGGGTATATTGTATCTCCATTCCAAATTTCAGCCGAATCGATTGAGTAGTTGCGGCGTGAAGAAGTAACAAAAAATTAATTATTAATTCAAACAATACACGTACACCTTTACAGTATTAGTGTGACTTACGGCTTACCTTATAATACTTAGTCTAATTCATGGAGGTCGATGTATTTAAGTTATTTGTTGCTTAATTGCTTTAGTCATGTGGCCTAATCTAAACATCTAATATTTGTAAACTTTAGAGAATAAAACTGTGGAAAGTTTTGAGACAGTCTCCTAAGGGACCGCGAGACAAATGGCGGACAATTTAAACGTTTACTGTATATTGTGCGCATTAAAACCCCCATAAAGAGGGTGAACAACCCCGCGGGTTTATTAAGCCATTATCCACGAAATAGGACCCATATCTCTTCACTACAGATGAAATAAATAAGGCAAATCGCCGAAGCCGCGTTCGAATTAAGCATTGACTCGTTACCAAAAAAAAACGTAACTACCCTCTTCCTATTTATTTAATATCCACTTTGCATTTAACAAGATTGGGTTGATTTTTCTGTAGCTGATGAACGTGATAGGTTGAAGGATTTTTATTAGGGGTTAATGGGATTCTAGTAGCCAAGCTGAGGTTGTTCAAACAGTTTGAGATCGATGGGACTTTGCAGTGGCGGCGTAAAACATGGCTGGGTGTTAATGGCTCAAAGGTAAACAAAGGCCGGCCAAATAACGTGGGGCAACTGATGTATGATGTATGGAAGCAATTCCAACTTTCTTTTTAATTGTTATCTAAAAGGATAATTAAATTGTTGTAAAAAGTACAAAGGATGTTAAGCAGGTACAAGAATGTATAACTTAGCTGCAAGAGAAGGGTTGACTTTACAGAAAGTTCCAGTACAGTTACTCTGGGATTGCATTTGAAATACGCATCTGGATTTATGGGGTGGGGGTGGAGGGGGGGGGTGAGGGGGGAGGGTAGGAACCCTCCCCACCATCTCCCGCGGCGCGGAAACCAATAATTTTTTTTTTATTATTTTTTTTATTTTTTGAGGTTATGTGTTAACTTTATATAAGAATTTACGACTATAGCCTAAGACAAAGTGGGGGACCTGGAAAACTCCTTAGCCGTCACCCTCTTCCCCTCCAAGAGCATCTCGACGGAGCCCCGCTTCGCGGGGCTCCTGTTTCTGGGTGGTCAAAAAAGGAAAATAACCTTAACCTAATTACCTAGTGCACATTGTTGGTTGGTTCTGAGATAGTAAAATAATACAACAAATATTTAATTAATTATAATTTTTTTTATTATTTTTTTTATTTTTTGAGGTTATGTGTTAACTTTATATAAAAATTTACGACTATAGCCTAAGAATAAGTGGGGGACCTAGGAAAACTCCTTAGCCGTCACCCTCTTCCCCTCCAAGAGCATGTCGACGGAGCCCCGCTTCGCGGGGCTCCTATTTCTGGGTGGTCAAAAAAGGAAAATAACCTTAACCTAATTACCTATAGGTGCACATTGTTGGTTGGTTCTGAGATAGTAAAATAATACAACAAATATTTAATTAATTTCCTAGGTCCCCCACTTTTTCTTAGGCTATACTTAGTCGAAATAAAAAAAAAATTATAGGTTTCCGCGCCGCGGGGGATGGTGGGGAGGGTTCCTACCCTCCCCCCTAACCCTTCCCCATCCGCCCCCACCCCATAAATCCAGATGCGTATTTCAAATGCCGACCCGTTACTCTTACCGCGGTTTTGCGCTTCATCCTTTGAATCCTAGATTTTTATTTTTTAGTTATAATAGGTTTACGCCAAATGAAATGCTCCAATGCTTTCAGATGGGAATTTCCAATGCTTTGTTAGAAACCGTTTTTCTTGAACTATTCACTATTTTCTTACAGGCACTACAATTCTGCATAAAAGCGTTTATTTTGTATGGAAGCTATCAACGGATTCTGACATTTTTCTCAATGCATTTATTATAAAAAAATCTTGGAAAATTTTAATTTTAGTAGTAGGTATGGAGGCCTTGTATAAAGAGAGATCAAAAATTTTTAGGTCTATAATCCTACGAAAAGTATTCCCTAAATTGCTGACGGTACAGACTTTCACCCAGACCCTTTTACGATGGACGTAAAATTTTTACAATTCCGTACTTTAGCGATCCGAATAACATTGCTATTGCCTATTCGGTGCCCCCGGATTGATTGCAGATAATTTTCTATTACAGGCCCTTTCCCAACAATGAAATGAGAGGCTTATGTTTTTTTTACACTATATAAGCTAGCGCTTGACTGTGATCACACCCGATGGAAAGTGATGATACAGTCTAAGGTGGAACGCTCTTGCCTAGAAGATCACTCTTGATTCGAAGGCACCCGGATTGTAAGTGGCAGGAAAGAAACTGCCTGGGAGGGTATTCCAGGCCTTTGCAGTGCGTATCATGAACGAGGAATCAAACCGTTTCGTGCGCGTCTTTGGTACATCGACTATGTATGGGTGGAAGCCTTTTTCTAAGTCTTAGCCTAAGTGGTTTATGAGAAGTTTCTCATTAAGTGAAAAAATAAACTCTATCTAAGACTGCAAAATACATGCCTGACGGGATAACCGACTTCAGTGTTCTGACTGACATTATAAAAAGCTCTGACTTCACTGATCTCTATTTGACTTGCTCTGAACCCGAGTTGATGGAACAAAGACATGACAGACAGCTGTATTGTTGCTACTGGAGATATGTTCAGTTCAAAGCTTGAGATAACAATATCATAATATTATGAATCATGTTTAAAACGTTATCAAAATATATTGTTGCTTACCAATAAATTGTATTGTTATGAACTGGTATCTTCTAGGCTCCATATTATAAGTGAGCAATGATTATTGCGATTACGTAGTTGTAGAAACAATTCCCGAAAACTTTTAGATTCTATATAAAAATTCCATTTAACATCGCAAGTTTACCTTAACTACGAGTAAGTCACTCAAATTCGGGCCACCCTGCTAGAGTGACAATATCGCGGGACGTCGTCACTACCCCATAACTTTCCCATATCTCCTATCTCTCATGGCTTAAGGCTCCACAGGGGAGTGGGCGGCAGAGATTATCCGACGACTTTGTGGCTTTAGCGTGGGTGAAACTAGAAATGCTAGCTATTTTTAGAAAAGACGAAAACATGTTTATGGGTAATATCTAAGAGTAAAGATCGTTTCTGTTATTGAAATTTTTGTTTCGATGGTTTTTTCATAAGCAAATCTATGACATCATAATTAAAAATCAAACGAACTTACCAAGTGAAGTTCGATGATAATTATGCGAGCAGCTTCTTTCGACGCGATTTAGGTTTACTTATTGTATATGCGTCCCACGCATCAGCCTATCACATAACATTTTAATAACATCATAATAAGATAACATCATAAGATAACATCATAATCCACTGATAACTATAGCATTGTAATATTTTCCAGATCTATTTTAGTCTGTTAGTCACATCTGAAGAGATATACAAATTATGTACCAAATGTGTGCACTTATAAAATGTAGATTTACATTTTATAGTTTGTTGGTATAGGTGATTGATGAAGAAAGATCAGGCTTTACGACCTCTTGATTTCGAAAAAAAATATCTCCGGAATTTACATCTGGAAAGTATTACAACATTTCTACTTACCTCTTTCTATTGTTACCTTTTCTTTGCGTTCTCAAATTCTATTATATGTACCTGAAAAAGATTCACCCAGTCACATACTGCATTAGAAAGTTATGCATCAATGAGCTGGGCGCAAACTTAAATAATACCTTAATATTTTTGTATGGGCTACTGTGTCTGAGCAAAGCTGCAACTGGACGGATGGACATAGCTAAAAGGTCTCCTTGTTGACTGCAACCCAACATTTGTACATAAAACAAATAAAATACTCCCAATGTCGGCATTATTCAAACAACAAGAACAAGAAACACCTCCCAAGGAGGCGCGGTTGGCCTCGAATGAAATTTGAAAAGTCAATAGTGTGATCAAAGTAAAAGTGATTAAGGTTGCAGGGTGGATTTTGTTTTGTCCTTGATTTCCAACAAGGGGAGGAATCCTTTGGGGTATATTACAACCCTCGAGTACCGTGTGGAATCGATAAAACACTTTATGGTTAGGGCTTTAAGGTTGATAGTACATTGTGTCCGCATTTATTATTCATGGACAGGAAGTGTAAAGTAAATCAATACAAACACCTTTTCATTTGCAGTCAGGGCCGGTGTAGAGGGGTGTGCCAAGGGTGTGAATGAGTGCCTTCTCCAAAACTGTTTACTTTTTCACACGGGCCTAACTTATGCGCTAATGAAACTACAAATCTGTGTGTTTGTAGTGATTCTGCCGCCGCTTGCAGAAGGCAGATTCGTATTGAGAAGAACTGGCATACAAGTCACGACCTGTTTTAATTTTTTTCCAAAATTTAGGTTTACGCTTTATCAAACGCTTTATCAAAATTGGGCCTCAGACTAGGTATGTTGCTAATTGACGCTTAAATGATACCGGAAGTCATACCTAATAAGTTTAATCAGATAGGTTCCTGATTCCTTTGTTTGGGCTGTAAATTGATCTACTGTGACTACTACGAGAATAAAACTACCCGAATTCTATGTTTATCTACCCTGAACTCTATACAACTCTATTACAGTATCTAGTTCGTATCAATGAGCACGTAGATAAAATAAAAGCTGACCCGGCAAACGTTTTTTTGCCATTAGGGATATAAAATAAAATAGCTTACGACCAAACCTAACAAACATACACAGAAAAGATTCCGACGAATTGAGAACCTCCTCCTTTTTTTGAAGTTGGTTAAAAATTTCATAAAATACGGTCGAGCCGTTTTTGAAAAGTTTGTTAACAAACGGGACACGAGAATTTTTTTTATATTTTAGAGAAGATACTGCACAAAATTAATTCATATCATTTTATAACTAATGGAAATTCTTACCATTAAAGCCACGCAATACATAATTTCGTCAAAAAATCCCGACACCAGGAAAGAAAATCAAAGATGCCAATACAAGCTGGCAACACTCTCTTGATTGGATGTACAGGAAATGGAATTTTATCCACTTACCCTCGAGAGCATGAAGAAAGTGGTTGTTTCTTTTATGAAAAATCGTGAACATAAGCGTTTCGAATTTCTAAAAGCTCTTCCAGAGTTCCCCGTAACGCAATAAAGCGGAGGGAACTCAAGAAAAAATGAATTTAACCCGAGAATACACGGATGTTTCATATTTTTACAAAACGCGCCTCAGGCCGAGATTATTATGTTTGCCCCGACATACTTGAGATCGACTTTATATGGAGATTGGAGTCTATGTAATAATGTAAAAACGTTCTTCGCAGGAGCTTTTGTTTGCTTGAAAATGGAAGATGAAATATGCCTTTATTTACATAACCTAAGTCAACAAAGTAACGTTTGAACCTTGAGAAGACATCATGAGCTTTGCCATACACATAATGGTATAGGAGCTAGCAACGTTTTCGAGAAAGAATTTTAGGAGAGCTGATTTTGTGATATGTCGTCTTTCTTGCATTTTCGGTTAGAGTCTGGGCCATCTGGCTGCTAGCAGCCGTTGCGTTTATTAGTGCGCATCCCATGTGCAGCTTACGCCTCCAAAATGTTTATACCAATGTTGTCGGGGCTACTAATTACCCTTAAAATTATTACAGGCGCACTACCATTTATGATGACGTTTCATTTTTGTATTAGTCAATTGTCAACCACAAACGAGTTAACATATGAAACGTCATCATAAATGGTAGTGCGCCTGTAATAATTTTAAGGGCAATTAGTAGCCCCGACAACATTGGTATAAACATTATGGAGGCGTAAGCTGCAACACCTGGACAGACGTAGGATGCGCATTAATGAACGCAACGGCTACCGGCTGCCAGATGGCCCAGACTCTAACCGAAAGTGCAAAAAGGACGACATATCACAAAATCAGCTCTCCTAAAATTCTTACTTTTCAAACTTTGCTAGCTCCCGTACCATAAGTAAGAACGATATTAGGTAAAATCCAACAAATTTTTACCTCGATTTTTCTTGACTTTTTTCTGTATTCCAAAACGAATGCGTCAATCAATGACTTCGAATTCTGAATTCCTTGCACATAATAACAATAGTGAGCGAAAAAAAAAAACTAAGTAGTATGAAAATTCATTCGTTCTGTACGTCGTAGAGTTCATAATATTTGAACGGAAGAAAAGAAAAAATGGAAGTCAATTGCTAGTTCGTATGAGACAAATCTCAGATTAAATCAGGTTTTAAGAGTGTTTACTTGATTACTTACCTTACAAGAGTTAGTCGTATATGTGTACGCGTAGAGTGTATAGTTGTTGACTTGAAACAAATATAAATTGTCCGTGTCAACAATATTGTGATCTGTTCAACAGTAGGTACCTTATCCTTCTTGGAAAGGTACCGAGATCCAATATTGAGCTAGTTTTATAGTTTGGTTTGTTTGGTTGGGGAGAAACTTCAACCACTCGTTTACTCAAAATTATAAATCTGTTTCTATGGCTCTCGTTTAAAATCATCAAACAGTTTAGAATTCAACGGTATTGGAACGAAAAAACCCGTTTTTGAAGCTGATATTTGCGAAGTTATGTCTAAAAAAAATTTTATAGATACACGCAAACAAATATTTGGTTGCTGCATCCATAAAATTTCATATTCCATTTTCTCTGACGAATAAAATATTTCCGTGAATATCTACTTTGGTTACTTCGCCTCGAATGGGAGAAAAAATTACATATTTACGAGTTGTAGGCGCTACTAGCGGTTGGCCACGACTTTGTTCACGTGGATAAGTGGATAACAATTTTTTTTATGTTTATTTAAGCGATTTTTAGTGACCTGCAGGTTAAAAACTATAAAGACAATGAATTAAAATTTAAAAGTCATATAATAAATTATAATCAACAATTATAAAATTATAATACCTAAAGGTATTTAGTCTAAATTCTCTTAGAAACAGATTTACGATTGGAAGAACTTTTCTCAACAGAAAGTTTTCCCAAAATGTGCTTCAAAATATCCATTTTTCTAATTTTTATCGGAAATGCGGAAACTATATTGTAATATAATGCATTTTTTTTTTATTTGTGTCGAGAGTAATAAGTTCTGATATATCTCTATTCTTGTATATCCCCTTGGGTCGAATTTTCTAAAATCCTTTAAGCCATTTCAAAAAACCAGAGCCAATTAAGACATTATAGAATTCCAACCTTGTCTGTGCTGGGACTCGAACCCAGTATCTTCCGCGTACCAATGTGTGCTCCAGGAAGAGGTATACGATGTAATCAGGCAGTTTTTCCGTCCCGCTGCGCTGTTGGCATCGCATTGCTTGTTGCCTTGTTGCCGAACAATTTGGCAAGGCTAGCGGCACTGGTTCACTTGTTTCAGTGGCAGTTACTGCGTTTTATTAGCCACTGGTACTCGCACTACAAGATAAGGTGAGCCTTTTGCATGTCGGTTATGTTCTAGACAACAGTAGCCAATGTTGTTCTTTTCATTAATTTACAAGCTGACACGTACATAAGCTTTCTAGATTTGATATCAATCTCAATTCTCACACGATAGTATCTTCGTGTATATTCTTGATGACACAGCTGTATTCTTCTGCTCTAAGTAGCACGTGAACCCTCTCCGACACAGATATGAACCTGTGGATGCCCAATCGGAACATTTTACGTAAACCTTCTTCAAACACGAAAGAGTAGCGCCATTTTGTCAAAATTTCCGCTAATACGTTGGAACTTGGTAGAAATCCTTCCTGTGGAAACTGTCGTGCTAATAACAAGTACAGCGATCTGTGGCGTAGGCTGCGGTCATAGACAATACTGCGATAGGACAAGTGACGCTGTTGGTGTCAAAACAAACATTTTTGACACCGGTTTTGGTGACATTTTTTTCAAGCGGTCCACCATATCCTGTGTATACGTCTATTCTCTCCGATCTATTGTGCTCGCCGCTGTCTAGATTTCCTCTCCAAGACGAAGTCCAAGAGTAGGAAAGAGCAGCACGTCCTTTGCAGGGGTATACTTGACTTCTTTCGGGCCGGGCGGAGGATGTACCGTCCCATTCATTAGTCGGTTTCATGTGTGTAAATGGTAGTATTATGTATGCGAAAATGTAAACTGAATGACTTCCAAAAGGTAGTAAAATAACGCAAATCGCTTGGCGGTACCCTTTGCTTCTGATGGTAACCAGCCGCGGCAGCAGCCTTCTAATAGTACAGGCCTACCTCTCTAGCCATGTTTGATATCGATGTTCTTTCTATGATAGCAAACGCTCAAATGAAAAACCTATCGATCGGATTATTCCTTACAAAGATAATATCTACAGCCAATAAGACATACCTACTTCCCTGACTGCGTTATTCAGTCTCTACAACCAGCTAAATATATTACTGGCCAAATTAATAATAAGACTTGTACACAAGCTACACGAAAACAATGCCATGCCAATAGGAAACTCCTCAGCTGCCGCAAATTAGCCTTTATTGCAATGAAATAAGAACTTTGACCCTCGTCTTACGGCTAGGACTCGTAATAAGTAGTCATACATAGTCAATGCAATGTCGTTTTGGACCAACTCGCAGTCCAGGGCCTTTTACCGTGATGAAACCCAAGCGAATATGGTCTTTATGGTCTGCTTTGTTAATATGATATTTAGGACGGTTTTCCTATGGGAATCTTATGGAACTTTTCGTTATCTTATGGCCATTTTCGTCTATTATGTTGCAGGGATGTTAATTGAAAAATCAGGAGTATTTGGATCTAAGTATTAGTAAAAGAAAGAGGTTCATCACTTTTACTTTTAAATGAATGACGATTTAAAAACACATTATTATCGTAGTCATTAAAACTAAACTGTTAAAACTTTTCTTTTACATTTCCCATTTCAAGAAAGTTATGTAGGTACGTATAATTTCCGGTCCTTTCTATTCAATAAATTTTGATTAGCAGGATAGATTAAATTTGTATTGCTTAATCCGCTACATGAAAAAAATCTAGGTCTAATCAATATGCAGGAACATCGCTCACTGAAACACAACAACAATTCTTCAAACAATTTCTTCGACACCGGACATCCCCAGGAGGCGTTGACTTCACAATGCGAAATCGTAGAGTAGCTATTAAGTACTTAGCAAAAATATTCAGTATACATTGTTATTAATCGACGGATTATTTCTTCATACTTCATTTCATTACTTTGGCACATGAGCATGCGATTTTGCCCGGTACGCACCCTTCGCGTAAAGTGTAATAAGTACTGTATTTACTAGAAATTGATTTTCAAATCTTGTCAGCGTCTTACAATATCCATACTGTAAGCTAATATATTGCAGTGAGGATACGCTTGTATCCAGCTACATTCCACATGCAACGCCATAGATACGAGTCTATGCGATGCAACGTGCAGCAAATATTCCTTAGGCGGCATTCCGCTCTTCATTATTTCCGAAACAACCCTTCCCAGCTGAAAAAAAGGTAAAAGAAAGAAAAACTAGAGCGTGTTCTTCTCTTTTATCTTTTGCCATCTTTTTCCCGAGATGACGACAAAGGAGGGTGAAAACATTGGCTCTCACACTAATGAAAGTTTTCGGGCACAGCCGCCTTTGCCAATTCGATAATGAATCTTAGAAAACATTCAAGTTTTTCTACTTTTCCCGTCCAGTCTATTTGAGAACGTAAGTATACTTTTTGTTTGGTGGTAAATTTTACTTATAAATTCTTGCGTCTAGTGTTTATCACCAAACCCCTCCAAAAAACCTTGACTGATTGTTATGAAATTTTCTGTGTATGTTCGGTAGGTCGTAAGCTATTTTTTATATTACACCTAATGACAAAACAACGTTTGCCGGGTCAGCCAGTACACATATACTATCTTCATGCCTAGTCCTCCTCATTGAACAAAATTTTTTGTAATTGGTAAATGTCGATAGTTTGAGTTTGCCCATAACAGTGCATCTACGTAACCAGCGAGTATAAATTACCTGCAGCCACGGGCACGATTATGTAGTGGGGTTTGGACTCAATATAGTGGCCAATAATCGTCTATATAAGTCGATTAAATCGTCTATCGTTGTCTAAAAAATCGTCGGTGATCCTAGATGATCAGAGACTTCGCGGCCAACGACGGACGTTTATGCACTACACAACAGGTATAGATATTTCAAACCATGAAGACGCGCCTCACTCTGTCAAAATCGCTAATGTTACATTCGATTCGTATGAAGTTTGACAGAGTGGGGCGCGTCGTCATGGATTGAAATATCTATAATGGTCATCGCCTGTAGACCAGAAGGAATCATAACAGTTACTTACATTCATCGATATTTCTCAACAGATAAAGTCTATCGTATCTGCAAAATTCTCATGTCAATATTTTTACACGCTACATTTCATTTGAGCGTGACAAAGCTTTTAGGAGTGCTTTACGCATGGTCGGAGTATAGGCGACAGGGATTTGTGTCACGGCAACCACTCCAATGGATTAGCGATATATTGTACCTATATACAAGGACCCACATGACGTGTTGATGTTACACTATTACTATATATTGAAATTTCAAAAAGTAAAAAAACTACACGGGTTTAAAGTAGAGCTCAAGTTTAAAGTTATTCTTCGATAATCGTGTCCAAATATTCAATATGATATAATATATTGTACCTATACAGAGAGATCCCCATTCGTTGATGTTACACTATTACTATTTAATGAAATTTCAAAAAGAAAAAAGACTACACGGGTTAGAGCTCAAGTTTAAAGTTATTCTTCGATAATGGTATCCAAATATTCAATAAACTCTGGGCGGTCACTTAGCCCTGGGGCACATTGTGTATTCTAAGTTGTATGTAATACATAAAAATTAAGTTACACAAATTATAACAACTGCTTACCTTTTATTATTTATGTACAAAATGTATTTTTTAAGATGAACGCTAATATTAACGACAAATACTAGGTATATAAGACATTATGAGATTAAGGACTTACAAAAAATCCAACGAATTGAGGACTACCTCCTTTTTTGAAGACGGTTAAAAACATAGAGCAAGGAATAGGAACAAGGAACTTTAGTTAAAAATGTACAGACTATACATAAAATTATTAACACATATGATTATTTAAGCATTTTTTTATTATTGTCATAAAATATAATTTATCTCGTAATTATTTTAAAAACTAGGACCTGTTTACAAAAATAAAAATTAAGTAAACTAATTATATTGTGTTGATTTACTACTCGTATTATTCATGAATTTATTTAAAACCCCAACAAAATAGTATTGGTTAACGAGATTAAAATGATGCAGTATTTCATAGCGGCGTAGTATAAGTAATTTCATTTTGTAGAGTGATAACATCATTATCAGTACTCTCTATCGCCAATAGATATCGGTTAATGGAAGCAATAAAATTGGATTATTTATTCTGCAGCATGGAAATATCAATATTAATTGTTCTAATAAAGCTCTGAATCGACTGCATTAGTATCGCTATTTTTTTGGGGATCAAAGTTGGTACTACTTTTTGTGAACTTTGATTTCCTTCACAATTTCAACTGTCTAATCCAGAATTAGCAGGACAGATTAAGAGACTCTACGATTTCGCATTGTGAAGTCAACATGTCCTGAGGATGTCCCGGTGTCGGGACGAAACGTGCGTCGAAGAAAGTGTTGGAAAATTGTGTGTGGTATTTCATGTAGGCAGTATTCCTTCATATTGTACAATACAGAATCTTTTCAAGTAGCGGATTATAGCAAAACAAATTAATCTGTCCTGCTAATTATGGATTTCCGCAAAATAACGCCTGCTTCCATTCAATATTTAGTCCAGAATTTGTTAGTTGATTATAACCTACCGAATATTACTAACGTAGTTATAACTATAACTGGATAACCTCATGTCGCAAATATTGGTAAAGGCAGAAAGGCTGCGTGAAATCCAAATTAATATGAACCTATAAATAACTATTTCACACTCGACGTTTCATGTCCGGGCTCTAAAGTGATTAAACCCCAATATTTTAGCCGGCCATACAACACAATTCAATTTGGCAGTAATAAAACTTTTAGGGCCGCGCCGTGCATGGCGTATGAGCAATAAAGTTGCTCCTACGTTGATATTGGCGTTAATAATAACTAAGGTTTGAGACCCTGTTGGTGCTAGAACCTGCACTTTGTGTAAATTGCTTAGTAAGTCTATCCTTTCAAGTAACTATTTCACACTATTGTATTTTGTTTGAACAAGCTCGTTAAACCTGGGCCCTATAACATAACCTTGGGGGACTCCAGTTTGAATCTTTTAAACATAGCGTTACCTAAAATCAGGGACCATTCAGAATCAATTTAGTACGTTCTTTTTTGTATAATGCCTGTACATTTAATTATTTCTGTGTAGGTTACTTTGTCAATAGCATGTGGTTAGTCGTAAAATAAGTGGCTTAAATGTGATGTACATACATTTCTCTTTATTTTTCTTTATCTTTACACTACAATCTGATTTGTCCTTTGATTTGATTTTATATTTTCTAATCACATCTGTATCAGCATACTGTGATTCTAAGATTTCCACAGACGTCGCCAATTCTGCAAGCAATCAGATCGCAGGAGGGACGTAAATACATAAATCTGTTTCGCCTGCACTGAGCGGCAATTAGCAAAACCAATTAACTCTAACGCCGTCTGCACCGGCGTCCCCGGCGTCACCTGTTTACCCCTAACTAGCTGACGCTCCAGGGTACGCTCGGGAAATTCACTCGTAATAATTATATTTCACAAAGCAACTTTCAATGAAATTAAAATAATCAAAATTATAGCAACTGAAAGGATATAATTTTAATGGTGTGCTAAGTTGCTAATGTGCAGAAATATAAAACAATAAGGTTTATCTGAGTCATAATATAAAATATAAATGATGTTGGAAAAATTCTGCGAACAGGTCTTTAGGACAACAAAAACGCAAATGGTTGATATGAAGGAGTGGAAAATCTGGTTAGGATTTGAAGAAAATGGCACTTAAAAGGAAAGTATTCGAATGTTGACCACCAAACTTCACTTTAAAGATGATGGAACAAAATGATGATAAGAGACATAAGGGGTTTTGAAAGATAGAGTTTCGTAGATTTCGATAACTGGAACATATACGAACATATACTTTTAAGAGAAAGATAATGATCCAGGCATTGGATTTTAAACAACAAATTATCCCTAAACATGACGTGTGCCGTGTGCGACATACGTGTAATGAAACTGGCCCATAACTTGTTTCACATACAGTGATTGCAGCTATCGCACACGATGTATGTGTATATATTTAGGTTGTAATACATATTGTAGAGGCTAAGTTATTTATTAGCTAAGTGATTCTAAGTGATATGCAGCACCTACTTGTAGATGCTGAGTGATTACAACCGTATCCAGAACATCTATTCGCTAAGATAGTGCAGCCAGCTTTGATGTTAGACTCTGTGGTATACTTATTTGATTACATGCCTGACTCAAGAGAAATGCAACTTGCATATTTGAATATCTTGTCATAATCTCGTAATGGAAAAAAAGGAACTTTACCCTATTGAATCACACCTATTTCTTCATGTTACTTACGATGAAGTTAGTGGAGTCAAAGATGGAAGTGCATTAATCGTTACTTCATATTTTGCTTATAAGTTGGCTGTACCGTGTACGTTATTTCTCATGATAGTTTTAAACGCTTACTAAACTACTATTTAAAAGTTAGACCACCCTGTAGGTACCTATACGGCTTGCCTAGCTTCAGTTAGATATTATATATTTTATTAGTAATTACACTGAGAACCGCTCAGACGAATGATAATACACTGCCAAAATCTTTACTCCGTTCTATAAGCATTTCTTGCCAAAAATTCTGGTGTTAAGATCCAGTGGCCATAAAAGCATAGAATCATCATTATCACATTAATATTATCAACCGTTTATGGCCCTCTGTGGACCCGAGCCCCTTCAAGAAGATTTTGCCATCCATTCCTATCGTTAGCGCTGGTTTTCCAACTTCGTATGCCGAGTCTTCTTGCGTCCTGTTCAACAGCATTAAGCACATATTGGAATACATAAATCATTTTTTTTTGCATGAATATCGCACATATAATAAGTCAGCAAATATTAAATAAAGAGACGTAACTATTTTATTTGGGTTAAAGTAGCAAACAATATAAAAACGAAGCCATTACTTAGTTTGAAATTTTAATTGAATTAGGTTGCGAAAATTATACACGATTAGTTTGAAGTGTAAAATTCAAACAACTTTAACTACAAACGATAAAAGTAAAACTCATCAGCGTTTCCCACATGAAGGTTCCAAAAGTTTCAATTACAATTTCCTTTGCCCATTATCTCATCAGCCATGTTTGGTTGAACTACTATTTCGGGTAAACGCTTTCAAGAACTGATTCATATCACATAGGTACCTACAATCCCATCCCTCGTAGACCCATCCCATCCCTTCAAAATTAGGGTACAAAGGTTTTATTATAAGCTTGTTTGAAGGTTTATAATAATATCGTTATTCCTTCTATTATTTTACTAATAATATTATAAATATCAAAGTTTGTATTTTTTAAAGTTAGGTAAGTACTTATTCCTACACGCCACAACTTATTTAGCGATTTGGCTGAAAATTTGGATGGTAATATCTAGGTAGAGAAAGCCTACTTTTTGTCCCAGAAATCTATGCGGATGAAGCATGTTATTGAACAGGTTTTTTGATACAACCATGATTTATAAAGTTCGATTTGTAGTTTACGAGAATCTTATCAAGTGTAATATGAGGTATAGTCATCAATATGATCAGCCTATGACCGTTCCATAGCTGCTGAAGCCTGCTCTTGCATAAGAGAGAGAGAGAGAGAATAATTTAATCAAAAACTCTCTATCGGGAAACACCAGATTGTTGGGTTCAATACTTGAGTAGTATTTTCTTACCCATGTATTGTAGAGTATACAGATAGCAAGTTCTTAATGATATGGACATGTTAAATAATATTATTTGATCATTCAAATAAGGCATATTATTGCGAACTGGGGTTTTCACTTTTCACTGAAAATTTCGAGAATTAAGTACCTAAGTGCACTGTTGGATTTATGAAAATAAAAAAGGTTTTTTTATGGTTTCGTTAAATGGGAAGATTTAAAAAGCGCACATAATTTAGCTCGCACACTATCTCGCTCAGAAAACTATGAAAATGTTCAGGAAATAGCTTTTCTACAATTCCAACGGGAGTCCGAGAAAAGTTTTCTTAAAATACGCGAGATTTACGATTAGTCGTAAAACCGTTTTTGGTTGAATTAGTTCACAAGTTATGAATAACGGCGTAAGTTGCGGTTAGTTTATGATCCACTTTGGGCTTGATGAACTGGTAAATCTTCGTATAATATACCTACCTATTTGTTAAATTGCGATCGTTTGGTCTCATTTTAGGTAGGATTTTGGTTATAGGCTCCTAGTTTTGAAAGTGCAATTCAAAGACGATGGTTAATTTTTTCGAATATCATACGAAGCTTGTTCTGGGTTCCGAAATTCTTGCCCGTTTTTCTCGGTACAAAACAACTTTTTCGAAGGTGGCAGTGGAGTTTCATATTTCACTGACTTTTTGACTCGTAAGTGATGACCACAACCGCTCTAACAAGAGTGAAAAAAGAGAAGAACTAACGAATTTTTTAAATGATATAAATGTAGTTCCTGCACTTTTGTAGCCAAAACCGTATATGCAGCCGATTTTGTGTGAACGGATTAAAAATTAAATGGTAAATCAAACTCGCAAAAACCTAAAAGAAGAATATAGAAAAAAGACGAAAGCTGTGAACATGTGGAAGCGGTAACACCCCTTAATGAAGCGGAGCTTACGTATGTAATATGTTCTCACTTCTCAGGCAGTGAATTCAGAAAATTTACAACCGCTCAACTCGTCAGCTTTTCTGACTACGAGCTGTAAAATGCATTCACACCTCTATATTATACGTTTCATCGTAAATGAGGGAGGGAATCCTGGGGGAATGGTTGTACGACCTGAGGAATATTTCACATTGTTCGTTAGAAGATTGTAGACTTCGTTGAACGAAAAAAAAAACAGAAATATGACGGGAAAAGATTCAAAGGAAAGAAGTATATTATTTGCTGTGTTTTTATTTAATTTCTCTCACTACTTACGAAAGTAAATCGCAGGTCAGGTATTTCCTACGCTATATGTGGGTTATTAATACCCAATTATTTTCTTTTTAAGCACGAGGGCAATTTTGTATTTTATACGCATTGCTGGGTGAGTTTATATTGCACAATACGTCGGGTAATATTTGTACGAGTCACCGATATAAATATAAGGATGAGGCCATCTGAACATTATCCGTAAATCTTCATACAAGAAAAAAGTTTCGCCATCTGTCGAATTTCCCGCTAATATGCTACAACATGGCGGAAACCGTGATTGTGGAAATGCGTGTGCGGACTAATAACAAGCAGTGATCTGTGACGTGGACCGCAGGCCATGGACATTAATACTCCGGTTGGCTTACAACTGACGCTGTTGGTGTTAAAACAAACATTTTTGGCACCAGTAAACTGCTGTCATTTTTTTCGCTACAGTCCGCCGAGTCCTCTGCATAAGTCTATTGTAACAATCTATGAAATTAATCGCCTACTACGTAAGTGAATCTCAGGTCAGGTATTTTCCTACGCGACACATGGTAATACCCAATTATGTTATTTTTAGCACAAGGGCAATTGGGTATTTTGTACCCACTGGTGATATATTGCACAATACGTCGGGTGGGTAATATCTATACGAGTATTATGCGTACACTGTCGACAAAGCCACTGAGGCATACTTCCGTAGACCGTAGTTACCTGTTTTTTACCCACGACGGAACGGAGTACGGGTATATGAGTTTAGGGTGAGAGACCGTTTGTACATTACTCTATTAAAAAGATTTTATGTTTGTTTGTATGTTAAATTGTTCACAAAAACCAATAATGCAAAAATATTTTTGTTTGTTTGTTTGTTTGTTTGTTTGTTTGTTTGTGCACATCGATGTTCCCATTTATTTCAAAAACGGCTTGACCGATTTAGATGCGGTTTTCTGTATAATGTTTGGTGTTCAGCGGCAATGGTTCTTAGATAGTTGTTACGAACATCGATCACCAGGGGGCGCCATAAAATACATTAATATTGCAAACGAATGTTCCCATTTATTTCAAAAACGGCTTGACCGATTTAGATGCAGTTTTCTGTATAATATTTGGTATTCATTGGCGATGGTTCTTAGATTGTTGTTACGAACATCGATCACCAGGGGGCGCCATAAAAAACATTTACAGTGCAAACGAATGTTCTCAATTATTACAAAAACGACTGAACCGATTTGGATACAGTTTTGTATAAAATATTAGTGAGTCATTGGCAATGGTTCGTAGATAATTGTTCTTGTGATTGAACAGGAGGGGGCGCCACAATAAACGTCTCTTTATAACTTGGAAGGGATGATGCCTTCAAACGCTGCAAGAGGAGCTAATGGCTAGTTTGAAGATTAATTTTCATTTTTTAATAATAATATAATTTAAATTACATTAATATATTAATCGAAAAACTATAAAACAAGTGGAAAATTAAAAAAATTTAAAACACCCACGACTTTTGCAGACTTGTAATTGAAAAAGGATTAAATAATTTTTTTGAAACTCCCCGACTAAAGGAAAGTAAGAACTAAGAACCTATCAGTATAATTACAAATCCAAGAAAATCCGTCGGAGCTGCCATTGCTATTTTCGTTTCCAATAACAATTAATGTAATTAGTAAGTATTGATAAACTGCCGGTATATGAGAAGTATCAAGAAATTGAATTAGTCATCAACTGGTAAACACCATCAACACCGTCATAGGCAAAACACAGCAGCTCCGGCGGTTTTCTTGGATTTGTAATTATACTGATAGGTTCTTAGTTCTTACTTTCCTTTAGTCGGGGAGTTTCAAAAAAATTATTTAATCCTTTTTCAATTACAAGTCTGCAAAAGTCGTGGGTGTTTTAAATTTTTTTAATTTTCCACTTGTGTATTATAATATGAATAGGAAACGCTACAAGTATATAGGTACAACACATGTCAGCTTTTGTTGCGAATCGACGCGTTAAATGTTGAGGGACGTAGGTTTTTGTTATTCAACGTTCATTTACTTCTGGTGCTAGTTTTGGTAAATAACGTATGCGGTTGTAGATATTTCTATATTCATGAACAAGTAGGTAGTGTTGGTAGACCTTCGATCAGATGGACTGACGGCATTAAAAATGTTCCCCGAAGGCGCTGGATACAAGTGGCGCAGGACCGTGTGGGCTGGAAATCATTGCAGAAGGCTGAAACGAACCAATAGGAGTAAAAGTGTATCTCTCTGTCTACGATTTCCATTTTATATCAGATGACTTCGTCCGCTACTACTTAAAAGAACAATTCCGACGAATTGAGAACCTGCTCCTCACAGCTGCTCCTTTATTTTAAGTCGGTTAAAAATATGGACTGGACGCTATATTATGGACTGGGGACAATTTCTCCACGGGAAAGGATTCAGTATTAGAGCATAGGAGCACGGAAAATTTCCCTCATGGATAAAACGAGGGAAAGAAGCTTACCCTGTTTAGCCGTGCGTGCTGGTGGTGTAAATAATTTTATCCCTTGTCACAGAGTAAAATCGGGGGATAATTTTTTATCCCCTACTAATAATATTCACAATTAAAAAACAGCCCTTTTACAGGCAAATGTACCGTAAAACCATAACACAGATAAAAAAGTAGCACAAACAGAGGCAGAAATAAACAGCAAAGAGCGTCATCCATTGTTTTATTTCACAGCAGGCGGCGCACAAAAGACAACAAAAGCCGACAATGTATATTAAACATGCCGTAGGTATAGCGTAAGCCGGGATCAGCTATCACGGAAGCACGCCTCGGATGCTGAATGAGGCCGCGGCGCCGCTTTGTCTGTGCTCACTTGTGTTGTGCCCATGTGTTTTGGGTGTGTGCTTAAAATAATGACAGTTTTAAGGGTTTCGTTTGAGCCCAGGACCTCCTCCGCTGGATATAATATAAGATGTTTATCTCCTTCTACAGTTTTATCCATTTTCAATGTTACTATTGCTGATACTTTTCCAGTTGACACAAATTCGAAGAATTACTGTTTTTTTTTTACTCTATACTAGTTATTACTTGACTGCGATCTCAACTGATGGTAAGTGATGATGCAGCCTAAGGTGTTATCGTACTAACTTGGAAGGGTAAGTAAATTTACCCGAACGGTTTCGACAAGCGCCGGAACGCTAAATCGCTTGGCGGTAGCGTCTTTGCTGGAAGGGTGGTGGTAACTAGCCACGGCCGAAGCCTCCCACCAGACCAGACCTGAGCCAATTTAGAAATTATAAAATTCCAAAGTGGCCCGTGGCGGGAATCAACCCGCGACCTCTCACTCGAATCCGATCGCGCCGCCAATGCGCCAGGGATCATGTTTGTACCCCTTTTTTCATTTTTCTGTATATTTTTACACGGTTTCGAGTCGCATGGATCCACCGGATTTCCGCGATTCTTTTAAACAATATCATATCCCCTTGATCGATTGACTGCCAACACTGCATTTTCGAATTTCTGGGTCGCCATTCTAGAATCCTGACAATCTATCGGATGATCGTGCTATGGATGTGCTAGTAGACTCATCGGCAACCAGACACTGGTCAATAAAAAACTGTAAATTCTAGAATAACGTCATAATATTTTCTGTCTATCGGTAGGTATTCTATAGAATACATAATTTCAGAGAGTGAGCTCAGTAACTATATAATTTAGTTCTCCCTCACCATTTTACTATAGAACCGCAAGGCATCGTAAAAGCTTACACCCCTGCATACTTAGTTAACGTACCAGAGACACGTATGAAGCGGTTTGATTCCTCGTTCCTGATACACACTGCAAAGGTTTGGAATACCCTCCCAGGCACAGTCTTTCCCACCATCTACAACTTGGGCACTTTCAAATCAAGAGTGAATAGACATTTTCTAGGCAAGCGCGTTTCAGCTAAGGCTGTATCCGTCAGGTGTGATCACAGTCAAGCGCTAGCGACCTAGCCTATAAAAGTAGTTAATGAAAAATCAAAAGTAGGTACTTTACAATAGAATTGGTATCACTTTGGAAACTGTCGAAAACGCAACTGTGACTCACAGTTTACACAAAGGGCAGTGTACAGTTGATGACAATATTGGGTTGCACTTTATATACCTATTAATAGCCTCTATGACAATCGCAATATGAGATATAATATTATGCTAATATAATGCTTGCCTGTGTGGTCACGTGTACGTCGCGTGACTTGGTATGGTTTGCAGTAGATTACTTAGCAAAGGGTGCGTACGTATACGGTTCATGGCCACTGCGGTATTGACTGACCGCGCCTTTGCATATTCAGTGTTCGGCGGCTTTCTAATCAGGAGAACTTGCAAATTATTATAGTTTTACTTTCTTCAGGTTTTTGTTCGTAATCAGCTTCAGAGCATTGTGAACATTTGAGGCAGATTTCTGCCATTTGGGCAGATTTTGCTCCTAAATTTTAACTCTGGCAGAGGAAGCTGACGATTTAAAAAAGTGGCAGAATGTGGCAGATTTCAAGGAAATCCTTATTAACTCTTATTATCAAGAGAAAAGTCATGATTTTGACTATTTATTTTTGAATGATTTAGTACGAAATTTTACTGGCAACTTTTGTCTCGTATCGATATGGGGATTTCCCGACGTCAAAACATACTATACATCATAACATCACTGCTTGTACAATTTAACTGTATTCGTACAGTTAGAATGATACTTGACTTATTTAAATATACAGATTGTTCAATATTTTGCACTTTTGCAATTTTGTAGAACAGTTAAAACAGGTTGAACGTAGCAAGTCATGAATGAATTTTTGGGTTACGTAATTTTTTCTGAGTAGTTATTATTTCCATTACCTTTTCCACTAAAAATTTCATGTCTTTATGACTGAAAAATGAAAATTTAACAAGTCTACGGTATCTAGTCAATAATCCAACGGGTCCGGTAACAACAAACCGTTTATATTCTTCCATTACGTAGTACATTTTTCTTCATAGAAATATTATGATATCCTCTCCATTGCGTATTATTACACGTAAGAATATTACAGCTACAAACACAAGCGTTTACAGAGAGACAAATTGGAACCTCACCAAATCCAATCAACACGTTCCATCGTGTAAGACCAATATCATAATGAACACAACACAATAAGCCGGGGAAATTCAATAGACATGGATATATGTGACGTATTTCTGTTTGTTACAGGTAAGTGGATCGAGCGCTCGGGGCGTGAGGCAAGGCCTGTGTTTACCCTACTGTTGGAGAGGTATACCGTCTAAAGATCTAGTTTGAGATGACTAAAGATGGTGATGTGAAAGATTGAGATGACATACTTATTAAAATTTTATTTTCTGATGGTATCGCGCAGGTGGATTAAGGTGCCTTTCCACCAGAGATAGGCTAAGCAGCTATCCTGCGAAGATGTGAAATCTACGCTACGAAAATGTCACCGTTTCCACCAATACTAATAGGAAGATGCGCTATGCAGCTGCGTAAGAAAGATGCACAGCTCGAGCAATGCGATATATGTTTCGATAGTAGGGAGCTAGGGCTAGTGTGGGCTGAGTTTGTTGTGGGCTTCTTCTCAGTGCAGGGCGCGTTTGAACCCTCGTAAACTTAGTTTTAAGTCGACTTGTAGTTATCGATCTTGTAGTTATCGTCGAGTTTCTTGTCAGTTCTTCTCGGTGCAAACCTGCTTTCCGAACCTGGCCTACTACTAACCTGTACAGTTTTGACTTTTCATGAGAGGCCTATGTGGAAAATAAATATTTTCATTTTCATTATCACAATACATATGCGACAAATATCTTATTGACGTTTTACAAGAGCCTATACGTTAGGCCTATGTGAAATAAAGATATTTTGAATTTGAATTTGAATTCGGGACATACTGTAGGTACTCCGCTCTGCACATAGCTACAGCACTCGCGACGGCCCAAAGCAGGTTTCCATAGCCTGCATCCATAGCCTGCATCCATAGCACACATCCTTCCATATAAAAACATATCTAAGTTGAATCTGTTTCCACCAGTGCTAAGCTTAGGGCACCAATGAATATGATTGGTTCCATAGCAACGTAGCATAGCACATCTCTGGTGGAAAAGCGGCCTAAAGCGCCAAAACAAGTTTTCACTTCGAATCGACAAAAAAAATTAATAAACAAGGTAGGTATGCGATTAGGTACAATACCCCGTCTAACATATGGAAAGATTTTCAAATCAATCTATCCACGCCCCGCCGATTTTAAATCCCGATTTGGACGCGGCGGCTCCGGGGCTTGGGGCCGGAATAAAAACGTTTTCCAAACGTTTCCATGACGCCGGGTCAGCGTGGCAGTGATCAATATGCGTCCACCGGTAACTGGCGAGCCTCATCGGGTGACAGCCCATCGATCGGTATTTTGTGGTTAAGCGGGTTCGCGGAATATTTCCGGATCCGGATCCGATCCGGCATTGACGGTATTCGGGAAGGCTATTGTTATTTTAAGCGAGGGTTTAGAAATAGGGGTGAATCTTTGGGGCTTTCCCGTGTTAAACGAAATTCCGAATTATAAAGTTGAACCCAAGTTTTTACGTAGGTACGAGTACACTTACAGTTAGGTGTCTAATACTATTAATCTAATCAAAACATTTATTCTTTGATATAATTATGTCTAAATTATTGCACCGAGAAAATTGGCAAAGAAACTCGGCATTTACTCTTTTAAAAAAATAATAATTATGTTTTACAATTTGGTTTTAAAAAAATACAAGTTTTTATACATTTGCACAAAAAGTATTATAGAGGTTTCGATGCTGGTTATATTTAAAGTGTTATAGTGCTTTCGAACTTTCTCTTTCTTTTTTTCTGAAAGTTATTGTTTTCCACAATAGTGCCATCCAAATGCATGAAGGACGTCATCAATCGAAAGTAGGTAATCTGTAAAAAATTTTCATAGATAAGTGAGCGTAAGTAATATTATTACATGAAGTAACCTACATAGTATTTTAGGTTCGAACTTCGGACCTTGCTGCCAGTGCCACTAATTTATCATGGTATGACATTATAAGTAAATACCACTGCGTTGGGGAGTTCGTATCGTAAAATAATGATACTTTTTATAGGGTTCCGCGTCCAACCATTAGTAAAATTAAATCCATGTTAATAAAATAATTGCGTCGGCAGTTTATAAAGGATGAAAATGGGAATATATGAATGCTGTTCCGTTAAAATTTATAACTGTGAAAGAACCCGCGCTGGCGTGTTAAATTAAAATAGATTTTAATATAGTTGACGGGCGTCCGTCAGGCTACATAAATTAGTTATTTTACTCACCGCTCAAACAAGATACCAATACAAGATATAGTACCAATATCACTGAAAATATTGTAGGAAAAGCTGTGATGTGCTTATTGAAAACTAGAATAATATTAATTGTATAATATGTTTCTTACTACTTCACGCTGGAATTACTTACTATTCGTCTGACATATTTTCGGGTGGAGAATTAGGACAGAATTAACATAGTGCCAACTTTTATCCCGGCGGAAAAAAATATGGTTTTCACGGGATTTGCGACAAATCGAAATTCATGCGGGCGAAGTCGAAATGAAGTTTGATAAAATAATCGATAAAAAATTGTTGTTTATTGAAGACTTAGGGAAATACAGGATAGGCTCCATAGACGCACAATAGCCAACTTCTACCTAGTCGTTAAATACCTACTGTGCAAATGTTAATTACTTATACTTTACATTGTTTACAATAACATTAACAAACTACGAAATATAGTTTCAAGTTTTGCGCTTATCTTAGTACGAGTAGTACGAGTGTAAGTTACTCCACGGGCTCTAAAGGCTTATATTTGCTAATTACATTTGTGCTAGAACTATGTAAAACTACGTAGATACATGTACTTAACTCAAACTTGTGCTGGTAAAAGTTAAATTACATGTACCTAAGTTAAAAAACTTACCTACCTAATAACTTATACTTACGGAAAGTAGGCATCCATGTTTGTATTCTGAAAGGGCCAAACTTATACATTCGTGACGTCTGATTCATGCTGATAAGAAACGGCAAAATCTCCAGAAATAAAAAGAAAGTTATGACATATTCATTCAAACCTAAATTCCTTCAATTGTGACATTTTACAAAGGACTTATTTTCAAGGAAGAAATTCTCGAAAGGAAATGCCCAAACCACAGAAAGATCGGGCTGACATAAAGATATTATTATGGAGTAACCATCCGAAACTATAAGAATGAACCTCATTTCTGGACGTGTATTGTATTTTTTTCTGATTAAAAAACTTTCAGCATCAGAAATTGGAGTCCATCATTTTTGAATTTCGAAGTGCTTTTGCTACGTAAGGATGAAAAATTGTATTTCCCTGAATATCTAAGATTTTTTCAGCGGGTCGAAGAAAAGATTATTATAGCGATATCCGATTGAACCCTCTTCACGTAAAAAGCAAAACGAGTGTGCAAAATTGCATTTTGCTTTCCGAAATTAATGGAAACTTTTTCATCCATTTCGCGATATGCTGCCAACTGCAGTGGCCGTCTGATTGCTCTATCTATTGCAATTTAATGTGTAACGTGGAGCTATATTTTATTGCCAATTTTTATTTCGCCGGGTTTTATGTGATTTGAATGCCAATCGTAATATTTTATTGTTTTAGGTTTGCTTTATTTGCTGTTAACGTGGTGATTGGTTACATAAATTAATGCATCAGGTTTTCTTATTAATGTACATATTATTATAAATTGCTACTCTCTGAAATAAGTAATCAAGCAGTGTTTTTTTTTAATATAAGTACGATTATGAAAGAAAAAAGTGACTGACTGATTAATCTATAAAATTTGCACATGCCTACTTTTCGCGGAATAAGTATGCTGTATAAGTATGCTAATAAGTATCTATGCGGAATAAGTATGCTGTAAGAAACCATGTAGTGCCTGAACTATCATATTAAACCACCGGACGGGAGGGCAGGCTGAAATTTTGTTTACAGTTAACTATTATGGCATAGGCCACCACACAGATAATGATATGATATTGCATACTGAAAGGTAGAATCTGATGTACTATCGAATTCGCAATACAGAAATTTTAATTTTTGATTGTATTTGACGGAAAGAATTTTTGAAAATTCAACTCCTAAACTTGTAGGTAGGTAGTAATATAGAACCTCGAAGTCATGTTAGAGAAAACGCAGGCGTCCTCTCTTAATCGATTTACTGAATTTATTCAGTGCAAATTAAATTGTATTTTGACACAACCTTATACCTAAGAAAAAAATATTGAATATGACAGACAGACTACTAGATCTACACTTCTACAATCTCTTTCACTACCTCATCCTCCCTGTACCTTTTAGTACTCTCAATAGGTACATTTCAGAGATGTAATGTAAGTCAGTCAGTAGGTATCTGTTAACGGTATTGACATTATATGAGTGATCTGAGACATTATACATGGTATAAAATTGTTCAATACAAAATTTTCCCACGTAAAATGGTAATCAAATAGAATTACTTCCTGTTTAACATTTCACTTCCTCTTGAACTCAAATTCCATTACAGGCTTAAGGGCAATATATCGAGTTATCGATTTTCCTTCACATCGCTGAAAGCGCGCAATTTTTATATCTCGAGTGTAACTTAATAAGATGTCGTGTTTATTTCCTTCTTTCTATAGGTGCTCGTATATCCTTTTTGTACTTATAAATGTGGATAAAATGCATAATATATAATGTTGTAATGCATGGGGATTGATATTAAGAGGATAAAATAAGTTAATTTTTTTCCTTCTTACTCTTGCGAATACGTTGGTGGGTGCGACATGCAGCGTTGCGGAAGAATATAACAGAAAAACGACGTTTTACTTCATTACTAAAAAACTAAGCCAGTTATCGAAACTCCATTTCTGAGCTTTTTTGGATATTATTATTATCGACACATTAAAACAAAAATTATAGTTACATCCATTTTCTATTCCAATAAAAATGAGAAAAAATGGAGATCTTGGAGCAACTTTTGGGAGAACTTCTATCGAGAAAATTTTATCGAATCGTGTTTCTGCTTCTGAGCGAATTTAGATTAAAAACCAAAAATACATGACGTTTAAATTTGAAAGTAGTTCCCTTTATAGCTTTCAAACTGCAGGTCACTTAAAATAGCTTAAAAATACCGTTTACGACGTTAAAAACTCTAGCCTAAGGCTCGAGAAATGTATATTGCGCAATGTTTAGATATCCGCATAATATGTAGACACTAGACAATATACAAGCTCGCAAACACATAATTATATTTTCATAGTAACAAAAAAGCTTTATTCACGTACTACAATTATTATTTAAATAATGTTATTTTATTTCGTTGTGAAAAAAATGTAGAGGCCTTAATAACCGTGTTAACTCGAGAGCACTTCGATTAATATATTAGCGTAATGAAGCTGATTTATTCAAATCATTTTAGCAGCTATCTATTATGTGATTCGCTGCGACTTAATGCGCTTAATTAATGGCATGGACGCATTATATTAATGACAGTAAATAAAGATACAGAGGATTTTAATTGATGCAAGCTTATCGAATATCCGTCTAAACACCAATTTTCAGGGATTGCTCTATCATGCTCCAAATTGCATAAAACAATATATAATTATGTGTTATTTTGTCAAATTAACCGTTTACTATTAAAAATTGTTTTGTTACTCCAAAATATATTTTTAGAGAATTTGGGGCTCTTGGAAAATCTGTATTTAGATACATTAGAACTGCTCGTTCATTTATATTTACAACACTTTCAGCCAAATTGCTTTAGTAGGTAATTGCGGTGTGATTGAGTAACAAACATCCAAACGTATAAGCTAAACTTTCACTACTTTATCTTTGACATCATCGCACTTAAGTTTATAATAATAAAATAAATCATAGCCCACAAGCAAGTTTAGTATTTTACTGTGAATTGTTTAAGAAAAAACTTTAGTAAAATCCTGTGGTTGCATTTTTAATGAAGTCGTAAAGAAAAATGTCATGAATTTCTTTTAATACCCCTCTTGTTTGGTAAGAATTGTTTTAAATTATTATAAAGGAAGTTCTCAGAACTGGATTCCTTTTGTTTTGTGATGTAATCAGTAGGATTTCTTTTAGACATTTGAATGGAGAGAAACAACTTGAGGTATTGTAGACATTTCTCAAAAGTTTACTTCAAATGATATTTCGTTTTGCGTAAATTTCTTTAAAATTAACGTAAGAAAGTCAAAAATGTAGCTAGGTGGCTATTCGCTTTTTTGCGATTTTACAATATACTCTGGACAAGGCCGACGGTCGCCAGTTCAAAACTACAGAGTAAAGCGAAGCTGTACTCTGTAGTGGCGCTACTGTTTGCTTTTTCGAAAGAGGTTTACGTAAATCGTTCGGATGCCCATATCGTGAGTTTTCTTATCAATGGAACTTACCTACTCGTTATTGATTTTGATAAATTTTTATTAATTGTGTAAAACGTAGTTTGTCTGTCATATTCTCCCGCAATGCTGTCGCACCTACCAACGTATTCGTAAGAGAGAGGAGGACAAAAAACCCTCCCTTAACGGTCGACTTCAAAAGCTATACAGGAGGTTTAATCGCGCCCAGAGGGGTTAGTACAGGTTTTTGTACGAATTTCGAGTCGACTTGCATCGCACAAACGAATCGAATTCCTCCATACATTTACAGCCAGTAGCGTGGTGTTCTCCGCAGGGAATCAGTTCCTTCGGGGGTACGGGCCTCGAGACTTGCCTCCTTACCCCGGCGATGTGTCGCGGAGGCGCCTGTCTGCGACTATCTATATGTATAATATACTAGTAGGGTGCGTGGATGCGCGGGCCACATGTGGACCGCGTGCTGTCTTCCCGCCCATAAAAACTCCCTTCAAAATTCCCCATTCATTTTCTATGGTAAAAAAAAATATCCGCCATTTTGAATATTTTTCTTTTTCCATCCAATAAACTCTTGAGTGCTGATCAACTCTTGTCAAGAAACCGTTCTTCCATCTTTTATACTTTCCGAGTATATCGACGAAATTCGGATGGCGGCCATTTTGAATCCACCATTTTGAATTTTTTTTCAGCTCACTGCCAATTGGATGATATTTCGAGTGACATTTGGTCGAGCACCCCCCACCTAACGGCAATACCCTTGGCTGTGCTCTTCACCCGTCTTCGAAGTCCTCAATCATCAGCTCTGTCCATATTTTTGTTCTTAATGATTTTTTCCCCTCCATACGACACTTCATCCTCGAAAAAATTTTTTTCATACAAAAATGTTCAGGAGAGGTGATCAATGACTGAGTCAGTCAGCACAAGCAGCTTTAAATATATTAATAGGTAGCGCTCGCTGTAAATGTATGGAGAGATTCGATTCGTTTTCGTGCAAAAACTTGTACTAACCCCTCTGTTCCAAGAAGAACCCATTCCACGTTTGGTGTAACATGACGTGTTAAAACAAACAGGGCTCCTGATTCACGGAGTCTAGACGATGGCCATCGATCGTGGAACCGAGCTATTAGTGGGGGATCGCTGACTCACTGTTTACACCCTCGCACTCACCCCGTGACCAGTAGCTGCTGTGGCTTTGAATTAATCGTTTTATTATTCCAAATAACTCACATTATAGACCATACAATATATGGTTGGAATGGTAATTATGATATACAGGGTGTGTATGGACTGCTTCAGAAAACAAAGCAGCAAAAAAATTGGCGCTAGGGGGTCACCGGTCAACGTCCGTCGGCCCCTCGCAGCACAGCTCGGCTGATCGTGCTTTCCGAATATCTGAGGTATGGTAATAGACATGTACCCTGGATAGCGCGGACGGCGTGAAAAAATGTCGCCAGTTTATCGGTGCCAATAATACCAACAGTAAGGCCACGCTGTAGTTCGCTCAGCGGCCACTATTGACAGATGGCGCTACTGTTTGCTTGTACGAAAAGATTTACGTAAATCGTTCGGATGCCCATATTCTAGGTTACTAATCGGTAGGTGTGGTTTTTTTGCGTTTTGTGTATGGTATCTTACCAGTAGTCATATTAGGTATTATATTAATAACCTTCCTTTGTTTTCGGGGGCCGTTTCCTTGACTCTATGTCAGATATGCCTGACTAGTTTCGGACTACTTTACACCGTTTTATCCATAGACAAACCTGTAGAAGATAAACATTTTATTTTTTGCCAAGAAGTAATTGTCCCCGCTTCATGTTACCTACCAGTATACTGATAAAAAGTGATGTTTTTTTGCCTGATGGAATATTGCTCAAACCATCTCATTCAGAGAAGTGAGAAAAAGAGAGAGAGATAGACGGAGAGAGAGATCGTAATGAGCATAGAGCAATGGATATATTTGCACAAAAGCTCCACTGTAGCAACATATTAAACCGTTGAAAGTTGGTTTATTTGTGAATTTCGTTGGAAAAAATACTCGCTGATCGAATGTATTTTTTATCAAAAAAAAAAACAAATATCATAGTGAACCGAATATTTTTATTAAAAAATTGTTATTTCTGTATAAGAATACTCGAAAAGCTTGTGTATAGGATTAATATGCGCCAATATTTAAGTTATTTCAAACTATTGTTCTATAAAAAAAAAATTAAAACAATAAAGTTAGCGTAGCGCAGCCGACCGGTTAACCGAACTTGACAATACGTACCTAAATGGATATGGGTAACCACTGAAACCATTATACAGTCACAGAGTTGTCATGGTTATTTATATAAGCCGTAACTATGGCGACATTTTTTAAAAATACAAGAAAAAACGTGTAAGGAATACGAAAAACTTTACATTTGGTTTACCTATATAGGCTCTATTATAAAAATTCTTACTTCAAAAGTAATTAAGTGAAATTGTCTGTCAAATAAAATAATAATCTTTTAATTAACTCATTAATTATTGTGTAATAAGTATAATTTAGTTTGGTAATACATTATTCATGGACTATCTAACATAATCAGTGTCTAATAATCCCATATCAATTAATAATTATTATCGGTTATGTTATAATATGTTTAATAATGTTATAATGTATATTGTATAGTGTACTCTCATCAATTAGTAGCGGATGAATGCATCACTTAGCAAAGCTGATGTTGATATTATATGCATAATAATTATTATACGCATACCGCAGTTTTAAGTTTAAATTTGGATATATAATAACTACGCATATGTAATAATATCTGGAGTACTTGTAATCTTTATAACAACACAAATCTTCCAAGTACAATTATATTATCTCTACATATAGGTAGGTAGATACCTACGTTTCAAACACTAGAACATTATTAGGAGATAACTTAATTAATAAAGTCTTTCGTGTGAAAATACTTTTGTAATGCTTCAAGTTGCAATTTATGACTAGGTATTCGAATGGAATTTAATTTGAAGCAGTTTTCTTCAACCGATTTAGCTGTAGGTATGATGATACACCTTTAGATGTATGACGTCATTCTAAATCCAAAACATGGCGGAACACCCAAGATGGTGGACTAGTTATTTTTAATGCACTCTTCACCACAATATGGGTAACAAATAAAAAGGTTTGCTGGAAAGCAAATAGACATAATATATACGCTTGTTTTTAAAAATACTTTTTGAACGATAACTTAGATATTCTAACCAAAGTTAAAAAGCTACACTTATATTATATCCCTCTATCGCGTAGACTGTCCACCGATATGGTTTCGATTCTACGTGGTTTGCGGTGGCTTCACACTCAAGCCTTAAATCCGTAGAGCTTATCCCGTCAGTGTTAACTCAGACAACCGCCAGTAAGCACTGGTGTGGTGAACCAAGATATGGAGTCAGTGCTTATCTCTCCATTAATCCGCCATAAACTGACCGTTACTTACTGAAAGACTGATCAAGTTATGTGTCGTTTGTCAGCCAGTAGAAGTTAAGTTACATGGGCGCTGTAGAACCCTCCTAAAGTTGGTTTATGTCGAATAGTAGTTATCACAAAATACATAATCACAAATATCGCATTGACCGCATATCGACTTCAAAAGCGTCTGTTACTGCCTATACAAAGAATAACTATTCCACAGCTATTTCACATTTATGATGGGGGGTAATTATTTAATGAAACCGATCCATTACTAAGCTATCTGTCAGTTAGGTAAACAATGTAATATGGCCAACAGGCAACAGCTGACTGTGTAGGTGTAAGAGTAGGTTCTAGATGAAAAATCTAATATTGAAAAGCTATTTGAAAACTCATTTACATCCGAATGATCACAATAGCGTTAGCGAGTGAGCAGCCAAGCGTTCAACCGTCAATAATAATAATAAATTGGGTACACACAACCAATAATTACTGTGCGGTTGTGATAATCGATGCTGATTCTGTGCATTGCTTGCCAGCTATGGATTTATTTGTGGTTATACTAACAATGTATTCAATGGAATGTATCAAATTAGAGATATTGAAAACGTACGCCTATTATACATTATGTGGCGGTTTTGGCAGCTCGATACCGTATTGTACGGAAAATTACATGAATGGCGTGGCATAATTATTTAGTTACAACTAAATGGCTAAGTGCCTAGCGATTCACGTAACGCGTTGGCTACATTTCGTGAAGTGATTAGTGAAGTGTAAGCGTCGAGGCATTCGAGTATTTACGCAACTACACGAGAAGTGGAAGCACACACCTCTCCCCTTCCTCTATCTCCCCCGCTAACGCCTACTACCTACGTCACGCCTACGTGAAGTCTGTGGTGAAGTGAAGTTAATCATCATACTCAGTGAAACAATACGTGAATACTAGGCTGGAATATATTTCGCAGTGACTCGATTACTTGGGAGCTCGATTATTTTAATTGTTGGTTGATTTGATCAAATTTTCATCAACTTGCGGATTGTAAGTGTACAGTTGAAAAAACGAAAATTATTTTTTTAGGAAAAGGAAATAAGAATTTGACTTAGCAAGTTAAGATGTTAAAAAAAATATAAGTAAAAGTATTAACAAGTCTTTTAAAATTGAAATGCCTTCTAACCAACTCAAATAGCAGCGCGTTAATTACATTTCATACGATAGCGTAATGCGATTAGCCGCGCTCGCCTTATAATGGCGATACATTGCCGGCGTAATGAGCAGAGTGCCTCCGTTGCTTTAAATTAATTGAGCAATGGACAGGGAAATATTGCGTTTCCAGGCTACAGACTACAGAATTAAGGTTAGCACGAGAGGATTTTACAAAGAGAAAAGTGAACTAGATTTACTCTTACATTATGTAATGTTCCACTTGAAATACAATAATTGTTGTTTATCAATTAAAAACCCAAAGTATTTTTAAGCTATGCGTAATACTGCGAAACCATTTTATTATTAAACCAAAAATATCATTTGCTTAGCGGTAAAACATCGCGAATAACCACAGAAAAGGTTCACCATAGACCATAATGTTCTCAAAGATAAACGAAGCCCGCCAACTCGCACTTGGCCAAACCCCTCTCAATATAAGAGCAGACATTTGGATGTGACGTGTGTTTAGATGCATAGTTCATCTCGACTTTACTACAATAGTGAGTCCATAGGGACAAGGAGCGAGAGGAAACAACGTGTAGGGAGTCAAGAAGGCGCCCCGGGAACACGCCAAGAGCAAGTACTGAACGGGCGCCCTCCCGCGTTACGGCCCCCATAACCGCGAGGTTGATTGGGCCATGGGTGGTGGAGGGTTGCCCCTACTTTACTACAATAGGTAATGCAAGGTACTACAAGGTAGGCTGGGGCTCGAATTTACGCTCTTTTGGTTCGGTCCACTCTTTAACCGTTGTGGGGTTGAGGCCTACAGAGCTCGCATGGGCAGGTTATTCTCTACGGGAAAAGGGTAATCTACAGTTTTTACTAATCCCAGATGCTCAGACCAATGGCGCATGGTTGGAGATAAGTCCCCGGGGATAAGCTACGAAGTTACGATTAGCCCCCACCCACTTTAACCCACCTACAAAATATGTCAGCAACTATAGCTTTCTGAATTTGATTTGTCCTGTGGTATATGTCTATGTACGTTTAAAGTGCATCGGGGATATTTTTTTTCCTTTCCTCCTTTTGGCCATGCTTGGGCAGTCATTTACCGTGTCAGAGGATAAAAATGGGGGATTACGTTTTATCCTCTCCCCATGATAGCTGCAGTGCTGGGGGTAATGTCGTATTACCCCCAGTATAAAGCTAACTAGTGAAATAGTAAGGTAAAGGGCTGAGCCAAGCACAGTAGGTCATTGAAATACTCCACAGGAAATATTCATAATAAATTCTTTATACGCGAATCACATAAACCACATCAGAACTGTAACAACCCAATCGGTTTCATTAAGTACATTGATTAATATGCACTCGTACAGAGTTAGTAGTTAGTACTACACTTTGATTCAATGGATCGATTAGGTTGATGGATTCGCTTCTAAACCCAGTAAGAGCCAAGCGCATTGCAGTAACTGTTGACCTCCAAACTAATTTAAACTGAGTTGGATCCACTCATACAGCTCATATAGGTATTTGAAAGTTAGAGGAAAGTTGAGGACAAACAAATTTGGGTATTATACTACCTACTTGTGAATTTGATGAAAATTATTACTTTATTATAGACTGGGACAAAAAATATTGACGCACACTGAAAAAATATTAAAATCAAACGAAGATCGAACCCTAAAAACTAAGGGGTTTTACATAATACAATATTGATTTTACAGGATACACTTTACAAGATATATTTTGGAGAGTGTGCTCAGGAACTCAAGAATCTAGTATGTCCTTCATCTCTGTTCCCAACCAAGTATATTCTGGGTGCCTTCAAAAGAAGAGTGAATAGGCATTTTCCAGGCAAGCGCGCTCCATCCTAGACCTCATTATTTCTGTCCATCAGACATAATTGGAGTCAAGCGCAAGGCTTTCAACATAAAAAAAAAACAATAATAAGAATTACATTCTTAACAAAATTCTTTCTGATTTGCGTATTGTTTGCTACGCATTACGATGTTAAAATTAACAAGGGTAATTCGAGCAGATTAACTGTACTACAGTATCTCAAAGGGACATTCCCAAAAACTTCCAGCCGTAGTAATATTGAAATTTCACAAAAGATTGCTAACATCGCGGGTCTCGGTAAATATCACTCTCCAGAATAATTACTATGCCAAAGTCCCCGCGGTCCGTCTATTTCCATTTTATGGGATTAAATACTTTTGATATTGGAATGTCTAATAATTTAAATATTACCTCGATCTTTCGTTACTTACTTCGAATATTTGATCTGAGGGTTTCAACCACTTTATTGTAAATATCTGGTCTATTATGGGCCGTATACAAAAATCTCAATTCTGCGTCCGAATTTGTAATTTGTTTAGCCTAGAATCTGTTATGAAAATAGAAAATACAAAATTTTCTAAGAATAAATGCACAAATAAGAATTAATCGCTTGAAGCGCAATTCAAGAATATGTGTTCTCTGGAACTAAATTCCCGAATTATAGGGCACCATGTATATTTTTTAAGACACTCCGAAACTCGCATCCTTAGCTGATACATGAACTAGAAATTAAAAAAAAATGTGACACTGAATTGACAGAAGTGAAAATGTACACTGCAGATAATAATATAGGTGTCGGTAAATGTAACAATGTCGCGAGTTGAATGTTTTTTCGATATAAAACAATGCAAAAATTGCACTTAAAGAAGTTGTGTGATTAACATTTTTTAAGTTCAACCAGCAATGCAATTTAAACTGCAATCAACGGCATAATGGCTATATTTTAGTTTGCGTTATTATTTTCATAGTCCGCCCGTTCGTCCGATCGAAGCAGAAACTGCCAATTTCCTGTTCTCCTCTGCCCCGAGATTCGATTTCTGCGATTAATATTATATGTACATATAAATACAGTTCTTGTTTCGCACCTTATTTATGCCCTAGGATCTAGGCTGTACGCTGGAAGGCTTTAAGAGACGAAGATAAGATAGCAAGTGTAATAAATATAAATATATCTAGACTCCTCATCTCTGGTAGGTACTGAGAGAATCAAGTGTAACAGTTACTTTTGACGTTGAAGTATTTCATGAATTTCTAAAGGAAGGGTAAGGGAATATAGGACCAAAACGTGATGTTATTTTATTGATCTGAAACTTTAATAAAAACGCTGACCTTTGAGAAATAAATTAAAAATGCGTGGATAGTCCTATTTTATAGACCTAAAAAAACGTCCACATGGTATTACTTAATGTCCTAGACGGTTTTTATTTTTGTCCTCCTCACTTTTACGTATACTTTGGTGGATGCGACAGTTAGCATTGCGGGAACATAATATTATGAAGTAGAATATGCAAAAATACGTTTAACCAAATCGCTAAAAAACTAAGCCATTTATAAAAAAAAAATATTCTGTTTTTGGGTTTTTTGGTTATTATTACCGACATAATTAAAAAACACATATAAAACATCCATTGCAGATTCCCATAAAATTAAAAAAAAAGTCATTTTTTGGAGCAACTTTTGGGCAAAACTTGCCATGTAGAAATTTTCGTTCAGTCGTGTTTCTGCTTCTAAGCGCATTTGATTAAAATTCGAAAGTTATTTTTCTCTTTATACTTTTTAAACTACAGCCACTAAAATTTGCCTAAATAACCGTTTAGCCCGTTAAATCTATCTTTTAAAAATAGCATGTAATACCGATTCTTCAAGCAGACGCGATCATACCTAGATTTTTTTTACATAATTTTCTCGTGCGAAGCCGTGACGCTAGTTTAAATTCTGAAATTGGTATTTCCGACAGCGTGCTGATTTTATTATAAATAGTGCAGAGTTCATAAATATTTTAAATCGATCTGTTCAAGAGTAGGGTTGCCGGGTTCGGAATTTGGATTCTCCCGACATTTTCCGTGATCTTCAGACTCCCGACAAATCTTGAAATCTCCATAATAACGGCTTCTCCAAATGGTCTTTAGGAAAATATAATTTTAAATTGCCTTGGTTTTTACTCCCCGACGCTAACAGAGGTTGTAATAAGTTTCGTTAAATTCTGTGAGTCTGTCTGTCTTTCAAATGGACTTACCGATTTCAATGCGGTTTCTTTAATTGAAAGCCAGTTTCCTTGCTTGGTTCTTAGCTATGTTTGGTTTATATGAGTCAAAATGATTTAAGGCATTTTTGTCGTATGATAACTCGATTAAGTGCTTCACGCGTGCCGTTATAATCGTGAGATGACTAACGTTAAGGGATTTGTAAATAAATAATTCAAATATACGTTTACAATGTAACCAACCTAAATATTAAATTCGCTTTTGAGAAATAGACTTACAAATTACTTTTAATAAAGTAATATTTTTTGCGCAACGTATCAGCCTAGCTGTTCAACGCGGAAATGCAGCTTGTATTCTTGGCACCATTCCACGCGGGCAAGACTTGTATAGTAATTAGAATAAGCTTGAGACAAGTTTTATTCTAACATTTAAAAAATAATGATAATAAAGCATGCAAGCAATTTTTTTTTTATTTAATTCGTGTATTCGGATTTTGAGTCGTTGTCGGGAGAAATAATTATCTATTATTTCTCCCGACAACGACTCAAAATCCGGACATCTTTATAATTATTTAGAACTTCCGATCTGGCAACCCTGCTCGGCAGTGGAGCGAATATTACGGACTTTATAATCTTCGGCTTGAAAACTGAGTGCTTATTTAAATCATTCGGAATGGATGGTGGAAATTGGTTGCGTGTTGGTTGGAAAGGGTGAAATTATGCGGGAATATTGACTCAATGTTAATTAATGGTATCTTGTATCTTTTATGATAATATCTTTCTTCGTATCTGATTTGATACGGGTATTTCCAATGACGCCTATGCACTGCCGAATATAATCAGATTCCTATCTGATTATATTCGGCATACCTAATATGGCTTGGAAAAAGGTTTTTTCAATTAGTCTTTTATTTATATGCTCAGTCTTGCGTCTTAAAAACATTTTGAAATTGGTAAATATTATATTGTTTAGCTACTCAAGGCAGTTCCCAATATTTAATCCATCCATAGTTTGCCTTGCTAGAGATAGGAATTTGACATAACTTGTATGGAGCTTATGTCACATTGATATCTCTAGTATAGGGCAAACGGAAGATATAAATATAATATTGGGAACCGGCATTACTCTTTTGACATTAATAAATACATATATTAGTCAGTCAGTAACATAGTTTAATGCCGGGAAAAAATAAATAAAAATATTATGATCGGGCCTGAGATATGTAAATAAATTACAAGTCTGTCCAGTACTCTCCCACGTTAAGCCTTTATCTTTCTTATCTTATCTTATCTTAATATATATAAATCTCGTGTCACGATGTTTGTCCGCGATGGACTCCTAAACTACTGAACCGATTATAATAAAATTCGCACACCATGTGCAGTTCGATCCAACTTGAGAGATAGGATAGTTTAAATCTCAAATTATAGTCGCAATTTTAATTTATTAATATAACAAAAACTTTAGCCACAGCAACGCGTGGCCGGGTCAGCTAGTTATTAATATATATAAATCTCGTGTCACGATGTTTGTCCGCGATGGACTCCTAAACTACTGAACCGATTATAATAAAATTCGCACACCATGTGCAGTTCGATCCAACTTGAGAGATAGGATAGTTTAATTCTCAAATTATAGTCGCAATTTTATATATAAATCTCGTGTCACGATGTTTGTCCGCGATGGACTCCTAAACTACTGAACCGATTATAATAAAATTCGCACACCATGTGCAGTTCGATCCAACTTGAGAGATAGGATAGTTTAATTCTCAAATTATAGTCGCAATTTTAATTTATTAATATAACAAAAACTTTAGCCACAGCAACGCGTGGCCGGGTCAGCTAGTTATTATTAATTATTAATAATATATATAAATCTCGTGTCACAATGTTTGTCCGCGATGGACTCCTAAACTACTGAACCGATTTAGTTCAAACTTCGTGAATATCTGTCATTTGGTCCAACTTAAAAGATAGAATACTTTTTATCCCACGTGGACGAAGTCGCGGGCATCAGCTAGTTTAATAATATATCCAAAGTATATGAAAGCAATAAAGCCCATTGTTCTCTATTAAAAGCCCTTGAAACAACTGACAGATATCTAAAGAGGTAAAACAATATTACAAGTGCTTTGTTAATAGGTATACAAATCTATTTTCTAAGTTACCTATATTCTTTGAATTATCCTGTATTTCTGTAAAATATTATACAAGATAATCTTTAAATAAAATAATGTAAGATACTCTGATCTGCTCTAATTAAGAAATAATAAAATCCTAAAGTGGTCGATGTCGAACTATCTCCGTCTTTTATTAAAATATAAAAAAATGAATAATCTGGAGATAGCAATATTTGTTTAGCAATATTTTGAAAAGAAATAGATACATTCTGTAACAAATCTGGAGATATTTTTATAGGTTATTTTTAGAGATTATTATTATTACATACATACATATAATACATTCACATTATTACACTATGTTATATAGGCCTTAACCTTTGTAACTAGAAAGCTGAACTTGCAAGCTTGCAACCTGCAAAGATGTGCAAGAATTTCTTGAAATTTTCACGAGTTCAGCAGAGCGAAGCAAGGTAGGACAGGTTGTAAGTGAGTAAATGAATAAGTATATGTATATGTGTATGATTCTTACTCCTTAATGACCGAACTACTGAATCCATTTGGCTGAAATTTGAGATGGATAATATTAATCTTTCTCTGAATTAATTCATAGGCTACATTTTATGCCGGAAAACCCACGGGGGCGGAGCAGCGAGCAACTATAACAGCTATTACCTATAATTATTTATTTTTACAAAATAGATAGTCCTATATTAATTTGTTATCTTTAATCGTTAAAGGAAACGTGGAATGGTCTTTATCTAATGAAGGCAAAATAAAAAAAGAAAGAACGTTTGTACGCATGTGTCAGGCACATAACGCTGCAACTAGCAATTTTGGAAATGAGGAACTATCATTTTTTTGAAACATTTTATTCTAATAATAGTGAGATAGTACCAATACCACCGAATACATAACATTACTAACCAAAACTTATAATCGACACTCTTACTAATAAAGCCTAATAAATACGAATTGTTTAGTTACCAGTCAACAAACAAGGATGAAAAAAACAATAAACACTGAAAAGGAACGATATTTTATCGACACTTTAATGGAAAATGGTAATGCGCATTTCTTGTATCTTACATATCGTAGAATTAACCTTAGGGATTCGGGCGCCCCTATAAAAATGTTCAAATCGAAACGTCGTTTCACCCTTGTTCCTTTTTTGCTCCCCCCATCCCCCTTTACGGGGGTGGGGATTAGGGTTGCGCGCGCAAACAAAATCAATACGGTTAATGTCACGCACAAATATAAGGCACGTGTAGGGTTGCTACGGCCAAGTTATCGGTTATCGATACACTTTGCATTGAGAATAAATTAATCGCGTGACGATCTATTCTAAAACTCTTTTCAATAAGTGCGAAATAAGGATTCTCAATTTTCCGTAAATCATAACCATTACTATATTATAACATAAGTACATATTTCAGTTACCTTCCTTAGGAATAGATGATTTAGCGGAGTGCTTCTTCACCAATACTTTGGCAACACAAAATCACAAATATTTCCCTAAAAATAACCTTCGTATTAGAGGTTTTCGACCACTTAAACTCGTTAAAAATACAAAAATCACCAATTCACAAACATCACAGAAGAAACTGATATTATGGCGAATATATTTTATAGACTAGTGCAAAATCCAGTCACTGTCTATACTCCAGGGTCTCAATTTGAGGCTGATATAATATGAAGAAACTGATATGACTGTAAAATTGAATGAATTTTTGTTATATATATTGAGTATATTAGCCCTAATTTCCTAAAGCTATTTCAAGCATAGTGGGCATTGATTTTATTTATGATGTAATTTCAAAAATACTGGTGTCTCAGTAATTTTAGTGTAGTATCGACATCTTGTTGTCTCTTTGTACAACACTATTTATATTTCTATAGTGCATGATTAATTAATAAGGTGCTAAGATTTGCAAATTCTGGGCCCATCGCCATTTGAATTCGTAATCAAAACATTTGAATACGGCGTAGAAGTTGTAAAATATTTTAATTTCGTTCGGGTACTTATAAGTATTTCAAAAGCCACTTTTAATAGGCTTTTTTGTATTAGTTGAGGAGCTTCTTTTGTAATTTAATTTCATTACCAGTAGGTACTTAATGCGTGATTTGTAAATAAGATAAAGATTAATTTCGGAATAGTTTTCAAATATATGTCTTCATATATACGTTTCTAATAAATAACTTGTCTAACGCTTTCTATCAGTATCATGATATTACGATAATATTAGCTTTAGAGTCACTAAAACACGCAAAACACTGAGACCAAACATTCATGTATTATAATTTATTATTATTATTTAAAAAAAAATTGGTTGTCTGTAAAGTCGGTTTACTGACGATAGTTGAACGTGACAACTCTCGCTTGCACTTCAAGCCTTACATGGAACGCCTCAGAGCGAGGTAACGGCAAATGAGTCATGTTTTTTTTGTGCTGCAGCCGGCTCTATCGAATTATAAGACGTTGTCACGTCAAAAACAATAAAATATCGCCTATTCCTCTGACGGACACACAATTAAAAAGAACATTACAATTCCAAACAAGTGGTCCAGTTATTAGGAACGATCCCATAAAACGCAATTAATTCCAGAGGCTTGCTGCGGCACGTGATTCAAATTATAAAACACACCCTTAAACGGTTTCCAATAGCCAAGAGGTCGAGATGGAAAAGTTTAGAGCCTTTGGAAATTATGAAATTCTTTTCATTCGTCAATACCTCTAAAAAATTTAAAAGGAAATTTAAAATATTGTTTATGCAATGACTCACCACTATATAGGCATAAAGGCAAGTGCCTACCCTAACAAATTCATCCAATAAACCAAAAAAAGTACTTAAAGTTATTATTAATCTCTATAGACAGCAAAACACCTAAAATAATAATAACTAAGTTCGTTTTTTGGTTTATTGGATGAATTTGTTAGGGTAGGCACTTGCCTTTATGCCTATATGGAGTGCACACGCGCCGATGAGACATACCTAAAGACTTGCGTCTCGTTAGAGTCAAAAAGCGCAGCAAGACAGGAAAAGAAACCTTCTAGAGTCTGAAAAATGTGAGTCAACGAATCTAGATAAATCCTTTTAATTACTCTCAGTAGGTAAACAGAGTCTTATTTTAGCCCATACCTAAGTATCGTGTTTTCTCTTTCACTCGCTCTCATCACCTGTCAAAAATCAAATAACACTCCTTTTAAAGGCATATAGACCTATGTATAAATCAAAGTATAACTTAATCAAGGAGATCTAGAAGACTGAAAATAAAAAACTATGTACGAGTATGTATAAATGTGATCACTCCAAAGCATATTATAAAAGAACTTCATAGAAGTATACATCACGTTCGCTGTTGAAAAGATATAACTTTGAGAAGACGCTTCAAAATGTTTCCTCGGCACATTTACCTCCGATACATAAAATAGTGTTATCGGAACGCTATAAAGAGCGTGTCCAATGCATAATGTATTGACAATGACAGTTTATTTCCTTGCCTTCTCGGTGGAAATGTAGGAAAAATCTAGGAAAATGCATCGCAAGTGTGGCGATTGGCGAACTGTGTAAAACGTTCCCGTCATCTCAAGGACCGTTGAAGACGGGTCGTTGAAAGTTAGAAAAGTTAAAAAATTTAACACAGATGTTTGTGCATTTTGTGTACGAATGAATTTAATATGTGTGTAGGTAAGTTGGGAGTTACAAAGCTTCTTGTGAACTGACTAACTTATAACAAGGCTCAATTTAGAACCACTTTTAGTAATAAAATAGAAACTTGTTCGTAAACTTGTTGGAAAACTTCATATTATTAATAAGTTTTATTGATATTTTGAGGGCAACATTTATAATATAATTATTAGCTTCAAAAAGTATCTCCTTACTATGGAAAAAATGTGGATATCTATTGCATATCTGAGAAAACATTTTGCATCTATTCGTGAACCTATATAAATATAATCGTTTTTAACCCCCGACGCAAAAGGGGTGTTAAAAAATAAGTTTAACGTGTCTGTGTATCTGTGTATCTGTGTATCTGTGTTTCTGTCTGTGCGGTATCGTAGCTCCCAAACGGATGGACCGATTTTCATGAAGTTTATTTTTTGTCATAGATAATTTTATCCCGAGTGTTCTTAGCCATGTTTCATGAAAATCTGTTCAGCCGTTTGAAGATTATCAGCTATTTTCTAGTTGATGAGGGGATCTGACTAACTTCTTTATGTCCGATCGATTCGAAATTTGGTACCGTGCAGCTTCAATAACATTGAAAGTATATGGTAAGGTAACCATGACCTGATTTGCCGTTTGAAGATCATCAGCTCTTTAATAGTTGATGAGGGGATCTGACTACCTTCCATAATATATCCTATGGATTCGAAATTTGGTAGTGTTACTTCAATGATATTGAAAGTATATGGTAAGGTAATCATGACCTGATCAGCCGTTTGAAGAAGATCAGCTCTTTAATAGTTGATGAGGGGATCTGACTACCTTCCATAATATATCCTATCGATTCGAAACTTGGTACAGTGTTACTTCAATGATATTGAAAGTATATGGTAAAGTAACCGTGTCCTGATTTGCCGTTTGGAGATCATCAGATCTTTAATAGTTGATTAGAACAAATACAAATACCTACCTAATATTTAACCTAGACTTACGAGTAGGAAGGTAAAACTTAATCTAGTAAATGAAAACTAATATTATACTTAGTAACTTACTAAGTTACTTACTTATTACTATTAATACCTTCCCTATATTTAATACCTTATTACCTACTTTAAAAAGGACAAAATACGATGCGACGACGCTTGAATTAAAAATATTTGAACGTACTTAATATTATATTGTGACGATAATAATTATTATAATAGGTTTAAAATATTATTTGTTACTTTTTATATTTTATTTTGTGTCGGGGGTTTTTAAAATTTGTAATTTTTTAATAAATATTTAGTAAGATATTTCTTAGGCATACCTACCTGAAAATAATCCTGACCCTGATACCTGAAATCTATTTAAATATAAATCGTTTATAATAAAAATTTAACGACATATATCGTAGGCATCTATCTACCTGAAAAAAAAATAACAAAAGATGTATCAACTGAATTTCAAAAAGCTCTTACGGTGACAAACTCTCTCGCAACAAAAACAACTTAACATCCCTTATTCCATAAAACTAAACTTACCGAACTATGCCTCGAAGAAGTTTCCCAAAGGTTTTCAGTATTCGTCCCTCGTTCAATATGTGAACGGAAAAAATACACATAGTGGTACAATTTAATTAAAACTTCAAACAGAAATAAAGCAGGGTGCACACAAATTTCGTTACATCAGAGTCGCCCGTAACTTGTTTCAAGTTATACACACTTAGCGTATGGACTCCCAACTTCGTCGCTAATGATTCATATGATTTCAACATAGCGTTGAATCAATAACATACATAAGACTCAACCCATTAAAGTTATTTTTACGGCAGGTTAGTAGTTTCGGTTCTCCTCTAGTTTTGGTCATTATATAGCCATAAAACTAGAGATTATAGACCATTCTGCGTCGTGCAAGATGATAAACCTACTTCTTTAATCGTTGGTGGATCTATAATGGCTTCCACGGAAATCAGTAGCCGACACACTAGCAGATATTATATAAACTCTACTTCCGTAACATTTAATAGGAGCACTACGCCCGCGTGAATTTTGGTTTCTGCAAAACCTGCGGGAATCGTAGATGTACTGGGTAGAATGCTCCCGGTAACATTCCCAATCCCTTTTTCTTTATACTTACTTTCAAGGAAGTTTTTTTGTAATGGAAATAATCTACCTATATCTATAAATTGATGTAGTACAACTTTGGTTTTCCAAAATCCCGCGGGAGTCGTGGATTTTCCGAGGTAAATATCATTATTTGTGTTAATCCAGGGTACAAGCTGTCTACATTCCAAAATTCAGCCAAATAAGTTCATAGCGTGATTTAGTAACAATCTCACAAACTTTCACATTTATAACATTAACCTCCGTACAACCCTATAAGCAATTGTGTGAAAAAACGTATTCATCGTTATCGTAATCGTAAACAAATTCTCCCTGCTGACTGGCTAGAAAAAATGTAAACAGCATATTCGGTCTATCAGCGGTCAGAATTTGTTTAATATTACGATAGCGATGAATACGTTTTTCTTACGTAATCGTCTTCCAGTTTTAAAATGTACGAAATGTTAAACAGAGTAAGCTCTTTGCAAGTCACAGAAAATGAAGTATGCAAGAACATCGAAAATAAAATGAGTTCCACATTTTCAACACTTCACGTCTCACATTTTTAAAACATCGATGTGTGCCAAATATAAAATTTTATAGTATCAACGATAACATTGTTTAGAGCTTCGCGAACGCCTTACGAAGCTTTATCCACCGATTTGAACAACCTTTCAATTTTGTATCAGCCGCACGAGAGTTGCGGAGTGCTGGAAACTTGGCAAGTCCGCAGCTGTGTAAACTGCCTTGTTTTATGTAAACAACAGGTGACTTTTTCTTTGACGTCGAGATAAATGGTTACTAGAACCAAGCCGAGATGTTCTATTTATTTTGGGGAATGTGATGGTAACTTTCTATGACGCGTGAACAATATAGGCGACATCTTTCATCATCATCTTTTTTATGGAAATGATTTTTTAAATGCAATTTATGTAATTACCTTTTATATAATGGAATGAATGATTGCATATATACAAATATTATATGCATCATGTATGCATCTATAAAAAAAACTTATTAGGATGTAAAGTATATATGTAAGTTGTAGGCTGCAAAGCTAGTAATTTCGAGTGATATAATGACATAGTATAATTCTTAAAATCGCGCATGATGCATTTGTTTAATTTTATCGATAAAATAGAACATAATATGGTTGCTTTTGACATTTATTTTTATGTAAGTGCCTCGTTTCATGCCTCAATATCTGAACAATTAAATCCAAGTTCCTTAATCGTGCAATCCATATCCGAGGGAATAATATTTTCTAATCTTCTTCCATGTTATGTTACCGTTTATTCCCAGTAGTTTTGAGTAAGTATTTGTATGTCACTATATTCATATAAAACATCAATAAAATATTGCTAGTAGTTCTGTGCAAGAGTGTGCTTTATAAATCACAGAAGTAGTTTGGCAAAAAAAGGACATTTATGTGACAATTATTTGTATTAAAGTGACTATGAATAAAAAACCATCGTGGATTTCGAAGGGGATAAAACAGTGTTGCATAAAGAAAAGAAAGCTCTTATGGTCGTATAGGCTAGGCAAAAATGAAAACACGAAATTAGCTTTCAAAGATTATTCTAAAAGATTACGTAAAATTATTAATTTAACGCAGAAGTCAAGAAACGACTACCACATAAAAAACAGTAAAAATAAATCAAAGGCAGTCTGGAATATTTTAAATCATAGCAAAGCTAATTTTCCAAAAGAAAATATTCATCAAATAAAACTAAATGATAAAATAATAACAGAACCAACCGAAATAGCTGAAGCCTTCAATGAATATTTTTCAGGTCAATCTTTTTCTCTAAATACTAACGGAAATCATCACGTTGCGTTACCTGACTGTAACCTTAATTCTCTATTCCTTGGACCTACTATTCCAGAGGATGTTTTAAATGTAATAAAGAATCTCAGGAATACTCATAGCACAGGGTATGACGATATATGTACGAAAGTTGTTAAAGAAGTTGCCATTATAATAGCTCCAGTTTTATCTCACATAATCAACCTCTGTTTCATAAAAGGTGTCTTTCCTCAAAACTTAAAAAAATCAGTTATTAAACCCCTATTCAAAAAAGAAAATAAAGAAAATATGGAAAATTATAGACCCATAGCTCTCATCCCAATATTCTCGAAAATATTTGAAAAACTTATTTATGTGAACCTTTACTCCTTTTTAGAGAAAAACGATATGTTAGCAGGGGAACAGTTTGGTTTTAGGAAGAACAAAAGTATAAATTTAGCAATTTTCCATTTTCTCCGCACAGTCATGAAAAAAATCGATGACAAATCAATCGTATCGGCACTATATATGGACCTTACAAAGGCCTTCGACTTTGTAGATGATCGTATTCTACTCGACAAACTGAACTCCTTTGGTATTAGAGGCAACGCTCTGAGTCTTATAAAATCTTATTTAAGTAACAGGAGTCAAGTAACGCAAGTTGATAGAATATGTAGCACAAGTAAAACAGAGAAGAAATACACATCTCAGCCAAAACTAGTTACTCAAGGAGTTCCACAAGGAAGTATATTAGGACCCCTACTCTTTTTAATCTATATTAACGAAATGCCAAGATCGATACATAACTCCATGGTGCTATTTGCAGACGACTGTACCGTTATATATACAGATAAATTATTACAAAATCATGAAATTATTATAAATAATAGTTTAATTGACATAATACAATGGCTGACATCTAACAATTTGACATTAAATTTTAATAAAACTAAACTAATGACATTCCAAAATATAAAAAGCAAAAAAGATAGACATTTAAATATTGAATACAAAGACAAAAAGATTGACAGTATCGACGTAACAAATTTCTTAGGATTAAAAATAGACGCTAATTTAACATGGAAAACCCACATAGAATACGTATGTAAGAAAGTCAATCAAGCATCGTATTGTTTGAAAATGCTGACGAAAAAGGTAAACCAAGATGTACTTATGACTGCTTATCATGGTTATGTAGCCTCTACCCTAAGATACGGTATTATATTTTGGGGCAACTGTTCAAATGTAGAAAGTGTGTTCCTGGCACAAAAAAGATGCGTGCGAGTAATTTGTAGATTGTCACAGCGGGATAGTTGTAAACCATACTTCCAAAAATTACACATATTGCCAGTACCTTGTCTCTATATATATGAGACTATTTTATTTGTAGCTAATAACAAGAATCTGTTTACTGAACTTCAAAACAAAAGACAAAAAAATAAATTTAGATTCCCCGCACATAGATCTTCCCTTTTTAATAACAGTTTTTACGTAATGGCCATAAAACTCTTCAACAAACTTCCACCTGAAATAAGAGATCAATTATATAAAATAAAACACTTAAAAAAGAAATTTATGAATATCTTCTTGAAAATACCTTCTACAGTGTGGACTGTGGAGGAATATTTAAGATAACGTATATTAATTAGTGACTACTGAAAAAATTGAAACAGATTTTTAAAAGATTGATTAATTTTTGTAAATTTATGTTATTCTTTATTTTATTATTATTATTTTTTCTGTAATGTGAGTGACCGTGTTATAAATTTTTATTTTTCTTTTAAATTATACTACTTATTATTAATAATTGCATGCCATAAGGCTGAATTTGGAAATACTAACACTATGAATAAGACCTTATGTAACTAACCCAAATTCGCTAATAAAGATATTGATTGATTGATTGACAAATGAACCAAAATAACAGCTGATGATGTCAAAGTAGAAAACTGAATAGCCTTGCTTGCAGGCAGTTTCCCTCCCAGGCAGTGTCTTTCCTACCACTTACAATCCCGGCGCCTTTAAATCAAGAATGAATAGGCATGTTGTAGGCAAGCGCGTTCCACCTTAGACTGTATCATCACTTTCCGTCAGGTGTGATCACAGACAAGCGCTAGCCTAGATAGTATAAAAAAAAATTGCATTGCTTTGTCATATTATCCATTTTACTACAAACATTCGAATGTCATTGCTCACCTTCATTTTGAAATAATTGAAAGGCATTTCCGAAAGGTCAAAGGAATCCGCGGCACGAAGCCGAAAGTTCGGCGCGTTCAAATGTTGGCGCAACGTATGAGTTTTCATAAAACTCCCTTTGTTCAGTAACGGCAGTTTAATATGAAAATTGGATGCCGCGTTTGGATACCGATGCCGATGGCTAAGCGGCGTAATAAAATTCAGCTTTGTTATATTTATTGTACACCCACACCACTGTTCTGTTTATAATGTGCATATTTTATGTGGCAAATTGCGTTGTATGGAAACAAATTATGTGGAAAATTTTATACTTTCGGAAACGGACAGGCAGAGTATCGATTTCAAGCAACAAATTTTGACTCAATTGGATTACCCTCACGTAAAGTTGATTGGAACGGTTCATGTTTGTTAATTTATTATTATCGGCAAATATGTATATTATCATCGTAAACTCGCCATTTCCAGCGAGAATGATTTGCTTTGACATACGAATAATAAGACATATGAATGATTGACGTATAAATATCTAAATAAAGTTTTATTCGGTTTCGTTTTAAAGAACTTTATTTCTCACAAGAACAACAGAATCCAATTTTTTCCTTAATTAATAACTTTACACAAAGCATGCATTCGTAGGCGTTGTTACAGTTTAATTTTATTGTTAACGACCAAATATCTTGTTTAATTTTACCGCTCACTATAAAATCGTCAAGAGACAGATATAAAAAATAATTCAAAGATTAATAATGTATTTTTCGAAATTTTAAATTTTAACCTTTTGTTATAGCTAGATAACATTTTTAAAACGGCTGACTTTACCAAATTTATCACGAGTGCTATCAATAAGGTTACAAGATTCAGTGCCTAAACGATTAGCCGTAGGTAATATTTAAATACTCGTACCACAGTTTAAAGATAATATTTTAACTCTGTGCTCGTACTATGATCATGAAAGTGTGTGTGAAAGTTATTTGATTACAAAAAAATATAAAATATGTGTGGTTTAGAAAGTATTCTCAAAAAAGGAAAGACCCATCAGTATTTTTTTTTAATATGCCCGCAGCAAAGCAGATCATCCGGGAAGAAGGGTCGACTTAAACTTTATTAATAACATTATCAATGTTACTTCTTTGAGAACTTATCTGAGTACTGCTCAAGATGAAGTTTTCAGAGGAATGCCGGTAAGAGCTCAGTAGTTGTGCAAATGTATGCAGATTGCCGCTCTGAAGCCACTAGGTACTCTACTTGTGGCTCTCGGGAACTTCATTCGAGCATCGTGTAATGAGAGCCGAAAGATAACGGTGCAACTTTTTAACATACATTAACCAAGTACTTCCCTAACCTACTTTATTAAAGTTTTGATGAAGTACTCGTGAATTGTTAAAAGCGGTCTTGAGTCGATATCCTTGGCTGGCACACCAACTTTTGAAATAGAGATATTGTAAAATGAATTGACTTTTCATAAGAAGGCCAAGCATACAGAGGATGCTAGGCCTTCTGTACTTTTTTTAACATACATTAACCAAGTAGGTACTTTCCTAACCTACTTCATTAAAGTTTTGATGAAGTAGGTACTTGTGAATTGTTAAAAGAGTTCTTGAGTCGATATCCTAGGCTGGCACACCAACTTTTAAAATAGAGATATAGTGTAAAATGAATTGACTTTTCATAAGAAGGCCAAGCATACTGAGTGTGCTAGGCCTACTGTACTTTTTAACATAGATTAACCAAGTACTTTCCTAACCTACTTCATTAAAGTTTTGATGAAATACCTCATAATAAAGTTACAAGAGGTCTTTGTTCGATATTCTTGGCTGACTGATCAACGAATGGAAATCGTTTTTGGCTACATAATACATAACCTACCGTAACCATAACCTACCGTAACTCGGAGAGTTTAAGTTTATTGGTTAAAAGTTATACACCTAATATACCCTGCATTGTCTCTGTGTCCTGTCTTTTGCATTTATTATTTTCTGGATTTATTTTAATAATATCATCTATATTCAACAATAATATTTTTATTAAAAAAAAATCTTGAATGGAAACAGGCGTTATTTTGCGGAAATCCATAATAAGCAGGACAGATGCTATAATCCGCTTCTTGAAAAGATTCTGTATGGTACAATATGCAGGAACATAGATCACATGAAACACCACACACATTTTCCAACACTTTCTTGGACGCACGTTTCGTCCCGACACCGGGACATCCTCAGGAGATGTTGACTTCACAATGCAAAATCGTAGTTCTGTTCAGTAATATGGTTTGAAAGTTGTCTCTTACAAGCAACATTCATATACCCACTTTTAATTTTATTTACGGGAAGTTGTAGATCAAAGAGGGTTGGTTACAGTCAACTTTCGCAACAAGTAGTTAGTTGTGTTTGATGTCCCTCGACGAGCATTTGCATACATTTGCATTCAAACTATGAGCAGTGATTCGCCTGTCATTGCTTTGAGATGCGGCTTAATTACTTTATGAATATGCTCTAAACATAAAATAAAATATGTTGTTTTAACTAAGCCGTGTTCAACATACTTTTTTCTAGTTAAAGTTTATTGGATATGTTCAAATCTGTAACATTAAAGTAGGTACCTTCTTATGTTATGACTTATCTAATAAGAAAAGAAGTCTTAAATACTGTCATTCACTTCTAATGACAATACTTTAATGTCCCTTAGTCTACGGTACACAACTTGCCATAGGTTACTTCTCAGGTTGGGACGAGTTGGCAGGCTTCAAACACCATTAAAATTACCTGCGTGGGACTTACACCTCCCACCCTGCATTAAAAGGTAGTTATTGTAACTTAGCATTGTATCCCACTTCAACCAAGATAATCTTCCATTCTATGCACCTCTAGCTATTGCAGCTAAAACCCTTGTCCCGCCAGTTTTTACGGCCCATTTCTGGGCAATGAGCTAGGCCAATGGACGTAGGTATACACAGGATCCGGCGGACCGCGCGAAATAATGTAGCCAGTTTACTGATGTCAAAAATGTTTGTTTTGACATCAACAGCGTCAGTTGTAAGCCGACCTCAGTATTGTCTATGGACCGTAGTCCACGCCACAGATACCTATACTTGTTTTTAGTTCGCATATGAGTTTCCAAAGGGACGATTTCCGCCACGTTCCGGCGTATTATCGGAAATTTTGACAAATGGCGCTACTTTTTTCTTGTATGAAGAAAGTTGACGTAAAATGTTCATCCTCAAGTTCATATTGGTGGTTTGGCCACAAACCATTCCACTCTATTCTCACTGCTATCAGGCTACATAAAATTGATTGCAACCATTAAACGCGCCGTCATCAATATTCTAATTTGTGGAGCATAAATTCCTCTTACATAATAAATCTTATGTTAACAAGAAGATTAAAGACGCCCGGTCCGCGCGATTAATCATGGCGTCGGTGACATCGGCATTTAATTGTAAGTAGATTTAATAACTTGAATGGCAAAACATAGAGAAAGTATATATACACTGCACAGCCTACAGTTTAGGCTGTACTTTATCTAATTCTAGCTTTTAGCCGCTTCGGAATTGTGATTTTTCCCATGATTATAAGGAATAATCTAATTTTCAGTCCAAATTTTAGCCAAAACGGTTCAGTATACGTGTGGAATAAAACCAAAGAAGCACCGCCAAGTGGTTTCTTGATTTACCCATGCATACATTTTTATGTAACTCTGAAAGTCTGTAAGTACATACGTTTAATTTGTGGGGATGTCTGTAAAATGTGCATCCCTATAAAACTCAAAAGGTATTTTTCAATAATTTAGACGTGTATGGTGTTTTAGACGTGTGCAGATAAACTACAAAAAGTCAGTGTTATGACGGATTTATTAATGTTTGATTCTTCTTTATATTTTTCTAAAAAAAAGGATCATTTTTTCACTGTCCTTCCATTCATATTAAAATACTAGCAACAGCCAAAAGTCAAAAAAGTTTAAAATATATTTATTTCACAAGGCACTTGTAAAACGTCAACAATATTTGTTAGGTACATAATATTATGTACAGTGATAACTACAAGTCGACTTAAAACTAAGTTTACGAGGGTTCCAACGCGCCCTGCACTGAGAAGAAGCCCACAACAAACTCAGCCGGGTTTTGTTTTCGGTTATCACCACTTCAAAAATTTGCTCTTAAAAACTAGTTGAGCTAGTAATTATAATACAGCAGTTCATTCACTCCCAAGGATTTGAATCATGTAAATAATCCTTAATACTATAGTAAGCTTAGCACTAGTAGTAAGTACTTTTACTTTCCTCATTGAAAATCTTCCTTTCATTCCCTCTTTAAAATACACCCGAATGCAACACCAAGTGTTTGTTATTGTAAAAGTTATTCTTGAGGCTTACTCACAAAACTTGGCAGTTTTGGCAGACAGTTGGAAGATTCTCCTCATTCTGCGGCCTAGTGATCGTGTGATTTGAATCGTGAGTTGTTATGAGTTTTTTAAGATTTTATTAGTTAATTAACTTTTTGTCGACTTGATAATAAAAACTTTGAGTTATTGATTTCTTGCTATCGTTATATTTAGGTTACGGGCCACTGATAAATGATTTCCCAGATATTGTTTCTTAATCAATGGTCGACCCAATATACCAGCTTTCCTCTGGGTGGAGATGTGTGGGTGAGGTACCTAATCTTGGTTAGGTATTACCTGGGGTGTGATTCTCGAAAAGAGAATTTGTACATCAGCCAACCATCGTCGGTAGCCATAGTGATGCAGCCATCACCAGACAATGGGCACCTTGGCTGCATAATCGATGCAAACATTAAACGATTAGGTAGTGCTTACGCGACTCGACCGATGCAAGAATTAACCAATCCGCTGCATAGATGTTTTAAGTATTTTTGCAAAACCATCAGGATTCTGGGATCACCAATTAGTGATCGAAGGATTATAAACACAAAGCCTCTACTAACTTATCGGTAAAGTAACTCAATCACACAGTTACTTAGCCTAGAACCTTCGTAGTGACAACCCTGAAGTGAAGTGAAGTGAAGTGAACTGAGTTGATAAAAACACAATTATTGACAAATATGAGCGATGTGTGTAGAAATCTCTACAAAAAACCTAAGACGTCCAAGTACTATGGAAGTCTGTACAAGGAACCTAAGATAAGTCCAGAATCAGGTTTCCCCTGATTCGGAGACTTTGTTAAGGTGAATCGAAATTATACACTTTTCTTGCTATTTAAAACTGCGAAACACATGTTGCAACTGCTCTTAACTGAAATGCACGTAGTTGTATTATGGTGTAAAATTTAATATGCGCTGCTATAACATTCGCATATAGAGCTGCTGATTTCAAAGTAATTTTGATTTAATAAAAGCCCGACTGACCAGCTCGCTTCCATTAAAACGGTCCTATTTCGTAAAACATGAAAACTTTCTATATTTGCATGTGGAAAATAAATTTTCCGGTTGAATGGATCTCGATCGTACCTACTTTGCAAATCCAAAAAGACATTTCGCATTTTAATCTGAAACTGCATTGCTGCACATTTATATTTCTTATCTGGATTTTATAAGCACATTTAAATACTTTAGATAAAATTCTGTTATAAGTAGAATTTAATTAATACTTTTAAAACTAAAGAATTGACATGATTTTGTGTAAGTCTACTAATATGTTTACGTTTTATACCATGACTATAGTAAATTAATTATAACTTGTTTCGTTGATTTCGGTTTATGAGAAACCAACTAAACAAAAGCGTCTAACATAGAATATACGTAATAAAGTAGATCCGCCCGAAGTCGATAATGGGTGCCATTCGCATTTATAAAAATCACTATTTTATGACAAGGGAACAATGTCGACCTATCAACCGTAGACATATCTACTTAGGTATATCTTCGATCTTATAACCTATCTACGATCGCGGAAACCTGTCCATCGCTCAAATAGAACCAAATACGATCAAAAAATGTATGGAAATTTAACCCCATACATTTTCAATAACTAAATTAAACACGTGACTTTTTAAGGGCATCTAAAAATCTCATTTTTTTTAATTCGTTGCATTTGAGTCATATGGCAATTGACATCTACCCTGGATAGGGCGGACGGCGTAAAGTAATGTCGCCAGTTTATCGGTGCCAATAATACCAACAGTAAGGCCAAGGTGTAGTTCAGCACCCACCTATAAAATGTTGACAGATGACGCTACTGTTTGCTTGTACGAAAAAAGTTTACGTAAATTATTATTGTCGTATATTTAGTGCATCGGATGCCCATATCCTGAGTTTTATTATCAGAGTATATGGCTCTGCCGTTTTCTCCCCCGCAGAACATGTATTTTATTTATTTTTAGTATTTTACCGATATATATCGCGCGCAATGTCACAGTATGTTAGCTCTCGTAATGCTGCAGAACTTTCCGCTCGGAGTATTAGAGTTTGCACTTACCTCCGCCCCCGCCCCAAGAGTCCTCCAAGTTGACAAGTAGAAATGAAACTCCTTGTAGTTTAAGGGCATGCACGAACTTGGGATACGGCACGACAAAAAAATATAATCACAGCTAATTATAGATATTTCAATCCACGATGACGCGCCCCACTCTGTCAAACTTCATACACGACGACCTCCCTGGCGCAGTGGCGGCGCGCTCGGATTCAAGTGAGAGGTCGCGGGTTCGATTCCTCTTTGGAATTTTATAATTTCTAAATTGGCTCAGGTCTGGTCTGGTGGGAGGCTTTGGCCATGGCTAGTTACCACCCTATCAGCAAAAACGCACCGCCAAGCGATTTATCGTTCCGATGCGATGCTTGTAGAAACCGTTGGGGTAAATTTACTTACCCTTCCAAGTTAGTACGATAACATCTTAGGCTGCATCATCACTTACCCATCAGTTGAGATCGCAGTCAAATACTAACTTGTAAAGAGTAAAAAAAAATAAGAATCGAATGTAACGTAATCGATTTTGACAGAGTGGGGCGCGTCGTCGTGGATTGAAATATATCAATACGTAGTTCATTAGTTTCAGCCGATAGGCGTCCACTCACAGAAATGGTAGTGCGTCCACTGCTGGACAAAGGCCTTATGTTATGATGGTCCTACGCCACTTGTATCCAGCGACTTCTCGTGGCTCTCTTAATGTCGTTAATCCATCTGAACGGAGGTCTGCCAACACTAAGGTTTCCCTTGGGGAGTTGCAATTTCAGCACTTTGGATCTCCAACGTCTGTCGGTTAAATGAGCAATGTACCCGATTGCCACTAATACGTGAGTTATCGTTGACTTTGGTTCATCTACGGTTCTCCTCATTATACGTATTAGAAGAACTTATCTGAAATTTCGTGAACAACTGAAAATGAAGGAGGAAGATCCTTCTTTCACCTAATAGCATTGTCAAAAATTTGAAATTATGCAGTGTATGTATTTTTGTTATTACTCAATCCCGAAACAATTATTACTGAAACGATTTGACAATTGCTGAGCTAATATTCAGATAAGATGGGTCATACCCAAGACTAAATCATAGAATTACCTACTAAACAATACTGTACGGTCCCTACAGGAATTATAAAATAACTGAATCCAGGCTGCTGGCTAAATCTACCTAATTGTAGAAATTTCGGCTGATCTTAACACCTTAGAGTTTTATTTTGAAAATGATAATAATAATGTCAAATGAAACAGTTTGACACGATCCTAGTCTGATCTCGGCCTTAAATATACATATTTCATAATAAAAGACGTTTCAAGCTAAAAGTCGTTTGTATAACTTTTGTATGAGTTTGTATGACTTTGCTGTTTGTGTAGCTTCGAGGTGTGTTTATTCTTCGCGTTTACTTAAAGTTGATGGATGGAGTTGTGAGTTACTAGTTACTACACTGCTCGATCCAATACTATGTGTGCATGCGCTTTAACACTTAGAGCTCAACTTCAAGACCTGAATTCTGTGTCTAGGTGTAGTTGTCTCTGGTTCAGTGAATGATACGGATTTGGATCCCGGTTGGGCGTCCCGGGTTTTATTCCCGGCTCGGCTCAGTTTGGGATTTTATAATTTTAAAATTGGCTTAGGGCCGTACCACACTTTTTTTATAGCAATAATGTTGCAGTACTGACTGTTTTGACATTATCATACTACAGTCGAACCTAAGTAGGGTCGTTTAGATGGTTACGCGACCACGGTCAGTTAGCGACCACTGACAGAACCTACTGCATTAATACGAAAAAAATAAGAATTCTATCCTTCTTTTCCAAATGAAATTCGCTTAATTAAATAGGGAGATAGATCTATTAGCTTTACCTACAATAGTTGGCAGCTTTGTGTTTACCCGACAGTAAACAAATCTTAGTTCAGTCAGCCGCTCATATTTTTGGCGCGTACAGGGTCCCAAAACAAAGGAAAAAATAGTGAGCAAGTGATGCGTTCAAGGTAAGTAGATCGTGATATATTTATTAGAGACGAATTTTTAATGTTCCATTAAGTGTATAAGTACATATTTTACGTAATTTGTACATTTATTACATGTAATATACAACATCTTGTAAAAAATTGAATGGTCGCTAACTAGAATTACAATACTCTATTAAGTTTAATTTGCGGCCACCTGGTCGCCAATAGATAATTGGATAGAAAAACATTTATTTAAATTTTTTATAGACTACAAATCTAGTTCGGAATTCAATTACTTTCAATTTAATTTGTTTATTTTTATCTACATATATTTTAGTTTACGACCGCCAAATGATTATAAATCTTATATTTAAACATCTAAAAATGTATGGGTATCAAGTGGTCGCCAATTAAAAGTGTCACTTCTAATTGGCGACCACTTGATTAACGTGTGGTTTTACAACCATTTACAATCACTACCATAATCTTAGTCTGTTTTTTAGGGTTCCGTACCTGAAAAGAAAAAAAACGGAACCCTTATAAGATCACTTTGTTGTCCGTCTGTCTGTCTGTCTGTCTGTGTGTCACAACCCTTTATTTCAGTAACTATCAAAGATATTGACATGAAATTTGGAATAGTCGTAGATAATGATGGCCCGCCGTCAATGCAATCATAAAATTATAATTATTTTTTTATTTTAATTAATCAAATGTAGTTTGCCCTAGCAGATCGCGAGGTCGCCAACTAGATAAGGGGTCGGTCGTCAACTAGCAAAGGTGGTCGCTAACTGGCATTTCATATAGTTTTTAAGATTTACTCAATTTAAAATGTTCTCGGAACTGTAATTCTCATTATTTTACTTTTAAATACAACTTGACAATGTCTAGAACCCCGTCAAATGACTTTAATATGTGTACTATGGATGCGTCGTACTTAAATATTGACTTAAAGTTGAATATCCCGCTAATCGGTCGCCAACTGGCTAAACGACCCTACCTACCTAAGTGAGAACTGGGTCAGCGAGAGTATTTTCCAGGCCCCGTCATTTTGCTCTTCTTACTCTGAAACTCGGGTTAGTGAGATACCTCTGTAAAAGGAAAAGAGAGTCGGTCCCTTGAGCTCTCACTTATCCATATTTGACTGTATGTTTGTATAAAAATATTAAAACAATACTGCAATGGTGGTACGCCCTATTTAAACGTACCTCTTAACGATTTAGCGTTTCCATGCAATGCTTTGTAACAAACCGTAAGGTTTTTATATGTAATATATGTAAATAAATTAATTAGGTACAGAAGTTCCCATGGGTAATATGGGAAGCAAAAAATTATAATAACATATTTTGTTGTTCAGAATTCAGAATATTTCAGAGCAAGCTTTGGCCAAGTTTGAGAAATCTTGTGGATCTAATGCTCGCGAGCTCCTCGACTGTTAGAAACAAACAAGTTTCGAACAATAATTTATGAGTAAACCCAACAAACTTGCCAGTAAGCCCCGATGAATATTTTCAACTTTGTAATAATATTTTGTTACATTCCCTCTTACGTTTATAACTTTTCATTATTATTACGAAGCGTAAGCTAAACCTGCGCTTGATTTAATTGTGAACCAATTATCTTCCGAATTTTACTCGTATTATATGAATTTTGTGTTACAAAACGTAAGTGCTCTAATTGAGGACGCATGATACTTTGGTATTAGTTTAAAAATTAAATAAGGAATGTCTGATTTTATAATATAAGACTTTATCCAGGTCTTGTAGGATTTTTTCCCGGGACAAGAAGCAACTTATGTTAGAATTTTTTCTAACATAATATTATTATCTATGTGGTGCTTTTGCACTAATCACAATGGTGTCGATTCTGTTGGCGTTTCTCTAAACTAATAATCGTTAAAATTAGAGTTAGCGAGGTGTGCTATTCAGGAGACACACTAAATGACAGATCTAACTTATAATTTAGTTTGACAGCTCCAAACTATTCAATTTAGATTTTAGAGAGCAAAAGCTATTCTGTTGTACGTGCTAACTTTCCAAGATAAGAAAATTCAACCTAAAATTCTTTAAATTTAGAGAGGACCTCAGGAGGTGCCGACTAAATTTAACTCGTCTGCCGTAAAGTCGTAAACCACGGATTTTTTATTTATGCGAGAAATATTTTTAATTCGATTCAAATTTAATATTAATAAGTGAGAAAATTAGAAAAAACTAGTAATTTTATTTATTAATTTTTACTTGCTGGTGTGATAACCTCAAAATCATAAATTTAAAAAATTTAAATCGTCTCAAAATGCAAAGAGCTGCAATCACGTATTCTTCATACGTGATTGCAACTCTGATTGATTCCAGAGAAAGGTAATTTTATACACAGATTTTAATTTTATAATATTCTTATTCTTAGGTAAATAAGTAGGTAGTATTGTGAAGAGGAAAGATAGGTCTGCACCTACTACAGACCTTTCTTTCCTTACTTCCTACAGACTGTGTAGTCTCCTCTAGGAACAGAAATACCTCTAGGCAACTAATTACGAGACACCTAAGGAATGCGAATGATTTATACTTAGCTGTACCTACCTACCAACCTACTGTACCTACTTAATTGTGCTTTGTTATCAAATTTTAGGCACTATCAAGAAAGAGTAAGGCTTGAGTCAATCAGGGATTATTCAAACCCATTTAAGATGTTTTTGTTTGCTCTTTTCCTAATATTATTATTCATCTTGTAGTTTTAAATCTTTATTATTTTAACTGACAATTGACAAATGACAATTGACAACCGTGATATGAGTATAGAAGTATAGACAAGGTATAGATAATTAATCAAAGATAATAGGCCTAATCACGTTAAGAACTAAACAAATTTTCGGCACTTTGTAAGGTGATAAGACCAAAACAAATCAATAAAATTATTACTTTTGTATTTTAAATAACTTATTTTTATATTTTTAGCTCAAATTATTTTAAAAATTAATAGAAAAAATAAAAAAAACAACATTTGTGGAGTTTCTTTATCATAAATGGCAAAACTACAGTAATCACATGTAACTAAATTTAAACGTCAGTTTAGCGAGCCTTTTAGAGATTCTTAATTTAGTTGAAGCTGCCAAGCGAATGTCACTTAGAGATACAGACACCTAAATTAAAATATTTTAGTTTAGTTTAGGTTTAGAGATTTTGCACAACAGAATCGACACCAATGTTCCTTTAAATAGTAAAAATAACCTCAGAATTTGTTCCGCAGAACTTGAGATAACAAACTATTTCTTTTTTATAAACTAAATAGAATTGTACCTAATTATGTCTAATAAGCACAATGCTTACTGCAATGCTAATACTAAAAGTTTTCTTAGCATGGTATTTTGTAGTCTTATTAAATTTTTGCTCTCAACTAATGCCGCTGTGGAGAGAGCTTAGTAGCTTAGTAATTTTCTAACCTAATATGAGGGACCTAATTTTCTGAATCCAGTCCATAATTACTGCTCTGAGACTATCCTATGTACAATTGTACCTACAATGTACAGTTTCGCAGAGCAATATGTAGGTACCTACATTGAACATATTATTGCTTTGTTGTAAAAAGAAATTTATTTTTTAATTATAAAGGCTTACTCAATTGGTGGTCTGCAGTTTCAGAATTTTCAGGTATATTTTGCCACCTTATTATTTTTTAATACGTAGGCAACCATTAAAGTACATACAAATAAAGGAAATCGCAATTGAGTTCTGAAATATATTTTAGGCAATCAACAACAAACTGTAACGGTTTTGAGAACATTGTGAATTAAATTAAATTTTTACTGCCATTTGAATTTTAAAATTTCTAAATTGGTTTAGGTCTGCCCCCAGATTGTCTAAGAAAAACGTATTCATCGTTATTGTAATCGTTTACTAATTCTGCCCGCTGATTGGTTTTTGATTTATGTCAGCCAATTGCGGGGCAGAATTCGTTAACGATCATTTATCAGGAGTGGGATTGCAGTCAAGAACTTAAAAAAATAGATTTAAGTTTTACTATGATTATTAATAGGACGCCCTGTAATATCAAGCCTTGAACGTAAACGTATACTTATAACAAGCACCTAAACTTCTTCTCGAAACTAGCCGCCGGCGCGAGCAGTCCGCACTCCGCAAACTTGGTAAAGGCTGCCAGTCACTACTCACTAACGAGACAACTTGCATGACTGAAACAAACCTATTTTAGATACGGACCATTATAGGGCTATGGATAAAGCTGTGGCTTAACTAAGAGCGGATGGTGTAAAATCTCTATTCGCTTGCCCCGCAAGAGCTCCCGATAATTGTTGCCGACAGCCAGTGCCCCAAGCGGACACATTGTGAAATAAGCTTTCGGCGGTTATCCGCTTGGGAAGAATCCGATCTGTATATTCGAAGCGAGTGGACTTGAAATTTTTACAAAAATCTGTACTAATCCTGTGGATATTATGACCGATGTTGGGGGTCGTCCGAATCACAGACAGGGTAGAAAGTGGTGCCCCATATTCTAGACACTTATTTTTGATGGATTTGGCAGCGGCTAGGCTGTTGAAGGTGACGGGACCCTCTACCTGGCCACCTGGGTGGCCTGGCGGGAGTGCGGTGATGACAAAAGTAAATTTCGTTTTCCCACCCGTCGTAGAATAAACAGATTTTAATGCGTGAAAGCCCCACATAACCCTTTCATTCCCTGAAGGAAGGGTATGAGTTAGGCATTTTCTGCCTATAACAGACAACCCCAACCAGATTCAACAGAGCGATACTTAGCGACCGATACTTAGAGATCGTCGTTGATACGAAAGTGAATCCCGTGACTCCTCTATCGGGTCTGCCGTGGAAACACAGTTTTTCGTGGAGTTTCCCTACTGGATATAAGCGTAACGATTTTTCTGTCTATAAAATAGACATCCTTACTCCACTCTGCCAAAATAGATATCTTAACTCCTACATGGAGTACAGGTGCCGGCAAACTTCTTGAGCATGTAATGACGTGGTGCGGGCAAGTTACCTCTGTACAGGGATATAAAAAGGACCCGTTACTCATTCCGCTCTCAGTTTGACCACAGCTTTATGCTTAGCCTCATTTGTATCGCACGGCCAAAACTCGGCCATTTCGTAAACGCTAATGAAATTCCTCTCAAACTCTCCATTGTTCCTAATTGTGGCTTAACTTGTCCAACTCTAGATTTGAGTTACTCCTGTTAAACTTTATAAATAGCTACGGTAACTCAATAAGCTGCTTGACGCAAAGTGATAGTTACTGTGCTAGTTAATAAAGTAGATCAGTTAGTTAGATTTAGTCAGTAGTTTTGGCTGTGCCTAGCTACCACCCTACCGGCAAGGGCTCACCGCTAAACGATTTAGCGTTCCAGCGTGATACTGTGTAGAAATTTGGCTGAAATTTGAAATGAAGGTAGGTTACTCCTGGGATTCATACATGGGCAGCAATTTTATCCCGGAAAATATGATAGTAAAATAAAATTCCAGCTACCCGGGTAAACATTGTTCTGCCATTAGGGATAGAAAAACAGCTTAAGACCTACTCTCAGACCTACCAAACATACACAGAAATATAACAATCGGTCGAGCCGTTTCGGGGAAGTTTGGTAACAAATACGAGACACGAGAATTTTATATATTAGAGAAAATTAGATGGAACGATATTCAAAAAATGTATGAGATTGCCATCCGGTCGCAAAATAAATAATGTGACAGACGACTGTGACATATATTTTTTTGATTTTCGTTTGGGTAAAGCTGAAGTAATTGTCGAGTACGAATTTCTACAATTCCACAACAATGGCAATCATATTGTACATCAACTATACTCTTTCCATTCATTTATTTTCTCTTTGACACATAAACCAAAAAGAGCCCACCTTTCTTTTATCTCTCTCTGGTCTCTCGCTATTGCTATATCTGTTTCATGTGATATCATTTGTCAAAGAGAAAATAAACGAATGGAAAGAGTATAATAGACGCAAATGGATTTGCATGCCGCAAATGTAATTCAATAACCCTCTTCTATTCTGATTGGGTATCCAGTTACCCACATCAAACACTGCGAGCGAGCGAGCAACGGACAGCTCTAAAGCCTCCAACGAAGCCTCTTAAACGTGATTTGGGTGTTACATACAATCCAAATGGGTTTTAGTTGATTGATATGTGATGAATAATTGATTTTCTACATATCTATGAATTAATTTCAACTTACATATCAGAAACCTCTTCACTTTGCTGATTTCGTGGGAGACAATCTTGCTTGTCTGCAGTATAAAGGGAACTTGTGTGCAAAATTTCAACTATATAAGCCAGATTAACTGGGGGTTTTCGATTCAGATATTGTCATGAATGGTTAATTCTAGACCATACATCGCATAGTTACGAATAATCTCATTAGAAACCTGATAAATATTTTCAGACTGCGACTCGAAATGATTGTAATATTATGTCCATCTGTAATTATGTCCGAGCGTTTAAAGATTTTTCACATCATATAAAGAAATGATTTGATAATAGTTAATACATCGGTAATTAGTTTTTACTTTATTTCACTAAACATGCTTGGTTTGAGCATTATTTTGGCAATCTTGGAGATAAATCGAAATTACTGTACCGGCCAATCAGCGGCTAGCAAAAGTTGTATGAAAATTCATATCTGTCGTTGTTTAGCCGCCTCGGCCAACATTTACACGTTCGTCCATCAATGTCTTTTTTGCTGGCCGCTGCAGTAATGTACTATTTCTACTATGTTATTGCCTAATTAGGTGGATAAATCTTCACTACATGTAGGTACCTATTTTGCAGGCTTAGTTTGTAGGAATTGTAGGTAGGAAAACCATTACTCATAAGTTTTGTAACTAGCTATTAAAACTTGGCTGGCGTCTAGACTCTAGACACTAGACAAAACGGCAACAAAAATAGCGTTGAAGCGCAAAAAACCGAAAGGAGTTGGAAGATTAACGAAGTGAAAAGCTGCTAACTTACTTAGGAAGAACTAATTAACTTACTTAAGAAGTGTTAAATTTTAAGTTATTCTTCTCGCTGAGTTTCACTTTTTAGTTTTTATGGTAAAATCTAGACACTGATGAAAAATTAATAATGTTCAAGTTACAAACCACTTGGGTTCCATTTGAATTTTGTTGTGTGAAAAGTGTCGAGAAATAAGTTTCTTTAAAATAAAAAGGTTTTAAGTATTTGATCTATAAACTCGTATATTATCTGATTTCGTATAAATCTACAAAGAATATCAATAGGATAAACAAAAATTCAGGGACTTTCAAAATAACGACTTTACAAATACATTTTGTCGATTCACTTCTTCTGATTCTTTTGAACTTCACTTGATAATGCTCCGGTGTCGAAACAGAATGTGCATAGTTTTTATATGTTACTTTGAGAATTGAGATACGTTACACCTAGGTGGTAATATACCTAATATTATTTATTTGATGATATGGAGTACAGAGTGTGTTTGGTTCACGACCCACGACTCCCCCAAATATTTGGGGGATTTTGGTATTTGAGAAATTAGCCCTTATCACATTAGGTAACTTAGTACTTACTACCTAATGTCATAAACAGACAGTAAATTATTCACTGAGATTGTCTGGAAGAGATTGCTATAGTAGTGTTATTATCTCTCTGCAGACTCGGTCATAATCATTCGAGTGTTTCGCTTTTGTTGTTCTGCAGTAATGCACAACTCAACAAAGGACAACAAAAGCGAAACACTCGAATGATTTATGACCAAGTCTGCAGCGAGATAATAACACTACTATAGTAAGCGATATGTTCGCCTCATTGTTACCTCTACTTCTACCTTTTATTTCTACTTGAATTTTTGTTAATTGTTTCTTGGGTGCACAATAAAAGTATAAACAAACATACCTACCCCTGATTCCGATAAACAAACTTCCATGAGTCTGTTACGTCACTCTTCACTCTACACCACGCTTGATATTTTGACCTTTAAAATGCTTTTTCAGAACGCAAGGGCTTTTTACGATGATTGGGTCGGGTATACAGAGCTTGTGTGAAAACAAGGGTTGTGACAAATGGTGTGCTGTCAGTGACAGCGGCCGAATGGTCTACTCCTTCACGAGAAGTGTTTGACCAGTTTTTTGATATTGCACCTAATAACCATACGAATAAGAAGCAAAAACACAGATAACTTGGGTCCCATGTAACGCCGAAAATCCTGCATAAATGGGTACGAATCTAAGTTGAAAATGGGCGCATACTTGGGCTTGCGTATCACTTAACATCAGATGAACTTCTTGCTGGTCACATTTATAAAAAAAAATCATTGTGTAATGTCAATTTTTCTTATGTCTTTCAGCAGCTACAGCCGTATGGCTTATCTATTCCATTTCTAAGTTTGCTTTTGATTTTACTGAACGAAATACAAGAAATATATCTAGGATTGACATATCCGTTCGCAAAATAGATCACTTGACTTCTGCTAAGACAACTGTCATACCATCAAAAGCAAATCAACTATAGCATTAGCAGCAGTAAATGAAGTAACCACGAGTTGGTACCGGCTATAACAAAGCCATGTTTCTCGATCATTTTTCCACTCGCGTCTCAATAAAGGGTTTTCAATTAAGTCCATCGACAGGCGCCGGATAATCGCTGACGTATTCCCGGATTGCAATTAAAATGCGTATAATTATGCAACTTCATTTCTGTGAGGGTGGCTTTTCATTGCGGCGCACGCTAGACACGTACACGTGATCACCTTGGCACTCGATCGCTCTTAAGCCTTGGTCTCGCGATCTTAACGCACAACGCATGCGGTACGTGGCATGCGGCGTCGGACACATAATCGTATGAAAAACTTCGAGAATAGTCTTTCGTTCCGTCGTAGTTTGCGAGAAGTTTTCCATACCATTTGTGTCGGACGTCGCATGCCGCGTACCGCAGCTTTGTGCGTTATGATCGCAAGACCAAGGCTTTACATGAAGCACAATATGCTGTGCACATTTAGCACACTGCTGCATCCATGCCACACGATTTGTAATAAGCTGTACGAGTATAGTATCTACAAGGTCATTCACATAATATAACGCTGCGCGCTGAGATATGATAATACTTCTCATTCTTCAAGAGAGATGACCATAGAGTACCTCTTCAGTCGATGACATCACATACAATTCAAAGTACGTAAGTTCTCGTGAGCAGCAATGGAATAGGGCCTTTATAGACATTTTGTACGTTTCATTGTACTCTTTAATAAATTGGAGTGAAATATCGTTCAACTGATTCTCTTTATCACGAGGGAAAATTGTGATGTTATTAATTTATGTTTAAACGCTGCTTCATTTCTTTAAATTTTGTTCGTCTTATAGATTTTATCACAAAAACTAATCCGTCAATTTGTTAAATATACCTAAATACCCTAACTCTGTAACAGGTAATATTGTTTGCATATAGTAGGTAATCTAGAGACTTGAGATAAATAAATAAATAAATATATACAGGACATTTGACACATCGCAATCTAGCCCCAAAGTAAGCGATAGCTTGTGTTATGGGTACTAGATAACTGACAATATACATACATACTAATATACATAAATATAATATATTGAAAGATGTAAAATACGTACGAGTAAGTCTAATGCTAGTATAATAATAGTATAATCTGCTGGTATTCAATATAAAAGTATTCTCATGGTTTATTTTCAAACAGTCAGTAGGATTTAGCTGAAAGTTTGCCACTGAAAAATAAAATAAAATAAAATGTTACCATTCTAAGTGTACCTAATAACAGTACAATTAAAGCACGTCATTGCCTCAACTTAAAACAGTCATTACCCGGGCGATTTAAAAAAAACATTCTGCCCGAGTAAAAACTGGTAACCCGTCCGCTGTCGATCTGGATTAGATTAATACACAGTCCCTGACCCAGGCTCGCGCTAGATCCAAAAAACGGGGAAAACGGCCGGCAAAAAACGGTCCCCGAATACATACGCGCCGCTGGATAAAAAATTTACGGCCATTCTATTGGGATTTACTTTTCCGATCGGTTTGTTAAGACACACAGAGCGGAGCAGGAGCGTTGCGGGTCTAAATCTTTGCTTTGCTTACTGCACATTGCTTTTGAGATCTGCGAAAACATTTTAAAATTACCCAAAATTACAGGGCTCTGAAACTGTTTTCCTACAGTTGCGTTTTCTTATAGCTACTATAGTAGGTACTAGTCAAAATCTATTCAGTGTAAAAGATATTTTATACTTTTATTGCGATTTCAGAGAGTATTTCACGAAAGCCACGAAATAATTCCTCCGGACTTCTCGATGAATCTAACTGAAATGATTGCTAAAATTTTAAGCTATTATTACCATTACTTATGCCTTAAACGAAATGTAAATGTACCGGATTTTTATATTTAGTCGTGCTTTCTGCTGAAAATCGTTTGAATCCTTAAAGTAAAAAAATAGTTTTGTACATGCTATCTATTAGACCTATAACAACAACAAATAATATACAACGAAATATACAACAAAAAACAACAATTATAGGTACAACGAAAAATATGGTTATTGTGTTAAATTCACAAATTTTTATCATCCCATTCTGCGCTCGCTCTGGTCTTTGTGTGTCTCACGCTTTATTTTTCCAATCGGCTTGTTCAGTAGTTTAGTAACTGAGGCTTTGTTTCATTCAATGAAAAAGCAAACATAGAGGGGTATCGTTTACCAACTAATGGATCAATGCACGGTTTATAGGGCGTTGAACTTTTATTTATTGAAGCTTTGTCTACTTATGCTCACATCTAAACAGATATAAACACGAACTACAATGTTATGATATACTACGTACGTTTTAGAGCTAGGTAAAAAAAAACTGTAAAAATGTGCGTGTTTTAATTTAAAAGTGAGCTGAATGTAGATTTTTAGACTACTTTTTGCTTTATGATTTTGAATAGTAGACCTATAATTTTCGGTTATTCGTCATCTAAATTTTATACTATACATAGATAATTTTCTACTATATATTTTTTTATATTTTCTACATTTAATATACACTTAATCTTACTAGCATTTACCTACTTACTTTTACTTACCCAAAAACCTTATTCACGACTTTAAATATAGGACTATAGAAATAAGTAAGTAGCATAAGTATATACGGGACATTTTACACGTCGCAATCTAGCCCCAAAGCAAGCGATAGCTTGTGTTATGGGTGCTAGATGACTGATAAATATACATACATACTAATATACATGAATATAATATATTGAAAAACACCCAGAAATGTTTATAAGGAGATCTATAAGACATACCTCCTCAACCCAACCCGACTATAAGGAAGTTGTGTAGGTATATAACTCTAAGGAAATCCTTATTTAATATTCACGACCATTTACATCGATCCTCCATTCCCGACATATCCTAACTCGACCCTTCTCAGACCGACAACGCGTCTAGACGCCAAGAAGCAGGCTATTTGTTCAACTTATGGGTCTGGATGCGTTTAGGAATGGATCTATAACATTATTATTGATGTAGAAACTATAAACGCGTTTATAATCTACGTAAAAACCAAATAAACACACTAAAACGAAGCTTTATAATTTAAAGATCTCGTAATTGTACACCAAGTAGGAAGGTATTGGAAGACCAAAGTAGAGATGGATGATGGATTGCGTTTAAGGAATGGATTGCACGTTGAGAGCTGATAGGAGTGAATGGAAGAAGCAGACGTGTTGTGAAGACCCCATGTGACGTACGAAAACAGCGGAGAATAAAAAGAACAATTTTAGACAAATTTTGGCTACGCGAAATCTCGACGCTTAATCTTATTGGTAGTCAATGTCAGAGTTCCTTTAATTGAATACTCAGAAATGTAATATGTGGTACCATCACCAGTATCAGTTATTCTATAGTGAAGCAACGAAACAGATGATATTGTGCTAAGGGGATCGCTTGGCAGACCGTTTTTGTCGACAGGGTTGTAAACACCTATAGGTAATCCCGGGCTCGAATACAAGACCTCCTTAGGAGCAATAACAACAACACAAATGCGCAAAAAGATCGTAAATAAAACTTTGTCTTTATTTTCAGGCGACAAGCGGTGCAGAGCCGCAGGTCGCAGTGCTGTGCGAGGCGGGGGCAACGTACCACCCGCAGTACATGTCCGCAGCAGGCCGGTGGACACCCGACCTCACCACCAAGCCGCACAACTGCCTCAAGGACAAGATGGAGATTCTGGACTACTGCAAGAAGGTAAGGTTTAATATCGCGTCCTGTACATGGTGGGAGCTATGTACCACCCGCAATACATGTCAGCAGCAAGCCGGTGGACACCCGACCTCACTACCAAGCCGCACAACTGCCTCAAGGACAAGATGGAGATCCTGGACTATTGCAAGAAGGTAATGTTTTACATCGCGTCGCTGTACATGGTGAGAGCTATGTACCACCCGCAGTACATGTCTGCAGCTGGCCGATGGACACCCGACCTCACTACCAAGCCGCACAACTGCCTCAAGGACAAGATGGAGATCCTGGACTACTGCAAGAAGGTAAGGTTTAATATCGCGTCCAGTACATGGTGGGAGCTATGTACCACCCGCAATACATGTCAGCAGCAAGCCGGTGGACACCCGACCTCACTACCAAGCCGCACAACTGCCTCAAGGACAAGATGGAGATCCTGGACTACTGCAAGAAGGTAAGGTTTTACATCGCGTTGTTGTAACAGGCGGGAGCTATGTTCCACCAGTTGAACATCTCTGCAGCAGGCAGGTGGACACCCGACCTCACCACCAAGCCGCACAACTGCCTCAAGGACAAGTAGGAGATCCTGGACTACTGCAAGAAGGTAAGGGTTTTACATTACGTCGCAGTACAAGGCAAAGATGATGTACCATCAGCAATGACGACAAGAAATTCAGAACAAAGGTAGTTACTGCAAATATCACAGAAGGACAAAATAATACAAATGACTCCTTAGACTTTTTGGACTTTTTTCTTGGCCATCATATTTGAATCAATGGCAATACATTAGATTTTATACTTATTCTATCAAGCGTGATACATCTTGGGTGGAACCAGATCGCTTCGGAAGTTTTGGCCTCCTTGCAAATATACAGCAACAATTAATTACAAAAATATTTTTAATATCGACTGAGGTTAAAAGACAACCCTTCGATAAAGATCTTATTTGATTTGGAATTAAAAATAAAAAAAAAAACAAAATTCAACCACTAGAATTCAGAATGCACTTAATTTCAGAAAAACTTAAACAAACTAAACGCTCAACGAAAGTTTGAGACGATGAAACTTTTGCATGAAGCACTAACTACATGGCATACAAGTGGAAAATTAAAAAAATTTAAAACACCCACGACTTTTGCAGACTTGTAATTGAAAAAGGATTAAATAATTTTTTTGAAACTCCCCGACTAAAGGAAAGTAAGAACTAAGAACCTATCAGTATAATTACAAATCCAAGAAAATCCGTCGGAGCTGCTGTGTTTTGCCTATGACGGTGTTGATGGTGCTGTTTACCAGTTGATGACTAATTCAATTTCTTCATACTTCTCATATACCGGCAGTTTATCAATACTTACTAATTACATTAATTGATATTGGAAACGAAAATAGCAATGGCAGCTCCGACGGATTTTCTTGGATTTGTAATTATACTGATAGGTTCTTAGTTCTTACTTTCCTTTAGTCGGGGAGTTTCAAAAAAATTATTTAATCCTTTTTCAATTACAAGTCTGCAAAAGTCGTGGGTGTTTTAAATTTTTTTAATTTTCCACTTGTTTTATAGTTTTTCGATTAATATATTAATGTAATTTTACTATTTTATTTATTTTTTATTTTATAGTAATTAGAATTTAAATTATATTATTATTAAAAAATGAAAATTAATCTTCAAACTAGCCATTAGCTCCTCTAGCAGCGTTTGAAGGCATCATCCCTTCCAAGTCATAAAGAGACGTTTATCGTGGCGCCCCCTGCTGTTTAATCACAAGAACAATTATCTACGAACGATTGCCAATGACTCACTAATATTTTATACAAAACTGTATCCAAATCGGTTCAGTCGTTTTTGTAATAATTGAGAACATTCGTTTGCACTGTAAATGTTTTTTATGGCGCCCCCTGGTGATCGATGTTCGTAACAACTATCTAAGAACCATCGCCAATGAATACCAAACATTATATAGAAAACGGCATTTAAATCGGTCAAGCCGTTTTTGAAATAAATGGGAACATTCGTTTGCAATATAAATGTATTTTATGGCGCCCCCTGGTGATCGATGTTCGTAACAACTATCTAAGAACCATTGCCGCTGAACACCAAACATCATACAGGAAACCACATCTAAATCGGTCAAGCCGTTTTTGAAATAAATGGGAACATTGATGTGCACACACAAACAAACAAACCAACAAACAAACACACAAAAATATTTTTCCATTATTGGTTTTTGTGAACAATTTAACATACAAACAAACATAACATCTCAATAATAAAGTAATGTACAAACGGTCTCTCACCCTAAACGCATATACCCGTACTCCGTTCCGTCGTGGGTAAAAATAGCATATTCAATTCGTTCAAAAAACTTGACGGTACGAAAACTTTTCCGATTATGTGCAAAGTTTTCGTTGTTTGCTTCATAGATGATTCCTCTTCAACAATCGAATTTGTACTCTGACGTGGCAAAATTGAAAACTCTTCCTACAGTTATATAAACCAAGACCACAAAAGAGAGTGTACAATTCGTTTTTTTTTTACCGAAACTCGATAAGTAACCTTCCTTTTCCATCTTTTTAAACCTTGTTGATCTTCAAGAGATGGGTTCGTGTTTATTTAAACATACATCCATCCCCAGAGCGTCTTTGAACATAAAATAACTTTAATCACTATTATTTTGTTCTACTGCTTTTCATTGCTATTGATATTTTTTAATTTATTTATCTTCAGAGTTACATTTTCTATATTATTTTAACGTTCTTCTTCATTATTATTTTTCGGAAAAAACAATCATTTTTCTTATACATTTCACTCTTGGTAGACAATCATGGAATCATAATTTCAGTATTGTTATTTGTGTCACGCTTTTACGTCTATCAAAAAATTGAACTACATGTGCCTTGTCTCCAGATGTACCCGAGCCACGACATCACCAACATCGTGGAGGCGTCCCACTACGTGAAGGTCAGCAATTGGTGCAAGCTGGGCTCCGGCAACGCAGCCAAGTGCAAGGTCACTCGATGGGTGAAGCCCTTCCGTTGTCTTGGTACGTACGACACCATGCATTATACTCTAACTCTAAATATCTTTACTTCACATAGACCTAACGGCTAACGTACAGGCTCTTGTAAAACGTCAATATGATATTTGTCGCACTACTTCTACTATATTTACTATCTATAAACAATACACGAGGGGAAATTCTTGGAAGGAATATGACTTGTATTTTCAAATTCCCTTCCAATAAAGCCTAATGTTACAACAATACGCCAATATTTTAGTTAACTGCCTTTCGTTCCTTGTGATAGCGATTATTTTTCATTGTTGAGGCTTTTAAAATAATGACGTAATACAAAACTATTGTATGGATATAATTAGGTATTAGGATGTATTTTAAAAGTTAGATTCTTTATAAAATTTTAAAAATTTCAATCGACTGTTTCAATACACCACTTCCGATAATATTCCAGTTAGATTTACACTAAACTGCAAACTTTTCAATATTTTTGGTGGCCTTAAATGTTCCCGTTAACTACAAAGTTTATTTGGCGGCAGAAGGCCCATTCCAATCGGACGCGCTGCTAGTGCCGGAGAGCTGTCTGTTCGACCACATCCACAACCAGAGCCGCTGCTGGCAGTTCTCCCGGTGGAACGCCACTGCCGGCCGCGCCTGCGCGCAGCGCGGCCTGCGTCTGCGCACCTTCGCCATGCTCCTGCCCTGTGGGATCAGCCTCTTCTCTGGCGTCGAGTTTGTCTGCTGCCCTAAACATTTTAAAGGTGAGCTCGTTTGTATTGACCCCTAAAGAATTACTTACTTTGAAACTTGATAAAATTTAAGAACTATAAGCCTTAGCCTGTTCTGTTACTTTCTTATACTTGTTTATGTACAGCAAATAACAGAAACAAGAATCATAGAAGTATATCTTAGATTTTATAGTAATTTTAATCTCACAAGTTCTCCTTCACCCAATCCATCTAAATATTTTAAAGCATTCTTCCTTTACTTGCCGCAGAATCTTTTGCTGTAGCGTCTTTGTATTTTCATAATAATTAAGACTAAGTTTTCGTAATTATTATAATTATAATAAATAATAAATTCTCAAACTATTACAGAAAACGTCAAAATGCACAAACCAATGGACGTAGGAGTGCCAGTGAGCCCCGGCGGTGAAGAAATGTTAGCCGCCTCCGCCGCTATGGATGAACGTGATGACGAACTGCTGGATGATGAAGACGCACTCGCTGATGACGATGACGACAATCTAAACTTGAGCGACGATGACGATGACGACGACGCTGATGATGGTACTTTTATCATTATAGTACAAGATAGTAACTAATTCATATAATCTAATTCTAAAAACAAAAAAAGGTGACAAACAAAAAAAAACGAATTTTAAGCGTCAAAGTATTCCTCCGAATCGGTGTCATCTGGAAAAGTGTCCAGAAGGCTGGCAGCATTGCCAAGATAGTTAAAACAAATTCAGAAAGTACATCGGAGGAAGTTGAATTGAAGAAAAGTCTTTATTATGGGTTTGAAATATACGTTATCGACTGTGTCGTTACATACAAAAGTGATGCTAAAATAAGTACTCAGTAATAGCTTCTTTTTTAAGGCGCTTTCGTTTTCTGTGAAGCCTTTGTTATATTAAAATGTAAGGGTTTTTATAGGACATTTCTTTTACGAGTCTTATTCAACAGTTAACTTTTAAATTACAGACATGGATGAAGATGAAGACGCGGACTTGACTCGGGACGATGACGCAGAAGACGATGACTACACCGACGGCGATGACTCCGCCTGGCCCCGACCCGAGACATCTGCTGCGCCCTCTACTACTTCCACCACTACCACCTCGACTACTACCACCACCACGGTAGGTTGCTGTGACCTCCCAGTGCAAGTACTTGAAGTAGGTAGAGCTGCCAAAATCAGATTGAAATCAGAATATTTGCTGATTGGCCAAATTATTAAAAATGTGGTCAGTTTATTTAATAATGAATTCAGAGTAGTACAAGTTGTAGAATAGTAATCGTTTTGAGCAATGTTTTTGTTAAATATACTTTCTACTAAGATAAAAGAAATAATGGAATTGCAGTACATACCTAGTGATCGGATTCCATGCTTCCAATTCTCGGACTGTTTTTTCTGGAATTTATTCTGTTTTCTATTGTGGTTTAAAATTATCATGTCAAACACCAACCCTAAAATTAGAACAGTTTGACAATTATTATGATCACCACCCTGACCGAGTGCAGGTGCAGATTTGTTGGTGGGAATTGCAGCATGATTGAAAAATCTAAAATATTGACTTCTAATACCTTTAGCAACTTCATCACAATAAGAGCGAAATTCACTTAGGACGTTTCACCACACAATATTTTTTTTTTTTAGCTTTATTGCCTCTTCTTATTGCCTCTTCTTTTTGAGTTTTAGAAGTAGAAAGCAAATCTTGACAAACCAAAGTTGAGTGTTTAATATTTTATTCCATTATTTTAATTTGGGAGTTCCTGTTTAACAGTTTACCTTCTCCCCTAATCCGAACCTTGTCACCATTAAAGATAACCGGTACTATTTGTGCAGGCGTCGACCGCTACCTCTGACCCGTATTTCTCGCACTTCGACCCCCGCACCGAACACCAGAGCTACAAGGATGCCCAGCAGCGCCTCGAGGAAACTCACAGGGAAAAGGTAAGATCCCTACTTCGAACAGCTGGGCAATTCACGCACTGTTTTGACACCGAGTGAAATGATTCATTCGAGCAGCTAGGCAATTCACGCAATGTTTTGAGTTTTCAACACTCTGAGTGAAATTACGAGTCATGAAATGAAAAAATTAACACTGAAACCTGAACTTTACGGTTATTGAAAAGTCAGTATTGGTAAGAGTGTAAAATTCAATGTAACATGGGAAATACAATGTTTGACTTTATCGAAGTGTTAATTTCACAATTCTCCACTATACCTATTGCGTTTTGAAGAACCTATATTCAATTGTACGCTTAACTATCTACAGTCATCTCTACTGTCAATAGTCGTAAAATTAATTTTTCAGTGTACTCAGAAAATGATTTGTATTGTACTAGTCTGTTTATAATATATACCCATGACTTACCTAAATGCCATCGCATTTTTATTAATTTCACTGTTCATTTCACAACCATTGCGTTTTGTGAATCGCTAACCCAATATCGAAATCCAATAAATTTCTAAGTAAATCTCCAAGTAATTCTACTTAGCCATTACTTGGAGTCAATTTCCTCATTTGCTACTAGCCCCATAAGCCGTCAAGTGGTCGATACTTCACAGACGGTCCAGCAAGGAGCCCCCGTCTAAAACCACAACGCAGCATGTCTAACTATTGATAGTCAAAAAACTGATTGCAGATATAAGAGAAGAAAAGAAAGTCCTTCTTTGAACAAGTTCCTTACCTAAATCTGAAAATTTCTAGAGATTCAACAGTTTGAAATTAATGCTTGATAGTGTTTGGTCGCACGTGTTTAAAGCCAGGTTTTATTACATTCAAATGTTTCAGATTACCAAAGTAATGCGCGAGTGGTCTGAACTGGAAGACCGTTACCAGCAAATGATGGCCTCTGACCCGACAGCCGCGCAAACCTTCCGCCAACGCATGACTGCCAAGTTCCAGGCTAACATTCAGGTAACCACTTTCCTTCTCTTCAACTCACTTCTATTATCCAGCACAAACTCTCACTTTAGACTAGGCACTAGTGTCACTTCACTAGTGACTAGTCTGGTATAGGCCATTGGCCCCAGGATTACATCAATATGAGAAGCTTCCGATGAATTTTATTTGTTGTTGACCACAGAGGTGTGGTCCAATTGTCGCCTTGGCTGCATATAATCCATGCAAACATTAACCAATCAGTGCCTTCGCCACTCGACCGATGCAAGCATTTACCTACCAATCAGCCGCATAGATGTAACCTCGTCGATGCTAACTGTATTTTTGCACAAGATCACACCGCTAGCGTAATCACATATTATTCTCCTAATGTAGATCTTCTTAAGTAAGTAATCCTTCTACACATATAAGGGGACTCATAGAATCTTGTTTTCTTGTGTTTAGTCGTTGGAAGAAGAAGGCGTGTCCGAGCGGCGGAGGCTGGCAGCTCTGCACCAGCAGCGTGTGTTGGCTCATCTTGCGCAAAGGCGTCGCACCGCGCTGTCTTGCTACACCCGATCTCTGCGCGACAACCCCCCTAATGTGAGTAAATCTGCAAAGCGATACCAGAGCCTAAAGAAATCCTTGCTAGAAAGTACTTTCTAATCATCGTCGTAAAACCACAGTCCAGCCCAGTCTTCGGATAATTTGTTTGAGGAAATACCTAATCAGACGTTCATTACTTAGTAACGCTGCATCCCTTTGTCTTAGCGCTGAACCTGGTTTGTTACAGAGAGCAATATGGCGCTTTAAATAAATGAAATTATTGTGTAAGAATAAACGTACCTACAGACACACTACAGAGTTCTTAATAGTTGTAGAATACCTATCATTTATTAGGTCTGATCATAAAATTATAGCCCAAGAGCATTTAGACTGAACTGAAAACTTCTGTAGAAGTCATAGGCATTTTTTGAAATGGGAGTAAATCAACGAACTCGCGTCACTGTTACCGTAATCAACACCGTTGTTCGTTACCGTAACCGACATTTTGAGTTTTCACTTCTGTCGGCACTTCTGGAAAGCTACGTCACTGTTTGTTTCCAATAACCCTTTTATAATTATAAAACCCAATGTCTAGGCTCACCGAGTCCAGAAGTGTCTGCAGCGTCTGGTGCGAGCCCTGGCGGCGGAAAGGAGCGGCGCGCTGGCAGCCTGGCGAAGAGCTGCTGCCACCGGCAGGGAAGCCGCGGCTGCCGAGCGAGCTAGTGCTGCTGACAGATTACAGGTATTTTAAACAGACTTCATAAAAGGAGGAAGTTCTCAATTAGACCATATATTTTTTTTTACGTTTGTTGCCTCATAACTTTTGACTGGGTGAATCGATTTTGTTGATTCTTTTTTTATTAGAAAGCTGACGCTTTCCGTGTGGTCCCATTTCACTTTAGTCCAATTCTATGAGGACTAAAATAACAATCGTTTAGTGACCTAAGAAGTGCTCATAAGAAATCGTTTAGAGGGGCTGATTACGAAAATGACAACTCTTTTTTAAATTCTTATTATTTCCTGTTTTTCATTCATTTCCAAACCCCGTGTTTCTTCAACAGGATGCCGACCGCGCCCTTCAACGTGCTCTGACTTCTCTCCGTCGTCGCCCACATCTCTATGCCAGCATCGGAACTGCTAATGAAGATTATGTTCAGGTACTTCTTCCTTTTTGATTGCAGCGATAAGGCCGCCTTGCATACCATTATTACTTTAATTTTGCTTCTCGGGGTCTGTGTGTCTTGTTTGCAATATTAGGATGCAATAAAGTTTCTCTTCTTGTTACCCTGGTAGGCCATGCTACTGAACCGATTGGGCTGAAATTTGGAATGAAGATAGATTATCCCCGAGACTAACACATAGGCTCCATTTTATCCCTTAAAATCCCTAGGGATTAATTAAAACCGAAATAAGTTTGAACCGAAAAGAAGCAACACGAAAGCAAAGTATAGGTACATAATAAAATTGTGAATGTAACTTTTCCAGTCAATGCAATCGAAAGACGATATGGCAGTGTCGCTGATGTCGATGACTCCGGAGGCCGAGGAGCTGCTGCTGGACCGCATCGAGGCTGAAGTGCAGAGGGAGCAAGCCGCGCGCGAGCAGCTCAGCGCCAAGCGGGACCAGCGCACGCGGCAGCGGCAGGACATACAGAACGAACGCGCGAGGGTAAGAGCTTGTCCAGAAGGAACGTATTCACCGCGATTCTCTCGTGCGTATCACGTGCGACGGTTTTGCCCAGAAAGAGCGTATCTACGCGCGAGTATTTGGGATATTCAGTACGAAAAATGGAGCTGGATACGTGAATTCGCTGGAGTTCGCGCGTTAACTGGGCGCAACAAGACGTCCCTAGTATCACGACTCGAGCGCAAACGCGCGAATCACGCGCGAGTCGAGAGTCTGGCGTAGTGCACGCGATTTACGCGCGTATTTTGGATTCGCACGATGCTTGTGGGCGCGATGTATTGGCGACTAGTATATCGGTAACGTTTCGCGGCGAATTCGCTCCTTTTGGACAAGGTCTAGTGATGGTATTTATCTTCAGAGGCTATTCAAAGCCTTGTACCAGACACAGGTTTGATCATACATGGAGTTCTATAGCCACTGTTGGGATGGCTCTGCCAAGTACCAACTTGATGCATTGCATTCGGTGGATCGCCGTGCTAGTACTTACTCATCGGCAATGAAACACTGATCTACAAAAAACTACAAAGCCTCGAACATCGTCATAAGTTTGCCCGTTCCCCCGTCACCTTTTTACTATAGAACGGTAAGGCATCGAAAAGGCATCCGCCCATACCTAGTCGACGTACCAAAGACGCGTACGAAGCGGTTTGATTCCTCGTTTCTCCCAAACAATGTCTTTCCCACCATTAACAACATCGGCGCCTTCAAATCAAGAGTGAATAGGCATCTCCCAGGCAAGCGCGTTTCACCTTAGACTGTATCATCACTTTCCATCATGTGATCACAATCAAGCGCTAGTCTATATATTTAGTTTAAAAAACGCGTTAGATCCTTTTTCATCTCAGGCTGGTCACATTGGCTTTCAGTAGCACTAGCACCTAACACCTGAGCAAATCCTGTAAAAAGACTGAATGGAAAAAAAAAACTTGACGCATTAACTTGCATGCATCCGATTGATTTAATCATCACCGTCCATCATCACTTCCATCCACCATCGCCACTTTGTCACCAAGTGACAAAATAGCGATGGTTATTGGCATGGCATACATTTTTTGGATTTTATTCCATGTTTTACATCGCGACGTAACGGTATTTGTCATTTGGTTCAAGCAGCTGCTTAGCTTTGAAATCAATCTGATTTATGGCCTCTTAGAGTAATGGTCACAAAAAATAGGTTAGGTACCTATTTTTTATAATCATGTAAGCTATAAAGTACCTACTAAGACTAGCTCTCTCTTTCAGACATCGAATGGAGTGAAAGAGAGCGAGGAAACCGACGACGAAGCCAGCGAGGTGAACGAGACAGAAGACACCACGACTGTGTCCACGACGCAGACCTCCCCGGCGCCGTCAGCGTCACCCTCGCCTTCTGCAGCCGTCTCCGTGCACGACGTCACCACGCGCCCTGCCTTCACTCAGGAAACTACCACCACGGTGAGCACTCGTAAAGATTATAATAATTTTTTTGAAGTTAAAGAAAGAAAAAAAGAAAACTTTATTTCAAGAAAATGCCACATGTAACAAAACAATATCTACACATTACGGCCGGTTCACACATGTCTCCGTTTTACTGTTTCGTTTGATCGTGTACGTTTTTTTTTCGTCGATGGCGTATGTCGTAGTATGAGCGACTTCATACATGGCACAGTATTCTGTATACAGTAAAAAATATCGTTCCGTAAAAAAATGACATTCCGTTTTGTCATCGAATACTGGACGACGGAACAGTAAAAATATACGGATACGTAGAATTTTATCGGATAGATACTGTGTGCGTGGCGGGCGGTGTTAACACGACATCGTCCATCCTTGTAGAATAGTGGCGGTATACTGCGAGTTTTCTGTTCACACATCGCATCCAGTAATGACGGATCAGTTGAACGTTATACGGTGCCTATGTGTGAACAGACCATAAATTTATGACGTATCCATTAAAAACGTACCAGTAAAACGGACTCCCATGTGTGAACGGGCCGTTACGTATTAAAACGATGCCTGGAGGTTCCCCCACTCGGACAACAAAACCAATAATTGCCCAAGTGACGGAAGCACCAGACACCGCCTGTCACATGTGGCACAACCCGGAAAAAGGCCCCAACTCAGCATGGTGCTGTGTGCCCCATATAAGCATGGGAACACACAGCGCTGATTTTCAGTCGGAACCTTGGACTGGGTGACGCCACGAACTAAAAGAAAAAAAAAACGAAAAATGTTAAATTAAAAAAGTGACGCATATGAAAAGTGAAAACTCCTTTCATTGTGTTCAGAATTTTTGATATGGGAACAATGCATTGAATTTGCGACACTGTTCTATAACCCATTATACCTCACGTAAGTGTGCAAGTTTTCACTTCCATAGTGCCACGTACTTCTTACGTTCTTACGTTTCGTACGTTCTTTTTACACACTACAATTTAGTACTCGACCGCTATAGGTAATTCGATCCACGAAGACGCGCCCCACGGCCCACCCCTGAAAATCGCTTAGGAAGTGGGGAGTGCGGTGCGTCTTGGTCACAGAACACATATACTCCTGGGTCTTGGACTCTTGGTGGATTGAACTCATGGTCAGTAACGCTGGATAAGTGTGAAAAGTCAAACGTTTAAGAATATTATGCATAACTCTCAAGTAGGTTTCCTCGCGAGAGAATTCGAGAGATCTACAATACAGCTCCTGATTCCCTCAGCAGATCGGTACGGTAGAATCTAACTTCGTCGGTAGCATATACATTTGCGGCAGTTTCAAATCATCACGACAATTACAAGTTGGTGTAATTTGCATCGAAAGATTCAGTTACAAAGCTCATTTTGATTTACAGGAAATCATCACGAGCACGATGACCGATGCACCAGAGAGCGAAACTGAAACCAGCGAAGTTGGTGAGACCTCCAGCCGGCGATCAACTGTCGAGGTATTTTAATTTTTTAGATTTTTTAAATGTATCCTAAGGAATATTTGACATGGAGCAAGAAGAGAACATTTAGAAATACTATAAATGTCCCGCTCTTTATCCCCCTTTTGCATGGGCAGGGGATAAAAGATTTATTCCACAATTAAATCCTCTGAAAGGGGATAGAGACCATTAAGCTGTGTGGAGATTGAGAACTTCAGTATAATATGTGCGAACCCGGAACCGATTCCCCTCAGGTGAATTCAAATATTTTGAAGGTGTTATGGATGATCACAGAGGAGAATGTGATCAAGCAGTTGTCAGTTTCAAATAAAAAAAAATATGCAGTGACTATGTGATTATTTTGTTAGACAGCTTAACTACCAAACTGACTGCTTTAACTTATTTAAATGCTTTGGTGTGATGGATTTCAATGATCTGCGATAGTTATGAGCACGTTATTTCCAGTCGGAGGGCGAAGGTCTGCGCGCTGCTCTGGAGCAAGCGGAGGAGCGCGCGCCGCCGCCACCTGCGCATGCGCTCAAGAACGAGTTGCAACACACCCAGCCTGTAAGAACGCTGATTCTTTACACTCCACAAGCCTCACTTTTTACACTCCACAAGTTTGTATGTACTTTGAGTGCGATGGTCTGAGGGGTTAGTACAGGTTTTTGTACGAATTTCGAGTCGACTCTCATTGCACAAACGAATCAAATTCCTCCATACATTTACAGCCAGCGCCATCTTTTGACAGCACATGTCGGCAACTGTCCACAGATGGCGCTGGCTAAACATGTACTAACCCCTGTAGTTTGGCCAGCGCCATCTATTGACAGTTGCCGACATGCGGATGGTAAGATACGATGCAGCATATGGTGTTTTCGTAATAACTTGGAAGGAGTAAGTTACCCCAAACGGTTTGTAAGCAGATTCTCGTTGGAACGCTAAATCGCTTGACGGTGCATCTTTGCTGGTTGCTAATCTAACTAGCCTCCCTCTGAGCCAAATGACAAATAGCTTAACATCGCGACGTATAGAACCGGAACAAAATTTAAAAAAATGTACGCGAACTATCGCTATTTTGACGTTTATTGACGTGAAACGTCATTGGGCGTCAAATCGCATAAAATTTTGAATTTCATTTAACTTCTATACGTCGCGAAGTAACGCCATTTGTAACTTGGCTCAAGCAGCTGAGCCAAATTAGGCCCGGTCTCCACCAAAGCGGAGCGGAGCGGAGCTGTGTTTGAGTATCTAACCAATCAGATTTTGTCATTTTGACATCTCCGAAACTGAGAGGAGAGAAGATGTTGAAATGACGAAATCTGATTGAACCGGGCCTTAGAAACCTCGAACTCAAAACCGAGCGCGCGCCACTGTGCGCGCAACCACGGAGGTTGTCAAAATCTTATCATCATGCATCGTGTGCATTATGACTGATGCCCTTAACACCCTATGTGTCATATATCCAGGGCTACACGGTCCGCGGCCCCAGTCCGAGCAGCAACAGCTCCGGCGCGCTGTACCCCGCGCTGTGCGTCGGCGGCGCGGCGCTGGCGGCAGCTGCGGCCGTCGCGCTCGCCGTGGCACGCCGCCGCGACCGCGCGCCCTCTGCGCAGGGCTTCGTGCAGGTATGTGTATGTCGTACGCAGATGATTACAGGGCTCCGCAACACGGTCCGCGGCCCTCTCTGTGTGACCTGCTACAGCCCATCCAAAAGTGGCCTGACTACAGTATGATTTTAAGCTAACTGTAACTTTTTTGACTGCAGGTCGAGCAAACGGGAGCTGTCGCGCCAACACCCGAAGAACGACACGTAGCCAACATGCAGATCAACGGCTACGAGAACCCTACCTACAAATACTTCGAAGTCAAGGAGTAAACCGTTCACCCCTCCCTCACCAACCACCAGGCCTGCCTTTCTCCCTTCCTCTTTCTCCCTTCGAAAACGCAACATAAGCTTAGGTATTTCGCCTAGGTCATGTTGATTTTACATAACCCACAGGTTCTCTTGAGTAACACTTAAAAAATGTTAAATTACAATAAACTAAGGTTTTTAAAATTATTAACCACAGAATCATCAATAAACATTTGAAAGAAATGATTTTTCAACGCCATCTATAGTTTAGAGTTTTGATATTTGAAAAATTACCGTCGTACATAACGCCATCTATCGCTTAGTTCAAAGCTAGACTTGATAATGGTGCTTTAGCTAAAACTCAAGAGAACCGATAATAGGGGTGGAAAAACTGTTCATGTATATTGTGATGTGTGCTAGGATCCCCGTAGTTTGGGCCAATAATTATGTGACCTGTCCTTTATTATGTCCTCGAGTAATTAATTCTTTATGGAATGAATGCGTGTGATCGAATGTTCAAATGCGTATCATAAGGCGAGCCTGGTGGTACAATCATTTCTTTTTTATAATAATAAAGCTTGTGTGATTAGTCAAAATATTTTTTGCGATTTCTCGCAATCAGTCAGAATATATACTTGGTAATTTAGAATTTATATTGTTTTGTATATTTTATGTTTTATGTTTGCACCAAAATATTTATTTGAATTTAAGGTTAGATCTAAGTTTCGTCTAGTGTCATATAATTCATAAGTGTCACCTTGTAGTCGAGTTATTTAAATTAAGTTTTCGAACCGCAATCCGAGTGTCAATGTACATGATGAGATAGATATTATCACGCTTGTTTATTGAAAATATTTTACTTTGACCATATTTATTCAACTTTAACAAGTCAGCTCTTCTAGATTATTTGTATTACTAAGAATCTTAGGTCTGTAGTGTATATTGCCACTCGGAAACACGGAACAAACGTCCATGGTACGCTGTGAATATAGACTCCGCGTACAAATTTGAACCTAAATTTACGTACTCTTAAAACCCGCTTTCATTTTCTAACGTAGGTAGATCATAACGTGAATTTTATGTAATAAAATGCGAAAATATATTTTAATAATTATGTGTACTTAGCCAAGGGACGGGCGGCAAAGCCGGCGCGGGTGAACGCTCTAGCCTTCGTAGATATCTTCTAGTACCTAACTGAGAAACTTTTTTTAGTCCGGGACGATTTACCTCGGACGTTCTGTCTCCTTCCTTCTTTACCTTTCTACGTTTACCCGCGGGACAATACTCATAGTTCCCAACAACAGAACACCGTGTACCCAACGTGTGCGAGAGAGACGTGCAGAATGCAGTCCACACTTGTGAGTTGTGAAGTTCGTGCAACAAAGAGCTTTGTTTAATCTAGTCAAAATGGGATGCGCACATTGGGTACCCGGTAACGCCGAAGCAGTAAGCTTAGTGAGTGTATGTACGGTTATTATATAAGTAGATGTACAAAAGTAATACATTATATAGATGTTTTAGCGTCAGATACATAGATATAAAGCAAAATATAATTATATATCGCATTCGTCCGTTTAATGTAAGGGCTTGCGCTCGTGTCTATTCCCAGGTACCACACTTAATGTTACGCCGTAGTTAAGATGTAATTCTGCCTCAGTATTATATACATTTAAGCTTATTTGTTACATAAGCTAATTTATATACACTTAATTCTATTCGTTTACGGGCGTTGTGACGTTGCTACATTAAGGAAGTCATATCAGATGCGTCACGGCGCTGTGCATCCTTTCTTCGCTACGACGAGCCAAAAGCCATATTTTCGCGTAGTTCCGAATCTCAATAACAGATGGCGTTGGTGGCGAGTCGTAGAGGGGAATCACCGCGGCGCCCGCCCGTAGCTTGTACGGCATTTACGTAAGTTTACTCACTGTAACGTAAGTTTAATCCTGCAACCAAGTAACCGCTGTATTTTTACTAATAACTAAGTAACGAGCCGACCACTTATTTTTTTAACAAAACTTTTGCTCAAAATCAGCTGTCTCTCGTCGGTATTGAAGGTAATCCCAATCGATGTTTATAAATAATTAACTATTCGATGTCAACAGTATTCGATGTTGTAGTTTAACCCTGGTTTATGTAACTTCAGATCACTGTTTCACGTATTTTGAAGATATAAATATAATAAATGGTTTGAAATTTTTTTGTGTTTCCTGTGCTACATTTTATTGTGAGTTCGAAGTTCAAATTGAATCAATAAATAGGAATTAAAATATTGGTGTTGTTAATGGCGTATTGCCACATCCTTACATCCTTTGAGTAAATGACTAAAATCGGCTAGGATTTAAATTATGTAGGAATGTTACATTTTATAAGATTATGGCAGGTCATAAACGAGTATCTACCGTAGATGGTTTAAAACACCAACAACTTACTTATTTGAGTGCTATTTATCATAATAAATAATACCACCACACACCATTACACCACTATTATGAAGAAATGGTGCATGGAGGATCGGACGGATGGTTGAGACACCAGATTTAACTAAGCTGTAATCTAAATACCTAGTGTAAAAATAGAGCATAATTTTCCTTTCTAATACTTAGAAGACTATAATAATAGCTGAAATATTAACAGTTATCTACTTATACCATTTCTTAAACCGCCTCCAGAACAGTAAATTGAAAAACTGGTAGTGATGCAAAATAAGTAAACTATACAAATGGTAAAGCAGACAGCAGCAGTCTCTTGTAGATGATAGATTCCTCTGTTAATGGTGAATTGGACAAAAAAAAGTGATGGAGATTGGCTTTGAAGTTTGAATGAAAATATTATGGTAAAATACTCAACAAATGACATCGGACATGCGCTTAATATGGCCTTCATAATAATTAAGATTTTTTCAATAATGAAGATCCAGGCCCACTTTTCATATTCTTTTTGAGAGACTAAAACTAGCTGGTGCCATTCGAAGGAGGCATTTAGTCGTTTGTATAGTGTCATAAGCCTATAAAAAATTATTCTATGCAAGCTTATTATCTTTTTGGTTATAATTGATTTTTCGGATTCTTTCGACGTAAGGAGTCTGAGGACCCTCTAGCTACCGTGTATAGGTACTAATATTAGTATCAGGGTCACCGAGGTTTGCTCGGTATTTTTTTTAGAAAATTACTTTTTTATGAGAAATGTAACATGGGTATGTAAACTTACCTATAACCCAAAACCATAGCAAATTTTTCGGAGGTCCACGAAATTACTTACACATAGGAATACGTACAAGTCCTTGTTCTCCCACTTATATTTTCTACTATTTCATCTTTGTCTTATCAAGTATAGTTATCATCACTGGGAATATTAGGTACCTATGATTTCTTTAGTCAAATCATCATATTAGGTATATAAACTGCTAATTTTATTTGTTTTTTTTTTTTGTATAAATTTGCATGCCTTATTATGGTATGATATAGCGAGAACTTGTATTGTATTATGTGTACCATCATAGTAATAATATGTACCTATATCAGCAAATAAGTAAATTGAATTGGATTGAATTGAATGAGAAAATCAATAAGTATTACTTATGTTTGATTAGGTACAACATATCTGCGATGCTCCACCTATCGACGTACATACAGACTAAGACGCGATTATTATCGAGGTTCTGGGGTTTGATTGTACGAAACGAAAGCGTCCGCTTCGAAAGAGAGCGATGTACCTCTGTGGGCCTTATGAAAAAGTTCCCAACCGAAGCAAGAAGTTCAGTAAAGGGAGTACCGAATAAGGACTTACGCTGAAAAGTTTGCGCCACTAGAGGGCAGTACTTAGAAGGAGCAAGACACAGGTACTTGTACTACCTATTTAGTGTTCTGTGACACAGGAGCATGTCGCCCGTGCAATAAAAGTAAGGCTCGGCGTAACTTCAACACTTCACAAATAGATGGCGTTAGTGGTTACAACTATATCAATAATATCTTTTGTTTGGAAACTGGGAAGTTATGTCGATTGATAACAAGTATCAAGGAATGCGTGTTCGGTGTTTTATTTGTCTATGAAATTTTTATAGCTCACTCGTTTTCTATTTAAGTAAGTCCATCCATGTAAGATAAGAGAGGTATAAAAATTGTGATAAAGATGATTCAATACCTACCTACTGTGATCAAGATTCAACTTTCTTATTTTTAGAAGATCGTTATAGGTACCTCATGATCTTGAAATCAGATCACAGTACCCTCCGCAAATGTCGATTATTAAACAATTATGAATCGAATCTAACTAACAAACATTACTTTAGTAAAAAAAATGTTATGGTAGTAGTTAGTAAGTTAGGTACCTAATTAGGTACCTACTTACTGAAAGTAATAAAACGATCGACGTTCATCTTGGAGTAAATAATTATAATACTTACTTGGTCGCTGTATTGGCTGAACCTACCTAGTACCTACCTAACTATTGTACGAATTGTATACGAGGCACTTTTTCAAAGAAATTCTAGGTAACCACAATAGACATTCATATTATACCCTGGACAGGGCGAACGGCGCGAAAAAATGTCGCCAGTTAACCGGTACCTAAAATGCTTGTTTTGCCACCATAAAAGGCCACGCTGTATTTCACTCAGCAAGCCACCTATACAATTTTGACAGATGGCGCTACTGTTAGCTTGCACGAAAAAGGTTTACGTAAATAGGTCGGATGCCCGCTCAGATGCCCGTATTATCATTGGAAACCATAGAGAAAACTAAACTCTCCGCTCCGTAATCTGCTACATTGTGATATCTGCTACGAAATAGCCATGCCGCGATGGGCTGGCCTAAATAATCCGATGCGATGGTTACTTAACATGTCTGCCTGTGCCGGTGAAGAACTTCCTCATACCAATACAAAATACAGTTAAGTATATTTAGTAAGTCCATGTAAGTTTATGTATTATAAGTAAGTAAGTCATTTTTTAATAGGTAGGTATATTTATTTAAATATAATTATATTAATTTTTAGCTAAAAAATAAATTGAAGTAACCCTACCTTACTTCAATAGCTCTACAACCTACTTGAAAATTACTGAACCATTTTTCTGAATTAGAAGGTACATTTTCCAATAACAATAATGATTGATTGACAGAAAAAGTGGCTGTGACATACGGACGGACAGACAGACAGACATGACGAATCTATAAGGGTTCCGTTTTTTGCCATTTGGCTACGGTACCCTAAAAAGGAGCTTTGTTTTCTGAGGAACACATACCGCACTAACACAGTAGGTAATTTACCGTGGTACACCTATCTAATGTACATAAAAGTAAGTAATTAAAAGCCATCGAAATTACCTTTAAGCCTGCATTTAACGTTTTAACGTCTAAATCAGTCTTACTGTAAACACCACAACTGGAAAGACATTCCGACCCAATTAGACTTACTTTTTGTTTACAAATTACAACTAACTATCACATTGTCTAGAGAAGCCATTGCTCTCCTACTCTTACGAACACAAAGTTGTATAGGTGCGACGGGGACGTCAATATCACAAAATACGACGATTTTCCTAAATACAAGATAATTATAAAGAGTACAGCAATAAAAAAATTATTATCGGAAAATAAAATGATGTTTTTTAAGAAGCATTAGGAATTTGTGTTTCATATTGCATACAAAACGTTAGATACTTTCTTTTCGATGCACATTTCGTGTCACTCCGATTTTACTAAGGAGTAAAACTTATTAGTTTGGCTATAACTTTAGAATCCGGATGTTAATTAAAAAAGTAATAATTGTAGGAGTTAATGTGGAGACCGTAGTCTATAAAAAATAAAGTTTGGATTTGATTCAGCTTGATACGGGATTCCATACATCCTTTACACTTTGCTGCAGCGGCCAGCAAAAGAGGCATTGAAGGCGTGTAAATGTGGGCCGAGACGAAAGCGAGCACAAATACGTAAGTCTATTTTTACATTACACAGCAGAAATGAGTTTACTATATAATTTATTATACACTAATCCACGACAGATATGGATTTTCATACAACCTTTGCCAGTAGCTGGTGGCGTGTATTTGGCTAGTACAGCAATTTCGATTCATCTCAAAGAAGCTTGTCAAAACAAGTAAATAATTAAAAAATTAAAAAACAGGACTGCCCTGTGGTATAACGACTTTTTCCAAAAAAATATAGGCATATGTTACTCGGAATGATGTAAGGATTATAACGATGTCCCATACGTCCAAATCTATTCAGTCATTCAGAAATGGTAGAATAAAGAAACTCACATCCAATTACATACGTACGTACATACATACATGAACCCTAAAAACATTACACTCCTTTTTTGGGCGGTCGTGTAATAATGCTCAAATCTCCAAGCATGTTTGACAAAAATAATAATTAACTTAATAACATAACAAAGCTATAATTTTTTTCACAATATTGACATAGTACAAAATACGATTATTTATGCGTCGGGCACTTATCCTCAATTTATTGTTACTTGTTATCAAACAGACGAGTGATATCAGGCTAATATCACAGCTAATATTATGTAAAGAGATTTCAGTATTTATCGGCTATATCGAAAATATTCTGATAAACAAGTATTATAAATCGCAAGCTGTTGGATATAACATACCGTTTAACCTAGGTAGGTACGTTGGGATGGAATTAGAGATGTGTTTGAGATTGTGGTTTGTTTATATTTATAACGTTGGTACAATTTTTCCGAGAAAATACTCTCTCTTTAGATATAGCATGAGCAAGTGATATTTTGTTGTGGAAACTAAATAAGTAAGTATCTATTTATCATTTGCTGAACGGTGCAGTACCTACCAAGTTCGAATACATCGCAAAGCAACCTTTGTGTGTAAGTCTTAGAATTATAGATAATGAGAACTTTTAAAGGTGTGTAATCGATAAGGATGCAATCACCAATTCTCATTCTGAGAGGAACCTTGTGCCCAGTGTGAGCATCAGAAGTGGGATGTAAATGGGGTTGAAACAACTCGAAGTGTTAAGACTGAAGAGAAAAGGGCAAGATATGACGCTTCCCTTTTGACAAATCCTATAATGGCCTAAGTTATAAGGGTTTAAAAATACGGCGAAACACTTCGAGAAAAGGTAGGTAGTGCCATCGCGCTTCTCTTGACTCGTCTTGGCGGGGACACTACCATGCCCCAAATTTACATCTCATTACACTAATATTATAAAAGCGAAAGTTTGTGTGTATGTGTGTTACTTCTTCACGCCGAAACTACTAAACCGATTTGGTTGAAATTGCAATGGAGATAGAAAGAATACACCCTGGATTAAAACATAGGCTACCTTTTAAACGGAAAAATCCATTGTTCCCGTGGGATTAGTGAAAAACCTATATTCATACTGGTAGAACCGCGGGCGTCCGGTCCTGATAATTCCTATACCTATACAATACTAATTTCTCTAGGTTATATTACGTTTTATGCGTTTTTAAGAAAATCGAACAGGTTCTTTAGTAGTATGTTTTATTTAAGAGCGTTCATGCGGCACGGTTTGCCTCGCATTTCGCTCCATACAAAAAATGAATTCGTTCCCGCTGACGCAATTTTGCGTCGAATATGGTATTACAAAAAAATTTATAGTATTTATAGTAAAATAAATATACAACTTATTAAAATAGTAAATAACCAGTGACATTGAATATTAATTGAATTAAATTACTATAATTGAGAAATAACAAAATATGTTGGATTTTATCCTAAAATAATACGTTTAATTTATCGAAAAATGCTAAAAATGACACTTTTCGGTTTATGGTTTTTGAATGAAAATCTAGGAAAATCGTGATTTTTTTGAGACACTTTTTAGTAAATGTTATTAATTTTCTAAATATGTCATTGTTATAAGTTTGTGTTAAGAAACATGGCAAATATCTTGCATCTGCGTAGAGCGTCGTAGGGTAAATATTATTGTAATACTGTGGCGTCGTCCGCTATTTTAGCAAACAGCCTATACAAAAACTGTTCTAGTGATAATGTTATTAACGGCCTACAAGCCGTATTTAGGTGATTTTGATTGAAGTTTTATGCAAAAACTATAAAGACAATTACTTTCAAATTGACACGTCATGTATTTTGGGTCCTTAATCTAAAATCGCTTAGAAGCAGAAACACGATTGGATAAAATTTTCTCGATAGAAAGTTCTCCCAAAAGTTGCTCCAATATCTCAGTTTTTCTATGTTTTATCGGAAACTACAATGGATGTAATTGTAATTTTTGTTTTAATGTATCAGTAATAATAATATCCTAAAACGCTTAGAACAGATTTTTGATAACTGGCTTAGTTTTTGAGTAATTAGGTAAAACGTCGTTTTTCTGCTATATTCTTCCGCGACGCTGCATGTCGCACCTACCAAATCTCCGTGAGAGTGAGAAAGACAAAAATAAATTCAATAAATCCCCTTAATAATTGAACACATAACTATTTTATGTTCCTTCGGAAATCGTAAATTTTGACTCAAGCATAATAATAACGCATGAACCGCCTTAAACATAAAAATATTTTACAATTTTTGATTTTGGTCACATAGTAACAAACACAAGCCGATAGTTATTTTAACTAACTACCCAAGTATAACCACCTAATTAATATAATGCTTATCTTAATATATTCCCGTTAACTCGTTAGTGTAGTATCGCCACTTGATTTACCTCAACTTTTGTGGTGACGCCGTAGTTACGTCACGGCTAACGTTCTAGGTAGCTCAAACGTATCGTTAGATAGGTGTTTTCCGAGTACATGGGCTTAGTACAGGTTTGTGTAAATGTATGGAAGAATTCGATTCGTTTGTGCGATGCGAGTCGACTCGAAATTCGTACGAAAACCTGCGGGCCTAGACAAAATCACAAGCGTAGGGGATTGATTTAATTTATTTTTGTCTTTCTCACTCTCACGGAGATTTGGTAGGTGCGACATGCAGCGTCGCGGAAGAATATAGCAGAAAAACGACGTTTTACCTAATTACTCAAAAACTAAGCTGGTTATCAAAAATCCGTTCTAAGCGTTTTTGGATATTATTATTACCGATACATTAAAACAAAAATTACAATTACATCCATTGTAGTTTCCGATAAAATATAGAAAAACTGAGATTTTGGAGCAACTTTTGGGAGAACTTACTATCGAGAAAATTTTATCCAATCGTGTTTCTGCTTCTTAGCGATTTTAGATTAAAGACCCAAAATACATGACGTGTAATTTTGGAAGTAATTTTCTTTATAGTTTTTGCATAAAACTTCATTCAAAATCACCTAAATACGGCTTGTAGGCCGTTAACGCTAGTCGACAAAAATGTATGGACAAAACAAATGACTGTAGAAAAACCACGATAATAATTACTAAACACGCTGTGTTTGAATAATTAACTACGACAACTTTAACGCTCGCTGGCGTTCTCGCGGACCTTGTAGATAACTTTAGCGTACTTCGCTTGACAATTGACAGCCGACAGCATCAAACACAGCGTGTTTAGTAATTATTATCGTGGTTTTTCTACAGTCATTTGTTTTGTCCATACATTTTTGTCGACTAGCGTTAACGCCAAACGCTTGTGACTTTGTCTAGCCCCGCTGTACTAGTCCCACTGGATTTGCGTGTATGTAATCAATTTATACTACGCGATGATACGCAATGTGTATAACGCCGAATTTCACAAACAATAGGGTATTTTACTCAAATCAAAATATTTATTTACTTAATCTATTTTTGAATCAATTTTTTCAAGCAGGTTTTTGTAAATGTATGGAGAAATTCGATTCGTTTGTACGATACGAGTTGACTAGAAAATCGTACGAAAACATGTACTAACCCCACTGGATTTGCTTGTATGTTATCACTTTATGCTACGCGATAATACGCAATGTGTATAACGCCGAATTTTACAAACAGTACTTACTGAAATCAAAATATTGATTTATGCAATTTATTATTATTTTGAAACAATATTTAGATACAATTTTGAAAAAACTAATGAATCGGGCAAATAACGAAAAAGGTATTAGCAATTTAGTAATCCTGCGGGGCTAGACAAAGTCACAAGCGTTTGGCGTTAACGCTAGTCGACAAAAATGTATAGACAAAACAAATGACTGTAGAAAAACCACTATAATAATTACTAAACACGCTGTGTTTGATACTGTCGGCTGTCAATTATCAAGCGAAGCACGCTAAAGTTATCTACAAGGTCCGCGAGAACGCCAGCGAGCATTCAAGTTGTCGTAGTTAATTATTCAAACACAGCGTGTTTAGTACTATTATTATCGTGGTTTTTCTACAGTCATTTGTTTTGTCCATATACATTTTTGTCGACTAGCGTTAACGCCAAACGCTTGTGACTTTGTCTAGCCCCGCTGATTAGACAGAGATAGCTGTATAGGATAGTGACGTAACTATCACTCATGCAAGTATGGCGACCGAATGGCGTAGTGGTAGCGAACCTGCCGTCTGCGCCGGAGGTCGTGGGTTTGATTCCCACTACTGGTAAATGGTTGTGTGATGAACATGAATGTTTTCCAGTGTCTGGGTGTTGTTCAATATATTTTATTTATATATATTAGTATGTATGTAGTACCCATAACACAAGCTATGGCTTGTGTTATGGGTACTACATACATACAGTTAGTTACATACGGTTCAGTTATCTAGTACCCATAACACAAGCTATGGCTTACTTTGGGGCTAGATTGCGATGTGTAAAATGTCCCGTATATATTTATTTATTTATTTACTCATGCAAGTGGACTATATCGCCACTTGATTTACCTCAACATTTGTGGTGACGCGGACGTCACGGCTAACGTTCTAAGCAGCTCAAACGTGTTAGTTAGGTATTTCCGAGTACAAAACGTGTGTGGGTATGCGTGTTTGTTATCACTGCTATGCGATAATACGCAATGTGTATAACGCCGAATTTTTTATCCGAACACCTCTATAATCCGAACGCCGTACGGCCTCATCGCTTTTTTTAAATTTTTTTTCGCCGTCACACGTAAATTGCGAGACAGAGTATTCATTAAATTAAAGCTGCCATTAAATATCTACCTTCCGAAGTCCTAACAAACTGAAATACTGGATTTCTTTACAAAAGTTCAATGAAATATAAATGTAACATTTAATTATTATACGAATATTGATACGTATCCATTTAAAATTTCACAATACTATTTATTTTTATTTCATAAAATATACCCTATTGATTCTCTGTACCTTCCGCTAATCGGAACTGGGGGGAAATTTTTCGAGAGGTCCTACTGTAATTGCTGTGATTTACTGTTAGAGATGCCTTGATGCCTGTAATCCTAAGGGCCGATTTTTCAATCGCCAGACAAAGGTTAACTAAGGAACAAATATGAATATGTTTCAAATTTATGCCTCTGATAGTCTATCTGGCGATAGAAAAATCGGCCTTATGAAAAAAAAATAACACTCCAAAGTCTTTACACGCTTGTGTTTAAATGAAAGATAAACTTACCACCACATACCAAGGAATAACTTAAAGTCTGTGCTTTACCACTGAACTGCACATGTGTGCCTACTGTACTTACATGACACACACAGATACAGTACATAGTACCGTGTACTAAGTAGTAGTAGTATGGTACTGTAGTAATACAGTGTAATAGAGTAGGGTAAGGTGGGGCACAGTGTTACGCGGGGTACACTGTTACAATGCAATTATCTACGTCTCTGTCTTTTAGTTTTATGATGTTGGTATACACGTTTGTCAAACTCATAAGCAGCCATGTTTAAACAGTTGTCTTCGCCACAGTTTGCACCGCGCTTAAACAATAACAAACAAAAAAGGTTTATAAGTGAATAAACGACGAAAAAATAGTTTCATAGTTTTTAATTTCCTTCTGGACTTATTGTATTTAGGTAAGTGATGGTAGTTTTCCTTTATTTAATGTTTATTTAGCTACATATTACCGTAAATTAGTTTGTTGTAAACATAATCTAAAATACGGATTCATATTTTTTTATTTGGATTGCCTCTCTGGGGCACTGTGTTACGGGGCACTGTGTGACACTGTAAGTCAGCCCAATTACAATAATGTTTTTGTTATATTTCAAGGTATTAAAAGAAAATGGTGCGTAATCGTAAGAGGAAGAAAAGGAAAGAAAAAGAAAGTGTCACAAAAAAGTTGACAATCATTTTTATTTTTCTATTGAACCGGATATGGCAACTGTATCGTTAGTTCCACTTGTTAATGTCGCAGAAAGAAAAACCAAGCGTCAGACGTCAAACGAAGATGTCTATACTTTCCCAAAAAATATTATAAAGAAGTTTAATATTTATTGGAAGTTAAACACTTCTTTTCATTTTGTTAGTTTTGTATTGTTTTATGTTGTAACATTGTGCCCCTTATCCTGTAACAGACTACCCCAGATATGGGGCTCAGTGTTACAATCGGCTGATTTAATTTAAGTGCAATTAAAATTAAGTACTTACCAATAATGTTAAAGTTTGAGTTATTTTAATTAAAGAGAGATTGTTAAAGTTTATTTCCCTGCCAAAAACTAGCTGATTAAAACAATATTTTTGTCATTATAGTCCAGTTTATTTTTTTTGTAACACTGTACCCCACCTTACCCTACGGCAATAAGGTTTCGTGGAACATATTGATTCTTATGCCTAAGGGCTGATTTTTCAATCGACAGATAAACTATCTAAGGAATAAATTTGAAACATATATATGCCATACAAAATCTGGAAAAACGTCATAAGATTTATTCCTTAGTTAACGATTATCTGGAGATTGAAAAGTCAGCCCTAAGAGTCTGACGACCCCCTGGCGCAGTGGCGGCGCGGTCGGATTCGAGTAGGAGGTCGCGAGTTCGATTCCCGCCACGGGCCACTTTGGAACCTTATAATTTCTAAATTGACTCAGGTCTGGTCTGGTGGGAGGCTTCGGCCGTGGCTAGTTACCACCCTACCAGCAAAGACGCAATCGCTTGGCGGATTTAGCGTTCCGGTGCGATGCTTGTAAATTATAAATAAATTGGGGTAAATTTACTTACCCTTCCAAGATAGTACGATAACATCTTACTGAGGTGACACTTACGATATCATTACTTACCATCAGGTGAGATCGCAGTCAAGTACTAACTAAGTTATAAAGAGTAAAAAAAGTTTAATCTATACACTTTTATTTATTAGTTTCAAACCTCTCAGTGTAAACTTCTAAAGACTGTCAACAGATGAGGAAAAATAACGTAAAATCTTTTTTATTAATTTATTTGCGCGTACCGATGTAGTTAATTTATTATTTAGATTAATTCCGAAGGCCCTTCAAACGGATTCAAATAATAAATTAGTATGTACCTACCTACTTCGTTAAATTAATGAAAAAAAGCAGGTAAGACAAGGAAGCAGACTTTTGGCATTTTAAATCAAAGCAGACGTTAATTCCAGAAATAGTTTTATTACTAGTTACGTACAACTTTTGGTAGGTACCTATTTATTAGAGTATAGGTTACCTACTCTAATGGGCATTTACACCTTTTTTTGAAAACTGTTTTAAATTAATCCTGTGATCGTAATAAACCAATAGAATTTTTATTTCAATTTTTCAAAACCAATAAAAGCCTTAAAAACGATTTTATAATTACGATTTTTAATTTTCGCGCGGAAACGGCTCGTGACGTCACTCCGTTAGTAACCATAGACTAGAGCTAGACAATCAACAGTAGTATAACCACAGATTAATGATACTGTATCTTGAGTTAAACCAAAGAGTAAAACAAATGTCAAACGTCGGATGGTCATGTTCAGAATCCAGTAATAAAATCTTTAAAGTGGACTGAAAAGAAAAAAATTAGATTTGTAGCAGACTAATGTTAATATTTTAATGAATTTTCTTATAATTTACGTAAAAACATTTTACACATATTGCTAGCGAGTTGGTTCAGTCAGATGTAAGGTCAGATGACTAAGTATTAAAATTTAAAACTTACACTTCTGAACGAACACTTCTATTTTATCTTTAGCGCAATCATAGATCGAACACAGACTTCTAACAGTACAAGAAACACTTGTTGATTAAAAGCTCCAAGTTTCGTGATCTGTGGCTCCAATACATTGGAAACAGGAAAAAAATAAAAATATTACAACTGTTAGAGCCCTGCAAAAGACGAAGTATAAAATGAGTTCTAAAGTTTATCATTGGTGTCTTGTGCCTGAATGCAAAAATACAAGTGTAAAAACGCCACAAACCTTAAACATGCATTTTTATATTTTTTCTTACATGATGTAAAATACCCTATTGTGGTCTGTGATGTACTCTGTGGCGATAATCTAGGTTGTGTAATATCCATAGAGTAATTTGTATATGTGTACCACAGACCACAAAACTAGATGTGTACTGTCACGGTACTGTCGGTGTGACGTCACGTTATGGTAGATGGCGTTTTTGGACAGATAAAAAAAGACGATTTTTAAAATGGAATTATAAAATTCACATTGCAATTTTATGAATAAATAGTGACGTTTCCCGTTTACTTTTTTCAAAATCTATCTTAAACATGCATTTTTATATTTTTTCTTACATGATGTAAAATACCCTATTCTTGCCTTATGGCATGCAGTACTGTGCTAGGTGTAGTAATTATACCGAAAAATTGGAATAGCCCTAGTCATTATTTGTTTAGAATAGCTTATGGGTATTATAAATAAGCACTTAATTAATATGTTAATGAGAAGTTAGGTAGGTAGAGTTTACTTTGAATCGTAAAAGTTACATGAATTTTTAGATTGGATCTGAGTCTGCAACATAGCCTTAATGACATTTATTTAATTTAGATTCGATTCTATTCGTAGAATGGAACGAAAATTCATAACGCTATCACTAAATTGATCACGTGACTTCTGCTCAAACACCTATCAGTATAATTCTCAAACATTTTAAAATTTTTGTTCCATTTCGTTCCAGCCTCTCTCTCTCTCGTGTGAATTTCAACGCTGGAACGAACTGGATCAAAATTAAGTACGTATGCACATTTACGTAAACCTTTGTCATTTGTGGTACAAGCAAACAGTAGCGCCATCAAAAATTCTATAGGTGGCTGTTGAGCGAACTACAGTGGCCTTACTGTTGGTGGTAAAACAAGCATTTTTGGCACCGATAAACTGGGCACATCCACATGTCTATCTACTTATGTCATGACTATGGTTGCTGAATAATTATCGACTTTAAACTTAAAACTAAGATAATGAGGGTCCTATTCATTGAAAGAATAACTTTTAATTAGGCCCCAGTAGTGTTCACAAAATGTGTGACTTGTAAAATCAATTTCCTTCGCAAACCATTAATTCACGTATCGTTCGATAGTTATGACGACCGGCTCCGTTGGTCCCCCGCTCCCCCCGCGGTCGCCGTGCCTTGTATGGAGAGGGGGGGTTTTGAATGGAATGCGGCAGGTCAGCGTTGCGTGGTGGATAATAAAAGTTACCCTTCGTGATAAACACAATACTCGAAGGGCTGGCTGTGCCTTTGTAGTAAGATGCGAGGAGTGTGCCCACAGACTGCAGTCACTTGCTAGTCACAGGTAGGGTTGCCCCAGACCCCAGTAGACACGGCCAAACAAGCATCATATTCGTAGTATCATTTTGTCACACTAATATACTTAGTTATGTTTATTACTGTTCCTTTTTTTTTTTGAGGATAGGCTTGCGCTTGACGACAATCATGCCTGTTGGAAAGCAATGATTAAGTCTAGGATGGAGCGCGTTTGCCTAGAAAATGCCTATTCACTCTTCTCTTGAAGGCACCTAGATTGTACTTGGCTGGAAACACGGAGGCTGGATGACCACCTCAAAACTACTTATATTGGTCATGACTCTAGTCTAGATTAACGAAATAAAAGCTATCTTTTTATCCCGGAATAGATAAGTTCCCACGGAATCCATTCTGACTCTCGTACCTATTCGGAATATTGATTCCGAATTCCAATACCGATTCTGATAATTCATTTTATCTGGATCCCACGGTACAATAATAATAAGCAAGGCAAAAACTCTTAAAAAAAAAACTCTTTTTCTTTCTGTTTACTTAAGTAACTTAACGTTTTGATAAAATTAATCTGTCCAATAAATACAAATTGTAATCCCACTTCTGATGTACAGTACCAAATTATAAATACCTAAATTATTAAGTAATTAAGATATTAGTGCCAGATTCGGACTTGTTGATGTTTACCTAAACACAACTAAAATTTTGATATGTAAAACAATCTCTATATTTGATTTATATTAAAAAATAAATAAATAACAAATGATTAAAAATAATGAGCTGAATTTCAGTTTTCACGCCTGTGACAGCTAGTTTTCAGCTAGTAAAATAAACATATGTTATAACAAATCAATGTATAATTGCTTAACTCAACTAATTAATCTTTATTTAAAACATGGTTTAGACCTGCAAGAGAACGAATTGATCACATTCATAATAAACCGGTCCTTTTCTTTTAGTCTGAACATCATGTATGAATCATTGAGGTAAAATATTCCTCCCATTGTATTCTACTGTATTGGGGAAATACATTTCATCAGTAGATAACGAGTGAGTACCTACAATTATTTGTTATTGAGTAACGCAATATTACAACACGAATTAATGTCTACTTACTCTACAATTCCTAACTAATAAATAGCACGTAGGTAGCCTTTTTTAATAATTTTAAATTAGTTAATTAATTATTTTTTATTGCTCTTCATAATAAAAAGAAAATTAATAATTTAGTGGAGCGTTGAACCAAGTCCGTCATGAAATCCTTTTACTTTTAAGTTTACCTGTAGGTTTAGAGGTATTTCTGGTCAAACTGTATTTTATGTCTTATAAAGGCAAAAGTTTGTAAGCATGTGTTTGATACTCTTTCACGCCGCAACTACGGAACCGATTTTACTGAAATTTGGAATGTAGATCGCTTATACCCTGGATTAATACATAAGTTTATTTTCATTCCATACAAATCCATGGTTACCGTGGAAATTGTGAGAATCTGTTTCAGTGTGCCTCATTATAACACCTCATCTCTGAACTGCACCATGATAATATTATGAATTTAACGAAAAAACTATAATCGCTGCTACACTACAGATTATTTATTCTTTCTCTTAATACCTATATAAAATTCTCGCGTCTCGTGTTTGTTACCAAACTCCTCCGAAACGGCTCGACCGATTGTTATAAAATTGTGTGTGTATATTCAGTAGGTCTAAGAGTAGGTCGTTATTGTTGTTATGGTTTATATCCCTAATGATAGAACAACGTTTTCCGGGTCAGCTAGTTAATGTAGATACTAGCTGCTAGTGCATACGTTAAATTCAGCCTTTCTTTGTTTGGTTTAGCATTAACTTCTTATTCCCTTTGTTCGAAGTCGAAAACACTTCTTCTACAGACTAAACACTAAACTAACTAAACTTCTATAATACAAAGATTTTTTCCTAAATCAGGCATTATTCAATTTCATTATTTTATACCCTGCTTCTAGAAGTTGTTATGTAGTTTGTGTTAGGCCGATACAAAGGATTTTTTCAAGAGTTCTTCAACCAGGGCCTTCTATATCTCATTACTAGGTTAGGTACCTACATTAAATGTTTTGCATTTAGTGTTTGTATAACACATTACGTGTCGAGCGAATTCTGAGCAGTTGCGAATATCTAGACTGGCCGCTTACGTAACCGCTGCAAGCGACTGCCGACAATATTTAGACTTAAATAGTTTTTAACTGAGACCAAGGCGAAAAGAAGGGGAAAATAAAATATTTCATCTTAAGACTATCGTCTAGTAACTTAACGCGATGCGAATAGGTGTTTTCAAAAATGCTATTGAGAGAATTGCAAGTCCAGAGCCTACATTTTATTTTTGAAATATTGCTTTGGACAATTTTTGTCTCATTAGATTTAGTACACCTTAATCTAGCCTCGTAGGTTTTATTTTTATAATATTGTAGTTTATTTAAATTGAAAAAAAAAAATTACTCGAGCAAGTTTTTCAATCAATAATATAGACCTTTAGACTTTAATAACTTTTAACAGAAGCAATTTTCTTAAAAGATAAAACGTACGAGCATTGTACATCATTGTATGTGCAATATCTCTAAAAATTATGAAAATCGGACTACATTTACGGTTAGGACAACGTTATCGCTTTTTGTATGAAAACTTACAGCTAAACGATCCTCTTAAAGTTAATCATCACTTAAGATTTTATATTATATAGGTACTTTGTTCGTGTTATCATTAAGTTGCACTAGCGTCTAGCACTAAACACAATATTTACTTACTTCATTTTTACACTCACTCAATGATATCTCTCCCGTATAGATTAGCTCTGGTGAGGGTCGGAGAAAACGTCTTTTCCTATGGAATCTTCTTCTAAGGGTCCGTATTGCAAAAGTGTAAGGGATCAGTAGCTACTGATCCAAAAGGTTGAAAGGGTAACCCATGCAGGTTGAAGATCCTTATGGGAGGCCTATGTGAAATGTCCAACAGGCAATAATAATTATCGTCGTCGTTGATAAAATTATCTAATTAAATATCTAAAAATAAAACATAAATTTCTCTCCTGTACAAATTGAAATGTGTTAGACCCGTCCCATAAGTTATTACGAAAACGGCTGCATCGTCACTTACCATCAGGCGAGATAATTTTTTCACTCATAATACCCTCAGGGCCAAATGAATAGTCGAATAATATTAGCAAGGGTTTCAGAAATTCCTTTGATTTATTTGAAGACGGAATCACATCCAGACCTACATTTCAAGGTTGATTTGTTTCATGGTAAATGATAATCTATCAAAATATGTCCTTATTCCAATTTTTATTTAATCAGGTTGAAATCAGGAAACAATAAAATAGCTGCTAATCTATATAATATAATTAACACTTACAAAACAGTCAACTTTATAGTTCAAATTGGATAAATGTCGCCTCTTTACCTAAAAATGCTTAGCCATTTACATTCTCAGATATTTTTTTACTTATACGGCAAATGAGATTGGAAGGTGCGATAAACGTTTAAAATCAAGAAGTCTTCACGTTTTTGTAATTATTTGTGGCCTTCAGAGCAATATTCTCATTACTATAACAACAGGTTTTACTTTATATTAAAAAAGTTGGGTATTGTACTTACTACTACTAGGTATTATAAAGACTTAAGTATTTTATGTTTATGAATACCTACTTATAAAACTAATAATAGTTACAAGTAGGTAATCGTTTAATTTGTAAATGGTTATTTAAGCGTTTTTTGTGAACTTCACGTTACAAATACTTTCAAATTCTAATCTAAGCTATCCTTCATATTTGCAACTACATACCATGTTAATTTACCATCTTAATGATATTTTCAACTAGGTAGTAGGTGCTTTGGATTTAAACTAGACGACAAGGCCTTTAGACAAAAATTAGTCATGTGTAAGTCGGGCTCGCTTGCGCTTGACTATACAATCAAGTCTGATGAACAGAAATGATGAGGTCTAGGATGGAGCGCGCTTGCCTAGAAAATGCCTTTTCACTCTTCTCTTGAAGGCACCCAGTTTGTATTTGGCTGGGAACACGGAAGCTGGAAGGGTGTTCCACACCTTAGCGGTTCGTATCAGAAACGTAGAAGAAAAACGTTTCGTTCGAGTATACGCTGGACATCAACTACATAAGGATGCCACTTCTCTCGACGTCTCGCGGTTCTATGGTAGAAAGGTGAAGGAGGCACAAGGTTGTGGAGTTCTTGAGCACACTCTCCAAAATATATCCAGAAAAAAACTGCTAAACAGGCAACACTGCGTCGGTGTTCTAAACTGAGCAGTTTCGCCCGTGTTAGCGATTCCTTGCCGATTATTCTCAATAGTAAGTATTTTTTTTTTTGCTTATAGCTTGGAGAAAATTTTGGAGTTACAAAGAGATCGTGAAGAATAAGGAAATAAAGGTTCAAATAAAGAGAAAACTATTCAATATTGCAATACTGCCAAGTCTGACATGTGGATGCCAATTATGGTCTTTAAGAAAAGAGGAAGAAAAAAAATTAGCTGTATGTCAACGAAAGATGGAAAGGAGTATGTTGGAACTACGAATTCAAGACAGAGTAAGTAATAAACTTATTCGAAAAAAGACAAAATTATTAGATATAAAGAAGACTATAAGGAGATTGAAATGGCGATGGGCTGGACATATCTGTAGACTGGATAAGACAAGATGGATAAGAAAGGTAACAGAGTGGATACCAAGGGATAGGAAAAGAAAAAGAGCTGCGTCAAAGGAAAAGGTGGCGAGACGTTTTCTCGGAGAGAGCGGGATCGGATTGGATGAGGAAAGCTCGAGACCGGGAGCTTTGGAGAAAGTTGGGAGAGGCCTACGACTAGTGTGTAATATTTAATTTTAAATTATTTATTTTACGGACATTAGAAAAGAAAATCTGACATAGTTTATGTCAGATTACTTATACAGTACAGTTAAACTTAGATATATATTTTTTTTGACAAATGTTGTAATAAAAATTTCTAACTAAAGGCAAAGATCAGTGTACCTACCTATTTTTGTTATCATGGACGCACTATGAAATAAATGTGTGGCTATTTTTTTTATTATTTATTGTTATAGCGGCAACAGAAATACATTATTATCTATGAAAATTTCAAGCTAAGTTCTATGCAATATCACGGTTTCATGAGATACAGCCTGGTGACAGACAAACGGACTTTTTTCCCCGGTTTTACCCTTTGGGTAAGGAACCCTAAAAAGCAAAGATTTACTTTGACAAAGACGTCCATTACTATCCTCCTCCTGCTTTAGTCTTTGGAAGTCGGTTAGTTGGTTAAAAAAAAACAAATCAAAAAGATTGATTTCTGTAAATTATATAAGCAACGGTGAGCGACTTTCAGAGGTGTCTGGTATTATTTATCTACAGGTTATAAAAATTCTCGTTTCAGAAATGGTATTACCTAATTTAGTCACTATTTTATCCTTGAGTATTCTTGCATTTAAATGTCAACACTATGTACAGTAATAAAAGTAGTCAGAGCAGAAATAAGTATTTCAGTGCAATCGAAAGATTCATAATTTTTTCTTTCAAGAAGTTAATCCTAATTTGTAGTGCATGATAAGAACGGAACACAATATAATGAAACAAGTGAAGTTATAAAAAGATTCAGAATAGGTACTTATTGTTATTCTTTCTATAATTTTCTAATATATAAAATTCTCTCGCTTTTCTTTGTAACCAAACTCCGCCGAAACGGCTGGACCGATCTTTATGAAATTTTCAGGGTATATTCTCTGGGTCTGGGAGCAGGTTGTTATCTATATTTTATGTCCCTAAGTGAGAAAAAATGTATATGGCAAAACAACGTTGGCTGGCTCAGCTAGTATAAATATAAAACTCTCGTGTCACAGCTAAACTCCTCCGAAACGGCTTAACCGATTTTTATGAATTTTGCTATCCATATTCGATAGGTCGTAAAATTTTTTTCATCACTCATACACGGAAAGTAGGTCTGAAGTTGCCTGAGAAGCGGGTTGAAAGTAATACTTTGCAGCCCTAGGGAGAATCGTTTTCAACTGACAGCTGTCAAATAATTAAAAAAAACTAGTTGTCACATTTTTATTGGAGTTCAAATGAAACACGACATACCCGAGTGCATCCATAGACAAGAAGAAAGATAGACTTTATTCATAAAGTAAAGACAACTGATTCATAGACATTCATAGACAATCATAGACAATACTTGACTATTAAAAAGCTAAATGCTTAGCCCGCCGGCTAGGCCAAAGAAAAAAAAAGGCGGGAAAGTGGCAAGCGGCAATCCGATCTTCATTTGTTTTTCGAGTTGTAGAGTTTTGTTTAGGCTTCTGTTTCACAGTGATTTTTATTGACACAATTATTCAATTTTCTTTAGCTAATTTCTATTTTTATTTTGACTTTCCTTATATTCGTAATGAAAAGCACAGTGCTTACCTCGGGATAAAGACTTATTTAGTTCCTCGAACTATAGGCCCCCTCGCTACGCTCGGGCGCCAAACCCTGTCTCGGGACTAAATAAGTTACTTTCATCCCTAGGGTAACAATGTACTATTTCATACCCTTAAATGGCAAAACAACATTTGCCCGGTCTGTTAGTATTATTATAATCAAGAATATACTTACTTTAACCAATTTCAGCCCAACAAAGGCTGGTTGCTATTTTTAATCTGTGACACGCATATTCACGGCGTTCAGCTCGGAAACACGCAAGTTTCTAAAATAATCCACCGTTTTAACTTGGCAATGTATTTTGTTTCTAATGACTTGAAAATATGTTTAATTTCATAGTGTAAGCTCATTAACCTCTGAGGTCTGATAATATTAATATCAACCATGTTTTCTTTGTGTCGTACCTTTGTTAGTTATACCTACCTACTTAGTTCTAATGACAAAAGTTCAGACACCTACCTACCCTAGGTAGGTACCTCTACCTACCTAATATTTTCTAAATCATAGTAACATTTCTAAAAAAATCTTAGCTATAAGCCTAGGTAGGTACTTACTTCTGGCAATTCTTCAAAAATGGGTGGAGAATTTTTGACTTCTCTGTTATATATTTTTTTTTCAATAAAAAATCTCTGATTTTCTATTCATAAACAAACCACAAAGAAGCTTCAATGCGCACAAGACAAAACCTTGTAGGTATTAATTGAATGATATTGTTATTCAAAACTGCGTGACTAATATTTTTAGCGTTTTAATTCTTACTTCGTAACCACATCTGCTTAGTCATCCTTGCTGTGAATTATGAATCCCGAGGATCGTAATTCTGGGATCTTTGGTTCAATCTTGAACGAGGTAATAAGTAGTAGGTACCTACCTACATTTTGAAAGACTTTCTTACTTTACTCATTTGTACTAAACAAATGAGTAAAGTAAGAAAGTCTTCGCCTACTATTCTGGAAGCAACCTGAAAATATTTTTCAACTTTTTCTTTAAAAAACTATTTATAGCCATTTTTTTAATGATTTGCAACAATGTTGATTAAAACCTATATTACTGCAATGGTCACATGCATTATTTTAATCTTGCAACCACCATTGAGCTGCCCTGAGCCCCCATCACCCTCTAGAATCTAGTTTTTATGCTATCTCGGCTTTATCAGAGTCAACCAATGCCACAGAATACACTAAGAATGCCAATGGCCTAAAACCAACCTAAAATACTAGATTTTGGCCCAGTAAGGTAGGTACCAGATGGTAGAGATCTTAGGTTACTGGATATTTTATTTTTCCTTTAAAAAGCAAGTGTCTTCGTATATTAATTACAAAACAGTTTACCTATACCAATTTGAGATTCATTATCAGAAACAAAGATAACTTCATACAACTCAATAAATTAGTTGTAAGAACCTATTTGTTGTCAAAAATCACAAGCAGAACTTTTTATTCCTATATTGGTTTACAAATCCAGTTTCTCTAGATTTTCGGTATGTCGTATTCGGTATGTGTTTTGTGGGAATTATCAAAAAGTGTCATGTAAGATAAGAGAAGATTTTTAGAGGTGCAGTGTTTGAGATTCCTCTTCTTTCAATTGAACTGTTGAAATCGATGACTTTGTTTCTTATAATATGTGTATATTAATATCATGTATGTACTGATACATAGTGCCTACTGTAGTCAGTTAATGGAATAAAAATAATTATAGTAGTGTTATTATCTCGCTGCAGACTCGGTCATAGATCATTCGAGTGTTTCGCTTTTGTTGTTCTTTTTTGAGTTGTGCATTACTGCAGAACAACAAAAGCGAAACACTCGAACGATTTATGACCGAGTCTGCAGCGAGATAATAACACTACTATAGGACTGCAGTATTGAGACTGCTGCCTTGAAGAAAGATCGCTTAGCCTTGATTGCTACTTACGTTTTATTTCTCAATGTTGAGTACATTTTGAGGAAGTAAATAAAAACCATTTTTTCATACCTACGTGAAGATCACTAGAGATCTTTTATAAGCTCTTCTAAGGTTAATGAAGGGTGAAGAACTAAAAACAGGTGGTATATAATGAGTATGACTTTTATTTTACAATTATATCTTTCATAAAAAATATAAACGCATAATCTTTTTACAAAACATCATTAGGTACATAATTTAATTGAAGGGCATAAAAATAATTTAAAAATTTCATTAAAAAAAATAAGGAGGGTATTGTGACCAAAAAGAATAGGTAATAATTAAATTGTAACTAAAAAGTTAAGTTCCTCGTCTTTGTGTAACGTTTCAAAAAAAATTCACATTTCGAGTATTAGTGTTTTTTTTTAATTAATGATAAAGTAACTTAGTTTAGGACTTTTCCACCAGGACGGCGCCACCGATGTGGGCTGACATTGACATTGTTACCAACCCTAGTATAAGCTTTGGCTTTTTATCATTTTGCCAGCAATGAGTTGACTGGAAAAGTCACATTTTTGACCAGAAAAGTTACACTTGAGACGTTGACATTATTCTCTAACATGCATTACAAAGCATTTCATATTCGAAGGGAAAATAACAACTTTTAGATCATGTACAGAGCGTCCGTAATTTTGCCGTTCAGGTAGACGGTATTACCAGTCTGTTTCATAAAAAAAAATCTACGCCGCCGCTTTGAACCTTAAATACAAACACTTTAGAGAAAATATTTCCTGATGGCAAAATCACGCTTAATAAATAATTTACTCCGTAGCAGTTGTTTTTGGAATGTTGACTTAATATTTTTATTTAAACTAAAAAAAAATACGCTCTTAAATACGTTGCTCTATTCGAAATTTCAGCGAAGTTAAAGAGGCGATATTTAATCTAGAAAACAACATTTTTATCAGTATTTTTACAAATTTTTCCTAAATTGTGAAATAACAAAAAAGATACATATAATACTACCTACAATATGTGCGCTCCAATCCTTCAAAAAATACATTTGGTAGTCTCTGGTTTAACAACTAGTCAACATGATTTAGGACGCGTATCCAGACAGGATTCAACGGTTGTGCATCAGCCGTCCCTTTCTTTCGCCTGAACATTACCGCTAATAGAAAGGGACATCGCGATTACTTATATGGAAATCTTTCTGAATACCTATTTCTGCATAGTAAGTCCCGTTTAACCGTGGTTGCATCAAAGACCGGAAATCATCCGGCAGCAAAATGGTATAAGCACTTAACCTTTATAAAATACACAATACTTATCAACGTACAAACGCCATACAAAAAAAGGAAAACCTACGTTTGTTTTATACAGTGACAAAAACATCTAAACGCACTACCTACGTCGGGTACACGACTCGAAAACCGGTATAAAATTGTCGATACATATATAAATATATGATATACATACAAGTTATAAAAGGAATCAATTTTATATACCTAAGCGTTTTCTTTACATAGCGTTAATTTCACAAAAATTCTGATGGGGAATCTAGCACAAATACAATACGACATACAGGCTAGGCTAATATCACAGGAGTGCTGGGAACGGAGCGCCTTTCTCCCCTCGACCTACCCCCCTTCGGTCTCCCCCTACCGCCGCCCTCCCCCTCCCTCCCCCAGGTAGCTATTTACTATTCAGAGGGGCGAAACGGGCTACAGCCAATATATTTTGCGACAATTAAGATTTCAATAAAATAACTTCTCAAGTCTCAACCTAATACAGTTGCACAACGCATACGAAAGTAGGTACTCGGACCTAATTGCACAACCTACTTCAACATTCGATTACAATTCAAACTAAAATCATTCTAAAATAAATTAACAATGACACAACACGCATAAAATGTAACGCTAAATAACGATAATTAGGCATCTTAATACCTACGCAATTATCCGCATATACTAGTAAGTACCTACCTACTATACGAAAACAATTCATAATGGTAACACGGCGTAAATCATACCGAGATAAGGTAACGTTAAAACAAAATAAACAAATTAAAACACAAAACCGATTAACAGCCGATTAAAATCAGACTTATTGAAATGCACTTTTGAACAAATGTTCGCCCGAGCGTTGGGCCAACGCTGGCCTTGCCTATCTAGACGAGTAAGGTCACATACGCTCGTCTGTTGTTGAACGCCGATGACGGCTACACGTCACCACTTATAAGGTTTTTTCTTTTGTTACGAGTATATAATACGGCGATAATACGTAACATTCGATTGCCCACCGCACTGCGAGTGTTTCTTAACATGCTTAGCTGCCGTCTCACGCGCGCTTAGCTGGACTCCGGAGCGCATTTGGCTTTTACTTTCAAATTTTATCGGATGCGAAATACTGTTGTTCTACATTACACATGTTATCTTTTCGTCGGCGAGCTCTCGTACGCGCGATCTCAAATCAACTACGATTAACCAAATTAAAACAAAGGGCCCACTCCGATCGGATATTACGAGCATGTCACTCCGCTACCGTTCCCAGTTGTTTTGCACTATACCTTAATCACGATTTTAATTATTTATAATACAATAATGCAATAATAATTATGGCTTAAATCTAAATCTCCCGACGTAAACCGATGAACGTCCTCACCATCTATCTCCCGACCTACATGACACGTTGTCATCTGATAGAACACCGCGGGTCCTCCGATAAACATTCGTGATCCGAGTGATTGTCACCGATCGGACCGCACCCGCCGGCGGCACCTGAGCAACTTTCACTAAAATAACACTAACAGAGTAAGCCTACTCGTCTTAATAACAAAGAATTGGCTAAACTGCGTCCGTTCGGGCGGAGAATCGATTCTATCATCTGATGAACGGCGGCGGTCGGCGGGCAGGTTGCGTCGCTAGGCGCGTCGGGCGCGGACCGGAGCGCGGGGCTCCGGGTGAGTCGGTCAGCGACTCGAGCGCTTCACTCGCGCGAGTCTCCACTCGGGCGCCGGCATCACAGCGAGGAGTGCACGTGCGCGGCGCGGCGCGGTCACGAGTCCAGCACGGTGAGCAGGCCGGGCGGCAGCAGCGCGTCGGGCCGCGCGCCGTCCTGCATCTGCCGCGCCAGCTGCGCGCAGCCGAGGTTCGCGTCGCCCAGCTCGGGGATCGCGTCCAGCAGCGCCAGGCACTCGTCCTCGACCGCGCGGCGCGCCTTCTTGCCGATCCACGAGTCGTCGCACTCCTCGCGCGCGCGCCGCCGCCGCGCCTCCTTCTCGCGGCGCGCCTCCTCGCTGAGGCGGCAGTAGGTGTTGTTGATGCACACGGAGCGGCGCAGGTCGCGCGCGGGGTCCTCGATGCTCTCGAGCTTCTGCGAGCAGATCTCGATGACGCGCTTGCGCTCCTCGTTGGCGCGCAGGCGGGCGGAGATCATGGAGAGCTTGGGCCGCGCGGCGGGCTCCGTGCGCGGCGGCCCGAACATGTCGTCCTCGAACGCGTCGGCGATCTCGGCCCCGCGAGAGCTCTCTCGCTCCTCTTGCGGTGTCATTCTGTAACAATCGAACGCATAACTTATTACTCGTTCTCGTCGGTGGCGGTCGTAGATCGACTAGTTAACGCGCTCTATAATGAGACGTTCCACTTTACAGCGTACGTGACGTGACGACTGCTCACCGAATGTCGTTAGCCGAACTCGAAATCGAGGCGCCAAAAATGTAAAAGTTGTCCTATCCATAAATGTTTGTTAAAACCTTAAAACGTATCGCGGAACGCATACGCATACCGTTTAATAATAAACTCAGCCGAGGCGAGTACTAGGTCAAAGAACAATGCCTCGATGCCTAAACGGGCCAATAATAAGAATAACGCTCGGTATAATCCGGCATCGGTACATTCGCAATCATGTGAAACTCGAACACGAGCACAAATTACACGAGCTTAAAATATAAAATGATGACCTATAAATATTTTTAATTAACACCTACCTCGCCGATAGTTCGGGGGAGAGAATAAAGAATCCAGACATATACATCGTAACCGCACGAGTATTCGGCTAATTGATGATTAGTGACTCGTTAAATATCACAAAAAGTTCAAAACACAAGCACTTTCAGAGCGCGAGTCGTCGTTCGACGGTCGTCCTCGACGGTGAGCAAGTATAAAGGCGACGCAAACAAGTGAAACGGAATTAAACCGCGCGCGAGAGGCGCGTGCGCAGCCCGACGAGCACTCGGCGAATGACAGTATACCTCACTGTAGATAAGACTAGCGTTGGGCATTTAAACGAAAGCGTAAATTATAAGTCGTTTTTTTAAATAAACACAACAACGCGTTACTTAGAAAAAGTCCATTTATTATTCGATTGCTTTTTTAAATTGATTGATTTTTATTTGCTACGAATCTGATCTTTTTTAATGAGCAGTAAGGTTGGTTTTATTTTGCAACATTTTCAACCAAACAACGAAATTTAACTTACTTTAATTAATAACAGCTTAAATTCTAAAGGAGTGAGTACAAATCTGATCTTTATTGATGAGCAGTAAGGTTGGATTCATTTTGCAAGATTATTAAACGAAATAACGAAAATGTCACTTTAATTAATAACAGCTTCAATTCTAAAGGAGTGAGTACGAATCTGATCTTTATTGATGAGCAGTAAGGTTGGATTCATTTTGCAAGATTATTAAACGAAATAACGAAAATGTCTTTACGTTTTTTAACTTATTAATTTCTTTCCGTTGACAGTTGCGTTTTTTCCGCGTTGGCGAAAACATTGCCTAAACTGTTAAATTATTAAGTTGAGCAATCAACGAAAAACTAAAAATAAGCAAATAAGCAAATAAGCAGTAATTAAAAGTGACTTTTGAAAAACAGTAAAATGAAAAAGTCTGCTTATTGTTTTAAGCCGTTTTGCCCACCTCTAGATAAGACATTGAAAAAGCCAATTGCGTCACTGCGCGGCTACGTACGCGCCGAGAGGAAGCGGGTGACGTAGCCCATGAACCGTCACTTGGACGCTATTGACTGCCGTGACTCGTTCTATTTGTTTACGACACAAAAGCTTCCAGAGACAGGCTAATCGGTAAAAGACGTCAAATCCCACCGGGAACACCCAATTCTTCACGCCCACAAACAAACAAATTGACATTACCGAACAACAATTCAGCAATCCGCTTTCGGTTGTATGAATATCAAATAGGAACCGGATCTAGGCTATCATAAGCAAATTCACTTGTGCATTTTACTCGTAACCTTCCTTAAGGAAAACATTGATGAGTTCTGAATTCTGATTGACGTCATTTTTCGGAAACATGCAGTACATGTACAATGTCAGCAATCTGTATAGTATTTACATGTATTACTTAGTTAACTATAATAACAACAGCGTAATAAGTACCGAAGTTATATTATATCCAAAAGATTGTCTACCTTGTTCAAATTTTCCATTTCATTATTTTAATATTAAACTTTAAATCAATGAAACCAAGCGTACAAATTTCAGAACAATTTGACGCGTCAATTTAGTTCCATTAACACATCGCGACCAAGCGCAAAAGGAAAACCCATAGCAGATTGTACAATGAGGTCACCAGACTAGCGATGGAAAAAACTCGATTCTTTGACAACACTCTAAAGAATGCTTGGAAAAAATATCAAAGGCGCTCTTCAGGACAATCTTCGTGCTGTGGCTATACTTGAGGTTTCACAAAGTCCCCAAGTACTTATTCACGATATGACCTAGCAACTAAACAACATCCAACGCTACAGTCTTACGTAATGTGCTAAATCGAGTCATTACGCTCCAACCGTTACTAAACCTATTAAATTTAAAGTTAAATTTAATAGGTTTAATATCTAGGGGAAACGAAATGGGATTTTTTTAAGTTGAAAAAGTCATGCTCCGAAAACTTGGTAGTGACGGATTTTTAATCACATTTCTAAAAATGGGATGTAATTTGCGAGCACTTAAAACCACCACAAATACACCGCAGTTTTGTTAATGACCTAAAAATTTTGTAGAGATAAGAAACGTGAAATCATTAAAATTGAAGCAATTAGCAAACTAAACAAAGTCGAGTTGTAGATGTGAACAAAATATTTTTAAATACCTATAAATTCTTTGTTTCGTTGTCGATTCGTTATTGACTCTTATTTATGAACCATAAATGTAACACCTACAATTCTTCTTATGTTGCAGACTAATTAAGACTTCCAGAAACAAGAAGATTCTCAATTTTTCCGCTATGTTGTAACAATTTTAAAGATGTACAACGAAGGTACGTTCATAACTACATCAACTCTTCTTTTTTTAAAGAATTTTAATTCAAATTCGTCGTTTAAATTGGTGAAGATGATAATAATAACGAAAACCTTTGAAGACAGGTAGATTATTTATTACTTGGAACATAATTTCGTCCATTCTCAACTAGTAGGTACATCAGTTGAGAATGGACGAAATTATGTTCCAAGTAATTTTCATTGAGTGTAATTTTAAGTTATTTTTCAATTTTATTTGTATATCTACTTTCGTATCATTAATTTTTTATCGTCGCTGTATATTTAAATACATAATTGCACATAGTTACTCTAAAAGAATCTCCACACACCACAATTTTGCAGCGTCTGCATGATGCATCCTAGCTATTCGCTTTGTTAGTCCTTTCCTTTATCATTCATCGCTCGGAACTTAGCTATGTTTTTATGTTTGCTCAAATGACGCTATTAATTAGAGGCAATCCGTCCGTAGTTTTTGAAGAGTTTTAGAAATCTAACATTCTCAGTGTTCTTTGATCTATATTAATTACTTACATCAAGATTAATTTCAAACTATGTTTCTGTTGTTAGAGATACCACTACTATAGATCTACCTACACTCATAGAGCTGGTTACTTAATAATAAAATGAAATCAAGGACAACGTATCACGCGTCTCAAACATATGCCACAATGATCCAAAGCTGTTTACTTTTTTTCGATTTCGAGACGAAAGCGCGTCGCGCGACAGTCCGTGTTGTCGACCCCTCGAGTTACGATCTAATAAATCTTGCTCCACTCGGCTCGAGGTTACCGACTACCTGCACTTTCTTTTCTCTGTCTCACACAAGCGCTAGTATGGAACAAAATGCCATTTTACCGAAACGATTTTTTACTTCGACCATACGTCGACGATGTTTAAGTGTATTATTAGTTAGCACGTCTACGCTTTGAGGAGTTCTAATTCGGTAGTTGACTATAACGTTTTTTGTTCTGAAAGCGAGTCTTAATTTGAAGACAACGTAACAAACAGTTATGATTAAGGGAGATATTTTATTAATATCGCTATGAATGAGTTCTTTTGAAAATCCATAGAAGTTACATAACAGAAATGTGGTGGCAAGGAAAATAAAATAAAATTCCCAACGATTTTGCTCTTTTTTAAGTAACGAAGTACAACATTATGTCGTCGGAAATAATATTATTTCATTGAAGCTTTTAATTCTGCAGTTTCTAACGTTAATTGGTAGCCTAAAAAGTGAGTCTGCTGGTACTGAGTTTTGTAAAACAGACTCTAAGCTTCAGGGAGTGAATTTATTCCCTTGAAGAAGGTAAACGTTGCAGATGTTCGTTAAATTTGATAAGACGGTGATCTGCTATTATACTCGTACCTTTGTAGTATCATCTATAGACGACGAACAGTAAAGTTACGAAGACGACGCTAACTTTATTGTATAAAAGTACTTTTTCTCAATTCTTATGTATAAGGGATAGAATAGAATTATGTATTAGGGATAGAGCTATAGACTTAAAAAAATTATGAAACAAAAAACATAAAAATTCGAAAAAATTCTTAACCTTATCATTCGGTTATTGGGAATTGTACCGCCTTTAGTAGCGGTAACTCAGAATCATTTTCGACTGAAATAAGGAACTTCTTGTGAAAATGATGCAGCCTTTACTTCTTTTTATCAATTACATAGGTACTAGAGTTTCCATAATTCTAATTTTAATCTGAAGGTAGTCTCAAAAGAAAAGAAAAACAAGATTTTAACTAATTTTTGTTTTCAATTAACGATAGAACACCTACGACTATAATATTTTTATTTTCTATCAAGAATGAAAGATTAAAAATAACTGTATCACTGAATTTCTCTCGAGATGTGCACGTTTCCGTTAGTTGCGAGCGCGTTGCGAATTGTAAGGAGCTCTTATTGTAAACAATTTTTCAAAGTAAGCTTTAGAGATGCCTGAATTTTTAAACTTGCCAACATTTGACTAATAAATGAAAGAGGCGATTCACTTTTAAACAACATAATATACGAGAAGCAAACAGAGAAAACACAAGTGTAACATTTAATTATTCATGAAACATTTTCAAAGCCAACAGGGTTATGATATGTAATTTGTGACTATTCGCAATTTTGTGGTTGAAGTCTCTTACAAAATTGGTAGGGGTATTTAGTTAGACTAGAATTCCGACCAGCTATCGAAAGTACACCCGATATTGATCACAGGTTAGATAGTTGAGAATTTCAATCGAGCCTATGTTTTCCCTACTAACTTGTCTACATGGATATAATGTAGAAACAGATACAGCAGACAAACATTTGAAAAAATACCTACTTTCGTATTAATATCTGAAGAATGAATTTTTATTTAATTAATCAGGTTATGGGCCAAATGCAGCGATAACTCGATGATAAAAAAATAATAAAAAATGCCTGAAGTAAAGGAACTGGAACTTAAAAATAAAACATACTACATATTAAAATATTACTCTACAGATTTGCCAAAATGTATATTAACGCCAGGTTGACCTAAAACTTCGATTTGTACTTAGAAGGCGAAAATGCAAGTCATAAAGACTGATCATACTTTATTATAAAGTAGGTGGTCGTCATTGAAATATGTCATAACAACAAAATAAACAGGTAGGTACGTTACCGAGTATTATTGTATGTATTTCATCAATAACTTTTCTCATTAAGGTCGTATCTACCTAGTCGCCTATTGTTCGCAGTTTCGCAATGATCTGGTATTCATTTTTATGGTTAAAATGATTCGCGTCGCTTGCAATTGTCGGTCCAATCTATTTCGTTGTACACTTTACACCAGTATTCACAGCTCTTAAATTACTATTATTTTAAGAGAATTTATAGGGTTTTATATTTTGTATTTGTAGTCACAGGACATGTATTTGACTAAAATATACGCAAAATTTTAAGAATATCATCGTCATCCCTCATTCTGTTTATGGTCATTGGGTCAAGAAGATCATCTTCAATTCTTCATCTTCACACAATATTACTATGTAACAATCTTATTTTCCTATAATATAATTCCTAACATACTAAACTAGAAATCTATTCTTCTACTCCTAAGTAAAACAATAATATGAATCAGTGTAATACATCACTTAGTTTTATCCACTTAGGTAATAAATAGCTGTACAATTATATACTTAGTGGATATATCAAGCGTAGTCTCTGATTTCACTAAACCGGTCTTGTAAAACATACCAGCCACAGTTTTAAAGTCTGAATTATTTAAACACATACTCATTACTCATATCCATCTATTGTTTTAAATGTAGGTACGAGGCAGATGAGTTTAGTTGTAACTCTTCTACATTTGGTACCTTTTTGAGATTCTAATATGGCATAGCATTTTCATAGATCTCCATTCAGAGCATCTTTTTTTTCGGTTACTACTTAGGTACTATACCACTCTACTATGTCTTTCGATTACCATTAGGCAAGCAGCTCCTTAAATCTTTCATTGTCCAATGTCCATGGCCAAACGGAGTAATTCTCCGACCGCCTTTATTCCAGTCCTTCATCATATATTGCATAGCCACTACTTCTTTCCTTTTTCGGCCTTTCTTTTTCCACCTATTTAGCCAATCATATCTTTTAGGTGTAGCAGACTGCGCAAACAATGTTTTGGTTTCAATATGACCTGCTTATTAACGTAAATGATCTTTTTTAATTCCACGTCATGAAATGTAACCGATGGGTTACGTGCATCGCCTCCCAGTAATGTAAAGCTGCATTTTCAGACGTCCTAATCTTTTCTTACTACTGAACAAGAAATGGTGACAGAAGCCATTATCTTAGTCGAGACAAATCAAACAGATATTTTTTGTATGGCTCATTCTCAGACAATTAGCACATCATAAGTAAAGTTAGTTTATTTCTCAAACGACTGAATTCGGAAGCCGTTGTAAAAAAGAACACGACAACGGTGAACTGACTACTGGAGTGCAGCATTTCGGCATTTACAGAAATTCGGACGCGAGGGTCGCTGGGTCGTTGTACCCGCGTCGTACCGTCGCCGTCCCGCTCCGAACCGGAGCGATCTGAATTCTGAACCAAATACGAATACGCGACCACATTCTTTGTTATACCTACCAATTATATTATGTGAAAAAACGATTATAAAACCATAGTTATGAAACAAAGAGTAATGTATTATACCTCATTTGAATTGGCATTAAATCAGCAAGTTTTTCTGATACAGGGTCATTTTTCCGTAGTACATTTTTTTTTCACAGTGCGCTTTTAAAGTGACAATTATTTTTTGGTAACGCTTTAAAACTTTTGGAAAAAAATAATTGCTCCTATAATTTGGTACCTAGAGCCTCAATAAAACGTTTGTAGTGTTAATACATTATCTAGTCATAATAAAAAACCGTTTATTTTATTATTTTTTATCACATTTTTTTAAATTAGTCTAATTGTAAAAGAATTCGGTATTTTCATCAAAAAAACAAAAATATTCATAACTTTTACGGCCTGGCCACGGGGATCGGCGGTGCGAACGTCGAAGCGTGTGGCGAGGCGACCATTCGCGCGGCAACGTTTGCAGGCCACGGGCAGTCACGTTCGCCGCCGCGACCAGTAAGGAAGTCCGACAGCAAAATGTCTTTATCGAAATTATCTTAATATTGCTTAAAAAGTAATAGTTTTTTGGTTCAAGACCTAATATTTGGAAGAGATTGTGGAATACATGATTTGAATAAGAATCGGGGTATAGATGGAGAATTCCACAAGAAGTACGAGAAATACAAAATATATCCAGAAAAATTTGTTGAGTATACCAGAATGAGTATTGAAATCTTCGATTTAAATACTTATGAATATTCTTCCCACAATCTCTTCACTACATGTTTAAGCTGTGGATGGCCAGACTTCCAAATAGCTGGTCTAGCTAGTATTTCAGCAATAAAAGTCTCAGCGTTCATTTTTCGCGGCGAAAAAAACTAAACTCGTTTGTTCACTGCACTATTCGCCGCGACTATCGCTCAACTCCGTGGCTCGCGCCGTACTTATTCATGCCTTTGTTTCGTTCGCCCGCCGCGCCGCAAGTCGCCGGCGCGGTTCGCTCGGTACATTTCGCCGGTCGCTTCGCCGGTCGCCGTTGCGCGTGGCTTGATTAGTACATTGCTATGCATTTATTTCAGTCGCTAGACGCTTCGCCGTTCGCACCGCGCGAATATTCGCATCGGCGAATGCCCCGTGGCCAGGCTGTTAGGGTAATTTAAATAGGGCCATGCTGTAGAAAGATTTTTTATTGGAAATGACCTCCTCTGTCTCCCTGTCGCGTTTGATCCACGACTTTTGGACCACCCTGTATAGAAAGTTCTCCCAAAAGTTGCTCCAAAATCTCAGTTTTTCTAACTTTTATAGGAAACTACAATTAGTACAAATTAACATTACATTTTTTAATGTGTCGGTAATAATAATATCCAAAACGCTCAGAAACAGTTTTTGATAACTGGCTTAGTTGTTGAATAATTAGGTAAAAGGTTCTTTTCCTGTTATATTATTCCGCGACGCTGCATGTCGCACCTACCAACGTATCCGTGAGAGTGAGAAAGACAATAATAAATTCAATAAATCCCCATAAAGAGTATATATATATATGTATATAGATTGTTTCATTTTGCATCGCCCGCTGTGAACTTCAGAATCCGCATTGCACCGTTTACCTATCTCTATCTATTAGGCAAAGTTTGGATGGATTCGTTCCCGTCCGTCTGTCTGTCTATCACAGCCTTATAATTTCTAAATGGATAGCAGGCGATGACATCTTTTGATATAAATAAAATTCTCCTGCCACAGTGTTTGTAACACAAATCCTAAGAAACGACATGACCTATTTTCATGAAGTTTTTTGTTTATTCTGTATATTTCGTGTATATTCGGTAGGTCCGAGAATATGACGTAAGCTATTATTTATACCCCTAAGGCCCACTTGCGCAAAACGGGGGTTAAATATTTAGCTTTTAAACACTAGAGTCAACGTCTCTCATTGGAGAATTTTGACAAATTACTCTGGGCTAGCAGTCAACTCTGAGTTAACACACTTATTCGAGTTTGCGCAAGTGGGCCTAAGTATAAATCATTTTATATGGCAAAACAAAGTTAGCCAGATCAGCTACTATTTATTTAAGGGTACGCCCAAGGGAATTTGCTGCTTACGCGAAATTAGTGTGGTTGTTGAAACGTGGTTGAAACTCATAACCAACTAGATGCAAGAGTACATTAGTTTTTTTTATAATTTTAACTGAGATATTGATTGATGATTTTGAGAGCTTCTCATAAACCCTCTTTGTCTGATAGATTGCGAGGTCTTATTCGGGGCTACAGTCCACTAGTATATGTTACATGTACAAAGCTGTAGCAAGTATCAGCACTTAGCAGTCTTGAAAGAGGTCTCACCTGATTGATAGAGTCGATGTCGCGCACGGTATGTAGGTGCGAAACGGTACTGGAAATAATGCCGATGTCGACACAACACACGTAATGACGCGGTACTTTACAGAATGATAAAAACAACGCAATCTGACGACAACACAAAGAAACTCTTTCTCCACTTCTCACTACACTGTACTTAATGATTTATTAATAATGTAATAGTGTAAATAGGTACATCTGTTTTGGTATAGCGGAAAGATTTTTAGACAATTATACTTAGTAGCAGAGATATCCGATAACCTATACCTATAGTAATATTTTAATTTTTAATTATAGTAGGCGTAGTAGTTTTGGGTACATAAATGTCTGCACTGCAGGGCTGCAGGTACAAGATACAATAATGCTATGTATGAATTCGATTGAGTTATTTAAATAAATTTTCGGTTAGGTACTCCTCCCGTATTGATTGTATGGCAAAACCGAATTAAGATTCGAATCGAAATGTATCCAACAACTCGTACTAACTCCAGTTTTTCGAGAAACCCCTTCTTCGGGTTATTTCCCAGAAGGGTCTTCTTCCAGAAGATGTTGTTAATAATAACAATAATAACTAATTAGCAATAAATTTTGCAATACTTTGACGTACCTATATCGCATTTAAATGTGAGTCGCCTACGTAATAAACTTATGGATCTAATAAAAGGTTGCAAAATGGAACACGTCACTATCCATGGAAAGCTGGCTCGAGCTGAAATGCCAGAGGTGACAAACCCACATGCGATGTGCCTGGAACTTGGAACGGCGCGAGGAAAACGACATGTCATGACTCATGTCCAAATGGAAATGACATACAAATAAATTGAATACAAAAAATGTCGTAGTTCATACATATTGCTCTTAAGCGTAACAAAGAAGAATGACAAAGATGGTATCAAGTTTTCGCATGAACCTAGGAAAATAAAATAGTGTTATTAAGAACCGTTGGCACTAAGGTTTTTTTTTTATTTTATATTCGGAATTTAATTTTGCATTGCAAAAAGTTACTTTCTATTCAATGTACATTTCCTGTCATACAGATTTTATTGAGAAGTACAACTTGTATATTTGCCTATAGCTTTGGAATTTAAATAATAATAATTGTACGAATTAATGTGGAGACCGTAGTTTATAAAAAATATAGTTTGGATTCGAATCAGCTTGGTACGGGATTCCACACATCTTTTATTAAACCTAATAAAAGGTTGCAAAAAAGTCATTGTCTATGGATTGCTTGGCTAAGGACTTGAGCTGAAAATGCCAGAAGTGACAAATGACAATGTCATGTCACATTTGTGGTAGGTACGCGGATTGAACCAACGACGATTACGCGTGGAAAAGGATGTCATATCCATACAAATCCAATTACAAAATAACGTATTACTTGGAACTGGAAGTTGGAACACATTTCTACACATATCTCAACAAGCTTTATAATATCTTCGTGAGTATTAACTAAGTTGTTCTTACTCTTTTTTTTGGTTTTCTAATTTCTTCTTTTTATTTCTGAATTATGTATTATTTCATTAACAATATAATATATAAGCAGACCCGGCAAACCTGGTTTTGCCATAATATACAACACAAATATTCAAAATTCCAGTTTTTAATAATTTCAGCACAATTAGGTATTCCGTTTATCAGTCAAACTCAAATCCACAAAGTACTTTAACCTCTATTAGCAAACAGTTTCTCACTGAATCGAAATGCTGTATAGAGTATATTGTATAATGTCTAATATACACTGCGGGCTATGTTAAAGCGCGCATAAACTTTATAGGCCGCAGCAGACAATGGACACGGCTCGATGCTTTTATATCACAGCCAATGGTGTGCCGTCGACGCTCTCGGGAGTTATTGACTGAGTATTTAAATTGTACAGGAAAATGGGCTTTATGTACGCATAGGTGCGGAAAATTAAATTTATGTATACCTACTGAAATATTATGTTATGTTATTTTAAGGCAATATAAATTATAATTGTTTAAGATGTATTTTCAACTGACTTCAAAAGATGAGGAGATTTTTAATTCATCTGTTAGGTACCTATTTCTTCCACTGGGTGATTTTGATGACCTAGACCTCATCATTGCTTTCCATCAGGCATGACTGTCGTCAAGCGCAAGCCTATCTTCAATTTTAAAAAAAACTTTTTTATTAGAAAGCTATGCTTCCCGTGTGGTCCCATTTTAATTTGGTCCAAGTCTGACAATGGCATCCTATAATAGGTCTATAATAAAAACTATTTAAGTCTTAAAATTTCATTAATTATGTGCTCGACAAATGGAAGATTAACACAATATCACGCCAACTAATTTCGATGATTCTTTGTTTATTGGAAATGATGTATTTCGACAACAGTTTGAGAGAGGTTTTTTTTGTTAACTAAGTAACGTGAATATATAAAAACCTAGAAAATGATTAAGTTTCTTCAACCCTGAAAAGCAGGAATAGGTCTTAAGTACCGGGACAGCTAGGTGTGCCATTTTAACGTGTCGCGAAGTTGAAGTGGCATTGAGCATTGAAGTAAGTAATTAGAAGGGGCACATATACGGGGTTGTAGCAGGCACTGATGGACATTGGGGACCCATGCCAAGGTAATAAACAGTATTGGAAGACTCTCCACTTCATGGATGGACGATATAAAAAGAGTCGCGAAAAATTGCTGGCTGTAGGCAGCGCAAAATCGTGGAAATTATAATATGGCGATCATTTCAGGGCCCATAATTTCTGTAAAATTTACTGTTGTCTACTGTTGCCTATGGTTCGTTATAAATTGCTGCTTTTGTGGCTCACCTTCAATGGATGCAAATATATAAAATATGTGTCAGATGAGCGTTGTGAAGGTCACTGAGATAAAGAATAAGGGGTCAGGAGGCCTACATCCAGCACTGGAGGACCATCAGCTGAGACGACGTTAAATTGTTAAAAGTTTTACTATAGTCACTGAACACTTATACTATAGTAACATAACAAGGCAGTGCCTCGTTGCCAACGCGCAGTAGTCGGCGGGCTCTATAACCATCACTTTCACTTGCCATCAGCCAAGGTGAGATCGCAACCGCGAATCGTAATTCGTAGGCCGATATTACACTATCATATATTCATCATATATAAATGATGTCATAGCTGTCAAATTCTATGATCATTTTTATATGATTCAGTTCTTCATTTTTACATATTACACTACAATGATCATATAAACGTCATATACTATCAAGATGGATAACGATTTAGCCGTGTATTCGTTGATATTGAGATCTGAGGCTATTTATTTTTCGTACATCTGCAACGAGGCATACTCTTCCCGATAAATCCGATAGTGTTTCTGCAATGACTACCATTATTGACAATCGTTTGTCACGATTTTTATAATCTGGAACCAGATTATTGTACAAACACTCATTTTCTTCGTAAAGGCTAATTAGCTTTTTTGTACTTTCAATATTTCAGTCGAAATTCGTTTTGGAAGACGCTTTTTTTTTGGTTACACAGACGAGAGTAGAGAGTAGAGACATATGATCCTATTTGTGCGCATGCTATCAAATAGGATCCTAGAACTATGATTATAGACAAATCTACATATTACACTGTCATATGTTCCTCATATAAAAATGACTCACATTTCTATGATCCTATATATATGATAGTGTAATATCGGCCGTAGTCAAGCGTTTAAAATAAAAAAAATACGAACGCGAGAATTGTATTTAGTTATAAAATGAATTTAAGGAATAAAGAAACAAGTAAAACGAAAAGTTGAAATAGTATTGAAGGGTACGTAAGTGTACCTGATAACGAATCATCCTGTACAAATATTAAATAGTACCTAACAAGCATATATTTTATTTTTCCTTAAAGTATGGAAATTTTAATAGGCATATATTCATTTTTCATTCAATTATTATATTCCCGATTAATTTATTGATTTCAAAACAGTTATGACCTTTCTAGTAAGCATTTGCGGGTTATTTTTACAAATAATAGGGCTTTGTGTCTTACTCACAGTAAAGTATGTGGGGAATTTAAGTTTTCAACCTACTTCAAAAAAGGAGGAGATTCAGAATTTTTGCCTCGACTGGGTGAACCGATTTCGATGAATCAAAGCTGATGCTTTCCGTGTGGTCCATTTCAATTTGGTACAGTTCTGAGAATGGCATTCATGAGAAAACCGTATAGGTAAGTCTTAAATTAGTAGTCTTAAATAAATTATTTGAACGGATGCATTTATAAGGTAATTTGATGAGAGTTGAAGTCGGTTTTTTTTAATAATATTCATCACATTAATTACTTATTACTCTGTAAATAGATCGGACTTTTACATTTAGAGCTTGATAAATGGGAAAACACTGGATGTTCTATTCTCCTATAACTTTCACAGTAAGTAATAAAATATGTAAGTGATAATCACCGATAAGAAAACTCAGGATATGGGCATCTAAACGGTTTACATAAACCTTTTCCTTAGAAGCAAACAGTAGCGCCATCTGCTGCGCGAACTACAGCATGGCCTTACTGTTGGTGGAAAAACAAGCATTTTTGGCACCGAAAAACTGATGTCATTTTTTCACGCTGTCCGCCCTGTCCCGGGTACTTGTTTATTGCGATAATGTATACCTAAAAGTATTGTTTAATACGTGTAATGATATTCCTAGATCGGCATATAATTGACCACGCCTAGCGGTCGCCAACCAAGGCCGTAATATTATTCTATTACTGAACCCTGCTATCTCGTGCTCTTTTGATAAGTAATGTGTGTAAATAAATCGTGTGAAGAAAAATTAAATTATTTCTAATATATAAAATTCGTGCCAATTTTTGTTACCAAACTCCTCCGAAACGGCCCAACCGATTGTGATGAAATTTTCTGTGCATGTTCGGTAGGTCATAAACTATTTTTTGTATCTTTAATGGCAAAACAATGTTTGCCGGGTCAGTTAGTATATGTATAAGATACCTACGCGGCGGCTAGACGGGAGTAATCTAGCAAAGAAAGAAGACCTTTTTGTTACTTCACAATAGTTATTTTTCTCTGTCAAAATGCTAGGGCCTCTGAAATATCGAGCGTCTAGCTCTATGACTAATGATTACTTAATGACTGGTCATTTATTACACAAGCTTTTAAAAACCGAGAAAAACTACAAACAATTATAAAATGTGCGATCATAATAAAAATATGAGTTTACCTACTCTGATAAATATTATTTATCAACACGTAACTAATTTATGGTGATATAGGTACTTACTACATAACTTTGTTGACATAGAGATGAATTATTTAACTTACTACCAGCACCTTAGAATAAATATTGTGTAGCAATTTCCTCGAAAAATTCACTTGTATATTATCTAGGTAGTTATAGGAAAGGGAAAAACAATTTCCAATTTCTTTTTACCACCAAGGAAATAGGTACGACTATAATTTCGCAATCTATCTTACATGCATTTGGTCGCAAATCGCAAAGGAATAAAAATACTATACAAGTTAAACTTTGACCCCGTTTAAAAAAAAACTAAAATAATGAAATAGTTTCTCGTATTAGATGCCATAAAAAATGTCACCAGTTTATCGGTGGCTAAATTTTTTTTGATTTTTTAAACATACAAACATAAGTAAACTGGACGTCCTAAGAAGTTAGGTTCCCCAGACTCACGTTTGCCCAAACACAAAATAGGTCACTTGTAATTATTTTATTATACAACAATATCTTGCTTACATAACAAAAGGTATAAATAAGAGACAGGAAAGTACATACTAATTACGGTAATTAATTTTATTATTTTGAACAATAAAGTATGTAAAAGGTCAATTACTTATTTATTCACAGTGTGCTTATAAATTAAGCACAAAACTAGAATTACTTATAAATATAAAAGGTTAGGTGTACCTACATATTTTTTTTGGAATTTGTGGCTTTTACATAATTATAACATTATAATATAGAGTTTTCGATTTTAAGCCAACTAATAAACCTAAGAATTAAAATTCTTGTAATTATTACTAATATACTATATATTTATTGAAAACTTAAAATGCAATTATCTTAAGTGCGAGTAAGGAAGCCCGATAGATTTAATACCTTGAAGGCACATTTTTTGTGATTCATCGTTTAAAGTGCAGTACTTATTCAGATCCGAGAATAGGAATTTTTATAACATGCTCCCATAACGCTTCTACATGAGGGAAAGAGATCGCAACTTCACTTTGTTCCTACAATATAATATGGGCAGCTTATGGGCAGGTAGAAAATGACAAACGTGACGGGTGTAATGTAAAACGTGTAGGTCCGTAACTTTATTGTCTGCAAACATTATTATTAAATATTACACAATGAATAACTCGTTAAACCCATTTGTACTTAAAGATTCATTAAAACAGAACAAAAGTAAAATTTTCTAAAAAAAAATTAATAGGTGTCATGCCATGTCATGTCATATCATGACACACAAAGAGTACTTAAAGTAATAAAAAAGTTTTATAATTATTTAAGGTTCTAAATACCTAAGAATTAAATAATGTAAACCTTAAAGCAATCTATTTTGCATAAGTGGCCTACATTATTTAGATTGATGATATAAACTGTATTTTTTATATGTTAGTTATTAATAAGATAAAAGGTCACGAGTATGAGTAGGCGTTCGGTAACATTCAGGAACTTAGATTGGTATGAAATATTCAGGACCTTTCGACATTTAGTGGCAAGTGGCAACCCTAATTTAAATCGTTTGCAAAAGCTTCTAAACTTAACGCTTTTTAATTCAGTTAAAAATACCTTCATATTCAAATTTTTAATCAAATAAGAATATCATGTCTTCGTTTAAAATTTTTGCCATTCATAAACTTTTATAAGACAGTAAGAATTAATATAAAAAAAGAAATTTAACGTCGTACAAACTTTACAAAATAGCAAATAAAATGTAGAGTCAACAATGAAATTAAAGTAATATGCAATTAATAAAATAAGTAAGCGACAGTTACTTACGTTGATGATTACAAAGAAGTGAGAACAGTCCAATCAAATCCGATTAAAAAAAACAGGTAGTTAACGTTGCACCAAGTAAGTCCAAAAAAGTTGTAAAGTCCACTCAACTGTTTATAAAGGCGGCTAATTCAAACATAATGGCAGCCAGCAACCACAGAGTACAGCACTACAAGAAGTAGAAACAATCGCTTCACACTTGTCCAAACGGTCACAGCGCACTACATTACTGGAAGAGACACAGTCTGTCCACGCGTGTTTAGTATTGGACTTCTCGCGCCAAACTGAGTGCGGAACATGGGCGAACAGTGCGCGACTGGCTTTTGAATAGGGTTGCCACTTGCTACCAGCCACCGAGGCATTATAATGTAGTGACAGATTAAGAACAGGGGGTCTGGCTCTGGCACGGAACTTGCAATTATTATTACTTTGCGAATCGGCAGAAAGTTGCTCGGTTGCTCGCATCGGCGGCGATAGCGAAAGAATGTCTTATGTCAGTCAATCAGAAAGTATTTTGAAATTATTTGTCAATTATGCATTTAGGCGATTTGTAGCTTGTAGTGATAATATGCACCCATTGATTGATTTAAATTTCTTTACGAGTACTAAGTAAGTATATTCCTTAAATAAACAAAAGAATGTTTACTAACCAAACTTAATTACAAATTTTAATTCCCATCTTGAAGCATTGGCAAATTCGCAATAGCCTTGGATTTTGGCAAAGATTATGCACCTATAACCCGTTCGCAGAAGCGTTGCTATGACTTTCCCTCCCACTTCATCCTACCGTCCATTTTCAGACGAATCGGCAAAGCTTCTGCGAACGGGTAATAGTTATAAAGATCGACAATAATATTATAAGCGTTCACACGCCAAAGTAGTTATGAACTGTGCCCTGACAACCCTACTTCCAAGTTTGGTTCAGAATCGTTTGGGATCCTAGATGGCGCAGGGAAGCACCCCGGTCCCTTCTCGCGCCCTTCGCAAGGGATACCTCATTATATTTACTGTAATCCATCGCCTTTAATCATTTATATTTATGGAACGAGTGACCTTTTTTGAGTAACACGCCCAGAGGCCAAAGCTGTGGAAAATCACTGGAGATATTAAGTCGGTACAAAGCTTTTTTGATAACTTCAGATGGCTTAACTACGCTGAAGTAAGTAATATTGAAATTAATTTTTATCATCCAATTCAATTTGTCCTCAGGGATTTTTACAAAATTCATAAATAAACAACTTTCGGCATTAATTTTAGTTGCTACGCATTTTGATTCTCTGTTTCTACGTTACTTTAGTTCAGTAACCTAATACTTTTTGTTCTCGACGTATGTTAATACAATCGTCTACTTCAATCCCACATTTTAATCAAAATTTCAAAAGTCTTTTTAACCAAAGAAATAAAAAACCTTTACTTTTAAAAATAAAATCCTTGTTAACTTCGTCCCATATTTTCTTATGTCTTTACAGCCTGGCCACGGGAAATTCGCCGATGCGAATATTCGCGCGGTGCGAACGGCGAAGCGTCTAGCGACTGAAATAAACGCATAGCAATGTACTAATCAAGCCACGCGCAACGGCGACCGGCGAAGCGACCGGCGAAATGTACCGAGCGAACCGCGCCGGCGACTTGCGGCGCGGCGGGCGAACGAAACAAAGGCATGAATAAGTACGGCGCGAGCCACGGAGTTGAGCGGTAGTCGCGGCGAGTAGTGCAGTGAACAAACGAGTTTAGTTGTCTTCGCCGCGAAAAATGAACGCCGAGACTGTTATTGCTGAAATACTAGCTAGACCAGCTATTTGGAAGTCTGGCCATCCACAGCACAAGTTTAAACATGTAGTGAAGAGTATGTAGGAAGAATATTCATAAGTATATAATCGAGGGTTTCAATACTCATTCTTATGCTACTCATTCTCATTATGTTGTTAATTTTTTTGGTAATCAATGTACTTATGTGTTTATAAAGGCGTATAAGCCTGGGTAACGTAAGTTAATTATTGTTGTTAGCAATACGTGTCTATTAACTGTTGCTTAACATATTGTAAATTATTTTTTTCATAATAAAGACCTTTAAAAATCAATCAATCAATACTCATTCTGGTATACTCAACAATTTTTTCTGGATATATTCTGTATTTCTCATACTTCTTGTGGAACTCTCCATCTATACTCCGATTCTTATTCAAATCATGTATTTCACAATCTCTTCCAAATATTAGGTCTTGAAATATTGAGATAATTTCGATAAAGACATTTTGCTGTCGGACTTCCTTACTGGTCGCGGCGGCGAACGTGACTGCCCGTGGCCTGCAAACGGTGCCGCGCGAATGGTCGCCTCGCCCCTCGCTTCGACGTTCGCACCGCCGATCCCCGTGGCCAGGCCGTAATAGCGGATATTATACAACTTTTATAGAGCTTTTCCTACCACCCACGAAGCAAACTGTAGTATAAACAAAAGAGTTATAGAGACTTCAATTGTATTAAATATTAACACTAGGTATATGATCAAGTGGAGTTAATTATCTGTTGATTAATTAACTGGCTTCCGTGCCGTGTTGAATTTCGTTTAAAATTGCATGTCCAATGCTGGCTTAGATACCGTTCGAGCAGTTACTGTTTCATTTATAAGTAAGATTTGACTGAAATATTAAGACTATTTCAGCTTCTAATTAAACCTTCAGGGAAATAAGAAACATTACTTATTGCTCTTGACTTCTCCTATTTTTCTTAAATGTCCGTGGAAATCTTTTGTTTCCCTGGATGCAAAATAATTTCTATTTCAATTACAGTTCGCTCAATTAAAATGAGTAAAACGCATATCTATTTTAGTCCATGTTTTGTTATAAATCCAACACGGCTCGACAGATTTTGATACAATTGGCAGGACTGGATAACGTCTATAGGATCAGTCATCAGTCCTACTTTTATAACAACAAAAGTAAGCAAATACTTTTCAAAGTTAGGTAGAGAATCTCTAGTTCTATGATTCTTCAATGAAAACTGATATTACTGAGGATGATTATTTTAACTTGAGAGGTTGAGTTCAACTTTAAAGAATGTCATGAAATTATCTTTTTTTTAAAGAAAATCTGCTCACAACTGGCATGAGATCATTAGTACTTAGCTCAATGCCATTAAACATAACCAAACTGATTTACAAGAAAATGTGTTTACTGTTTAATAATTTTATGTTTCTAATCCTTCGTTTTTTTGTAAATTACTATATTGAATACCTTAGTTAGCGTAGTTAGACAAAGATCCATAAATCCATCAAACTCCCCATTTACTTACTATAGTTGAAATTTCCGAAATGGGGTGACTTTAGAGCAAACATACTAGAAAGAGAGGAATTTAAGAATTTATAGCAGCGCATTGTTACCGAGATTAGTTCGTCTTGGCGCCGTTCCTTTGTTTCGAGCATTTTCATTTGGTTTCTCTTTTCATCTTTTTTGGTACATTTATAATATTTATTTTACGGTATTTCATTATAATCAAGATATTATGATTATTGTATACCCTAGCAGCTAGCTGATTAAAAATTTTCTGTGCATCTATTCTAAATATCTGAAACTAAATCTGTCAGGCCATACCTAGGGCCTAGGGCTCGAAGTGCCAACATAGGCATTTCAGCTGTGGCTCTGTAACACTAGTGAGTACCCGCGGCGTTGCTCGAAAATTTAGTGTAAATCCGTCGAATAACACACAAGTCATCGAGAGGTATATTTTGTGGTTGGACAAACGTTTGTCTGGCGTATGTCACGTCTAAGGACGCGAAGTTTATATAAAATCGTGTGATTAGGGAAAATTTAGAAAGTAGACGTAATTTAAGTTATTTGTAATTTAAAATGAGAATAAAACAGGCGTTGTATGCGTTTGGTTCATTTAGTTTTCATTTTCAGTTATACCTAGTTGAATGAAGTTTGTTTCTTTGTTTAGTTGATAATTACTTGAATAGAACTTTTTCAGTAGAGCAGCTCGACTTTTTTGGGCGCGTTGGGAATTTTTGAGATGCTTAAAAATTTAAAAACCATTGAACTCCTTACTACGTTAAGGAGTTCAATGGTTTTTAACGTAACCGACACCTCTGTTTAAATATGAATATATTATATTCATGTATATTTTTTAAACCATTGAAAACGCCCACTATTGCCGTTATCGACACCTCTGTTTGAGATGGGGGAAAACCATTGAACTCGCGACACTGTTACCGCAACCGACACCTCCGTTTGAGTTTTCAAGATTTTTTAAAATTACTTTTTTTTTGTTACCAAGTGTCGCATCAAAAATGTTTATCGTGTGAAGTAGGGTAGATGTTTTAATTCCGCCGAGACTGCATCGCGACGCACACTGCTAAGTACTAGCTCTACAACAATAGACCACAATTTGAATGGGAAAACCATTGAACAGTAACCACTGTTACCGTAACCGACACCTCTGTTTGAAATGGGAAAATCCATTGAACTCGCGACACTGTTACCGCAACCGACACCTCCGTATGAGATTTTTTAAATTACTTGTTACCACCTTGTTACCGAGTTATTATGTTATTTTGTTACCAAGTGTCGCGTGAGTCAAAAATGTTTATCGTGTGAAGTAGTGTATTAGTGTAGGGTAGATGTTTTAATTCCGCCGAGACTGCATCGCGACGCACACTGCTGCTCTATAACAATAGACCACAATTTGAATGGGAGCCAAGCGACCAGCTGCCGGCCCTCGCAGCGGCCCGATCATGCGTGAAGGTGCACCGCAATTCCTCCTACTTGTGCTAACTATCATATCTTGAGACTTGTAAAAACTCACGCGTATTTAAACACTGAATTAAACGTTAATACTGAATCAATTACACTTAGCAGCTATTAAACGCACTACTGCATTTATTATAACACTAATACTCGTGATAACACTAGCACTAATTGATATAACTTTACTGCACTTATATAAACACTCGCGACCTCACCAAGAGTTGACGTAACTCCGCCAAAATCGTATACCGACTGCGCGACTCTGCGACTGAACTCCAAAACCTGTTTTATATACTTGTCGACTCCCACCGACACGAGAGTCGCCCCCTACCGACGTTTATTAAGTCAAATTGGCGATATTTGCCTGTTCAACAGGATGTGACGTCAAAATACTTTGAATAATAATTAGAATTGCTAACAGTCGGCCTTTCCTGACCGAGTTCACGTCCCGTGAAAAAACCAGCATCCTTTCAACTTTAAACAATTAAACATACATACATACAAATAAATTAATCCTTGTCAACTTGAACTGAGATCTCTCCATACTCACAGTTAAATTAAGCTGAGTGACCCCTTCATGTTCACTACAGTAAGCTGAGTGACCCCTTCATGTTCACTACAGGAAGCTGAGTGACCCCTTCATGTTCACTACAGTAAGCTGAGTGACCCCTTCATGTTCACTACAGTAAGCTGAGTGACCCCTTCATGTTCACTACAGGAATCTGAGTGACCCCTTCATGTTCACTACAGGAAGCTGAGTGACCCCTTCATGTTCACTACAGGAAGCTGAGTGACCCCTTCATGTTCACTACAGTAAATTAAGTGACTCAATTCATGTTCACAACAGTTAAACCTAGTGACCCCTTCATGTTCACATCAGTTAACCGCGTAACACCTTCATCTTCACAACAGTTAACCTAGTGACCCCTTCATGTTCACATCAGTTAACAGAGTGACTTCATTCATGTTCAGAACAGTTAACCTAGTGACCCCTTCATGTTCACATCAGTTAACCGAGTGACCTCATTCATGTTGACAACAGTAAACTGAGTGACACCTTCATGTTCACATTGGGCGTAGTCCTTAACCAGGATGACAAAGGAGCCGACTTCCCGGCATCCCACTTTCTGAACTAAAAACTCACGCGTATTTAAACACTGAATTAAACGTTAATACTGAATCAATTACACTTAGCAGCTATTAAACGCACTACTGCATTTATTATAACACTAATACTCGTGATAACACTAGCACTAATTGATATAACTTTACTGCACTTACATAAACACTCGCGACCTCACCAAGAGTTGACGTAACTCCGCCAAAATCGTATACCGACTGCGCGACTCTGCGACTGAACTCCAAAACCTGTTTTATATACTTGTCGACTCCCACCGACACGAGAGTCGCCCCCTACCGACGTTTATTAAGTCAAATTGGCGATATTTGCCTGTTCAACAGGATGTGACGTCAAAATACTTTGAATAATAATTAGAATTGCTAACACTTGGGTACTAATAAATCAATTGTAATAAGTATATCAGGTAACTTAATAAAAAAGTAAAGCAAAATTACTTGGCTATCCTCACAATATCGACGAATCACATCATACTAATATGTTATATCACATCACACTAATCACACCAATATTATAAGGGCGAAAGTTTGTGGTAGTAATAAATCTATTAACATTCATATGAAGTAACTTAATATAATAAAGTAACAAATAATTACTATGCTTTTTCTCACAATATTGCCGTATCACATCACACTAACATTATTTCATATCACCCTAATCACACCAATATTATAAATGAGAAAGTTTGTGGTAGTAATAAATCTATCAACATTTAAGTATATGAGGTAACGTAGTAACAAAGTACTTAACACAAAATTAGTTATCTAATCTCGCAATATCACACCTCCCTGGCGCAGAGTAAAAAAAAATATATCACATCACACTAACATTATTTCAACATCACACTAATCACACCAATATATTAAAAACAAAAGCTTGTGTGTGTATATTTGTTACGAATGTTTGAAGCGATTTTGCTGACATTTGGAATGAAGACATTATATCCTAGATTAACACTTCTGATTTCGGAAAAATCCTTAGTTCCCCGGGGATTTGTGACTCGAAATGCAGGTGATCGGAGCTAAGGATACCAGCTAGTATAGGTAATAATGTAAAAAAATATAGGTAAAAATGACACTTCACTAATTCACTACTGCCTGGTTGTCATGAGGCACTTACCTTACCTGCGTTCACTAAACTAGAACTATATCTTTGATACGTCACGTGATCACTTTAGCTATCGGATATGACAATGCGATACATTTTCTTTCTTTCCATTTGAACGATCCAGATACATGTTACTGCGATGATCGCAAATAAGAAATTCAAGTCATTAACATTATGCTATAATCTTAAAAGAACTTCATTGTTACATTTCGCCCCGACACCGGAGCATGGAGATGCTCCGGAAGATACATAAAGGCATTTACTCCTCACTTACATACCTAAATTCATTTAGTTTGGCTTGTAAAATTGGTACCAAAGTTATTTTGATTACTTCTTTTTTGTACTTTCATTCTGTGGTGTGCAATAAAGAGTTTGTCTATCTATCTATCTACCTACCTACTTCTACTTATAGTTTATCCACTTGACTTCGATACACTCTAGTCTTCGCACACACTTCAACATCTCTTAAGATGCTCCGATATATTAAAAATTATAACAATATCCACTGTAGTAAGCATTCTCATAGAAATTCGTTAGGTTTGATCGATCTAAAACTACCTATTATTAATCACAGGTATCGCATATGTCATTGTACTATCTACGTTCTATCTGTGACTGGTTTAGATAATATAAATGTTAGTAATCTCTGAACAATTTCACATTGTAACTCGACCAACTTGAAGTTATGACACTTCGTTGCGTAATTAAAATGTGAGAAACCAACCGAAACGTTTTGCAATACCGACAAACTGCTAACCCGAAATCTTTTAATTCTTGTAGGTATTATAGCATTAAAAATAGTCTGCTTTTTTAACTCTATAGGTACAAGTTAGTACTTGACTGCGATCTCACCTGATGGTAAGTGATGATGCAGCCTAAGATGTTATCGTACTAACTTGGAAGGGTAAGTAAATTTACTCCAACGGTTTCTACAAGCATCACACCGGAACGCTAAATCGCTTGGCGGTGCGTCTTTGCTATTGTAGTGTTATTATCTCGCTGCAGACTCGGTCATAAATCATTCGAGGGTTTCGCTTTTGTTGTTCTTTGTTGAGTTGTGCATTGTAATAACACTACTATAGTACTCAATTATTCGTCGTCGTTGCTTAGGTACTCAATTATTTAGACCTAGACCCGGACATCCAATGTAATCACAGAAATAACAAACTATGGAGATGCCCATTCATTAATTCTAACCTAACCTTGCGTGACATGCGGCGCCAAAACGCCAAGATTTGATGTCAAATGTTCATGTACTGAGTTACTGCCCTTGGTGACGCCATCTTATACGTAATACGCCACTTGACAGATTCTAAATATAAATAAATATATAAATATATATCAGAACATTACACACATCGCAATCTAGCCCCAAAGTAAGCGTTAGCTTGTGTTATGGGCACTAGATAACTGATAGATATACATACTTATAATATACATACCTACTTAAATATAATATATTGAAAAACACCCAGACACTCGAAAACATTCATGCTCATCACACAAACATTTACCAGTAGTGGGAATCGAACCCACAACCTCCGACGCAGAAGCAGGTTTGCTACCTACCGCTACTTACGCCATTCGGTCGTCAAAATATCATTCGTCATTAAAATAGTCACGCTAATTTTGTAGATGGAGCATGTCCTCATTTATTTCCTATGTCTATGCATGTAATAGCATCATTCTTGCTCCAAATTGTTTTATAAAGTCCACATACTGCTTGTTAAAAATTATCACCCTCTGTTACTCTGGAACCGTTCACTTTAGCAAAATCATGTTACAGACCATTTATGTTCGCAATTTAATGTACTACATTGCTTTTGTCTTTAGCACTTTTGCGCTAAGCCGCATAGTTTTTGAAATATCGTAATATAATAATATGTTTGGGTCCCGTTTTTACCCTTTGGGTAAATGTGTTTTTCAAATTGCAAGTGGTTAGATTAGGTTAACTGACCCAGAATAAAGGGTCCCAACGATATTTTACAAAATCAAAATCAACAGGAAGTCGCGCGTAAAATAATTAATTAATTCTATTGAATTTTCATTAGAAACAGAATTAAATTGTACAGGAGCCTAATTACATAAGAATTCATCATTTAGGTAACTTCGCTGAGACGGCTGTTTGGAACAGTCGTGAACTTCTGACATTGTGCGAATTACGTCATAATCTAGATTAAAAAAGTCGGTCATAAAGTGGGCGGGGGAAAAGTTCTCTTTCACTTCTTGTTTTTGACTGTTTGCCGTTTGCCTACTTACGTCAAGCGTAAGTACAGCTATCGATAGTATTTACTTATTACATAGGTATTAAGGGGATTTATTGAATTTGTTTTTGTCTTTCTTACTCTCACGGATACGTTGGTAGGTGCGACATGCAGCGTCGCGGAAGAATATAACAGAAAAACGACCTTTTACCTAATTACTCAAAAACTAAGCCAGTCATCAAAAATCGGTTTCTCGGCTTTTTTGGATATTGTTATTACCGACACATTGAAACAAAAATTACAATTACACCCATTGTAGTTTCCGATAAAAAGTAGAAAAACTGAGATTTTGGAGCAACTTTTGGGAGAACTTTCTATCGAGAAAATTTTATCCAATCGTGTTTCTGCTTCTTAGCGATTTTAGATTAAAGACCCAAAATACATGACGTGTAAATTTGAAAGTAATTGTCTTTAAAGTTTCTATGTTCTGAAACTTCATTCAAAATCACTTAAATACGGCTTGTACGCCGTTAATTGATACTGTGTAAAATCATCGATATCAAGAGTTCAATGGTTTTTTCTCCATCTCGAAAAACCAACGAGCCTAGAAAAGTTTTCACTTCAAATAAGTATAGAGAAATAAGTTATCATTAACTAACTATATTTTATATATTTTTTTAAACAAGATTAAGTTCTTCTCAGTATACCCATTTGATATTTGATAACTAGGTACGTATATTGTAGGTAATTGTGCATTAAAAATGACTAGTCCGCCATCTTGGGTGTTCCGCCATGTTGGATTTAGAACGGCGTCACACAGCTAACCTTGCAAACTAGGCGTGTGTACAAAATTTCAGCTTAATTGGTTGCAAGATTCTACCCGAACAAACAACAACTTTTTTAAAGAGTTGGGTCCAATTGGGTCGAAAAGCCTGTTTTTGTAAAATTCATGGCTAATGATGATCAAAATTTTATGACCAAGTTCTTTGTTAGCCTCATGTAGGTATGGGATGGTATAGTTATTTTAGGAGTAAAGTGATAACTGATAGTTGAAGACTGAAGTAAATTGTGACACGGTTGAAGCACTAAATTACGTAAACTAGATCGCAAGATGCGGATTCTATAGCGAGCACGAGCAGGTATCGGTACCTACTACCTACCACCTCGTACAACCTAACTTAAAGCTTTATCTGAGTATGTAGGTAGGTATACAACGTTAGATTTAGTAGGTAGAGATATATACCCAGGGCAAACCTGCAAGTAGTTTATTCAGAATCTTTAACTGAAACGATTTAATGATAACTTTAATATATAAATTGATGATACATTAAGTTTTATAAGCTAAATACAATTTCTATTAAGTTTGTATTGGTGAACTAATTTAAGCTAAATTGAATTATTGAACTAACGAAGAAAATAATTTTTAGGTATTTTCAAGAAAATTACAACATTAAAAAAGTACTTATTTGATTTGCCCTATTACGTACTATGAGACGTATCATTATAATATCTTCTGTGCTATTACCAAACCTAACGTATACTGTATAGGTACAGTATGGTTAGAGTTTGGATAGAGGTATTCTGTAACGGCGTTTTTAAACTCGCCAGCGGGCGGCGTGAGTTTCGATTTCTTTGTCTCTATCTGTCTGGCGTGTTAGACAGAGAGAGGCGCACACTGGTAAACCTAGTTATTATGTGCTCTGTGCTGGTAACAGTGTCGCGTGGCAGCAAGAGGCGAGTCGAGGCGCGGAAGTACGGGGAACGGGCGGCCTTGCCGGTCGCGCGTCGAAGGTGAAAGTCTCGATTACTGCGCCTCGCTCCAACATCCTTCTGCGCTCGGCCTAAATAGTGTCATGGGTTGTCTTTATTTCATTGACTGTTTATTTAGCCTTTAGATATGACTGTTTGAGGGCAAAGCAGTGATAGCTGATGGGTTCAGGCTTCTTCCTCGTCGGAGTTCAGGGGTTTGACGCCTGTTTCCCGACCGCGTAAAAATGCATCATAAAAGAACTGCATCAATGTCAAACGTGATTTTGCAAGAGTTTTGATTGGTCAAAAGCCATGTTTATCGCCCGTTTAATCTAAATACAAAGCATTTAGATGAGACAAGCAAAAGATAGTGATGTTCACGCATGCCTATGTCAGATGCAGTGCGTCCTATAGTTGTGTGTTGCAATATCATACGATACAACCAACTCACACATTGCACTGTACTCTCAGTTCTGTCTCATTTTGCCCAGTTATCACGTCGGCGTACAGTGCCCTTCAAGCCGAAACACAGTAATACCAATACGTTACTGCTTCATGGTAGAGTAACTGCTGTGGTATAATATACCTACCCGGGCAAACTCCGCAAGAAGAGTTCTACCACTTTAGTAGTGTTATTATCTCGCTGCAGACTCGGTCATAAATCATTCGAATGTTTCGCTTTTGTTGTTGTGCAGTAATGCACAACTCAACAAAGAACAACAAAAGCGAAACACTCGAATGATTTATGACCGAGTCTGCAGCGAGATATTTTTGGAGGTCTCGATAAGGAAAACATTGCGAGGAAACCTTCATGCCTAACAAGTTCACCGCAACATTCTCAAAAATGACTAGGTACTTGGCAAGTGTGGTTATAACGTATACCTACCACTAATTGTTCTGCGTGTGATACCTACCACAGAACAAATAGCTACGTATTATTTGTTCTGTGGGTGATACCTATATGGCTAAAGCCCAAACCCCTCTTATTTTAAGAAAAGGACCGAGACAAGCAGTGGGACTCAAAAAGGTGTTGAAAGGATCGATTTAAAGACCAATAAACTCATTCGGATACCTACGATTGAATACAGTATACGTGGGAAAGTGGACTCCACTTCAGGGATAGCGGCATTAGGCATACTGATAACGCTTATAGATTTGCTATGCAACTTTGTCTATTAACTAGTTTCAGATTCCAGTAATTAATGCGTGTATCTACAACACAGTTTGCATTCGAATTTCGCACTTGCTAGGTAAGATTCAGTACGTAGATGCACTGGAATGATTTTAGAATAATATTACCTATGTTAAAAGAAAAGTATGTACATTGTACAATGTACCTACATGCATGGGAAATATTATAATATATCAACCAATTTTCTTAAGAAATTCACGAATCAGCACCTAATAACATTTACTTATATTAAAGAACAATGCACCTATTCCAAACTACTGAACCGATTTTACTGATTTGGTATGGAGATAGTTCATAGTTTATACACTGATGGATAGTTTATATATATGAGAATTTTTATATATATAATATCATTGATCCCGGCAAATTCCATGGTCCCTGTGGGATTTGTAAAAAACTGGGATGCAGACGCGGGAGACAGCATCTAACACCTATTCTGGATCTTCAAGTATCCCAAGTTTGGCCCTAGCATTATAACCTACGAATGTAAATAATCGTGTTACACGCATCAAAACAATTTTATGCACGGGTAAAATACGTCAAATGACCTTACACATTGGTATTGGTCAAGCGCATTTGTTCAACATGCTGGGCCAATACGCAATACCATAAGCGTTTATAGAGTACCTAGTCGTGTGGTCTAAAGATTGTGTCACATACAATTTTTTTTGGTCCAGCCCCTAGATTATTATCTAAGAAAAACGTATTCATCGCTATCGTAATCGCTTATGAATTCTGCCTGCTCATTTGTTCCCTGTTAAGTTAGCCAATCGGGGGGCAGAATCTGCAAACGATTACGATAATGATGAATACCTACGTTTTTCTTACGCAATCAGACCTCTGATTATCTTGAGACGACCATATAATACACACCTAGATTTACTGTTTAGGACATTGTCTCAGCTTAGTATTACCAAGATTTCAATCATTCCCAAAATATACAAAGGGCAATATAATCGATTCAACGTTTTTAGACATACCATACCACAGCCAAAAAACAAAGGTTTCAAGCTATTATAACCACTCTCTTTTTGTCTTGTAGTTATAGAATATAGGCGAAAAGGGTCCACAATGCTTGTACAAGAAGGTTAAAAGTGTGTGAATCACGAATCACGTAACGGAACTACGGTTCTGTCTATAGTCCCGACCACAGGCTATGCAAGCCTTTTGTTATTCATTACCTGGTTTGGGTCGAGTCGATACTTTGTGTGAAGAATAAATTTACACACTATTATATACATATAATAGTCTGTCAAAAAAGTCTGGAAATGAATTCACGGAAACAAATAGACCCAGGGCGGACGGCGTGAAAAAATGTCGCCTGTGTCAGTGCCAAATAGTTATGCTTGTTTTGTCACTAGCATGCAGCAGTAAGGCCAAGCTGTAGTTCGCTCAGCAGCCACCTAGATAGAACTTTGACAGATGGCGCTTCTGTTTGCTTGTACGAAAAACGTTTACACAAATTGTTCGGATACCCATATCCTGAGTTTTCTAATATTATTATGTGAAAAATTCGCCTCGCCCAATAGAAGAGGCACATCAGTTCTATTCCATTTCTAGGATTGCTTTTGGGACGCTTATGAAACGACATTCAAAAAATGTATCGGAATGACGGATAAAATGACAGTTTTCTTCGAAGAATACCACGTAACTTATCGAGGACAACTGTAATTTGTATACATTTTTTATGTCGAATTTTTTTTTTAATTCTTAACAAGTTAGTAGGTAGGTACTTGACTGCGATCTCACCTGATGGTAAGTAATGATGCAGCCTTAGATGTTATCGTACTAACTTGGAAGGGTAAGTAAATTTACCCCCACGGTTTCTACAAGCATCGCACCGGAACGCTAAATCGCTTGGCAGTGCGTCTTTGCTGGTAGGGTGGTAACTGGTAACTAGCCACGGCTGAAGCCTCCCACCAGACCTGAGCCAGTTTCGAAATTATAATATTAAGCGATCGGATATCTCATGCTCATACATTTTTTGATATTCATTCCTTTTGAGCGATGACATGTTTCTGCGTCGATCGCAAACGTAATATGGCTAAGGCGATAGATATCTCTATTCTCTACGGGCTAGATCCGTGCCTTACGAGCTACGATCTCATTCCGCTCGTTAAATCGATGCTTTTAATAGAGATGATAGTTCGAGACTCGACTCTTGAGACTCCGGTATATTTGAACACACCGCGCATCACGTGTGGGTATTAAGGCCGTAGACGGTTTTTATTTTTGTCCTCGTCACTCTTGCGACGGGCAGATTTTGCGGGAGAATATGACGGAAAACTGACGTTTAACCAAAATAATAAAAAACCAAGCCAAGTTTAAAAAAAAAAATTGTGAACGAATTCGGAATTTATTTTAACGGACAAGAATTAAATATATAGGTATTTTAACAAGTTTTGCGGGTCACAGCGGTGAGGAAGAAGAAGAAAACGTCGTTATGCTGGTCTGACGTGACGGTGAAGGAGTATATTTTACATTGTTACAATTATGACAACTGTACACAGTATTGTCCGACTCTCAATTCTTAACCGTCCGTACATGGCGGCGGGACTCCGTCAACCACTACGTACAAGTAGATTACCCAAAGGTCCGGTAATCCGTACACTTTGGATAATTGAGCATTGAGAACACGTTTACAAAATTACTCTTCGCCTATATAAAACACGGACGGGAAACTCAAGCGCGATACAGAGTACATGTGGCGCCATCTAGTTTCAGCGTTGGTAAACATGGTTTGTTACAGTATATATATATTTAAAATTCCATTGTAGTTCCAGATAAAAAAAGTTGAGGTTTTGCAGCAAGTTTTGGGAAAATCTTATCTTAGTTATCGAGAAAATTTTACCCGATTGTGTTTCTGCTTCAGTAGGGTTAGTACCTAGTTAGTACAGGTTTTTGTACAAATTACGAACCGTCTCGCTTCTGTTTTGTTTTTCAATGTATCATAACAGCTTCCATACCATACTGAGCAAAGCACGTGACTTTTAAAGAAATAGGTAGTTGCCATTATAGTTTATAACCCGTCACCAAAAATTACTTAATTTACCGTTTAGGCCTTTAACATGGCCGAGTTACTAAAGTTTTATTGAAGTTTGAGATTTCACGTAACTTCTTTATTTTATTGACTGGTAGACGTACCTACCTAACTATTGCTTTTGCTTGTTTTTAACCAATCGCGCAGAAACCACGCGGTTTTCCGGAATAAAAGAAATTGGTCAAGTGCAATAATGCATATCTCACTCTCACTTCAATCCCACAGCAATGAAGTTGGGTCTTGGAATAAGAGCACAAACCACGGAGTAGGTTAGGCCTACCTATGGAATAATTATACTATCTATGTGACCAAACCATTTCATCGTAATCGTCATCTTCATAAGAATTTCGTCTAAAAAACCCTCCGCAAACAAAGACGACGCCCGATAAACATGTTTAAGCCGAAACAAAACTATACATTGACGATATTTCTCGGAGATTATCTCGTTATCGCACTGGTCGACACTCGGTGTGACGTCGAGATAACGGCTGCGTTTGATTACTTGTTATCTTCATGCTAAATATTACCAAGTAACTTGTACTCTTTGATCTTTGAAATGTTCTCCCGAAATCTGTGTTTTCCGTATCCTAACCGTACCTTAAAAAAAAACGAATATGCATCTTCTGCATAAGCGTGCAGCATCTTCGATCACATCGTCACATTCCATCAGGTGCACCAATATGAACCAGAATATGAGCCCATCGGAATATTTTACCTGCCATCTCCATACCATATACATAGAAGGGTTGCAAGCCCAACAACCCTTCTGTTTCCCCTGAAGGAACCCCCTTCCTAACCTAACGCATACCCCATGCGTTAGGCATTTTCTGTCTTTAAAAAAATGCGGACTAAGAACAAATGGGTATAGTGCTGCTGTTGCTGTGATTGAAAATTCTTGACCATTTCTATTGAAAGAGCTTTCGCAAAATCTATTGTATAATTCTTGTTCTTCGTTCATTATTGAAACTTTGTATTTGTATCCTTGTAACTTATGTACTATATAATTGTAATCATATTTGGCCTTATTTCTAGCTTTAACTTAAACTGTATTTTTATATTATGTAACGCTGTTGATTACATTCAAATAAATAAATAAAAAAAAACTGTGGCGTGAACCACGGTCCATAGATGCGATTGGAATACAACTGACGCTGCACGTTGTTATCAAGACAAAAATTTTTTGGCACCAGTAAACTGGCGACATTTTTTCACGCGGCCCGCCGGGTCCTTTGTATACTTATATCTATTTCGTCAAGTTATAAAACTATGCAGCGTACTGAGCAAAGTTCTTCTAAAAGTTAGTAGTGTTAGCAAGAGATCAACTAGCAGATTTATTGATTTGAATGTTTAACCGTAACAACGGTTTCGATTCGATTCGAAGATATTATGCAGTCAAGCATTTTTTTTTTGGAAATATATTTTAGTACTCTATAGGTATTTACAACGCAGTCTGAAACAAGAAAACTGAAGTCAGTTGAAGTTGTTTATCTGTGAAATTGTTACAGGTAGTCAGTAGGTAAATATTATCCAAATATTTTTCGCCAAAAATAACGAAGTAGGCTCGTAAGTAGCATGAGTTCAATTTTCATCGGAATAATGATATAGAATGAAAAAAAAATTGACGTGGGAATATCAAACAACCTGAATCTCTTCGGGCTGTGTTGTTTGTTTGGAAAAATTCCGAGACAAACAATACGTAGTTGATCTTTCAAATGTTTTTCAACAGTACACGTATAAAAGGTAAGCAGCGAAAACGGACCAATTAAAATTATTCTGATCCTATACCACATTTTATTAAAAACATCGTACCATGAAACAGGTATTTTTTTTCAAGAAAGAAAACATGAAAAATTGTGATGGTATGTCATAAGAACATTTTTTTACTAACATTTAATTAATTATTAATATTATTCTGAGTTTCTTAAACTGCAGAGTAATAAACAAAAGAAACAAAGAACAAACTGAACTGAGGTCAAGCTCATGGACTTGGGAATTTTACTTGTTATTAAAACATTTGCAAGAATAATATTTTTCATTAGTATAGATTTTTAATTATATAAAATAATTCATTAGTGACAATATAGATTATAGCATGACACAAGAATAATATTTTTATTTATATATTACATAATTTAATATTTTTCTTAGAAGTCTGAGGTTCCTAAAGTGCAATATGATGCCCACGATTAATGGACAAAATGAAAAAAAAAATTGTCTGGAAACAAAGTTACGTAAACTAGAAACAAAGCATAAACTGGACTGAGGACATAGAATTACGAAATTCTACTATTTATAAATCATTTATAAGATCCCAAAAACTTTCATCTGGACTTGAAAATATGAAGGATGAAATGCGAAATTAAGAAATATATGTATCGTAAATCGTAAGAGATAAAATCTTGTTAAAGATGGTTTGTGATTTTTATTTTTACATAATATAATGTTAGTGGAAATTATTTGAGTCAATAAAGTAAATTTAATAAATACAGATAACAGCTTTAATTTAGGTAAATAACAAAACAAATTGAGGGGAAGAGCCTGTCAAACGGAACCCCGCTCGAATTACACCCCCCGAGAGCTAACTCGTATTGACCCACGCGCGGTGTTCCACGATATATGTACATATAAATATTCTTCACATATTATATGTATACGCTATTTAATATCAATCGATGCAGCTATTATATTAAACAATTGCAATACTAATTAAACAATTCATTATCATCGTAAATCACCTTGTAGAATGATTAAATGGTAAACAGAGATTACTTATAACATAATTTCGTGCCACTCATGCTTGTTGGATTTTTAGTATCTAAGTATATAATTATTTATAAGACAAACAGTGTTTTAAGAGTATCATTTCAAAATTTTCGTACTAAAACTGAACAGTCGATAGAAAAAAGATGGATGCAACACATTTACGCAGTGAATGATGTTAGTAAAATATTATTACACGCCGCAAATAGGTACAATTCACTCACACATGCGCACCACTCTCAATATGGATCGCGTGCTATAGATACACTCACACAAACGACTCTCGGCTTCACGGTTCTGCAGTATTTTGTACCGTAACCTAGAGTTGAAGCTTCTTTCCCTTAAGTCAGTTACTATGTCTGCTGCATTTTTTTGTTCGAAGGACACCAGAATATTTAGAAGGATCCTGATTCCTGAGATCTATCTAGATAGTTAGATAGATAGATAGATAGATAGATAAACACTTTATTGCACACCACAGAATGAAAATATTAAAAAAAAAATAATAAAAAACACAAACTTACTACTTACATAACTCGATAACCATTATCGAAAAATATTTCGCTATTGTTAGATAAGAGTATTACATGATAAACATAGTAAAATAAGTGTATCATTTAGAAAACTCTTCAAAACAGATTGCCTCACTAAGTATAATGATAGTCTTTTGTAAGATAATGATTAAAAATATGTAAAAGCTAAATGAGTGAAAAAAGTATAATTCAACTATTATTTAAGATGCATATGACGTACACGTACGCTATATAATAGATATGTACAAGGTAGTTAGGTGCCTACTACCTATTCATCCTTTAAATACGTAACACGGTAACATGACATAGAGGCGGGTACTCGTGACGTTTTGTACCTGCCTTATATTATGTAAATCTTATCTTATATCTTCTCTTATACCTTTAAACGTGCAATTCTTGTATATACTCGTATGTATGTTGTCTTGTATTATATAATCTGATCTCGAAAAGGCTGCAACGATTAAGAAGGTATACTTACAAGGGGTTTCGGTGGCGATAAATCGATCTAGCCACGATTCATTATTAGAAAATGCAGTATTTACCAAAAAAATCACTGTCAACCAACTTAGTAAGTATTCACTAATTGCTTATAAAATTAATTATATTATTAATTAACCTATGTATGTGACTATTTAATTTAAATTTTGGATGACATATTGTTTCAATGTCATCCTATGAAAAATGAAAACCAGTTTGGTTTCCTGCATTTAACTTTTAAAATGTAAATATTTTTGTTTTGACCTTTTAATATCTTTGTAACCTTTGGATTTTTAGCGAAGGTAGGTAATGATTTCTTGCGTGAGCAATTGCCATTTATGCATTCTCTCTCCCCCTGCCCTAAATGCTTTCGTTGCAGGACGCGTCACTTCTTGATTGTTACGCAATCCATAACGTCATTCAGAATTATGTTTGTAACTTACTAAAATAGGAAAAAGATCTCTACTTTGACCAATAAAAAAAGAATTTGTAAGTTATCAGTGTAATTTTAATAACACCACACAGAATACTGATAAACCAGAATGAAACCTAGGTAAATATTTATCAGACAGCACTGCGGGCAAACCACGAAGGGTTAATTTTTTAAATGTTTCATAATCTCATGATGCCGGGCATCAATGCGCTTACTGTGTAGATATAAATGTGTTAGCAATCACTTAACCCCTTTCATTAGTGAACCAAATCCGTTTAACCAACAATTACTATAAGTAACTCACAATTTATTACGGCCTTAATCACGGCAGTCAAGTTGCTTACCAAATGGGTAGTTTGTTTACATTTACGCTGGAAAACAAAACATTGGCGATGACTATTACGACTCAACGAGAACAAAGACGTTGCACGAAGATGGCCGAGGACCGACGAAAATATACGAACAGCTGTGGCTCCGATATGCCGCGTCGCTTAGATTACTGTTTTTTTTTTCTAAAATCAACCTTATACTTATCCCACAAAGAATAAATTCAGTTGTGTTAATAAAAAAATATCCACACATCACAATCAGTCTTTGATTATTGAAAAATGTAGTGGGTTAGTGACAGTTCCATCAACTTTTTACGCCTATTAACCAAACGGCCTTTCAGCTGTTTAAATGTTGATCTGAATACCAAAGCCTTAAATAGGCTTTATACAACTCAGAACTGGATTCATCAGAAAACACTGTATCCATGTATCGATTTGCTTTAACATTGGACGAAAGATAATTCTGACATCATGATCAGTAACAATAAGTAGGTAAGCTTCGTTTTGGGTATAGTTATATTTAAAACGAGGCGTAACGAATATTATCAGTGTCCAAAAGCATCGTCTATGATAAATTTATTATTTATACTTATAGAGTTATAAAAACTTTTGTTGTGGGATAAACTGTAAAAGTTTGAAAGCACTGGCTTTGCAGAAATGAGCCAAAATTTTTACTGTGGCCAAGCATCTGTCAAGTTGATATAAAATTAATTAAATGTATGAGTACTCATATTATTTTTCCTAATAATAATGATAAATTTTTTTTTAAGTTAATGTTTTAATGAGTGATACACATATGCAAACAATGGTAGGTTTGGATCATTTAAACTTAACATTTAGTTCCAAAAAAGTTATAATATAAATTTAAGTGCAACCTCTGGTTACATTTTAGTTTCACTGCGACAAACTTTTTAGTTTACTAAGGTTACGTCAAAAATATTAGGGTTATTTAGAAACTTCGATTTGCGTAGGAAATAAAGTAGAGTAGGTATGAAGTGAAGACCTTAATGTTGTTCCTAGAAGTTTTACTAACGTAAGTACATACCATACCTAAGAAGGCTGCAGCTACTTTACTTGTAAGTGCGTATTTTTACTTTACTCGAAAGCCTATTGAGCAAAACTAATACAAATATTAAGTAACATAACTCCAATGTTGAGTAATTATCACCCACGCTGGCTATGTCATAATTTTGAGTTATCAATTCCGCCCATACGTGAATGTATTAAAAATTAACTATATAAGAAAAACATATGGTTGAATGGCCTCCACGTGAAATTTACGTAAAAAAATTGAATAAGTCAATCAGCGTTAGTTATAGTCATCGATATATAGTTCAAGTCCATGTCAGAGCCTTACAATTAATATTTTAGGATACTTTATATTCAGCACGACACACGTATATCCTATACGAACAGAACAGTGATATTTATTATTCGACTTTAGCTCAAAAAGGCAATCCTTTTAAATCGCTCGTGCTAAATTTTTGGGTGACAAGGTGTAGTGACATTTTAAACATTAATGACCTGTCATTGATCGGTCGTCGACCAGGAACAAAGCATTTAAATTTTAAATACAATGTGTAAAACCCATGAATATACTATATTTTATACATCCAATTTGCGAGTAATATGAGACCACGTTTCTTTATGTTTAATACTAGATCTAGCTCTTTTCTCTAATTCTTAATAAAGAACCAAGAGATTAATTTGCTGTAGAGGACTTTTCGCCACAGTAGAAATAAGCATCTGGGTTTTTTAAAAAGATGATTTATTCTGTTTCGATTTAAAATTGGATGACAAATCATACTATGCCTCATTCTTACTCGCTAATATTAGTACCATTATTATATAAATAGATATTAATACATCATCTGTATTAATCACAAATGCAAATACTACGTCAATATTGTACGTCAAACAATGAATACACCATCAAACTGCTGAAAACATTATTTTTAGTTGTCAATGTCATTTCGGTCTCAGCGGTGTCAACGACTTCATAAGTGTTTTCTTTATAGTACGCGACAATGGAGCGACACGTCTCACGACTTGCTTGCTACTTGCAATTTGCGAGCGACCACATTTATTTCAATTTATTTTAAAAGATATTTTTTTTAATGAAAATAATTTAATCGTGCAGTTTACTTTAATAAAATAGGTAATTCTCTATTTTTAAAGCTTATTCCATACTAGCTTTTGCCCGCGGCTCCGCCCGCGTTAAATTCGATTTTTTACTAATCCCGAGAAAAAATTGAATTTCCTTTTCAATGACCTTTACACCTACTTTCAGGAAAGATTGTCAAAGTAATCTAACTATAGCTGTAGCTATAGATTACTGTTGAAAATTAGGGGTTTTTAAATATCCCATGGGAACTATGGATTTTCCCGGGACAAAAAGTAGCCTATGTTTTAATCCGGGTTATAAGCTATCTATGTTCCAAATTTCAGCCAAATCGGTTCAGTAGTTGCGACGTGAAGGAGTAACAAACATACACACTTACACACACACACACACACACACACTTACACACAAACTTTCGCCTTTATAATATTAGTGTGAAGTGTGATAAGTAGGTGCCTCAAGTGAGTTTATAATTTTTATCGTCGGTGTTTTATCCTTTTATTCCTTAACTTATACAAAAATACTACGAGGAACTTCAAATTATATTCGAGATAGAATAAGAGATGAAACCAATTCCAGCCACAGAAAACATCATTAAGATGCAAAAACAGTTATTTAATATGGACAAAAAAATATAGGGCCATAAACTCGTGCCAAAGTATATTACTAACGTAAAAAATAGTACTGCAGTGTATTCAACACCTGTCTATGCAAGAAATCGCTTACAAAAATGACGAGACAACTTTACGAATCAAGCAAGATTTCATGTCAAATAAAAGTTTAAATAAACCTTTATAAAACTAATTGTTCCAGTAAAGGAATTCTAAAATAACACGTTTTCTTAGTTACTTCAACTAATAATTTTTATTTTTTATTTGTGCCTGTAAAACGTGTGATTATGATTTTAGTATCCAAAGCGTGGACAACGAGAAAAACTTTGAGGATCATTGGTTTGTGGTATAGTGAATATTATAGCTGTAACATAGTAAATTATTTCTTATTCTCAGTAATGTATCAAAAATCTGGATTTCTTCTCTTCAATACGCTGTTTAACTCATCTTAGATTTTTTTGAATTTGTAACAAAACTCATTCGAAAAGTTTTACATAGAGATAGCGTTCGATTAATATTTAAATATGACGTAAATAGAATAAAAAAGTTGTACCTACTGAAATATAATCTTTACATCTAATGGTTTAGTGTAAAATTTAATGTATTTCAACATAGGAAATACAATCCTTCAACTTTATCGCGCAAAGTAAATTTAATATCAAGATTCTTTACCATGTTGAACTACATTCAATGTTACGCTCTAAGTATGTCAATAGTTGTAAAATTAATTTTTCAGTGTTCCCGAACCAAAAATGTTTTGGTTTCAGTTTCTTCGAATAAACGGAAATTACTGCAGCCATGCGATTCACATAATACACAGCAATCCATTTCATTTCCGCTTCGATCACCACATCACATCATGCGGTCAGTCGTATCACATTCGATAGGCATTCACATCAATTTGTGACGCCTAAGTGATGCGAGGTGAAAAGATATTGAAAAGAAATTCCGTGTCTATGGAACGAATAGTGATGACTATGGTCAACTATTTAATCGGTAACTATCTACAGTAAAAACCGGTATAATATTTTAATTCGTGTTTTTAAAATATTCGAATAAAGTTATAGTAAATGACCCCATCGGCTGTTTTACTACTAATTTAGAGTGAGATCACATTTTTATGCTTATAATACCGAAAAATACACACAATTTTGGCTGTTTGTCTTGACTATGGTATAAAATAGCTAGAATCCAGAGTCATGTTTTAAAAAAAAAATAAGATTTTGACTATTACTTAATTCATCATTAATTTGACACTTGACATTTGACAGTTCTACAAAACAAACAAATACCTAGTAGGTACCTACATACAAACTTAGATTAAATTGATTAAAGAGGTATAATAAAGAGAGTAGTATGTTCCTTGGACACAAGGACGCCCACCGTGGAGGAGTTCTTCCGTACCTTAGCGCAACGCCTGTACGGGCCGTGCGCGCACCTCCATGGGATCGCACCTCACATCGATCGACCACCAAACGGGCATCCGCTGTCTCGCGAGCTCCTGCGGCCTCCGTCCCCCGCGCATTTGCACGTAGATGGCGATGGAGACGATGATGACGACGCGAGGTTCATACAACTGGACCCCGACATCCCCGCGCAGGACAGCGAAATTACTTCTGACCGCGCGGGGCCACCAGCCACTCAAGACCCAAAGGCCATAAGCCAGGACGGCGAGGCCTTAGCCCCTTACCGGGGCTAGAAGAACGACACCGGGGGCACGCTGCGCTTCCGCGACACATCTTCATACAACTGTATAACAATAATTTATACCTACTAACTGCCTACTCTTCTAACTATCTTTATATATATAAAATAAGATTATATTTGTGTTGTCCTGGTGGATGGTCTAGGTCTAACAAGGGAGAAGTCTCAAGAAACTCAAGAACCGAACAGTTTTCACGCTGTTGTCTCCAAGTTAACTTCGACACTGGTGGAATAACTGCGGACCACTAAACCGCAGTACCAAAGGCCATAAATAAGATAAGAAGAAGAAGAAGAAAAGGAAAAAATTATTTGCTATATTCCGCCAACTGAGAAAAATTCTGCATGGTCAAACATGCAGGTACATGCTAAGCACCGCTTACTTTCCCACCAAAGCAAGAAAGCCAAGTTACCCAGCAAGCAATGCCACCACCACCACTCACATGCACCACCACACAAAACTTTTATACAACTCTCGACGTACGTTTCGCCCTGAAACCGGAGCATCATCAGGAGATTTTGATTTCACAATTCAAGATTGTCTAGTGACAATCTAGACACTCACATGCACCACCACACAAAACTTTTATACAACTCTCGACGTACGTTTCGCCCCGAAACCGGAGCATCATCAGGAGATTTCGACTTCACAATTCAAGATTGTCTAGATTATCACTAGACATGTGAGCGGTGGTGGTGGCATTGCTTGCTGGGTAACTTGGCTTTCTTGCTTTGGTGGGAAGGTAAGCGCTGCTTAGCTTGTACCTGCATGTTTGACCATACAGAATTTTTCTCTGTTGGCGGATTATAGCAAATAATTTTTTCCTTTTCTTGTTAGAAAGAATTCAATTAAAAAGAAGGCTGTTAAGCTTAACATTCTCTCTGTAGCAGAAACACAAACTAAGTAGGTCTAGGTACTAATGTCCCTCCCATTATAATGTTTGCTTATTTTTGTTAAAGTTTCATCACGGCGCCGGCGGCAGCTTTCACCAAAATCGCAGCGGTCAACTCAATACCTACTCCTGCGTTTCCGAGAGATTTTTGTCTGGAAGGGAGGACCGGGAATGCATCCAAGCTTACGGCGAGGCTGTGTTGAGGGCCAGTGAGAAGATGGAGGTGGAACGGAGAAAATCAAGCCATACTTGGCGGGCCGAAGATGATAGTTAAGATATCTATCTTGTCTTTTATCATACTTATTATAATAATAAATAAATAATATATTTAATAATAATAAATAATATATTTAATAGGGAAATAATAATAATAAAGCTTTATTATTTCCATCATTTACATTGTTTCATTTTTATACTGTGTTAGTAATGTTAGTCGGGTTAGTTAAGGTAAATTAATGTAGGTGTTAGTTTTGTATTTTATTCACAGATGGATCCCCTGGGTGAAAGACTCCTCCATCCCCTTCCATATTTCACGGTCCTTGGCCTGATACATCCAATTGTTTCCGGCTACTTCTGTAATGTCATCTGACCATCTTTTCTTTGGCCTTCATGCTTTTCTTTTGCCTTGTGGTCCTCTCCAATTTGTCACAGTTAATATCATACTTAATATCTCCCATTTATAATTTCTTAGAAATGCCTGGAACTGATTTTGACTAAAATTTGGAATAGAGATAGATCTCTATAAATTAAAAACTTCATTTCATTATCTATCTTAACTATCATACTTAATATTTCTTACTGACTCCCAAGAGACGGGTTTCTGCCTAGTTTGGAAGTCAGTGTGTTTAAAAACTGTAACATTTTGTTTTGTTTGTCCAATTTGTTTCATTTATTAAGAACCAGGGTGTCCACTCTAAATCGTCAAAACATTTCCCTGACTTTTCCCTGACCATTTCTAAAATTTTCCCTGACCTTTTTAGCTGTAATTTTTCAAAGTAAAAATGTTTCTCTTGCGAATGATTGTAAGAGACAAAAATTAAGTCTTCACAAACACTCAGAGATTTATGTTATTAGCAAGGAATATACTACTCTCTAACGAGAGGTTATTAGCTTCCCAAGGTGTCCAACTATCAAGGTGACAATTTTCAACACAGGTAGATTGCCACACTATAACCATAATATATAACCGTAGTATAAATATGTATATAATAAGTACTGATGACTGTATATTATTTTTATTTATTCTATACATTTTTAGACTTTTACATTAATTTTAAAGATCAATCATCAAAAAGTCCTGGTTTTCCCTGACTTTTCCAGGTAGAGAAGTCATTTCCCTGACTTTCCCTGACCCACAATAGCTTCCCTGACTTTCCCTGACCTTCCAGGTCCGTGGACACCCTGACAACATGCTGGAACTGATTTTGACCGAAATTTGGAATAGAGATAGATCTCTATAAACAATTCATTTCGTTTTCTGACCCGGCAAACCTTGTTTTGGCATATTAATTATTTCTCACTTAGATGTAGGTATGAAAAAAAGTTTACCTGCTATTCTCAGACCTTCCAAAAATACACAATTATTTATAAAAATAGTTCAATAAAACCATGTATGTGCATATTTACAATTCTTTTATTTATTAACCAAGATTATTATTTAAGTAAGTTTACTTAATAGTACCTAAAACCAAAAACTGGTCCGACTCGCTGGCTTTTGCGACACTGGGTATCTTTGGTCATCCAGACAAGACTGTGCTGAGCATTTCCAGCCATGTTTAATTCCGCTGCCTATAAGAGAAGAGTGAATAAGCATGTTCTAGGCAAGTACGCTCCAACCATGTCCTAAAAAGCGCAGCAAGTCCAAATTAAGGTAGGTATTATGGACGTGCATGCCATAGATTAACCTTTTTAAGGCCGGGGAAAAGTCAGTAGGCTCATTGTTGACGTTTGAGCTGGGCCCTCTCACTGTAGTGCGGAACTGAGCCTCGAGCTCTAATATTCGATTCGGGCAGGGCCCCACACGATTACAAATATTGTGGAGCACACAACATGCTATCACAATTTTTACAACCATGATGTGGTCATAGTGCAGTGCTCGGTGCCCTAACCAGCACTGGAATCTGGCTTTTAATACCCAATTGCCCGTTCCACTGTGTTTCTTGCTGAAGCATGTAACTTGTAATAGTACTCCTCAGGTGATCCAGGTTCAGGATTGAGTACAGGGACCATTATATATGGCCTCTGAGCATATCCTGAGTCCCCTGAAATGATAAATAATCAAAATTAGATCTGATTTATACAGCTAAAAACAGACAATTAATGCAAGTCAGACTCGTTCCCTAGTAAGTACCTATAACTTCGTATAGCATTCATAGCCAAATATCATAGTTCTAAGTCAACAAACAGAAACCTACAAAATGTGTTTTGTAAAAGTAACCTATCCATTTCAACACAAGTGTCAATTTATGTGCCTAAGTTTAGGTACATTTTTGCTGCATAAATGATAAATAGACTACCTATTAGAGAATACTAGAAGTACTAGTATAGTATTATATTATCTGTGCTAGAAGTTTGATATTTTAACAGCTCTAAACTGTAGACCTGAGTACCTACCTAATTTTGATGATGAACTAGGTGTAGGAGACTTACCTAAAAAATATACAGATTCGCCAGCATTTACTAATTCTTCGAGATGGTACCGAATAATAAAATAATGTGACAGGTAGGTACGTACTTTTACTATGTTTGTTATTCCGTCCCTCTGACGACGACATTTGAGAAGAGGCTGAATCTCTTCCTCAGGATTTTCTTACATCTCTTCGCTGAGTCGATAATTGTTAATGTACTCTCTGTACAATAATTGTAAAATTGTATATTTTCTTATTTTTCGTGCTTGGCACTTTCTCTCCACTATGTCCTCTTTAGAGGCTTCTTCCAGAGCCATATTCATTAAAAAAAACGAGCCATGACGTTTCTGAAATATAAAATGCATTAATTAATGAACAAAATCTTAGTTTTACCTTAAAAACACAGAAATGTCGTGATTTTTGGGCTACTAAGATCATTATTAATACAATATATTATTTTAGTGCTAACATTACATATTGGCTAACTAAATAAGTAAAATAGGGTTGCAACGCACCCTGCACTGAGAAGAACCTACCACACACAATAAGTTTTGCACTATTTACCACGAAATCACTTTTTTAAAGTTAAAATCATTAAATCACATACAAATTGTGAACAATTCGACACCTCTTGAGTAGCTTGAATAAATGACAAATAGAAATGAAAAACAAAGTTGAAGTGAAACGTCAAAAACGTCACTAAAGTCCGATCAGAATGCCGCAAATGTCACTTTTTTAGCTCCGAGATGTCAAATTGCATTGTGAAGCTTCATTTGGAGTGCCACGTGAAATTTATCGCTTCGATAAATGAACACCAAGTAACGTGAATGCCAAAAAAAAAATTCACCTGAGTTTTGTAGGTGAAATTATAAAAACGTGTAACGTGAATAGCGCTGCAGTTTTCCGAATAAAAGATAATTGACTATTGAGATTAAACTACCAACCTGACAGTTCTCAAGGCTTAGTCGGGTTTCTTGGAAAAATGAGTAGGTATAGTACCTTAATTAACTTTCAAGCATTTATAGATGTTTTCATCGGATAGATTTTCTTTGAATTTCAAACTTAATGCTCGGGCACATAGCAACAAAGATCGAGACGTTTATAGTTGACCTACTTCGTTCTATGTAGAAAAATAATATCGCAGAAAGCTTTATCATTGAAATTACTGAGAAATTACAATAATTTTAAGGCATATAGAAATGACGACTACATTTTTTAGTTATTTATTAAATGCAAGGCCGCAAAGTAGATTTTTGGACCGAGTGTCGACGGGTCATGGTCATCCATGAATGTATGGAATACCATAAGCTACTACGCTGATTTCAATCCAAACTTTTAATAATAATATCTTTATTAAAAGGTATAGCCCCAGTAAAAAATATGTTTTTATAGACTACGGTTTCCACATTCACTCCTACAATTATATTTTTTTAAAGTTAAAGGGAAATAAACAAGTTGTACCTACCTACTTCTCAATCAAATCTGTATGACAGGAAATGTGCATTGAAAAGAAAGTAACTTTTTGGATGGAAAATTAAATTCCGGATATGAAAAACAATTTCCTAGTGTCAATGGTTCTTAAAAAACATGGCTCATGATAAAACTTGATACCACCTTTCTTCTTCTTTCTTCAATGATTTCCGGCCCACACGGTCCTGCGCTATTTGTACCTATCCAGCATCTTCCTCCGACTCATATAATGTCGTCAGTCCATCTGGTCGGAGGTCAGCCAAGACTGCGCTTTTCCGTGCGGGGTTACCATTCCAGAACTTTGGGGCCGCGGTTCTTCGAGCTATGTACCCAATTATTGCACTTCAGCTTCGTCATTCAGTCTTCGTCTCATCTCATGTGATCACGCAGAGAAACTCTGCGCACTTACTTACTTTAACTAATTTAATAGCATGTACCTACCACTTAAATATTTGAATTTTCTTGAATTGAAAAATAATACGTACATTGGAGATTTGAAGCAACTTTTGGAAAAACTTTCTATCGAGATGTTCCAATCGTGTTTCTGCTTTCAAGCGAATTTAGATTAAAGACCCAATTAATATGTACATACCATAATATAATCTTTATAAACTATAAATTAATATTACACTAAACCCCACTGGAATAGCCGTAAAGCCCGTTAAAAATACCCAAATGGTACACTACAGGACCTTAATAATCACTCTGTAGCCCGTACCTGTGTCGTGGTTAAAAAAATTGAACTTTCTCCCAATGGCCACGACCACGACTACTTATAGCGAACAGGTATTGATTTTAAGTATAAAGCCTTATTAAATTAATTGTTATTGCGAAATCGGAAGCGGAAGAGTAGTTGGTTCCTACTCGCCTATTGGTAAAGATTTAAAAGATTTAATTTTAATTAAATGCACCCAATTTGACACCAAGGTCGCTTAAAGTGGTTCGACCGGAATTGAAATCCAAAAAGCAGTTAGTGTTGAAAGGAGCGAAGAATAAATAAAATTGTTAAGGTGATACGCTGATTTTTCTTACGACATGCAAGTTGTGGAAGAATATATAACAGAAAATCGATGTTAATCAATGACTTCTATGTATATACATAGAAGTCATTGATGTTAATATATAATATAATAGTCTTTAATTACTCAAAACTAAGCCAGCTGTTATATTATTGACACATTAAAATAAACGTTGTTTTGCCATTAGGAATATAAAAAAATACAATTACTCCATTGTAGTTTCCGACAAAAATGAGATAAATGGAGATTTGGGAGAACTTTCCATCAAGAAAATTTTATCCATTCGCGTTTCTGCTCCTAAGCATAAAGTGTATTTAACATGTATTTTGGGTGTTTAACCCTTGGGGTGCCTGGTGGGTAAAAATCACACGGCGTGCCTGGTGGGTCTGCTGGACCCTTAAACATAATTGGATATTTTTGTGTGTTTTTATGTGTTAGAAAGCAAAATAACAGGATTTAATTTCTATTCAACATTGTTTTTAACGACAAAAGTAAAAAAAATTAAGACAACTTATTTTATAACGTTTTATTAATCAATTAAAAAAACCTCTCATATTTAAGTAACGATAATTAACACTTATGTTTAAATCAACTATATTGGACTTTTTTCAGTTTCTCAGACCCGAGCGTAAAAAAACGCGTGTTGCTCGAACACGGAATGCGGGAGGGACGGTAATATGACCACCAGTCTATATCGCGAAGCTACTCAGGCGCACAGCGGTCTTAGTTAAGATTTTTTTGAAATATTGTAGATTCCTTGATGTGATGGGTCTGTCAGACCCACCAGGCACCCCAAGGGTTAAAATGGAGATTTTAAGGACCCAAAATACATGATGACGTTTAAATTTGAACTTATTATTGTATTTATTATTTTCAATCTTGTCTCATTTCAGGTACGGTGATCTAAAAAATAAAGAAAAAACAATACCCATATGACATTCAAAAGATGTGTTACAAGTTCATGTTAATGAAATCTATTTTATTTCCGTTTTCCCATGATCTACATAAAGGTCAGAATACCTGAATTTAGATAATAAATAATAATACATATATTTTCATATTTACACTATCTCGAAGGTGCCTTATGTGATTAAAGATTAGGTATAAGTAAACCGCTATAAACTTGACCCTCCTGATGGTCTGCGGGACGCGGGGCGGGAGCCGCTCAACCAATCAGCTAGTCTGTCACTGTCCGCTGACAGCGCTGCCGTAGCATTATAGCCAATCGCATCGCGTCCCGCAGACCATCAGGAGGGTCAAGTTTATAGCGGTTTACCTATAAGTAAGTGCAAGTGTCAATATCGGAGATAAAAGCGTGTGAATGGCTGTCAGTAACATGGTTTTTACGATCTAAACTACTCGAATACTTTACGTCTAATCTGGATTTTCGTTTACAAGTTTTGTAGTATTTGAAAAAAGATATAAAAAGCAAAAGAGGTTATTTTACTGCTTTCTTCATGTATATACATTCAAATCTATACTTATAATAAATCTGTAACAGGTCAAATTCTGTACATTAAAGATATTTTGAAAATTTTTTTTCGAGGGCACTCTAAAATCGGTTCTGAACCCAAAACTGTATTTTTTTTCATTTTTGTCTGTCTGTCTGTCTGTCTGTCTGTCTTTCTGTATCACGGCCGCGCATCACGCCGAAACTACTGAATGAATTCCAATGAAACTTGGTATGACTTGAGTTCATACTACGAGGAAGGACATAGGATACTTTTTATCCCGAAATTCAGCATGGTTCCCTTAGGAGAGGGGATAAAAGTTAAAATGTATACTGAGTTGTAAATCATTAACGCGTGGTCCGATTTCATTCATTCTTTTTTTGTTAGAAAGGGGATACATTAAGGATTGTTCTGTAAATATTTCAAAGTCATCGGTTTTGTAGTTCAGAAAAAATAGACATAATAACCCTCAGTATTTGTCCAAATAGCTTGAAACACGGAATATGCAGAAAACTTTGATTTAAACAAAATAAACAGAATCAAACGAATCGCACATAAAATGAAAGAGCGTAAAAAAATACTCGATCCGAGTCGACGACTTATATGTGGAGAATTATGATTATCGAGTATTTTCAAAATAAAAATAAAATTAATAAATTGATTTAATGGCGTTGCTAAGTAAACATTTCATTGCTGTCAAATTTTTTCACGTTTTTATTCATAATTGTTATACGTCAGGTTTTTCCATAGATTTACTGTAGTGTAAGGTCCGACCTCTTTGGTCTATTTAATTTATTAGCCCAAAGTTTATTTGATATGCAAATAACATAAGATGCGATCAGTCCGATTGTAGGTTTCGGAGAAAATCGAACATTACGTCGATATATTTGTTCAAGAAAGGGTTAACGCTAAAACAGATTAATAAAGTAGAATCTCTCCATAGTATACAATCGTTAAAAAATGGTCAGAAGAATTGACGCACTGAAGATCAGAGAAGCTAAACATATGGCATTGCTTCAATGCTATTGCAGCAATGCCATATGTTTTGCTTCTCTGATCTTCAGTGCGTCAATTCTTCTGACCATTTTTTAACGATTGTAGACGATGGAGAGATTCTACTTTATTAATTTGTTTCATTGATACTGGGGGCCGTTGAGATAGCTGAAATCATATAGGTATATCATATCAAAAAACTCGAATTATTATTATATATAATTGTCACAATGAATTGGTTCTTCGCAGAAAGCTTAATAAGTGAGACATAATTAATAAGGCAAAACAACGTTTGCCGGGTCAGCTAGTTATGAATATAATATAATAACAATTTGGTACACTTTTTACCCGCGGTTTCGTCAGCTTGAGTTATATTAACTATATTTACAATACAACCTTTCTAAGAAATAGAACGTAAAATTATTTTTATTTATTTTTAATATAAACATTGTAGATATGGCGATGCATTTGAAGCAGCTGTTTTAAACCTATTTCGTCTATCCATTGTCTATCTCTAAAACGGATTTACGTAGAAAATTACAACACGTAGTTTAGGGGGCTTTTAAAACGGCTTTTTAGTCCCGGGGAGGTTGTTAGATCTTACTTCGGGATGAACTAGTTGTACCTATAATTTCCACCACCTTTCTGTGAAAGTCTGGTCTAAATCGTTACAGCCGTTTCGAAGTTGTATTCAAATATACATACAGATTTTTGTTGTCATTTTATCGTCCAAATAGGTAACTGTCCAAATATTTATTTTTTAATTTTCTTAATTACTTACTCAAAAATCACAGTTATATCGTTTGCCTACTCAAATATCATATTTTGACTCAAAATCATTTACAGCACCTTTCAAATCTTCAGAACACAGGCAGTTTATAAAGAGATGATATTTGGTGCAACCTCTTTTAAGATAGAGCCCTCTTTCAGCCTCGAGCTAGGTCAACAGCCTTTAACTTAGTCCTGAAAACTTTGCCCCCGAAAGCCTGAGTTATTTGTACTTACATAGAATATTTGTATGAACTACATTGTAGGTAACATATTATAGATTTTGAACAAAACGCTCAATATAACCTAGTCTCTGTTTAAAACTATTATTAACCTAGAAAATTAGAAATTTGATTTCAGAATAAATTGTGTATTTGGAAAAAAAAATATTTAATGTAAGTATATTTTTTTTTACAAATAGGTACTCAAAGACAAAATCTTTTTAACTGTCTCCAATTCACAAAAACAAATGACAAATGGATGCAATATACCTATCTCGTTAATTGGTAGCCAAAGAGTTCTATATTCGAAATTTAAAAAAAATTTCTTTGTCAATGTTTTTAACTGGCCTGTCCTAAAAACTTTCAGTGCTACCTATGTATCTTTGACACGACAAAGGTATGAAGAATTGAAATAAATAATGAAATGAATAAATGTGTTTTTAATACATTTGCTCAAAAAGTTGACATTTCCATGTGTGTTTAGCGTGCGCAAAGTTATTCTTTTCCGCACTAGTGCTTTTGTGTTTTCCTCCTACGCGGCACCGGAGCGGGCGCACCAGGAGCGCATGAACACGAACACGGCATGCAAACACGGAGCATTGCCTGCTCCGGAACGGAAAACCAATATTTTTTTCGCAAATGTATTAAAAAATGCGCGCGGAATTGTCATTTTTACTCGTCCTTAAAGTTGACCCCGCCTATACGGCTTGTGTCAACAAACCGAGAGACTCGTAAAGAAATTACAAATTTTTCGCACTTATATTGAAATGTACTATTTGAATACGTTATCTTTAAAACAGGTGCAATCTAGCTGTAAATGTGAGTGCAGGTACACGTATCGGGCAGCCGATGAACCCTCGCCCCAGACTGCCGTCAGTCTAGACTAGACTGCGGATCGCGCTAAGTTTGATCGTGACGGACATTTTACCTCGCCAATGTGAACGCTGAACCCTAATCTCTGCTTCAATTATCTTTTTACGTAATGACGCATCCAGAAATTCAAATCATAAAAAAGAAATATTATAAAGTATTTATTGCATCTATAATAATAAAGTATTTATTGCATCCACACATTAAAAATAAATAAATAAAGAACATTTTAGTTTTTACTTATTTCAGCCTGAAATTTTAAGCCTTTAAAGATTTTCATATTGAGACCCAATTACGTAGACACTTGGGTCTACGTAATTGGGTCTCAATATGAAAATCTAGAAAGATAGAACTAAGATAGAACTAAACTAGATAGAAGAAGTAGATAGAACTAAGTAAAATAGAAAAAAACTAAGGTCAGTTATTAGACTGTAACTTAGGTTTAAGAAAATAATAAATAATTAGCTCATGGGCAAGATCGTGGTACCTATATACTAAGTACAGTAACCATTGGCAATGGTATGGGTATAATGGTACTTTATAATAAGGAAAAAATATTGAGCTCCCTACGGTTATCCCTCGAAATACCCGTGTTCAACTTGATTCAATGGGTTCAAATTAGTTTATAAAATACAAAAAAAACACATTGTAATATTTTCATTCATCTTCACTTCTGTAATATTACTTTTCCAAAATATACGATTGTTAATAATGTATGACAGTTGTCATCTGTAAGTCACGTGAACAATTTGTCGATCAAAGAAATAGAATAGATAAGATAACATGGCTACAGCTGCTGGAACCGTAGATCTCAATATTATCAGGGATTCGTAATAGGTTCGAGTAAGTTTGAGTTAGGTACTCATTTACTCATACCTTTCAGCACAATTCAGGTGGGTACCTAAGGTAATATTATATATACCTTTCAAATTAATTAATATCTCGAAGCCATAGACAAGAATTTAATGAAAATCCCATAATAACCCTAAAAGCTTTATCGATAAAAAGTTAGCAATCACTCAAATAAACTGCGTACTAATAATTTCAAAAATTAAAAGGCTCTGTAACTGGACGAGCAACGGAAAAAACCTTACTGGTAAACCGGCTAGGTGATAGAATTTAGTTCGTATTCCTTCAGAAATAGAGCACTAAATGAAGTAAACAGTGTACAAACCAATGTAAAGAGCAGACCATGACGAGATCGATAAAGCGTTTCACCCATTTACACGAGATTTAAGCAGTAAATGGGAAATTAAAAACAAATATTATCTAGCAATATAGTAATTAGATCGCTAGATATCATAGAGGATCACTTTGCGCGTCTATCTGTCTGTCAAGACCCTTTATCTCGGGAACGTGTGGAGGCATCGGGTTGAAATTAAAGCCATAAACTAAGGAGTAAGCCTATAAAGTAAAAAAAGGTACGGCCGTTTATGAAAAACGTATATTTTGACACTCACAAGGGTACCAAAATGTTATAAAGTAGTTTCTTTTGACTTAGATTCTGACGATATCACTTGCTTAATATAATAGAATTTAGCAAGTAATATCGTCTTGTTAAATACTAAAAGTACACACCATACCTATCTCTCCAAGCTATCTACTGACTTGAGAGAAGGGTGCGGAGGTAAGGTAGTGCTGAGAAATGAGAGTTCAAAAACATGCTTTCAAAAAATCATGTCAGGACCGAAACGAGCTACAGTTTTTTGGGTAGATTTTCTCTTGTCCGTCCGTCTCTCTGTCTATCCGTCTATCGGAGCCTCATAACTTCAGAATTAATGAACTTAATTTCTTGAAATTTAGCAGTGATCAGTAAAATTCCGGCCCAAAACCTAAAATGACATAAAAATATATTATTTGAGGGGAGCACCCATACAAGCAATGAAGCAATTGGGGGGCATATAGTTATTTTTATTTGGTTGTGGGGTATCGTTAAAAAATGAAAAAAGCTTTTTGAATAGAGCTTATTAACAATTTGGGGGCTCCCGAAGTGGCTAAAAAAAAATTGGTTGTCTGTAAAGTCGGTTTACTGACCATAGTTAAACGTGACAACTCTCGCTTGCACTTCAAGCCTTACATGGAACGCCTCAGAACGAGGTAACGGCAAATGAGTCATGTTTTTTTGTGCGTGCAGCCGGCTCTATCGAATTATAAGACGTTGTCACGTCAAAAGTAACAACCTTTCATAAATCATGCCAGCATTACTCCTCATTATAATATATTATACTAGCAAACGCCCGCGGCTTCGCTCACGTTGAACTTCTGCTTTACTCCCTCAGGCATTTCCAAAATTCTTGTATTAACCATTGTTATGCCATTTAATTTAATTTTGATCACTAAATATTTCCTTATGCTTGCTGGTTATAGTTATATATTGATTTTGAAAAAAATCGATCGTCACATAAAAGCTCAATATGGTGGCCATTTTAAGGGTCCCATACCCAAAGTGTAAAAAGGTACCCAAGCAATCGGCCAAGTAAAAAAAAGCTCAAAATGGCGGCCATTTTTTTATTATGACCACAAATTCCTTCTCTATGCTTGCTGCGATAGTCAGACGTCGATTTTCAAAGCAATCTGCCCAGTAATAAAAAAGTTCAAAATGGCGGCCAAAAAATTCATCATTTTTTAATTTTGACCACAAATTCCATCTCTATGCTTGCTGTCATAGTCAGACGTCGATTTTTAAAGCAATCGGCCCAGTAACAAAAAGTTCAAAATGGCGGCCATTTTTTATTTTGACCACAAATTCCTTCACTATGCTTGCTGCGATAGTCAGATATCGATTTTTGAAGCAATCGGCCCAGTAACAACAAAGTTCAAAATGGCCGCCAAAAAATTCATCATTTTTTAATTTTGACTACAAATTCCTTCTCTATGCTTGCTGCCATAGTCAGACGTCGATTTTCAAAGCAATCGGCCCAGTAACAAAAAAGTTCAAAATGGCGGCCATTTTTTTATTTTGACCACAAATTCCTTCTTTATGCTTGCTGCCATAGTCAGACGTCGAGTTTCAAAGCAATCGGCCCAGTAACAAAAAAGTTCAAAATGGCGGCCAAAAAGTTCATCATTTTTTTAATTTTGACCACAAATTCCTTCTCTATGCTTGCTGCCATAGTCAGACGTCGATTTTCAAAGCAATCGGCCCAGTAACAAAAAAGTTCAAAATGGCGGCCATTTTTTTATTTTGACCACAAATTCCTTCTTTATGCTTGCTGCCATAGTCAGACGTCGAGTTTCAAAGCAATCGGCCCAGTAACAAAAAAGTTCAAAATGGCGGCCAAAAAGTTCATCATTTTTTTTAAATTTTGAACACAAATTCCTTCTCTATGCTTGCTGCCATAGTCAGACGTCGATTTTCAAAGCAATCGGCCCAGTAACAAAAAAGTTCAAAATGGCGGCCAAAAAGTTCATCATTTTTTAATTTTGACCACAAATTCCTCCTCTATGCTTGCTGCCATAGTCAAACGTCGATTTTTAAAGCAATCGGCACAGTAACAAAAAAGTTCAAAATGGCGGGCATTTTTTATTTTGACCACAAATTCCTTCTCTATGCTTGCTGCCATAGTCAGATGTCGATTTTCAAAGCAATCGGCCCAGTTACAAAAAAGTTCAAAATGGAGGCCAAAAAGTTCATCATTTTTTTATTTTTACCACAAATTCCTTCTCTATGCTTGCTGCCATAGTCAGACGTCGATTTTCAAAGCAATCGGCCCAGGAACAAAAAAGTTCAAAATGGCGGCCAAAAAGTTCATCATTTTTTAAATTTGACCACAAATTGCTCCTCTATGCTTGCTGCCATAGTCAAACATCGATTTTTAAAGCAATCGGCCCAGTAACAAAAAAAGTTCAAAATGGCGGCCATTTTTTTATTTTGACCACAAATTCCTTCTCTATGCTTGCTGCCATAGTCAGACGTCGATTTTCAAAGCAATCGGCCGAGTAACAAAAAAGTTCGAAATTTTTCCTCCTCAAAATTTGAGTTCCAAAAATTCCCGTTAGAGTACGAATTGGCCTAATATCAACCAGATCTCTACGACTTTTGATTTCGCTGGAATCCCTGGAATAACGCAAAAAATATACTTTTGTATGGGAAAATCCCTTAAATGTAAGATTTTAACCCCTTAAACATGGAATTTCTGGAATCCCCGTCTTAGTACGAATTCATGACCTAATATCCACCAAGATACCAAATTTCAGATCTCTATGACTTTTAGTTTTTCTGGAATGCCTGGAACAACGAAAAAAATTACAATTTTGTATGGAGAAATCCCTTTAATGTACTATTTCTACCCCTTAAACATGGAATTTCTGGAATCCCCGTCTTAGTACGAATTCATGACCTAATATCTACCTAGGTACCAAATTTGAGATCTTTACGACTTTTAGTTTTTCGGGAATTCCTGGAACAATGAAAAAATTACACTTTTGTATGGGAAAATCCCTTAAATGTAAGATTTTTACCCCTTAAACATGGAATTTCTGGAATCCCCGTCTTAGTACGAATTCATGACCTAATATCTACCTAGGTACCAAATTTTAGATCTCTACGACTTTTAGTTTTTCTGTAATGCCTGGAACAACGAAAAGAATTTCACTTTTGTATGGGGAAATCCAAAAAACCAACGGTTTTTACCCCTTAAAATTTGAATTTCTGGAATCCCCGTCTTAGTACGAATTTATGACATAATATCTACCTAGGTACCAAATTTTAGATCTCTACGACTTTTAGTTTTTCTGGAATGCCTGGAACAACGAAAAAAAATTCACTTTTGTATGGGGAAATCCAAAAAACCAACGGTTTTTACCCCTTAAAATTGAATTTCTGGAATCCCCGTCTTAGTACGAATTGATGACCTAATATCTACCTAGGTACCAAATTTCAGATCTCTACGACCTATAGTTTTGGCGGAATCCGTGGAACAACCAAAATGCCTCATTCTTTTATATATATATAGATTATTTAAAAACATACATAATATAATACATTATAATGAGGAGTATAACATAATATATTATATGAGGAGTGGACATTGAGCTTTATTTCATCATGTTCACATTTAATGCACCGCTATGCGTTTACTGCATACGTTCATGATTAAGGACTCAGATTTATTTGAAAATCAGCCACTCGATATCCTGCGACCTAGATTATGTGGAGGATTTCCCGCCCCGCGCCCTCCGCCCCGCATGATCACATCAGAGGGTTTAAACTCTATATTGTCCTTTCCTATGAGAGAGAACATCTGTGCCCAGCAGTGGGAAGTAAATAGCTATTTTTACACTCTACAAGTTAGTATTGTGTGTCCTACTTGATTGCGATCTCAGCTGATGGTAAATGAAAATGAAAATCTTTATTTTTCACATAGGCCTAAATATAAGCTCTTATTTATTATGTGAAGTAAAGATTTCCAAGTTCAAAAGGCAGGTTTCCACCGAGAACAACTGGCAAGAAACGTGGTACCTTCTGTTTTAAAAATTTTTACAATATACAAGTTTTATTACATAGTATGAAAAAATACTACATATTAACTACTACTATATATTTAAATTTACTAATACTATATATTTAAGATATCTCGTGAAGAGATGGAAGCATATCCCTATCGTTCCAAGCATCCTTGTTAATTAAAAGTCTTCTATGATATAGTAACCCTGATTTATTAAATGTATTTTTACAGTGACTGTAAACCTCTGTAAAGTATGGTAGGTGACGATGCAGCCGAAGACGGTATCATATTAACTTGGAGGAGCCGAATAACTTACCCCTAACGGTTTCTACACAGCATCGCACCGGAAGGTTAAATCCCTTGGTCTTTGCTGGTAGGTTGCTAAATAGCCACGGCCGAATTCTCTGAGCCAATTTAGAAATTATAAAATTCTAAAGTGGTCCGTGGGAGCATCGAACCTGCAACCTCCCGCTGGTATCAGAGAGCGCGCCACTGCGCTAGGGAGGTCGACCTGTTGGATGATGAAGATTACTAAGAAGTAGTGATACGTAATATGCAGTAAAACTGCCAAAATATATTAAATCGACCACAATCAACATTTTTCATCATTTTATAGTTTTTATATTATATGAATTTGGATTTTTATACACTACAGTACAGAGGTATTGCACAGATTAAGAAAAGTTAAGCTCCTAAGGTTAAATGTAAGATAATGAAAAAACCATGTAGCTGACCGAGACAAGGAAGTTGATAACTCGACACACACCCTGAGTAACATTTGTGGCAACTTACTAGAAAAGAAATATAATATTTAATAACAACAGTTACACAATTGCATAACCAGTATAACTTAAAATTGTGGAAAGCTTTAAAGTCAAACTTTGTGAAAGCACAAAAAAACAATAGTAAGTAGTTAGGTACTTTTTATATCTAACATTAAGTAATACCTATTGACATTTGACTATCAAGTGAATAACAATATCAATAAGTAATCCGAGATAATTAGGACTATCAAATCAACCTCATTACACGTCGAACCAACAATGTAAAAAGTCCCCGAAAAGGGGCACCATTACAGCAAATTTAACGGCACCTATTATCTTCAACACCGTAAATTAAGCAGCTTCGTAGTTCGTACACAACTGGATCGATCGGGAGATCAGTTGTGTACCGCGGTACAGGAATAAGCTGTTGGTCGACCGGTTGCTCGACTCGTGGGCCGATTTCAATCTCTTTTTCTTTGTCCGGGACGGGGCACGCGGATCGGTTCGACGACGAGTTGGAAGCCGCGTCGGTGACATCTGTGGATACTGGATAGGTTTGTTCGGGCCTTTGCAAAGACTGTAATCGATGCTTGAAAGATGGTTGGATAAGGGCGCGGGCAGGTGCGGCGTACGGTTCGGGGAAGGGATTCAATTGTATAATTAATTCGCTCTATAGAGTCAGATTAGGTATTAGCATGTTACAATATGTAGATGCGTAAGCTTGAAGGAATTATTGCCTGTGTTATTTGTAGCTTGTTGACTAGTTCTTTGATGTTAGAATATGGCTTGGTGCTACTAATTGTAGGTACATGCTTTAAATAAGCTGCTGTATCAGTGGTTTAAAGTGTAGGTCTAGGTACCTAAGTACCTACCCTGATTAGAAAAAATAGAAAAAATCAAAAGTTTATTTTTTCTGTTTTTAAGCAACAATTTGATTGACTACTAAGTTCTCATCATTGGATGGCTTATTTTTTGCGCAACGAATCAGCCTAGCTGTTTAACGCAGACATGCAGCCGGTATTTCCGGTATTTTTTTTATGGAATAAGCTAGTTATAACATTAATTGCAACATTTCATTAAAAAAATTACTTACCGTAAAACTTGAGATAAATCTGATTCCTCGAAATTCCCACCATGTTGGGAAATATATTAAGTACTGATTAGGTACTTAGGCGTTGGCAATAAGAGTATAAGACAATACTGCATTTATTTTATTGAAATTCTGATGCTGACATTCAAGATGTTTGAAATATACCTATTTATAATTATAAAGTTGGTATAAATTTTTCAAAAGAAAGTAAAAATAGCGCACAGGGTTAGTTGATCTTTATATTATTCACCGTCAGTTGCAGGTTAAAAGTTACAAAAGGACGCGCGCTATAATTGACGTCTCAAATAAAAAAGTAATTAAAAAGGTAAAGCAATTTGATACCGCAGTCATAGAGCACGCTGCACCGTGCACGGCAGACGGAGCATAATGCTCTATTACGCTCCCGCAGGACAAAAGCCTACTTTTATAATGAGGAGGGCTCGCACAAACACTCTGTGCCACAGGGATAAACACACGTAAACACCAAAGACAATAACACTGATGCTTTGTGTAATTCTCAACAGGAAAGTAATAATTCTTAACAGAAGTGTACTTACTATTTTGTAACTTAAATTCTACCAAGGAATAAATGTACTCGTAAATTATTATATAGGCAATCCACGATTGCACGTACCCGTAAATAAGAATATGTCTCTATCAAATAATTGCGCAATAAAAAGTACCTTTGTCCTATTGAGATCAAATTATGACCAAGTTATTTGCAAGGCGAAGGCAGACTATCAAAAGTTTGATCTCTATTGGTAATTTAAATGAACATTTTACATACTTATGCGATTTTGTGAAGATCCGATCTTATGAGCCCGTGAATTTAATATTTTATCTTAAAATCATAACTTGTAAGTATATTTCTGAAACAAAGTTACAAAAAGTTTGTATCTTTGAACAGATTCGGAAATATGTTTAGAATTTGTTGCTTGGTTGCGAGATGTTACATAACACAATATTTGATTGCCAATTTTTATGGATGACCTGTTTTATTAAACGAAGGAAACAAACTACAATAGTTATTTTACGGAGAAATATCACAAATTTAATAAAATATTTCAGGCACAGGAAAAACGGGTAATTGAACCCTTTGTATCTGCTGATACCAGTACTTGAATTGGACATTGGACAAGTGTAGATTAGCCAGATCGCAGGTTGCATAGTTGCCTTGAATGAACATTACTTCGAAAAATTGACGATTGGAATATTATTGGAATAGAACTCCATAGTTACTTTTGAAGAATAATAGTCTATAATTTAACAAAAACCACAAATCAAGCTATTACATGGATTTAGTAAGGATCAGTTACCCTGAGATGTTCGACATAAATTCAAATATTGAAACTTATTTCATCTCAAGAAATGATGAGGTTTGTTTCGGACAACTCAGAGTTAATAAAGTACACAGAAATCTCGGAACCGATATCGCAGGAGTAAAGACCGGTAGCTTGCCTGTTCACATGATAAACGATCATGACAACGCTCTGTGAGCATTAACTATTATATCGCGTTCCGATTCACAAGTGGGAGAGCACGCGGAACGGGCCGCATGCTATTTTGATGTAATCATAATATTACGTTCGAAAAAACGCTCCACCGGGGAAAGTGACGCGCCGATACCGAGATCGTGAAAGGTGGCTAAATAACCAGTGTAACCAGACCCGCGGTGTCGCGAGCTGATTTCTGGACCTGAAACTTAGCAGCAATTCGCGAGGATCTAGGTACGCTGGCAGGATAGACTTACGACATTAGTAAGTTTGGTATTCGAACTACTTTCGCGTAATCTTCCGTCACTTGAACCTACTAAAGTCGTAAGGAAGCCAGGGTGTTGACTAATTTGCTGAATTTAAAAAATAGTTTAACAATTTAAAATAAATTATTTACGACTGTCTAGTTAAAGGGGAAACTTTGTATGTACTTAAATGTGTAAGTGGTCCTATATTATGTTTGTTACTACTTCACGGCGCAGTTACAGAACCGATTTGGTTGAAATTTGGAACGAAGATAGATTATACCCTCGATTTACACATAGGCTAGTTCCCATCCCCGAAAAATTCACGGTTCCCGCGGTTTTTGTGAAAAACCAATATTACGCGGACCTTGATAAGTGAATGGCATTCTTTTGCTTTAAAATTCTCTTTATTAAGTTCATACCGCGAAATAGACGTTAAAAGGACTTATACTAAGTTATAACATAGATGAGAGTGAAGAGTAAAGAAACCATTCTGAGAACATTTGTCAGAAAGCAGGCTCGTTGGCAATACAGACTTAAGTTAGCAAAGTTAGGAGTGTTCCATCAAGAAAGCTCAGGACACAAGTGGAATTATTCTGAAGAATAAACCATTAGCAACTTTCTGGAACATGTGTAGATCGAAGGATAAAGAAACATGCAAGGGTAGACGGAGACAAATTATGTACAATAGATGCTTATTGCTTGTTCCAAAAAGACCAAATTAAAATAAATAGGACCTTCTTTAAATCATTTGAAACTTTTAAAATACAAAAAAAGAAGAGTGGTGCGTTAAAAAAAGACACAAAAAAGCCTGGTTTGAAATTTAAATAGGCCTGCCTCGTTGACAAAAAATGCTGCCTGTAAGACAAAAGACAAAGGCCGCGAAGTTTATGGCTACTCGGTAATCGGTACACCCTGAGAAAGTTATGCCTAAGGACCTACTGTGAACAGAGAATGTGTTTTAATTAAATATACTAAACGGAATGAAAAACTCTTCAATTTCTTACTTATGTTAGTTTACTATATTCTGATTTGGGCTTATGGCAACTAACATATAATCAGTTGCATATCAGAACATGAAAATGTAATTAAAAAAATCAATTCTATCGATGAAGGATGAAATTGTGAGTTCTACATAATGTTCCTAAGAGGATTGTCTAGCTATAAGCTTTCATGCAAAAAGCGATAACGTTTTCCTTTGGTTTTCCTACCCGTAAATGTTGTCCGATTCACATAATTTTTAGAAATGTTGCTAGATAGGTACATTGAAGTACCTACTATGCTCCTACGTTTTGCTTTTTAAGAAATATTGCTTGTGTTAAAAGTTATTAGAGCCGAAATACCCATTTTTAACCTAAAAACTTGGCAGAGTTTTTCTTTTTAAATTTAAATAAACTAAAATAATAAAAAAATAAAACGTACGAGCCTAGCTCAAGGTGTACTAAATCTAATGAGATCAAACAAATTGGTAAACGTTTGGGGGTAAAAACGTAAAGCAATATTTCAAGAATACACTGTAGGCCTAGCTCTGGATTTGCAACTCTCTCTATACGGACATGATATATTTAGATAGCATTTTTGAAGACACTTATTCGTGTCGCGCTAAGTCAATTAAAGACGATAGCCTTAAAGTATGTCTTTTGTGTGTGAGGCATGCCAACTTGCAAGGTAGCCAACCCCTTCTCAATCCGAGACGAGAGTTGTGTGTATTGTAGTAGTTCGGAAAAAGAGGGTATAAACAATAATGCACAAAACGAATAGACCCTGAATACCCTGGATAGGGCGGACGATGTGAAAAATGACGCCATTTTATCGGTGCCAAAAATGCTTGTTTTGCCACCAACACTAAAGCCACGCTGTGGTTCGCTCAGCCACCTATAGAATTTTGTCAGATGGCGCTACTGTTTGCTTGTATGAAAAAGGTTTCTCATCATTGACAAAACGGCTATAATTGTGCCTATCGCATTTAATAATGGAATCAGACTGAACTCTGATTCTAATTGAAATACAATGTAATTTCAGTTAGTGAACATTTGGTGAACATACACAGTTTTGTGTGCTTAGATGAGCAAAACAACTCAATGCAATTCCGTTCGGTTAATTTGTATTCGGAAACATTATGGATAGGAATGTAATAATTATAGTGCTGCATTATGCATTAATTTACACAGATTAATTAATTATTTCAAGTAACCTAATAATTTGTTGTGTGCAGATAAAAGCGAATCCAATTGTATTCATGAATTTTTATCACTTCTTTTACTGGTGTCAAAAAAGTTTGTTTTGACACCAACAACGTCAGTTGTATGCCAACAGCATGTACTTATTCTCTTTGGACCGCGGTCCACGCTACATACCTATCACTTTTCTTGTTATTAGGTCGCACGCAGTAAGATTTTCTACAGAACGTTTTCCGCCATGTGGCGGCGTATTAGCGGAAATTTAAACAAATGACACTCCTTTTTTAGGGTTCCGTACCAAAATGGTAAAATGGAACCCTTATGGTGCGACTTTCTCCGTCTGTCTGTCCGTCTGTCTGTCTGTCTGTCCGTCACACTCGATTATTTCAATAACTACCAGAGCTATCGATATGAAATTTGGAATGGTTGTGTATATTAGTGGCCCAATAACACTGGAATAAAAAAAATGCAAATTATTTTTGTTCTCATTTAAAAAGGGGGGGAAATCGGAGGGTTGAAATTTAAAAGTGAGATAACTGTACTGTGTGGGGTATCATATGAAAGGGTTTACTTTGTACATTCTAAAACCGATTTTTAATTATTTTTAGTCATGATAGTTTTTGATTTATCGGGGAAAATGTCTAAAAAAATACCGTTCCCCCCCTTATCTCCGGAGTTTACCAATCGAAAAATCTCCAATAATTATGGTCAATAGCAATTTACGTATATTTTACAGGAAAACTATAGCCAATGCCCTAACTAGCATAGTTTTTTTTTATATTAACAATAAACCTCTACAAACAAAGTTAGTTTTGCGGTTCATTAACAAAGGTAATTATTACCGTTTTACATCTTTGGTCGTTACAGTTTTGGTCGTGTTACATCTACATTAGTACGAACGAATCTTAAAAGTACCTAGCTATAACTACCTAAGCTTATTTTGCTTCAGTACTTCTTGAGTACGGAACCCTCGGTGCGCGAGTCCGACTCGCACTTGGCCGGTTTTTCTTATATAGAGAAGGTTGACGTAAAATGTTCCGATAGGCTCATATCGATGCCTTTTAAAATAATTTAATGTGCGATACAACAAATTAAGTCTTACATTACACGACTAAAAATCTCCAATCAACACCTGAGATCCGAGATTTTAATTATCGAAAGTAAACATTCTGGAAACTGTTACAGGAGTTCATAAATGTAAATTGGAGGCGCGCCCGTTTAGCGTCGACCCACCCCCGATAGACGCCGCACCCCCTGGGGGGTCGAGGGGGTTAGTGAATGCGGCAAGATTCAAAAGAAATCAAGTTCGGGAACGGTTTAATTGTGATGGAGTTTGTGTATTTAGCTTAAAACTTACGTTGCTGTTACTTTTTTGACCACTGGACTTTGCATAAAGAATGTTTATCACATATATAAGGTATTTCTACTTATTTGGTTATGAGGAATGAGATAATGTTGGGATGCTATTACGAATGCGAGATAGAGTTATGATTTCTTATTGTAAATTATTTTTACGAAATGTTGTATTGCTATTGGCCAAAAATTTCGGGAGCATTCCTCGAATATTTAGCCAATACCTGTTTTGTACACAATTATTTTTCTCCACCATGTAAGTTTTTTCATTATTAATAAAATTGTTTGACGTTTAATTTGTTAAAAAGCTTAACTAGTTTTTAAACTATAAAATAAATTATGTCCCTTTTACCAATGATATTAAGTATATATATATAAAAAGCCTTTAACGTAAACAGCAGCAGATCATATCTCAGATTACCTAACAAAAAAAAATGAAAATTTTTAAATTTAATCGAAAAATTCTTTCTTGTTCCTCGTCAATATTGTTAAAGCAACCTCTGTGAGCTTTTTAGACCAAAGAGTTCGGGATCAACGACGATGAATCAGTAAGTTATTGGTCTTTTTATTTTAGAATTTACTTTGGTCTTACTGAATCTGACGGCTCTGAGTCTGAAGGTCTGCCTCCAAACTAAAATGTTTAAGATTTGAATGTATTTTTTTAATTATTATGTCCAAAAAAATAAAATTCAATGTTAAGCTTTCAATGAAATATGAAAGAATACTACGAATTTCATTTTAAGTTATTAAGTTGATAGCTATTATTGACAAATGCCTCTTCTTTCAATTTTGCTATACCTTAACTTTATCTAAGGCACAGATCTAAGTGATCACAGAGGTGTAGTTGATTATGTACTACTATAAAGTAAGCTATTGGTATCTCGTAATTTCCTTAAAGTTAGTAGTTCATTTTACTCTACCTGTAAAGTAGCTCCTTACTCGAATGTTTTATGACCGAGTCTGCAGCGAGATAATAACACTACTATAGATTTAAGCTCCAGGACATAGGATAAATACTTCCCCTATATCAGTAGTGATTTGTTATTAATGCGGCACTCGGAGCCCTGGCCCTCCCCGCGCACCGCACCTCATCGCGCCGCCCCCGCCTCGCCGCAGAGAACTGGGCCCCAAGTCTGCTAATTTAACATAAGCTACGATTTAACTGTAATGCAATTTTAATAGTTCCGAAATAACCTAGTCCACTAAACATAAAATTGGATCTCAATTGAAACTTATTGAATTATAGTTGGGTCGTAATCCGTATTGCCATTAGCATAAAATGCGTTTCCCGAAATAAAATTATACGTCCAACTTATGACGAGTTGGCACAACCAACGTCAAATAAGCGTCAAATAAAATATATTTCATCTGTACTTAGCAGTGAAATTGACATTTGACATCTTCTCTTGTTTATGTCATTGAAATTTGATTGCTTTATTTATTATAGTTGTGTATAGGTGGTGCTAAAGAGCAAATATCAGCGTTAACGTTAATTGACTTCATGGAAAGTCATCCTCAGTTGGCGCTGGGGCAAAGAAGCCGATCCATGGAAGGGCGGATGGAGGGGAATCGGCGTTGGGCTGAGTGCGCCACTTTGCTCAACTCAGCTCAACAACGTCTCAAACAAATCTTGGATGAGAATTTCTCCGATTGCCTGGCAGTATATACAGATGCGTCTAAACTTTCTGTAAATGACTGTGTTAGTGCTGCCTGTTGGATTCCTAAATTTAACATATCTTTACAGTTTAAATGTCCCCCGGAATCCTCAGTTTATACTGGGGAGTCCATTGCTATATTAGAAGCTGTCCGTTTTATTATTGAAGTCCATAACATTAGACAAAGTATCATACTGACTGACTCCTTAAGTTGCCTTCAAGCTCTTAAGTCAAACCCGTTCCATAATAAAGCTCTTATTTTCGTCATTTTTCAAATTAGAGAAGTCCTCAATTCTTGTGAACAAAAAGGCTTATCTGTCACGTTGGCTTGGATCCCAGGACACACTGGTATAAATGGTAATGAGACTGCGGATAGGTGTGCGAAACTTGCTACTGAAATGGGTACTTCAGAACATTTTAAGAACCTTTCCCAGGATATACGCTCCCTCGTGAAATCCCACCTCAATGACTCTTGGAACGCGATGTGGAATGAGTCTAATTAAAGGCAAGTTTTATGGATCTATTCAACCGGATATCCCATTTCGCCCATGGTTCTTCTTATTCAGAGGTTCAGGTCGCTGGGTGATATCTACCATATGCCGTTTAAGAATTGGCCACGCCTGTACTACAGTCCACCTCAATCAATTAAGAATACGAGACCACTCTATATGTGAATGTGGACTAGAAGAGGGATCGGTCACACACATCCTATTCTCCTGTCCTAAACTTCTTCATAAACTCTACGATGTCCTTCCTCCTGATATCCCCCGTCCCATAAATGTTGAACTTTTCCTTATGTTAGTTTTTAGCCCTTATGTAAAATTTGTACGTAAATATATTTATTCTAACAAAATTAAACTGTAAATATATATACCTATATATTTATCCATAGATATTTATCAATAAAATTTGTGTGCTGTGTTGTTTTAGGTATACTAACGTCTAACATCGTAACCCTGGCTATTGGAACTTTGAAGCTCGAAACATTTTAATATTTCAATCAAATCCCCGTGGCTATTCCATCCCACGTGACATTGGCGAAGTGCTCAGTGCTGCTTTGGCACAAACAAAAGCCATAAACGAAAACAACAACAACAACAACAACGATAAACATTTTTCTGTATTCTGAGTACATAATATTATAATAGTACATTTATGTATGATTCAATCAACATAATAAATAAATAATTAATTAAATAAATCGTTTATTTTTCTTTATCAATTAGTCTTATATACGAGTATAACAATATTTTACATAAATACAATGTTTATAGTACAGGTGCATATTTTAAGAACTTAATAAAATTACTTAGTAGCAAAATCAAGAACTGAAAATGAAAAATAAAGATTTTCATTTTCAGTTCAATAAGCTCTTATGAAAAGTCAAAAGACTACCGCCAGGTTCAGAAAGCAGGTTTTCACCGAGAAGAACTGGCAAGAAACTGCACTTACTCTTTTCAAAAATGTCATTATATATACAATTTTTCTTACATAATATGAAAAATTATTACTTACATAATTGTTAAGATATCTCGTGAGGAGATGGGAATATCATTCCAAGAATTGTCTTTGAAAAATTTCTCAATAGTAAAGTACCTAACCCTGATTTATTAGATGTTTTTTGGCAGCGATTTTAAACCTGTATAAAGGTAAGTCCAAAACAGACAGAGATCATATTGTAGAAGCGTATACTCAACTCCACAATGGACTTCTGTTCCTTACCCAAATGGTGTGACACTACAACTAACTTGTGTCCTATATCATATACATATACCCCTTTATTAATAAACGTGGAATTAAGATGGAGTAGTTAAACTCTGTTTTGTCTTTTCTCTTCAAACGTCCATTTCCACGTGACAGATAAAGACAAAACAGAGTATAACTACTCAATCTTTGTTTCACGTTTATTAATAAGGGGGTAAGTGTCACGTTGATTGACTCCTTAACTACCAAACCGATTTTTATTCAAAGTTGCATGCTGTGTGCAGTTTGATGCAACTTAAAAGATAGTATAGCTTAAATCCTCAATTTATCAATTTTTTATACTTATCCCTAATGGCAAAACAACGTTTGCCAAGTATACAAGTTTTTAATTTAAAATTATAATTATTATTCTTTTGAAATACAAAGGGTAAGCAATTTTAAATGATTATATCTAAAAACTGACTGTCCTAGCTAAAGTTTAAATTTTGGTCAGATGCCGTGTGTTTTTTCACCATGTATGCAGCAGAACTAAGTCTGTTTGACAAATACACAATATGAGGGCCCATCAAAGTTTTGCATCTTTACATTATACCTAGGAATATGGTTGCATCTATGTACTAGATCTATAGTATAGCTACCACACAAAATAATCAATCAATCAAACTATCTAGTATAGCTATAACACAAAATACTAGTTGTCAACTACTATTTTGTGTGATAGCTATACTATAGATCTACTAGTTGATAATGATCACCTAATAATATAGTACTGGATAGTGATTATTATACATAATTAGTGAAAATCACACTTTTTCTGTGGATATTTTACATATTTATTTGTTAATTATTTATGCTTCTATTGTTTTGCTTCAGCCTGTTGACGAGAGCCTGCTGCAGTGCTCTACCATCAAGCAAAGCCTGATTCCCTCGATGACGTTGTGATAGATTCCCATCTATAACATCTTCAAACTCGGTCCTCAAATTGTGTTCATCCTAAAATCGCAAAAATAATTAAAATTTAAATAAACCACTACATTTCAATGCTTGGCCTAGTGTTGAGTTGTATTTGAGTCTTTTTGTTACTATGTTTGTACATTTTTGAGGTCAGCTTGTAGCTGTTCTTACTGGGCTATACTTATAATATACCCTATTCTTCCTCTAGTAAGGCGCGTGATTCATCTAATGGTCAAAACCCTTAGTAAGTTATGCCATAATAACTCAAATCCTTTTAGAGGCTGAGGTAAACAAACCTACACACAATCTTCATACCCTAGCTTAATAGTAAAACCTAATTATTTTCCTGATAAAAAAATGGGACCTGGAGAAATGCCAGATCCAATCATTATAGTCCTTAGACTCTATGATCATGTTATCTACTCTGAATGAGAGATCTATTTGGCACCTTTCCCTTGTGGAAGGAAAAGATGATCCAGGGCCCCTCACTCGCCCAGGATGGTGAGCTCCCGCATCCGCCCTGAACCCGAAGGCGCCCCGAAGGGTGAGCTCTCCCCCCCATCTCTCATAAGAGATGTAAGTCCGGCCGCATTAAGGTGGCGGTTTTCACCTATGTTCACATCCCCGTAAGGATATGAGATAAAGAGCCTCATGAAGGTGGAGGTTACACCTATGTGATAAGATGGGGCACTCTCTTACAAGAGCGCCCCTAACGGTTGTACCGCCCCAGATATGTGTTATATTCTTATCCCGGTGAGGATAAGAGATCAGCACCTTAAGCGTGGTGTTACGCATACTAGAGACCAAGAGACAGTCTGCAAACATCGAGGCCTGAAGGCGCAGCCTACCGTATTAACTTATAGTGCAACAGCCAGCTGCGACACATCAATACACTCGACGTCATACAGACAATATGCGCCACTTAGGACGCCTTCCCGTAATACCATAGTACGGGCATTCACTGTGTTAGCCATCTCAGAAGGGTCTCACTAGACTCTACTAATATTCATATTTATTATTCATAAGATACGTCATGACCACCAACATGACGCATTAGCCATCAGGAGTATTTATGTCATGCACCAATACCATCTCGGACTCAGGCGCTCTCGGCGACCCGCGTCCCCCTTCTTTATACTTTTACTTTCATATTGTCTTTCGCTCACATTTTACCTTTAAATGTATTTGCTCCGTGAATCATTACTGATATTCAAATATTATGTGTGAGACCCACACAATATAACTTATATATTTTTCATAGGTCTTTGGTACTAGAGAGTCAGACTCAGGCGTCGCACCAGTGTGATGTGATGCTTTGCCAATAAATACAAGGTTTTTGGTACGACCGTTTGGTTCCCTGAGGAACACTAATGAGATCAAAGTCCCATCGGTCGGCGCTGTGCAAGTTCATATAATGTTCCAGAGGAACATTATAAAATATTATCTCGGAACAATATCTCCTTCCTCAACCTCCTTCTACCTTCGCATCATCTTATAATGGGGATGCCAATACACACAGGCCACTCTAGTGCACTGCCCACTCGAGCATCACTTTTAACGGCCTTTGCGTGCGACCAACACAATACACTTCACAAGCCACGTAATAATATTATACGTCTTTATCACCTTAGTGACGCACTTAACATCATCGGTCCGTATACCTCAACTCAACTCTGACTTTGGACCTCAGCGTCGCACGCCTCGCATCTTTATAGTTGTCGCGCGGCGATCTTGATCGACTGCGCTCTTGGTGAAACCCCGCATCGCTATATTACGAAGTACTATTGCACGGTCCGCTTCCATAGGTCATGAATTTTTCAATGCACGAACACGCTCTAGTCATATACACGATCGAGTAATCAAATTTAGACGTTTCCTATGGTTTGATTATTTCTCTTTGTATTGCTTCGAGTTATCACCCTCGTTACTCAGACAGCTTGCCAAGCTATACATTTAAGCCGAAGACTCTTTTATCATAAAAATGAAAGTTAGGGGATCTAGGTAGTTACATCCAACCCCCTAAATTCTATGAAGCCTGCGTAATAGAATTTACGCTAGGCAACATAAGGATTCTTGTATTAAAACTTGTTATTTTTTTTATTTTTTTTTTTTTTAATAATTTATTTACATATTATTATAACAATGTTTCCATTTACATACTTACAAAATAAACCAATTTTGTTAGCATTATAGTTAACACATTTCTTACAATTTTGGATATGCAATCACAAAGCATCCCAAGTTTTATTCATGCCTACTTTAACACCATTATAGATCAATTTTGGGATGCATCATTTTTCATATTACAATAACTAAGTTAATGCACTTTTGGAATCAACCTAACATGATACATTTTAGTTAACAACTCTCAAATTAAATGAATTACTTCGAAATCCACATAACCTCTGCAAAACCTCAAAAGAACATTATGTTTATCAAATTATACAAGTATTAGAATCATTGTTTGCAATCAATAATTTATTGATAATATTTTGATAAATGAATAGCATTATATTTTCCTCGAATCTTATTTGTTTTCGGGTCCATTAATACATAAACATTTTTGAATGGTACTGCAGCGACCACATAAGGTCCTTCATACAATAAATCAAATTTACTTATTTCTTTCTTTTGTAAATTGGATCGATTACAACGTCGTAATTTCACTAAGTCCCCAATATTAAATTCAATTAATTTATGACTTTTGTCATATTTCCCGTTCCTTATTCGGCTGGAACTTATTAAATTCTCTCGTACACGTTGACGTATACTTCCTATATTTAATTCCCCTTGAGAATTATTCAATACTTTATCTACAGATAACTTAGTCCTTTGACCAAATAACACCTCATTTGGTGTAAACCCTATACTATCATGATAAGTATTGTTATACATTTCCTCAATATTTGGCAGTAATCCTACCCATGTTTTATGATCATGTGAGCAATAAGCTCTGAATAATCTACCAAGTTCTTTATTGACTCTTTCAGTGGTATTCGGTCTAGGATTTCTGATTGTTGTATAAATTGTTTTGATCCCAATCTCTCTTAATCCATCCTTATATCTTTTACTGATAAATTGGGATCCATTATCAGTCATCAAGGTTTGAATCTTAATGATCTTATTAAAGTGTTTGATTTTGGTCAGACAAGTTTGACTTGTCGCTTTCCGTAATGGAAACAATTTCACATACTTGCTAAAAGCATCCTGCATTACTAGGATATAAGTGAATCCAAATGACCCAGATGGTAATGGTCCATACAAGTCAGCCATTACAATCTCACCAATGTCATTCGATATTATGGACTGGCAGGGTCCAACATACTTTGCCTTATCACTTTTCGCTAGTTGGCAAGTGTGACAACGTTTTACTATTGACTTAACATCATTTGTTAAGTTCTTCCAAAACAATCGATCTTTCAAATATTTAATAATTTTATAAGCACCTTGATGTCCCATCTCCAAGTGTACTTGTTTGACCATTTCCTCTCGCAAGGAAGAGGGTAGATATACCCTTTTTCCTTGATTTGTTTTAAAACACACCACTTTGTCGTTATTCACGTTTATTCTATCTCTATAACGTGAATTTTTTCCATTCAATATATCTTGTATTTCTGGATCTTCTGCCTGTAATTCGGGCAACCTTTTAAGTTTGTACAATAGCTGTCCATTCTCTTTAGCCATATAATAGATGCCCGGCAATCTAATTTTATTCTCTTGTACTCTACTCCCATCTGGCGGATATCTCGACAAAGTATCTGCGACTAAATTTTTCTTTCCAGATATATGTTCTATTTCATAATCAAATTGTTCTAAATACAATAGCCATCTTGTAACTCTACTATTAAACAATTTCCAGTTCTTCACAAATAATAAAGCTTTGTGATCAGTTCGTATTACCACTTTGGATCCTCTTAAATAGGTTTCAAACTTCTGCAAACAACTTATAACTGCATAAAATTCTTGTTCTGTAACAGTCCAATTCAATTCCGGTCCTTTGAAGGACCTACTGTGATAACTTAATGGCTTCATTTCTCCATCATCTCCTATTTGGTATAAAACTCCGGCGAAAGCTATACCAGATGAATCAGTCTGTAAATAGTAAGTTTTGCCAAAATCTGGGTGTTGCAATTCAACAGTATTTACAAACTGCTGCTTTATAAATTCAAAAGCCTTTTGTTCTTTTTCTGTCCATTTCCATGCCTTTTGTTTCTTTAATAATTCACACAATGGGTGAATACTTTCAGCATAATTTGGTATAAACCTTCGATAAAAATTACACAAGCCTAGGAAAGCTCGCAAATGTTTTACCTTTTGCGGTTGAGGAAACTTTTGAATAGCTTCCACCTTCTCAGGATCCGTACGGATTCCTTGGGTTGAGATAATAAATCCCAACATTTTTACTTCCTTACACAAAAATTCACACTTTTCAATATTACAAGTCATTCCAGCTTGTTTCAATTTGTTTAACACAACCTCTATGTGGTTCAAATGCTCATCCAAGTCACCCGTTGTTATAATTGCCAAATCGTCTAGGTAATTAACACAGAATTGTCGTACTTCAGGTCCCAAAATTTTATCCATTGCCCGACTAAAACTTCCAACTGAAGTTTTTAGTCCTTGTGGTAATACATTATACACATAAGATTTTCCATTAAATGAAAATCCGGTATATTTCTTACTTCCTTCACTGATGGGTATTTGGAAGTATGCATTGTTTAAATCAATTGTCGTAATAAATTTGCATCCATGGAAAGAATTCAATACATCAAGCTGCATAGGAGGCTTCTCGGTCTCTGCAACCATATGTTTATTTATTTCTCTTGCGTCCAACAAGACTCTAATGGTTCCATCTCGCTTTAATGTAAAAGTCAACGGACTACTATAAGGCGTGGAAGCCCTCGATATTATATTCAACTTTTCCAATTCAGCAAGCTTCTCTTCCATCTTTTGCCTATAAGCATATGGTATAGGATATGACTTCTTTACTATTGGCTTCTCATGTAGCATTTTTATTTCATGCTCATAGCATGTACATCTGCCTAAGTCTTCTGTAAACATGCTGTTATATTTATTCAAAATTTCACCGAGCTTCTTTTTATCTTTTTCAGGAACGTCAGTTCCTATTTTAATTTTCGCTAGAATGTCATCAACTTTTGCACTCATCTCAGACATGGTCAATTCACTGATATTTGGATAAACATTTATTAAGGGTATAGTATAACAACACCCATCTTTGTACAATGTAATGTTCATCTGATCTTTCTTCAGATTAAATACAACCTCATTCTTTTTAATCCAATCAAAACCTAATATCACTGAATGAGTCAACCCAGGGACTATCAAATAACCAATTTCTAAAGTCAACCTCCCTATAACAGTTGGAACAATAACCATTTGTTGAATTTTAATACTTTTGTGTCCTATTGCCCCTTTTAGTCGTATCGTCCTTGTAGGCATTAATGGCAACTTGTCAGAACACTTTTTTAACTGTAAATACATCAATTCAGAAATGCAAGTAATATCACTGCCTGTGTCCAATAGCCCATCTACCTCAAAACTCAGCAATTTCATCCGAATTTCAGATTTCACAGTACAAGACAACTCAGTTGTCTCATGCTCTTCGTATACATTTAAAATTTCACCTTCTATAATTTTTCTACTCTTTTCATGGCTGTCAGACACTAGCAGGTCAACCACTTGTTTACAATTCATTTCATTTTCATATCCCAACCCCAATCTTCCCTTTTGTCCATTGCATTTAATTGGTCTTAATAGTCCCTTCCTCCTTCCTAGTCCTTGTCCTGGCTGCCATCCATATTGAAGCATAATCTTTAATGCTTTGTTCCCTTTATTAGCAGCTGAGTTGGGAACAACTTCCTCAGCCGCTGTTAGTTTGAATAATTATTTCCATCTTGCCAGACGCTGTAAGCTCCTTCATTCTCTTTTCCATCGTTTTGATCATTATAGCCTTCATTCCCTTTATCCAAAACTTCGTTGGACACAACATTGCAGTATTCCTGCGGATAATATTGTACTTGTGGGTACACTGGTTTCCTCCAACTTCTATAACTTCGACGAACATCGCTATTTTGTGATTTCCTTTCTTTATAGTTGGATTTATTTGCACTCGTTGTAGGTTCCTCCTGTTTATTTATATCATCTTGCTTCCGCAGAAACTCTGTGGCATCATGTATAGTTTCACCTTTAGTGATTGCCCACATCTGTTGCACAGAAATGGGATAGTGCCTCATCATATCGTCAACTAACTGTTTTTCTGGTATTGTAAATGAGAGCATTCTCACTTGTGCAGTTAGATTCAAAAAATGACCCAACATGGTAGGTTGCTTAGTTCGGTCCCAAGTGGAACATACAATTTCTCTTCTTATTTTGTTTTGCTCTGTTTCTCCCCAGTATGTTGACAAAAAGTCATTTTTAAAATCTTCAAGATTCTGCCATCTTGATTTGTATAATCGTACCCAATCTCGTTCTTCACCTTGCAAGCATTCATATGCCAATTCCAATTCCTTTTCCTTATTTGGCAGCTTCCTTAAGTAGGAAGCCAAATCTTCCAAAAATGTTACAGGATGAATTTTGTCTTTTGAGAACTTTGGTTTTTCTGTTGCAACATTCATGATGTTACATGGAACATATTCCTTCTGTTTATTGTTTGTTCCCACAGTTGTGGTTAATTCAGGCACTATATTATTTGAATTATCTTTTGCATTCAAATCGCCTGAAACTTGATTTTGAATCTGCTTTATTCCTAACTCCAACTCCTTTATCTTTCCTTCCATCTGTTTTGTGTGCTTTTGTAAGTATTCGTAAAGCATTTTATAACCATCATCAGTTTTATTTCTCGAGTTTCGCGTGTTTGCGAGCGTACAAGGCGGACGTGTCGCAAAATATTTTAGCAAAAATTATTACCGCAGTTATTCTAATTTCACCTTAATTGCAATGTTATAAGCATTAAAATTCAATATTAAGTGCTGTATCAGTTACGCCCGTCCAGTCCTGCGTGCAAGTGCGGACTCACAGACTGGTTCCTAAACATACAAGGAATTAGTACGCTCAACTACAAGAAGTGCCATGAACATGGAGCGAAGTGGTTCTCAACCCAATCTTTCATCTCTAAGCCCACAAGGTGCACTATCTTCAGAAATACCTTCTGTTACTCTGCGCAATAAACGAAAATATTGCTTGGACAGCGATTGGAATGATCAATTATCGAACATAGAAAAGAAGATGGCCGAGATGATGACACTGTTGTCAACGTCTATAAGTGAGCAGAAAGAAAGCTCAGCCAAAATAAAAAATGACATTGCCAGTATTAGAGATGAAATGTCAGAAATAAAACATAGTATATGCAAAACGGAACATACACTTAAAACTATAACTACTGAGCAACAGAAGATAAAAAAGGATATACAAAACATTACATCTGCTGCCCAATCAATGGAAACGAAAATTGCTTCACTAGAGAGCGACGTACTGAATTTAAAAACATCATCGACTGAGCCCAAGCGTATGACAAATGAAGTTGTTTACGACATGCTGGCGGAAATTACTGATCAAACTCTCAGGAAGAAAAACATAATATTAACTGGCATAACTGAGCCACAATCCCCTGACTACAGAGAGCGACAAAAACAGGACAAAGATGAAGTCCTAAGAATTACTAAAGCCATAACCAAGGACTGTCCGGAACCCATAAAAGTTGTAAGAATCGGGAAATACGAACCAAATGCGAAAAGAGCGGTTAAAGTATGCTTTGAATCAGAGCAAACAGTCAAGGTGATTCTACGAAACCGAATTAAGCTGAAGGATGATGCCATTGCCATCTTCCCAGATCAAACTCCACTTCAGCAAGCGAGATTTAAAAATCTTAAAGAGCAACTGAAACATCGCACTGAAAACGGGGAAACCAACCTGCGCATCAAGTATGTAAAAGGCATACCAAGAATAGTCAGCTCTCTCCCAAAAAACTCCATGCTATAAAAAAGAGTCCGGTAAAATATCATAACACCAGTTACCAAACACTAAATAATTATGAGGACATATTGATAAATAAAAAAGCGATCAGATGCTTATATGCAAACATCCGGAGCATTATTAAACCTGGAAAGCTTGATGAATTACGATGTGTGGTGGACTCCTTCAAGTGTATCTTACACCTAATAATATTAACAGAAACCTGGATTAAAAATAATGAAGAAGCCAAAAGAATACAAATTCCAGGATATACTCACTACTATCAGTACAGGCAAAATACTCTTGGTGGAGGAGTCTCGATCTTTGCCCGCAACACTATGAAGCATAATGTAATTCAAGAACTGTCCCAAGATGATAATCACTACTTGTGGATACACTTAGAAAAGTTTTCTATAGATATTGGTGCCATATATAAACCGGGTCGAACAAATGTCAAAACCTTTCTCGATACCTTCTCAAGTCAACTGGATAACAGGAAAAGAGCCGTAGCATTTGGTGATTTCAACTTTGACTTGTTGGCTCCAGACAGGTTAGTAGAAGAGTATAAGGATGCGCTAAAAGAAAGCGGCTTTACGATTATCAATAAAATTGAAGAAAAATACTGCACCCGAGAGACATACCAGAAGAAATCTTTACTGGACCATGTGGCAAGTAATCTTAAGGGACACCGATTTCATCTAGCCGTTATTGATTCATCAATGTCGGACCATAAACAAATCTATTTTGAAATTGATAAATATGAACCGGAGCCGAAGAGGAAAACTACGTATGAAAGCATTGACTATACAAAGCTTAGTGAATTAGTTAAAAACAAGAACAAAGGTGACAGTAATGTGGATTATGCAAGATTTGAGACTAGATTACTACAAGCGATAAATCAAAGTAAAGTAAAAAAAAATAAGATATTAAACCCACCAAAACAAGACTGGGTAAATAAAGATATACTACATAAAATTAATCAAAAAAATATTCTATATAAACAGCATAAGAACAACCCCGGGAATCAAGATATCAAGACAAAATTTTTAAATGAAAGAGACAAAGTTGCGGAACAAATACAGACAATGAAATCGAAATTCTACCTTAAAAAGTTCTCTGAATGCAATAAAAAGCCTAGAAAAATGTGGAACTTGATAGATAGCTTAACTAATAATAAAATAAAAGGTATAACGTTGCCAAACAGATTGATAAAAGAAGATACGGAGTTGAAGGATGGAAGAAAAATTTGTGAATGTTTTTGTGAGTTCTTTTCAACGGTAGGTTCAATCCTTGCAGAAGCGATTGACAAAAAGTATCACAATAACAAAACCTATACCAACGCAACACCTCTTATCGCTAACCCTAATTTTGGCCTCGAGAAATTTAACTTAGCAACGAAGGAGGAAATAACTAAAATAATAGATAACCTTGACAGTAACACCGGCTCAGGGATTGACAACATAAGTACTAAAGTAGTAAAATCGCTTAAACCCTACATAACTGAAGAGCTCACTGAGTGCATAAATGTTTGCCTAGAGAGTGGTAATTTCCCAGATTCCTTAAAAATTGCCAAAGTAACTCCCATCTTTAAATCTGGAACAAAATCGGACCCTAATAATTATCGCCCTATCTCTGTGTTACCTGTAATCTCAAAAATCTTCGAAAAAATAATCTATAATAGACTAGATGCCTACCTAACTTCTATTAACTTCTTATATCCTAAACAATATGGTTTCAGGACAATGTCCAATACTCTATCTGCCACAGTAGATTTAGTAAACAAAATAAAAAATAGTATAGATGAAAAAAAAATTGCTCTCGGAATATTTATAGACTTAAAAAAAGCTTTCGATACGGTGAGCCACGAGTTACTTCTGAATAAGCTTAACGATATTGGTATCAATGGTACTGCTCACAAAATATTTAAATCCTATTTGACTAATCGCCTTCAAATAGTAAAAATAGGTGAATACCAAAGTACCCCCAGACTAATTACCTACGGGGTCCCTCAGGGATCAATTCTCGGCTCCATCCTGTTTTTAATTTATATAAATAATATAAGTAAGCTTGAACTCAAAGGTGAACTATCGTTATATGCCGACGACACTACCCTCTTTTACTATGGAAATAACATCGACAATGTTATACGAGACTCACAAGATGATCTTAATATCCTTAATGTGTGGTTTCAATGTAATTTACTAACCCTCAATGTGAGCAAAACTCATTACGTAATTTTTTCAGCCAAAAACAAAAAAATTAATGATTTTGAACCCCCTAAAATAAATAATACTAACATAAGTAGGTCAGATTGCGAAAAATATCTCGGTTTAATATTAGATAATAAACTCACATGGAAAGAACACATTAAATATGTAAAATCTAAACTGATATCTTTAACAGGAGTCCTGCGCAGTGTTGTTCGTTGTCTACCTCGTAAAGTGTGTTACATTATTTATAACTCTTTGGTAAAACCACACATAGACTATCTTATCCAAATCTGGGGCTCAGCAGCTAAAACCAATCTTATTTCATTACAAAGAGCACAAAATAAATTAATAAAAATACTATTCCGTTACAACTTCTTAACTGCGACAGAAAAAATATATAGAGAAACTAAATTAATGAATATTACGAATACCTATAAATATAACACTTGCATCCTTATTAGAAAAATTTTATCAAAAGACATACACACAAACATAAGCTTTACAACTAAAAATAAATATCCTCATTTAAGACGGTTAAGAAGTGCAAATAATATAATATTACGCCCACCAAGAACCAACTATGGTAAAAGAAATATTACATTTGAAAGTGCTCAACTATATAATAAACTTCCTTCAAATATAAAAGAATGTAAAAGCATGCAAACTTTTAAAAAACTTCTGAAATCATACTTTTCCTCACAATAAAAAAAAAAAAAAAAAAAAAAAAATGAAATTTACATTATTTAAATTATAAAATTATTTTACTCATTAATTATTCATCGCTACAGCATAATAACAAACATTTGTAATGTTTCTTAATAAAATTCTGATTTAAATTCTGAGCGCTTACGAGTCACATCCAGTCATCAGTATCTTTGTTATTACGCCATTGCATTGGGTGACGCGTTGGTATAGTTTTTACGAAGTTTCTGCAAGCCTACCCGCAGTTTTACTAATAATTATAATGACTGCGTTGTAATATAATTATAGGCTAATATCAATACTTAGATGAAATATTATTATGTTAAACAAGTGCCGCTGTGCGAGCAAGCGCTTTTTATTATGTTAAATTATTTATAGCCTTAAGTTTTCGTATAAGTGAGTATCTGTATACTTTTTACGAAACAATAAATTTCTTAAACCAGGATTTAGGATTGTTATTCCTACGTCTCTTTTCTGGTGGCTCTATATCTTCAGATTGTAACTCTACAACTTCATCCACTTTATCTGCACATTCTCGATTTATTTGTTCTTGAACTACCTCATTATCATCCTTCTCCTGTGCTAATCTCCGTTTCCTGACCATTTTCACTAATAAAATGTTCACAAGTAGCTCACTAATGAAAATGTAGTCTTAAACCTATTCACACTTCTCTCTCAGTATCTCTTTATTTGTGGTCCCTTTTCCACTTTGAAAGTATACACTATCAGTGGTCTTTTCCACAACACATATGCATTATCACAATGGTTCACTTAGCATAACCACAATGGTTCACTTAACAACCCCCACACCTTTGGAATAAAAGTTATTTCTTCGATTCGTAAAATTTTCCACAACCCCCAGACCTCTGAGAGTTCTAAATATAGTGTTGTATTTTATAAATCACAACTTACTCGACCACCTGCAACAAGAAATAAATCTCGTTAATTACACATTTCATTTACCTCTGACACCTCTTTCCATTTTCACGGACAACAAATTGTAGGCTTTCGCCTACTTTCCTAACTCCTATCTTGCCGTTAGACCAGTATCCTGGTCACGGCACCAAATTGTAGCTGTTCTTACTGGGCTATACTTATAATATACCCTATTCTTCCTCTAGTAAGGCGCGTGATTCATCTAATGGTCAAAACCCTTAGTAAGTTATGCCATAATAACTCAAATCCTTTTAGAGGCTGAGGTAAACAAACCTACACACAATCTTCATACCCTAGCTTAATAGTAAAACCTAATTATTTTCCTGATAAAAAAATGGGACCTGGAGAAATGCCAGATCCAATCATTATAGTCCTTAGACTCTATGATCATGTTATCTACTCTGAATGAGAGATCTATTTGGCACCTTTCCCTTGTGGAAGGAAAAGATGATCCAGGGCCCCTCACTCGCCCAGGATGGTGAGCTCCCGCATCCGCCCTGAACCCGAAGGCGCCCCGAAGGGTGAGCTCTCCCCCCCATCTCTCATAAGAGATGTAAGTCCGGCCGCATTAAGGTGGCGGTTTTCACCTATGTTCACATCCCCGTAAGGATATGAGATAAAGAGCCTCATGAAGGTGGAGGTTACACCTATGTGATAAGATGGGGCACTCTCTTACAAGAGCGCCCCTAACGGTTGTACCGCCCCAGATATGTGTTATATTCTTATCCCGGTGAGGATAAGAGATCAGCACCTTAAGCGTGGTGTTACGCATACTAGAGACCAAGAGACAGTCTGCAAACATCGAGGCCTGAAGGCGCAGCCTACCGTATTAACTTATAGTGCAACAGCCAGCTGCGACACATCAATACACTCGACGTCATACAGACAATATGCGCCACTTAGGACGCCTTCCCGTAATACCATAGTACGGGCATTCACTGTGTTAGCCATCTCAGAAGGGTCTCACTAGACTCTACTAATATTCATATTTATTATTCATAAGATACGTCATGACCACCAACATGACGCATTAGCCATCAGGAGTATTTATGTCATGCACCAATACCATCTCGGACTCAGGCGCTCTCGGCGACCCGCGTCCCCCTTCTTTATACTTTTACTTTCATATTGTCTTTCGCTCACATTTTACCTTTAAATGTATTTGCTCCGTGAATCATTACTGATATTCAAATATTATGTGTGAGACCCACACAATATAACTTATATATTTTTCATAGGTCTTTGGTACTAGAGAGTCAGACTCAGGCGTCGCACCAGTGTGATGTGATGCTTTGCCAATAAATACAAGGTTTTTGGTACGACCGTTTGGTTCCCTGAGGAACACTAATGAGATCAAAGTCCCATCGGTCGGCGCTGTGCAAGTTCATATAATGTTCCAGAGGAACATTATAAAATATTATCTCGGAACAATATCTCCTTCCTCAACCTCCTTCTACCTTCGCATCATCTTATAATGGGGATGCCAATACACACAGGCCACTCTAGTGCACTGCCCACTCGAGCATCACTTTTAACGGCCTTTGCGTGCGACCAACACAATACACTTCACAAGCCACGTAATAATATTATACGTCTTTATCACCTTAGTGACGCACTTAACATCATCGGTCCGTATACCTCAACTCAACTCTGACTTTGGACCTCAGCGTCGCACGCCTCGCATCTTTATAGTTGTCGCGCGGCGATCTTGATCGACTGCGCTCTTGGTGAAACCCCGCATCGCTATATTACGAAGTACTATTGCACGGTCCGCTTCCATAGGTCATGAATTTTTCAATGCACGAACACGCTCTAGTCATATACACGATCGAGTAATCAAATTTAGACGTTTCCTATGGTTTGATTATTTCTCTTTGTATTGCTTCGAGTTATCACCCTCGTTACTCAGACAGCTTGCCAAGCTATACATTTAAGCCGAAGACTCTTTTATCATAAAAATGAAAGTTAGGGGATCTAGGTAGTTACAAGCTTAGTTGTTCGATAGAATATCTCTATTTATATGCCAAAAAGCAAATAGTATGTATGTAGATTTTAACACATAAATAAATCATACTTTTACTTTATTTTCAAAAGTAATGTTTCAGGAAAAGGAAGGTACAGTCACATGCCTCAAATAATAGAAGTGCTGCGGTGTCCCCTCTGAGGTATTTAAGATAGGGTTCATCATTGTCCTCCTGAGTGGATAGCCACTGTCACCTGAAAATCCAGATAACATATCATAGTAAATATTTGGATATCCAGTCCATAAGTATGAAATCACTTTCAATAGTTAACAGTAATACCTAATAAAAAACCATGTTCTGTATGCTCTGTCAAGTGCTGACAGAGTGGGTGATTCTGCCACACACTGGAGTCGTGAGCGGACCCTGGGTTGCTGGCATCAACACATAGAATATTTAGGTCAGAGTCGCATATCTGAAAATTGAACAGAATTAGTAAAATATTATTCGGTAGCTTGGAATATCATGTTACCTAAATGAAAGATTAATTAAAATAATAAACATACGATCATAACATTCAGAGAATGGAATCCCTTTCTGTTTCCCTTTCTTTCTTGTTGAAATGCTCTTCATGGCAGTTTGGCTTAATTATTGCTACATGTGTGCCATCTATGCAACCCAAGACTTGGTATACCAAATTTTTGATTGAACCTGTAAAAACATTTTTATTGATAAAGTACTTTCATAGCCTGCAACCTAAAATCAGGATACATAATAACATTTCTCACTTGGCTTTTATAGCATTCCGGCCATGAAGTCAGTTGGGCCATTTCACATAGTTATCGTATATTCGGTTGAGTGCCTCTGTTTCTTGCTTCACAGGTCTCTAAACAGTCTTCTGTGAGACATTGTGGAGGGCACTCTGCCCAACCAACGTTTGGTAGGATCCTTATGCGTAGAATGCTAACGCTATCAGAATCTGCAACAGAAATGATGGCATTAGGCACGGTCTAACCATCATCATGAATTATTCATGATTAGTAGGTAATACAGCAAGAGTTTACCTTCATCTCCGGCGATATTCCGTCTCTTCGACATCGTCTGGGAACGAACGGTGTGAGTCCCCTAACAGTTTCTTTTCCGAGGCGAAATGTTTTTATAAATTCAGCCACGGAAATATCCTTAAATGGGTCCCTCTATGCTGTTCCTTATTAGAGCGCGGGTTCGACGACGTTTTCTGTACTCCAACCGCTTATTTCGTTGAATGTCAACCGCGTTAGCAAGCTGGAGAATGTTCCACCTTGCTCTAATCATCATTAGATTAGAAAAAAAATCACTAATAATCCACATGCAATGACCGAAAGTCACTGATTTAGCTATTACTGTTCGATTATCTAAAATTGCAGCTCGATTGTCATTTCGAACTGTCAAAATATTAGCAGACTACGAAAATAATCGACAATTGAGATGTCATTAAGTAACAGACTAGCAAAAGTTCCATTGATTGTAAATTGTAGGTCAGTCGTGTAATTTTTACGCAATTGATAAACGATCGACCTAGCAGACTACCAAAATCGCTAAAATCGGTAATAATTGTGTAATTATTGTACAATCGAGATAAATTTGTCATAGCAGACTTGGGGCCCAGCTAATATAGGACAATATCATTTTTTAGGGATCCATACCCAAAGGGTAGAAAAGGAACCCTAACCCTATTAGCGAGACTTCGCTGTCCGTCTGTCTGTCTGTCACAAGGCTGTATCTCTTGAACCGTGATAGCTACGGAGTTGCAATTTTCACAAATGATGTATTTCTGTTGCCGCTATAACAACAAATACTAAAACATTTACTAAGTACAATTAATATTTCGCTCCCATACAACAAACGTGATATTTTACTTGTTTTTGGTCGATACTGTAACACGTAGATGCTTAAATTTTTCACAGAATATCTAGTTATAGAAGAAGAAATAAATACTTAAATTAAAATAAAATAAACAAGAAAGGGGGGGTCTCCCATACAACGAATGTCTTGATAGTACGGAAACCTCAGTGCGCGAGCCCGGCTCGCACTTGACCAATTTATTTTTATTTTCATTTTTACATATAAAATAATATCGACCAATGACCACTTTTGAGCATTGATACTTTTTGGTGACGACGACGTTTGAGTTTAATCAATAATTATTTTATCACGGTACGAGGATCCGAACACACTAACATTCTATTTTTGAAACCGACGATGCAGTGACCGAAGTAGGGCATGTTCAATACATTACAGTATGTTTATCACGGATTTTAGGGCGTCGGTATTTTAAATGCTTGTAAGTACGAGTACTTTAAACAATTTCAACAGACCAAGAATCGGGAAATAATTTTGGTGTTCTCTTTCGCTGTTGAAGTACGAGGACAATAAGATATATCACAGATCACTATATCTAACATAAACTTCGTTTCTCTAGTCTAGTCTATCACTCTAGCACCACAGTTTAAAGATATTCTAAGGATATATTTATCACTGGGGGGCTGGCCAAGCAACCTCCACGAGTGCCCGAGTACTACGGTGCCTTTCTGTAGCGCACGGGCCGGTGCTCCGTGGTAACGTCTGTTAATAACCGACGGGTAATAGCTTGGCCCGGTGGATAGGTGACGTTTCTTCGCGTGTCCCTCTGGGCCCCAGCAGAGGGCACAGTGTCGAAACGTCTACACCTACCCCGGAGGAGGAAGAAAACCTCATTAAAAAATTACAGGCGGGGGCGGAAACGCCCACAAGTCCCTTCGGGGCACTACGAGGAAGACAACCTCATAAAAAAATCACCGAAGTGGGCGGGAACGCTCGTCGAGAGGGACAATTACTGTGGCACATCCCTCTCGCAGGAGACGCACCGGTTGCTGGAGGACGAACATCTTTCTTCGGCTTCCGGAATCCGGGTGCGCCGGCCTGCGGGTGACGGACGTAAGGGGCTATGGCGTCCGTTACCCGAACTACATCAACAGGCCGAGGAGGTGGCGCGCCCTGTTCAGGACGCGCCTCCCAGGAGGAGCCGGCGGCGGTCAGGCTGCCGGCAGCAGCGACGGGACCTGCCGCTCAGGTGGCGGGTCGGGGCCTGGCGGGAGCGCGGTGAATACGCAAGTGAATCCCGTACTCCCGCCAACGAGGTCTGTCGTGGCAAGGGACAGGTTATAGTAGGTGCAAGCCCCACACAACCCCTCCGTTTCCCCTGACGGAGGGGTATGCGTTAGGCATTTCCTGTCGATTAAAAAAAAAAAGGATATATTTACCACTGTGCACGTGCTAGCACTGAGAATTTCCTACTTTGAATATAATAACGTGACAAAATTTTACAGACCCATGAGATACCTACACTCTGAAAAGGTAATAATAATAATAATCTTTAGATACCAGTTACAAAAGTGAGGGGGAAAACGAAAACAAATGAGTGCTTTATCAGAAAATTGTAGACTAAAAGATTACCCACGCTTGAACGCACTATGGAGAAAGCGTGCAATACAACATACTTACTTAGCTACACTATATTTACGCATGTACATTATATCCCTCACATGTTTTACTATCAAGTTGCAACAGTGATATTGGCAGGGCGCCATCTGTTTTAATGTGGGTAAACCGTGAAAGTTACGCTAATATTCACGCAAATTATAGAGCTAAATTATAAAATTTTAAGTCTCTTTTAGGTACTCATTGGAAACGAAGCAATAAACGTCGAATTTAAAAATCTCCATCAAAGTTTGTGATGATGAAAATAAATAGTTAAGTATCTGTTATAATAAATGATATACACACAGATATACATATTTCGATACAAATTCGGAAAATAAGTATGTTATTTCTTCACGATTCCCGGTTTTCTGACACAAGCCCAAGCGGGGGATGACGCTTTAAAAAAAAGTGAAGAACAAAATGAAAGAGGGAATTTAAATTTAATTAAATGATTTCATAGTATTTGTGTTGTTAAATAGTAATTTCAAACAATAATTTGTATGAACGTTTTTAACTGACAATCTCCTTCATAATGCATTTGGTTCCTACATGCAGAACGAAAATAGAAACCACTATTGAAAATCTTTTAACACACTTATAACGTCAACACTAATATAACAAAAAAACTATTTCGCCTCGACATGCAAGCCACTCTTTTCTCATCATAATGGCCTTTTTAAACGAAGCTCTGCAGTCTACGCGTTGGTCTTGTTCGAAATTCGAAAAGCTTTTATTATTACAGTATCGTCCTCGCGTAAGCGTTGCCTGCTGGACCGTTATGCGACCGTGCCATCCCAACACCGGGTTTAATGACTTACTTGCACTACAAGAATTATTATGCCGCAATCCGCAGGATTCCACGGCGCAGTTCCGATTAAAACAAAAAATTGGGACACGACGTATTTTAAACATTTTCACAAATCTGTTAATAACACGCAGAAATGGCATACTATCTACACTTGTATCGAAATGAAATATTTCTACTAAGTAATTTTTAACGCGTCTGGCTTTTAACCCTCTTAAAAAAGACTAAGGAGATGTTGCTTATAGTGTTGCCCAAAATCAGTCTTGGTCTTGCAGTCTTGGTCTTGTTCTTGCATTTTTGCAAGACCAAGGCCAAGACCAAGACTGCCTAATTTTAGCAAGACCAAGAACAAGACTGGCAGTGCAAGATTTGAGCAAGAACAAGACTAAGCCTGCGAGACTCTTGCGTCTTGCACCTCTGCCCGCGAAATTCAAATTTTATTTTGTTTTTCGCAATTATTTAACTAATCCAACGAAGTAGGCTTATGGAATTCATTTTGCGAAAATAAGAGTACCATCTTCACAATTTTATTATTTTTAATAAAAATGTTTACTTGAAAGTGTCCAGTTTAGGAATGTAGTTCGATTATCGGCCAATTTGTGAATTGTGAGTTACTCACGTCAAACTCGGCATTCGAACTACATTCCACTGGACGCTTTCAAGTAAAGATTTTTATAAAAGTAAACCTGTGAAGATGATATTGCTATTTTCGCAAAATGAATGACATGAGCCTTAATTCTAATAAATATTTGCGAAAAACAAAATAAAATTTGAATCTCCCGGGCCGAACTCCCTTTTTTTTTACACACTACAAGTAAGTACTTGACTCGGATCTCATCTGATGGTAAGTCACGATGCAGCCGAAGATGTTATCGTACTACCTTGGAAGAGGTAAGCAACCCCTAACGGTTTCTACACAGCATCACACCTAAATCTAGGAAAGCTAAATCGCTTGGGTGCGTCTTTGCTGGTAGGGACAATACTATAGGTAGTTTTTAATGACCTCCCTGGCGCAGTGGCGCGCGCTCGGATTAGAGAGGGAGGTCGCGGGTTCGATTGCCGCCACAGGCCACTTTAGAATTGTACCTATAATTTCTAATTTGGCTCAGGTCCGGTCTGGTGAAAGGCTTCGGCCGTGGCTAGTTACCACCCTACCAGCAAAGACGCACCGCCAAGCGATTTAACGTTCCGGCGCGATGCTGTGTAGAATCCGTACATACGACGATAACATCTTCGGCTGCATCGTCGCTTACCATCAGGTGAGATCGCAGTCAAGTACTAACTTGTAGTGAGTAAAAAAAAGCTCTTGCATTTGGGCAACACTTCTTCATCCTTAGGAAGACCGTTTATTTTCCCGGATTGAAAAATAGCCTTTAAAAGTAGAAAGTCGATCATAATTCATAATTAATAATGTTTTTATAGACAAAGAGATATTGTGTTAAATCCCCCTTGGATTTAACTCCTTTTGATTTTAAAATGTCCGAAAAAGTTAATTGCAAAAAACAGAAAAAATAACTTTATAACATAGCTAAAATTAGCGAAAAGAAAAAAGAAATACGAAAACTATTAATTATAACTATCACCACAGTCTTGTTTACTTGTTCCTTTTATTATTTTTACGATCGTGGAAACAAGAACCTTACAAGACCTAAATAGGTCCTAGTAGGTACACTGTTACTGTAGGACTGTATTATATTATACTAACTGGCCTGTCGAACGTTGTTTTGCTATTAAGGGGCATTTGCCATTTAGGGGCAATTACTTATGACCTATTCTCATTCGAATGTAGAGAGAAAATTACATAAAAATTGTACAAGCCGTTTCGGAAGAGTTTGGTAGAAACTAGAAAGATAGCGATGTAACACGAGAGTTTTATGTATTAGACTAGCTGACCGGGCAATAAATATATATATAGTATAAAAAATAGCTTTATAACCTATTCTCGGACCTACCGAACTTAGAGACAAATTTCATAAGAATCGGTCGAGCCGTTTTAGAGGAGTTTAATACCTGTATTATAGAACTTAGAAGAAATAATATATATATAGTATTTTCTAAAATAAAAAGCAACATGTTCAGTCGTAAGCAGTGTAAGTAATAATATTCATAACATAATATTCTGTTATCTGTCGCGTGATATTGGGCGATACGTTTTTTGTCCGCAAGCCGCTGATAAGATAAGAAAGAGTCAACGCACGCCTAAACAAACCGCGATAAAGTGTCATGGCGAATGCCCAATGTGACGTTTGTCATGCTGTATCCCACTGTACACCACTATTCTATGAATCTCAGTCTGTCAACGTAAAAATTGGTTGTCTGTAAAGTCGGTTTACGGACGATAGATTTACGTGATAACGTCATAATTGGCCTCTCTATCGTTTGTTTTATCGTGCCTCTCTATCGCTTGCTGCGCGCTCTCGCTTGCACGCACAGGCTCAGGTGGAACGTTACGCGGAACGTTAGGTACTATTTTTCATGCGCGTTGCTGGTGTTCATCAATTTATTATACGTTATCACGTCAAAAATGTAGACACTTGATTTTCGCCATTAGAGCGTCCATGGATCTATAGCAGTGTTATTATCTCGCTGCAGACTCGGTCATAAATCATTCGAGTGTTTCGCTTATCTTGTTCTGCAGTAATGCGCAACTCAACAAAGAACACAAAAGCGAAACACTCTAATGATTTATGAACGAGTGTGCAGCGAGATAATAACACTACTATAAAATAAATTGACATTCTAAACTAAACGACGGTCTCTAACACATAAGAAAACACAGGATATGGGCATCAGAACGATTTCGTACAAGCATAGGTACAGTAGTGCACTCTGTCAAAATTGTATAGGTGGCATCTGATTTAAATGGTTATAAATATACGGTATATTTTATGGTTATAAAAATACTTAACTCTATTTTTGGCAGTCGTCTACAAAATGCGACTTGTAGAAATTCTAGCCAGATTCTGAACGTAGACCCGTGTTGTAAAATAGCATAATGACGATGATTTTATTAATTTCATTAGGTCGTTTTCAATTGATTTGATTTTCAACGCAACAAACACTCAAAGTAATTTGTATAACCATAAAATCAATACAACACTTCCTAATAAATGATTGTCAGTTATTAACCACAAGCCCCATGCTATTATAATGTGAAAAGTGCCCTTACCTTATAAATTATTTCTATTGCAAGTGAAAATGATTCCTATGGGTTTGAGATAGAGCACAAATTTAAAGGAAATAAGTAATTTCGCTTAAATTAGGGGCACATTACACTGGCCCCAGTCCGCCGGAGCCTGGAAATTTCCACGGCAGGGGAACGTGTCACGGATTAGCAAATGTACAGTTTAGAAATTATATAAAAAATAATATATTTTTCCTTTAACAGTTTTCAGAGTGCTTGTCCACTTGAGATGAGCTATGTTGCTATGTTACGTTTTGAGTTAAACAGTTCTAAATAGTTTATGAAAATCTATTGGTGTTTTTGACCACAAAGAAAATTAAGCTGAGTTGTTTTTTACAAAAATCCATTCTTATTACAAACATTGAGCGCGACAGGTTGTCATGTCAGGAACACCACTCTACTATCAGCTTTAATTTTTTTAATTTATAGTAACAAAACTCTGCAAAATGAAAGCAGACTATTCAAAATTCAAATTCTTAGTTTGAATGTCGACTGGTAAAAGTTTGCTGTGGGCTAACAAATTCCTGCAAGCATTCACTTTTAACTCAGACTATTTTTTATGTAAATACGAATTTCATAGGTGATGAGAATTTAGTAGAAGTAAATATTGTCGCATCTATAGGAAAAAATTCATGCATTTTAACATTAATTTATGAAGAGCTTTTTCTGTGTTATTTTATATTCTATAGTAGGTACCAGTTTTGCGTAGAGATTACTTCAGCTGCATTAACTAACTGATAATGGAATGAAATTCAAAAAGTGTATTGAGAATGGCAGTTTGCTTCGATAAGTCGCGTGATCAATTTAGCGATCGGATATGTAATTCCCAACAGTTATTTCACATAAGTTATATAGCTACCAAACTGTATGATTTCTGGACCGTGGCGGTAACTTCCATACTGCCAGAACAGTGACAGAAGTTGCTCGATTAATTACATCTTTCACCCCCTTCGATAGCGGCCACGCTGGATTTAGAGGAAAGGGTTGTTTACTTTAAATGATTTCGATTATAAAGCGAGATTCGAGCCTCTAATTTAATACGAGTGCATATTGAAATCTTTTAATTTCAATATTAGATTACACTTAATCAATCTCGGGAGATTTTTTAAAGTGAGCAAGTGAGTGCGCAAACAATAGACATATACCATGGACAGGGCGGACGGCGTGAAAATATGTCGCCAGTTAACGGAGTCAATAATACCAATAATAAGACCACGCTGTAGTTCGCTCAGCGGCCACCTATAGAATTTTGACAGATGGCGCTACTGTTTGCTTGTACGAAAAAGGTTTACGTAAATCGTTCGGATGCCCATATCCGAAGTTACCTAACTAATCGGTGGCGTAAACACAGATGCATTTTCTATTCTATCTATTGAACTCCGACACGTACGGAGATAGTTCAGGCGCAGGACTGACGGCTTAACGTGCTTTCCGAAACACGAGGGTGAAACACAACATCAATTTCCAAGTTGGTACCTACTAACTTTATATTTTTGTGCCGGGAATCGAACCCAGAACCTTGCGATTCGTAGTCGAATATACCACTGAACCAACGAGGTATAGTTACCTAAATATGAATTACCTACTAGCTTATACCCGCGGCTTCGCCCGCGTCATTTATGGAAAAAATAAATATTGAAAAAATATACTACGCTGGAAAAAAAACGACAGACGTAAAAATTGTTTAAGAACCTGGCAATTTATTAGTACCATATTATATAGCAAGCAACCTCTGAACGCAAAATTAAAAGGAGTGGTAATTTACAGATACAGAATACTTGCTAATAATCTGTCACCAAATATGAGCATTTTATGATCCCTTTACAGAACTGAGTATATTCTGTCCAAATTGTCTAAAAACATTCATTCAGGCGAAAAAGTGAGTATTGGAACATATTTTTATGACCTATTTACACTTTTCAATGTCGATTACATTTTTCAGTGTCGATAGAGTCTCAAGTATTTATGAACTATTTACAGATTACAGATTTACACTTTTGAATGTCGATTACACTTTTCAGTGTCGATAGAGTCTCGAGTATTTATGAACTATTTACAGATTACAGATTTACACTTTTCAGTGTCGATATAGTCTCGAGTATTTATGAACTATTTACAGATTGACGATTTTGAGAGCTATGACGGTTTTGAAAGCTATGTATGGAGTTTTGAGTATTTACAGCCTATTTCAGTTTTGAGTGCCAGTATTGACCTTCTATTGAGCCTTAAGTATTTATGACCTATTTACGGTTTTGAGATCTATGTATGGAGTTTTGAGTATTTATAACCTATTTACCTTTTCGAGTGTATGGAGTCTAGGGTTGTATGGAGTTTTGAGTATTTACAGCCTATTTCAGTTTTGAGTGCCAGTATTGACCTTCTATTGAGCCTTAAGTATTTGTGACCTATTTACGGTTTTGAGAGCTATGTATTGAGTTTTGAGTATTTATTACCTATTTACGGTTTTGAGAGCTATGTATGGAGTTTTGAGTATTTATTTGTAACCTATTTACGGTTTTGAGAGCTATGTATGGAGTTTTGAGTATTTATAACCTATTACGGTTTTGAGAGCTATGTATGGAGTTTTGAGTATTTATTACCTATTTACGGTTTTGAGAGCTATGTATGGAGTTTTGAGTATTTGTAACCTATTTACGGTTTTGAGAACTATGTATGGAGTTTTGAGTATTTATAACCTATTACGGTTTTGAGAGCTATGTATGGAGTTTTGAGTATTTATAAACCTATTACGATTTTGAGAGCTATGTATGGAGTTTTGAGTATTTATAAACCTATTACGGTTTTGAGAGCTATGTATGGAGTTTTGAGTATTTATAAACCTATTTACGGTTTTGAGAGCTATGTATGGAGTTTTGAGTATTTATTACCTATTTACGGTTTTGAGAGCTATGTATGGAGTTTTGAGTATTTGTAACCTATTTACGGTTTTGAGAGCTATGTATGGAGTTTTGAGTATTTATAACCTATTACGGTTTTGAGAGTTATGTATGGAGTTTTGAGTATTTATAAACCTATTACGGTTTTGAGAGCTATGTATGGAGTTTTGAGTATTTATAACCTATTACGGTTTTGAGAGTTATGTATGGAGTTTTGAGTATTTATAAACCTATTACGGTTTTGAGAGCTATGTATGGAGTTTTGAGTATTTATATGGTGGCCATTTTCACATCTCTAGTAATCAGTAGTAGTAGTATCAGATCTGTAGTATCATTAGCTTTTGCCCACCGCCCTGCCTGTGTCAAATTCGATTTTTAACAAATCCTGGGGGAAACCTAAATTTCCCGTTCCCATTCAATATTACAACCTTATACCTACTTTCAAAGATGTTTGCTTTAGCTACGTACCTATAGATGTAGCTATAGATTGCTGTAAAAATTTCCCACGGGAACTATGGAATTTCCCGGAATAAAAAGTAGCCTATTTGTTAATCCGGGTTATAAGCTATCTATGTTCCAAATTTCAGCCAAATCGGTTCAGTAGTAGCGGCGGGAAAGCGGAACAAACATACAAACAAAGTTACTTTCCCATTTATAATATTAGTAAGGATAGTAGGTAGTTATAGGTACGTACCACAGTGTTAAAAGATATCTTTAAACTTTGTACGTACATAATACATTGTACATCTGACTTGAATTGGACATAATTTTTTCTCTACGATTTCGCATTGTGATGTCAACATCGCCTGAGGATGTCCCGGTGTCGGGACGAAACGTGCCTCGAAGAAACTGTTGGTGTTTCATGTGAGCGGTGTTCCTGCATAAGGGACCATACAGATTATTTTCAAGTAGCGGATTATAGCAAAACAAATTAATATGTCCTGCTTAAACAATTTGTCACTTATGAATTAAAAACCAAGCCAACAAAAAGCAAATAAATCCACGACAGTTGACAGAGCAGCTCGCGAAACGAAGTAGAAAACTGTACAGACGTTATTAAGATGTAAATTATGGCTTTTGTTGCGAAGTGTGGGGAACAAGCCAAGTTTGTGTCAACGTTTGTATTCTTGGTGCGTTGTTATTAGTTAAAAGTGATAATTTAATACACATTTAAGGCTATCATAAGTTTCATGGTAATTAAACTCGATGTTCGAACTAATTTCTTAAAATTGACACTTTTAAACACATGTCTTAAATGTCTCTCTAGTATATAGAATTCTTGCCAAATTTGTTACCAAACTCCTCCAAAGCAGCTCGACCTATTGTTATAAAATTTTCTGTGTATGTTTGGTAGGTCTTAGAGTAGCTCGTAAGCTATTTTTTTATATCACTAATGTCAAAACACCTACATGTAGACGACTAAATGATTTTGTTGCTAACTTCGTAATGTTAGGTGTATGTGGTGTAACACTGCTCTAAATTTCAATAACAACATCATTTAGTCGTGTTTTAGAAAAGTGTAATAACCGCTTGAGAAAGTCAGAGTCTTGGATTCGAACCCCAGGCCTAAGCTAAGTATGAGTCATCCTTAAAGTTGTACAGTAGTTTTTAAGTTGTAAATGACAAGTTTTAGTTGCGAAGTGCGTGCTAAGCCAAGTTCATGTCAATGTATACCTACTAGTATATTATGTGCAAAATCCGACGCGAACTGCATTCATAATGCCTAACCATAATGCATAATCGCCTAACGCATCGACGGCCGGCACTTGAACAGCTTATTTACAATTGCATTTATACTGGGCTTGAATGGAATCACTAAATGACAGAATTACCGTCAACAGAAACGCGTTGAAATTGTTTTTGCGTAGTCCTGTAAAAATCTTTCGTTTACTATATAAAAGATTGTACATGAGTCGAACCTGAGTAAATGAAAACTAGGTAAGCGAGAAAACTCTATAAGTGAGGGTATATTTTGCCAGTTCCCGCCATTTTGCACTTCTAACTTTGAAACTTGGATAGCGGTTAGAGAAAGAGATCTCAATCCCTTGAGCTCTCACTTAACCAGATTTGTCTGTATTATAAGAGCAAGAATTAATGACTATAGAAATAAGTCGGTACCTATCGTTCTAAACATAGACTGACCAGCAAAATCGGGGAAAATATTTTAACGGACAAACTTAACGGGACTTTGTTCAAAATATTTATTTCGTAAAAGACACTGACTTCAGTCAGTATAAAGTAATAAAATAAATCTCGCTTTAACTAAAACTTCAAAATAAATGATGGGATAATTTTATCTGGTAGTTTTTAAACGGCCATAAGTTCTGTCACATAATTATTTATCAGCTATTTTAAGCTTATCTGCTATTACCCTGTCTACTAGCAGATAAGATATAGACTAAAGGCTAAATTGTTATATAATAACAAATACTTAACCATAATTTTCTCATCCTACTTGAGGTCCTCTCTCTTTAAATAAAAGAGCGTTTCATTTATACAGGGTGCAAAAAACCTAGTCAATATAAACATATTCTTTAGTTTTTGGAAAAAACTAACGGGTCATAGAGGAAAAATGCATTCAATAAGTATATTTGAAAGATATCTAATTTAACTCTGAGAAGCCTTCAAGAGTAGTGTGAATAGGCATTTTCTAGGCAAGTCCCTCATCGTTAATGTCCATGAGACATGACTGTAGTCAAGACTATCAATACAAATGGACGAAGAGAAATCATGGCCGTCTGTCCTTTTGGTTGACACAGTGTCTGACAGCACATGGAGTTTTCATGAACTACCTGGCGGGAATCGGTAAAAGACCGAATTCATCATGCATGTACTGATGCGAGATAGACGACGCAAGACATACATTATTCGTCTGTACAAAGTGGACTAAGGATAGAGAGGAGATTGTGAAAGAAATTGGAGAAATTAATGCAGGAAATCTTGTAAACAAAATGCTACAAAAAGAAGAACATTGGACTATAGTGGAGAAATACATTGAAAAAATTATGAAAGAAAAGGGGGACGAGGAGAAAAGAAAAAAGGAAACGAGGTTTTAAGACCAACGTGTTGCCGTGTTTTAGGCTTAACGGCAGGCACACGGCAACATCGGAGATGGGGGGGTTTTAGCCTGTAGGAGTCCGGCACTACCAGAATGGTGTCAATGAGGATTTCCCCTCCGAAGGAAAAAAAGAGAAAAGAAAAAAAAGACTATCAATAAATATTAAAATGAAGTTATTTCCCTGAATGTCCATTAGTTTTTCCCACCCTGTAGATACTCATACAGAGCCAAACGCATGACAGCTACGTGAAATCCCCTCTCAGCCCCCTCTGCTAAGAGAAGGGATGTTTCAAGTGACGCCAAGGGCCCTGAAGAACGAATGCATCGATGTATTTTCCACGGCATTTAGAATTTTAGCATGATGCGGAATTTGAGTCTTAACGATAACCGTTAACTGCTCATGCAATTAATTATCCCTAAAAAATATAATTCTCGTGTCACAGTGTTTATAATTAAGAACTAATAAACGGCTTAACCTATTTTTAAGAAATTACTGGTCTACATTCGGTAGGTTTCAGAATAAATAGGTCGCAAACTATTTTACACTCCTAAATTTCGAAACGGGTGACCGATTTTCTTAAAAAAATCTATATATTTTGTAGGTCTGAGGACGTAAACTATTTATCATACCTCTGAGTAAGAAATAATTTAAATAATATAAATTACTATAGATATTGCCCGTGCCTCCACCCGCGTGAATTTGATAATCATAACTCCCGTGGCTACCATAGTTTTCATAGTGCATCAGAGGCAACGAACAGGACGACTCAAGGGACCGATACCACGCCCGGACAAGAAAATCATAGTGTCTACGGAACACCACAAGGCTTAGGCCTTATAGGCGACACCTTTTCCACCCAGGCCAAAACAGAAGGAACCAGAGAGCAAGCTACCTGTGAGGAAATGCCCGGGCAAAGAGGCCCAGCCTCGAAGCCCGTACCCTGACTGACCTCGGTCAGTCAAGAAGATACCTCGTTGCCGCATACATAGGGTAATTACCCTATGTGTTAAGCCAGGATGCATAATCTGTTTCTATTACAACAGCAAAATCGGAACTGTAGTTGCGACGTGAATGAGTATCAAACATACATACATTCACACACATATTATTATGTGTATGTGTGTGAATGTATGTAAAATTTTTGCCTTTATAATTTGGTCCACAGCCACAAATTAAATGCAAGTAATATCAAAATGTTTAACAGGAGATATCTCGCTCAGACGGCACCTATTTGCCTTTGATTTTGTTATTCATCGCGGAGGGTGCGACCCCGACCAACCCCCCTATTTAACACCCCCTCCTGTACGTAGATACTATGGTTCTTCCGAAGATATATATTACACAGACGATTCTACAGTTTTGTCAAAACTGAAATAAGTGGCTAGTGAAATGAAACAGTATACAAAACCTCGTTAAAAATTTGTTTACTTTGTGTAAAGTACCTAGACACTATGTTATTTTTTTATGTGGCGATAAGTATAATAATTATAATAGTCATATTGTTTTAAATAGACTTTAAAACTACAATTAATAATTTTTTATGACTTATCACCTTTATAACTAGCAGATGCCGGCAGCTTCGCTCGCGTGTAATGGTTTTTACATATATAAACATTCCTTGTGAGTAATTCCATCTGTTAAAAGAAACCCCATTAATATCAGTTGCGTAGTTTTAAAGATCTAACCATACATAGGGACAGATAGTGGGGTGGATTTAACTATAAATCACTATAATATATAATTTATTATAATTAATCGTACATTATATATCACAATTTGTAAAATTATTTCTTGCTAGAATGGTCGTGATTATCCGTTGACAATTAATATTGTTCTTAGTAGTAGACCAATAATAGGTATAAATACTTTATTAATAACAAACCAAGAAATGGTGCAGCGTATTTATTCAATTCATCAGACTTGCACATTCACATTAATTTCATTTTATATTTTGTTTTCATGCAACGAAATAATGAGGCGCACGATTCTGTACAGTCATACATTTTTGGTAACAAAAATTTCTATGGAACTGCGTATATCCGTGTTTCTATGTGTTTCTATCGCCGCCTGTGCCCGCCTTACGTATTTTCGTATCTTCCACGTTTCACACAACTCATTATTTTACCATACGCAGTCATAAAGGCGCAAAAAGTACAGAAACTTGTGTTTGCACTGCATAATGGAGGCTCTACGGTAACGGGGCTTGTCATATTGACGAGCTCATTGATTTTCTTCGAGGAGCTTGGGAACTTTATAGTACTTAAATACCTACTTATTTTGTCAGACATATCAAGCAAGTCAATGTGAAGAAAGGCGAAATGGTACGAAGTATGCTACACTTCGACAACTATGACTTTGGTGAAGCGCGGCTGTCGGTCGTGGCATTAGGTTTAAAGATTATTCTTAAAAGAAATACAATAATTTCACTTAAGGGGATTTATTGAATTTATTTTTGTCTTTATCACTCTCACGATATGTTGGTAGGTGCGACATGCAGCGTCGCGGAAGAATATAACAGAAAAACGACCTTTTACCTAATTACCCAAAAACTAAGATAGTTATCAAAAATCTGTTTCTAAGCGTTTTAGGATATTATTATTACCGACACATAAAACAAAAATTACAATTACATCCATTGTAATTTCCGATAAAATATAGAAAAACTGAGATTTTGGAGCAACTTTTGGGAGAACTTTCTATCGAGAAAATTTTATCCAATCGTGTTTCCTGCTTCTTAGAGACTCAAAATACATGACGTGTAAATTTGAAAGTAATTGTCTTTATAGTCTTTACGTAAAACTTAATTCAAAATCACTTAAATACGGCTAAGCCACCAGTGGTCAGGCAGGGTTCCAGATTGAGGAACCTCCTTACAATGCGTGCCGTCTCCAGGACCATTGCCTCCACGGTACACAATATAGGTATACTTACTGTGTATTTATGTGTATTATTGTAAATGGCAAAAGAACCGGGTCAGCTAGTCAAAAAAAAATTTTAACTAAGTATAAATCACACTATAAATTCTTAAAGTCAGGCTTGACTTTAAATAATGTCGCATTTTATTCTCCGTACAAGTAACAGCCAAAATATTGCTGCAAACTAATATTGAAGCTAACAACCTTGACCCAAAAAGATGTAGACCTACGTACGTATCGGCATGTCAATGGAACGGACTGAATTTATTGAGAAACTTGTTTCTTAAAGCTACAATTTACGTGTATTGTATGAAAATATTTATTGTATTTGGTAATATTTTTATTCCATCATAGTCATAACATATTGTACCTACTGCCTAAACAGACAGAATATATAGCCTGGACAGCGCGAAAAAATATCGCCAGTTTATCGGTTTTTGGCACCAACAGTAAGGCCACTGTAGTTCGCTCAGCAGCAACCTATAGAATTTTGACAGATGCGCTACTGTTTGCTTGAATGAAAAAGGTTTGACGTAAATCGTTCGGATGCCCATATCCTGAGGTTCTTTATCAGTGACGGCTTATCATAACATTCGGTGTGATAATATTATAGAACTCTTCATAAAACTATTTTTCATTAAAGATTATAATGAAGAAATTAAATTAAGTTGACCCAAAATAGCGCTTTCCCTCGCGGCGTATACCTCTTCCCCACAGTTGAATGCCGAAAATGTGTTCTGCACAGGGTTCAACTTATACGCCACTTAAGTACTTGTATCCATTTTAGAGAAAAATTTTGTCGTTTATGAAAGTGCATTAAAATAAAATGTACGAGTGATATTTAAATATAACCACAAATAGGCATTAGCGGTCTATTATACAATCTGCGCGAGCTCGTCCCGCCAGGCGTTATTACCATTTCAAATTATAACCACGCGGGGCCAGCATAAACTAACTCGCGGATGATGTCGCTTTAGTATCGACATCTTGATGCTAACCGCAACAGTCAAAAGATGTTTTATCTTTGTACTTGAGGTTGTGCTGCATGTATCCTTAAAGTATAAAGATCTCATCTCTTATCTCATCATCTTTTGATATTATAATGGTAAAAAGGTATGTTAATACAGGTTGCATTAAAATTAGATACAAAATCTGAGTTGTTAGAGCATAATGAAAAAAATTACATACGCTTCCATACTTTCACTCCATCTCGCTTTACGAAATTTTATGTCATTTGTCAAAAAACACCTTATTGACTGACCAGGCAAACGTTGGTTTTGCGCATACATTATTTATTTCTGACTTAAGTTTATGAAAAATAAGTTTACGACCTTTTCTAGCTTGAAGCCGATATAGAGAAGTTCTGTTACAAACATCGTGACACAAAAATCTAATAATAATATATTGAATGGAAGCAGGCGTTATTTTGCGGAAATCCATAATAAGCAGGATAATTTAACTTCTTTTGCTATAATCCGCTACTTGAAAAGATTCTGTATGGTACAATATGCAGGAACACTGCCCACATGAAACGCCACACACAATTTTCCAATACTTTCTTCGATGCTTTCGTCCCGACACCGGGACTTCACAATGCGAAATCGTACTCTACGATTTATACGATTTATTTATGCTATAATTGTAATTTATGTCTACATTTATGTTATAATTTAAATAATTGTTTATTCGTGACAATTCATGCTTATCTGGATAAAGCGTTCATACAAAACACAATTGTTTAACTATTCATACAATTCGCGTGAATTTTTCAAAACCTAATGAACTTTTTAGAGCACACTAGCTTTTGGTTATGCCTCAAATCTCAATACATTGAAAAACTTGAACAAAATTCACATAGAAGTGTTAATTTGTTGCATAATTGAAATCTTCATAGAGGTTAACGCGTGGAATTTAATGATCCATCTGTATAAGTGCCAGTTTTTATTACAAATTGTAACTTTTTTGACCCATAACCTAAACGATCAAGAATGTTATCTCGCTAATTTTGATGTGGGCAGTGGGCACTCGTTTGTAGTTAACTACACTAGTTCTTTTTATTTTATTTACGATTTTACAAATAGCCTTATGTATAAAAATTATGTGGAGTGAAATAAAACCTTTTTACAAGCTTTTATTTCGTTTCACCTGTCCCAAAGTTTATTCATTTGTTTGTCTTTAATCCAATCTTGCAAGTTGAGTTTGATTCACTTCCCGATGACCGATTGAGCTGAAATTTTGCAAGCATGTTTAAATTGGACGATAATGCAAAATTAGAATGGATCTGATGATGGAATCGGAAAGAAAAATCGGAATTTGGACTCGTTTGTTTTCTCTTAATGAGTACTTTGTTCCTAGATGGTAACCAGGGACTGAAGATGGAGCTGCAAGATGGCTATAGGAACTCAGTGATTAAACGACATAACCTCATGGAGTTTAGGCTATGTTTGGATCGTTTTGCGATTAATTTGGTGCTAGATGGTTACCAGAGTCGTTTGATGAAGCTGGAAGATGGCTATAGGAACTCAGTGATTAAATGACATAACCGCATCGAGTTTGGGCTCGTTTGATTTGCCTTGACGAGTTTTTTGGTGCTAGATGGTGGTGCTGAAAAGAATACGGATTAAATGTATGCATGCAACTTGTTTTGAAAAATACTTTTTTATTGATACTTGTTCAAAAAGTACAGTGAGCCATTGCAATACAAATAATGTTTCTCATTCCATTAGCAGTTGTAAGAAACAGAATAAATATTGAATGGAGCACGACTCTACGATTTCGCATTGTGAAGTCAACATCTCCTGAGGATGTCCCGATGTCTGGATAAAACGTGCGTTGAAAAAAGTGTTGGAAAATTGTGTGTGGTGGATGAAGTAGGTAGCGGATTATAGCAAAACAAATGGATCTGTCCTGCTAGAAACAGAATAGATAAGGTAACGTGGCTATACGGCTACAGGGCTAAATTCAGATCGTTCGCCCTGGAGCGGGAAGTGCTGGTGATACAAAGTCGCAGAATTCTTTAATTACGAATATTGACGTCGAGTACTGTTGGAGGCCGACCCACTTTAGCTCTAAGGCCGGGCGCAGACTCGCAGAGCTCATTAGAGTTACAATGTAAGGAATTTTTGTCGTGAATACGTGAAGTACCTACTCGTATTTAAAGCTTTACAGTCAGGCAATACGAAATGTCATGATGACACTAGTAGTTCGCCCCGAACCTCGCAACTTAACCTGAACAGAAACCAGAAACTTACAAGTATTTTTTTTGGTACTCTATACAAGTTAGTACCTACTTGACTGCGATCTTCAAAAGTATGTTTTGTTCCCTATTTAGTTCCAGGAATGTCTCGCCTCAATCCCAATTCATTAGAATCGATTGAATACATGCAACGGCTGGGTGTGGTGAAAAAAATAATAATTCACAGTACAATTCCGTTAGTGTGTGCTAAGCCTAACCATTTTGTAGGTCGTTTATCGCAGTCATTCCCCATTTACTCACTTACCAAAGGAAATATTACATTTAAAACGAAACAATATTTGTTTTAAATCTCCTATATCAATAGTACTAATTTCATAAAGACTCAAGTTTGTATGGTATAGTATAAAACATTGTAACTTCATACACCACAGTGCAACTACTGAACCGATTTGGATGAACCCAACCGCTAGCGATTCATGTACAACTCTGTTACCAAAGAAAATATTACATTTAAAACATAACAATATTTGTTTTACACCTCCTGTATCAATTGCACTAATTTCATAAAAACTAAAGTTTGTATGGTAGGGTATCTATACGAAAAAAAATTTGCAACTCCTTCACAGTGCAACTACCAAACCGATTTGGCTGAAATTCGGAACATAGATAGATAATGTCCTGTAATAATGGACAGGCTGTAATAATAACTACGTATATATACCTATGTTCGCCAATCTATTAATGAAGACAAAAGTTACACAATCGCTTCTAAAACGAAAGGTAACCCATTTGCTTATACATTTCCCCGAAAACACGCTTTTATTCTACAAACACTGATACTTTTCGCGCAATCTATAATGAACGCGCGTTTGGAATACAATAAGTTAGTTCGTGGTAGGAACTCGTTGTTACCGCCGAGTCAAGGCCGGCTTGAGAAATATAGTTTACGCACAAAATGCTGTTAATTACAACCGAATAGTGTCAATGCTAATCGACATGTAAATGGTCTCAATGTTTAAAACGAATTTGGACTTAGGTATTTCCCCACTCCGATTTTCTTTTCAGTAACTTACCGAAGTTAGAGGCTTAAACATAGTTATGACAAATTACCACAGTTTTAAGGCTTCCGTATTTCCAAAGGAAAAAATGGAAACCTTATATCTAGGATTAGTTTGTTGTCCGTCTGTCTGTTTGTCTGTCACGACCCTATAATTTAGTAAACTGTCGACCTATTTGGAATAGGTGTAAGTAATAGCGACCCAACGTCATTGCAACCATAAAGAAATGAAGTACATTTTTATTTAAAAAGGGGGGAAAACTGGAGCTTCGAAATGTCAAAATGAGACACCAATATTGATTCATCAGACAAACATTTTGGTTCCAGTTGTTGGTACAAAAATGTTTCTTCCATCGCAGAAGGCCAAACTACGATTATTTTCTTTCAAGGATTTCTAGGGAACGTTACCTGAAACAAAAAACATTACCATTAATTTCGTAGGCAAAACATTCAATAGCAGATAAATAAGTTAACAAATCCAATTTATTTCAACACAGTTACCTAGTTCGTTGCAAAACATCCTTCTTTTTTGTACCAGTTCTTATGTTGATCGGTTGTTACTTGCGCCTAATTTGTATTCGTAATACAAAGTTAATATAATCAAAGAGGCCAGGAGAGCAACCCGAATCTATTAACATTGTCCAACTTCTTTTTAATTTTAAATTTGTAATTTTTAACGATGCAAAAAAGATTGGGGTGTTATAAGTTTCAAAATGGCGGATTATTTTGTTCCACAATTCTCTTGATATGGGTACCAGCTAGGGCTTGAGTATTGAAATACAATACACCATGATAGCTTTCAAATCCAAGATGACCACCACCGACAAATGGTGGTTTCTTTACAAATGTTTGAAATTAGGTTTTAGGGTTGAAGACCCATGGGTTAAACGTGAAGGAATAATAGTATTACTAAGAACATGGAAGGTGGTCTACAGATGCCTATAGGTTTACAAGCTACTTTGTTAATTTAAACACAGACAAAATTGCAAGCAACTAATAGACACAAAAAAAAACTAATACCTACATTTTCTATTCGTTTGAGTGTCGATTGATTGTACCAGTAATTGTAAGTTGATAAAAGTGGCCAACACGTTATTAATCTACGACCGACGGTGGCGCTGCATTTGTGTAGTATTGCATTCTGTAATTGACTTGAAGATAAACACAGGCAAGGCCGCAGCGCCGATAACTGTGCATGTAGCCAGCTACAGACGTGCCGATATGTCGGTTTCCGAGGCCCGCAATATCGACAATGGAGCTTATGTAGAGTCGTAGACTCGACGTAATATATCACTGCCCGCGATGAAATAAACTAGGGGAACAGGACGGCGCCGGCAGACTTGCAGTAAATGCCTTCAGTGCAACAGAGAGCGCAACATTCGGTTTATTGCTCCGCAGGCATCGAGTTATTGCGCTATATGCGACTATAAAGTTATTCACTGCAACGCCAATTCGATATCGAAGTTTCACTTAGGTGAGATAGTTACATTGAACCCTGTTGAACAATTTAAATCCTTCCTTTTCTCTTGTCTTTACGCACATATAAATGGAACCTCTAAAAATTTCGTTTTCTAGAACCAGGGACTTTTCTTTTAATATTTATGATAATGGTGGTAATAAATACTTGTTAATTTGAAATTAAGTTAACGGGGGTTCCATATCAACGCGCCTTGCACTTAGCACAGCCTACATAGAGATGTAGCTAGCTGTAAAATCTGGATTTATTGATACTTATTACTTTTCACGTGCTTAGAATGAATGTTTTATTTATTATTATTAGATTTTAACAATCACATATTTATTTTGTCAAAAAGTAGAAACGAATCAAATCAACCCACGATTGGCTCATCCGTAGATGTTTAAAACTCAGTTTTGCAAGTAGATTTGTCCGTAGATGCTTATCTATGGAGTTCTTTCCAATGTGTTGCATATTTTAGTTGTTTGATAGTTATTTATTCACAGGTGCAGAAAAATTTATAACTACCTTCCGGCGACGCGATGTCCGCAGACGGAATATTTTACATAATCAATCAATGAGCATATAAAAGTTGGTTCGACAATCGGCACAACACAAAAGCGAAATAATTATTATGAGATCGTTTTCTATATATATAATTGCATACGGATTCCGGGCAGAATGTAAATAGTACTATAATAGCAATGTCTCGCTACCCGCGAAGCAATGAAATGTGGAAACAAACCACCTGGTATCGCTCTCTGGACTTTAATACAAGTGTGTCCGGGTAATAGGCTGCACTGTTTCACCATTTTATTATCCCATGTGCAGCGAGTTAATGCGACTATTATACGTGCAGGACGAATAGAAATACTTTAAAAAAAACAAAAGGAGGAGGATTATGCCTATCAGGTGGTAAGGAAATAAAGAAGTTTTTGGCGGACAAAGTGGTTCAGACGTGTACCACCTAGGGTTGCCAGATCTAGTTTTGAAAAGTACTGAACAGGGACAAAAATAAACTATTTTATTATATAAATTCATTTTCTAAAGCAGTTTGGCTCGACTAGGTAGATATTTTCGGATTTTTATTTTGATTTGAGATTGTTCCAGTGTTTTAATGGCATTAAAACACAAGATGTAAATAACTTGAGCCAAACAACTTACAATTTGTGGTTTGAATATTTGACCTACATTAACGTACTCAATAAATCTATACTATACGTGCTACTTGCTCCTAATAGCAAACCTAATGTATTTTTTATTAAGATGTCAGGGCCGGTTATGTAAGATTCAATTTTAGAGAATTAGTCTTCTGCACTTAGGTACTTTGATAAAAAATTTATGACTATTCTTTTAAAACAAAGAAACTACTACAGAGCTGAGAACCTACCAAATACCTACCTAACTTTACTTTTTATGTATTTTCGCTGCTTCCTTAAATAATGTCATCATCACGGCTATTCTATATTTTATTCTACCTATAGTATACCAAAATTAATACGGTGAGTGTTTTAGGGTGCGAGCTGACCTCGTAAAGTTAAGGGAGTGAGAACTTTTTGTGACTTCTTTACTTCTAGAGTTCTAGGTAGGGTGCTAGAATTTTTTGCTCAAATTTCCTATGTAGGTTCTACTACTATAATATTAAACCCTAAAACAAAACTCCATTTTATTTCATGATTGATATTCATCCTTCGCTCGATAGATGGCGCTGTCTTGAATTAGCTCGCGCTAACGAGTTCAGTACCAAATCTTTATACGTGATTGCATGCGTGCCCATTCTGCTGACTAGTACGTGAAGAAAACTTTCATTCTAGGTTTTCGAAGATTTTCCTAGATTTTCTTCGTGACGGAATTTTCGTCACGCAAAAATACATTTCTTCTCTTCGCAAAACCCTCCGAAAGAAACAGAGCTTTTACCCCAAGAGTTTTTACCCCAAATTAATGCGTTATTGGTCATGTCAAGTGTATGTTAATTGCACGAAAGCATTTGAAACGTTAAGTAGGTAAGTTATCTGATCAATTTCGCTGTCCCCACAAATATTTATGAAGACAACCTCGCGGAGTACGTGTTTTGAAAAGGCACGAAGCGAACCAATAGAGGCGCATGTTCCGAGCCTTATCTTGAATAAATAATGATATTTGAGTCGTCGCTCGCAAACCACCTCGATAGGGTTGCCTCTTGCTCGCTGCTCTACTCTCCGGGGGATTATACGCTCAGTGATCATCAGTAAATCATAGACACAGATGTATTTCATCTATGGTTCAGGTTCGAGTGAAACAAGTCACTAAGCTAGCACATAGGTCTGGATTCCTTTTCTCTAACTCCGTAATTATCACTCAATAAAGATTATGAAATAATGTAATGTGACATAAGCTCTGTTTTTTTTTTTCTAGTTTTATTATATTATCTTTAATCAAGTACACTTATGTACTCTTCAATATTATTTAATCATTTCTTACACGTTGTATAATCAGATTTACGTCTGTAATGTTGGGTGGTTTTGGGTTTTGCACATCCAATAATGCAGTATTCCTTATTTGAAAAAGTTAAAAAAATTAAATTGATTGTTCCATATTTTTTTTTACAAAGACTGTTGTACTATCAGAACGAGCAAACTGTTCACTTAAAGCTACGTTAGACACGAGCATGGACCAAGATGCAGAATATCCCACGACTTTACATTGCAATTTGCAATGCCATATCATACCTAATTCTGAATTCTTACGAGTAAGTCTCACTATCCCCAGAAACGTTGCCAGCCACTACTCAAATCGAAACACAGTTATGTTAATGTGTCCCAATTGAAGATCACTGTTTTATATTGGCAGAATATCTGACGTTGCAGTTATACCAATCCGGATGGACTCTACAAAAAAACCCTACCAGTTAACACCTACCTGTGAACACATACCAGTTAACACTCGATGAAAGACTAGTAAACTTCTAGACAGTATAGGTACAAGTACTACATAGGTACATATTATGTAGACAGATATACAAAGCTTATAGAAAATTTCACTCACAAAAAGCGGATCACCAAATTACGAACAAACTGAAGTAGAGAGCGGGACGCTATTTATGTCGAAAATAAAAAGTTCCAAACTCAAATCGGGTTAAACGACAGCCCTAGAGTTACTACCGTGCATACATGGCTGCATACAAAATTGTGATAATCAACCTCATTTACACGTAACAGAGCTCAATTTCCAATGAAACATCGCCGTCATACCATACAAGTAGCGATGTCGCGATGAAGCGATTACTACCGTAAACAATACAGTTATTATACGTTAATTTCGTTTTGCATATTCAAGATGTGTGAGGTACATTTGTACCGAGAGTGGACAAAGAAAGAAATTAGTCCATTTAAATAAGATCGCGATCCGTATTAGGTACCTAAAAACGAAAAAGTATACAGTAGGATATTTTTTATTAATGTAACGTCTTAAAAAAATTCACTGAATTTATTTTTGTCCTTCTAATTCTTACGAATACGTTGGTGGGTGTGACATGCTAAAACGACTTTTTACCTAATTACTAAAAAACTAAGCCAATTATAAAAAATCTAAAGTTAAAGCAAAAATTACAATCACATCAATTGTAGTTTCCGATAAAAATTAGGGAAAATGGAGATTTTGTAGCAGCTTTTGGGAGAACTTTCTAGTTTCTACCTAGAAAATTTTATCCAATCATGTTTCTGCTTCACAGAAATTTTTGCTTAAAGACCCAAAATACATATTATAAGTAACGTTTACATTTGAAAATAATTGTCTTTTTAATTTTTAAACTGCAGGTGTCTAAAAATCGCTTATACTTAATTACGCCGTCTACGCCCTTAACACATCCCTAAAACTCCCTTAGGAGTCGGTTTCGTACATAAAGCAGGCAGTAGGTACCAGTAACAGTAAGTAACAACTAACAAGGTTATACTTCATACAAATGCTATACAACCAACAAACTTGTACATGAACAAACCGTGCAAAAATCTCACAAACATCGCATGTCCTCAGCGGCTCAGCACGATACAGATCTCGTAGCCTCAGAGCTCAAGTCAGACCTAACTAAGTAAACAACACAAATTTATGGCCTCGCGCCAGTGAATGCCACGGTATCATAATGCTCTTATCATCAAAGTAGATAATTACAAACCAGATTTAAATGTCAGTGACATTCGAAGGCATTCTTTGACTTGAGTCGAGAATTTTTAATATAAAACTTACATAGGAAAGTCCTTTATTTAATGTAGTCTGAGAGGAAAGTACCTATGAAATTCAAAATTCAAAATATTTTTATTTCACAAAGGCCTTACGTCAGGCTCTTGTAAAACGTCAATATGATATTTGTCGCGTATGTATGGTGATAACTACAAATCGACTTAAAACTAAGTTTACGAGGATTCAAACGCGCCCTGCACTGAGAAGAAGCCCATAACAAACTCAGCCGGGTTTTGTTTTCTGTTATCACCACCTCACAAAGGCTCTTAAAAACTAAATGAGCTAGTAATTACAGCAGTTAATTCACATTTCACTCCATAAGGACAACGCCATGAGCCCATGACGTTAAACGCTACAAAACAAAAATGTTCTCGATCACGGAACTCCACAAAATGTCGCCTACGTAACCGCAACTAAGTAGGTACCTACCGAATCCAATCAATGACATTATTACGGTTTGAAACTGGTATAACGTATAAAACTCGCAAAGGTTATTTCACTGGAGGTTCTGATTTTTAGAGTTCCGTGTCTTAAATGATTTTTTGTTCGTTTTTCAATTTGGTGGCCAATTGCCAAACCGGAACCCTAAGTGCGCGAACCCGACTCGCACTTGACCAATTTTTTATCTTTTGTTCTTTTCTTTACTTTTAAGACTGAAAGTCTTTTTAGGGTAAAGAAAGTTCAGTTTTTTAGGGTATTTAGGGTTCCATACCCACGGATCACAACGGCGTCGCAATCAATTGACTATAGTATATTGAGAATCGGTCCTTGTCGTAAGGAACCCTAAATGCACAACCCGACTCGTTTTTGTTTTCCACCAGTTGTTTTCGTTCGCTTGTAAGTTGTACCGCTATTTCGTAGCCCGCAGTACTAGTAGGAACATAGGAAGCTCTGCGCGACCTCTATGACGCGATGGAGGCCGCGGCTCTCTGCAACGAACTGTAGGGTTATTACAGGTTTTTGTACAACTTTCGAGTCGACTCGTATAAACGGAACGGATTTGACGACCGAATGGCGTAGTGGTAGCGAACCTGCCGTCTGCGCCGGAGGTCGTGGGTTCGATTCCCACTACTGGTAAATGTTTGTGTGATGAACATGAATGTTTTCCAGTGTCTGGGTGTTTTTCAATATATTATTTTTATGTATGTTAGTATGTATGTATATTTATCAGTTATCTAGTACCCATAACACAAGCTATCGCTTACTTTGGAGCTAGATGGGTAAAATGTCCCGTATATATTTATTTAAAAAAAAAATTCTCCATACCATACATCTACAGCCAGCGCCCCAAGCGGACAAAAGAAGCAAGTCGACTCTAAAGGATAATGACCACGGATGTACTATGGAATCCCGTACCAAGCCAAACTTTATTTTATATTGACTACGGTGTACATATTTTTTTAATTAACATTCGGATTCCAAAATTATAGGCAAATAAGGAAGTTGTTCTTCCAATAAAATCTTTATTTATTTATTTATTTATTTATATAGCTTTGTTGCACGCACATACAGAAAAACACAAATAACATACATACATCTTTATGACATGAAAATATGTACATTTTCATGTCAAAATAGCTTTTTGTATGCAAAATTAAATTCCGAATACGAAAAACAAATAATATTTTGGTTTTGCTTCATGAGAAAATTTGATACCACGTTTGATAATTCTTCTTTGTGCACAAAACCTGCACTAACACTGCTCTGTGATACACAGCTGTTTATTTATTTAACGAATGCGACTCAGCCACACACTCGCTCCAGTTTTTCGACTTTGACATTCCGAATAACGAGCTGGAGTACTTAATAGATCACGTCTTTCGACTTGTAGCTGGTTGACAACTTCCTAATTCTGCGTAGGTTTAGATAGGTTTTTGACGTGATAAAGTTTAATAAATTGATGAACACCAGCAACGCACATGAAAAATAGTAACGTTCCGCGTAACGTTTCACCTGAGCCTGTGCGTGCAAGCGAGAGCGCGCAACAAGCGATAGAGAGGCCAATTATGACGTTATCACGTAAATCTATCGCCCGTACACCGACTTTACAGACAACCAATTTTTTTTTAAATATATTACTAGATAACTGATAAATATACATATATAATAATTTACATAAATATAATATATTGAAAAACACCAAGACACGGGAAAACATTCATACGCATCACACAATCATTTACCAGTACTTAGTAGGAATCGAACCCACGACCTCCGGCGCAGACAGCAGGTTCGCTACCACTATCACTATTAATAATTATGAGAGTTCACAGACAAACTAAAACAAGGTACTTATCTCTCTTAAAACTTCTTTCTAAAGGATGTTTTTGAAATAAGAATTGTTTAAAAGCTTTAAATCATGAACATGAATTTTTAAATCTCTACAGTGCCTACAGCGAATTCTAGAATTTCCACAAGAAAAGAATAGGTGCTCATCTAGTAACCTTTTGGTTCACTGAACTGATTTTAAATATTTTTCGCTCCATACAGAATGTTAAAATTTATAGACACATCGCAATCTAGCCTCATTACACAAACATTTTCCAGTCGTAGGAATCGAACCCACGACCTCCGATGCAGACGGCAGAATCGCTACCGCTTCGCCATTCGATCGCCAAATAATGATTAAATAGTAGAAATAAAATCTGATTATACTTTTTGTGATCACACCTTTTGTGATTCACAAATAACATTCACAGTTAACATTATTCAATCACAAAGATATCTGACCTATGCCTTTTACCCACTTACCCCATCCCTTCCAGTGATTTGAACTGTGCATTGTCAGTCAGTCTATTTCCTTTCCTTGTACAGATAGATAGGTACACAGAAGAAGATTATAAAGTAACTAAAGTAATATAACACCGAGCTAGAGGCATTTATAACACTTTATAGATAACATAACGGTGCAAAAACAGTTACCCATTCGTCTCGTTCTTTAAATTCAATTTTATCAGAAAAAAAGCCGCTTTTTCTGATGATAGATGTATTTCAATGAGAAATTATTAAGTTTTCATCAATTATTCTCATCGATATAATATTTAGTACGTAACAATGGTTTCGTAAATCGTAACGCATTTTAAAAACCGCAGTAACTTTTGTCGATTGATTTATTATTACAAGGATGAATATTGATGTACCGAAGTCATTTCGCTTACCAATAGGCTTACTAAAGTATGAATTGGTGCCTACAGTAATCAGTATTATAGGGAACACGGTTCTGATTTATCCCAAAAATTGCTCCAAAATCTACATTTTCTTTAATTTCATCTACCACAATGTTCCCGATCGCGTCGCACCCATCAATGTATTCGTAATAGCGAGGAGGACAAAAATAAAAACCGTGTACGACCTTAACCAAATCATCTGGATAAAATTTGGCTGCCAGATTCAAAGAACAATGATCATGGATGTATGGAATCTCGTATAAAGCAAAAAATAAGGTTTGGATTTGTAAATTATTTTTTATAGACTACGGTCTCCACATTAACTCCTACAATTATTACTTTTTTAATTAACATCGTGATTCTAAAGTTATAGGCAAACAAACAAATTGTACTTCTTAGTAAAATCAGTAGAAATGTGCATCGAAAACAAAGTAACGTTTTGTAAGCAAAATTAAATTCCGGATATGGAACACAAATTCCTTGTGCCTATGGTTCTTAAAAAACACTATTTTATTTTCCTAGACTATTTTGGTTTTGGATCATGAGAAAATTTGATACCACCTTTGGTCATTCTCCTTTATTTAGTTTTTCGAAAATAGCGAAATAATTACACACATAAATTTGATTTTATCGGGTGTTTTATAATGAAAAAATGCAAAATGAATCACTAAGAAAATATTAGTAGTAAGTAGTTAAAGTTATAATAATACAAATGAATGTAAATAAACCTTTGCGGTTACTTATCGCACGCATAAATCTATCACTTTTCAGGAAAATAATCCTTTTACGGAGAACGCCTGTGCCCTGTAGCTTTTTAAATCGAGATTAGAGTGCTCCAAGTGTTTTTTTTTATTCATGATATTGGAACGAAGTTCCTTATCGCGGAAAAATTCATACAAAAAGTTGTAACGACACTTTTTGCTATGGTAAGCTATTGTAAGCTATGGTAAGCCGTGCGGCGTGCGCATGTTTTTCTGTCTGTCTCTCTCTCTCTCTTATAGAAAGCCAGATATACTTCGTTCCATCCGGGTGTTCCTTGACACCTCTCAAGTTTTTCTTATTTTAAATCTAAATAACTACCTACTCAGAAAACAGCTCATAGGGTTAAAGAAAATCACTGCGCACAATCTCCATGAGTCAAAATATTAGACAGATTGGAGTAAAGGTTCAACAAAGGGGGTTGTAATCCGAAATGCAAATCCAATGTTTGTAAGAACAAAGATAGGAAAATACCCTAACAATATACAAAATTTGATTTCCGACGCCGACATTTCTAAAGTACTAGCAGATTAATTAAATCACACTTGTGTCTTTATGAAATGCTTAACGGCATAGATTTGACAGTTCATTACAAAACGCTAATTAAACATACTTTAGTCACAAATATGGATGACAGAAGTAAAAAAATCATATAGGTAGGTACTTAATTTAAGCTTAAATTTAAATAGTAAGCCTAAAGTAAATGTAAAGTTTTACACGATAAATAGTAAATTTTACACGACCGCCCAAAAAAAGGGTGTAATGTTTTTAGGGTTCATGCACGTATGTAACTTCTGAAGGACTGAAGAGATTTGGACGTACGGGGTATCGTTAGAATCCTTACGTCATTCCGAGTAACATAGGCTATATTTTTTCGGAAAAGTAGTTTTACCACAGTGCAGTCGTGTTTTTTAATTTTTTTAATTATTTACTTGTTATCCCACGAAAATCTATTATAATATACAACGTGGATGAAATCGCTAGTGAAAACATGTTATATTTGTAAGTATTGTTATAAAAGTAGTACGCAACAAACCGATACGCAATTACTTCTCTCATAACTTATTTATGTGGCCGGTGTTCTTTGTTCTTTGTGAAAACATTTTCCTCGGTTATAAACAGTTTACTATCTCCATTAGATATAAAAGTACATCCTTTGTGGAATCTATTAAACCCGAATAGCTGAGCTACATTGGAAATTACCTCTGAAAAAAGAATTCTCGCTGCAAAACAAGGATTTTTTAAAATATTGAATGGAAGCAGGCGTTATTTTGGGGAATTCCATAATTAGTCGGACATATCAATTTGTTTTGCTATAATCCGTTACTTGAGTCTTGATAAGATTCTGTATGATGCAATATGCCAGAACACTGCTCACATGAAACACCACACACAATTATTGTCCAAGAGTTTCTTCGACGTATGTTTCGTCCCGACACCGGGACATCCTAAGCAGATGTTGACTTCACAATGCGAAATCGGATCAAGTAATGATAAAATAAGAAGAATGAGATAAAACAAATTAATCTGTCCTACTAAAGATTTTTTATGTTAAAACTCGCTTGAATCGTGCAAGGTCATCGAAAGGAAGCGTACAATTGTAATTTTGTATTAACGACTAAATTCATTGCATGTGGTGTAACAAAGTTTATTAAAGTAGTGTTAATGCGATCATCATGAGTTATTTCCTACAAAGGAAATTGTTGAATCGTTACAAATCTAAATTTTATTTTTAACGTATCCATAGTATCTTGTATTAACGGCATAGACGGCGTATTTAAGAGATCTTTAGTGACCCACACTTCATGTATCCTCAATCTAAATTCGCTGTGAAGCAGAAACACGATTGGGTAAAGTTTTCTCGATAGAAATTTCTCCCAAAAGTTGCTCCAAAATCTCAATTTTTCTAATTTTTATCGGAATGGATGTAATTTAATTTTTATTTTAATCTGTCGGTAATAATAAAATCCAAAAACTCTGAGAACGGAATTAGTTTTTTAAACAATTAAGGCTGGGTTGCTTGACTTGACTTTAATCGAAACGTTGTAGTTAAATATGGCGTTAGTAAAACGTCGTTTTCTGGTATATTCTTCCGCAATGCTGCATGTCACACCAGTACAGTATTCGTAAGAGTAAGAAAGACAAAAATAATTTCAAGGTATAAATGTTATGTTAGTGCAATAATGGATGTTTCTTTTGGTAATAAAAACGTTGGTAAACAACGAATTGTGGTAACGTTACGTAGGGCTTGAGTGCAATAGAAATCGTTTTAGTTGATGTCGTCACTCTGCGATTGTCAACAGACAACAGTTACCTACTGCTACTGCAGTGGCTCAATGAAATCGTGAGTTATCTACTTGTACGTACTAAAGCTACGTATATTTTCTCTTAGTTTGTAGCGTATTTCATACTTCATAGTTCATACTACCACTGCTAGAGTTAATCTAATAGAGATTTCATATTTGACTAAGACTTTAAGTTGATACCATATTTTGAGATCTGTTGCTTTACTTTGGTATAAAAACGTCGTGATTTTTGCTTTCGTAATTTTAATTGGCATATTAACTATTTCGCGTGGGGGGGTGGTCTTGTGGGAATTAAAATCCTTCCAGGGAATCTCTATTGAAAATTACATAATATTATTAGCTTTTAAGGTTCCAGTGTGAGTTTGTGAATGAATAAAAGAGTCTTACAAAAAAGTATAAGTATTATGTAGGTTATAGGTATTAGGTAGGTATAGCTATTTTATGTAGAGTTAAAGTTAGTAACAATAATACGTAAAATTAACGATAAAAAAGGTGACTTAACCTCTTTGACATTATGAGTTATGACATGACCACGACATAGACTAAACTATTTCCATTCATTTTATCTTTGACACATGAAACAGATATAGCAATAGTGAGAAACCAGAAAGGGACAACTTTACCTTTATCTCTCTCTGGTCCCTCGCTATTGCTATATCTGTTTCATGTGTCAAAGATAAAAATTAAAATTAATGGCAGAGTGTAGTGGGTAAGTACCTAGTTAGTATCTGTGACATTGACTATAATCTTGACATTGGTAGAATTAATTACCAACCTAACAACAGATAGATGATAATTGTTATTATAATAATTTACAATCAGTGACACAGTTAATAAAACAATTGCATCGCAATTAACGAATAAACGTTTTACTAACTCAACTAACTTCTCATTAATTGCTTTAACTCAGGTCCGACGAATAGCAAACTATTTTATTTTTAACCGACTTCTTTATTTACATTATTAACTAGGTAATCTACTGTTTGTTACATTTAAATTTTTTTTCAGTAGGTAGTCCTGTTTTAGCCTGCATTTTTAAAAATCGTTTTGAAAAGTCATGCGTGAACTGTTAATTTTTCAAAGTATAAATATTATTTTTTGTTACGAGGTACATTTAAAAAAAAAAACATTTGTCTCAGATTTCAAATAACATAATATAAGTACCTACGTAGGAAAGTAAAATTACTTTTTCCAGAGTATTTAGAGTATATCTATTTAATTAGAGTTAAACGACAAAAACCGTGACAAGATTATTATTACAAATCTATAAGTAGGTATACCTAAGTAGATCAGGTTTTGGGGATGGGAGGATTGGGGGTTCGTTTTCACCTAAAAACGCCTTCAGAAAGCCTGCCATAGACAACTATATTTTAAAGATGCAGAAATGACGACTCCTAGAAATACTGCAACAGCATGCTCATAGATCAAGATAATAACAAAAGTCCAAACAGTAAATAAAACATTGAAGACGGGTCAAGGAATGCATAATGACGCGTTTAATAATGTAGCTCAAATAGACTCAATGTAAAGCGATTCGTCTTAACCTAGTACCTAGTAACCTATAATGTTATGAAGCTACGTATTACTATTACCCACAGAAATAGTAATAATACTATTACCCCACGCATAATCCCATTTACAGATTAGTCATTGTGTGTGTAATAAATATTATGAACATCTTAAAAGATACGTCCGAGCTAAACATTGCCTGAATGGTGCAAAGGGTGCAAAATAGCAATTTAAAGTAGAAGCATTTCTTAAAAAAAAGAATAAGATTAACGCACAATAATTGTATTATATGTACCTAAATATATTTGCCTAAGTACCTACGTTAATAAAATATAACAATAATTATTTAAACAAATCTTTATGCCTATCTAACTAAGAATTAAGTACATCAGACCTCTGAAGCCCGCGTTAACAATATAGACAGAGACAAAGCGGTTTTCATACGATGAAGTAATTAAAAAAATGTTACAAACACCGAGATTCATCAAAAGACTAGTCTAGTCGGCCTATTTAGTCTTATTTCAACCAGTAACGCCCTCTAGTAACGGGCCGTGTAAACTGTAAATTCTCATTTCTGTCACGTAGGCACAATCCGACGATCTGTTGCTCAACTAGTCGTGAGATACTCTTTATAAAAGTTTCCAACTTACCGTGTTGGAGTAGGGTTTGGGGAAATAAAATGATATTGTGAACGCAAAGAGACGGCATCATTACGTTACTGCTTTTATTATGGGTTTAATTTATGTGTTAAAAATTTGGCAATTATTCTGATTATTTGCTGATAATAATATCATCACACACGAGAGAATAATTATAAACTTTAGCTGATACAAACTGACAACGTTTTTAATATTTCGATAATTGTATGGCACTTCATATTTCGTTTAACTTACAGAAGACAATCAACACCTTGTTTTATTTTAATCTCATATCCTCGTACTTTTGCAATTAACTAATTACCTATTCTATAACACAGATATCCGTCCTTCATAATCTTCTTTTCTTCATTTTAGTGATGAATTATGCCACTCTCCATGTATCATTCACACTATCTACATGTATCATTTTCTTAGTGTCTATTGATATAGATACTGGTATTATCAATCTCATTACAAATATTAATTTTAAAATATACGGACTAGCCTTTGTACTATTCATAAGAATCAGTTGTATTGTGAATTACAGTATAACGAAAATCATTTTCGTCCTCAATATTTTATTTTTAATTGAATTTGTAAACTTTCTGCAATTCTCAGGATACAGATATTCTGAGCTGCAATTAAGAAAAGGATTTGAAGTTATAATAATTCTACTCGAGGGGATGGGTAAGTTAAAACACAGGCAATATCCACAGGAATAACTTCCGAAAAAATTAAATTCTGTTGTAGTAAAGTGTCTAACAGAAGTAAAGTAAAAGTGAGAAATGAGTTATAGAATATTCGCCACTTGTTATTACTCGCATCAGCAGATTACAAACAAAGAAGCACAGAGTCTCACCGAGCGGCCAACATTACAGAGTTGTTGGTCATCTAAATAAAAGTGAGAAATTAGTGATAGAAGTTAGAAATGAGTGATAGAATATTCGCCACTCATGGTTATTCGCATCAAAAGATTTACAAATAAAGAAGCACAGAGCCCCACCGAGCGGCCAACATTACCGAGTTGTTAGTCATCTAATAAAACCACGCGAAGCTCCTTCGAGTCGAGGCAGATTGAGGAAATGTGCTCTTTGACATTGGTTTCATGAATATCAATGATCTTCCTGTTGTTTGTGGTGAACGTAGTGCACAGCGGTGCCCATTTTGCGTGGTCATCAGGTTAATTTTGTCGATAAAAGATACTAACGCGATTCACGTATCAGATATTAAGTAGAGTAACGCCCAGACCTAAGATATAAGACTGCTAAAATATAAAGACTTTCTTTAGACGAGAATAGAAAACAGCAAATGCATAAAAGATAAAACATTGAAATCGTTTTGAAATTAAGATGTCTGTTTCCTCAGACTGTTTCAGACTTCACGACAAAGATCCAAATAGGTACATTACGGGAATAAATAAACACAATTTTTTTGTCTTATTTATCAATTAAGAAAGATTATTAGGTATTGTTAGAAGATGTAAAAATAATAAAGATGAAACAACAAGAATTAAAAGCCTGCAGAAATACGAACTTTGTGTAAGTAAGCAATAAAAACAGGTTGTGTAATTCCATTTGGCTTCATAATTTGTACCGACGCGTGCCTCAACAACAGTTACCAATACGCTAATAAGCCGTACCGTGATGATAATAAAATGAGTCAGGGTATTGTCTTTGGTAACGGAAAAATTCCGATAATTATCGCGACCACGCTCATTTGGGTTGGTAACAAGCTTTCATACGCCCATCTATCGAGCATCATTCAGAAAGATGGATCGGAGCCCAAAACAGGAGAAGTACGGCCCTTTGTCACGAAAAAAACTTAGCTGGCTTAGTATTTCAAAGGAAAGTTGATTGTGGATCACAAATCTCCAATTAATATAGATTCAAACTCAAACATCTTTATTTCACATAGGCCTAACGTACAGGCGTACAAAACGTCAATACGAATTTTGTCGCTATGGTGATAACAATTAACTAGGTGACCCAGCAAACGTTGTTTTGCCATTAGGAATTTATAAAAATTGCCAAATTAACGATCTACCCTAAGGCCTACCGAACATACACAGATTTCAAGACAATCGGTCGAGCCGTTTCGGAGGAGTTTGGTAACAAAAATTGGCTTGAGAATTTTGTATATTAGAAAGATAAGATGATAGGTTAGGTTGATTGAGGATAGGTTGATTAAGATCATAAATTTTGAATGGCATTTTGCAAAGGATTTTTCTGAAAGCTTTATACGTATTTTTTCCCTATCTCTGCAAATTTTTGAGTCGATTTGAATACCTGGCTTAGCATAAAAGCAAAGATACTCATTTTGTCATCTAACCACAATATATTCGGCCTGTTACAACGTCTTATCTAGTCTACAAAGCTACTTTTCAGATATCCATATTCAGGATTCTACCTGATTATACCTGGTATCCCTTTACCATTATAGTATCTCATATAAAAAAACTGGGTAGTCGAATGTTTAGATTATTTGTATGGAAAAACAAAAAAACAATAGAAAGGTACAAAGAACGTCGTTTGCACGAGGACAAAATCAAGGTTGTTTTGTAGTGTTTTGTACAGATTTTAAACTCTCTTGATATGAAATCTCCCCATATTGCGAACAAAAGGTAATAAAAAGTGTACTAGCATTCTTGCATCGTTGAAAAAGTTGACATGTTGCACCATTTAAAATATTTTAAAGTCAGTGATCAAATTAAAATGAAAGTGGCATTTACTACTCAAAATCGTTTGAAACGTTCTGTTTCCTTTTTTATTTCCAGAAGTTCTTCTAATCTCATGTAACAATAATAAAGGGAACTTTGTTTCGACATTTTACTGATGCCGCAACAGATAATACATATAATTATTTTTATCGAGAAGACTCGAAATCCTGGAAACATGCAGGAAATACAGATTACAGATACAAAATACAACTACCAAAATAAAAGATAAGTTAGAGATAAATGATTACAGTCTTTATGTAGGTACCCATGTCACAAATTATATCGATAACTGATAGAGCATAAAACTGATCTTTACCAAAGACCATTTTAGAATCACTTAAAAATATAGATTTAATTTTTTACTCAAACTTCAAAGAATAATTATTTTTATTATTGCATGGGCAAGGGCAACAAAACATTACAGGTAAAGTCAAAAGTCGATGTACTAATTTATCTAAACTAGTATATCTAAATAAAATCTCGAAAGATTGAATTAAAAAATTCATGCAGAATACCAAACATTAAATGATAGGATTAGGATTAGTAGGTTAATAATGATAGGATTAGTAGTTTAGGATTATTGATATTTTTTTCAAGTTAAAATTACATTTGAACTTATACCTAGGTAGAGATCTTCTCTGTTTTACATTTTTTTTACATTTGTGAAGCTAAAATGTGAATAGTGTCTATACTATACTACCATGTAGGTACTATATAAGTTAAGTGGCGTAGGTGGAATGTAGGTAACTAGTTTACCTAACTCTAAAAACATCTTAGATAACGAATAGCTACATAATACCTAAGAATGTCTGACTCGTACCTACCTAGAAGCTTTCAGTGTTCAGAATTATTAGGATAAGTGTAATCTTTACAGAAAAGCGTATTTTCTTACGAACTACAATCAATCTTATATAGGTTTGAGCTACTCATATTATTCTGCCTGCACCCCTATTTTTCGTAGCCGCCCCTATTTAGTGTGAAGGGATTTAATTCACAAAGGAATCTCGATCTTACACTGAGTGGGATAAAGTTCAACTTGTATTACACTTGGGTGTGGTTCAATTTGTTTCTATATAACACTGCTAAATATGATCGAAACTAGGTACAATTTTGATAAAAGCTTGTTCTTTTATCTACCTGCTTTTGGGAAATGTGATCCTAATTTTGATACAGCAAGGACTGCAATTTAAATGGAAAATCAAAAAATAGTAAAGCGTAGATAAGAGAAAGACAATTAGTCAATCAATCCAGACATTAAATAAAAAGAAGTGGGTATCGTATGTTATTACTTATTAGTAAGAATTTAGAGGATTTTAATTATAAATCAGACTAATATTGCAGAAAGTAATTTAGTATAGCAGAATATTAGAATTGAAAAACAAATATGTTTGCAAAATTCTTTTTCCGATCTGGTTTTTACACCTGCAAAGTTTTCAACGGCCGATGCAATTTTGAAATCTCTAAAATATAACAAAGACTTCTAAAATGCCCGAACGATAAGGCTTTCCAAGACCATAAAACCGAGCTGTGAGGGATAATATTATAAACCTTATTTTGCTAGGTTGAGAGTTTAAAGTCGTTTGGTTTACCCAATAACTCGTTTATATTGCAAAGTGTAAACACGTCCTTAACTTAACTGGAACATTTATTAATAATTAATTGTAACAAATAACATACCAATTAGTCTATCTGCGTGTTAGAGAAAACGTCCAATCAGTAGGTATAAAATTGTGCGAAAAATTAATAGAGACCCCACAGATAATTACCTATTCTATACCTATCACAGCTCATTATAATTTTAGGGTTGCCAACTTGCCAGTTGCCACATGCTTGCTAAGATGTATACTTAATTAAATTAAGGTTGAAAAAAGTTTAAGTAAGTAATAAGGCTTTAGGTTAAGAGTTTGACTGTTATCAGATATTCTCACACCTGATGGAAAGTGATGATACAGTCTAAGGTGAAGCGTGCTTGCCTAAAAGATGCCTATTCACTCTTGATTTGAAGGCACCCTTGTTATAAATGGTGGGAAAGACAGAGGAATGGTGCTCATACTTGAAAAAACTTGACATTCGTAAAATACACAGAGCGTAGTGATCACGAAATCTGGAAAATAAGCCATAACACAAAAGGTGTGATTGTAGTAACTTTTTTTTTTAATTAGCAACAGGGTAAGGATCTATTTCTTTATTGACAAGATAACTTTAAGATTTTGAACCTAAATTGAAAGAGAAAGTTCAGAATCTAACACTAATGTCTCTGACCACACCGTCGCATTCGCATACCAATTGATTACGTCATGGGCGGCACGTACCCCCCCCCCCTTCCTTCCCCTTCCCTCGGTCTCCTCATCCCACCCCATTTTAGCTCTATCATTTAAAACTGATTGCTAAAACAGTACTTGAACCCTTAATTTTATTTTGTTGCTTTATTGACGCTTAACAACAATTTCATGTTTATTTAATTAAAACAAAGTGATCGGCTAACGATAAAAATTTAAAAGTATACGATTACGGTTCATTTTCTCACCCAATTATGAACCGTATTTGCGTACACATAAAAATTGGCTACCGATAGAAACTATAAATACTTACTTTATAATAGTTTTAATACCCAACGTAAATTAGAGCGTCGATACAACTAAAATTCAATTTCAGGTTTTTATCGACTTTATTGCAGAAGTGCGATAAACTTATCGATACAGCTGCAGGTTAAATAGGTAATAATAATTAATATACCTATGTAACATAGATACATGCAACGAAACAAGACTCCAAGTGTGGACAGTGGAAAAGGTTCAGAAAGAAGAAGAAAGATATACATTTCTTCCATAAAAACTACTACCTAAAAACTTATCTCCCATAATCATATAGGTATAATACTACAGTAGGTATGTAGATTAGATAGATACCTATCTCAAGTTAATAGAAGTTATAAACTTCCAGCGCGCCGTCGAGTCATAATAATTACAAACGTCATCGTTTGTAAAGTTGATGCGATATCAATTAGTGCGTGCCAGATGCCTTTCCACGGAAAACCTGTTTCGACCGTTTTAACACGCCGTTTGAACGCAACCTTTGCTTGACTTCAGGTTTTTTTTGTGATTTAATTTTTTGCTCTCAGTTTGTCTGAGCTGTTTCCATTGCATAAAACTTTTCATTATATTATTATTACCTACTTTTATCAAGTATGTCCTACTTTGCCTAATAACTCAGATAGGCAGTCGAGTATAATACAACAGTTGTGTGCCCCATTTAGTTTCGAGCTAGGGATAAAAAAGAGCATGCCTTTGCCTACCTGTTAATTAGACAAAGAGCGGTCCGTGACAACACGAAACTCAAACATGCGCGCAGTACAGTGCTCTGTACTAACACATGGGCATCGGGGCAGCGGGAAACGAGTCTGTGCTCGGTAGCGGGGCGCGGGGCATACACTGACACGTCTGCCCGCGGCGGTTATCGACAAAGACTGGCGTCTGGCAGTGGCCTGGCCCGCAGCCCTGAGCCCGCAATGCATGCGGCGGCCGGCGGAACATTTGGAGCGGGCACGAGCGCCGAACAGCTGATGCCTGCGCGCACACCTGTGCACTATCACAGAGCACAGAGCAGCACGACCACAGAGCCGATACAGCTCTCTCTTTCTGCCGCGCCGCGATCGCCGCGGGCGCACTGCCTGAAATCGCTGTGACGTTATTGTGGTGGAATGAACCCCGTGTGAACGATGCAGTTGGCAGATCTGTACGCCCGATCCGGCTACTTGTTGAGCTTTTACATGGACCATATGACGTGTGACGTCAAGCGAGAGCGTCCACGTTGACGAACGAGGTGTTCTTTATGTACCTGACACAGGAGAAGTAAACTCGTAATTACAGAACTTTTACTGATGATTTTTCATATTGAAATTAGTTACATTGCTTTCATTGTTACAAATTAGGACACTCTAAAATAAAATGTCAGCAAATGAATGTTCACTTATCTTGTTGCACACCATTTTTTCTAACATCTGAATTTATTCTGTTCGAAATTTATTTCTTTATCAAATTGAAAGGAAAACGAGCGTGAACGAAGACTTGATTCGAAGTGTGCCAAAGTATAGCTCATGTTTGGTATTCAGCAGATCAAAAAAATAATATAACTAGAATTAAAAGACTATTCATTCAAATAATTGGGTCTTTAGTAGAATCAATAGTAGCTGTGGAATATATCAGCGCTGGTGAAAGTCATTAAAATAAATTGCATTACGATACACAATGACGTAGACTGCGAGCAAAAAGTAGCTACTAGCTCTACATTCAAAAATACATAGCAAGCCTTTTCCTTTTAAAGTCAGTTATACTTAATGACATGCAATACATAGATTCGTGGATTCAATTACTTTTTGATTGTGCAACAACAATAGTCCACTTATCATTGACTTTATTTTGTACTTCACATAAAATAGGCGTAGTTGATTATTAGAATTTCTCTATAAGATATATAATGATTATAAATTAGGTGTGCCCACAGTGTGCCTATGCCTATCAATGGACAAATAAACCGATGATGATTACAAATCTAATTTGTAATCGGATCTTATTTATTTGAATCCAGTAAATATCCCCATTCTTGTAAAAAGTATAGGTAACATTATACAGTGATGGATTTTTTAATTGACGTCGGAACTAAAGCATTATTTGTTCCAAATCATTCCATCGGGTTGAATCAATGGACAAAAATAACACTGCTGTGTATCTAGTTAACTAATAGAATGTTCCTACTTCAGTTTCATGCACCTTGACAATCCAGAGACAAGGCACGTCGAATCTCCATATCGTTTTTGCAGATGGAATGCTAAATAACCAGTCCCATACTTCAATTTCGTGTCCAACACACCTGTGGGTTAAACCTGAACTTGCGTTAAGAACATCTAGCACGAGTTATGATCCCTTGTTTAGAGCCGTCCGTTCGCCACTTGCTCATTGTAATTCTGTCTTGATTACCAGTTTTATCACACCTGCCCAGTTTTTGCGATATAACACATGAATCTACCAGATACCATTGGATGCTCAAACATATGTTAACGGTGTGGTAACTTAAGTTAGCCATAATATCTACTAAACCTAGAATCTTTAATGCTATCTCTTTGCTTTAAATTATGATGTTTGTCCGCAGCATTTAAAAAAAAACCTTCTTTAACTTGGACATTGTCACACCTGCCTTGTATCTTACATAGGTACATGAAATCTATCAATTTTTTTTTTGATATTGGACACATAACAACTTGGCATAACAAGCAAGTGGAGTAGATGAAGTCCGAGGTAAAATCTGTTGTAATTTTGTGGTGCATTTAAGAATTTTCATGCGAAAAAATTCTTAAAAACGTATGTAGGGTTTAAAAAAATAAGAATTTGTAACAAAAAAAATTCCCAACTTAATTTTTAGTGTGTAATTTTCATTAAAATTGTATTAATTATGCAGTTATCGTGGAAATATCGCAATTGCCCTTATCCCTTGTCCCCACTTTAAACCTTTATAACAAACCTTCACTTCTTTACAATAGAAAACAGTTTTCGAGGATAAAAAGGTGAAACCATAGTAGGTTTACTCGTATAATTAATCTTTCTCCACTCCCAGCAAAATCAATTCAGTGAATAAATAAGCTAATAAAAAATGCATGGAGCCATGGGCGAGGGCCGATGGTGAGTCCAGTTAGTAACGGTAGACCTATTATTGTCCATGATGATGATGAAAAATTGCAAGTACAGTCTTTAGTTGGTCTGAAGTGTAAACCTGCTGTGAACAGCTGATAGTTGCGAGCAGCAGCTGATCGCTCGACAAACAATTCCGCGCCGGAAGAACGCCAAATACAATGCGTATGCGCCGATTCATTATGGCGGTAAACAGGGTTGCCACGAAAGTAAGCAATTTGTTAAAAGTTAAATTAAATTATTCTAAATATTTTGTACGTTGGTAGATAGCTTATCCCATGACTTATCAATCCGCACTTGACCATCGTGGAGGTTATGGTCACCCCTCTTGTTCAAAGATATGTGACGTAAAAAAATTAGTAGACGATGTTGGCATTGATCACATGACGTTAATTATTAGAAATGCATTCTTATAGTATAGGCGGGTGGTTACGCCTACCCCATAATTTATCATAAAATCTTTACTAATGACAAATATTAGCACCATCCGACCAGAAGTTTGGGATTTGAGCCGTGGGCTTAGCTATACAAGTTGTTGGATCTATTCGAATCTCAATTCTGTTTTACCATACAATCTTAATGTGAGGAGTAACTGGAAAATATTTTTAGCATTATTGTGTCTTCATAGCCTTGCAGCACATAGATTGAGAAACACTCACACAATTCCATTTGAATTAGTTCGGTTACATAAACATGTTGTGCGCCGGCAACCCTAATTCCCCACGACATAGTACAATGCGTATTCGGCTGCCCCCTTACTTACGTGACGCTTTGACTGACCGCGATCTACACTTTCACAAGTGCCCTGATATTGTACACAGCAGCTACTGTGTTTAGTCTTATAGTCTATAGTCTATACAATGATTGCATATATTGTGTCCGACTGCGGTGGACCAACACGCGATGCGAAACTGCTGATGCGACGAAAGCTTTGGATACCTATCACAAACAGTGGCTTTACATCTCTTTTGCTTCTTCAAGGGCCTTCTTTCATCACTGTTGGCATTGGACTCTTATTAGTAAACTTTCTGTGCTTATAAATATTGTATCTACTCTAGCATTGAAATCTTCCAATTTCGATTTTGACAGCTGAATCGTTAAGAACTGCATTGTTAGGAGAATCTTCATAAAATAGGATACTTACTTAAAGCTAAGACGGTCAGAGTTCTGGCACTTTTGTATCGTTCATATAAATCTAATAAAATTGGTACCCAACCCTCTCTATGGTTGGTACTGCCACTCAATATTTTACAAACTTAATTAAAACATTAAAATAATAATAATTGCGTAATTTAAAATTAAACTCATATTTGCATAGAAAGTAGAAACTCTATGCTTGAAATCAGCGGGTCTCTCTAATCTTTAATCTAAAAAAAAAACAAAAGAAAGCTGTGATACTCGGATGGCGGGAGTTGAGATTGCAGATTCAAAATTACTTAATAACTAAAATGATAATGAGATTTTTGTTTATTGTGTTAATAATTTAACAACATCAAAAATGAATTCAAAACAGCCCAATTGTAGTAGGCTACTAACTGATAAGTAAATTGTGTCAGGGCTAGAAAAGCTAGTGTTACTTTAAGAATGGCCAGTTATTTGTAACATAGGAGTAATCTATTATTCCCACTTTCCTTTTAACCATTGTTTTGGTGATCGGTTCGCATCGATAAGTCACGTGACAATGTGTCAATCGGACTGCTAAATTTTTCGAATTTCGTTGCACAAGGGAACCGAATCTGCATCGTATTAATAGAACTAGCTGTTGCCCGCGGCTCCAACCGTGTGAATTTCGGTTTTTCGTGGGATTTCGTCATACCGTGGGAACGATGGATTTTCCGGGAAAAGTAGCCTATGAGTTAATCCAGGTTATAAGCTATCTATGTTCCAAAATTCAGCCAAATCGGTTCAGTAGTTGCGGCGTGAAAGAGTAACAAATATCCATCCATCCATACAATTACAAACTTTTGCGTTTATTATATTAGTAGGATAGTAGGATATATGGCTCCAGGTACCAAGTCCGGAAGTTCTTTACACCTCGTAAACTTATCAACGATGTCGTCTGCTTACCGTAAAAGTATTTATTGTCCCTCGAGTTATAAGAGCTTGAATTAACGGTAATCCCTTAGTACAGACTACATACAACAGACGCACGCCGGGAGCGGCGCGCGACGGGATAGGAATGGTCGTGTACGAAGCAAGGGGGAAGCCGCGGGCAATGTAAAAATCGTTGAACTTATCTCTTTCATAAACTGATGGCAGTCCTAAGAAATCTTTTTTAACTAAACTAATTTATTAACGGCCTACAAGCCGTATTTAGGTGATTTTGAATGAAGTTTTATGCAAAAACTATGAAGACAATCACTTTCAAATTTACACGTCATGTATTTTGGGTCTTTAATCTAAAATCGCTTAGAAGCAGAAACAGGATTGGATAAAACTTTCTCGATAGAAAGTTCTCCCAAAAGTTGCTCCAAAATCTCAGTTTTTCTATGTTTTATCGGAAACTACAATGGATGTAATTGTAATTTTTGTTTTAATGTATCGGTAATAATAATATCCTAAAACGCTTAGAACAGATTTTTGATAACTGGCTTAGTTTTTGAGTAATTAGGTAAAACGTCGTTTTTCTGCTATATTCTTCCGCGACGCTGCATGTCGCACTTACCAAATCTCCGTGAGAGTGAGAAAGACAAAAATAAATTCAATAAATCCCCTTAATCAAAGCCAAAACCATTTTGTTTTTATTTAGTACCTACCTATTGATATTAACTATGATTTATGAGGAGTTAGATACTGTGACGAATTTACTGGGCAATATTAAAAGCCCACTGCTGAGCAGGGGCTCTCCTATAATCCACGGCAGCTATGCCCACAACGCTGACCAAGTACAGAATGATGGGCTTCGCGTAAGTATTTTTGGGAACATTGAGGTGATCTCTCTGACAGGTTATGAAGTTTTCGTCTCATCATTCTTTTACTTAACTTAAGAGGATCGTCTAGTGACTAAGCGCGACGCAAATAGTTGTTTTCAAAAATGATATCTATCCCCGTATACTTAGAGAGAGTTGCAAGTCCAGAGCGAGGGGCCTATATTTGAAATATTGCTTCGGGTGATAACTTTATTACCCCCCGAAATTTACCAAATTGGATAATTTTGATCTCATTAGATTCAGTACACCTTAATCGAGGCTCCTACGTTTTATGTTTTTAGTATTTTAGTTTGCTCAACTTAAAAAAAAAATTGAAATTCTCGATGAAGTTTCTAGGTCAAAAATATGGATATTTAGAGGCACTTTTAAACTATAAAGCAATATTTCTTCAAAAGTAAAACGTACGAGCATAGTTCTTCATTGTATCTGCAACATTTCTAAAAATTATGAAAATCGCACTTCATTTACGGGTAGGAAATCGCTTTTTGTATGAGAAAACTTACAGCTAGGCGGTCCTCTTAAAACTGATCACTGATGAAGTTTGGGTTTAGAGTTAGGAAAGGAAAGGACCTTGATAACTCACTCCTTGTGGTATAGGCAACAGCTGCTACATACGAAAGCGATTTGACGAATGGCGTAGTGGTAGCGAACCTGCTGTCTGCGCCGGAGGTCGTGGGTTCGATTCCCACTACTGGTAAATGTTTGTGTGATGAGCATGAATGTTTTCCAGTGTCTGGGTGTTTTTCAATATATTGTATTTATGTATATTAGTATGTATGTATATTTATCAGTTATCTAGTACCCATAACACAAGCTATCGCTTACTTTGGGGCTAGATTGCGATGTGTAAAATGTCCCGTATATATTTATATTTATTTATTTATTCTATCCCTGTTGGTGCAAAGGGGTCCTCTGGGTTTTTGTGAGTTTTTGGCCTATCATCCAGAGAGTTCCACATAATTACCTACCCAGTACCTACTGTAAATGCATTTCCTATCGACAAAAAAAAAGCTAGGTACCAGCTAGTACTAGCAAGTAGTGGTACCTCATGGTGTACCGTGTATGGTGGTGGGATCCTTGAACCGTGACACGACCGCAAGCAACGGCCGTTCGCGAGCGTGCCCACGTATCATGACAGTCCAATGACTCCACTACAGCCTACAACCCGACTCTAATTGCTAATTAACCACCGACGTATACCTAAGGATGAGCTTATCTATACATTTCATTTTCACGTAAAGCTTCTTTATATAAGAAAAATTCGACCAAGTGCCGTATCCGTTCTATATATTGAAGCGGTTCATTCGTTAGTATTATGCTTGAGTCAAAATTTACGATTTCCGAAGGAACATAAAATAGTCATGTGTTCAATTATAGATTAGAATTAGATAATTGAATTCATATTATTTGGCATTTCATAATCTAAGAATTTGTCTCAAAAATATTTTAAAATATGTGTATAACTTTCTCACTAGAACAGTTTTTGTATAGGCTGTTTGCTAAAATAGCGGTCGACGCTCTACGCAGATGCAAGATATTTGCCATGTTTCTTAACACAAACTTATAACAATGACATATTTAGAAAATTGATAACATTTACTAAAAAGTGTCTCAAACACGATTTTCCTAGATTTTCATTCAAAAACCATAAACCGAAAAGTGATATTTTTAGCATTTTTCGATAAATTAAACGTATTATTTTAGGATAAAATCCAAGATATTTTGTTATTTCTGAATTATAGTAATTTAATTCAATTAATATTCAATGTCACTGGTTATTTACTATTTTAATAAGTTGTATATTTATTTTACTATAATTTTTTTTGTAATACCATTTTCCGCGCAAAATTGCGTCAGCGGGAACGAATTCCTTTTTTTGTATGGAGCGAAACGCGATTCACACCGTGCCGCATGAACGCTCTTAAGTACAGATGATGATGCAGAAGTCAGAAAAGCTAATTACCAATACTACTACTAGTAGTAGGCTTTTCTGTATCATCGACCAATACGGTGTGATGCTGTGTAGAAACCGTTGGGGGTAAATTTACTTACCCTTCCAAGTTAGTACGAGGCTGCATCATCACCTAACATCAGGTGAGCTCGCAGTCAAGTTCTAACTTGTACCTATAGAATAAAAAAAAATCGGCAAAAAATCATTTGTTGTATGGGATCACGTTTAATATTTATTTTATTCTAATTTTTAGTATTTTGTTGTAATAGCGACAACAGAAATAGGTACATCATCTGTGGAATTTTCATGTCTGTAAGTAACTGTCACGATTTCAGAGATATAGCCTGGTGACAGACGGACGCACTGACGGACAGCGAAGTCTTAGTAATAGGCTCCAGTTTTCACTCTTTGGGTACGGAACCCTAAAAAGCAGCGCCATCCGTTAAATTTCCCGCTAATATGCCACAATATGGCGGACACCATCCCTGTGGAAACGCGCGTGTAGACTGATAACAATTAAAGTGATCTGTGGCGTGGACCGCGGTCCATAAACAACACTACTTAGGTACTTACTTACTCAATCAGCCTATTGATATCCACTGCTGGACATAGGCCTTTCCGAGAGCGCGCCACCACAGACGGTCCTCCGCCTTCCTCATCCACCCGCTACCAGCGACCTTCTTTAGGTCATCGGTCCAGCGGGCAGGAGGTCGTCCTACGCTGCGCTTACCGGTACGCGGTCTCCACTCCAGAACACGTCTGCCCCAACGGCCGTCGGTTCTGCGACAGATATGGCCCGCCCACTGCCACTTCAATTTGCTAATCCGTACCATGTCGGTAACCTTGGTTCTCCTACGGATGTCCTCGTTGCGGATTCTATCTTTCAGAGAAACACTCAACATAATCAACACTGCGGTCGGCTTACTACTGACGCAGTTGGTGTCAAAACTATCATTTTCGACACCAGTAAACTGGCGACGTTTTTTTGCGCGGTTCGCCGGGTCCTGTGTATATGTCTATTTAATCAACTTAATTGATATTTCGAAGATAACGCCGAACAAGCGTTAACTTGATTGGTACTTGAGTTAGAGGAACGGCCTTACGAGGTCATTTGAATAAAATTTGACGACTTTATAGCAAACACAAAGGCGTTGGTTGAGAGTTATAATCAAGATAGAATATTTTATGCCTTGAAAACCTCGTTTCTAAACACATTACTAAAATATATCTATTATTAAGACCTTTACATTGCTCATGTGATGTCTTGGGATTTGGGAATTTAGGTTGAAGTATCTTAATCCAATGTAAAAAGTAAATCTGTGCCTAATATTTTTCAAATCCAAGCACTTTAGAACTATTACTAGGAGGATCTAGGACATTTTTGTTTAGTTATATCTGAGTGTCAGATTTATTATTCAAGTAGTAGTAAGTAGGTGCCTATATTGCATAACCGTCATCTCAAGGCCGTCTCCAAAGATCCGGATTTGGGTCAAACACATCACTGACGTGGATCTTATTTTATTTATAATAAGAAGTATCAAGTAGATGAAAAGATAACAAACTTGAATCATTTTAAAATAATAAATACTAAAAGTAAACATAAGTTTTCAAAACCTCTCACAAAATAAAAATAAGTAGGTACTTATTGGAATTTTTACAAACACTGCAGAATACCGCATCAGCAGGTGGCTCAATTTAAAAAGGACTTTTTTTTTTTCATAAGAATAGCGACTGTAGGGGTGCCTCTTTCTTTCACATATCTACCAGTGGGATTAGTACAAGGTTTTTGTACGAATTTCGAGTCGACACGCATCGCACAAACGAATCGAATTCCTTCATATATTTACAGCCAGCGCCATCTATGGACCGTCGATGACATGCGATTGTCAATCGTTCGTTCGTTCGTTTCAGCCGACGGACGTCCACTGCTAGACAAAGGCCTCCTGCAATGCTTTCCAGCCCGCACGGTCCTGCGCCATTTGTATCCAGCGCCTTCCCGCGACTCTTTTAATGTCGTCAGTCCATCTGGTCGGAGGTCTGCCAACACTGCGCTTTTTCGTGTGGGCCTCATAAGAAGGCTCAGAGTCACTCAGCGAGCGATGGAAAGAGCTATGCTCGGAGTTTCTCTGCGTGATCAAATCAGAAATGAGGAGATCCGTAGACGAACCAGAGTCACCGACATAGCTCAACGTATCGCTAAGCTGAAGTGGCAATGGGCGGGGCACATAGCTCGCAGACGCAACGGACGTTGCGGATTAAAAATGCTGGAACGGCGATTGTCAATGGATGGCTGTAAATATATGGAGGAATTCGATTCGTTTGTGCGTTACGAGTCAGCTCTAAATTCGTACAAGACTTGTACTAACCCCAAATCGTAGACAATAACGTGATTCCTAAAGTCGCCCGGTGCCTTGATGTCAGGAAGTCTGCCGCGGTTCCGGTTGAGCGGTCCATTAGCCCGCGTTTTACGAGACCAATAAAAAACAGCTATTTAATGGCCGCGAGATATACGGCCGCATTGTGTGGACGCGACTCGTAATTTACTTGACAAATACTTGTGAATAACAATGTGGCTGCTCAAAATGGGTGTTAGGATAAATGTACGTAAAAGGGTACGAATATTTTCATAATATGGATATGGCCAGTCGTCTTTTACCAGGATAAAGTTTTATTACAGCTTTAAATACATTTTTTTTTATTTGCTACCGAATTAAAAGACCAAAGTGATGTGTCCGAAGTATGGGAGGCTAGTACAAGATAGTAGGTACGTAAACTAGATCCGGTTTTAGAAACCGGATCTAGTTTACGCACTAGATCCGGTTTCTAAAAATTCGATTCAGAAAAATCTAGATTCGTATTTTCTCGGGTTCGGATCGGATTCGGATCGGACGTAGCGCGAAACATAACTAAGAATTCAATAGCGTTAAATTCCTATCCGTTTTCGGATTAATTCTTCATTCAAAGTTCTCAATTTTACTATTTCTTAAGTCTGCAAATGTATCAAATATTATATACCTACCTACACAAAGTTATTATACGTTGCTATATTATGTTACTCATTCATAAGTGTCTCTTAAACTATCAGTGATGCACAGCTTTCATCTGCTAGAGAGGACATAATATCACGGGCTGCACATTCTCACCGCCCTAATTTGGCTCCGAATGAAAATAATTGATTCGCCGTTCGAAATTCGAATTTGAAACGCGTCTGCCGCGGGCCGAGATCGGGCCGCTGTCGATTGTCGTCCACAGGCGGCCACACGCCACTCGGGCCACGCTCTCCGCCCCGCAGGCCGCTCTCCGCGCAAGGTTGGCGCGAACGAGAGGTCATTGAACATCGAGCTTTCAACCCAAATACCTATAAACGCAGGACTCCAATATGATACGGCGTTTTATTGTTGTAGCACTTGTGAGCGCATCATTCAATGATCTTTTTATTCGCACAGTGATGATCATTGGTGCAAATTCTGTTGTGCAAAATCTCTAAAGTGATTTGACGCGTCTAATAATAATGCTTTCCTTTTCAAATCCAAAACATCTTCTAGGTAAGTTCAAAGATCGAAGAAAAAACGGTAGTGTATGTTCCATTTGCAGTCTGCACACAAGATGCACACTATAAAATTGTAAACAATTTTATTTTTGAAAAAGAGCAAGTGCCGAATTTCTTGCCCAATCTTCTCGGTGCAAAACTGCTTTCTGAACGTGACCTATAAGATAAGCTTATGTGAAAGAGTAAACATTTTAATTACATATTTGATTTAGTCACGTCTGAACGATAGTGTTTCATTATAACTGCTTTGGGTATCCGCGATGCCAAAGCTTGGCGGTAAATCTTCGCCGCTTCAGCCAACTAGCCATGGCTGCCAAACTGACCCGTACTTGGGAATCGAACTCTGGACCCTCTCTCTAAATCCACAGCGCATGAACTGTATTAGGGAAGTCTTCAAAAATCAGCTTAGCTTAGGCTATATCAAAGTTATTAAACAAGCAGGCACTATGTAAAGAAAAAAAATAAGCTTTATTTAATACAACGTCAACTAATGGGTACTTATTTATAGTCTAGCTGTAGCCAACGGCTTTGTCTATATTTAAATCAGTACAGCAACAGTAAAATCTCGCTGAGGCCTGGTTAAATTATTGAAAAGCACAACGCGGCAAGTTTCTAAGCGTGCCGTACCAATTTGCGAGCGTTTGTGCGAACGGGGGAGGGAGGGGGGCATTAATTACTTTACCTGCTTCAGCCCAGGGGGAGGGGGGAGGCATGATGGACCCTTTATTGTCTTATTCCGCAAAAAACAACCTAACTGGCGAACGGTTCGTTATCCGAAATGTACAGAATTGTGTGTTGGATATTTTTAGGGGCTTTTGACTTGGTGAGGCCAGATAAAGGCACACCTATGAGATGGTTTCGGCAGCAGCCAGGCTGCCGACAATGATGTGACTCGCTGCTGCGGTGGCTAGTTGAGACCTGGCAGAAGCGCGGTGAATACGAGAGTGAACCCCGTACTTCCGCCAGCGGGTCCGTCGTGGAAACAGACAGTTTTTAGTGGGTGCAAGGCCCACATAACTCTTCCGTTTCCCCTGCCGGAGGGGTATGCGTTAGGCATTTTCTGTCTATAAAAAAAAGGGGCTTTTGACTTCTTAGGTTGAAACGGGGAGAACCGGTACAGCCAAGGTCACTGCTTTGATTTTTTTATAGTAAACCTCTGACATAGTAGAAGCCAAAGGTCACTGACACAGCCTGAACCACAATGTAGTCAAAGGCCTGAATCTGAATTGGATGGCGCTAGACGCAGAATCCAAATTATTCTAGACTCTAAAATAGCGGTCTAGTATATCTTGGCGCTGTCAGTCCTAAGTTAGAAGTCTCAGGTACAATTCCCTAGTATAATTTTTAAATAGGGTCAAGAGTTGAGACTCAAGTATGGCCTAGCGACTAATAAATATCTAGGTAGTTAGGTACCACCAAGTTTGAACGAGTACGTAACAGCTGCATCGTCACTCACCAACAAGTGAGATTGCTGTCAAATATCACCAACTTGAGATGAAAAACAACTGTGTGTCATCCCATACTTCAAACAAAGTCAACGATAATTGCTCTTCATCACCATTATTCAGATATACTTTAGATCAATGAGAAACCGTTGATTAAAAATAAATAATAGGTTCTATGCAAAACAGAAATCTTTTTGAACCATACTACAGACTGGATGTATTATAATACTTTCATTCATATTAAAAAACATACAAAAATAAACTCAATTTTAGCTATGAACTTTTTAGAAGCTTCGGGACTTCGTAATAGGATTTTTGCCTACTTAGTTGTGAGCTTATTTTTAGCTTCGAAAAATTAAAGCTGAAATTTCGCTATTTTGAACAATTCTCTACAAATTTCCAAATTCTGGTAAGTAGTGCGTTCAAGGATGGGCATTCAACTTTAAGAAAATCCACCGAAGAACTTCAACTGTTTTGAGTGTATCAAATATCGCAATTAAACAGCACTAAACTCCTCGAACGATTTTAATTATTATATCGAAGGTAAACACTCTCGAATCTGTTGCGGTTAGGGTTGGCACAAGTGTTGATTTTACTTGAATGAATGTAAAGTTGAGTTGAATTACGCGTACGCGATTACAAACATCCCGACGTCCGCGTCATTCTAAGCTGAAGTTCTAGCTAGTGTTAGTGCTAGGCTCACAGAAGAGGATAAAAAGGAAATATTACTCAGGAAAATGTTACTGTATTTAAATTAAAGTACTTTTTGTATTTTTTACTTTCTAAAGAGCTGTAGCGAATGTTTGCTACAGGTATAGGCGAAGATGCATTTTTAAAAGTGAACAACAGTGGATTTATTTTACATGTTCGGAACGTTGGAATCCGGATGTTAATAAAAAAAATTAACCGTAATCTATAAAAATAAAATTTGGATTTGAATTTGAATCAGCCTGGTACGAGATTCCATACATCCATGGTCATTATCCTTTCCGACGCGCCTCTGAAGAAGCCAAACGTGTACCAACGCCTGGCAACCCTAGTTTACGTGAGTTCATAAATGTAAATTGAGGCGCGCGTCCCGTTTAGTATGCCCGTCCCACTTCACCTCACCTTGCGTCTCTATGGGCTATGCTATGCTATGGGGCCACATAATATGGGGTCATGGAGGACAGTGCGGCAGTCGGATAACAAAGAAACCACAATCAAACCCCGCAACGGTCGGTTCTGACTTCTGTCTATATAAATGTCATTAGACTGATCTATGAAGACACTTTAGAACAAGACATTGTCTATTGTAAAGAAAGAACGTTTTTTTATGTGTGTTTGTAATCTTCATAGCTTGGAATACTCTCCCGAAATCTGTGTTACCCGTATCGTACAACCCGGGTTTCAAAAAAATAATGCATGTAACACTACCTTAAAGTTATACCTACTCCTGAATTCGTAGCATCATGCGTTGTAAGCGTGCTGGTACAGCATCTAATCATTAATTAAACAGGGCTTCTTAAAGGCTTGCGATCTGTTTCTACTATTGTGTCACCCCGGCAGAACAGATATTAATGAAATCGCTCTAGAGCTAAAACTATTGCTAGTAATTATTTTTCTATATTGCATGTGCATAGTGAGTCTAGGTACATTGTCACTTAAGTCTTAAATTTCTATCAGGTGAGATTGAGATCAGGCGTAAGCCTACTATATTGAAATAAAAAAATCCGTCGGAACCATGAATTTTTCCGGGGTAAAAGGTACCCCTTGGTTATTCAATTAATTTTAATGTGATAAATTCCATTATTCTAATTTTTATCTGAAACACTACAGTGGATGTACCTAATTGTAATTTGTGTTTTGATGTGTCGGTAATAATAATATCAAAAAACGAATTTTTGATAACTGGCTTTGTTTTATAGCAATTAGGTAAAACCATAGAAGTCATTGGGTAAAACGTGGGTTTTTCTGTTAAATTCTTCCGTAACGCTGCATATCGTACCCACCAACGTATTCGTAAGAGTGAGCGGGACAAAAATAAATACAGTATATCCTCTTAAATAGTTTCCGTTACCCGTAACATAAGTACAAGTGATGTGAAGTCTCTATAAGTAGGAAAAATCTAGGATAGGTTATTATTCCGGATTGTAAATCGGACGATAAGAGAGAGTTGTAAATGTTTACGAAATGGATCCCTGAAATCTAAACGAGAGAAGCGACTGACTGGAATAGGATAGGAGTAATCGAAACAGAATTGGAATGATTGACCAATATCGAAGCTCATCGAGGTCACGTCCAATGATGCTTATGACGAGTAATATGGGAACCAACAGCAGTATTAGGTTTCTCACGCTCCTTGAGGATCTTGACTGTTGAAGGATTTGAAAATCGAATCGTATGATCGTCAACATTCGTCGTCGTATTACAAAGACGCAATCGCAGCATATTTTACTTATGATTGGTTGAATTCGCTGACCACATTTTTCTGCCAATCGCTGGGCAGAATTGGCTATTGATTACGATTACAACGGATACATTCTTATACAAAGATTAGCAATTAAAATAATGTGGCAAGCACCAATAAGAAACTTCAGAATATGGGCATTCGAATGATTTACGTAAACCTTTTTCGTAGAAGCAAACAGTAGCGCCATCTGTCAAAATTCTATAAGGGGGCCTCTGAGCGAACTACAGCGTGGCATTACTGTTGGTGGCAAAACAAGCATTTTTGGCACCGATAAACTGGCGTCATTTTTTCGCGCCGTCCGCCCTGGTTATAGATGTCTATTGCGGCAAATATGTAGCAAATATGTAAAGAGTGGAAATGCGACTTCTAAGTAGGTAACTAACTAACTACACATGCACTAGGTATGAGTATTCAATAGTTAGAACAGTTACGGGCTTCAGCTATCTAGGTTGAATTTGCATCCCGTCCTAAGCCACATTGGCTTTGCAACTTTTCAGTTTCAGTCACTAATGGATGGAGATTAAAAAAAGCTTCTGTAAAAAAGATGCTATTTCAGCAGATGTATTTATGTATTTGAGTTTTTGGAATTACATCATACCATACCATTACATCATAATGAGAGGGTAATCTGTGATCATAATACACTAAACTTGGGTTGTCAGAAACAGATTCAAAATTTCAAGTGATACATGAACTAATTTAAATACTAGAAATGACTAAAAATGTATTGACATTAAATTAGTTTCAGTAAAACTTAAATATTTGACTTTTTCGAACAAAGCAGGGTAAATATTTAAAAGGCGAAAATCCTTTGAGAATGAAGCTGTATTGTTTTCTAGTACATAATTTCATAATTTGACGACCGAGACCACTCGGAGTCGGTCATGGGTTCGATTCCTGCCGTGGGCCACTTTGGAATTTTATAATCTCAAATTGTTTGATCTGGTGGGAAGCTTCAGCCTTGGGTAGCTACCAGCAAAGACGCAACGCCAAGCGATTTAGGGTTCAAGGGTTCTGTATAGAAATTAGAAACTGTTACGAGCTGGGCAGTCAACGTGAGATTTTAGAAAAACAAGGAAATGGTGATAAGTACTGCTAAAACTGTGTTTACTTAGAGCAATTGACGAGTGATTAACGGAATAATTCTTTTAGTCAGACCTACAGTACATACATAGCCTGCTTAAAATTAATTCCAGTAAGCTCAAAAGAAAACCTTTGTCGGCGAGTGATGATTTTCAGGCTGTCACGGGTGACAGTGAAGTGTGGCGTAACCACAAGAAAAATAGGCGGTTTTCACACTCTGTTACTCATCTCATCATCAGTTATCATAATATATAAAGGGAACTTATATATAATATGTAAGTATGGTGTTATTTACTTGTAGGTATATTTTACTCAACGCGGTCGTCCGAGCCATGAGGCTTGGGCGATGATTTATGATTCCCAACTGACGTAAAACGTACTATAAAACGATTACCTACAGAAGTTTTTTATTAAATAAAAATATAATGAAAAGTCCCGAACTCACTGACTCACTTCAGTAAATGATAAAAACGCCCAGTCCCCTAATTTCAACCAAAATTATACTTAGGTAAACTTAAGCTAGGATTTTGGATATTTTTTTAACCGCACGAATCGCCGATTTTCGAAGATAAAATATATTTACAAGATAGGTTCTATTGCAAAATACATACATTTATCTCTATTCCTCCCCCAAATTAGTTCATTATAAGTAAATTACGTGGCGTGAAGATTGCAAAACATTAATGTAAATTGTAACTTGCCATAAATATCAGGATTCAAACAAATTATTTGTAAAAGTGTGAGTAAGTGTACAATATTGCTTGGAAATTCTGTAATAATCTCATCTACTGGATACAAAGGAACGGAGATGTAAAGGGAGCTGGGGGGAGCGGTTAGGGGGCGGCTGGAGGGGGGAGGGGGGATCGGAGTGTTGTTCCCTGTAAACGTCACGAGTGATCATTGCTCTCAAACTTCACGACAGATCTGAAATAGGTACACGGTTCAAAAAATACAAAGAATTTATTGAAAATTTTAGTAGCCTTAATTAACTTTTTTTATTATTGATAGGCTTGCGCTTGACTATACAATCATGTCGGATGGACAGAAATGATGAGGTCTAGGATGGAGCGCGCTTACCTAAAAAAACCTCTTCTCTTGAAGGCACCCTCATTGCACTTGGCTATGGGATATTCAGGGTCTTAAGGGGATTTATTGAATTTATTTTTGTCTTCCTCACTCTCACGGGTACGTTGGTAGGTGCGACATGCAGCGTCGCGGAAGAATATAACAGAAAAACGACCTTTTACCTAATTACTCAAAAACTAAGCTAGTTATCAAAAACCTGTTTATTACCGACACTTTAAAACAAAAATTACAATTACATCCAATGTAGTGTCCGATAAAAACTAGAAAAACTGAGATTTTGGAGCAACTTTTGGGAGAACTTTCTATCGAGAAAATTTTATCCAATCGTGTTTCTGCTTCTTAGCGATTTTAGATTAAAGACCCAAAATACATGACATGTAAATTTGAAAGTAAATGTCTTTATAGTTTTTGAATAAAACTTCATTCAAAATCGCTTAAATATCGCTTTTAGGCCGTTAAAAGCTAAAAATTGTAGCTTTAACGTCGTTAACGGGGTTTTTAGCGATTTTCAGTGATCTGCAATTTAAAAGCTTATTACTTTCATGTTTAAACATCATAATATATTTGGGGTCTATATCTAATCTAGAATAACCCGAATAGCAGAAAACCGATTGGATAAAATTTTCTCGATAGAAAGTTGTCCCAAAAGTTGCTCGTTTATCGGAAACTACAGTGTTTTTTATCGGGAACTAGTAATTAGTTAGGTAATACGTCCTTTTTCGGTTATATTCTTCCGCAACACGGTAATGTTGTACTCACCAATGTATTTGTAGGCGAAATACGGACAAAAATAAATGACACACACACTCACACACACACGCACGGACGCAAAAACGCATGATTGTTATAACAAATTGATTTAGTAGTTGTGGAGTGGAGTGATTGAGTGACAAACATCCAAAGATACGAACAAAGATATATTTATGGGATAGGATTATTAGTTAGGCTTTCGGTTCCCATAGCGTTAGTAAATAACATGGCGATACTGTACGAGTAGATACCGATCTAAGCTATTTAATCAATTACTTTTATTTCCCTGGAGCACCACCGACCTTCTATCACGGTCCTTTCGACGAAGATAAATTTATCTATTTTTAGGGACCCTAGCGATCCAAGTTAGGTACGCCGGGTAGGTTTTGCATAATTTCACCTTCACTTGTGCTATGGGACCTTGTTTCTTCCCAATTCAAAAGATCTATGTGATTTTGTGAGAAAGATATTTGAAAGGGAAATTAAAACCCCCAGAATGTAAGTAATGTGTTTTCAGTTTTTGAATAATATTTTATTCCTGTTTTTAGAATTTGGTAAAAGTTATACTTTTACTCTATCCGAATAAGGATCTTGATCCAGGGAATTGAATCGAATGGTTCTGAATTTAGGGTATTCTGTTTTATAATCTATCTGTACCTAACTTTATTTACCTATAAGTAGTTATGTACTTCAATTAGAACTGTAGGTACACTAACGCAAATATATTGAAAATGAAAATACATATTTATTTTCACATAGGCCTAAATAATAGGCTCTTATGAAAAGTCAAAACTGTACCGCCAGGTTTGGAAAGCAGGTTTGCACCGAGAAGAAATGGCAAGAAACTTGGCACTTGCTCTTTTCAAAAATGACGTTGTTAAAATACAAGATTTCATAAATGAAAAATTATAACATATTTTTAAGATATCTCGTGAGGAGATGCAAGTGAAGCATAACCACGAAGAAGATGCACATTATAAGTATAAGCTACGGAATCCTGCGTCTGTAACTTCCACTCGTACTGGATCGCAATTTGTCTTTGTCAGTCACCCTTGCAGAGATATTGAGACGTTGGTGAACAACCAACTTGATGAAGGATAGATATAATATTATGTTATACCCGACTTACGCACTACTACTATACTTTCAGTGCAAATCCCCAAACATCGTTCGAGAAAAAACACGCAAATCGATTGAAAAACCTCGGAGAAATCGCTGATTGCAGAAATGCATATTAATAAGTATAATTGTCCAAGTACGAGTCCGTGTTTAATATAAGGGTTCAGTACTAATGATTTATATCATGATATGGAAGTAAGGGTCGATACTTCTATTTGTTTAGAACACTTGAGATATTCATACGACTATCTAGGATTACGACTCTACGATCTCGCATTGTGAAGTCAACATCTCCTGAGGATGTCCCGGTGTCGGGACGAAACGTGCGTCGAAGAAAGTGTTGGAAAACTGTGTGTGGTGTTTCATGTGGGCAGTCTTCCTGCATATTGTACCATACAGAATATTTTCAAGTAGCGGATTATAGCAAAACAAAGTCCTAATCTGTCCAACCAATTATGGATTTCCGCAAAATAACGCCTGCTTCCATTCAATATATTCCCTTTTTATGATAGAACAAATTAAAGGAAGTGTAAGTTTTCAGTCACAACGTACAACAAAACCAACTACTTATGAAAATATTCTGAAGACGCTATATATGAATAGATAGGCAGGTTATATTAACCTCAATATAATTTTCAATAATTTTAATGACTAAGTAGTAAATATATAAATAATTTGACCAGAATACTTGTGTCCCTATAAATTATACTACTATATTTAATGGTGAGGGGCTCACCGACGGTTCACTGTTCATTCATTTCCCACTCACCAGTCGACCCCTCGCAACTGCACAGCCCGCCGAGGATAAAACAACTGCCAATTAACGGAATTGTTTTAATCGAATTGGATTTGTGTATAATTTTCACTTGGTCACTGATACAGTATGTATATGATAGCATATTTATCTGCGTGATAGGAGGTATTTAACTGGTGTCTTAGAGAGGCAAGGACAAAGCCAAATTCGAACATCAGTCAGCAAACAAATGGATAACTTGGATAACATTGCAATCACTGCTTCCTTTCTTATCTGATACGTTGCACGAAATACTAATTACGTTTGCGAAGAGACTGGTTCACATCCAGATAGAAGACCTACATTACGTAGTGTAGAGTTTTTATCTTTTCACATAGACATCAGAGGAACCCTCACAACTGCACCCGTCGAGGATAACAACAACTGCCAATTAACGGAATTGTTTTAATCGAATCAGATTTGTGTATAATTTTCACTTGGTCACTGATACAGTATGTATGATAGCATGTCTGCTTGATAGGAGGTATTTAACTGGTGTCTTAGAGAGGCAAGGAGTAGGTATAAGACAAAGCCAAATTCGAACATCAGTCGTTCATGCATACAAATAGTAATTTAGATAATATAAGTTTTTAACTTTTCACACAGCACATAAGTTGAACACCAGGTTGAAGTTGAACTCTCCCAAATTCACAACTGCCGAGGACAACAGCAACTGCCCATGTCTGCTTTATTGGAAGTATTTAACTGATCTTACCGTACTTTATTTATGTGGGGGGATGTAGTATGAGACAGAGCCAAGCCAGCAGTCATTCAAGCAACGTACGACCATAATAATATTATCTATTTAACATACAATTACAGAGTGATGTAAGATACATAACTGACTTCAAAGATGTTAATGTCGATAGGTAAGCTACTTCGGGTTTTAGTTTCAAATTGCTTTTCTTATTATGTAGGTATATTTGATAGTACATACCAAGTTGTTAGCATCTGCAAGCAACTGCAGCATTTAGAAATACGAAAAAATCAGCACCGACTAAACAACAAATACGTATTGTTACCTATTTCATAAAAGTGGAGTTCCCGCGATATTCAGGCATCGTTTTACGCCAGAAAGAGCTGTTCGCTCACTGTGCATATAATTATTCAGCTCGAACAAAGGGGCTACTTCACGGCATCGTTTTAGCACGAGATGCCTCCAAGACGGGAGCGAGTGAAAACAGAGTAAAAAGGCTTTATGTGTCGCGCATTAGTGCTAACATAAAACTGTGGTGATATTGGATGCTGTGGCAAAAAATCCATAAGAATCACTTTTCTTACCCAACCACAAACTTAACTTTGTTTTTGAGGTTAATTGTTAATAGCAAAAAAACTTCTAACTAGATCTCGTTCAAACCAATTTCCGGTGGAAGTTTGCATGGTAATGTACATCATATTATATATTTTTTAGTTGAATCATTCCTTTAGTGTAAAAGTTACGGAAGTGGACACACACACACACACATTCTACCACTTTGGAAGTGTCGTTCGCGCAAACTATTCAGTTTAGAAAAAATGTTTTTTGAAGTCCTATCCATAGATACCCCCGCCCCCACACCTATGGGTTTGATGAAAATAAAATTTTTGAGTTTCAGTTCTAAGTATAACCCCCAAAATTTGTTGTTTTTTTTCTATTTTGTGAAAAATTGGTGTGAAAATCTTAATGCGGTTCACGGAATACATTTACTTACCAAGTTTCAACAGTATATTACTTATACTTTCAGAAAAAAGAAAAAAAAGTGTCCGAACCGAAAGAGAGATAAAACGCGAAAAGAGAGACAATCGCACTATAGCTAGTTGCAAGTAAAATTAGGCTGTATAATAATGGCTTAAGACATAAATTACAATGTTTTAATTTGTTTATAAAAATACACATACCCTCCTTTTTAATTAGGTATATAGGTTTTCTCGGGACACTTTTTTCGTGAATGAATTTTGTATAACACCCGGGGTCCTTAGATAGTAAGTCAATGCCAAACAGGCTTCGATCTCAACGAATGACATCTAAGGTAAGTATCTAACCTAACCTTACCTAAAATCCTTGTAACTGTCCATAGTAAAGTATCTGCATTTCCTCGATACATAAGCCCAGTGCTTGGTTACTTATATGCAATGTTTGTATGCAGTGAGTCGCTATGCAAGATCACGCGTGGAGTGCTAAAATAGACTAGCTCGCCCCGATTTGGAATCGTACTAACACTCGGAAAGCTAAAACTAACAAATTGAATCAGAAATCGCATCTATGAAATATTGAAAAGTAGGAAGGTCAATTATTGGAGTGCAACTTAGATTAACTGATTCAGAATGACAGTTGTCTACGTGGAAGTCACGTGATCAATTTAGTGACTAGGTTATACCTATACGTCTTTCTTATAATATTTTGAAATTCTTTCCATTTCAGAGATCGACAGCTTTCTTGTGACGTTGACGATTGAAAGAATAAATGACCATGGATGTATGGATCCAGATCTTTAAATCCCTCTCCTTTTGTCTCCACATTATTTTTTTAATTAACATCCGGATTCCAAAGTTATAGGCAAATAAAATTGTGCTTTAAAATCTGTATGGCAGGAAATGTGCGCTAAAAAAGAAAGTAACTTTTGTGCCTATGTAAAATTAAATTCAGGATTATCAAAACCAATTACCTAATTCCAAGTGCCAAAAACACGATTTTATTTTGGTTTTGGTTCTTCAGAAAACTTGATACCTACCACCTTTGCTCATTCTTCTTTGTGCTACCATCGGGATCTTAGACTATACGGCTGCTAGACCAATTTAGAAATTATGAAGTCCCAAATTGTCCTATGCTCTATGTCAGAAATCGAACCCGGAACCTCATTCTACAAACCTTTAATAGTACAGAGCGCTTACTGCTTTTTAATCATTTCTGAAAGGGTGGAGCAGATTTGTAAATGACGCAAGATATTCGCAAATGAAGCGTAATACGGGCCGGATCGATCCGTTGACCGGTTGGTGGACCAGTCGACCGCGCCACATGCTTCGCGTCGCCCCCATATTACTAGCGTAGCCAGTTTCATGGAATTTATGGGACACTTCAGTGTTTTGTTCCTTGGTAGCGCGCGGGAGTATAGCTACATGCCTAACAATACTTGGTTTTCCATCAGGACTTTTATTGAGGTAAATAGTTGAAACTTTAAGTGGGCAAGTGATTTTCAGGAGGTTTGTAGGTTTTAAAGTTGATCTCTATTTCTTTCTTACAAGCATCAAAAACCAAACGGACTCTATTCTGTAGTAGAATCTTTTAAGTTTTAACATTGTGCTATTAGAGACTTCGCCGTCCGTCTGTCACCAGGTTGTCTCTTGAACCGTGATAGGTAGTTAGACAGTTGAAATTTTTACAGATGATGTATTTATGTTGAACCCTTCGTGTGCGAGTCCAACTCGCATTTGGTAGGTTTTTTTGACGTGCAATTGCCGGCTGCACGCACAAAAAAATTGGTTGCCTGTAAAGTCGGTTTACTGACGATAGTTGAACGTGACAAAGTCTTCTTTGTCACTCGTTCTGCGCTCGCGAGGTAACGCCGGTAACGCCGCATGAGCGAGGTAACGCCGGATGAGTCATGTTTTTTCGTGCGTGCAACCGACTCTATCGATTTATAAGACGTTGTCACGTCAAAAAACATGACTCATCCGGCGTTACCTCGCTCATGCGGCGTTACCTCGCTCGCGTTACCTCGCTCATGCGGCGTTACCTCGCTCGCGTTACCTCGCTCTGAGGCGTTCCATGTAAGGCTTGAAGTGCAAGCGAGAGTTGTCACGTTCAACTATCGTCAGTAGGTAAACCGACTTTACAGACAACCAATTTTTGACGTGACAACGTCTTATAATTCGATAGAGCCGGTTGCACGCACGAAAAAACATGACTCATCCGGCGTTACCGGCGTTACCTCGCTCATGCGGCGTTCACGGCGTTACCTCGCGAGCGCGGAACGAGCGACAAAGAAGACGTTGTCACGTTCAACTATCGTCAGTAAACCGACTTTACAGACAACCAATTTTTTATTTTTCCTGAGGGCCACCCTAACATTAGCCCCCGATATAGTATTAATGGTATCACCGCACGGTTTGTACTAAGTCGGGGGTGCGAGTTGCGACGCACGTGGTCGTAATGTTGGCCGGCGGAGAGGAAACGGCCGCTGTTGACAGAGAAGGAGATAAATGTGATATTGACGTGACAACGTCTTATAAATCGATAGAGCCAGTTGCACGCACGAAAAAACATGACTCATCCGGCGTTACCTCGCTCATGCGGCGTTACCGGCGTTACCTCGCGAGCGCGGAACGAGTGACAAAGAAGACGTTGTCACGTTCAACTATCGTCAGTAAACTGACTTTACAGGCAACCAATTTTTTTAAAAATACTAAACTAATCGCTTGTTTGTTTGTTTAACAAGTACGGGAAACGATTGCCCTCAGAAAGATACCAACGTTCATACATTTTTCGATAGAAGTCTTAATTGTAAAGCACAGTTGTAAAGATATAAAAAATACAATGTTTAGTTATAGTCATTGGTTATAGTAGTGTTATTATCTCGCTGCAGACTCGAATGATTTATGACCGAGGCTGCAGCGAGATAATCACACTACTAAAGTCCGGTCGCGGAGCACGAACAATTTCGTATATTAACCTATTACTACCTGTCTCTGTCACTCCCGCGTCAAAATAATGCGGTCACGCTCGCACAGATGCAATGACCCCGTCCTTTTTTTTTGGAGTATGAAGGTGGAGGGGAGGATATAGCTAAATCAATCAGAGATTATATCATTAAGGCTTTACATTGAAGAAAACGGATTTCAGATTTTATGAGTACTTCGTAAAATTGGGCGGCATAAATTTGCATAAATTACCGAGCGCACGCCCGCGGCGCTCCGCGATATGCGGCAATACGCGGGACTTTTACACTGTCACAAATGCCCATAGATGGCGTTATTCATAAAAGTAGGTAACTATGAAATTAAATGAAAGGAACTTGTTCAATTTTTATCTCTTACTAAGCTTTTGCCCGCGGCTCTGCTCGCGTTAAATTTGATTTTTTACTAATCCCGAGAAATAATTGAATTTCCTTTTCAATGACCTTTACACCTACTTTCAGGAGTAATTGTCAAAGTAATCTACCTATAGCAATAGCTATAGATTACTGTTGAAAATTAGGGTTTTTTTTAATATCCCATGGGAACTATGTGTTTTCAAGGGATAAAAAGTAGCTTATGTTTTAATCCGGGTTATAAGCTATCTATGTTCCAAATTTCAGCCAAATCGGTTCACTAGTTACGGCGTGAAGGAGTAACAAACATACACACTTACACACACACAAACTTTCGCCTTTATAATATTATAGTGTGATTATATAGTGTGAAGTGTGATAATATTAGTGTGATGATATTGGATAAAGAATTGAACCCAAAATATTTTTATTACATGCATGTTATACATTCGTAATTTGTATTTAAAGTATTTTTGGAACATATTTTCAAAAACTAGTTGACGACCTAGGTAGGCAAGTACCTCCTAAAAATACAAATTTAGAGAGAAGGACTTGCTGTGTGAGGTGTCGGTTACCGTAACAGTGTGAGGTGTCGGTTACGGTAACAGTGTGCGGTATCGGTTTCAGTAACAGTGTGAGGTGTCGGTTACGGTAACAGTGTGCGGTATCGATTACGGTAACAGTGTGCGGTGTCAGTTACGGTTACAGTGTGCGGTGTCGGTTACGATAACAGTGTGCGGTGTCGGTTACGGTAACATAACAGTGTGCGGTGTCGGTTACGGTAACAGTTTGCGGTATCAATTACGGCAACAGTGTGCGGTATCGATTACTGTAACAGTGTGCGGTGTCGGTTACGATAACAGTGTGTGGTGTCGGTTACGGTAACAGTGTGCGGTATCGATTACGGTAACAGTGTGCGATGTCGGTTACGGTAACAGTGTGCGGTGTCGGTTACGGTAAATTAAATTCGTATGGAGTATACGGGTCATCGTGGATTGAAATATATAATATTATATTTATCTATTATGCCTAGTACCGAATGATTTCCTGAGGTATTTTTTACACGCTTTTATTCAATTTCAACTGTCCCCATATTTGTAATCAAATTTTAAAATTTTGCATGCTAGTATATAATTATACTAGTAGGGCGCGTGGAGGCGCAGGCCACATGTGGCCCGCGCCTCCACGTGCTGTCTTCCCGCCTATATAGCCATTTTGAATTTTTTTTCTATCCATTGAATAGAGCTTCGGGTCTTGATCACTTCTCGTCAAGAAACCGTTCTTCCATCTTTTATACTTTCCGAGATATGGACGAAATTCGTATAGCGGCCAATTGCATGATGTTTCGGGTAACATTTGGTCGAGCACCCCTCACCTATCTTTAATACCCTGGCTGTGCTCTTTACCCGTCTCTGAAATTTTCAATTAGCTCTCTCCGTATTTTTCCTCCAAATGAATTTTTTTCGTCTACACGACCCGATCCGTGAACAAAAAAATTTTCATACAAATTTGTTCAGGAGAGGAGATCAATCAGTTAGTCAGTGAGTGAATCAGCAGTAAACTGTTATAACTAAAAAAAAAGATTCCGACGAATTGAGAACCTCCTCCTTTTTTTAGGTCGGTTAACAACCTTATCCACAACTAAAAAAAGTTGTAATCGAAGCAAACAAGACAGTCTATTTAAAACTTTATTACTACCTACAATAAGGTTTAAAATCTGTTGGCAAACACAAAAGGTGTTCCTTATATCTTAAGGGCGCGTTCTCATTGTGCGACAGATAATCGTGCAGTTTAAGTGTCGTGGCTTACATGTTTAAATGGAGGTGTTCCTAAAGAACGACACGATTTACTGTCGTCTACAACAGCTTGTTTTGTAGTGACAACAGATTGTCATGACAGTGGGAACGGCTAGCACCACAGTCGTAAAACAATAAAAAATCAATACGACTAATCGTGACCGCAAATCTTTCATATCATCGATAACAAATACCGTCTAGACGTTTACCCGTGTAGCTTGTTAATGATGTGTAAACAACAAAGCGACTGCCGTGAAACGATAAAATGTCGTCGCGATCTAATGGGAACGATTAGATACGATAGTCACTAAACGATAAAAAAATACCGAATAACGATCAAACAATCGTATTAATGGGAACAGCTAAACACGACAGTCGTCCAGCGATAAATTATTCGTTGCGACGCTAGTGGGAACGCGCCCTTACTGTTCAGAGAAAAAGGGGGCCCCGCGTTTTGGTACTTTTAAGGTTCTAGCACATTATGCCGGGCCGCAGCGGGGCGGAGCAGGCCGCAGCGCAGACAATTACTTTCAAATTTACACGTCATGTATTTTGGGTCTTTAATCTAAAATCGCTTAGAAGCAGAAACACGATTGGATAAAATTTTCTCGATAGAAAGTTCTCCCAAAAGTTGCTCCAAAATCTCAGTTTTTCTATATTTTATCGGAAACTAGAATGGATGTAATTGTAATTTTTGTTTTAATGTATAATAATATCCTAAAACGCTTAGAACAGATTTTTGATAACTGGCTTAGTTTTTGAGTAATTAGGTAAAACGTTGTTTTTCTGCTATATTCTTCCGCGACGCTGCATGTCGCACCTACCAAATCTCCGTGAGAGTGAGAAAGACAAAAATAAATTCAATAAATCCCCTTAATGCGAGCCGCTGCAGCCCAGCACAGTGTGCGATAATTCATACAAATTGTATTCAAGCGATTTGAGCGGATTTTTGCGCTCCGCCCCGATGCGGGGCCGCAGCCGCATAATGTGCTCGAACCTTAAACAGTCTTTTTAAAACTTGTGGTAAGTACGTCTTTATCTAGAAATCAATTACTGCCATGAGCGGTGTGTTTCAAAGTTCGAATCATAATCGTTCTGTTACGTACTAACAGATGGCGTGTTGGGAGTACAATAACCATTCATCCAGCGACTAATAGATGGCGCTTTTTTCTATATTAGTCGGACTTCGACGACATGCCACGAACGACTGCGAGTGTGCACATCCGTCGTTCGCAATGGCGTATCGCAGACTGAACCAAATATGGGTTGTCCGTGTGAAAACGATGTCAACATAGGTCCATCACATGTCCGAAAGAGTTAACGATATGGTTATCGCTTACCTAGTTTGTGGGCGGAATAATTAGTTAAGACTGATTTAGGTATTTACTTTATTTTTAATTAAGTATAGTTCGGATTTCAAAAAACTTCTAAACGTTTTGAGTAATCATCATTATCGACCCAAAAAATAAAAAAAAACAGAGATCTGCAGAATCGTTTCCGAGAATGCATAGGAAATATGAGAAGATAGGAGCAATTTTTGGAAAAACTTTCTATCGAGAAAAGTTTTTCCAATCGTGTTTCTGCTTCTCAACGTTTTGAGATTAAAGACCCAAAATACATGACGTTCAAATTTGAAACTAGTTGCCTCAATAGTTTTCATATGAGAGGCCGGTCAAAATCGCATAAATAGGCCTTCTAGGTCCTTAACTATAGATGGTCGAATTGATATAAAGCTTTAATTACCCCCTTTGTATGTAAAAAGCATTAAAAACTATAACATGAGAGATGAGATAAACGCAAAGACTGAGACGTATTAAAGCTCGCGTCTCATCATAAGTCCCGTTTCCACCTTTTTGTGCAGACATGGAGTTTGGAGAGGGAAAAAAGAAATACTCGACTATCGCATCGCGCTCAACCCGGTTGATATTAGGGCAAGCATCCAGTTTAACATTGTGCACAGCTATGAAAATGAAAATGAAAATCTTTATTTTTCACATAGACCCAAATAATAGGCTCTTATGAAAAGTCAAAACTCTACCGCCAGGTTCGGAAAGCAGGTTTGCACCGAGAAGAACTGGCAAGAAACTCGGCGCTTGCTCGACACTATAAATATTTACTTAGTATTATAATTACTATGTACTTATTATTATTATAATTTAATCATACTAAGTATACTATTAATTATAATTATAATTATAATTATATAGGACTGCAAGTCTGCAAAGGCCTGGAATACCCTCCCAGGCAGTGTCTTTCCTGCCACTTACAACCCGAGTGCCTTCAAATCAAGAGTGAATAGGCATCTTCTAGGCAAGCGCGTTCCACCTTAGACTGTATCATCACTTTCCATCAGCTGTGATCACAGTCAAGCGCTAGCCTATAGTATAGTATAAAAAAAAATAGTTCGAAGTATAACGCGTTCGGAGAAGCTTTGCCGATGAAATTCCTCACCTCCGCAGCCTCGGCTTGTCGCCCGGGTGCATGTGCTGCAGCGGGCGGGGGCTGCCGATGCCGATGCCTATGCGTCTCCGGCTTAAAAAAAGCACTCTAGGGGTAGGACAAGTAAGACTGCATGGTGTCGGGGTTTGACAGTTCGGTTGTATGACTATTTCGACCTAAGTCAATCCTATTCGATTTTGTAACTATACGGGACTATTTCAACCTATAAGTCAAATCTACTGACGTTCGTTTTTATTAACACATTTCCTATTGCCGTTTAGGAATTGTATACAATTCCTAGAAAATGTATAAAACACCATTTATTACATACATTTCCGGCTGATTTTAAAACTTCTATAGATTTTCTAGGAATTGTATAGAATTCCTGATTTCATACATTTCCTGTGACATGTACAGGTACACCTCCATGTTCGAAACTTACACGTACTATTGTACAGTATAGCATAGCTAGCTATAAACACTGGAGTCAGGCCTTTAAGAACGGTCATAGACGTCTGCCTGGTTATTTGGTCCTTTTTCACCAAATAACGTTATGGCCTAGAAGGTATAACGCAGAAATCTAGCATCTACAATAATTTGGCTCTACGATTTCTAGCTTTAAAGTTTTAATAAATGCTTTGAAATATGTCTCATTAATAAAATAATCTTATCTTATATATTACTAGCTGACCGGGCAAACTTCGTTTTGCCGTTTAGGGACATCAAATATAGATAACAACCCGCTCCCGGACCCCGAGATCATCCCTGAAAATTTCATAACGATCGGTCCAGCCGTTTCGGAGGAGTTTGACTACAAAGAAAATCGAGAGAATTTTATATATTAGATAGATAGATAGATTTACACTTTATTGCACACCACAGAATAAAAATATAAAATAAGAAGAAAAAATCAGAACACAAACTAAGGAGTACAACTAGGCGGCTGAATCTCGGAAACGCCTGCAACGATTTTCATGAAATTTAGCATACAGGGGGTTTTGGGGGCGATAAATCGATCTAGCTAGGATTAATTTTTAGAAAATGTCGTATTTACCAAAAAAATATGACTCTTCCTGACATCTATTGGCGGAAAGTAATACTACTTTAAAGGCTCACAGTAAACACCATATTATGTCGGCTTTTTTTGCTTTGTATATTTATCTTCAATTTTAAAAAAAACTTACACAGAAGTCATTTAAAAGCATCATATTCTTCTGCATTTTTATAGGTATATGGAGTTATTATTTTCTTGCATTTAAGATAGTTATACATTACCAATCAGTAGAAGTCATTGTTACCAATGTTGTTTTGTAATGCGAAGGTCATTTCACAAAAGCTCGCTTCTAATAATCGTAAAGTGACCATATTGATATTCTCTTGCTAAACGTTGGACCATCCGTGTACCACACTTGTGACGCATCCTAATGCAAAGAAAAATGTACCTTAGGTCTTTTGCCATTAAGATTAAATTAAAAAAGGGCTCATGTAGACCCTTTCAACTCAGGTAATAATAAAATAAGAGATAACATCTTTGCGTAAGCAACAATAGGGCTCCCACTTATTTTATAAGGGTCGCCCTTCTAAAGGAAAATGTATTTAAAGGTAATAAATTTAGGATTTATTTTTGAATGGTAGCACGATCAGATTTGATTATAACAAAGTAACGAAGTTGGATTGTTGTGATAGGTAATCGCTTGTTTCAGTGATCATACGCCACCTGTTTGAGCATGGATCATTACTCATTATTAATAGTTTTATGGTTAGTATGACGCTTCAAGTTTCAACTTCAAACGAGATATCTAGTATAGTATCTACCCTAGTTGAAGTATCATTTTTGGATCAACCAAATTATCAACTGAGGGCTACTTACATTGACGATACAATTATCAGTCTCTTATTAACCAACTTCAAAAAAAGGAGGAGGTTCTCAATTCGTCGGAATCTTTTTATCTTAACTCTACAGTCCTTATAGACATCTACCGGACAGGGTAAGAAAATGTCGGCAGTTTACTGGTGCCAAAAATGCTGGTTTCGTCACCAGCAGTAGGTAAGGCCACGCTACAGTTCGCTCAACAGCCTATACGTATAATTTTTACAGATGGCGCTACTGTTTGCTTGTACGAAAAAGGTTTACGTAAATCGTTCGGATGCCCATATCCTGAGGTTTGTTATCGGTGCTTGTAGAATGTAGGTGTATTGGCATGGGGTAAGGACTATAGACTGGTGGTAGAACTCATCTTGCACCTAGTTTACCTACTTACTTACTATTCAACATCCAGATTCCACGATTCCAAAACAAAGTAGGTACTCAGAGGCATCGTGAATGCACCCTGGTATGTTAGAAACGAAGACATTCACCGAGATCTTCAAATGGACTTCGTAGACATCATCATCCAAAAGTATGCCGCAGCCCATGAACATCGACTGCATCATCGTGTAAACGTGGAGGCAATCCAGCTCCTCGACACTACGGACCTCATAAGAAGACTCAAAAGGACTAAGCCTTTTGAGTTAGTAGGTATAAGTGTGCGTGAAAGTGAAGTGAAGTGCTGTGCTTAGTGCTAGTGCTAGTGCATCATCAAGGTCACGAGAACAAAGTGCCTACAATGTTACAAAAGAGACTAAGATAAGTCACTGGACAAACTCTTAGTTAAAGGTCTTAATATCAGTTTAAGTTAAAATTAAGTTACTAATTAGCTTTTAGGCTAGATCGTAGCGATGCTAAAGTACCCTTATTTTCGTGAGAAAAAAAACTTACTATTCACAGTGTCACACAATCCTGTCAAAAACTTTTTACATACGTTTCGCCCCGACACCGGAGTATCATCAAGAGATCCAGCCAAGGTTTACTTTAAAGTTTATTGTTTGTTTACAAGTATTGAATGCATAATCTTAAGTTTGAGTGATTGAACATCGCAGAAAATATTGCAAGCTTATAGCTTTTGCCTAGGCCTATTTATTTAGTAATTTGTCAACCGAGACGGTCGCAGTGTTTTTAGGTCACTTCTACTTTGTGGGAGGCTGGGAGCATAAGAGAAATGATTTATGTCAGTTATCACCACGAATACAACACGCGAAGCTGTGTGCACTAGGAATGCTCATTCCTCATGAAATGGATAATGTGTACGTAATTAGTACCTACGTAGGTACCTATTTTATGCATGTAAGAAACTGCTCTACTCCAAAATACTAAGCAGAAAATCCAAACTCACCATCCACCGGGCGATTAGATTAGTCCAGTCTCCGGAGATAGTCGAGTCTCAGAATACAGAAAAAACGGTCAACTTAGACATTCGAAGTTACCTAGAAAATCGGACAAAATTTGAAAGTTCCCCTTCTTTTACAACTTTTTAAAACGGTGGCACGTAGAAAAAAAGTATTAATTAATTTTTGGTAGATAATTTTATGATCTACAATTTTTGTCTGAGGTATTTTTATGATAAAACGTTTTGCTGAAAATCGCAAAAAGCTAATTTTTTTGCCTTACAGGGGAAAGATGGGGAACTTTCAAATTTTGTTTTTAATGATATTTTAAACAATCTTACCGATTTTCAACTCGGGAATTTAGGTAACTCTACTCTTATTTTTTGGTCTAATTTGACCGGACTATATAAGATCTGTTGTGACTAACGCCTGCGAAACCTGGACACTTAGAGAATCTGATGGAACATACCGCCAGCGCATGAATCCCGAGCTTGATGCTCTTATAGGACGTGAGACCGTCGTCAGGTTCTGTCAGTCACAACGCTTGAGATGGACTCCTGGGGCCACCTGGAAAGAATGCCAGACTCTAGGTCCGTACTCCGTGAAAATCATAACCAAGTGGAGCCCTACCAAAAAAGACCAAAAGGTAGACCAAAAAGCGTTGAGTCGATGGCGTGGAGGAAGGGGCATGGGTAAATACACCAACTGGCGCAGGGAGCCGAAGGACCGCAACAAGTGGAGGAATATTGTGGAGGAGGCCAGGGTCCACAAGGGGCTTTAGCGCCACAGGATAGATGGATAATAAGTACGTCATTGATTACTTCGTTTGGAAAAATAAGTTTAGACTTAGGGTTAGAGTTCAGACTATAAAGACTTCAGTGTGAAAGGCTGGACGTTTGTATGTTTTAACGCAGGGTTACTCAAAGTAGGGTTCGCCACCCCCCGGGGATTCTCTGTTGGACGATAGGGCCTAGGGGGTACGCTCTTTCCGTGGTCTGTGGGGGTACGCGACAAGTTTTACGTGATGGTGGCTAGGTGACTGACAACCGCGTGGGTTTGGTATTCTGTGTGTACGCATATTTATAAAACAAAATGAAAAAAAGAGGAGTGAAGAATACTTTACGACCTTCTTTTACCTAAAAAAAATCATAAAAAAATCGATCAAGTCATTTCGTAGGGCAAGATTTTTAAAAGTATGTAAATAGAATATTTTGTGGTTCGTTGACACTCGACAGATGGAAACTTAAATGGGTATGGGGTAGGTACGTGGGACCAAAAGTTTGAGAAAGCTTGCGAATACGTCTTCAAATCGCACGTCAAATATAAATTGTATAGGTAAGTAGGTACTTTATATTTATATAAATCTTGTAGTAAAATAAGTGAATTGATATAAAATTTAGGTCCTAAGTAAAAGATTGTATAGGTACCTACTTACACAAACGCAATCCTCTTTCAATACGAACTCAGAATTAAAATAAGGGATGGAGTTAATGTCAGTGAAGTTCCGTTATTTCGTATGAGATTCGTTTTTCCCAGGTGATTTAAATAAATTGTTTTTGGATTTATTGGATATGTGACCTAATTCGATATAAGAGCTAAAAAATAACAGCTTAGGTAGATATAATAAAAACCATACTTAGGTATTTGGTTTGTTTTATTATATTTTGCACGCACTAGATACCTACCAACTTCACGGCGTATATTTTATTTGAGGCAATACAAAACATTTAGAAGTTATAAGAGAAAGGATAAAGGAAGATCATAAAATAGATTCCAATTTTGAAAACCATTTAAAAGCAGTTGTAACATGTAACAGCCCGTATTACAAAGGCCCATTAGAAGCTTCGACACCGAACTTAGAGTGCAAGTAAAAAAAAAACTTGAAACGGATACGGAGCGAGTGAAGAATGCATGCCGATACTGATGTGACTCATCTCATCATCGGCCACCGCGAAGTTGTCATTTCCAGCATAAAATCACCTTTAAAACGAACAAATTTAACCCGTATTATTAAGACAAGAAAGGCTCCAAGAAAGGTCGAGATCCACTGGTCAATTCCACGAGCTTTTACAACAAAACTTTGCGGTTGTCGAACTTAAAATTTCAGAGCTATGACACGATTTTGAACCGTATTTCAGTATAGTAGAGACTGCAGTAAAGTTTGCTTTATTTTCCGGTTAGTTATGTGAAATTTGTCGGGATTGTAACAGAAGTTTAGACTACATTCCGTCCATGATAGCTACGGTATTGTTCTTGCGTTCTGAATGATGTAAATTAAATTTTAAATAATCGAGTTATGGCAAGGTTATCCGCCAGCCTTGGGGCAACAAAGCTTTGAAAAGATAATGAGGATCGTTCAAACCTCGGATTAAACTGCGTTACGATTTACGATAATGTAACTGGAAGACAATGGGAAGATGCTTACGTGCAATTTTTTGTCTTTAATTAATTTATTAATTAATTTGAATATTTATAGCCGTGCTGTTGGCAGCTACGCACCTAGGCACCTAGTTACTAATTTAGTGGAACAACCCCGAAATAAGTTCTAGGGCCTGTGCCATATATTTACTAGCTGTCGCACGCGGCTTCGCCTACACGAATTTCGGTTTCTTTCTACATAACAGCTATGGCATTCTCGTAACGTTTTCACATACTCAGTGATTCGATAAAAGAAAAAGAAAAAAATATTAACACTGAAAAATGAACTTTACAGTAATTGGCTTAGAGTGTAAAATTGAATGTATTTCATCATAGGAAATACAATGCTCAACTTAGAGGCGCTTAAGTAATTTCCGACCGACCGAGTCGACCAATATGGCGTTTTGAACTACATTCAATTTTACGCTCTATGCTAATTGAATTAAAATTAATTTTTCAGTGTCCGCAAAAAATGTTTTGAATTCAATATCGTCTGCATAAGTACGGAAATAGAATCACCTTTTTAAACATATCACATCACGAAATGTAGCCGACACGTAACGTGAATAGCCCCCCAGCACAATTACATGCAAGAGTAAGACGAAACGCATACAGGTGACTTGTAGGTGACTACAGGCGGTTACAGGTGACTTGTGAAATATTTCACTGACTAATATTTAGTATAAATAATATTCTACATAACCGTTATAATAAGTGAACCTAAAAAATGTTGTGTCGCGACTTTTTAAAGAAGTTTTAAGGAAGATTAATTGCGTCATGACATGATTTTTGCCCTTGATACTCCGCTCCTTTCGGTAATTATAGCGCGATATTATGCCTATAAGCCTTCCTCGATATCAATGGAGTATCGAGCACAAAAAGATTTTTTCAAATCGGATCAGTCAGTACCTGCCTAGTTCCTGAGATTACCCGTTAGCGCGTTCAAACAGCCATCAAATTGTCTACTTATAATATTCAAGTAAAGATATCGGCATCCCATGCGTGGAATGAAATGGGGCAAAATTCAAAAAAATATAGATATTATCGAAATAATATGTCATGGGCCTCATATTATTTAGCCGGGACTGTTGATTTTTTTTTAAATAAAGTATTTCATACCATCTATGTGTTGATCGAGCATTATAACCTGTAAAAATTACAAATTTCACACAATTAGTCTGCGTGAAGGAGTAGCACACGCACATTATGCCTCGTATCCAATGTAAAATATTCCTTCATGCCATTGGTTGCCTGGAAGAAATCGCTATGTAGCGATAAGGCCGCCAAGTTGTACTCCTAAGTTTGTGTTTTCATTATTTCTTTTTGTTATATTTTTATTCTGTGGCGTGCCAATAATGTGTTTATCTATCTATCTATCTATGCGTTTATACCATTATTGTGGTGTGATGTGGTGACGTATGGTGTACACGGGATATGTCATCCCCTAAGCAGAGGTCAATCAACCCTGCTCCGCTGCACGGCGCTGCACCGGGAAGCTATTACGGATCACTTCTACACCCTATCCCTGGGGGACCTCGTGTGGACAAAAAATAATAAAAACAACATAAACCCGTTGATCGTATGCTCTTTCTACACACTACTGATTTTAATGTGGTTTTGTTTGTTAAGTACTTAATTTGTTTTTTTTTTAAGAATATTGACTAACATTGTTATTTACTACTTATTAATGAAATAGATGGTTGTTTAGTGTTGGTTTCATTAATTCAATAACGGGTGGACGGACAGCGAAGTCTTAGTAATAGGATCCAAATTATTCCCCTTTGGGCAGGGAAACCTAAAAACGAGCAATAAATCACGTTTGCTATACCTATACATGGGAGCCCTTCTTAAATTTTTATTTTATTTTTATTCAACTAGTTATGTATTTATTTTTAAAGTGAACTATAACTAAATATCTGTGAATAATTAATCAAGCGTCTACCTGTTGTCATTATCAAAAACTATCAAAAATCACGTTATTGTATGGGATCCCCCTTTAATATTTATTTTATTCTGTTTTTTAGTATTGGTTGTTATAGCGGCAACAGAAATACATCATCTGTGAAAACTATCACGGTTTAAGAGATATAGTCTGGTGACGGACGGACGGACAGACGGAAGGCGGCAACTGCGGCATCATAGTCTAAACAGTAATACGTACTCTAAACAGTATCTGTAGGTAAGGTTGGTTAGGTAAGTATCGATAAGGTAGAAGATATATGTAGTAAGATATAAGTAATATGTAGAAGATATAAGTAATAAGTTACGAGACTCTAATAGCTCATAATATAGCTTGAATTTTGAAGCTGAGAGGAAAAAGAATAAAAAAATATTCATAACAAAACGAGTGATACCGCTAAAATACACCCGGTAAGCGGTACAATTAGGTTACAACCCTCAAAAATAACTTCAATAAAATACATTCGTGCCATGCGTTCGTTTATGATCGCTTCAACTGAATGAAATTATCCACACACTCGGATTCGCTATAAAAGTCATGGCGAAGTTACGAGGCATAATGTAAAAATGTTGCACGCACTCCCACCCGCCCTATGCATGCAATTTTTGTAGTTGGCAACCTCCTTTTTACGCTACAACATGTAACGAAAAGTTGAAATAATGTTGAAGGGTATATAAGTGTACTTGATAATGAATCACCCTGTAAAAATATTTTATAGAAATAAGCACATGCATGTGCATTGTGCAAGATGCTTTTTAGGGTTTCCATTCCAAAATGACAAAACTGTGAGAACCCTAACAACTGCGAAGTTTTAGATTTATTGGGCAAAATGTCGTCTCCGCTTCGCTTACCTCCGAAGTTTACCAATGGAAAAACCTGATATAATTAATAATAGAGATTAATGTATACATAATTATATTTTACAAATTTTTTATTTATTTTATCTAGTATACTTTTATTGGTATTAACAATAAACCTAAAAAACAAAGTTAGTTTTGCGGAAGTTACTTATTTCTAGTTATATCTTATATATTTTCGCGCCAAAACGCCGTAATCCAGCTTGTGTGATACTCATGGCGGATTCATGGGATATCGATTGTCCCGCACAGCGCCGCCGCGCCGCGCCCTCCGCACTCCTACAAACTTATTACAAGTATAAATAGCAAATTCCCGCCTTAACACACAGCAATTTACGTATGTAATATTCGTCTACAACTGTCAATAACCTGATAAAATGTAAATGGAATGAAATGAAATTATTTATTTTTAACCGACTTCAAAAAAAGGAGGAGGTTCTCAATTCGTCGGAATCTTTTTTTTTTATTTTTTTTATTTTTTTTTATGTATGTTCCCCGATTACTCGAAGATGCGTGGACCAATTTAGAAAATTCTTTTTTTGTTTGAAAGGGTATAGTTCACAGATGGTCCCATTGTCACCAAATCAGGATCTGATGATGGGATCCTGGAGAAATCGAGGGAACTCTTCAAATTTTATAAGCACACTTGAAGTGATTTGGGTATTGTTTAAAAGAGTAATTTTTTCCAGGTTGTATTATGGTCATCAGGTCGGGATCTGATGATGGGATCTTGGTAAAATCGAGGGAACTCTTCAAATTTTGCTAGTATACTTGAAGCGATTTAGGTATTTTTTATAGTTACTATTGCATTTCCTAGCAGTCATCAAGTAATGACTGTATTCATCAAGTCAGAATCTGATGATGGGATCTTGGAGAAATTGAGGGAACTCTTCAGATTTTAGAAGCATACTTCCAGCGATTTGGGCATTTTTTCCAATACCTTGCGCATTACTTGTTTTCCACTAAAAAGTAAAAAATAAAATGGAAAATTCTTTCCAAAAAACCAACTTCAAATGCCACTACAAAGAGTGAAATAATTTTTAATGTACACCAATTCGAAGTCGGGCAATTTTTCGTTCATTCACTAATAGTCCTCCGTATTGACGATAATTTTGTCGTTTCTTTGCACATTAAGTTTATACGAAGGACTATTAATGATTGAACAAAACATTGCCCGACTTCGAATTGGTGTACATTAAAAATTATTTCACTCTTTGTAGTGGCATTTGAAGTTGGTTTTTTGGAAAGAATTTTCCATTTTATTAATAATATAATAAAATTATTGTTTTGCATATCTCACCTTGTAAAATATTATGCAACAACAGCTTTAAAACAATCCATTTTATACGAGATATTTAGAAGAAGAAGAAACACTTTATTGCAGCCAAGCATTACAAAGAAAAAAAGATACACTGAACAAAATAAAATAATGGTATGCAAAGGCTAAGGCCGATCGCTGCAAGCGATCTCTTCCAGACAAACTTTTTTGGATATAGGAAATTAAAACTGAAATGTAGGATAGGGCTGAATATGAGAAGTTTGTACCAGAAATAAAACAAAAATGATTCAATAATAGTGCAACAATACATAAGAATAATAAATACATACACATAAACATTATAAATAAATACCTACTTAAAAAAAATAACGAGGTTTGATATTTAAAGTCGAGGATAAAATAGGTTTTATCACCGAATTACACACTCAGCTCTTCGTTTCAGTTGCGAGTAAAATTAAAGGTAGAGTATTCGATTCCCGAGTCGGGCCAAAAAATGGGGTATATAACCAAGATCAATATTTATTACGGGTAACCAAACGCTGCCAATACGACCCTATTACTATGCCTCTGCTGTCCGTCCGTCTGTCTGCGGATTGTATAATATTGATAATAGACGTTTGAAATTTACAGAAAGTAGGTATAAGTATAGTATTTCCGCTATGACAACAAATACTGAAAATAATAAAATTGAGGAAAGAAACAAGGTCCCCTGACAAAACTGTTCGATAAATTGACGTGAGAGAAGCAACTCTTACGAGTAGGTACTTAGCGTAATTTATTGTGAAGAACAAATAAAACAGTAAAATCATGTAATCAAAGTAAGTATTTAATTAAAATTAATAGTTATATTTGGACAATTATAAAAATTAATAGTTTAACAGTTCAAAGTAAGTACCTATTTAATTAAAATTAATAGTCAAGTTTGAACAATTATTAATATTAAAAGTAATGGTTTTTCCTGGCACATTAATATCAGTGTTTTGAGATTTTGATGATGTTGTGGGAATATTCTCAGCAGGCTCTGAACTCATGTTATTTCCATTTGTCGGCTGATGACTTTGGAACTTGGAAGTTGAGGGACCAGGCCCATTTGTGGTCATATTTATTGTGGTAGTATTAGTTCCTGAGTCAGCCAAAAGGGTGGTCGATGTCCTTCCGAAGCAATGCCCCGTGTAGGTACGTTTCCGGATTTTCTAAGTTCAAGTAAGCTGCGATTTCTTTAGGTAATGCTGCCAATTTGTTTCGTCCTATAGCTTGTTTTGTGCATTTTCCGTTGTGATAATTCAGGAAGAATTTATTGGTAGCAACATTTTCAGGACGTAGAGCTTGGTATTTCTTAACAATATTGAGATATTCTCCTTTTACAACGAATGTCCGCTGTTGATACGTTATTTTAATCTCTGGTAAGTGAGGGTCAGTCGTGACGTCATCTATAGTAATGTTGGAAAGTTCTATGTCACCGCAAGCGCCGTTTATGCTAAATATGAGCGCCACCTTTAACCAAAAAAAAATAGGGAGTGATGACAGAAATGAAAAAAATTGGTGGTCTGTAAAGTCGGTTTACGGACGATAGATTTACGTGATAACGTCATAATCATAATCATTATAATAATCATAGTCATAATCATAATCATTATTTTATGTAATTTTTATCTTCCCTTTCTATCGCTTGTTGCGCGCTCTCGCTTGCACGCACAGGCTCCGGTGGAACGTTACTATTTTTCATGAGTGTTGCTGGTGTTCATCAATTTATAAGACGTTATCACGTCAAAAAAATTATATATTCAATGTACTGAGGTTTTAAAAATATGTTTATTACTTTGTGTGAGATTTGAACAATTTACAAATGGTGTCAATAAATGTCGCTACTACAATCCTATACAAATTCACGTTTACACTCTCACTTTCAACTCGCTAAGGTCGGTTCGGACTTTCGGAGTCGGTTACGGTAACAGTGTGAGGTGTTGGTTACGTTACGGTAACAATGGTTTTTACCCATTTTATGGCCAACGCGCCTAAAGTAGTTTTTCCTTAAAAAATAGTGAATCATTTTACTTTTGATTTTTGAACATCCTTAAGTACTTAATTTAAACGCAAAAGTACTTATGTACCTAAGTATGGATGTGTATAATAGGTATATTACTTAGGTGTAGATGTTTGTTACTCTTTCAAGCAGACTACCTACTGAACCAATTTAGCTGTGGAATGTGGACAGGGCGGACGCGCGAAAAAATGACGCCCTTTTATCGGTGATATAAATGCTTGTTTTGTCACCAGCAGTAAGGCCACGATGTAGGCCACGTTCGGATGCCCATATCCTGAGGTTTCTTATCGATGCCTAATGCAGGCCTTGATTAACACATAGGCTACTTCCGGAAAAATGCGTGGTTCCCGCGGGATAAGCGAAAAACCAAAATTCATGCGGGTGGAACCGCGTGTCCGCTAGTATCTTTTTTAAAATACGAGTATAAGGAAGTACAACCCACTTCATACTACTGCGACCATAGATGTGGAACTGCGACCCTATCTCGTCCGATCCCCCGGCAAAATTTCTGCGAACGAGTTATAATTACCTATAGTTCTTATCATTATAATTATGAGTTTTACGTACCTTTGCAGCCAAATATATTTCATCTGGGGCGTTATTTAAAAAGGTCTCCACCTGGTTCGCTGATAGTACCTTAAATATTTGGGTTTTTTGGGTTCGTGGGAGCCTTTTCAACAAAGATTTAAGCTTCGTATACGATTTAATATCAACATCATGTTTGATGCGTACCATAGCCTTGAGCATGGCATAAACGCTCCACAGTGTTGGCGCCTGAAAGCTTTTTGATAATTCTTCAAAATATTCCAAAAAGACTTTTTCTGAAAAGGTTTCCATTTGTTTTCCAGTTTTCCAAGTCATGAAATTCTCGTAAGTTTTAATATAATTTGGCTTAGATTTTGGCGGCAAAGTGTGCTCAGAAACTTTTATTGCATTATTTTCCAGTGGAGGTGACATATTGACAACTAAATGAAAGAGAATCAATTAGAAATGCAACTATGACAGTAAAATTATCCAATGTAGGTTGGTAATTCGCGCCTGTTTTGTTTTTTTTTGTTGACACGATTTAAAAAAACAGAATGGAATAGAGTTTTTCCCGTCAACCGCTCTTTTTTTTTTTACCCTGGATACCAGTCCTTTAAGGCCTTACCGCTCTTCTTGTGAGCCAGAGAGCAAGGAATATCTTTATGTGAGCAATGAGCATAGACAATATAGACTATAGTCCATTTTTGTTTTCTTTTAATCTTTTGGCTACAAGCACAAAAATAATTCGGAAATAAGAAACTCGAAAAAAGAAAATAAGAAACCATTTAAAAAAATCGGTCAAGTGCGAATAACACAAGGAGTAGAAATGTTAAGAATCACTTTTGTTGAGGAACCGCAATCCACACTTTGTTTTAGACTCTAGAGGTTTATTAACTTACCATTAAAAAAAATGTTTTAGTTATTGAGTTGATTTTGTTTTTCCTGTAAAATATACCTACTTACGTTAATTCCTATCGATTTTTAATTATTTCAGAGTTTTTGATTGATAAACTCCGGCGATAAGGGGGTGATTGGGTGTGACAGACAGACGGACACACAAACAGACGGACGGACGGACTAACATAACTAATAAAAGCCAAAAACAAATTAAATAATTCACCAACGTAATTTACAAAAGGAAGAAAGGAAAGGTAAAGGAGGAGGAAGGCCTTCTTAGAATCAAGAGACCAAATCGATCGATCATTTTTTACAGATACCCAAATATGGAGTAACCAAACTATGGTGTTCTAACATGTCCTTTAATTATAGTCCTAAGCGACACGATCAAGTACAGGGGCGTCATCTCTTGTCAGCTGTCAAACACACAGCCGTGTTTACAAAATTGCAACGGAATATTACGTGACTATGACGTCATGTTACTTGTCATAATGATGATCAACTCTACAGCAGATAATAATAATTACTGAACCCAATATTTTACTTCTCTGATTAGCAGCTCCATGGCCCGTCCATTTTAATTACTTTGTACGTTGCTTGTACCTACGTCGCTTTACGTTCGCATACGAAATTAAAAAAAAAAATATAAGAATGCGCGGGTCAATGGTCAGGTCACGTGACCAACTTTTGAATTTCGTTGCCATTCGTTCCATTTCCATCTTTTTAACCGACTTCAAAAAAAGAGGAGGTTAATAATTCATCGGAATCTTTTTTTTTTTAGCGTACCTATCGATACTACGCTACAATCTGTCATAAAAAGTCGTGAAATAAAAAAGAGTTGAAAATTATTAAAAAGACGGAGTAAAGTAAGTACATTTTTAATGGATAGTCAAGTAATCAAAAAAATAAACTAATAATTCTTTTTAATATTCTGTAAATTTATATATGTACGTTTTAATGAGTCATAGGCAGAGAAAAATTATTATTTCCGTGAATTATTTTCATGACTTTTTTGACGGACTATAGCTGAGGTGCTCCGTGCTATGAGGGTGCTATGCTGAATGCTTGAAAGTATAGTACCTATGCCTGCCAAAAAATAGTAATACCTATGTATAGTGCACCATAATGCCACAAACTTATCGAGGTATGAGCGAACGCCAAATAGTCGTAGTCGAATTTCAAAAACAGCGTGATTTCCTCTATTCTGTCACTTGGTTTTTCTACAGTCACGTGATGGTCACGTGGTTTGTCCATACATTTTGTCGACTAGCGTTAACGCCAAACGACTGTGATTTTGTCTAGCCCTGCAGGCCTGTTGAGGGTGTCGCTGTTGAAGATTACGATGGTGATGTTTCACGCATCACTTCTAATTGCTTTAGCCATTCTTAATGCAGTTGGAAACCACAGGTGAAACAACAAAAAAAAAAAAAACGGCCAAGTGCGAGTCGGACTCGCGCACCGAGGGTTCCGTACTCAAGAAGTACTGAAGCAAAACAATCAGGCATACTAATGTAGATGTAACACGACCAAAACTGTAACGACCAAAGATGTAAAACAGTAATAATTACCTTTGTTTATGAACCGCAAAACTAACTTTGTTTGTAGAGGTTTATTGTTAATATCAAAAAAACTATGCTAGTTAGAGCATTGGCTATAGTTTTCCTGTAAAATATACGTAAATTCCTATTGACCATAATTATTTGAGATTTTTCGATTAGTAAACTCCGGAGATAAGGGGGGGGAACGGTATTTTTTTAGACATTTTCCCCGATAAATCAAAAACTATCATGACTAAAAATAATTAAAAATCGGTTTTGGAATGTACAAAGTAAACCCTTTCATATGATACCCCACACAGTACAGTTATCTCACTTTTAAATTTCAACCCTCCGATTTTCCCCCCTTTTTAAATAAGAACAAAAATAATTTCCATTTTTTTTTATTCCAGTGTCATTGGGCCACTAATATACACAACTATTCCAAATTTCATATCGATAGCTCCGGTAGTTACTGAAATAATCGAGTGTGACGGACAGACGGACAGACAGACGGAGAAAGTCGCACCATAAGGGTTCCATTTTACCATTTTGGTACGGAACCCTAATTAACATAACCCAACATATCTCCCGATTTAAAAAGGAAAACCTTCTTGGGAACGGTCTGTTTATAGAGTTTTTATTTTGTTTATAATATTCGTTTCACCTTAAAATATGGTATTTTTGGTTTTTCTTTATCTCATCGATAAAGGCTTCAATTTTTTTTTAAAGATCGTAAATATTACCGCGGTCTAGTCTTTAGTCCTAGTTAGTTTAGTCCTGTAGTTAGTTAGTTTAGTCCTATAGTCTTATAATAGTCGCCCGTTTAGTAGGGAGTTTCATTTTTAAGATACCTATGTAGCGGATCGAAGTACAATAAAAACTAGCTATAATAAAAAACGACATTTTCTTTCACGCTCATTGTTATTTTTCCGAATCACTTCCCTCGATAAAGACGTATTCATGTCAAAAAATCTCGCAAATCGTATCCGGCTCAGCAGTCAGCTCCCAAGTCCCAACAGGTTTAGTGGCGAAGGCGCGGAGGCTTCGCAGGTTCGCGCGCCACAGGTCAATGTCTCGGCGCAAGTGTCGGCGCTTGACACACATTCGCAGCAACCTACCCACTGGCGATCACCTACTTGCTGTATGCTGCTGCTACCCTGGTGGCACTGATGCTGGATGGATGGTTATTTATTTGTATCGGAAGCATGCGGAGGACACATACACATTACACTGTAATAACGGTCTGTGTACTCCGACTTTTAATCCGATGCACGATGCAGCATTACACTACATTAGACTTTGAAACAGCAGTCAGTTCCCAACAGATTTAGACATAGTGGCTTGGTGGCGGAGGCTTCGCAGGTTCGCGCGCCGCGGGTCAATGTCTCCTCACAAGTGTCGGCGCTTGACACACATTCGCAGCAACCTACCCACAGGCGATCACCTACTTCCTGTATGCTGCTGCTACCCTGGTGACACTGATGGACAAATTATGATCTGTATCGGAAGAAAGTGGACTTTGTTACGTTGCAACCACGCAATGTAAAATGTAAATACAGAAACAACATTACGACGGTGCATTTAGTTCAAAAAACTGCCCAATACGGACATCCAAAGTATCTAAAAGTTTTATCCCTACTCCAAGATTGTTCTACGCAGTCCACATTATTGTTTGATTAAAATGATACACCACTGACAGAGGAGGAGAAGTTTCGTTTTGTCTTTCAAAAACTATGCGACTTAGCGCAAAAATGATATAGAAGCCCAGGACAAACCTGACATGCGTCCAGTCTGACTGGACTGGACCAGTCCTCACTAAACAATCACTGAACAGGAACAAAAACATAATTAAAATAGAGTTTATAATCGGCGATTAAAAAATACCTACTATAATAATATTATTAGGTGTTATAAGGTATAGTAATTCAATTCGTCGATTCAATAGGTACCTGTGGCATTATAAAGTAACAAACATCCGAACATAATATCTAAAAATTTTCATATTATCATTGGAATAAGGGTATTCATTTAAAAGCTGTTTCACAAGTTCTGTAATCGAATTAGCACCAGTTTCCATATTTGAAGTTATGTATCAGTTACATTTCGAGCATTAATGTGGGATATGAAATTGATATTCGAGCACTCAGGTACGTAGGTATTCAAGCAACCTACATTTCCTTTAGTAGAGTTTTACGACCGGGCGGAGAGGAAAACAAAAACGATTGAGTGGAACGGATATCGGGTATTGGATGTATGCACTAGCGCCGTACATGGGAAAGCGGTTAAATCTCAGTTACCTATAGGTTCATATAATTTTTGCCAAGTTTCGAAAGTATTAGTCTGGTATTAAAATAAATCTCAGTTACCTTGATGAGGGAATTTAACCAAAAATCCGTTGACATTCCACCAAAATCCACCCCCATAGTGGGGGTGGATTTAACATTCCCTACCTAGAAACTTAAATTATCTATAACTACCTAGTCAAGTTTCGGCGTGAATATAATTGTTTTTTTAGGGTTCCGTACCGAAAGGGTAAAACGGAACCCTGTTAGTACTGAGACTTTGCCGTCTGTCCGTCCGTCTGTCACCAGGCTGTATCTGACCGTGAAACTTGAAATTTTCACAGATGATGTATTTCCGTTGCCGTTATAACAACAAATATTAAAAAATTTAATAAATTAAAATTACAAGGGGTCTCCCATACAACAATAGGTTAAATGGGCCTTCCGGCTTCTGCATCTTCATCTCCCTACGTTACGTAGATAATATGGTACGAACATTCATAATTACATAGTGACTTAATGGGTACGGATCCCTTCATGTGCGAATCCGACTCGCTCTTGGCCGGCTATTTACAAATTCCGGGCAAACCGTACATTACATTACCGTAATAAATGTAGCATATTATGCATCTCGATTAAAATTTCAATTTAACACTTACAGAAGTTATGCTATGGAGGAATAACAAAAATAACGTACCTACCTGTAATTAGCAGATTGGGGATAAAACAACCTTTTAAACGATTTAGAAAACTGATGTTTGTAGTAGGTATCCATATCTCGAAAATTGCTGAACCGTTTTCAATGGCCTTGCTTGTTGACTCTTATGAATAGTGAAACAACACGTTCAGAATCCAATTAAGAACAATTTTATCATGATTTCAGTAATTTTCCTTTGCAAGAGATTCTATCAATATATTAACTGGATGCCACAAGCAATCTAAAACAATCTCGTTTTACCAAAATAATAATTTAAACAGGTAGGTACCCAAAAAGAACATGATACGAATTATTACTTACTTTGTAAATCAATTTCCCGAAATTACCTTTTAACAGTTAGATTACTTACTTAGATCTGTATCTAACATATTTTATTTCGCGTAAAATGTTCGGAATTTTCCTTTGCGTACAAACTCTCGACCAGTCCGTTGACTAGTCCGGAAAATGCTCGAGGCATCTGTTTAATACAACCATTCTAAGTAGATCCGCCACTCCCTTAGCGATCTTTACAAAACTAGGTAAAACAAGTTAGGGTTATTGAAAACGTATAGCTCTATGTAGACTGGACTCAGGACCGTGAGATTTTACGAAAATTAACTTTAAAGGTACCTAAGGACCTTACTTCAATCCTAAACCTTCAGGAAATTAGGGTGTTTACGAACTACAAAGGTACAATTTACAAAGATAACACCTCTACCATTGAGTAACTATGTACTAACGACCTATACCTAACCAAACCTAACCTAAAAATATAATGCCAACGAATAGTGTCATTTCTACATCCATGTATTCTGGCCAAGTACGGGATGGAGGGCTTCACGAACCTTTTAGAAAATATCTCCTACAGCGGAACTTACTTAGCGGAAAATAATTTTCACTGAAACAAAACTTATTTTAGCACAATATCTTGAAAAGCATAAAGCGCTAACAAACGTTATACCGGGTTCTGAATACGAGTATACTAATACGAGTTTTTAAATAATATATATTTTTTTCCAAAATATGTGTGTTTGTGTAAATAATATAATGTTAAACTGTGTATAAAGCCTATTCATTTAGGTGATAACTTCAAAAATACTAATCACTATATTTTATTATTGACGATAATAAATAGCTTAGATAATATTACATGTTTTACGTGGAAATGAAATTGATATGTATTTTATCCTAACTAATAGAAACTTGCAATTACAGAGTTTGAAATATCTCACATTCATCCAGACCAGACCTAATAGAGTCAATCTAATAAATGTCTAGCCAGATGTATTACAGTCCTTTCAGCTATAAATAACCAACATACTAATATAATCTATGATCTATCTATCTAGAAACTATCGACGAGTAGGTAGGTGTCAATTACCTATTGTCTAACACTGTCTCTAAATGATTGTAAAGTTTCTAAAACTTATACATAATTTGGACTAATTTCTATGTAAAATTGTAGATCACGATTACGGCTGATGCTATTTACATTTAATGATTGATAGATAGATAGATATAAACACTTTATTGCACACCACAGAATAAAAATGTAAAAAAAGAAGAAATAATCAGAACACAAACTTAGCAGTACAACTTGGCGGCCTTATTGCTACATAGCGTTGAGCTAACCGATTTCTTCCAGGCAACCAATGGCATGAAGGAATATTTTACATTGGATACGAGGTAGGTGGTGCCACAATAAACAAATATAATAAACTACTTACAATAAATTACTTATACTTAATATAACTACGATAAAACTACAAAAAAATATTACATATAAGTAGGTACTTACTTATATGTAATATTTTTTTACGTAGGTACATGTCTATAATATAAACATAATAAATATAAATAATAATATATAAATAAAACATAAACAATAAAAATAATCCTCAAAATCAAAAGAAAGAGAAGATATAATAATTATAATAATTTTAAACCACTACTATGATTTATTAGTAGACTAGCTTTTGCCCGCGGCTTCGCCCGCGTGAATTTCGGGCTGTTACAAATACCGTGGGAGCCAACAATTTTCTGGGATATTAAGTAGCATACGGGATAGACAAACAATCATCTACTACAACAACTAAAAGAAACATCGGCTTAGTAGTTTTAATGCTCTTCCCGCTTCCGTCCTTAATCAATATAGGTTCAACTACGGGGCTCAATGTATCTACCCATTTTCACATTTACAGCATTACTATCCCATATCACATTGCTCATCTAAAACATAATATATTCATAACGAATTTCTATCCGTTATTAAATCCGTTATGGATACCGGTGTACCACGGGGAGGCACTGCGGTTATGTCGGAGTCGCGCCGACTAAAACCCCACGGTGTTCACCTCGTCGCCTGGTGGTTGAGCAACGGGACCGGAAGCACTCGCGCTACCCAGCCAACGATGTCTGCCGAAGCATACCCTCCGTTCTTCTAGATCTACGTCTAAATTCCCTGACAGAGTGCATCGTGAACACAGAGATGCACATCCCGGCTCGAGGGCCATTCTCCATCGGGCGACAAACTCCCCGTGTCAATCGCCCGGGGGCCCTTCTTAAGGGGGCAGGCGGCGGTCATGGGCAGCACGCCTGCGCCCAGCCCTTCTGCGGCGGAGGGGATGAGAGTCCACGTCATCCTCTCTCATCCGCTCCGCAGCCTCCTTCTGCGTCATTACCTCCTCACAGAAGCATTCCATCGCCTTCCAAGACCTGTCACTCTCTACCATGGCCCTAACCACAGCTGACAGGGAGAGGTCTTGACCTACAATTGCCACTAGTGCCTCCCGGGGTAAGGTCCAGGCTACGCACTCAGCCAGAGTGTGTTGCGCCGTGTCCACGGCGGCCCCACACTCATGGCACTCCTCGGTTGGCTCTCTGCCCGCAATCTTGCACAGGTACCTCCCGAAGCAACCGTGTCCTGAAAGGACCTGTGCAAGATGGAAGGTGAGTGTTCCATGTTCCCTCTCTACCCACTGCTGGAGAACGGGTTGTATAGCCGCCACGGTGATCTAAACTCATCTATCTCAACTAAAACAAAAAAAAAAACTTATAGTGAAACAATGGTAAGTCAGAATTTATATAGGTATTTAATATTACAGTTACAATATTACTAACCCAAAATCCCATTGCTCAACTAAAACACACAATGTAAATAGAGACCTATTTAGGTACCCATTTTCACATTTATAGCATTATAATCCCATATCCCATTTTTCAACTAAAACACACATTGTTAATAGCGAAAAAGTTGTAAGTTAAGGGTCTGTATTGGTACCCGTTTTCTCAGTTATAATGTTACTAACCCATAACCCATTGCTAAACACACATTGTTAAAAGCGTACAGTGCTAAGTTCAGAACCTACATGGTGCCCATTATCACAGCTGTAGTGATCAGTAGTAGTAGTATCAGATCTGTAGTATCATTAGCTTTTGCCCACCGCCCTGCCTGTGTCAAATTCGCTTTTTAACAAATCCTGAGGGAAAGATAAATTTCCCGTTCCCATTCAATATTTCAACTTTATACCTACTTTCAAAGATGTTTGTTTTAGCTACGTACCTATAGATGTAGCTATAGATTGCTGTAAAAATTTAGGTTTTTTGAATATCCCATGGGAACTATGGAATTTCCCGGAATAAAAAGTAGCCTATTTTTTAATCCGAGTTGTAAGCTATCTATGTTCCAAATTTCAGCCAAATCGGTTCAGTAGTAGCGGCGGGAAAGCGGAACAAACATACAAACAAACTCACTTTTCCATTTATAATATTAGTAAGGATAAGGAAGTAAGGATAAGGATAAAGATAATCCCATATCCCATTTTTCAACTAAAACACACATTGTTAATAGCGAAAAAGTTGTAAGTTTAGGGTCTGTATTGGTACCCGTTTTCTCAGTTATAATGTTACTAACCCATAACCCATTGCTAAACACACATTGTTAAAAGCGTACAGTGCTAAGTTCCGAACCTATATGGTGCCTATTATCACAGCTGTAGTGATCAGTAGTCGTAGTATCAGATCTGTAGTATCATTAGCTTTTGCCCACCGCCCTGCCTGTGTCAAATTCGCTTTTTAACAAATCCTGAGGGAAAGATAAATTTCCCAATCCCATTCAATATTCCAACCTTATACCTACTTTCAAAGAAGTTTGTTTTAGCTACGTACCTATAGATGTAGCTATAGATTGCTGTAAAAATTTAGGTTTTTTGAATATCCCATGGGAACTATGGAATTTCCCGGAATAAAAAGTAGCCTATTTTTTAATCCGGGTTGTAAGCTATCTATGTTCCAAATTTCAGCCAAATCGGTTCAGTAGTAGCGGCGGGAAAGCGGAACAAACATACAAACAAACTCACTTTTCCATTTATAATATTAGTAAGGAAGTAAGGATAAGGATAAAGATAATCCCATATCCCATTTTTCAACTAAAACACACATTGTTAATAGCGAAAAAGTTGTAAGTTTAGGGTCTGTATTGGTACCCGTTTTCTCAGTTATAATGTTACTAACCCATAACCCATTGCTAAACACACATTGTTAAAAGCGTACAGTGCTAAGTTCCGAACCTATATGGTGCCCATTATCACAGCTGTAGTGATCAGTAGTCGTAGTATCAAATCTGTAGTATCATTAGCTTTTGCCCACCGCCCTGCCTGTGTCAAATTCGCTTTTTAACAAATCCTGAGGGAAAGATAAATTTCCCAATCCCATTCAATATTCCAACCTTATACCTACTTTCAAAGATGTTTGTTTTAGCTACGTACCTATAGATGTAGCTATAGATTGCTGTAAAAATTTAGGTTTTTTGAATATCCCATGGGAACTATGGAATTTCCCGGAATAAAAAGTAGCCTATTTTTTAATCCGGGTTGTAAGCTATCTATGTTCCAAATTTCAGCCAAATCGGTTCAGTAGTAGCGGCGGGAAAGCGGAACAAACATACAAACAAACTCACTTTCCCATTTATAATATTAGTAAGGATAAGGATAAGGATAATCCCATATCCCATTTTTCAACTAAAACACACATTGTTAATAGCGAAAAAGTTGTAAGTTTAGGGTCTGTATTGGTACCCGTTTTCTCAGTTATAATGTTACTAACCCATAACCCATTGCTAAACACACATTGTTAAAAGCGTACAGTGCTAAGTTCAGAACCTACATGGTGCCCATTATCACAGCTGTAGTGATCAGTAGTCGTAGTATCAAATCTGTAGTATCATTAGCTTTTGCCCACCGCCCTGCCTGTGTCAAATTCGCTTTTTAACAAATCCTGAGGGAAAGATAAATTTCCCAATCCCATTCAATATTCCAACCTTATACCTACTTTCAAAGATGTTTGTTTTAGCTACGTACCTATAGATGTAGCTATAGATTGCTGTAAAAATTTAGGTTTTTTGAATATCCCATGGGAACTATGGAATTTCCCGGAATAAAAAGTAGCCTATTTTTTAATCCGGGTTGTAAGCTATCTATGTTCCAAATTTCAGCCAAATCGGTTCAGCTATGGCATTCTCGTAACGTTTTCACATACTCAGTGATTCGATAAAAGAAAAAGAAAAAAATATTAACACTGAAAAATGAACTTTACAGTAATTGGCTTAGAGTGTAAAATTGAATGTATTTCATCATAGGAAATACAATGCTCAACTTAGAGGCGCTTATGTAATTTCCGACCGACCGAATCGACCAATATGGCGTTTTGAACTACATTCAATTTTACGCTTTATGCTAATTGAATTAAAATTAATTTTTCAGTGTCCGCAAAAAATGTTTTGAATTCAATATCGTCTGCATAAGTACGGAAATAGAATCACCTTTTTAAACATATCACATCACGAAATGTAGCCGACACGTAACGTGAATAGCCCCCCAGTAGTAGCGGCGGGAAAGCGGAACAAACATACAAACAAACTCACTTTCCCATTTATAATATTAGTAAGGATTGTTTAATACTGACTTATACTTATTTCAATTGGTATCTATCGTGATTATTCAGGTTTCATTTTATATGTACCTACTTCATTTTAGGCCTGTCTTTTTACTTATTTTAGCCAGTACAACTATAACTAATATGTTGCAAAGCTGGATCAATCAGACTGTATAAATATCTTTCGCAATTTTGTTACGATTAACTGATGATCGGAGATCGGTATTTGTCTAGAGCGGAAATCGAATCCGCAATATCGACCGCTTAAGGTAGAGACATCCTACACTATTTTTCAATCCCTAGAGACTAACCCGAAATGAATTCAAGTGGTACTTAAACTAATTTAATAGTTTAAACTAATTTAGTAGTAGAGCTATTTCAATCCACGAAGACGCGCCCCACTCTGTCAAAATCGCTTATGTTCCATTCGGATCGTATGGAGTTTGACAACGCTCCATCGCATAATTCTCAAAATACCAGATTAGCAAAATAGCAGATTTTGTACAGTGACTAACAAAACTTAAATGTACAAAAGAAAATAATTTCTTCTTCATATTTAAATTCAATACGCTATTTTATACATTTTTAGGGTTCCATACCAAAATGGTAAAAATGAAACCTTGATGGCTGATAGTGAGACTGGGGAGACTGGGGAGAGTGGGGCGCGTCACCTAGTTATTATGTGCTCTGTGGTCTCGCTCGTCTGATTGTAAAAAAACACGTGGAATATTAATGATATTCGAAACTATTTCTCCCCTCCTGCAGTATCCACATCTCGGGTGAGTGACCCGGTCGGATGTTTGCCACCCTCCGGGCGGCATCCGGTCCGGTTCCGGAGAGACAGCGCCCTTGATGATCCGGATGTGATTCCCGGTTTAATGATTTTTTTAAGCTTCATTTTGATACTTGCCTACGTGTTAATAGGTGATAATTGTAGGTACCTACTTAAACCTACTCAGTACCACCTACAGTACCTACCTACTCAGTACTACCTACCTACTTAAAAAAACTTTTTCTATTTTTTTTTCTTTAAATACCTACCTGGCTAGTGACTACCCAGTACCTAGCTAAGTATTAATTTATATTCTCTATTTGTACACTTTTCAACTTCCAGAAAAAATTTCTTAAGTTTTAGTTAAAACTAAGGCTAAAGTAGAAAAATTAGTTTAATCTTCATAACATGGAATAAACTATAATACTACCATTTCTTATTCTTAATTATTTTTATTTCTTTAATTACCTACCTACTTTTGAAAAATTTCTTAGTGACAATGATTTTAGCAGTAGAGAATAGAGATTAGAGATATACTTACATCCGTCTCCTCATGAAGTATCATAAAAGTCATGTCATTTCCTTTCATACTTAAAAAAAATTGTATTTTATAATGACATTTAGAAAAGAGCAAAAGCCGAGCTTCTTGTTAGTTCTTCTCGGCGTAAACCTGCTTTCTGAACTTGGCGGTAGAGTCACGTAAATCTATCGTCCGTAAATCGACTTTACAGACAGCCAATTTTTTTACAAGTTTTATTTAAATATTGCAAAGTCATGTAATTGAAATGTTTGTAATAAATGGCACAAGTAGAGCAAGTATAAATGAAATAAATGCTAAATGTTAATAAAACTGCCGCTAGCCAGTAGCCAGACTATTACAAAAACATAATCGCGAGCAAAAGTGGTTTGAACATCATCACGTTATAAGCCGAATGCAAAACGAAACCATACATTTATTTATAACTATCACGAGTAACGTTCCTAAATGATATCCATCGCTGGTTCAAAACGCTTTTCCATCGCAATAATTGTGATAAAAACAACCAATGGAATAGCAGTATTGGAAGCGTTGGGTTATAAATTCGCATGCGCGACGGTCGTCTCGAGGGCGTATCGCAGTTGCGTTAAAGTGGCGTAATTGCCAATCTTTACCAATTCATAATGCACTTTGGCCTGCAACACATAAAGCTTAAAATAAGGCAGAAGCGTTCTGCGAATGAGGCCTTTTACAGCGAGATACTGTTGCGCCCGTTGGTTTTCGTTCGCATTCGGGTGGGGACACCCGTCGCGCACGTGCGCGTCTTTGTATGGAATATGTGATGTAGAATCGGCAACAAAAGTTGTTTGAAATCGAGTGGAAATGAGCGCCACTATCGAGAGGTTGATTCCTCTTTTGTGCTTACATCAAAGTAAGCTTTCAAAGGTATTATAATCTCATAGAACACCAATCTCAATGCTAAACGAATACATAAATATTCAGTTTCCACAATAATGTAGGTACATAGAAAAATCGTGACCAGGATTCGAATCCTCAATCCCCTCATTGCATGGCAACGGGAGAGCTGACTTTTTGGCCAAGGAGGCCTTTTGAAGCTGAAGACCAGACTAAATTACGACAGTTGCCCCATATCTTATTTCAAGATAACATTAGAAAGGAAACTGCAGTTGAAAAGTACAAACATAATAATATTAGAAACGAAACAGTCGCAAAAGGAAAAACGGAGATGCCCATATATGGCCTGGAAACGCCCAACAATAACGAAAAAACTATGTATTTTTTTCACTAACTATAAGATTAAGTATTTTATCTTAACAAGAGGGCAGGGCCTAATCTGCAGGGCCAAAGTGTCTATGAAAGGTGGGCTTCTTCCTTTTATCCCCTTTTTAGGTTTTTACTCCAGAGCATGGAGATAAGGTTATGTCAAGGTTAAAATGGACCCTCAAATCTCAACATGTCGCTATTTTAGAACATCCAAACTCCCGCAGGCTGCTTCTTGTATTCTGCTCCATGGTAGAAATAGCGCCCAAAAAGGGGAACAAAACACACTGGAGTAGATGATAGTGTGTTTCGTGTATTATGAATATACAAAGAAATTGACATGCATAATATAAGCTATTCGTGTTTTGTTCCCCTAGGGCCTAGATAACTTAAATGTACATAAGGAAACTGGATTGAAACCAGAATAAAGTCTGAAAAAGTCTCCTTTGTATGTCAAGGGTCACTACTATTTTGCTACCAGGTAGCAAAAAAACCCCGAACCTCTGAAACAGATGATTTCTGAACCAATAGGCTAGTTTATGGCTTGTATACATATGGGTAAAATATATAATTGACCCATTTAGTGACCATAGACGCACATCTTAACTCCGAAAACATTGATGTAGACTTGGATAACTAAAAGGGAGTTCATTAGTTATATGCCGGTATTCGAACTGCCGATCTCAGATTTGGCCCCAGAAGTCTGTCTAGACGTCTGAACGACTGAACTATACTAAACATTGAAACATTACCTACTGTTCTAATTCTATTTGAATTTGGAATCTATTGAAGCTGTTGTGTGTTTCAGCAAAAATGCATATAACATTGATGAAGTTTCATCTTACTGACTAGACAAAGTGACATTCTATTAAAGATATCCCTTAGCCATGTATGGAAGTCAATATACCTACCTACATTTTGGACATCGCTAATAGAAAGTCACTTTGTCTAAGGCCCTTGGGCACTGCAGATTGGTTTATGCTTGCATCGGCTATGCAGCTAAGGCACCGATTGACTGGTGATGCTTGCGTTGCTATGATTACCGGCGATGTTTGGTCGATGTTATTAACTAGCAGCTGATTTATCAGACGTGATGTTAGCTATAGAAGATTTATTCATCAAATAGGCTGCTCGCAACAACACAGCGTCAAACCACCTCCACAACCCACGAACGAGGGTCAATTACTTCAAGGTCCGGTTCCCAGTAAAAGGTACGACCAATTTAAGGACCCTCTTGGAAATAGTTGTAATATCGACGAAGATATCTTGGGCACTGCAGATTGGTTTATGCTTGCATCGGCTAAGCAGCTAAGGTTCCGATTGGCTGGTGATGCTTGCATTGCTATAGTTACCGGCGATGTTTGGACGATGTAATGTCGATTTATCAGACGTGATCTTAGCTATAGAAGACTTATTCATCAAATTGGCTGCTCGCAACAACACAGCGTCAGACGACCTCCACAACCCACGAACGAGGTGAATCAATCACTTCAAGGTCCGGTTCCCAGTAAAAGGTACGACCAATTTAAGGACTCCGTTGGACACGTTTCCTCGTACAAACTGTTCGAGCTGAGGGGTTTTGGTGAACTGGATAGGTATTACGGATGATTTGCACGGTTCGGTAAGGTTTATAACTTATAATATAAGTCATACTTATGTAAGGACATCGGAGTCAGTGGAATAATTGCAAGGTATAACCGTTTAAAGTTCTGACTTCCTTAGTCCTTAGTTATTTATAAATTCGATTCACGAATCCACTAATACCTAAGTTTTCTATAACCTATTTTTTTTTAATATATAAAATTCTTGTGCTACAGCGTTTGTTACCAAACTCATAGAAAACGACTCGACCACCTGTGGACTCGACCGACTTTTTTATGTTTGTCTCTACATTCGGTTGGTCTGAGAATAGGTCCTTTGAGAACGTTGTTTTGACATAATAGAGGTACCTATGAATAATAGCTTACGACCTCTGAAATAGGCCTACCGAACGTAGAAAAGAAAAATTAACCAAGTATAAGTAAACCAAGCCGTAAACAGAGGAGAACTTTGATTAGGTACCTACAAACACTTAATATTAAACAAGTGGAAAAAATTTAAAAAACCCACGACTTTTGCAGACTTGTAATTGAAAAGGATTTAATAATTTTTTTTGAAACTCCCCGACTAAAGGAAATCAGTATAATCACAAATCCAAGAAAATCCGCCGGAGCTGCTCAGCGGGGCTAGACAAAGTCACAAGCGTTTGGCGTTAACGCCGACAAAAATGTATGGACAAAACAAATGACTGTAGAAAACCACGATAATAATTACTAAACACGCTGTGTTTGATACTGTCGGCTGTCAATTGTCAAGCGAAGTACGCTAAAGTTATCTACAAGGTCCGCGAGAACGCCAGCGAGCGTTCAAGTTGTCGTAGTTAATTTTTCAAACACAGCGTGTTTAGTAATTATTATTATCGTGGTTTTTCTACAGTCATTTGTTTTGTCCATACATTTTTGTCGACTAGCGTTAACGCCAAACGCTTGTGACTTTGTCTAGCCCCGCTGTTCTGCCTGTGACGGTGTTGATGGTGTTGTTTACCAGTATGATGATGACTAATTCAATGTCTTGATACTTTTCATATAGGTACCGCCAGTTTATCAATACTTACTAATTGCATTAATTGATATTGGAAACGAAAAGAGCAATTGCTGCTCTGATTCTGAACTAGTACGATAACATCTACATCATCACTTACCATCAGGTGAGACATTAGTCAAGTACCTATCTATCTATCTATCTTGTAGTGTGTTTAACTTACTTAAACCTGTAAAATGTAGTTCCGTATGATTTTCATTATTTGTAAGGTAAGATCGTTTACAGTAGGTATTGAGACTGTCTAAGCTTAAAAGCCCTGAGCCCAAAGCTTATTAGTGTCAAGGTTACATACAAAAATTATGCACCAATCGAGCACAAAATGTTCCATACCGCATTAAAAATGATCCGTACCACTTTGCATCTTATTTGTAAGAGCAGTAAAGGTTATATATGCGCGGTTACTCAATTTGTACGACGTCTTCACGTGTGTCGTACTGTACCCCTTTCACGACGAATGAAATCATCTCCTTAGACCGCAATATGGCGGAGGTCTCAAATCTAGATTTATACGATTATTTTGTTTATTTTGCCTGAATGATTACTGACTCGTAGGTAGGTTCCTATTTAAAAATTAAAATAACGTATTCCAACCATATTTAACCTATTAGACACAGATAGAGACATAAGCTGTAAGTAGGGTTGCCAGATGTGTTGAAAAAAAAAACCGGACCAGTTTTTAATTTTAATATTATTAACACAAAATTAACTTACCTAAAAAGGTAACTTTCTATCTTAACTAAATTTACATTGAATAAGAAAAAAAACGATCAAAAGAGAAGAGAAAATCATTATTTTTAATAACAGTAAATCTACTTATACTTTTTTAATATATTTCGTATTAGATGCCACTGCTTTCAATAAAGATGTATTGTCTGAGATGGCATCTTTGAATTCAGTGCAAATAGCAGATATATTAAAGAAAACGCACAATTCACTCTTCACAGTATTAACGGCGAGACGATTTCTTTCGTCTGTCCATACATTTCCCATGACGCTAAAGATTCGTTCCACAAAAGCATTAGATATGGGAATACTACACACATACTGCACTATTTTCAATAAATTAGGCGCTGCTTCGTTGGTAAAAAACTTGCACCACATATTAATAGAGTTTCCTTCAAGTGAAGAGAAAACACTTTGAAGTGCAGCCAGTTCTTCATAAATGTTTTCAGGGGGATTTTGCTGCTTCCACGGAGACAATGACCATAACCCAATCAATTGATCTAGCGTTGGAAATCTTCCGGTCTCGAGATCTAAACAACTAAATGCCTTATAATTTTTATTTTCAAAAGAATACCACTGTTCTATATAAGCTAGTGCTCTTTGGTAAACTATTAGAGCGTTTTTAGTATTCTCTTGATTGATTTTCTGAAAGATAGCCTTGTCTTAATGCCATATGAACTTTCATTCCGAAATGTTTGTCACTTATTTTCTTTGCAATACTGTCCCGGAATTTCACCATTATATTGTGCAAATGAAATGCTGCTGTGGTACGTTTTTCTAACAAAAGTAAAATTTCTTGAAAAGAAGCCATAAAATTATGAGTGAAATATAAATATAATTCATTGTAAGTAGGAGTGGTTTCACTTGCAATTTCGTCTACTTGATCAGACAAGATAGCCCAAAGAGCCCTAGGACAGTTATCAGAACCTTGTTCTAAGAAGTACCTTTTCAATGGTCCCCACGACAAAAGCATCCTATCAAGAGCTTTAAACAAACTGAGCCATCTTGTAGGAACATGTCGTATAACTTCTCTGTATTCGCTCTCAAAGAAATTAAAGCACTCCTTCGTTTCTTCGCGGAACAAGAAAACTCTGCAAATACTTTCATCACTATATTTTCGACATCAACAGGCATTACTTTCAAAGCGTTTTTTGCGCAGTTGTGAAATATGTAGTCATTACAGTGAGCAGCTATAATTTCATTATTTTCTTCAGATTTTAGCTTTTGAAAAACGGAATTACTAACTCCAAAATTTACAGAGGCATTATCTGCTCCATATGCTGTTACTCTACTCCACGACAGTTGTGAATGACATGACTTGACATAATTGTTCCTTAATAGATCTTGAATCTTCGAATGAGTCTTCATAAAAGTCCAAAATTTTATGACAAATACCGTTTCTTGGTGAGAAATATTGAATCGCAACTGGAAAGAACTTTCTGTTTCCTTTATTAGAAGCATCGGTAGCAATGGAAAACGGAACTTCATTCTTTAAATCCTCCTGCACAAGTTCCATCGAATATGGATATAAAACTTGGTTTACGATAGCAGTACATTTAGTGCGTCCTCCTGTCATTTGCTTTACGATATCTGAATCTATAATTTTTTTTTTTAATACTTTAAATGAGCAATCTTGAGCAAGATACGAAATATGGTGCTTGATACCATGATAAACTTCAGTCAATTCGGCAATACTAACTTTTTCACTTTGTGCGCTGCCTTTTGGTGTAAAGAAAGAACTCATTCGCTGAGACATGGCTGCAGCACTTTCTGAATCTTTGTGCTTCTTTGACGCAGCGTGATGCGTTAATGCTTTCAAGCCATCATAAGCCACCGTGAACTTATTTTTACACAATTTGCAGTAGCCTTTTGTGTTGTCTTCGTCACATTTATTTAACCACGAAAATCGAGATTCCCTGTCAACATTATAGTGGCAAACTCTTCTTACTTTTTTAGGTGGAGTTCCTTTACTTGTTGATGCTTCCTCGTCTTCCATTTTGATTGACAAAGCCACACACAAACAAGATAACGATGAAACACAGCACAGGAAACAAAATATAATAATAATAATAACACGCTGCAAGCGTCGCTAAAAATACTTTAGGGCGCGACTACTCTCACTTGTAACTATTAAGCGACTGAACTGAAACAAGTGCGTGGGAGCGGGTCGGGGGTGGCGGGCGGCGCGTCGAACGAAGCGTTCGAGAGTGGTTTAAGCGCCAGGTGAATGAACTACTCGTAATTTTTACTAAAACCGGACAATCCTTTGTCCGGTTTACCAAGATTTTCTTGACTGGACAAGCATAAAGAAAAACGGACTGTCCGGTCGAAAACCGGACATCTGGCAACCCTAGCTGTAAGCCAAAGGCTTCATAAGCGATTTTCAAAATGGAGAGAGAGAGAAAAAGAGACATACAAAGAAACGGCTGAATAGTGAATACCAAGGTTAAAGGTACCCAAGGTCACTTTCGCAATACAGTACCTAAAGTAAACCTTGCGCTTGACTACAACCATTAAAATGCCTATGCTCTATGAAGGCACCCAGATTATAACTAAGCAGCGAACACGGAAGTTGGAAGGGAAAACATGGAAGAGCAACGTTTTGTTTGAAAGTCTCATCAATATTACCACTACCTAGGACCTATCTTGACTAGAATCACGCCTGATGATGATTGCTGAGGTCTAGGTAGGAGCGCTATTCACTCTTCTCTTGTAGGCACCCAGATTATACTTGCCAGCGAACACTGAAGTTAGAAGGACGTTCCACACCTTAGCGCTTCGTGTCAGAAACACGGAAGAGCAACGTTTCGTTCGAATTTATCATCAATATTTCCACCATACCTACCTATGCGCTTGACTACAATCACGCCTGATGATGATTGCTGAGGTCTAGGTAGGAGCGCTATTCACTCTTCTTTTGAAGGCACCCAGATTATACTTGACAGACAGATTATACTTTACAAAGAAACGGCTGAATACCAAGGTATCCAAGGTCACTTTCGCATCAAGTCATTTAAATACCTACAAGTAAACTAAATCTTGCGCTTGACTACAACCATTAATTAAAATGCCTATCCTCTATGAAGACACCCAGATTATACTTGTCAGCGAACACGGAAACTAGAAGGGCGTTCCACACCTTAGCGCTTCAAATCAGAAACGTAGAAAAGCAACTTTTCGTATGAATGTATCGTGAATATAACCACAGGCTTCGCACCTGCAAGCCCTTAGGGCGTAAAGGGTGTAAACCGTGTCACAAAACCGTTCGCGATCGGTTCGCGCGATACCGAGTTCAGCCATTACAACTTTTTATCAGGGATACTTTACCCCGTGCTAACCTCTGTTGAATATTTACACAGGACTGCATTAGGGCTGCCACTTGCAGCTATGATATTCTCGTAGCATTTTCCCTTTTCACAAGAAAAAGAAAAAATATTACACTGAAAAATGAACTTAACGTCTATTGGTTTGGAGTGTAAAATTGAATGTATTTCATCATAGGAAATACAATTGCTCGACTAATTGCAATCTTAGATTTGTCGACCAACATGGCGTTTTGAACTACATTGAATTTTAAGCTCTATGTCAATAGTATTAAAATTATTTTTTCTGTGTTCGCAAAAAACTGTTTTGAAAAAAAATGTTTTGATTTCAATATCTTACGTAACTGACATCACCTTTTTAAACATTTCACATCACGAAATGTAACCGACGACGCGTAACGTGAATAGCCCCCCAGCACACAATTTTATACGTAAAAATGATGAGACGAGGAAAACGTTCACTTGATTTTAATTTATAGCTAAGTATACGCTTGCCCATTTCAAATTTCTTTTACAAACTTCAAGTTAGTAGGTAATTGACTGCGATCTCACTTTGTGATAAGTGATGCATCATCATCGTCGAAGATGTTATCGTACTAAGTCGGAAGAAGTAAGTTATGTTCAGTACAGCGCCTAGATTGTGTAAGAAAACCGTATTCATCGTTATCGTAATCGTTTACAAATTCTGCCCATTGATTGGTTCCCTGATTTACGTTAGCTAATCGCGGGGCAGAAATTGCTAACGATTACGATAACGATTGTTAGCAATTCTAATTATTATTCAAAGTATTTTGACGTCACATCCTGTTGAACAGGCAAATATCGCCAATTTGACTTAATAAACGTCGGTAGGGGGCGACTCTCGTGTCGGTGGGAGTCGACAAGTATATAAAACAGGTTTTGGAGTTCAGTCGCAGAGTTGCAGTCTGCATTCAATTTTGGCGGCAGTTACATCAAGTCTTGGTGAGATCGCGAGTGTTTATGTAAGTGCAGTAAAGTTATATCAATTAGTGCTAGTGTTATCACGAGAATTAGTGTAATAATAAATGCAGTAGTGTGTTTAATAGCTGCTAAAGTGTAATTGATTCAGTATTAACGTTTAATTCAGTGTTTTAATACGCGTGAGTTTATAGTTCAGAAAGTGGGATGCCGGGAAGTCGGCTCCTTTGTCATCCTGGTTAAGGACTACGCCCAATGTGAACATGAAGGTGTCACTCAGTTTACTGTTGTCAACATGAATGAAGTCACTCCGTTAACTGATGTGAACATGAAGGGGTCACTAGGTTAACTGTTGTGAAGATAAAGTTGTCACGCGGTTAACTGATGTGAACATGAAGGGGTCACTAGGTTAACTGTTGTGAACATGAATCGAGTCACTTAATTTACTGTAGTGAACATGAAGGGGTCACTCAGCTTCCTGTAGTGAACATGAAGGGGTCACTCAGCTTACTGTAGTGAACATGAAGGGGTCACTCAGCTTACTGTAGTGAACATGAAGGGGTCACTCAGCTTCCTGTAGTGAACATGAAGGGGTCACTCAGCTTACTGTAGTGAACATGAAGGGGTCACTCAGCTTAATTTAACTGTGAGTATGGAGGGATATCAGTTCAAGTTGACAAGGATTAATTTATTTGTATGTATGTGTGTTAAATTGTTTAAAGTTGAAAGGATGCTGGTTTTTTCACGGTACGTGAACTCGGTCAGGAAAGGCCGACTGTTAGCAATTCTAATTATTATTCAAAGTATTTTGACGTCACATCCTGTTGAACAGGCAAATATCGCCAATTTGACTTAATAAACGTCGGTAGGGGGCGACTCTCGTGTCGGTGGGAGTCGACAAGTATATAAAACAGGTTTTGGAGTTCAGTCGCAGAGTTGCAGTCTGCATTCAATTTTGGCGGCAGTTACATCAAGTCTTGGTGAGATCGCGAGTGTTTATGTAAGTGCAGTAAAGTTATATCAATTAGTGCTAGTGTTATCACGAGAATTAGTGTAATAATAAATGCAGTAGTGTGTTTAATAGCTGCTAAAGTGTAATTGATTCAGTATTAACGTTTAATTCAGTGTTTTAATACGCGTGAGTTTATACGATGAATACGTTTTTCTCACTCAATCAGATCCCTGAGGTTGTACCTACATTGTCTAAATATAATGAAAATAAAGGTCAATGCCTTCCTACCTTACATTTATGTACCTAGGTGTAGTTAGTCCACTTGTATTGCGGCGGATGGTGCGAAAAAATGTCGCCAGTTTTTAAACAAGGTTTTAAAAAACAAGCATTTTTGGCACCGATAGTGCCAAAAATGCTTGTTTTGCCACCAACCACCTATTTGTAAGGCCACGCTGTAGCTTGCTCAGCAGCCGCCTATAGAATTTTGACACATTGGCGATTGGCAGTTGGCACTACCGATTGCTTGTAGGAAAAAGGTTTCTGTAAATAGTTGGGATGCCAATATCCTGAGGTTTCTTATCAGTGATGGTGGTAGGTATAGGCTGCCAACGACAGAGCCGTTTTTGCTATCTTAGGTACAAATAGTTTTACAAAAAGTTAGCAGCCCTACCACGTCCCTCGCCCCCCTTCAAAGATGCGTGTCGTAATCTGTTTGCAGTAAAAAGAACATCCTTTGCGCGGCTATCGATCGTTTTTTGTTTCAGTTTTTATTTACTTTCAAGTTTCAACGTGGTTTCAACATTAAAAATGTAACTCGGGCACGCCGAGGGCACGCCGCACGACAAACTTACACTACTGTCTGTGTTACAATGTTTAACGCCCACGATTTAGTTATATTTAAACTCTTTTTTTGACGTGACAACGTCTTATAATTCGATAGAGCTGGTTGCACGCACGAAAAAACATGACTCATCCGGCGTTACCTCGCTCATGCGGCGTTACCGGCGTTACCTCGCGAGCGCGGAACGAGCGACAAAGAAGACGTTGTCACGTTCAACTATCGTCAGTAAACCGACTTTACAGACAACCAATTTTTCAGCAAATTCTACGTAGGTACCTTATAGGTACTTTAACGTCTTAAAAGCAAAAATCATATCATATCATAATAATAAATATATACTTACGGGACAGTAGGTAAAGAAGTTCAGTATGGACTGAGAGCCAGCGCGTGCCAGACCTTCGTTATTTTATAAAAGCTGAAAGTTTCTCTGCGTATTGTCCTCAACACTGGGAAGAATGTTTGTTTGGACGTTTGTTTGGATCATGGTTGCTTTGGGAGATAACAAGTAATAAACGTGTAAAAAATCTTACGTCAAAGTATAAAGTCTAATTTTTTTATATTTTCTTTAGAATAGTATTTGAAATCAATTTTCGCCATGCATTGCCAGACACTTAGTGTGGTGACAACCCCTGGCCAGACACGGGACACCCTTAAACTTTTAAACTTTATAGGCCTCTAGCAGAGGGTTGCCATGATACTAAGTGTCTGGCAATGCATGATGTGATTTCTAGCTTACGGCAGCCGGCAGGCTTACAAGAATAGACGTGTACACAGGACCCGGCTGACCGAAAAAATGTCGCCAGTTAACTGGTGTCAAAATAAACATTTTTGACACCAGCGTTCAGTTCTAAGCCGACCGCAGTGTTATCTATGGATCGTGGTCCACGCCACAGATCACTATACTTGTTATTAGTCCGCAAGCGAGTTTCCACAGGGTGATATCCGCCATGTTGCGGCATATTAGCGGAAATTTTGACTTTTTTCTTGTATGAAGAAGGTTGACGTAAAATATTCCTATGGGTTCAGCCTCAGGCACAGAACACTAAATAGTACAAGCTCAGGTTCATATCGGTGCTTACAGGCTTGAAGCAAAACTTCGCAACCACCGCGCAAGCTTTGTTGTGAGAGGCATTAAAGTATGTGGCAATGCATAAAAAACGCAATAACTCGACCACGCACGATACAGCCACCTGTCTGTACTCTGTTTAAAGGTTTTTGTTCTAAATCCAGTAATATGGTATGTACCTACCTCCTAAGTGAGATGTACCTCAACCCTTACCTGAATACCATTTGTGAAGTGTGTAGCTATTATTACCTTTGCACAGATTTAAAGTAAGCAATTCTGTAAAAAAACATCTAGTAACCAAACATAGCTAGCATGTAAGTTTATTGAATATAACTTGCACCACCACCCACTTTCCTACTTCCTAATTAATCGGTGTCTGAGGTTGCCTGGAAGAGATCGCTAGTTAGCGATAAGTCCGCCTCATTGTTCCCTGTATCTTCTTTTTATTTCTACTTTAATTTTTGTTAATTGTTTCTTGGGTGCACAATAAAAGTATATAGGTACATACGTACATAGCTAAAAAGCACCGCAAGGAAACTTTCTTGCAAATGAAAAAACCACATCGAAATCGGTCCATCCGTTTGAGAGCTACGATGCCACAGGCAGACATCACGTCAAACATAGGTAATACCTACCCCTCTTTTTGCGTCGGGGGTTAAAAAGCTGCGTATTGTAGAAGGTAGGTAGGTACAATACCTATTTGCCTTACTGCATGGAACACTAAATAGCTTACTTATCGTTTTACTTTTAACTCTTTCAGCTTCACAGTCCACGTGTATCCAATGAAAACGTACATCTACCTAAATTAAACCGAGAGTTCATACAGATTAATATGTCATTAATACGTTATTCAAACAACATTAATCACGCGAAAACCGACTCTAATAAACTGGAAAAACGTCTGTTTTCCTACAAACAATAGTAACATAGAAACCTCCGAAAATTCCTAAAATATAAAATCAACTTAAGCTTTATGTAAATAAAGTGGAAATTTCAATACAAGGATGTAGAGCCATAGCCACAAACACACGGGCCAATGCCACGAACACATGTTGGCGATACGTGACCATTTCACTTGACCTACCCCGCCTCCCTCGTTGTATTGGAAGGACGAACCAACGGTGGTTGTGTAAGATAATGTGGGGGTCTTGTTAGGTGGTCGTGCAGGCCGAGGGGCGTAGGAAAGGAATCAATGAACTTTGTGGAGTCGACTCGACCGACAAAAGGACGTTTCGCCTGGCAGGTAATTAACTTAATATCCAATCCTTTTTTATTCTAAAACACAAAACACTTTAGGTGGACGATTGAATTACATTCAACACACACGGTCTAGAAATTTCCATATTTTTTAGATTTTTTGTACGTAGGTAGGTACGTAAATTATTCGTCCAATAGTGCTCGCTGACGTGAAAGCATAGTAACTTTTGCTCTTCAAATGAAATTAAAGAGTGATTTACGAAAATACTTAGGTAGGTCAGTAATAAAGAGACGAATCTATCCATTTCTTTGTTTGTAATTTGTATGTAGGTAGATAGTGGTAGATATCTACTCAATTGCTCATCTTCTTTGGATTTATAGAATTGATTTAATAAACTCGCTTTCCTATCAGAATTCAGAACTAAACTGCCTGGTAGACCGAGACCAGTCGCCCCAAAACCGATGCGACCGTGCGCGATGCTGTGTAGAAAGCTATAGGGGTGAGTTTATTAGTAGAGTAGGTGCCTACCTACCTACTAACTTGTAGGTAAAGTATAAAACAATTAGGCCTATGTGAAATAAAATATGTAGATAGGTTCCTGTTTGAGGTAAGTAGGTATAAAATTCAAGGAGAGAAGACGAGTATTTTAAGGGATTTGTTAACTGAAAGACTTTAAATTTTATGGACCTTGATTTTTAGCTCACTATAATAATTGTAGCAACTTGTTTAGTTTTCAACTGGAAATTAGGGCAGATTTTTGTCTGTATAGTTTTATTTATAGTTAGGGCTTAGCCTTGTACCTAGACTACCTACCTACTTAACTAAAACATTAATTGACTTTTGAATTAGCTCATTTAAAACAAAGGACGAATTAGAATTACAGACCTACATTTATTAACGTCTCAAAATCACTCACACCAATTATAACCAATTTAAGTTAATTAAACACGTGTTTAAGTTGGAGGTAAGTGAGGGAAACACGTGCCGACTAAGTAATTATCTACTTAGAGTAGAAGTTAGAACCTGTATTGACGGTTTATTTAAGTAAACAGAAATGTGTTGTTATAATTGCTGATTGTTTTTTCAACCGACTTCAAAAAAGGAGGAGGATCTCGTTTCGACTGTATGTGTTTTTTTGTGTTTGTTACCTCATAACTTTTGACTGGGTCAATCGATTTTGATGATTCTTTTTTATTAGAAAACTGACCATGTGGTCCCATTTCAATTTAGTCCACTTCTGATCTGATAATGGTATCCATGAGAAAACCATAGGTATAAGTCTTAAATTTTTAAATTACCTATTTATTATACTACCTACTACTTAATCAACAGTTTGATGAGAGTTGAAGTCGGCTTTTTTGTAATTAAGTAACGTAGGTATATTATTGTTCTGTTATACTTACTTTAAGTATCTATGAATCAAGCTATAAGTAGATAAATAACAGTAAGATAAAAAGTCGTTTCATAATGAGCTTCAATTCTAATTTTTCAAAGAAAACTCGAATCGTTGTCGCTATTGGTGTCGTTTTATCGGAGGGGAAATTCTAAACTATGGGACTATAAATTACGCGAGATTAAATTGCTCTAGATAGGGTAGGGGACGACACGAATTTGACCCAGAAACATGAGAAACGGGATCGAAACACGAAAAAATGGCGCCCTGTGTCACGAATATTGAGAAAAAATTTACATCAGCCCATGTCCATGTACAACAATAACAATATACCTACCTACTTACTTATTTATGACAGGGAGGTATTTACTTATTTGCAATTTACAAAAAGCACGAGTTGTTCATTTCAGGGTCCCACACCAAAATTCGTTACCTATTGTGAGACTTCCTCCGTCCGTCTGGTTGTCTGTCAGTCACACTCGATTATATGTATATATTTTATTTATTGAAGATGGCTTGCGCTTGACGACAATCATGCCTGATGGAAAGCAATAATGAGGTCTAGGTTGGAGCGCGCTTGCCTAGAAAATGCCTATTCACTCTTCTCTTGAAGGCACCCAGCTTGCAGTACTTGGCTGGAAACACGGAGGCTGAAAGGGCGTTCCATTCCTTAGCGGTTCGTATCAGAAACGAGGAAAAAAAAACGTTTCGTGCGAGTTTGTTAGACGTCAACCACATTACACACACCTAATTATTATTTCAGTAAAGTTTCGCTATTAGGTACCTAGCTATTCACAATAAGTTTGGAATATTGGAATAGAGGAATATACTATTAGTGACCCAACAACAGAAAAAAAAATTCTTTTCGAAGGGTGGATTAGGGGAGTTGAAATTTCAAAGTGATATATTATTAATATATATATAGCTACTCGTGCTGATTCACTCACTCATTGATCACCTCTCCTGAACAATTTTGTATGAAAAAAATTTTTTTGACGTATGCTGTCATATAAACGGGAAAAAATCATTAAGAACAAAAATATGGAGAGAGCTGATGGTTGAGGATTTCGGAGACGGATGAAGAGCACAGCCAGGGTATTAAAGATAGGTGCTCGACCAAATGTCATTTGAAACGTCATCCAATTGGCAGTAAGCTGAAAAAAATTTCAAAATGGCGGATTCAAAATGGCCGCCATTCGTATTTCGTCGGTATCTCGGAAAGTATAAAAGATGGAAGAACGGTTTCTTGACAAGAGGTGATCTGAACCTGCAGGTCTATTCGATGGATAGAAAAAAAATTCAAAATGGCGGATTTTTTTTTGCCATAGAAAATGTATGCGGAATTTTGAAGGGGCTGAAAGTTGTAAGGTAAAAAGGGCGGAAGACTGCACGCGGGCCACATGTGGCCCGCGCCCCCACGCACCCTACTAGTTAATATATATATAGCTACTCGTGCTGATTCACTCACTCATTGATCACCTCTCCTGAACAATTTTGTATGAAAAAATTTTTTTTGACGTACACAGTCATATAGAGGGGAAAAAATCATTAAGAACAAAAATATGGAGAGAGCTGATGATTGAGGATCTCGAAGATGGGTAAAGAGCACGGCTAGGGTATCTAAGATAGGTGGGGGGTGCTCGACCAAATGTCATTTGAAACGTCATCCAATTGGCAGTGAGCTGAAAACATTTTCAAAATTGCGGATTCAAAATGGCCGCCAAACGAATTTTGCCAATATCTCAGAAAGTATAAAAGATGGAAGAACGGTTTCTTGACAATAAGTGATCAGGACGCAAAGGTCTATTGGATGAACAGAAAAAAAAATTCAAAATGGCGGAATTTATTTTTCAAAGAAAATGTATGGGGAATTTTGAAGGGATTTTTTTTATGGGCGGGAAGACAGCACGCGGGCCACATGTGGCCCGCGCCCCCACGCACCCTACTAGTTAATATATATATAGCTACTCGTGCTGATTCACTGATTGACTGACTGACTCACTCATTGATCACCTCTCCTGAACAATTTTGTATGAAAAATTTTTTTTTCGTGAATGAGGTCGTATAGAAGAAAAAAATTCATTCGGAGGAAAAATACGGAGAGAGCTGATGATTGAGGATTTCGAAGACGGGTGAAGAGCACGGCTAGGATATCAAAGCTAAGTAGGGGGTGCTCGACCAAATGTCATTCGAAATGTCATCTAATTGGCAGTGAGCCGAAAAAAATTTCAAAATGGCGGATTCAAAATGGCCGCCATTCGAATTTCGTCGATATCTCGGAAAGTATAAAAGATGGAAGAACGGTTTCTTGACGAGATGTGATCAGGACTCGAAGGTCTATTCGATGGAAAGAAAAAAAAATCAAAATGGCGGAATTTAATTTTCCATAGAAAATGTATGGGGAACTCTGAAGGGATATTTTATAGGCGGGAAGACAGCACGCGGGCCACATGTGGCCCGCGCCCCCACGCGCCCTACTAGTATTATCTATACCTATTGTGTGAAAGGACTCTAGGTAAGTATGCAATCTTAATTTATTTATTTTTACTCATGCGTTCTAGTTTTTGATTTGGTTAAACTGTCGAAAATATACCATTCGTAAAAATCTCCGAAGTGAGTTTTGCGATTCGCTAACAATAGTAAATAAATAAATAAATATAAATATATACGGGACATTTTACACATCGCAATCTAGACCCAAGGTAAAGCGATAGCTTGTGTTATGGGTGCTAGATGACTGATAAATATGCATACATACTAATATACATAAATACAATATATTGAAAAACACCCAGATACTAGAAAACATTCATGCTCATCACACAAACATTTACCAGTAGTGGGAATCGAACCCACGACCTCCGGCGCAAACGGCAGGTTCGCTACCACTACGCCATTCGGTCGTCATATAATATATAATAGTGATTTTTATGTTTTATTTTAAAATAAAATAGCAAAAAGCCAACATCACGCGGTGTTCCCAGGCGGTCACCCATCCAAGTACTGACCGCGCCCGATGTTGCTTAACTTCGGTGATCGGACGAGAACCGGTGCATACAACATGGTATGGACGTTGGCAACCATTATGCCAAAATTTAGAATCAGTATTGGCTCGTTGTAACGTAAGCAAAAAATTATGTGAAACAAAGCCGTACTACCCTTGGACTGCCCCTGATGATTACGTCTAGTGAGTAGTTTTTTTCAACACGTATTAAAAAAAACTACTCACTAGATCTCGTTCAAACCAATTTTCGGTGGAAGTTTGCATGGTAATGTACATCATATATTTTTTTTTTAGTTTTATCATACTCTTATTTTAGAAGTTACACACATTTTACCACTTTGGAAGTGTCTCTCGCGCAAGCTATTCATTTTAGAAAAAAATGTTATTAGAAACCTTAGTATCATTTTTGAAGACCTATCCATAGATACCCCACACATATGGGTTTGATGAAAAAAAAATTTTGAGTTTCAGTTCTAAGTATGGGGCATCCCCAAAATTTATTAATTTTTTTAAAATTTTGTGTGAAAACCTTAATGCGGTTCACAGAATACATCTACTTACCAAGTTTCAACAGTATAGCTCTTATAGTTTCGGAAAAAAGTGGCTGTGACATACGGACGGACAGACGGACAGACAGACATGACGAATTTATAAGGGTTCCGTTTTTTGCCATTCGGCTACGGAACCCTAAAAAAGTGTGCGGAGGCGACTTTTTTCCAAGTGATATATTATACCTACTTCTGAACTACTACTATAGAATCAATCTATAGTTATAAAAAAAAAACAAATAACAGTGTTTATAGAAGGTAGGTACACTTTACAGTTTATTTTCATTCATGAGCCTTGGAAGTTGAAATAAACTTAAACAACCCGTGACATACAAGTAATAGTGTGATTGATGTAATTTGTAACGTTATTGTCTTGTTTAACTGTATAAAGTAAAAAAAAATATAATTTACATTTACGTACTTCTCAGCTTAGACTTCTTACACTCTACAAGAACTTAGAACATGACTGCTGCGATCTCACCTGATGGAGAGTGATGATGCAGCTGAAGATGTTATCGTACTAACTTTGAAGCGGTAAGTAAACTCAATCTTAACGGTTTCTACAAAGCATCGCGCCGGAACGCTTAATCGCTTGGTGAGTGTTTGCTGGTAGGGTTGTAATGAGCCATGGCCGAAGCCTCCCATTAGACCAGATCTAAAGGGTTAAGTACAGGTTTTTGTACTAGCTACAGCAGCCAGCTAGTCATTTGTATTTTGTACGACAGCTAACGCCATCTATGGACATTCACTGACATTGAACTGACGACGACTGTAAACAGATGGCGCTGGCTGTCAATGTATGGAGGCATTCGATTCGTTTGTGCGATGCGAGTCGACTCGAAATTCGTACGAAAACCTGTACTAACCCAACGGAAAATTCTAAATACGACGGGAATAGCGGGAATAGCGACGGGAATCGAAAACGAACTCCCAATCAAACTCGAGGGCGCCACTGCGCCAGGGAGACTTCTTCTGGAAGGCCGAATGGCACAGCGGTGTTGTCCTGCCCTCTGCGTCCGAGGTCGTGGGTTCGATTCCCACAACTGAAAAATGTTTGTGTGGTGACTGATGAGCATGAATATTTTCCAGAGTCTGGGTGTTTTTTCTATATTATAATATTCTGAGTACTTATTTAAGTATGTTAACTAGATCTCTAGTACCTATAACACAAGCTGTCGATGTCGCTTACTTTGGGGCTAGATTGCATGGTGTAAATGTCCTAATATTTATTCCACAATAATACTTATAATACGTCTAACGAGTAGAAGTATTACATGCTATTACTTATTGTACTTCACCTTAGCGGTAAGGTTTTGACTTTTCATAAAACTCTTTTTATGGATCCATGTGAAAAATAAATAAAACGTTCATTTAATTTCTGCTGCAATAATTAAAAAAAAATCATCAATAATATTTTTTATTTATTTATAATAGGTATATCATATCACCAACTTGTATTTACACATATTATGTTTGCTTACAATAAATCTATAACATTTCAAGGTCCTTCTAAACATTTAAATTTATTAAGTGTCAGGAAACATTATAATCAAGCGCACAAAATCTACATTACATTTCCCTATTTTAGCTTCTATTGAAAATCTTAGTTGCATTTTATAGCAACCATACATATGTTCTTTCTAGAATAATGTTATGTAAAATAATATATTACAGTATTAAGAAATTATAAATAACAATATAATTTCATTTGATTTATTTGTTTTTTGGTAATATTGATTGATTGATTGAGAGAGTGTACATGATAGAGCATTGGTGTCCACTTGGATTAACAAAGTCTCTAATACAAAATGTAATCTTTCACATTTTGTGTGTCCAAAGCGGGTTGTTTATCAAAAATTGGGGAAAATGGCTCTCCATTACATGTTATAAACGAAATTAAACGGCTAAGACATGCAAAATTCGGCACTAAACTCAAAATGTTTATTGTGAAAACGACAGGCACTATTTCTACGACTGTCGCTTTATTTATTTAAGACCTTTTGTTTCAAATCAGACTGATAACTTTTTACAAGCTTTAAGTTTACTCTTATTTGATGACGAATTTGACATTTTACGAGCTCTCCTATTTGATGGCGAATTTGACATTTTTACGAGCTTTCGTTTTACTCTTATTTGATGACGAATTTCACATACAATTATCATTTAAATAAAAAGCGAGTTAAAAACATCTAATTGCATTTTTTATTTTTATACTTAAAACAAATCTGCTGGAATGCTTACATAATATAAATATGACAAATAGATAACTACTGTAAAACGGGTGCCCTTTATTTTATTTCGATCTCAACGCAAAGGCGATAAAGTTATAATTTCAAGAGAATAACAACGATTTTAATATGTACAGAGGTATTCAACACTGCAATATCATGTTCTTCCACAGTCAAATTGAAAAGCCTTCGAGCAACATTATCACAAATAAATATTGAAAACACAATATACTATTTAGTTCACAGGTTGGATGAAATTAATAACTTATTAATACTTTTATTGCACTTAAGCCTAGATGGGACTAAATTGAAATCAAGGATCGATACAAGAATTGCCAAAAAAAAAACAAATTGAATTGTAACTTTTTCTATAGACATTTTAATCCACGATGACGCGCCCCACTCCGTCAAACTCCATACGAATCGAATGAAACATAAGCGATTTTGTCAGAGTGCGGCGCGTCGTCGTTGATTGCAATATGTATATCAATCATTATACTCATCCAATTCGTTTATTTTCTCTTTGACACATGAAACAGATATAGCTAGGGGCCAGAAAGAGACACCTTTGTCTCTCTCTGGTCCCTCGCTATTTCTATATCTGGTTAATGTGTCAAAGAGAAAATAAACAAGTGGAAAGATTATTATTAGCTGTGACAAAAAAAAATCATGTTTAATTTCTTATTTTTTTTTTGTGCAGATTCAATAACACTGCTATTGGATCAAATGTTGGCTTCAATTTGTTTTATTCAGTGTATAAGCATGTGATCCAACACGCTGATTGGCTCCAATCGTGGCTCCAATTCGACTGCAACTACTAACAGATTAAATGGGAGTTCTAGTAACGCTGTTTAGAAAAGCAAGTCCTCATCGCCCTCGTCCAGTAAATTAGCGCTGTCGCGTAGGTCCTTGCCCGCTTGGATCATGGCCTGCTTTCTCTGCAAATAAAGAAAAATATCACATAATTTGTTTCGTATAGATCAAAACAAGTCTTTCAGCCAAAATTGATATCGGACGAAGCCAAAACTTACTTAAAATTTCCATAATTTTATTTGAAAAAAATATTTATTTTCACATAGGTCTAAATAATAGGCTCTTATGAACAGTCAAAACTCTACCGCCACGTTCGGAAAGCAGGTTTGCACCGAGAAGAACTGGCAAGAAACTCGGCACTTGCTCTTTTCAAAAATGTCATTGTTATAATACAAGATTTCTTATAAAGTATAAAAATTATAACATATTTTTAAGATAATCTCGTGAGGAGATGGAAGCATATTTCTATCATTCCAAGAATCTTTGTTGTTAAGAAATTCTTCAATGTAACCATGATTAACTAAATATTTTTTGACAGTGTCTTTAAACCTGTGCAAAGGTAAGTCCAAAACAGACTTCGGGATCATATTTTAGAAACGTACACTCAACCCAACAAATGACCTCTGTACCTTACGCAAACGGTGTGGCACTATAACCAACTTAAATAACATACGGCCACACTCAGAGACGTTACTTAACTTTAATTATCATTAAGCCCATATGATTCTGTTGACAAATGTATGGAATTTAATGTTTATTTAGTTAAGTGACGTCTCTGAGTGCGGCCGTTTGTGACACAAGTTCATGGCAGTGATAGTGATAGTAATTTATGTTGAATGGAGGTAACAAAAATAATACGCAGCTGAGTCTGTTGTAGGCTTCTTCTCAGTGGAAGGGCTCATTGGAACTGGCACCCTCGTAAACTTATTTAAGTCGTGAAATAGTTATCACGATTATAATATATTAACTGAAAAATGAAAATATGACTCGTTTTATATGTCTGTAAGTTTAAGTTTGTTGTATACTGAAATCTTGTGTATTTATTTAAAGAATTAACGTATATCATACGAACTGAGTTGAGGGAAATGTATAATATACAACACGCTGGACGACCATGACACAACTTCGTAATTCGTCGAACGACGCACGATAATTTCAACGCGACTGAATGTAGTGTTCGCAAATAGTTCAAAACCGAAACTAAGGCCCAAACATACAATTTTTTACTTGTTTGTCTAAAATAACAAAATAAATCTTGTTTTGACGACCTCCCTAGCGCAGTGGCGGCGCACTCAGATTCGAGTGGGAGGTCGCGGGTTCGATTCCCGCCACGGGCCACTTTGGAATTCTATAATTTCTAAGTTAGCTCAGGTCTGGTCTGGTGGGAGGTTTCGGCTGTGGCTAGTTACCACCCTACAAGCAAAGACACACCGCCAAGCGATTTAGCGTTCCGGTGCGACTCTTATAGAAACCGTTGGGGTAAATTTACTTACCCTTCCAAGTTAGTACAATAACATCTTAGGCTGCATCATCACATACCATCAAGTGAGATCGCAGTCAAGTTGTATAGAGTAAAAAAAATTAGATAATTAAAGCAACTCACCGCCTCGGCCTTGTCTTTGATGATCTTCTTCTTGTCCTGGATCTTCTTGAGGCGGTAGAACTCCTCGCGCTCAAGCTCGTCCAGCTCGGAGATGATGTACGCTAGAGTGCGCTCCAGGCGAGGAATGATCACTGGAACATTTGTAAAATAATGAGTTTTAGTGTTCTTTAGAGTTCCATACCTCAATAGTAGATGTATTCTGTAGTTCTTTAACCTCATTTAAAAAACATGCAAAGCACTCAAAGAATAAGTAACTTTTAATTAATTTCTCTTCAAGTCCTTTGTGCATCTACTGCAGGTTTATATTTATATTTGTTGTACTTTAAACTTTATCTATTTGTAAGGCTTCATCTATTAGTAAGGTATGTTATGGTTACATCGAGTAGGTTTGCAGCCTTGATACTCATAACTTATGTGTAGGTTTCTGAAGAATTTTTACTGCACAAGCAAAACATGCATTTTTTACACCAGTAAGCTGGAGACATTTTTTCGCGCGGTCCGTCGCGTCCTGTGTATGCGCGTCTAAAGCCTGGTCGCGGAGCACGGAGAATTTCGTACATTAACAGATGCAATGACCCCGTCCTGTGCGAGCGTGACCGCATTATTTTGACGCGGGAGTGACAGAGACAGGTAGTAACAGGTTAATGTACGAAATTCTTCGTGCTCCGCGACCGTGCTTTATTTGTAGATCACTTACCATGCTCAATAGCATTAACACGCCGGTTAGTGATCTTGATGACCTCGTCCAGGGTCACGAAGGAAGTCTGCAGCGACGCCAGCTCCACCAGCAGCTTGACAGCACTCTGGAAGTTCTTCTTGAGCTTGGACAGCTGCTGACCACCTCGCGCCAGACCCGCTAGCTCGTATGTGTCTGACCCATCCTGGTATGACTCGAAAATAGGCAGTGTGACACCTGGAAGTTACAAGTATCGATGATCAGAGGTTTGTTTAAGATTCAAGAGAGCTAACCATAGAATACATTATTAATTAACAGTATAGTTACAGTGATGAATCACTTAAATAAATAGACCTAGACCACCTTTCATGGTGGATTTATTCACTTGCTCGCTGAACAAGTTCACAAAGGCAACCTCACTTTACAGCAAAGGTGCTGAGGCAACTGATATGGGGCGTCCGACAGCAATGCCACATGGAGGAGAATTACTTTAAATATTTTAGAATTTGAACCTGCTCTCCAAGAAAAAAAATTACCCGTGGTATAGCTTTAGTCCAATTTTATCAAATTGTTACTTTAAATTTTTTTTCCTTATCTACTTTAAACAGAAATAAAAAACATCACGTTATGATTTAATGCAGTAGCCATGTACTGGTAGTGGTATTCTTCTTGGGAAAGATATTCTCTAATTATCTTTTTGATTAGTGTTTTACACACTTAGGAAATAATTCCTATAAATTTAAAGAGAAATCAAAATTTTCACTAGTCCTGCCTAAGGACCTAATAGTACGAATTGAAATTTCATCACCACCCAGCTGCGAGAGCTGGGGGACACGGGTTCAAATCCCGCTGCGAGTGAAAATTTTGATTCATATTTAAATTTATAAGATTATTTTCTCTATGGGCAGATACCACCAATGGCAGTTATTCTACTCTGAAACACTATGTATTGCTGTTTCAGTTTGAAAGGCCTGTAGCCTTTACTTGTAGCGTTAAATTACTGGGAAATATGATAATTAAGAGCAGACCCTAGATTGCGTGTGAGAAGAAAAGTTAGAAAGGCTAGAAAACTGCATCCAAAAAACAGGAGGAGCCAAGAAAGCTCTCAAGCAGTTGACAGAAAAGCGCGATTGGATTCCTAAAATTAAAACCATAAGTGGAAAAAATTTGACTAGCAGACCGGATATTAACACATTAGCAACTAATTTCTTTAAAGACTTATATACGAGTCAATGCAAAATTCATCCAACAAATCTAGAGGAAGAGGACACGGTACCAGCTATAATGCTCTCCGAAGTGGAGAAAGCCATAATGTCACAGAAAAAAGATAAGACCCCTGGTTCCGATAATATTACCAATGAATATCTAATAGCAAACAAGGACACAATAGCACCTATTCTTACATATATATTTAACGATATAGTAGAGAGCGAGCTGATCCCAGAGCAATGGACATCATCAACAATAATCTTACTGCACAAAAAAGGAAGCAAAGACGACATAAACAATTACAGACCCATAAGTATTATAACAAATATCTACAAGGTCTTTGCTAAAGTAATCCTCAACCGAATAACAAAAGTGTTAGACGAGAACCAACCGAGGGAGCAGGCAGGTTTCAGAAGTGGCTTCTCAACTTTAGACCACATCTATGTAGTCAAACAAGTCTTCGAAAAGAGCAAAGAATACAACACCACTTTTTATTGTGGTTTTGTAGACTACAGTAAAGCATTCGACTCACTAGAACATGAAGCCATCTGGAAAGCACTTAAGAATCAAGGAGTGGAAAATAAGTACATCAAAATATTGAGAAACCTTTATACTAGTAGTAAAGCGAAGATAAGGCTTGAAAAAGAAGGGAAAGAAATTAAGCTAGGAAGAGGTGTTCGTCAGGGTGACCCTCTGTCACCTAAACTATTTACCGCGGTTTTGGAAGAAATCTTTCGGAACTTAAACTGGACACAAATTGGGATAAAAATAAATGGAGAAAATTTGTCGCATCTGCGATTCGCGGACGACATTATAATCTTCTCTGAAACAAAGGAGGATCTTGAGAGAATGCTAAATGACTTAGACAAAGAAAGTCGTAAAGTGGGATTGAATATGAACACTCAGAAAACTAAAGTCATGACAAACGGGACAGAAGATCCTATCTACATCATGGGCAACGCAATTGAATATGTAAACGAATATATATATCTGGGCCAAATTATTTCCTTAAATGACCTATCATCTAAAGAAGTGGAAAGACGAATAGGAAATGCTTGGAAGAGATTCTGGAGCTTAAGGGAAATATTTAAAAATAAAGAAATAAACATGGCCATAAAGAGAAAGCTATTCAACACCTGCATTGCACCAGTGCTTACATATGGCTGCCAAACTTGGTCTCTGACTAAAGCTCAAAGAAAGAAGTTTGAAACTTGTCAGAATGCCATGAATAGAAGCATGATGGGGAAAAAGTTGTCAGACAAAATAAGAACCTCAACAATTAAGAGCTTCACAAAGACTAAAAATGTAAATGTCATCATAAAGAAACTGAAATGGAAGTGGGCTGGGCACACAGTCAGAGGCCAAGATAAATGGAGCAAAACAATAATGCACTGGTACACAGGTCATATGAAAAGGAAAAGGGGTAGACCTTTCCAAAGGTGGGTGGATCAAATCAAATCTATTGCAGGTGGCACTTGGACAAGAAAAGCTTGTGACAGAAAGATGTGGAGGAAATTGGAGGAGGCCTTTGCCTTTAGTGGGCAAACAGACTAGGTTGTCGAGGCAGTAAAACTTTAATGTAATATATATTTTAAATTCATATTTATTTAAACTATTATTTTGTTACTTTTTAAATTGTTAGTCGAGTGTTAATATGTATACCAAGTCTGAATAAAGGCTCTTTTTATTTTATTATTTTATTTTATTACTAATTCTGCCCGCTGATTTGGTCCCTGATTTACATCAGCCAATCGGGGGACAGAACTCGCCAACAATTACAATAACAATGAATAGGTTTTTCTTACACAATCAGACCCCTGATGTCTCAGTAAGATGAGCATAGGCCTCGTAAGATATTGCTATGCAAAGTTGTGGGACGCTCTGCTTCTGACTTGCACAGGTTCACATCATGTGAACTTCTTGATCACCTTAGAATAATTCTATCATATAAAAAAATATATATACCAGCAACATTGTCTTTCTTGGAGCGTATCTTAATTTGTGCCTTGGTAACATTTTGCAGTACCACCTGGTTGAAGTCTCCTGTAGTGAACTTGGCCTCTGCTAGCGAGAACGCAGCCTCTTTCATCACCTCACCCATAAGGGTTTTAGTCTACAATAAAAGCAAAGAAACATTTGTTTACTTTATTTTTCAAAATTGTTATCAGCTGTAACAAGTTTTGAATATATTTATGTACTAGCTGACATATCACATGGCAAACATTGTTTTGCAATATTAAATTAATCCTCAATTAAGGGTGTGGACAAATAATTTACGTCCCATTTTTAGACGTACCAATTATAAACAATAATAAAATATAAAATCGGTCAAGCCATTTCAGTAGTTTTGTTACAAACACATCAACAGGAAAATTTCATAAATTTTAATGTGTTTATTATAACTAGTACTTGGTAAAGATACTGTTAGATCTTTAGCTTTATGTCTTACATACTGAATCCATAATTTGTATATGTAGGTTAGCTTTTCTAACTCCCATTATTTTACTTTAAATTAATTATTAATTATTCAAAGTGTGAAGTATTGTTTATTGCTAATCGTTGATGGTCTGTAACCAAGGATTACGGAGTATTCTACGCAGAAACGTCAAAATAGACCACCTACTTACCTCAATAATTTTACTCAAAATCAAACGGAATCTGACTTGCAAGGCATCAGCCTTCTTTTTCAGCAGTCCGTGACCCTTAACTGCGCCAGCCAGGCGGGCTTTTATTAACATTTGAGCACTAAAAACCAAGAAATTTGGGTGTTATAAAAGTGGAACAGCATCTAGACTTATTTTACACTTTGTAGCTATTTGGAAATTTGATACTTACCCCCGAGACGGGAAAATCGCTAGTTTTTCTTTCCCAGACATTTTGATTTAGGAAATTATTTGCGTTTTATCCCAATTTTAGGATTTTCCTCCCTTCCACTCCCTTCTCAATCACCTGATGACAGAAGACAAATTATTGATAAAAAAAGTGTCTATGGTTGGTCTTGTGATCTCGTCGGACGTCGACACAGGAGTAATAGTGTTCTGTGCGTCGACATAGATAATACGAGTAAGAGTATCCGAGAATCACTAAACTAAAACTAATAAAACTAGCCAAGCGTGAGTTAAACTCGGGAACCTAGGGTTCCGTGAGTACTGCAGAAAAGGTGAAACCATAATATAAGTATTATCTATGGGTGAAACAATAAAAATCCCATTTGTCAATAAACTGCAGAACTAACCACAGAACACTATACTCTCTGGAACTAACTCAGGGTTATATTCACAGCGTCAAAAAACCAATGATGAAAGATTCTAGGATCTGTTGCATTTTACTTATCTATAGTTATATGACGTATTTTTGAATGAAACATATAAAACTATTTCCATGCCTTTCTCATGCATGGAAAGCTACGTTATTAGAACGAGACAGGCGGATTATGTTATTGCGTAAACGCGTTCCGCAAATGTCAAATGACGTCATACGATCTGTGTGTTGAAGCTTTTTTTCAGGACCGTAAACATGGCATAATTTGTTTTTCCGGTGTTGATTTAAATTTTGTTTGGGATTTTATTAGAATTGGTTAATGTTTAAGTTGTTGTTATAAGCAATAAATAATGGTAAAGTGCTCAGTTGTAGGCTGTAATAGCAAAAACACTGAAAGAATCCCAGGAATTTCATTTCACAGGTAAGCAATTAATTTTTCTAGTTTCTCTTTTTGTAACGAGTATTTTGCCTTTTTTCGGTAAAGTTTAGCTCAACTTCTGCTTTATTTAATTAAAAACACTCAAATTTATGCGGTAAAATGGAAAACTTAGATTATTTCTCGAGTTTTTGTTTGAATGTAAATGTAGTGTTGGGATTGTATTGTTTAACAACAAATTGAATATCGATAAAAATAATACGTGCTGTTTGTCACATTGAAGGTGGTTGAGGGGTAGAGAGAGAAACAGTCAGGGCTGTTGGTTTAAATCAGGTTGCCCTAGTTCGAAGTTACGACGACTTAAGAGATATTCAGTAGGACGAGATGGTGCACCACACATACTTATATTTTCCAGGTGATGCGAATTAATTCTTTAGTGATTTAAATAAAATTTTCATCATTCAACGTAAATATTATAATAATATTACTGATATAAATACTTAGAAAATACTTACACACAATAGACAATTATATAGATTAAAGTTATTAAAAAATAAAAACATGGAGCTAAGACAAAAATTCAAGCCAAGAGCCATTGTACACGGACTATTCCGTTATTTTTTTAAGCATACTACTATACAGGGTTATATAAAAAATACCAAAACGCTCTCGGCCTGTATTTGTTTACATTAAAACTAACAACTTTTTTTCTACGACTTTTCTTTTTACTCGATATTTTGAGAAATATCCAATACTCAATATTTTACAGAGATACTCTACTCGTTCCTACTCTGTAATGTAACATCGGCGCGGCGGCCGGTGCGCGAGCTCGCGACGCGAAATCGCAACAGTGTAATGTCACTTTACAGAAATAACTTTTTTTTGTATGATATAAATTAATACTGAATTTTGAAAAGTCGCAGAACCAAAGTTGTTAGTGTTAATGTAAACAACTACAGGCCGAGAGCGTTTTGGTATTTTTTATATAACCCTGTATATATCTAGTACCTACATTACTGCAGCGGCCCGCAAAAGAGGCATTGATGGACGTTTCTCACAAAAAATTTACAATGCGCAAAAAAAAGTGATATTCAAAATACAGGTGTGTTTTAATACCGATGGAGGAGGATACACGTATTTTTTTTTTGCATAAAGTATCGATTATATAGATCAATAATTCATGTAATGAATTATTGATCTATATAATTCATTATAATTCATTTCATGTAATGAATTATTGATCTATATAATATATATTGAATTCATGTAGTGAATGAAGTATCAATAGATTAAACATCGGACGTATAATAATACGTCCGATGTTTAATCTATTGATACGTCATGGTTACGTCAGTCAGTAGCTGGTGTCATATGGATTACCGAAACTTTTAGTTTTTTTACGAAAATTTATTTATTTCACAAAAAAATAATTTTGCATCTCCGGCAAAAATAAAGTATGTATGTATGTATGTATACATGTATGCATGCGTGTATGTATGAATATATCCATGCATGCATGCGTGAGTGCACGTATGCATGCATGCGTGAATGCATGTATGCATGCCTGCATACATTCAGGTATGTATGTATATAAATTTACCTACTTATACCTTTTATTTTTATTTCAGATTCCCAAAAAATGGATGTCGAGCAAAACAAAGGACGCCACTGCTCGCGGCATCTGGCCGCTGGCGGTTTAGTGATATAGATGATATCTTCACTTTTTTTTCTTTTTTCACTTTATCATAAGTTATGAGTTAAGAAATATAATATCTAAGTTAAGAAATAAGTCAATTTTAAAATAAGTCGATTTTCTTTATCCCCAAGCTTTTGCCTGCGTACGAAGTAAAAAGTACCCTAGGTTTATAATATGATATTATTTAAATAATGTTTCTGATAATTTTGTGGAGTATATAAAAACATCGATATCGGTAGTCCCACAGATGAAGGGGTAGTCCCTAGCCTTAAATGTCATTTAGGCTCCGCCCATTCGCCATTATTTGGCTACGGAAGCTTCACTTGACATTTCTTGTTTCCTACTCTACCTCTACTTTTAGCCTTTCCAGCGTCCATCCCCACTACGCGTGATGACGTAGTACGTCCGACCGGATTCCGGCCTGCCGGACGCTTCGGGATTTTGCTGGCGCATGCCGCAGTATATCTTAAATTACTCGTTTTCTATTGATTATTTAATTCTAACAAAAATTTAACAAAAACTTGATTAGGTAATCTATTTTCTGTAAATTTAAGAGTCATTGGTAATGAATTTTAGCCAAGCTGATACCCAAAATAGACGGGATGGGTCCTCAGGGTACTATTTCATTGATTTATTCAAAGACAACCATTTCTATAACCATTTCTTAACTAAAGTATATTGTTTAATTTACACCTTATACCTTTAGCAATAAGAAACAAAAAAAATATCGTAGGTCTTCATACATTTTTTCGTCACATTGGTCGTTTTTGTAATGGGGTACAAAGGAGTACAAAAAAACGCCCTCTCAAACGACCGGATTTACCAAAGACTAATAATATTAAGGCGACTTTCAACGGTCGTATTTGCTGTCTCATTTCATTGACATTAGTTAGAACAAGATAAAAAAGGTCGACTATAGATCAGTGAACACTGTAGAAGGAAATATGAAGAGGCGAAATTCGCGCGTCCGCCGACCGGAATCCGGTCGCGGGACGCGCGAGGCCGAAAGTGACATCGACCGGAATCCGGTCGCTCGACGCTCTAAAAAACGCATTTTTTTAAATTCTGAAATGTCAAAGTCAAAAATTCTTATTCACATGACATTTGACAGTTGAGGTTTTATTTTGTTGATAAACAGCTGAGCAACACAAAAGTTTTTAATTATTCAGCTCAAAAACAGTTTCGTAATTAATCTAGATTACAGATATCCAAATGGAACTCTCGCCATGTCTATAACACAAAAGCTTGTATTTAGTAACTTTAATTTGCACGACGAAAATAATACTTTGAGTTTGTGTAGAATATGCCTTGAGGATGGGGCCAGGATTCCGATTTTCGAAGTTGATGATGAAGATAATTACGATACACTAACAAAACTATCATTTTGTTTGAGAGAAAAGGTACGTTTACTTATATAAATCAGCATTTTCTTTTCTATTTATATTAATTTGAAACAGCTTATGTGATTAGCCAACGTCCTCATAGTACTTTGGATTTTGCGAGGGAGACCTGTAGATCAGGCATTGGTTTGCCAGAAAGGTCTACCTACATGCTACAGGTGACTGCACAGGTAGACCAGAATGTTATTGCCAGAGGTAGACCTGTGTAGTTTTTTTTAAACTTTTTGACCTACATAGGAAAACATGTACTTTGCTTGTCTGGACTGTAGACTAATATACATAAAGCCACTTATGATGGCAATTAATTTGAAATTAAAAAGTTTGGGACCATTCTCAAAATCCTAACCTGATTTTTTTAAGATAAAAATGCTTAATAAATGTTTATGTGCTAGAATATTGTGAGTCTTCCGGACCTAGATTTCTTACACAATCCCCTCACAATAACCTGTATTGACCCCAGATATGTTCAGTGTGCACTCTTATCCTGCTTGGACAACTTGCTTGCTTATCAAATCCAGACATTTTTTCTCTCTTTCTATCTGAGTTTTATCTTTCTATCTGAGATCAGTCTTTTAACCATAATTAGATTTGAAGTCTATAATGTTGAGTCATTTTGGGTTTTGCACATCCACTAATGCAGCATCCCTTATACGAAAAAGTCTTATACTATGTTGGTCAGTCGACTCCTTTTTAGGCGAAATGTGTATTCTCTGGTGTCGAGAAGTTTGACAGCCAGACTGTTTTTATGTCCTTTTAGTCTCTTTTTGTAGGATTCAACTGCTCTCTCTTTTTCTTCCTTGATGGATGGCATGGCGAGGTAGTGATGCACTACAGATATTTTGTTTTGACTGCAAATCAGACATTTCATAAAGTTTTGTGGGAACTGTGGAGGTGTTTAATTTTTTCTCATTCTCTTAAAACTAACTTTACAGGTAGAGGATATTGAGGGCTACCCTCGTTTCATATGCAACATATGCAGTAACATCCTAGATAGTGCGTACACCCTAATCAAGAAATATAAAGACACATGCAAAATCCTGCAAAGTGGCATTGATGTAGTTAAACAAGAAACTGAGATAACTATTGAAAATGAGAACGCGTTTATTGAAGGAGAAATTGCAATAGAACCCCATAATATTAAGAATGAACTAGCAGAAGCATTTAGTGACAATGATAACGATGGGTTTAGTGACGAGGATCACGAATTTTTGGTTCCCCTCGCACCTGTGAAGGTTAAGTTAAAAGAAGAAAACAAATCCAAGGCTGTGAAGAAGAAAAGCAAAATTTTGACGAAAAGCAAAAATTCAACGAACACCAAACAGGTGACGAATAAAATAGCCTCCTCTATTCTGGAGGGTCGCTTTGAGTGGAATGGCAACAAATGGTGGTAATATTATTTAATTTTGGCATTTCTGTATTATTTGCCTGCTTAGAACCCGACCCATGTAGTAATAATCCTGCTGAGCTGTTTTATGGTGTATTAACACTTTGCCTACCGTGCTACATTAGCACCACTTTTTATTATTTATACTAAACTGCGGCTAACTTCATGTCTGAGTACTTGTGACACGCCAAGCGTCAGCTAAAGGAAATTATAAATACAAACTTCTCTGTTAATAGTACATATTTTCAATATAAGTGCGGAAAGTTTGTCATTTCTTTACGAGTACCGGTTTGTTGACCCAAGTCGAGGTGCGGGTCAACTATAGGGACAAGTAGAAATGACAATTCCGCACGTGCATTGAACGACGTTTTTTAATATATTTGCGAAAAAAATATTGGTTTTACGTGTTTGCCTCCTCCGTGTTTGGATGCCGTGCTCGTGTTCGTGCGCGTCCTGGTACTCCCGCTCCGGTGCATCGCAGGAGGAATACAAAAAAGCACTAGTGCGGAAAAGAATAACTTTCCGCACGCAAAACACACATGCAAATGTCTACTTTTTTAGCAAATGTATTAAAAATACTATTTTTATTTAGACTAGGGCTGGGCACCAACTCAGTATGTGCATAGGACTTTCCTGATCCTCTACCTCATTACAGAATCTGCACAGGCCTGTGACCTGGAGCTTGAGGTTGGAACTTGGACATATTATGTTTGTTCAAGTGGCAATGCCCAATTAGTACCTTTCCCAAGGTTACTATAGACAAAAAAAATTGGTTAAAGGGTTCCCTACTATCAAGATCCATTCTATTCTAGTATTAAAGTAAACTAAACACCCCTGCCCACCAAACCAAAACGAGCAAAAAGTCACGTTTGTTGTATGGGAGACCCCTTAAATATTTTTATTTTAATTTAAGTATTTCTTTTTAAAGTAAATATATAATCAAATATACTGTGAACATTTGAAGCGTCTACCTTTTACCTTTATTAAGATCGAGTAAAACCAAGCAACAACATCACATTTGTTGTATGGGTGCCCCTTGAAATATATAATTTATCCTATTTTTTTAGTATTTGTTGTTATAGCGGAAACAGATTTTTGACGACCTCCCTGGCGCAGTGGCGGCGCGCTCGGATTCGAGTGGGAGGTCGCGGGATGATTCCCGCCTCGGGCCACTATGGAATTTTATAATTTCTAAATTGGCTCAGGTCTGTCTAGTGAGAGGCCTTGGCTGTGGCTAGTTACCACCCTACCAGCAAAGACGCACCGCCAAGCGGTTTAGCGTTCCGGTGCGATGCTTGTAGAAACGGTTGTAAATTTACTTACCCTTCCAAGTTAGTACGATAACATCTTCGGCTGCATCATCAATTATCATCAGGTGAGATCGCAGTCAAGTACTAACTTGTATAGAGTAAAAAAAAAATATACATCATCTATGAAAATTCCAAGTCTAGCTATCACGGTTCAAGATACAGCCTGGTCTTTCACCAGGCTGTATCTTGAACAGTATTTGACAGCGAAGTTTTGCTAATATGGTTCCTTTTTTACCCTTTGGGTACAGAACCCTAAAAAGTGGCATAGTAATAGAATCCTAGAATCCTGTTGACAGTCTGTGTGTGGAACTCTACAAAAAAGTTAAATTAGGTAAAAGTTTAACTTTGGCATTTTTTTAGCCTGAAACCTGCTACGTCATTCCAACAAGCGAAAGAGAAACTCAAATTACTAACAGAAATCAAAACTGAGCCCGTAAGCAAGAAGAGGGTAAAGATAGAAGTGCCAAAAGTGAAAAAACCGAACCCACCGAAACTTTGCGATTTGTGCGGCGAAGTTTTCAAGACCCAAGAGAAGCTGTGGTTACACAAGAAAAAAGTTCATTACAAAACCGCCATTAAATGCCCGCACTGTGGTAAAATGCTGGCTTCAAATTACTATTTAAATAGGCATGTGAAAAGGAAGCACAGCGACCAGAGAGATTTTATCTGTGCAATGTGTGGACACTCGTTTGCTTATAAAACCGAACTGAGAAATCACACTAAAAAAGTGCACGAAAAGCATTTGTTGCCCAAGAAGAAATTTGAATGTAAAATCTGTCATAAGGCTTACAAGTGTGCCAAGTCTGTTGTTGTTCACGAGAGATCAGTTCATACAGGTAAATAATATTATCTCTATGATTTATAAGATTCAAGTGATCTCCTATTTTCTGCCTTATTATTATATTTTCATCATATTGAAAATTTTATTTTTAACCTAGACAATTTCTTGACATAATTGTCTGATTTTATTTATGGGTCAGGACGACAAGCATATCAAGATGAAGCATCAGAATAAAATTTTAACGCACTTGAGTATGTATATTTTCAAGGGTAGGATTTTTTGAAGTTTTAAAAATCGGTTCCAACTTCCCTCACCACTGAAACAGCAAACATCACTATAGTACCTTTTTTAGGACCTCAAGAAAAAAAATTAATGGATATAAGTCTGTCTGTCTGTTGCGACTGTTTATTTCAATAACTATTAGGTAAAGCTATCGACAAGAAATTTGGCATAGTTGTAGTCAATAATGGCCTGGCATCATTGTAATCATAAAAAATTGAAAATCATTTTTACTTTCATTTAAAAAGGGGGGAAAACCGGAACGTCGAATTTTCAAATTGAGATCCAAACAATATTGAGTGGGGTATCCCGTATCATATGAAAAGGCATTACTTGTGTATTCTTATTATTGGTTTTTGATTTATCGGGCAAAATGTCGAAATAAATACCGTTCACCCTCCTTATCACCGAAATTTACCAAACTGAAAATCTGAAATAATTATGATTAATAGGGATTTCTGTATATTTTATGGGAAAATAAAATCAACGTTTTAACTATTTTACTTTTTTTTGGTATAAAAAATTAACCTTAAAAAACAAAGTTAAGTTTGCGGTTGTGTAAGAAAGTGATTCTTATGGGTTACTTTCTCTGTAGCACGGAACCCTCGATGCGTGAGTCCGACTCAAACTTGACCGGTTTTTTCATTTTAGCACCTAATCTTTACAATGCAATAGGTCTTCAATATGTTGGAGTAACTATCGATTTAGCATCGGCCTCCCATACTATAATACACATTAAGACACACTACACACATTAAGCAGACATGGATTTATATGAATATTTATTAGTTTATCCTAGAGATTCGTATCGTTCACATATGGTATCTATGTATGTATTATATTATTAAATTGTCAATTAACTTTATGTTTTATTGTTCTAATTCTTTGTTTCAAATATGTAACAGCGTATAAGGGGAAAAGGCACTGAAGCTGAAGCACAGGAAACCCATAGTTCAGCTTCAGAAGCCCTATCTCTGGGACAAGTAACTTTAGTATACTTAGTATTATAATTAAGACGATTTATGTTGTTTTTGGAGTAATAAAGCATATTATTATATTATTAATATCCCCTTGCGTTGCAGGTCAAAGACCGGCAGTGTGCTCGGTGTGCGACAGCAGCTTCTACCACGAGGACTACCTCAAAGAACACATGCGCCTGCACACGGGGGAGACGCCTTTCAAGTGCCCCGTCTGCGGGCGCGGCTACGCGCAGCGCTGCAACATGAAGAGCCATCTGCGCATACACAGGGTGTCCGAGCTCGACCCCGCCACTTTGAGCAAACTCAGACCTAATTATCTGAGACTGCTCAAAGCTTAGAAAAAGAACATTTCTGAGTTGTTCTGAATATTTACGTACAACATTTTTACGTGTTAATGCAGCTGTTACGGTCGTCCGGATGTTGTAGCTCGACGCCGTCACTTCGAGCAAACCTAGACCTAATTATTTGAGACTGCTCAAAGCTTAGGAAAAAGTAAATTTCTGAGTTGTTCTGAACAGTGTATAACCTTTTTACGTGGAAAAATACATTTCTGAATTACCAGCTACCAGCAAGTGTTCACTCAAAACTATAACATGGGGTTATTCAAGGGGCGGATAAACAAACTTAAGAGCCCGCAACGCATTTGCAGTGCCTCTGGTGCTGCGAATGTCCATGGGCGGCGGTGATCGCTTACCATCAGGTGACCCGTCCGCTGGTTTGCTCACGTTAAGTATTTAAAAAAAATTATTTGCTCGTTATGTATTAAAAAAAATTGTTCCATTTTGTAAGTGTTAACGCAGCTATAACGGTAGTCAGGGTGTCGTAGCTAGACGCCGTCACTTTGAGCAAACTTAGGCCGAGTTATTTGAGACTGCTCAAAGCTTATAAAAAGAACATTTCCGAGTTGTACTTCCGTTTGGTGGTCTGATGGACATTATTTTATGATGTACCAAGTGTACCATATATCTACCAAAATTATAGGTACACCACTTGTCTTGTGTTACACATTGTCAAACAGATGAACTTCTACTTCTATGGTTAAGGTTTACTCTCAATTCTCATAATTATTAATGGCGGTATTTTTCATGTAAATCTAAATATACTTATTTCTTAAAGTAAATTGATTTATGTGGCAATATTATATTTATGTTTTAGTTTTAAAATTTTACATACTTAATATTTTTGTCAAAATTGTTACATTGTAATTATGATTTGTTGTTAACAACATATAGAACATTTTCAAAATTTTACTTTATTTACATTAAAGATGGAATATTTTTAGTCTATAATGAAATTTTTAGACATTTCCTAGATTTATTTACATTCAATCGTGTAATTTATGTTATTGGGGTCGAAAACTTTGTTTTTAGGTATATGAGTATACACATGTCCATCATAGAAGCAATATTGTTAAATTCTTTCGCTCAAGACATGTTTCATATCATATAGGGTTATAATAAAAATGCCAACAATACTCCAGAACTGTACTTCCTATTATTGAACCTAACAACTTATGTTGCACCACTTTCGTATCTTGACATTTTATTTGATTTTGTTAATTATTATATGTACATAATCCTTTCGCCTGTTGTACCCATGTCATTACTCTGTAACGCTGCGGCGGCCTGTCGTCAGAACCTTGTACAAATGCGACAAGGCGCGTGGTCAAAATCGGAACTAACGCCGCTATCTTGTGACACTGTTCAATAGTTCGCTCCGTCGGCATATTTGTCAGTATGTTGTAAGTATTTTGTGTTGTTTTGGATTATTATTTACTAGAATTCAGAAAATTCTATTAGCTGGCTGCCATAGTTCTACATTTGTTCTACAACCGCCCTCCTGACAATGTCATTCAAGTGCCAATAGATCCGAGCCTTGTCGTACCTCATGACACAGAGTAATGACAGGATAGAGAAATCAAAAAATGTTTGTGTGATATTATGCACTTGTAGGTTTGAATTATAGGAACTGCAGTTTCCGAGAATTTTGGTATTTATTGTTTAAGTAACCCTATAATGTTATTGTTAATTTTATCTAATTTTAATATATTTCTTGTATACACCCAAAAAGTTGAATAAAACACTTGTTTATAAAAAAAATTACTTTATTTAATAATTTTGAACATAATAAAAATTTCTACATAATAATAATAATGTACACTATCCGGCAATCTTTTGGGTGAGTTAAGGTGTAAACTCTTTAGAAGTTAGTGATAACCACGTGATAACACATGACAACTACGGCTTACCGTGCTCTCCGAGGCACGGAAGATTAGAAAGTCAAATCCCATCCCCCAGTCGTTCCTGAACTTCATGTTCATATGGCATTATAACATAAAGTTTTGTTATAACTTGGTTTACTAAGGTGCGCCCTCCCTTAGTAAAGTACATAATAATATGATACCTTACATAACATTATGAAACCTTGTGCTACCATTTCTTGTACATTCTACTAATCTGAAACAAAAAGAACACCATGATTAATGTGTAATTTTCTCTCCATTGCTGGATTCGATAAAATGGCTTCGGTCGTGGCTAGTTACCCCAGCAATGATGCACCGCCAAGCGACTCCGCGTTCCGGCGCAATGCGGTGTAAAAACCGTTAGTGTAGAACAGTAGTAACATCTTCGGCTGCACATTCACTTACCATCAGGTGAGATCGCAATGAATTGTTTCCATCTCAAAAAATTTCCATGTGTCTAAAAAAGTTTTCATTTCAAAAAGTACCATAAAGTTGTAGACGAATTAATTTATGCCACAAATTAGGCAATATTCAATGTTTTTTGAGAAATTATTTTATTTTAAGACTTATAATTTAAAAGATAATTAAAATCAATTAAATAAATTATTTTTGAATCAGTGACAAAACCACTAGGAGTATAGCATCCGCGTTTTCCGACTCACGACACACGTTTCCGTTTTTGAATTAAGAAGTTCTTTATAGTGAGAAGTAGCCATACTTTGAGGACTTATGAGGAACCGGATGTTGACGAAGTGTGACGTCATAGATATGGCCGCCTATATGTATTTGGGCGTTTTGAAACCAAGTGACGGTATTAAAATTTGAAATATTTTATTTTACAAGATATTCAATGTTTTTTGATGAAAGTCGTAAATCATCCGACAATATTGATAGTGTAGTTTTAAGATAACTATGGAATAAAAAAATATACAAAAAAAACTTGAGAGGTGTCAAGGGACACCCGGATGGAACGCAGTATATCTGGCTTGCTTTCTGTAAGAGAGAGAGAGATAGACAGACAGAGAAACGTGCTGCACGACTTACAATACTACAGTGCGTTCAGCGTTATTTTGCCTCTGGTTGTCATATTGGCTAACCTGAGCTCTGTGTTGCCGCTTAAGGTTTCTAAGATACCCGGTATGAAACTGCGAAATATTTTCGTAGTTAAATTTCTCAATTAAAGTAAGTTAGGTTGTTAGAATTATTTAAGTTTGTAATTTGTGGATTTGGTTTGTGGGTATATTTTTATCCCAATATTCATAGGTACGGGATCAGGACTCATGCGGGTTAAACTGCAGGGCGCCGGCGCGGCGCCGGTACTTTAAAATAATTAGGATAGGTATTTGAATTAGTATTATGTACCTCAAGTTTGCATTTATCTATATACATAGGTAATATATGACTAAATTAAAACAACATTTTTATAGGTTTTATTTATTTTGAATATGAGTGATCCAAGCGGGTCGCTAGTAGTTCGTCACTGTCTGCTGATGAACGTGAATCGTCGGAACTGCTGCTGTCCGATTCTGTATCAGACTCGTCATTTAATTCTATAATAAATTTATCGATTTCAGAGTCTATAATTCCATCTTGTTTTAATAAACTGTTGTTCAATATGGCACACATGTTGGCACTGCTTCTGCCAGTCTTCTGCAGTGATCGATTGGAACGCTTCTTCTGTTAATTGTAGTATCTTGTCTGCTTCCTGTCCAACATTTTTAGCAGCTACACACCTTTTCAACAGGCTCCACATAAATTCTATAGGATTAAGTTCGCAGTGGTATGGTGGTAACCTAGCCACTTTGTGTCCATGCGCTTCAAGAAGTTGATCAGCTTCATATTTTGGAGCTTCTTTATGCTCTTTTATAATTTCGTATAATTGAGCTTTCACCATAGTAGGAAGATAAGATAACCCCTTATTTGTGATCCAATTTTGCATATCAGTTTTGGTAGAGCTCATTGTTGGTGCCTTGTTCACCTTTACAGTGTGATAGGGCGCATTATCCATAACAATTAAACTATTAGGCGGTAAATTGGGGATGAGTTTGTCTTCTAACCATTTCATGAAATTTGTCCTGTTCATGTCATCATGGTAATCTCCTGATTTCGACTGCGATTTAAATATTAATTGTGCATTTGGAATAAACCCCATTTCGCCACCTGCATGAACGATGATCCAGCGTGCACCAACTGAATCGCTTTTTAAAACACCTTGTTCATTTTCCATCTGCCAACATTTGTTGACAGAATATGAAGCGTGTATATAAGTTTCATCAAGATATACGATAGGTCGGCCTTCATTTCGATTTTGTCTTAAAATATTTAAGTATCTGTACCTCCAGGCTACAATGTCATATCGTTCCATTAAAATTTTTCTTTTAGAACCACATTTTTTAAATCTGAATCCAATTTGCCGAATTATTTTCCATAGTGTGGTACGACCTCCATTGAAGTTAATATCAATTTTTAATTCAGCCAAAAGCTTGCCCAAAGTAGGCAACTCCTTTCTGACTACGTACATTTGATGTATTTTAGTTCTGATTGCACATAGTTCAAAATCATCTAACTGAATTTTATTCGATTGGCAGCGTTTTTTCTTGGGAGTACATATTTTCTTAGACGTGGAAGCAGCAACCTCACACTCTTTGGTAATAGTGGTGACAGTTCTCTCAGAAACGCCTGAAATACAAAACATTACATTTATAACATGCATATTGTACCTACATTTTTTTAATTAATCTTGTTATTAAATAATACATAATGTAACAAAGGTTTGTATTAAAGAAAAAAATCGATCGGGACTTGCGCGGGTGAAACCGCAGGGCGCAGCTAGTTTATACAATAAGAATCAAATACTATGTTTTTAAAACAAATATAATTATTATACATATACCTATGTACGGAATGTATTACAACTAAAACATCGTGCCTACATACAAACAATAATCTATTAGCAAAACAAATAACTTTTGATCCCTAATAACGGGAAACTATGAATAGCAGGTAACACTAATTTACTTACCAGTCATGGCGGCTACACGTTGACGAACATGTTCAAATGGGATTATTGGTCCTCCATTAGCTTTTTCCCGTTCACAAAAATTACGAACTGAGGATACAATTTTTCTGCCGCTACTTTGAATCCTTTTTGGCATGATTAACACGTTAAAAATCAAAAAAATTAAGAAAAACGCAAGGAGCTTCACACTGTGTTACAGGTACTTGTCAGCAAGAATGGCGGGTAATGCCAACCTAACAGAAACAGCTGTCAGAGGCAAAATAACGCTGAACGCAGTATACTACTATACTTTTTTTTACTTGTAACGATACTTTTTGCTTACTATAGCAAAAAAGTGTCGTTTCAACTTTTCGTCTTAATTTTTTCCGTCTAGCCCAATTTCGCAACGCGCGATAAGGAACTTCGTTCCAGAAATACAAAAAAAAATTTTTTTGGAAAGCCTAATTGGGTGGAAATGAACTTACTCCTTTAACGAAGCAGCTATATCTGTCATAACCTTCAGTTTCTGCTCTTCGAGCTGTGTCAGATAGTTGACTCTGTTGACTTCGGCCTCTTGCAGCTTCAATTCGTCGGCTTTCAATTTCAGTTCTAACGCTTTCAGTTTCAGCTCCTCGCTTTTATGATGAAGTTTCTCCTTGTCTACTTCATTTTGTACCTCAGTTTTGAAATCTTCAAAGCTATCGGAGTCATCGCTGTCTTTATCTGCTGAACATATTATAAAATAACATTTACCTAAAAAAACTTGAGAGGTGTCAAGGGACACCTGGATGGAATGAAGTATATCTGGCTTTCTTTCTATAAGAGAGAGAGAGAGAGACAGAGACAGACAGAGAAACATGCACACGCCGCACGACTTACAGTAGCTTACTTTGAATGAAGGATGTGCAATTTTTAGTGACTTGCAGGTTGAAAACTATAAAGACAATTAATTTAAAATGTAAACGTCATGTATTTTGGGCCTTTAATCTAAATAAACTCCAAAGCAGAAACACGATTGGATAACATTTTCCAAAAAGAAAGTTGCTCCATTTTTTCTAATTTTTATCGGAAACTACAATGGATGTAATTGTGATTTTGCCGGTAGGTAATAATAATACTATCTAAAAACTCATGTCCATTAAAAAAAAATTGAGTTTTTATTGAGTTTGAAACTTAAATTCTCGGACTAATATCAGACAAGAACATTTTCAAGCAAAGATTTTTTAATAAGCATGTGAAGACAATCCCGCCATTCCCGCAATTTATTATAATGCAAGCCCACTAATGCGAGCCCACTAATGCAAGCCTACATAATATTGTGTTATTAGCAAACAATTGTGTCTAACACTTTTGATCATAATTGTACCTGCACAGACACTAGACAGTAATCACTTTTCTCAACTTCTTGTTGCTAATTGCTATCAGTTATGACACTCTTGTACCGTTTTCACACACTTAGTGATGTGAAACAAGAAAAAGAAAAAAAAATACACTGAAAAAGTAACTATATGTCTATTGGCTTAGCAAATGATGTCAATATCATTAAAATTAATTTTTCTGTGTTCGCAAAAAATGTTTTGATTTCAATATCATCTGCTTATATAAATGTAAATGGTATCACCTTTTTAAACATTTCACATCACGAAATGTAGCCGACACGTAACGTGAATAACGCCCCTTTACCTCCTATTTATTTAGAATAACCTCATTTTATCATTTCAAGAGACCCACAGCACAGATAATATAATACTATATGCCCACAGCTAACTTATTTATGTATAAAATAATAAAATGTAAAACAAATTTACCAACCTTCTTCTTTTATGTTTACACTCCCTAGGGTGAATTTTTCAGAATCTGAAAAATGGAAATTTTCGACAATTATATTATACCCTGCTTATAAATTACTAGCTGACCTGGCAAATGTTGTTTTGCCATATTATAAATTATTTCTCACTTAGCGGTAAGAAAAGTAGATTACGTCCTATCGAACTTATCGGATATACCTACACAAAAGTTTTCTTAAGAATCGGTCAAACTTTTTTGGAGGAGTTTTATAAATAGAGATCTAGCTGACCCGGCAAACGTTGTTTTGCCTTTACTCTCAGACCTACGGAACATACACAGTAACAATCGATCAAGCTGTTTTCAGAAGAGTTCGTTGACAAAAGTTGGCCCGAGAATTTTATATATTAGATTTTTGACGACCGAATGGCGTGGCGGTGGCGAACCTGCCGTCTGCGTCAGAGGTCGTGGGTTCGGTTCCCACTACTGATAAATGTTTGTGTGATGAGCATGAATGTTTTCCAGTGTCTGGGTGTTTTTCGTTACCCATAACACAATCTATCGCTTACTCTGGGGCTAGATTGCGATGTGTATAATGTCCTGATATATATATTATATTTTAAATATATTATTATAATACAATAGAGTGCAATAATTAGACATAAAAGGTATCATAGTTGCACGTTTGTATGTAAGTGTGAATGTTTGTGTTTGCTACCCTTCATACTGCAACTTCTAAACTGATTAGGCTGAAATTTGGCAAATAGATAGATTATACTCTGGATTAACACATAAAACTTTTAATTCCGGGATTTGTGTAATTCACGCTGGCGGAGCCGCGGGCTACAGCTATACTCTTTCCATTCAGGACCAGAGAGAGATAAAGGTAAAGTGGTCTCTTTCTGGTCCCTCCTTATTGCTATATCTGTTTCATGTATCAAAGAGAAAATAAACAAATGGAAAGAGTATAGTATTGCTTAATACATCTGTTATTGAATACTGACTATCTGTTTTATGATGTGTGGAGTCTTCAAATTCTCCGTCATTAACACTTATGAATTCCCTGTTGTCCTCGTGGAATGCATCAGTTTTGTTTTCACTAAAGTCACTGTCAATGGGGCACACCTCAACTGATATTCCATTTTCTTCAAGTGGTTTGATAGGCTGAAACTACACAGATAGTATATTATTTATTCAACTCCAAGTTACAAGAGCTAGGAAGGATTGGATAGGAGAAGATTAAAATATTATAATAAGAGAAAATTAATAGTTAATTAAAAATTAAGTGAAGTTAATTTAGTTAAAAACGGCAATGTGTCATCTCTCGTTCGAAGCTTGCTTCATATGAAATTATGAGCCTTCGAAATTAGTTTGAAACTGTTACGTTTCACAATAGATGGCGCTGGTTCTGCATAAGGACCTAAAATATTACTAATCTGAATTTCATCGCAGAGGGATATGGCTCGTATAGCTCAACGGAAGAGCACCCAGCCGCGATAGCTGGGGGGACGCAGGTTCAAATCCCGCTGTGAATGAAATTTTGATTCGTAATTAAATTTATAGAAATTCTGTGTAGGAATTATATCCTAAGTGTGTAAAAAAAAAACACAAATCAAAAAGATAATTAGTTAAGATAGGATTAGTTTTTGCACAGATGATTGCTATTTTGGGTCAACTTAACCAAGCGCAGCGAAGGTCCAGGAAAAAGAAAAAATTAGGTGCACTGCAATATTTTAAAGCCACTGAGAAAACCCTCAGATTTAATATAGTAAATAATGAATAAATTTTATTATTACAAATTGTAAACCTTTTTTTCACTGAGAATACGCATCAAATCTGCAACAGGATAACTCATCAATTTTAACAACCTCAGCTCTAATATGGAAAAATTTGGTGTTTGGGTTCCAAATTTTCCTTTAAGTATTATATCAGCCTTTTTCTTAGTTTTATTTTTCCAATCACACCACACCTGTAAGAGATAAAATTTAATTGTACCTACTACACTACAGCCCTATTAGTGTCAGTTGGTATGTTATGTGGCGGTACCCCATGGTATCTACATTTTTTTCTTTTATTCTATACAAGTTAGTACTTGACTGCGATCTCACCTGATGGTAAGTGAAGATGCAGTCTAAGATGTTATCATACTAACTTGGAAGGGTAAGTGAATTTACTGCAACGATTTCTACACAGCATCGCACCGGAACGCTAAATCGCTTGGCGGTGCGTCTTTTGCTGGAAGGGTGGTAACTAGCCACGGCCAAAGCCCACCAGACCAGACCTGAGCCAATTTAGAAATTGTAAAATCCCAAAGTGGTTTGTGGCGGGAATCGAACCCGCGACCTCGCACTCAAATCCGAGCGCGGCACTGCGCCAGGGAGGTCGTCGTCGACATATAAGTGAGATCCATGAGCAGCTCAACATAAAAACTGTCAGGGAGGATGCAGCCATCAGAACCACCTAGCTGTACAGCTTACAGTGCCAGAAGTTATTCAAAGACTGAAAAGACAGCATATATTAGATAGCCGAAAGTGACACAAGGGGGATCTTCCTGATGGCGAAGTTATCTTGCCATACCGCCAATCTAATGTGACACATCTGCTCATAGTCGACAGACTGATTGCAAGATTTCCACAATACAAAAAAAATAGTGTCAGTTGTCACCTCTACTGGCATGCAAGTACAAAACGCAAGTGGCCTATTGGGTACTGTCTATTCAACAGTTTGCAAGCATTACAGTTTGCACCACATATCGCGGGCTTCAAGCCAGAAGGGCGTATAAGCAATTACCCCTGCTTTACCGAAGACAAAAAAAACTTGTTTTTATTCACTGAATATCTTTAACTGAAATTATTTGCACGTGTATGTAAACGATATATTATGTGTCTCACAAGACATGTGCAAATTTTCAGTTAGACGTCCATTGAATAAGAACTTATTAAGTTCTTTGTCTTCTGAAAAGTAATGGTATTGCTTATATGCCCTTCTGGCTTGCAGAATATCTTTACTGGTCTGAAGTAAGCTTTCCAAACAACCGCACAATTGGTTGACTGTAATAATATAATAATGTATGTATGTAACGTAATAATAATAAAATAGTAATAAAACTGAATTGAACAATCAAATAACAAAAAAAGGTTACAAGCATTTAAATATTTCTGATTAGACAGAGACAGCTGTATTCAACTGTGATATCAAAGTCTGGTCATGCCATAGTAGCTATATACAAATTTTTGTTTTGCCAGCTATGGACAGAAGACCCCTACTCCAAAAGTTAAGATGCCTATAACTTTGTATTTCTTTGTTTGATTTTAATTTCATTTTTTGTGGACTTCATTATTCTTATCATCATATCATCATTGTGATTGGATGTGCAACATCATGCAGCACATGGAAGATTGTCTTTGCCGGGACCACAAATGGCTCATTTTGAACGACTCTGTCAGTACCAATATATGAAATGAAATGAAATGAAAATGAAAATGAAATGAAAATGAAAATGAAATGAAATGAAATGAAAAGATTTGATTTCATTTCATTTCATTGGGAAGAGGTGATGAGGAAGGCAGTGTCCTTTTGCGAGGCTATTATGTTGAAGAACACAACTGCGTAGAGGGATCGAGAGACTCCAAAGATAACTGTCCCGGACATTATAATAGCCTTGGACTTCAGGGTTGACCTATGCCAGCTACTTCCCAGGAAGTGTCTAGCATATGGGTCAGTGATCAGTCAACCAATACGTTCAATATCTCATTGGGGATTTCCCTTAATTAAAAAAAATGGTACAAGTTGCTTAATTTGGCTCAGGTATAGATGACGTACCGTTGTTTTCCGGACAATCTATTCACATTTTCACCAAAGTTTTATCACGTAACCTTTTATACTGCTTCTAACTTTCGTATTATCACTTAAATTAGACGAAAATTTTAAGAAAAAATTATTACTGAATATTCACAACATCGGAGTAAAATTCAAGTTAAGCATCTGACCATAGCATCTGACACATATCTGACAGTAGTCTATGGCATCTGACAACTAGAAAAATGACGTTTCATATGTCATTACGCAATTTGACATATTTGTTTCGTCAAAATGTTTCGTCTTACGTTACGATTTGTTTATACTATGAAATACAAACGATAGAAAAACATTAATAGTTAAAAATAAATACATTTAATTAGCATTTGGTTAGTTTTCCCACAAAAGTATACTTTATTATTATGTATTAATATTTGAGTTATGTTAAAGTAAATAATTATAATTTAGTAAAATATATTTCACTTGAAATATTGAAACGAAAACGAAACGTTTGACATTAAAAAAAAAAAGTGGTCTCTCTGCTGTCGTTGTCTATGGTCGTTATTTTTCTTTCCAAAACGTATATTGCTACTGTTAAACGAGTTTAAGGTCCAAGAGCGAGCGCAGCGAGCTCGGGACTATAGGGCGCCCCGACTCGGATAATTTAGGTGACGAAGAGGATGGCGGGGCCTGCAAGGCCCCGCCATCCTCTGAGTGGTTATTTTCTTTTATGACCACCCAGAAATTAGGAGCCCCGCGAAGCGGGGCTCCGTCGACCAGCCCTTTCATAGTAAAAATAACTTCAAAACTTTAAATTAAAAAATTTATTTCTCGGTAAATATTTAGGATTCAAGAGCGAGCGAAGCGAGCTCAGGACTATAGGGCGCCCCGACTTGGATAATTTAGGTGACGAAGAGGATGGCGGGGCCTGCAAGGCCCCGCCATCCTCTGAGTGGTTATTTTCTTTTATGACCACGCAGAAATTAGGAGCCCCGCGAAGCGGGGCTCCGTCGACCAGCCCTTTCATAGTAAAAAATAACTTTGAAATTTTTAAATTTAAAAAATTTATTTCTCAGCAACTATTACATTCCAACAAATATGACTTGGGGAGAGGGTTACCGCCCTCCCCCCCTCCCCCTCCCCCCCCCCCTCCCACCCCCCTCCGTAACAATACGTCGCCCTTTCATAGTAAAAATAACCTCGAAATTTTTAAATTTAAAAAATTTATTTCTCGGTAACTATTACGTTCCTACAAATATGGCTTAGGGGGAGGGTTACCCCCCTCCCCCTCCCTCCCCCTCCCACCCCCCTCCGTAACGGTACGTCATCTATACCTTAGCCCTTAATTTTTAGTGCTGCTGCTAGTCATTTGGGCGACTATCGGAGTAGCATGTTATTTTAAATACGTGGTGCCAACTATACTATCAAGTTTGAAGTTACTATGGAAAACAAGCAATAAACAATGTCGCTCACTTTACACCATTTGTCGCAGTCTTTAATAGCGCCATTATCAATGTTATTTAAATGCACCGCTATACGTTTCCAGAACTTCACTTTATTTATGCTCTTGTAATCTACCCTTCCGTTTTGCACGAATTTGTTATTGTTCAGTAAATCCAACAGCTTCTTCATCTGAGCTTGACTCACTCTGCCATCTCGGTCTTTGCTCATTTTATAAATTTATCAACGTTTAATTATTTATCACAGTTTTAGACTCAGCAGTCAGCACCCACTCAAAATATTACATTCATACAAATTACAAAATACAAATACAGTAAACTTAAACCATAGCTATAAACTCTCAGACCAATATCATTCATCTGAGTATAAACTTTATATAGGTACGTATGTACACCTACTACCATAGAGTATATTGAATAAAGGGTCTACTACCTGTGTCATAGAATATGTTTAATGTACCTACCTATAATGAATATAGTTAGTAGTAACTGTGTTGAAGGCAAAGATATTGTACAACAAGATTGAGTACTAACCATTGTTGCTAAGCTAAATTGCTACCATAAATCATAATAGAGGAGCTATTATCTTACAAGCAGTAGCTAGCTAAAAGCGGTCCTGAGCGAGACGGATAGATTTGGTCGTCGTGTCCTTGTCTGACATCTTGCCATCTCAACGAAAAATTAGGTTTGGTAGAAACGGTAGATTGTTTTATTTTTGTTTTTTATAATATACCAAAACGAAACATCTATAAACTCTTAAACTTATTTTAATAAGTTTCTACAGTTATTATAATTATTTTAAATGGTAATTATTTCGTTGTATTAAAAAAAATATTATTATTGAGTTAAAGTAGTATTTATGTCCTTGGGACTGGTATTACTAAAAGTAAGATGGCGGTTTGTTCACTGCTGTTCTGTAGGGTAACCATGAATTACGTAGATCAAAGATTTTTCTTGTAGTAGGACTTTAATTGCAGATGTATAATAATAGTCTATAATAAAAATAAATCTCCCATGTTTATGTGTAAGCACATACCTACCTCAACTTCCGATCGACTGCACCAAATTGGATATTTCATTTTTTTATTGTGTATGATATTGTCAGGTGATATTGTGTAAAAAATATTATTTGAAATTCCCGGACGAAGTGATAAATGAGTCAGCAGTCAATCAGTGGGTAAATCAGCACAAGCATCTAGATACATGTTATATTAATATATACACAATCGTTTTTAAAAATAATTTGTCCTGTGAATTTTTTTTTCATCATGGTCACCTTAAATTAGAAAGGGACGCCCTACCTGAGGTGCCCTCTCACGCGGACCGTTTTTTTCATCATAGTGCTCAGTCTTGATAAAGTATAACGTCTTTGGTTGAAGCTATGGGTTGAAGGTGATCAGAGAGACCAAAGAATATTTCAGGTATGGTCATAGAGCTTGTAGGTCATAGATGTACTTATTACCTCTATGTTGTAGGTATGGTTTAGATTTTGCTTCTTTTTTTTCTTCTTTTGAGGTATTGGCTCCGCGCGTAGAGGGATTGAGCCATTGTCTATATTATTGTTTCATTATTTTTTTTTTAAGTCATTCAGACGAATCATAGCAATGATTATTTAATATTGTTAAACATATACGATTGAACAGGCTATGCCTATACATACCTACCTATCACAGAAAATTCAACACGAGTGAATAGGCTGTAATATGGCTTTCGACCTTTGCCTGCCCCGAGAGGGACGAATGGATTAACAGAAAACATTTTTTTATCTGTGGTTTTGTGTTTTGTCAATGTCATTGGCTCAGAAGGGCTGGAACCCAGAGCCATAAAGCCAGTTTTTAAAAAAAAATCAATGTCATTTGACAAATGCCAAAATCGTAGGCCAAAATCAACAAAATATTTTTTGTTGTTTTTCACCACAGATCACTAATATTAGCATAATATTAGTTACTTGTTTTTCACGAAGTTTCGGTGATGGGTTTTAGTTTTCGTTTCACTACAAGGAAAACAGAAGATAATTGTTAACTTTATTATACATTCGAGTTTGGTATAACCTGCTGAGACTGAGCGAGAGTTCGATCATTTATTCAAAATGTTGCGTACAAAAATACATATAGCGATAAGTGCAATCGGTGCAGTATTGGGTATCTCTGCATTTATATGTTTTTGCATTGTTTTCGCAAATATTGAGGCTGGGATGTGGGCGTTATTGTCCGGTGAGTACTTGACTTTCGCACCAGCTTTAGGTACTTATTTCTTACTTATCGCATGACGTCAAATACTAACTAAACATAGACTTAACTACAGAAGTATAATACATAATATAATTACTTACAACGCGTGAAGGCTGCGAATACCTGTGTGGAGTGCAATTTTTAGAGTACTACCTACAGCTTGCAGCTGCAAATTCCGTTTTTTTTTTGTACTAAAACCGTAAATATTTCCATAAAAAGTTAGCCTTTGTTTTAAGGAAAAATGTATTTATATCCAGGGTAGAAACTCTCTACATTTCAAAATTCAAATTTAAGCAATTTTGGTTCAGTAATTGCGGGGCATTGAGTTACACATAACACAATTGGGTATAATACTACTTTTGACTTTGGTTGGCTCCCGCCCCACGTCCCGCAGACCATCAGGAGGGTTAAGTTTATAGCGGTTGACCTATAGGTCAGAAGCAGGACATTAACAGTCAACAGGTTTTAATATTCATGCGAGGTTATGTCAGTTTTGTAGTAATAAGGTGATAAAATTAAGAATGATGTGTATTGCAGGCATCCACGCGGGCCTGACACTGATGCTTCACTGCCACTACTTGAAAGAGTCTCTGCATGTCAACTTCTCAAGGAAAGCGCTGCAGTACCTCGGAGACTTTGGCATGGTGGGCCTTGTGTCCGGCAGCGCGCTAACACTGTTCTACTTGTTCTTGGAAATCTATTATAGAGCTGGTGAGTTTATTAAACTGAGTTTACTAATTGTCTTTTTGTTTAGTGTTTTACACACTTGAAATGTATTTCCTATGAATTTAAATACAAATCAGAATTTCAGTCCCAGTGAGATTTGAACTCCAACCCAGCTATCGCAGCTAACTAAGGTCACTTCTTATATTTTAAGTTACTAGATGACCAAGCAAACGTTGTTTTGCCATTAGGGATATAAAAATAGCTTACAAACTGCTCAGACCTACCACACAGGAAATTTTATAACGATCAGTGGAGCAGTTGTGGGGGAGTTTGGTAACAAATATTGGCACAAGATTTTTTATTTAGAGATACTTATATTAGGTAGTTTTTTTTTTTTTTTTTTTTTGTTATGGGAGGAGGAAAAATCCTCATAGGATACCTGCTGGTAACGCCCGACTCCATTGGGAATGGTGCCCAATGACCTACGGACTAAAAAACCTCCTCCCTGCCGCCGAACGATCTACCGGGAACCGCTGTCGCATTACTTCCGGTAGAAAGCTGTCTTCAGACCTTAGCTATTTTGCCTCTCCCAGTTGTCCTGAATCCGTCGCTTCATAATGGCTCGCATCATCTCTGCATACTTATCCCATTTCGATGCATTCGCGAGCATTCGCGGGATGAGGTTCGTCGCCGTTACGCAGCTTTCGTCACCCTGCGCCGTTACTCGAGCGTTTTCGAAAATGGGGCATTCGAAGATTGCATGTTCTGGAGTATCTCTTTCTCCGCAGTATGAGCATTCCTCCTCATCTATCTTGCCTATGGTGTGCAGGTAGGTGTTAAACACACCATGTCCACTTAGGGCTTGGGTAATAACGTTGTCGATCTCCCCATGTTTCCTTTCTATCCATGGCCTGACGTCAGGGATCAGTTTTCTGGTCCAGTTCCCCTTACTGGCCTTTTCCCAATCTGCTTGCCACTCCTCTAGCGTCAGTTTTCGTTCCTCTCCTGGTGTTTTGGAGGTATTTCTGTTGTACATTCTCGTACGTTCCTTTGCCAGTTTCTCAATAGGCACTAAGCCTGCTATCACCAACACAGCTTCCAGTGATATCGTTCTGTAGGCCCCGCTGATGCGGATAGCCATCTGCCTTTGTATCTTGCTCAGCATATTCTTATACTTAGCACAATCCAGCGCCTTCCCCCAAACTGGCACTGCATAAAGCATTACGGAGTGAGACACTGAAGCAAGTACTCTTCTTTTAGTCGATCGTGGGCCTCCGCGTTTAGGCATTAGGCGGCTTAATGCAGTAGTGAGGCGGTTGGCTTTTTCGGATACCTCTTCGACGTGTTTGTGGAATGTTAGACTTTTGTCGAACCACACGCCGAGATATTTTAATTTGTCTTTAGGTTCTATTTTGACCCCTTCAATTTCGAAAGTAATAGGTCCATGCTTTCTGCGTCCACTCAGCATAATTACTTCCGTTTTTTCAGGGGCCAGCCTCAAGCGCCTTCGCTCCATCCACGCGCTTATATCTGATAGAGCCTTATTTGCCTTTGTCATAAGGCTTTCCTCTTTACGGTCAGCGACTATTAAGGCTAGGTCATCAGCAAAGCCTACTATGCTTACGTCTTCGCCCAGATCAGTCCTCAGTATATCGTCGTAGAGGATATTCCATAGTGTTGGTCCGAGGATAGATCCCTGGGGTACCCCGCTGCTGACTGCAACTGTCTCGGATTTTCCCTCACTGTCCCGTATTACAATTTTTCTATCCTGGAGATAGCTACTTAGAATATTGTATATGTATCTCGGAAAGCCTCTTTTGTTAATTTCCTCCAGAATTAACTCCCATGGTGCCGAGTTAAAAGCGTTTCGGACATCCAAGGCTATTAACGCACAAAGCTTCTTCTTTGGGCGGGAACCTTGCTTTGCTGCCTCGCCAATACTAATAACTTTACCTATGGCATCAAGTGTTGATCTGCCGCTTCGAAATCCATATTGCGATTCCGCCAGGCCACCGTGACTTGGTAAGAGTGATTCAATTCTATTGAGAATGATTCTCTCTAGCAGTTTCCCATAACAGTCCAAGAGGCATAGCGGCCTATATCCCGATGGGTCATCCGCTGGTTTGTTTGGCTTGCGTATCAGAAGCAGTAAGGCTATTTTCCAGATCTGTGGAAATTCCCCCGACTTTAGGACTTCGTTCATGACAAGACTTATTTTATCGGGAATAGCACCGACGGCTAACTTGACAATTTCCGGTGTAATGAGGTCTAGTCCTGGTGCTTTCCTCAATTTTAGTCGGTCGCATGCTCTCTTTAGCTCCTCGTTTGTAACCAAGGGAACGTCCTGGGTAGGGTGGTATAATGTGGTTATCAATTAAAATGTGTCTGGTTTTCTTAGAACAAAGAAAGTGTCTATTGACACTTAATAATATCAGCGCATTTATTAGGTTGATGAATCACTTCTTTATCTTTATTATATATTTCAATAAATGTGTTTCTTAGGATCATAGTATAATTAAAACAGTTTATTACATAATTTAGAATCCAGAAGTCTTGCAAGGACCAGTAAAAGTTAAATATTTTGATATTGCAAATTAACTTCACATTTGTTCAATGTAGTTACAGTGTTACTATGAGTTTATGATAACATTGAATAAAACAGTGGAACAAAAATATGAATATCCAATCAGATCGTTATTGCCACATCTCTTCTCTCTGCCTAGTTCCGGTGGAAATAGATAGATAAGAGAAGAGAGGAGATGTCTCATTTCTATATAGAAACTTGTACTGCGAGCGAGCTAGCGGAGATGTCCATAGTCGAGCAGACGAGCGGTCCCGACGGCGGTCGGGCGGCAACCACCCTGCGGTCGGGTACCACTAGCCTACCGGCTTCCTCCCGCGTCTTGCACACCCGAAAACATCATTCGATTGACGCTACGCCCGTCTCCGCTACGCACAGCTCACATCTCTCCGCTACGTATCGCCTCTCCGCATTGGTGTACAGACAGACAGCTTCGTAGCGCATCTCCTCTTGTCTCCACTCATCTCCGCTTTCCCAGAATGGGGAGAGTGAGCCCATAGGGACAAGGAGCGAGAGAAAACAACTTGTAGGGAGTCAAGAAGGTGCCCCGGGAACACGCCAAGAACAAGTACCGAACGGGCGCCCTCCCGCGTTTCGGCCCCCATAACCGCGAGGTTGATTGGGCCATGGGTGGTGCAGGGTTGTCATCTCCGCTTTCGTGGAAACCAGACCTTAGTTAATCCTCTTAGCTGAAGCTGTCAGTTATTCAGTTTTGTCACTAAGGGAATTTAATTCCCTTTTTCCAGATACAACGCCAAGGGACTAGTAATATTCGGTTTCGTTATAAGAAGAATTTAATTTCTTTTTTCCAGATATAACGCCGATACAATCGAGCATAATAATTCGCATGATATGGTCGTTCATGATGCTGAAGTGGGGCCTCCTCCTGTACATGACCACCAAGAAGTACCTCCGCACTTACAACGACCACCAGCTGTTCTCTGAAAACCCTAATATTGAGGAGACATAAGTATAAGTATATATTTATATATTTAATATTTATATTCCCACATAAAGTATATGTTGTTTCAAAATGGTTGAAAATACTGAAATTAGTGCTTTCAAAATAGGGTATTTGACTTTGATAATTTTTTGAATTCATTCTTGAAACTAGATTTGCCTTATCGAATATATTGATAAAAAATTAATTTAATTTTTCAAATAACAAAAAAGTTTTAATGTTTCTCATTAGACAGAGACAGTATAATAGAATGTGATGCCACACGCAAGTAGGTATAGAATAAATATTACAATCCACGAAGACGCGCCCCACTCTGTCAAAATCGCTTATGCTTTCGATTCGTATACAGAGTTTGACAGAGTGGGGCGCGTCGACGTGGACTGAAATATCTATAACGCCATAGTAGCTTCTTCAATTCAATTTATTTATTTGCTGATATAGGTACATTATTACAATGATGGTACACAATACAATACAAGTTCTCGCTATATCATACCATATTATTGGCATGCAAATTTATACAAAGAAAAAACAAATAAAATTATCAGTTTACAAAATATGATTAGGTATCTGCATCGCTCAGTATTCTTACTTTTCGTTTTGCGAGAAAGGGATAGAAAGCTCCCCACTCCAAAATTTTAATGTCTATTTTTATTTTTAATCTTTATTTAACGAGTTTAGTCATGTTATGACTATGCCACTCTGTAAAATTTATAATTGTACAGTACTCTGCAGTAGGGATTACGGCGGAATTGAACGTTGCAACTTTTTTTTAGTGTACACGTCAATATTTTTATCCTAGTTTATAATAATGTTTTATTTTTGTTTGTTAGTCAAATACCTTATTTATTAGAGTAAGATCAAACATGCGCCATGATACAGCGCGGATATGGGCCTTTAAATTGGTCTTTATTCATACTTGTCGGATTTATGTTCACAAAATAAATATGCCTAACTATTCTAAATGGATTTTATATTAATATGCTATTGGGAGGTAAAATTACTATCAAAATTAAAAATTAAAATACTTATTAAATTGAACGTATGCGATTCGAAAATTAAAATGTAGATATATTATGTAGGGCACCCTAATCTAATAAAATGAAATGTTTTTTCTAAGTTTATATGAAAATTTTAATTTAAATGCATGTTATTTTGCGTGTTAATTTTTTTTAATATTGCTAGTGCGTGACTGTTATTCTTATCGCACCTGATCTAAAGTGTTGCTTGATTTCGTATTAATGGTTGCAATTATTTTAACCATAAATTTTAAAATAAATATTTTAAGCTATTGCATAGCTTCTATCGCGGGCCTTGAGCGTGGAGACCGAATCCAGAAACACTTTTTTAGTTTTGCCATCGATGAATAGCTGAACTTTTAATGACTTTTTGAAATATGACGCTTCTCTCTTTAGTTCAGCAACTCGTCTCTAGGTGGCATTGGTTGTATAATTATAATTGCATAAGTTGATAAAAACAGCTATGCAATAGCTTTACCGCGGCAGTTTCCGAGTGCCACACTTCTTTTTTATGTCTTGGGTAGTTTAAGCGGTAAACCATAGTTTTCTTTTAAATGTGATAAAATATGTAATGCTTATTTTGAAAAAATTTGACTGAAATAAGTGGCGGTATTAAATTATAGGCTTTAGTAGTTCTAATATTTTATTTTTTTGTCTTTTTTTATCATGAAAAAGTAAATAAAATGTGTTTTAACTTTTTAAGGTAATATGTTTTACTGTAAACTGAAATAAATTAGTTAAATAGACTGAATTAATTCTTTTAAAGCTTTTGGTAAAGTATTACAAATGTATTGAAATATAAAAAAATGTATTAAAAAATTAAACTAAAGACCAGGGTACAATAATGGCATACCTAAAATTCTTTATGGTTGTCGCAAATTGAAATATTTTGAAAGTAGTATTGCCATTAGTATTGTTAAGTATCAAAGATTTTATCTACCTATTTATAATTATTTTTAATGTGAATTTAGATTATAGTCATATAGTTGATATGATATGATAATAAATACGTTTTTTTAATCTAGTTTTTTTTAAAACATATAAAATTTAATCAATGTACTTAGTCTTATTTGGTTTTTCGAATTTTGACGCTGATACGACAGCAGGCTATTATGGGGGGCTCGCCAAGCAACCTCCACGAGTGCCCGAGTGCTACGGTGCCCCTCTGTAGCGCACGGGCCGGTGCTCCCTGGTAACGTCGGTTGATAACCGACGGCGGATTTTTTTTTTTATTTTTTTATTATCAACTAAAAAGCATACAATCCAAGAACTTAATTTAAAGGACACTGCAAAAAACCACAGAGGTTTGTCCTCAGTGCCTATATCAACAACGATTATGTAAATAGTTACTTAAATAAATTATACAGTAGGTATATAACGTATTATGTAAAGAACCAAGCAAGTATGGGACAAAATATAATCATGTATCTATCTTTGTTAAAAAGTGCTCTTTCAATTTCAACTTTATGTTTTTAATGTCAATTTTTTGTATGAGGGTTGGAGGTAGTTCGTTCATGAAACGCGGAACCAAGTACGCGGTGGTTCGCTCGCCGTACGTATTGTTAGCGCGCGTAGTGATCAGCCGGTTAGCCGTCATCGCTCGCGTCCGTACAGGCTGTTCTTTTTTCCGGAGTATCTTCTCATTGAAGAACTCCTCCTTTAGCAACGTGTATTTAAACTGTTCCTGAACGGGTAACGTTTTACAATGTTTAAATAGCTTTAGCTTGCCCCGGATAGCTTGGCCCGGCGGATAGGTGACGTTTCTTCGCGTGTCTCTCTGAGTCCCAGCAGAGGGCACAGTGTCGAAACGCACCAACCCCGGAGGAGGAAGAACACCTCATTAAAAAATTACAGGTGGGGGCAGAAACGCCCACAAGTCCCTTCGGGGCACTACGAGGAAAACAACCTCGTAAAAAAAATCACCGAAGTGGGCGGGAACGCTCGTCGAGAGGGATATTTACGGCGGCACATCCCTCTCGCAGGAGACGCGCCGGTTGCTGGGATGCGAACACCTTCCTTCGGCGACCGGTGCCGGCCTGCGGGTGACGTATGTAAGGGGTTCTGGCGTCCGTCACCCGAATTCCACCGGCAGGCCGAGGTGGTGGCGCGACCTGTTCGGGACGCGCCTCCCAGGAGGGTCGGCAGCGGCCAGGCTGCCGACAGCAGCGGCGGGACCTGCCGCTTCGATGGCGGGTCGAGGCCTGGCGGGAGCGCGGTGAATACGCAAGTGAATCCCGTACTCCCGCCAACGAGGTCCGTCGTGGCAAGGCACAGGTTTTAGTGGGTGCAAGCCCCACATAACCCCTCCGTGTCCCCTGACGGAGGGGTATGCGTCAGGCATTTCCTGTGGGTAAAAAAAAAAAAGCAGGCTATTATGGCAGTTAGAAATTGAATGTAAGGATCTTTAACACATGTTTATATTCTCACATATGTCAGCAAAGACGCATCGCCAAGCGATTTAGTGTTCCGGCGTGATGCTGCGTAGAAGCTTAGGGGTCGTTTTCTTACCCTTTCCAACTGAAAATCTTCGGCTGAATAATCATCAACCATCAGGTGAAATCGCAGTTCATGGTACTAGCTACATAATAGAGTACAAAAAAAATCTTACAAATTGCGAATAACCAAAAAAAAATGGCGACTACAACTTTCCATGCGAAAATTCAAATTTTATTTACTTTTTCGCTAATATTGGGCTAATAAATGCATACGATTTATAGGCAATGAGTTTGGCCAGCCTAACATTTATGCATCTACATGTTTTTAATAAAACTTTGCTCAAACATACGTAATTACTTCATATTGGTTCCCGATAGCTCACAATCTGGGAAACTGGGAAAAATAATCTCTCGGAAACCAATATGTTATAATTATATATTTTTTTTAATTGAAGATAGGCTTGCGCTTGACGACAATCATGCTTGTAGGAAAGCAATGATGAGGTCTAAGTTGGAGCGCGCTTGCCTAGAAAATGCCTATTCACTCTTCTCTTGAAGACACCCAGGTTGTACTTGGCTGGAAACACGGAGGCTGGAAGGGCGATCCACACCTTAGCGGTTCGTATCAAAAACGTGGAAGAAAAACGTTCCGTACGAGTTTGTTGGACGTCAACCGCATAAGGATGCCACCGCTCTCGGCGTCTTGCAGTCCTATGGTAGAAAGGTGAAGGAGGTACAAGTTTATGATGTTCCTGAGCACACTCACCAAAGTATATCCTGTAAAATACCGCTAAACAGGCAACATTGCGTCGATGTTGTAAGCTTATATGAGGTGAATAGGAATTTTCGAGCAAATTTTTTATTAAAAACATGTAGATGTATAAATGTTATGCTCGCAAAACTCATTGCCATAAACCTACAATTGTTTAGTTAATCAAATATTAGCGAAAAATTAAATATCTTTTGAATTCAAGCCCGGATGATACCCAATGTATCCAGCTTGGTGAGTTCGGGGCTAAGGGTGTGAACTGAGATACTATCCTATCCTGTGGCGCTACAGCCCTTTGTGATGGCCTCCTCTACAATACTCCTCCACTTGTAGCGGCCCTTCGACTCTCTGCGCCAGTTGGTGTATTTGCCCATGCTCCTAAGGTCTTCCTCCACGCCATCGACGTTTAGAACCAAGATCCTCCTCCTCGGTCGTCAATCTTCATTACTGAAGGTCGTGTCCGCACTGCAGTTCCTTCGCTATGTTCTTAACCATGTCCCTCCAAACAGTTCTATCTTCGGCTTTCCTGATGGCTGTTGCGAAAGGAAGGCCCGTGAGTGATTTCACCTGGGTCAGACCATCGGCTAGGTGATCGGCCGCGTGGTCTCTTCCCCTCCACTTTGCCCACAACTATATGTTTGTCCAAGTTATCTGGAAGGCGGCGGGCAATATGACCAAAATAACTAAGAATTCTCTGGTAACAGATCGTCGAGAGCCTAGTGCTTGCATGCAGTTGTTTTAGGATCGAGATGTTCGTTCGTTTGGCTGTCCATGGTATGCGAAGCATCCTCCTCCAGCACCACATCTCAAAGGCATCGATCCTTTTTCTGTCAGCTGCCTTGATTGTCCATGCCTCGGAACCATAGAGGAAGTCGATTGAGAAGACTAAGGTTTTGACCAGCCTCATCTTGGTATTGTTAGAAACCTTTCTGCTCTGCCAGATACACCTAGAACCAAGATACACCTCGGTTAAATAACCAGCCATCATCTATTACTTACACTGGCAACTTTGCCATACAACTACAAAACTGCCCCTACAACTTCCCTCACGCGGGAATTTTAAATGTAGGAGCAGGCGTCCTGCTAGACGCTTGGCGTCTCTCCAGACGCCAACAAACAACAGTACCATCTCACGTCTCACACGAGACACTAGCGCGACGCCCCTAAGCTCCCAATTCGTTAAGCTGTGTAACTTGTATTACATCATTAATTGGGATTAAATATTCATTCGCGCTAAACAGTATTTTATTAGGATCAACCCAAACCCTTAACTGGTGAATCCTAAATTGGTGACCCCGAACGGTTTTAGTGCACGCGAATTTCAATAAGTGTAATAAAATTTTTTTAATTCGCGCCTAATTCAGTGAGCGTCTTTTATGTTCCTGAGTGACGGAGAACCCAACAATACATCTTCGTCAGACAATCGCAACCAGCGGAGCCATCATAGCGTATCAGGTACTTGGTACTCGTACCTGTACGCACCACAACGGACATCAACCCGCGCAGCACCTGGGGCTGGCTGCAAATCGGCCGCCCATTAGCACAGCAGCGACGGGCATTCCAGTCTCCACAGCGCATACAGTGTTCTTTAGTGTTTAGCCTAAATAAGGCACATAAATTCAGTGCGTAACTCAAAAATTAAATAATTATAAAGTTTAACTTCGAACCAAAGTGCCGTGCCGAGTGTGCGTCTATCACAAAAAATCGGTCGCCCATTGTCTTAAGGGTCGCCGCAAACCCTTCGCAGGTATATAGAGACGCTAGTGAAATGGTCGAACGCGACACTCTGTAAGTCTTTTAATTTTTTGTTAATATTTACTTTCGTTTTCATTTGTGCCGTACATTTTAAGTTGTTGTTTATTTCTTTAGATAATTATTTTTAATATTAACTAACCGAGTAGCAACAGCTAACAAGAAAATTTTGTTTTATTTTAGAACTTGTAGTCTCTTTTACTTTCTTCTAATAAAAATATTAAATTAACATGACTGAAGCGAGCTTGCATGAAGAGCAAATCCAACAGATTTTAAAACAAAATATATCGCAATTGTATAAATTAATGACAGCAATAAATAATAAACTAAACCAGCCTGAACGGTCTAGGTCTCAGTCTAGATCTAGATGCGTACAATCCAAAAATGGTGACAAACCAGAACCGTGCTGGTATCATAGAAAGTTCCGCCAAAAGGCTACAAAATGCACACGGCCATGTTCCTGGAGCGCCCCGATTTCGGAAAACTCGCAGGCCAGTCAGTAACGGCGACTTCTGACTGCGCTTACATTGGTCGCCGCCTTTTTATCACAGACAGGAACTCCAAGTGGCAGTACCTCCTCGATACAAGCTCAGACCTCTGTTGTCTCCCGAAGAAGCTCCTCAGCAAGGATCAGAAGGTTTCCAATTATGAACTATCTGCTGCTAATGGTTCAACCATAAAAACCTACGGCAGTCGGACGGTGAATCTAGACTTAGGGCTACGTCGTGATTTCCGATGGAATTTTGTCGTCGCTGACGTCGACACAGCCATTATCGGCGCTGATTTCTTGGCCTACTATAACCTCTTACCTGATTGTCGCAATCGCGTGCTACGGTGCGGTGTGACTGGACTAACTGTTCCAGCCTCTGTCTCCGATTTCAGTCAACCAAGCATTAAAACAATCAAGACTAACGAGGATTCGCCGTTTCATAAGATTCTTGCTACATTTCCATCCATTACGAAGCCTCCGGGAATAAACCGAGAAGTGAAACACAACACTGTCCACTTCATCAAAACTACCGATGGTCCTCCGGTCGTATCGCGCCCCCGCCGTCTCGCTCCTGATAAGCTGCAGATTGCTCAAAAAGAATTCGCCAACATGGTGCAAGCTGGCACTGCACGCCCTTCTAAGAGTCCATGGTCATCACCGCTACACCTTGCGCCTAAAAAAGACTCAACATGGCGTCCTTGCGGTGACTATAGAGCGCTTAATGCCCGGACCATCTCTGATTGCTATCCAGTACGTCATATAGGGGATTTCGGACACAACCTGGCCGGATCTACTATATTCAGCACACTGGATTTAGTAAAAGCCTATCAACAAATTCCGATAGCACCAGCCGACGTCTGCAAAACGGCTATCATCACTCCTTTCGGCTTGTTCGAATTCCCGTATATGACTTTCGGGTTACGCAATGCCGGACAAACTTTCCAGCGCTTCATAGACGAAATCGTCCGAGGGCTGGACTTCTGTTTTCCCTACGTGGATGACATACTTATTTTTTCTAAAAATCCCGAGCAACATGCCGACCACTTGCGCACTATTTTTCAAAGGCTAGCTAACTACGGTGTAGTAGTGAACCCTAACAAATGCGTATTAGGAGCAGCAGAGGTAACATTCCTCGGGTATCATGTAAGTAAAGATGGAATCCGCCCTCCAAACGAGAAAATCCAGGCTTTACTCAACTTTCCCCTACCCAAGACTGCACAAGGCTTACGAAGATTTCTTGGTATGATCAATTACTACAGACAATTCATACCCAATGCCGCCGACGCACAGGCACCATTGATAAATTTTCTTTCAGCCACCGGTCTCAAGGGACAAAAACAAATGCCTTGGACTCCAGAACTGGAGCAAACTTTCTACACGTGTAGAGACTCCCTCTCCAAAGCAACCAGACTGGCACATCCTATACAATGTGCCCGTTTGGGCTTATTCACGGACGCCTCCAGCACTCAGATCGGCGCAGCCCTCCAACAATGGACGGATGAAGGTTGGCAACCTCTCGCCTTCTTCAGCAAAAAGCTAACTGCATCACAGTCCCAGTGGCCTGCATACTACAGAGAGCTACTGGCAGTTTACTCAGCAGTACACCATTTCCGTCATCTCTTGGAAGCGCAAAATACAACTATTTACACTGATCATAAGCCTCTTTTGTACGCTTTTAAACAGCGCAGGGAAAAACTTCCACCTGCGCAACTTAATCAGTTGACGTTCATTTCCCAGTTTACAACTGACATTAGGCACGTCAAAGGCAGCGAAAATGTGGTCGCGGACACTATGTCTCGCATTGAAGCCGTTTCATTTAATCCTGACTTCGTTTCCCTGGCTCAAGCCCAGGATACGGACGATGAACTTAAATCGGTTCTAAACGATTCTTCACTAAAGTTAGAAGCAACGAAATTACCAGGTACAGATATCACCGTCATGTGTGACGTTTCCACTGGTAAGCCTAGGCCTTATCTTCCCATCCAGCACCGCCGACCAGCATTCGATCGACTGCATAACCTCAGTCATCCAGGGGCTCGCGCAACTACGCGACTGCTCACCGATCGATACGTCTGGCCGGGCATCAAAAAGGACTGTCGCACCTGGTCGCGCGAATGCCTCTCTTGTCAAAGGAGTAAGGTAACACGCCATGTCTCCGCTCCACTAGGCAACTTTTCCGCACCATCAGCGAGATTCCAACACGTGCACCTGGATATTATAGGTCCGATGGCTACATCAAACGGATATTCATACTGTCTTACAGCAATCGACCGTTTCACCAGATGGCCTGAGGTATGGCCTATGACTTCCATAACTGCTGAAGAGGTTGCTGATACGTTCGTACAGGGCTGGATTTCTCGCTTTGGTGTGCCCGTCACTGTCACAACAGACCGTGGCCGTCAGTTCGAATCACACTTATTTGAACGACTGATGAACATTGGCGCCACGAAACGCATACGGACTACCAATCATCCTCAAGCGAACGGCATGGTTAGGGTAAATATTATTGTAATACTGTGGTTCGGGGCTAAGGGTGTGAATTGAGATACTATCCTATCCTGTGGCGCTACAGCCCTTTGTGATGGCCTCCTCTACAATACTCCTCCACTTGTAGCGGCCCTTCGACTCTCTGCGCCAGTTGGTGTATTTGCCCATGCTCCTAAGGTCTTCCTCCACGCCATCGACGTTTAGAACCAAGATCCTCCTCCTCGGTCGTCAATCTTCATTACTGAAGGTCGTGTCCGCACTGCAGTTCCTTCGCTATGTTCTTAACCATGTCCCTCCAAACAGTTCTATCTTCGGCTTTCCTGATGGCTGTTGCGAAAGGAAGGCCCGTGAGTGATTTCACCTGGGTCAGACCATCGGCTAGGTGATCGGCCGCGTGGTCTCTTCCCCTCCACTTTGCCCACAACTATATGTTTGTCCAAGTTATCTGGAAGGCGGCGGGCAATATGACCAAAATAACTAAGAATTCTCTGGTAACAGATCGTCGAGAGCCTAGTGCTTGCATGCAGTTGTTTTAGGATCGAGATGTTCGTTCGTTTGGCTGTCCATGGTATGCGAAGCATCCTCCTCCAGCACCACATCTCAAAGGCATCGATCCTTTTTCTGTCAGCTGCCTTGATTGTCCATGCCTCGGAACCATAGAGGAAGTCGATTGAGAAGACTAAGGTTTTGCCCAGCCTCATCTTGGTATTGTTAGAAACCTTTCTGCTCTGCCAGATACACCTAGAACCAAGATACACCTCGGTTAAATAACCAGCCATTACACCTAACCTTGCGTATGCGCATCCCGTTAAATAGCTTAGCGCAACCTTGCTATACCACGAGTTGAAAACATCAGTACAAAGACTAGCGCGCATCGCATTGCACGTCTGTGTCGTGTCGCGCCGCCTTCCTAAAACGAGCGCGCGGGAAAACATGCCTATGACTTGAGTGAAGTTTCCTTTATCCTTTATTAATGCTCGAATAAAAAAAATTGTGATTTTTTTATGAGTTTCCGTCGATGTGGATTACTTTTTATTTTTAGCCAGTGGTGAGTTTTGATTTTTGAATGGTTTTGTTTACAATTTATTTTTGTGTACATCCAAAAAAGTTCTCATTCGCAATCTAGCTTTAAGTGAGCGACGACGGTGTAATTGGAACTAGATACCTAACTGATAAATATGCATATTTTATATATATGAATATAAATTTATGAAAACACACAGACTGATGCTCATCACAAAAAAATCCAGTTGTAAGAATCGAACATACGACCACTATGCTGAGGGCAGGAACACTACCGCTGCGCCATTCGGCCGTCATTGTTTATTGGATCATACCTACTTACATGTTTTTAATTTCATTTGCAAGAAATCCCATAAGCGCTCGGTATACTTCAGTGCAAAGACTTCGAGGGAATAATATAATCTAAGCTCTCACAATTATAAAAATTCAAAGAAATACCTAAATTATTTGAATATTACTTATCCACATGGTACTTACTTACTTGCGATTTATATTTTTAAGCTCTTATATCTTGTACCTCTTTGCTTAAACATATTGTGTATAAGCAAAGAGGTCCAAGAGGGAACCCTCTAATTAAAAAATGCGGCATAAAATACTTTGCCAAAATTGGCAAACCCGAGCCGTCGCTACACAATTTTCAGGCACACTAGCAACCGCACACACTCACACTACAAGAAAAAGTTGCCGCAGTCACGGAACTGTCGTCTATGTGTGTATTAAGTTACAATAAATCAGAAAAGGGCATTGCCAGGCGTAAAAGTTATTGAAATGAATTCGCTTTTTTGTCAGATTCCACGGTATGGTGTGGCTGAGTTTAGTAATAGGTAGCAGCCACACGTAAGTTGTAGCTCATTAGGTATTCTAATAGTGGTGAATGGGAACATTTAGAAAAACAACAAACCTTCTATAAACACAACTTACATAGGGTTCTTGAAGACGTTATAATTAATGGCCTGGGAACTATCATCTTGATTATCGTAATTAATTTTTATCTATGTAGGTATTGATCTATCGGCTCTTTAGTTAAAAGTTTCACGTTCCCCAACTTCTGCCAACTAATCGAGTCCAAGGTTCGGTTTCCAGAAACGCACCTTTTCGGAGTTTTATTGTGCGTTTTCAGGTAGGTATCACATAATGCTTGACGGTGAAGGATAACATCGTTGGGAAGTAACAACGAGGGTTAAAGCCTGACATCCCACACTGAAGCAAAGTTGTGGATTTGTCGTTGAAAAAGTTTGATAGCCATACGACATGGACATTATGTTTACGAAGGTTCTAACGCGCCTTGCATCAAAAAGGGCGCACTAAAAACTCTGGGTTTTATTTATTTCCATGCCAATGACTTATAGCCCATAGAGGTAAGCAGCAAGCTCATCAAACATCAGACAAAAACACCATAGCAGGCTTTTGAAAGCAGCTGTGCCATTCTGAAAAAATAATTTTAGCATCGACGAAGTTGCATCTTGGGCGCTGTTTGTTTTACGGTTGCATCGGTTGGGTAGCGTAGCCACCGATTGGCTGTGACTGTGATTGTTGCGTTGCTATGGTTGCCGACGATGTTTGGGCGATGTATAATTTTATTTACGAGAATCATACTGTGGAGATTACCCGTAACAACCTAATGCAGGGACATTCGTTCCGCGGCGGGCGTCAACGGTCGGCGTTAGTTATTCTGAAGTTATTACTATTCACGTTGATGCAGGAAGAGCTTACTATAAAACAAGTAGGTATATCTACCTACCTGTCTTTATACAACTTGATGGTCTTCTTTGAACTGGAAGTTTTGTAATTATCAACTTGGTAGGTGGCATTGCCTATGAAGTTATATTGCTCTACGACCTACGACATGTTTATGGTAGTTTTAGATTTTAATTAATTTTTTTGTATTTAATAGACAGGTCACACTAGTATATGTATTAGTTAATGCTATGATAAATAATTAATTATTTCCAATAGATCATTTTGTCCAGTTTCCTGATAAGAAACTAATATGAGGTTATTAGGAATAGGGATATCGAAAAAATATAGTAATATCAAACTGTTATAATGCACAAATATTATCATCGCCAAACGCCTGTGTAATTAAGTAAAAGTAGGGAGACTAGTTTTGCTCAACCGTTTTATACTCGAAGTAAATGATGCAGTCATAGATCTAGAACATGTTAAAGTATCTCCGAGCTCTACCACAGAAGACATCTTCTACTTGTCGTTTTTTTACTTTCAACTGAGTATCGGTTATCACATTATCTAGCTTGGTGCGAATTTTGTAGCGGTTAAGTAGGTGGTAACCAGCTACGCCGAAAGCTTCTCACGAATTCGTAAGATCTACTAGAAGTGATTCACAAAATGGAACGTTGGACTTCCCGATAAAACACTTCCACGACCTGTCTGGTGCATCATGGATGTGGTGAGCTTGAATTCTGTGAGTTCCCGGGTACGAATCCAGGCTGATGTAAACCATGGAACCAATCAGCGGGCAGCATTTGTAAACGATTACAATAACATCATCGCTATCGTAATCGTTCACGAGTTCTGCCCGCTGATTGGTTCCCTGATTTACGTCAGCCAATCGGGGGGTAGAATTTGCTAACGATTACGATAACGATGAATAAGTTTTTCTTGCGCAATCAGACCCCTGACCCCTGGTCTTATTTAACGGAGAGCGAGCGTATTGAGCGAAACTTCCGGCAGCGTAACGTTCGGCAGGTGTGTCGTTGGACTATAAGTAATCGTCAACTACTAAGTATACTCGTATGTATAAAATTACATCGTAAAATAATATCGAGCTCAAACCTACTTAAATTAATTCCAGTCCCTGATTGGTCTTTTAGTATTATCTTCACAGCGCCGCGTAATTATTATAAACCCGCAATAAAACTGCCTGCTCGTAACTGCCTGTAATTCCGCTTGAAATATTTTCACTGCCGACGCCGGCGCAAGAGCATCTGCTTTCGTAGAAGCAGTTTGTAGTTTGTACCTCGTAGTGGGCTTTGAAGCTATGCGTTTATGATGCGTCAATCACATGTTTATGGCTATCAATAATACGACTTCTGGAAATGCGGTTGATGTGAACGCACCTGTTGCGTTTGCTCATAAATTATAATAGATTTAGGTAGCAATGACGAAATACGCTACGCTAAGCGGACGGGAAATATGTGACGTATGTTGAAGCCAAAAATTTCTCAAATATGGCGTCAAAAATGTTGTTTCAGGTTGGAGCCTAAAAATACATGCGTGGCGTCACTAAGTGCTGATCTTTTCTAATATGTTTAATCAATGGTAGGTACCTACATACTTATCATTTTCAGTATGCTGGCTGACTATTTCATGGAGTTTATTTCAGACTAGCGGCCCGTCCCGGCTTCGCACGGGTAGACATAAAAAGGTAGGTACAGATATTTAAGTTATAAGCATGCTAATTAAAACGACTATGAATCACTAAATTAAAAAAAAATTGTATGCTTATTTTAAAGCCTCCCTGTACCCTGTTCCCTGTCCCTCACAACGTTGGCTGTGGTATTTGTAGGTGGCAACAAAACGTATTGATTTTCAGGAGATCCTACTCGAGAAAGTGCCACATACAATTGCCCGTGGGAAAAGCACTCTTTCCTTAAGTCGATACCAACTATGGAAAAAGTTTGTCCCTTGGATTTATTTATTGTTAGGGCAAAGGATATTTTTGAAGGGAACTGTAACCTTTTAAAATAGTACCTATATGGGCAAATCAGTTGGTATCATCGGGATCCGCGGAACATGTGCGAGCTGACCGGCCGCGGAACCCGTAATGATAGTTGCTACAATCACATTATCTCTTAATTCTTAATCAATAGTCTTGTACCATTACACATATTGGGAGGGCTTTAATTTCTTACGAAGCATAAAAATGTGTTAAAAAAACTCGAAATATTCAATGTCGCTTGCGTCCACTGCGTAAGGAGCCGACCGCGCGGATCACGAAGAGTTATAGTTACTCGATGCGCTTTTTATCGCAGTTTTTATTTTAATTTCATGATATCTTTTGAATGGAATGTCCGATTTCAATAATTCAAAAAGTAATCATCAGGTATTTAGACAGTCTTGAATATTAAATTATTTATTTGGATAAAAATTTATAAATGGTATGGATAACACGGTCTGATTTTGATCGGCATTTCTATCAATTTGTTAAATGTAAAAAAGTAGTTATAGTGACGTAACTACAATAGTTAGACACATGGTCTCGCGAAGTTTTTTGTAGATATTGATATATTCTATAATATTGTCGAACATTTTTTTGTCCTATCATTAATACTCTTCGCAGCGTATGCGATGAAAGATATTTTATGGCTAATTTTTTTACACCTTCGGTTGGTTTTAATAGGAATTTCTAAAGATAGCTATAGTAATCTAGTACTAAATATAGCCTATGTTACTCAGTGATAATGTAGCTTTCTAATGAAAAAAGAATTATTAAAATCGATCCAGTACTTTTTGAGTTTATTCGTTACATACAAAAATACAAATCTTTCCTCTTTATAATATTATTAGTGTAGATGATCCGCGTAAGCATGCATCAAGGTACTCACTCGTACATTTACCTATATCTGCGAATTTTTCAAAATAGGCTATTCTGACACCTGCAGAAGTAGCTATACCTATTGACATAATATTTAAATTCAATTCGATGCGCTCGAAATTCAAAAAAATGTATTAGACTGACAGTTAACCTTAGCATCTGCGCGAAAGGCACGTGATCAATTCAGCGATCGGTTAGTCATTCATTCATTCATACATTTTTTGAATTTCGTTGAATGATTTGTTGAAAAATGTAAACAGCGGATTCGGCCAATCAGCGATCAGAATTTGTTTACGATTACGATAGGATGAATACGTTTTACTTACGTATAAATTGCCCAGCTGATTTGGATAGAGTTTTGATCTTCGACTGCATGTTTTTAGGACTAACATTACTTAGTCGAAAATTCATTTATTTATTCATTTATTCATTTATTCGGTTACAATGTCCATTATTTGTAAGATGTCAACATAACCTAAATAGCATAATAAATTAGCAAAACCTTACTAAATCATGGATGAAAATGTTCATCTTAAAAGCTCTAGGTATAGGTACTAAATATTAGTACTTCTATTATCACCGATATGTTATTGTAATAGCAGGTCCTCAATATCTCGAAGTCAAATCGAAGTAATAACATGGCTGCAATTAAATCAATGTATAGATACATTTTATCTTCTCATTGATTTATTTTGTCGTGTCTCGCCCATTGCGCTTAGCCAAGTTACCAATGCGTTTTCATAGCCGCGGGCTAAAGAACGAACATAAAACACTAGACAGATCTCAGACCACACTGATGGCTAGACTATAAGGCTGACTTTTCTAAATTTGCTTAGGGTTAAATAATATCTACTGCTGCTGGCGAGAGCGCGGTGAATACGATAGTGAATCCCGTAGTCCCGCCAGCGAATTCGTTAAAGGAACAGATACCTATACCTAGTCTGTTTAGTGGGTGCAAGCTCCACATTATCCCTTCGTTTCCCAAGTCATTTCCCCTAAAATGCCTAACGTGTGTGCCCCATACGTTAGGCGTTTTGTGTCTTTTAGATTTAAAAAGTAAGATAGGTACATACCTTCCAAAATCTAACCTTATCATTGTTATCCATCAACATGGATCTGGATTATATGTTTAATGTTCGTCCTCTATTGTTGGAAAGACAAGCCTATCTACATCTAGGTACAAGAATAAACTGAATTGCGTAAAATATAAATACAAAGGCCGTTAACATAGCCGGCAATTTCTAGATAAGTAGACTATATAGACGCCTAGGTTACAGGCTAGGTCTAACAATGTAAGATGGTAGGTGGTCCGGCCCAACAATGGTATCAATACAATGGACTCGGAGCAACTTTGTACGGCGGTACCTATGCCGGATATTTTGCAAGCCCTATCGTATGTGGCCATTTTAATTACCTAACGTTTAACCTCGGGTCGGTCTCGCAAGGCTTTGTAATTCAGCTTCAGTGATTAATTACACTGCTAATTATCACGTCTTTAATCCGTTAATCAATGTTGTTAAGACAACATCCGGTCACAAATGCAAGACCGGAAGCCAGACCGGAATAAAGAGTCAAGTGCGAGGCGGACTCGCGTAGTACTTGTTGGTTAATTCTACATTTCTAACCGACGTTTGACTAAACAATTGATTTGCCAACCAAAGTTTGACAACATTTCATGTGGCAACACTCGTCATAAGGCAAACTATAATTTGCTCACAGTTTGCCAAACAAATCAAAGCATTGTGCCAAAGTTTTTTTGTAAGCGTGTATGTTCATAACTCCATCACGCCGCAATTACTGAACCGAAGTGGCTGAAATATGAAATTAAAATGGATTGTTCCCTGGATTATACTTAGCACATAGGCGGGCCTGGATTAACATTAAAATGCGGGCGGAGCCACTTTTGCTTAGGTATAAAGTGCAAATGGCTACTTAGTATGTACTTTGTACTTATAGTCATCATAAATAATTTTCTGTTTATATACCATTTATATACAAACAATTAAATATCCGAACATAACAGTATCAGCTGAGTTCCGAACACAACTTCCCTTTTTGAAGTCGGTTGACTGGAAATTCCTAAATGTATACCAAAACAAAACAATTATCGTGCCCAATTTAAATGAGGTGGTATTATCCAAACAAAGCCTGCTAGAAAATAGAGTTACGTGACAAACTCGACACAGACTAATGTTCATTGCGTAATGATGTGACGATCCGTGAAGAGCAAAATTGCTAAAACGTGTGTGAGGTTTAGTTACTTAAGATTAGCTGTAGTTTTAACTACGCTCCAAACTATACTATTTAACCGCGTTCATTGTATAGATACGGGTAGGTAAGCTATTTCAGATTTCAATGAATATAAATCCGACCGACGGACGTGGAGACCCAAAATGGCGAACCCGCACGGGAAAGCACAGTGTTGGCAACCTCTGACCAGATAGACTGACGACATTAAGAGGATCGCGGGAAGTCGCTGGATACAAGTAGGGCAGAACCGTGTCGGTTGGAAATTGGCTTGAATTTGGTTGGAAATTGGCTTGGCGTCTATCCCGGCGCCAAAATTCAGTACCTACCATCTCATTCTCTCGTCTCACACGAGACACACTAGCGCGGCGCCTTCGCTCCCAATTCCTGCTGTGTAACTTGATAACTAAACACATAATTGGGATTAAACATTTGTTTGCGCTAAACAGTATTTTATTAGGATCAACCCAAATACTGTTAAAAAATCATTGCAGGAGGCCTTTGTCCAGTAGTGGACGTCCGTCGGCTGAAACGAACGAACGGACGGATGTGCTGTTGATTGCGGAGGCTCCGAAGTTCCAGAACTAGTACGGATGGGCTCTTCTTTAAATATGGGATAGGAACGAAAATTGTGATTCCATGAGGTTTAATCACTATAGTCAAATGACTCCGGACTTCTCTATTATGCTCTAGTTGTTAGGCTCTAGGAGTCTAGGGCCTAGGCTCTAGTAAGACAACAGGCAGTTGGCCAGTGTGGATTTAACAAGCCTTTAAAAGCGTGCACCTGTACAATTAACGTCTCTGAACTGATGTAAGTAAACAATCCACTGCTTCAAAAGTTTCAAAATGAAGACTTTCCTAATACTTACCTATTGTACATACCTACTTATTAAAATTTTGGCTGGGCATGTTGACGAGGTCAGCCACTTTGTCCTTCCTTATACAGCATTCTAAATTGAGAAATTCTTAATCTTTTTAGAAAATATCGCATTTTTGTGTCCTTAAAATACAAAATTCGAATTTTCAAATGAGATTATCCGGTTAGAAGTACGTAAGTAGGTAGATATAGTAGGTGTGTTATAGGTAGTATAAGTAGGTAGGTACCTTGTTTTTGTTGGAATACAATCAATTTAACGATTTCATACTTTCTTGGCTGCATCTTGAATCTAAATCTCGTCTTACGTCGTGATTTTTTGCAAAAGCATCGCACTCGGATTACTTACATTGTTACTGGATTTGTGCAATCGTCTTTTTGCATAAGATTCGACACTTTCTCTATTACTTTTTGAAGTTTTTGCTTCAGTCCGTTCGAGAGCTACTTACTTACCTACTCTTGAATAGAGCCTCGTTTTATTTTTCTTTAGTATTAATGAAATCTTAAAATTAGAATTATGGGTTGCTTACATCAAAGGCTTGAAAATGTCTAAGTAATACTCGTATACCTATTGCGCAATCCTTTTTTAGGGTTCCGTAGCCGAATGGCAAAAAACGGAACCCTTATAAATTCGTCATGTCTGTCTGTCCGTCTGTCCGTCTGTCCGTCCGTATGTCACAGCCACTTTTTTCCTAAACTATAAGAGCTATACCTACTGTTGAAACTTGGTAAGTAGATGTATTCTGGGTTTTCACACAAAATTTAAAAAAAAGTAATAAATTTTAGGGGTGCCCCATACTTAGAACTGAAACTCAAAAATTTTTTTTTCATCAAACCCATAATATGTGTGGGGGTATCTATGGATAGGTCTTCAAAAATGATACTAAGGTTTCTAATATCATTTTTTTCTAAAATGAATAGCTTGCGCGAGAGACACTTCCAAAGTGGTAAAATGTGTCCCGTCCCCCCTGTAACTTCTAAAATAAGAGTATGATAAAACTAAAAAAAATATATGATGTAGGTACATTACCATGCAAACTTCCACCGAAAATTGGTTTGAACGAGTTCTAGTGAGTAGTTTTTTTAATACGTGTTGAATTGATATTCAACAAGTCTAATATTTTGTTTAACTTTGATGACGACAGATGGCGTTGCACGTATTTAACTCGCGGTGAAGTTGTTTAATGTTGAATAAGTTGGTTATGTGGTTCAAGAAAAGTGGTTTTATGGTTTTATTCCTCCGGTAGTAGTAGGTACGGAACCCTCAGTGCGAGACTTGTCCGGTTTTTAATTTTGCTTTTTTTTGTACCTAGAATTTTTCGTTTGCATTCGAAGCCAAATTTTTCGTATCACTTTTGCATCTCCTTGATTCGGTACATTTCTAAATCCCATTGAGTGCTCTCCCAGCGAATAATTTATTATCTTATAGTACTTATATGTAATTGCATTCCTAAGCTACGAGCTATGAACGTGCATTGGCTGTAAGTAAATCTCATCCGATGCGCTCCGGCGCGTAGATACTTTCATTTCATCACTTACGCAACCAAGTACGAGTACCTACCTACCTAAGTCAATAAAATTAACATCCATTTTGGTAACCACCTGTAAGGATTTAAATCTTTTGTTAATTTACTGGTGACTAGCAATTCTCTATCACCCAGGAATCCTTCTTTTCTCAATTTTGATTTTTTTTTATACCAACCAATATGGTTACCACCACCACCACCACCACCACCTACCGTATTTGCATTTTTCTACTAATAGCGTAATCTTTTTTTCATATGAGCTTTCATGTTTTAGTTTTAGATTCGTAAGTAGATATTTTTACCTTTTTTTTATCGACAGGAAATGCCTGACGCATACGACTCCGTCAGGGGTAACGGAGGGGTTATGTGGGGCTTGCACCCACTAAAACCTGTCGCTTGTCACGACGGACCTTGTTGGCGGGAGTACGGGATTCAATATATTTTTACCTAGCGATTTACCTTATTTTTAAGTGGCGCTACATTGATTATTAATATAATTTTCGTATTGCTATAAAATTAATTAATTGTTGTTTCTTCAGCTTCATACGTGAATCACTACTGTATGTTGGTGTCGTTATTTTTTTTATTTTTAAACAAATTAAAACGCTTATACCTATAAACTTGCGCACTTCGAAAAATGTAACATTATGTAACTAACTACTGAATGACGAATAAGATGATAATTAAGGTACCTAATTAACGTAATCCTCTAGTAAATTACAATTGCAAATTGATTTAAAATCAGTGATACATGAGCTGTGATTATTAGGTATCTACTTACGTGAAAAAAAGAGGACATCGTTTTTTAATCTTAAATTAATTAGTGTTTTTAATCTGTAAATAAATATACTTAATCGGTTAGGTACCATCGGTTGTAATCGGTTGATTGTTGTTTAAAAATTGTTTAATTACACTAAGTCACGCCTAGCCTCTTATGGAAAACTGGACAGAAGCCTTCCAATAGGTAGATTGGTCGAACAGCAAATAAACCACATTGAATTTAGAGTGTTTTGTGTAAAATTTCTCGCAGGCACGTACTTAATGAGATGAAAAGTTGTATGTTTCACTCAGCTGTGAAATTATTTTCATTTCGTACCTACTTAATTTGAACACCTCGCTACGCTCGGGATTGTAAGTATCCAATGACTTCTATGTATCCTACTAGACAAGCTATGTGGAACAAAAAATGTGCTCCAAACCTATATAACGCCATCTAGTCTGATGAGCGGGAACTTGCTTGCAAACGTATGACGTCACGTCGATGAGTGGTCTTATGGTCAAAGATTAAAAAATAGATATTGCATTCATTGCATTCGCTTGCAATACCTACACATCGTTTAACATTTATTTAAAGTTATGATAAATAACATTTTACGGATAAATTACCAGAATTAAAGTAGTTTTTAATATTTGACATAATGAAACTTAAATAATAAATTAAAAACTGTTTCATTTCTGAGTCTTTACGATTTAGACAATAACTTCTCACAGTTTGCTTAGTTTTTATGGTGAATGTTATAGTTATTATGAACTTTGCAAAAAATCTTAAAAACATTTAATATTGTATGAATGTGTATGTGTTATGAAGGAAGGTTTAAATTAAAAACAGATAATCTTGCATTGTTTATATTTATTTTTATTCATACAAATATCTTAACATCTAATTATAAAATATCTTAACATCTGGTAACAAAAAACACAACTATAATATGGTTTTGACAGTGCGTGATAATCTATAAGTGATGATACTAATATTATATACCACTATTATAAAAAAATTAAAACGTGAAGTTATTGGTAAATTTTGCAGAAACGGGATCGCTAAGCCATATTTTACTAAATCAATAGCTTTTGAGTTAAGCAATACAACACACCAACATTTTGTCTGTAGGTTACTAACTTTTTTTAGATACATTATTGTTTAAACATAACATAATTGTGGGCGCGTAATACCTTTTGTTTTGTTTTAGCAATGATAACTCTAAAAATTAGCAACCTATAGACAAAATGTTGATATTTTTGTATTACTAAACTCAAAAGCTATCGATTTACTACAAAAAAATATGGTGTTAATTACCCCATTTTTGCAAAATTTACCAATAACATCAAGTTTTTTTTTTTGGCCAATATTTTTTAACATTTTTGGTTGAGTTATTTTAACGTTTTACATTATTATAAGTATCAAGCGATGGAGAATATAGAACCCTCCCTTTAATTATCACTAGTTCGATTCCGGACACACTGTATATTATAGTAAAAAAAAATTAATTTCCTTTAAATAAAATCAGTTTGGTTAATTTCTGGCGTTTGGTGTGAATAGATATGTCGGGATCAGTACTGGCTTCATGGTGCAATCTAATGACTGCATATTTCTCAATTACAGCACGTATTAAGTGTGTTCTGTGATTTAAAGTGCCTGGTTGTTGCAAAGAATGAAAACTCATGGAACAGAAGATGTCTGAATCTAAAAACAACTTCAGAGTATTGGCAACTATATAGTCAGTATTGCTAAATTTTGCAGGTAAGCCTTTTCCTCCGTTTTCCCTGATCAACTTCCTTATAAATGCTTCTGTCTTTAAACAAACTTTGAAGACATTTTCACTTGAGTAGCACAGTCCACCCATATCTTTAAGAGATATTAATTTATGGTACCATGCATGCATGTTACTCGTTAAATAGGTGATACACCCTTCGCATTTGATTTTTTTTATTAATTTTCGAGCTACATACCCAGAAATATAACCAACAATTAGCTTTGAAGCCTTTGTCAAACTCTCCTCATTTAGTTTTTCTGCCAAAATTGCACAGTTGACACTTGCTTCGATGTCTGAATTTAAAAGGCGGTCATCATTTTGATAAACTTGAAATTCTTCATCTTCGTGTCGCTGAGCTCCACTGGTACTATTTATGATGTTGACAGAAGATGTCGTTAAAATGTCAAAATTGTCAAGTGGTATACAGTTCCCCGTAAATGAGGATTTCAGCTCGAGGTGATTGAGTATTTTTTTGTATGCTGCCCGAAATTGAGTCACATTTGGATTATTATTATATCCGCCGTGCCTCCGAATGCACCCAAAAAATAGCTCCAGATGATCTTGGCTTAATCTGTATGTAGAAATATATGACATTATTCCTTTTTCTTCGACCATTTCACGATACATATTTTTCAGACTTTCAATACATATGATTGCACCAACAAAGCCGGTCTGCCTTTGTGACTCTACCACTTTTTTCTTCAATATTTCTAAAATAATTCTAGGATCTCTGTGTGGCCGTTTGATGACTCTTGTATGTTTGATCTGAATTTGCAATGAAAGAATGTAGTTTTTTATTTTATTCAACAATTCAAATACATCGTCTTTGTTTTTAAGGCATACAGGGCTTTTGTAACCATAAAAGTGACATTTTTGAGAGTTCAAAATGTCAAAAAAATGGTTCATCAAAGTAATGAATTGAATAGTACCAGCACAATCTAAAAATTTTGATGATTTTAGTTCTTCACAGCAAAGTTTAAGAGCTTTTGCGACACTCATGCTGAGTAACTGGGTAGCCAGCTTAACTTTCATAACTTGATTACGAAAATATACATGTCTGGGTGATAGTCTGTTTGCAAACCTGGAGTCCTTCATTTTGTTGTAATCGGTTTAAATTAACAAGCAATTGCCATTTTACCTTTTTATTATTCTCATCGAAAAATATTTTCTTGTTTTCAAAAGCATTTCTTACTAGTTTGATTACATGACAAGGATCTATAAAAACATAGACGTTTTCAGATGTAGACGGGTGACAAAAATGAGTTTTCATGTTAGATAAATTATTAAATTGACAGCCTAATGACTCAACAGCAGTGAAATTAGCTTTACAGCCATCAAATGTCAAACTGACAATCCTCACTCCAGCTTCGTGGCATTTTTCTAAGCACATTTTGATTAAAGTGGATTTAGTTTCGGCTTTAATACCAGCCACCAAGAAATAGCCAACGGGGATTTTCCAGTTTTCAGTAAGCGATACTACCATGAACACTAATACCTGCGTGGCTTTTTCGTCTTGTGGCCCTGTACCAATATTGACTAAACCAATCTTTTCATTTTTGAAAAGTTTTTGCTGTCGAATGGCCATTTCGTCAAATACTAGCGAGCACACTACGGGCCTTTCTGGGGAAGCAATTGCAGATTTTAGTTTTAGAGCTTTAAATGCTTCTTCCGTAAAGCCTGGCTCCGCTTTGACAGAGCTGTACCAACTAGTCAGTGTTCGAGGATGTGGTAAAGCATAATTATAACATTTCCTAACATATTTATAGGCAGCCGCTGAATAATAATGCAATGTGAGTGCAAACTTTCGAACACATGGGAAATATGAAATTTTTTTTTGGGCTGTCTATACTTTTTTAATGCGTTAATATAGGACTCTACGACTGCAGCTTCTTGAAACAATTTGTTTTCATTATTAATTACACTTTCTACAGGAAATTTAGATTTTAGTTCTTTAACTATTTTTGTTAATTTGAGACTTTTTGATTTTAAATATCTGCATTGTCTTTTTAATTTGGTATTTGCTTCAAGTAACTTTTTTTTAGCTGCTATATTTTTTCTGAGAGTTTTTTTTAGTTTAATTTTTCTTGGTGTGTCAAATATAGATTCTGAATCAGAAACATATACGTCTAATAATGAAGTAGACGCAGACGGCATATTTTGCTCATCCACTGAACTTTGAAGTTTCTTAACAGGTACAGCAGATTTCGTAAGGTAACTTCGTCCATTTTTAGTGATATAACAATCTTCTTCACGAAAGTGTTCAGAGCAAATACACGTGTGTTCTGATGGTAACCATGTCTCTTCGCTTCTGTCATTTTGAACGAATTTTATCCATTGCTCTCTTTTTTCATGTCCAGGGCGAAGAAACCTAAACAAACAAAAAATATGATGTATCATCTCTTTTTTTATTTTTAATCATTATAAAATAATACGGCATGGAAGGGTTTATATGCGAAAATAAAGCAATCGGCCACGAATCACGATGGTACTAGACTACTGATAAATATACATAAATATAATATATTGACAAACATCCAGACACTAGAAAACATTCATGCTTATCACACAAACATTTACTATTACTGGGAATCTAACCCACGACCTGCAACGCAGACGGCAGGTTTACCCTATTCGCATAATACGCAAAATTCTAAGTCTAAAGCTATCACGGTTCGCGAGATACAGCGTGGTGACAGACGGACGGACGAACGGACGGACAGCGCAGTCTTAGTAATAGGGTCCCTTTGGGTACGGAACCCTAAAAACAAACTCACAAAATCACTTAATACCCGCTTATACGCCGATATGTCACAGGCCACAGCGTGTGTATGAACCTTAAAACAATTTGTCATTGAAATCAACCAATTCTTTAATCTATGTTACATAAACCTTGTTGTTGGTCTAGGTAATTTTATTTACATACACTGATAGTCATCAGATTAGAAAAAGATAGACATACGCCGCAAAAACTTAGTCCTTACTAATTTACGAGTGACATACAAAGTGACATACACACATACAAGTCAAACACAACCTGAATAATAATTAATAGCATATAATATCTTTCCTTTTGGATTTCGCCGCAATCGGATAAAAAGGCAGTGCAATAAAGTCTCAAGTAAAGCTACGTACAAATACTTATGAAAAATTATATTACAATAAAAAATATATAAGTAATATAAACTTACCGATGAAAAGTTACGCCGTCAGATTTTTTAAGTTTTCTAGAAGAATTTTTGCAATACCTTAGTATGCAATTCGGCATTTTCTTAAGTCCATCCAATATGTATCTAAAACACAAAAATTATAATTAATTATATACCAATCGAAATTATTTTCCTACTGGTATATACCCTTTGTCACTTAACATATCTGTTCAAATAATTCTCATAATCTTTGTCAACGTGTCGGTAGTATTGTTCGCTCTCGCGTATTTCTACTAACGAGTAAGCGTGATGGATAATCATGATGGAAGTTGTGTATTTAATTACGATAATATTTGTTTTTAGGCAAAAACGAAATAAATTATACTGACTTAACTGAAATAAACTTCAAAATACGTAGAAAAACTACTTACATAAATAATATTCACTGTTTTATTGGTCACTCCCTGTAAAAACCACGTGCACGGCTCACATAACAGTGCACCAACACTGCAATCTCCTCGCTAGCTCACAGTGGACTAAACGAACATCTGAGAATGCACCTCAGTTCAGTGAGCAATTATTTAGTACCACACAGCGCGTCTAGTAGGATACATAGAAGTCATTGTAAGTATCTATCTTTATATCAATCTTAGATTCATTCGCTTGCATGTACCTACCTAATAAATAAAATTGACTTTCGCAAAGTGCGAAAAAATCGGTTCATATATTTTTTGAATTCATGTTTCTAAAAATCAAGGTTTTTAATGCAGATTGTAATAGTCAAAATTTTAACAAATAAAAACGACTTCAAATCTCATCCAACTATCCTTGAAGTACCTACTCTAGGTATCATTTATATAAAAAAATAATTATTAGGTATCGAAATTGGTTGGCGTGATATTTTTGAAAGTACATTTGTCACGCACTACACTTGTGCGGATTTCTCATGGATGCCACTAAGTCAGAAGGATCAAATTGAAATGCATAAGGGAAGCACCATCAACTTTCAAATAAATAAAAAGTCGAATTGAAAAGCTCCTTTTTTAAATTCAGTTGAAAGCTATACATTGCTTCACGGTAGGTGTTTCGACAGTCTTATTTGTAAAGCTAAAAGTGCATTTGAATATCCCTAAGGCGTTGCTGAGACAGTTGAATGTGCATTGTGTACGTTGCAAGTGTGGAGTATTGTGGAGATAATGTCTTCGGAATGCTCTGCAGAACGCTGCATAACGGTGCCCTATTTACCACTTCGCTATACCACTGCCGCTCACATCGATGGCATAGTCCACTAGACACCAGTGGACAATGAGACACATATTTCAACTTTAACACGGTTTATTATCACCAATACGTTTACAGAAACTATAATTGCTATTATATAATATTATAGTTTATATAGAAAACTTTTAATAACAGAGAATATGAATTCAATGCATAGCCAAGGAGAAGACCTAGAAGACAGAGATTTTAGTACATATTACCATATACAAAAAGGCATTACCATAAACTATTCAAGAACAGATTATTAATAATTATGTTTGCAATCACACAGTAGGAATTCTAGCTATACGACATACATAGTGCGATCGGGTTGGTGCAATCTGGTCCTTTGCTGAGGCCCGGGGCGGATGGGAAAAGAATCACATCTGCCCTGGCAACCCCCGCGCGGTCTTTTACCCTGGTGCATGGGAAAAATGTGTTCAAATTCATCCCATCCGCCCCGACAAATGATTTAACAGAGGTAAAAGCTGGCGTAAAGTGCCGGGCCAGATTCTCCTTCCAAAATGATCGAAACTTATGCCTCAATATGTTGGAGCAGGCACTTCATAACACGTAGCTTTTATGTGTGCTTGTTGAGACCAGCTGTAGATAATGTCTACTGGATATACCGTCGATGGTCACTGCTGAGTGCAAGATGGAATGCGCTGTGCTATGTCGGAAAATTATCTACTGATATTTTGTTCCGTTCTTACCATTTGATACAGGATGTATTTTTACACTTTATAAGTTAGTACCTACCTAACTGTGCTCTTACCTGATTTTAAGTAGGGATCTCTTGAAGAGCTTACTGTAGAAATTATTCTATGAAGTAAGGCCTAAGTCAGTGTTAATGCAGCCGAATATAACCGTACCTTCCTGAAACGGTAAGTAATAACTCCTAACATTTTTTATACAGCATCGCGCCGGAACGCTAAATCGCTTTGCTGTACGTGGTAGTAGGGTGATAAATAGGCACTGGCCGAAGCTTCCCACCAGACCAGAGCCAATTTAGAAATTATAAAATTCTAAAGAGTGCTGTGGCGGGCATCGAACCCGCGATCTCTCATCGATTCTGTGAGAGCGACACTGCGCCAGGTCATCAAATAGTTGTATCATAGAGTAACCCCAGTATCAGACCTCTGCTAAACTCTTTGCAAATATTCCTTAAACGCGTATCTAGGTGGGTTGTTCTTAAATTACTGGTTAGCTACCAGTACCTTCTGCATACTTGATTTATTAAAATAAGTGTGAAAGAAATTGTTATAAAAATCAAGTTCGTGACACAGATTTGCTAAGCTCATTCACAACACTGGTGTATTTGACCTCCATTTTAAACGTTTAATCATGTCACAAAACATGTCCTAGAAATGTAAACTAATTCCCAACCTGTTCTATGAATACGATAGCGCCATCACGAAACTATTTATTAGAAATAAACATTGATTTAAAAAGCAAAGAAAGGTTCTTAGCGGTATCTATCTCTTGTCAGTGTCTATAACTCTTTACCTACTATCTAGTGTCCGTAACAGGTATTAAAATTTTGCCTTATTATTTTAGTGTGATTAATCAATATTAATATCATTAATTAATTATTTAATGAACAATAATTACTATGACTAATATGGTCATTCAGAAGATGCTTATTTCTCTTATGTCTTATCATAAAACCTTCGAGATTTTTACAATTTCCAAGTTCAATGGTATCCTGCCTTCTTGTAATGTGGCCAAAGACGTCCTTGAAGCTAGTAGTTGTTAGTATAAAGACATGTAATATGTAATTAGTTGCTATTAACTTATCCAGGTGCAGTCGGATAAATAGAATATTTTAAAAAACCTTTTTATAGCATCTTGGGCTTCCTAGAGCAGTGGTTAGAAAACTATAAAATATAAGCTGCAGGATTTATAAGCCGCTATCTGGTTCGTGCATCCAGCGAATGCTAACAGCTTTAACTGGACCTTCGCCTGGGGTCGAGTACGCGATATTCTTCCCAAGCTGTTACACTTAGGCTGTATACACATTCCAAGTGCAATTTTATATATTTACTAGCTGTTGCCTACGAATTCGCGTCACTTTCGGGTTTTCACAAATCCTTTCAGAACCACGGATCTGGGATTTAAAAAAAGTACCTATTGGTTTTCACAAATCCTTTCTAGGATCTGAGATTTAAAAAAGTATCTATAGGGTTATGTGTTAATCCAGGGGTTAATCTATCTTTATTCTAGCCAAATCGGTTTTGCCATAAAAATATATCTGGTTAGTCGTTTGTATAGCTATTTTACCACCTAGATGGCTTGCAATACGATCATCCAGTTTACCAGATCCTTCTTCCTGCGCTCATGCAAACTGTGATACCAGCTGCCAACAGCAGTATTCGTGGCGTTATTCAAGGAGAGGTTAAACAATCTTTTTAAGAGGTGACAACTCATTTGCTTCACTAATTCAGCAAATCCACATCTCTTACCAGTATGTGAGATTGCAGCCTATTTGCAAAACACCTATACAAGTTTTCCAGTCTTTATACACTAATGTGTGATCATAGCTTACTTGGCACGGAAGATAGGTAGTAAGTACTCGTAGCTTCGTTATCGGTAGTACAATGGTGTTCAGGTTGATTGCACTTGACTGTGAACACATCGTGTGCTTGTACTAGTGTAGACCGTGCAGTTCTGTTCTTCCGCGGTGAGATGCTAGATCATGCGAGTTGCGTTTAATTGCCGCGTTCAACTTGAAATATTTTATCGGATGTTTAGAAGCCTAGAATAATAGTCGATTATCTATATATTATCGATATAAGCGTATTTAGGGGTGGAGCTCTTCCCTAGACGATCTAAAATATATAATCACTTCTCTGATTCGTGTAAAAAATTCGCCTTTTTTGGTCAACTTTGCCGCACTCATAAAAATGGAAATAGGCTTATTGCAGTAGTTTAGAGACTTTGTAGACACGAATTAGTAGAAGAGCAGCCATATATGACATTATTTTCGATCGTCGTAGAAAACTGTCGTTGATCCAGTAGACCCATGATTACTCTACTTGTATAGTAGTACCAGTAGTAGGTAGGTAGGTAGGCTTCTGGCTTCTGCATCTTCATCTCGCTACGTTATATCTATAGATAGATAATGGTGCGGAACCCTGCGTATGCGAGTCCGACTCGCATTTGGGTGAATTTTTGTATTTCTATCGATTGGTTTCTGCGACGATCATCGCTAGTCATATCAAGCTCAAACTGCAGATTATTATTGTCCATTTGAGGTGCCATAATGTTGTTCTACCGCGTATCTGGATAAATAAAGTCTAAAATAGTAGGGTTTTCATTCATTTAATTATTGGGAAATATAATTTATCGGAACGTCAATGTAGCTCTCCAAACAGCACAGCATAACTCACTGTAAGCTCTCTTCCTAAAATGAAAGTTCTATAACTATTAATTTAGTACACAGACCATCTCGGTGGTTCAGCACGAATAGACACCGCGCGTGATGTTCCGCAGGGCTCGTGTAACGGACCGCCAGTCTTAAAGCTATTTATTAGGTCTATTAAGCTACAGTTACTCTACATCTTTTCTATACTTACGTAGTGACGTAGTTTGTTTCATCCTCTATTATCACTGGACCTCCAGTTCCTTGAAACTGTTGATATAATGTTTCAAGTGAGTGGAGTAATTTTGTAAAGCTTTGATAAACTTGAGACTTTGATTTACATGCCTGAAATAAAAGGAATTTCAGAAAAGTACTATGCATTTTCACTGCTTTGTATTCAGTTCAGTAATTAAAGTCACATGTTCTAATATTAAATAGTTTCAAAGCCCTTCGTTTTTTTTAGTAAGATTTGGAGTCAAGTCAACTTTTGACTTTTTTTTTCCAAGTCAACTTGGATTTTTTTATCGAGGTTCTTTTATGGATACATGTTTTTGGCACGTATAATAATTAGCAATGCTCAACACTTAAATATTTTTTTATGAATTATAGATTTAATCCTTTAGGTGACCGAAGATCTTGCTCTATACTAGCAAGCTGACGTGGAACCGGCCGTTAAGTACATTACCGTCAAACTCGATTAGTAATTACTAATTAGTTTCATAAAATGGACAATTATTTTGAGAACAGATTTTAATATGAATAGGTACCTATGTGAAGATGATACTGACATTCCCGCAATTTTATTGCCATACGCATTTATGTCATGAATAAGCTTACAATTTGCCAAAAAGCAAATAAAAGAGATGTTCTATAAGTTCTAACAAAGCACTGCTTTGAGTTGGTAAGGTACCGGTTCGAATAAACTTACCTATGAGGTTAGAACCATAGCCTACAGGCATTAGAAAGTCTCCAATATATATGATTACCTACAGACTATAAACACTAGCCGTAGGACGAAGGTACTGCACCGTTACACTAAACCCATGTATCCCATTATTGCAAAATAATTTGTGCTCCTGTTTCGAAATTACTAGGGAAATGTTAAAAGGCCCACGCGTAAGGGTCGAAATTGTTTAGCGGAGATAACGGCATTGCATTCCCTTTGCATAACACTATTCGAACTTTCAACGTATTTCAAGTAAATCACACAATATTAAAATCGTGAAAGTTTGTACTTTCACGTTTATATGATTGTATTGTGTGATTATTTTTTGTTGTGTATTTGAGTATGTTTGTTACTTACTCCAAAACACTGCTACTGCTATACCGATTAGGCTGTTTTGCTTTTGAGAGGGGATAGGTTATTCTAGGATCTTCCCGGAAAAATCCATGGTTCCCGGAATTTGTAAAAAAATCGCACCTGGGGGGCTATTCACGTTACGTGTCGGCTACATTTTGTGATATGATATGTTTAAAAAGGTGATGGTATTTACGTACATAAGCAGACGATATTGTATTCAAAATTTTTTTTTGCAAACACTGAAAAATTAATTTTAAAACAATTGACATAGAGCGTAAACTTGAATGTAGTTCAAAATGCCATATTGGTCGACAGTTCCGACTTCCGTGATTGAAATTACAGCGTGTCAAAGTTGAGCATTGTATTTCCTATGATGAAATACATTCAATTTTACACTCTAAGCCAATATTTGTACAGTTAATTTTTCAGTTTTAATATTTTTTTCTCTTTCTTATATCACATCACTGAGTGTGTGAAAACGTTACGAGAATGTCATAGCTGGCCCGTTATGCACCGTTTGCCGGGCCTGATGGGAAAAATTTGAGAATCAAAATTCCCATCTGCCCCGGTGACATCATATTATGAAAGAAAGGGTAACAGACGCCAACACAGGCATAAAACAAACGCAGGCACACACATGAAAATTTTCCCGTGCCGGGCCAGAAAATGGGACCAACCCAAAAATCGATATTCACTGAGCCGCGGCGTATATCTTGTAACTTGTAAGCTGTTGTAACTTTTAATGACGACGTGATATATTTATCATCATAGAGGTACAAGATTCTTATTCAAAGTCTACTATTAATTAATCGCATTGTTCGATGCATCTTTCCCACGGTTTGGACCAAGCCTCGATTTTTATAAACGCAGTTTATGTTGGAAAATGATTGAATGTTTCGTTTTAGTTCCTCATTGTTGAATCTGAAGTTGTTGCCTTAATTAAGTAGGTAGTAGGTACGTTATACCATACAATTCGTGCTTACCTGGAACGGTGTCAAAAATACTGAGTACATTTCAGCACTGAGCCAAGGAAAGAATGTGCAAAAGGACTTGCTCAATGGCAAAAAGTGATATTTTCGATACCTAATGCCTGAAGAGGATACGTTCGTTCGTTTCAGCCGACGGACGTCCAGTCGTCCTTTGCTAGACACTGTTTTGTGACGCCCGCCAATCCGCACTTGACCAGAGTAATGGCCAATCCCTTCACATTCAGAGATGAAGTCTGTGCCCGACAGTAAAGACAAATAAAGTTATCGTAACTAAAAAATATAACTAGGTAAGTAAGTATCTATATAGAGAAACGAGATGCAATTGAATTCAATTTTAAATCGCAACATATGTAAAACAGCATGAATGCCTGGAATATCTAAGGTCATCATCGTATAAATAGGTAGACGGACCAGTCGCTAGGCGATACCGTAGTATGCAAAGACAAGTTCAAGATTTAACGGAATGCCTGCGCCTGCGACCTACATCAGGGCTTGTTGCGTCACGACACGTGCTGTTGACAGGTTTACTTCTTTATTTATTCATTAGCTGCTATCTGCCGTCGTCTATAAACTTGTGAAAAGCCGCCTATAGATATGTGTGATTGCTTTTATTGCCCGCCCTCTTCTGACACTATATGGGGTGGTCAGCACAACACGTCTTCTTTTTCCATCCTTTCCATTCAACTTTCAACGTACAATCCACTCCTTTCACTCGTATCATCCTCTTTCACGCAATCCATTGATCAAACTATTCTTGCTCTACTTTTTTGTCCCTCACATTCGCACTCATAGTAACAAGATTTTCATTTCATGCCATGCAAATGGTAAGGAGTTAGAAGGAATGGAGCGCGCCTTCGTGAATCGAACTATCTGCTTATACATGCCCATACCACCCCATACCAAGCTATACTTTTCCTAATCCACTTTTTATGTCTCTGGCACCTACACTTTAAAACTTCCCCTAGTTATAGAAACGAGAATACCTATGTAATACTCGTTCTTTATGCTATCCATTCTCTTTTTTTCTATTTTCACATACATCGTTGCTCATGTAGAATTTTCGCTATCCTACATTTCCCGGATTACAATTAAGATTTATTTATCTGGTTTATCATTTTGAAAAAGGCTTTTTTTTAATTTGTATGTGGGTAGAAGAGCGGTAGCTTTTCCAGTAGGATGTACAATACACCAAATTCTAGGTGTACCAAAGATGCGCATTCAATAAAGTGTATAGTAAGGTAAAGAAAGATGTCAATAAAATTAATAGAAGTAGGTTTCCAATCCAGGTATTTCTTCTTTGCTGTGTAAAATATACCTACGAAAGATATGACATTGACCTTGCACTGTCATAAAGATCAGAATCGAATGACAAATGACGACCCAACTTAGGTAATACTGATAATAGCGGCTCTATGAAGAGCAAGTCATCGGCTGAACGGTCACGGTCAAGTAACGGTGAGCTATGCTTCAAATGCCGCCGTGCCCCAGATAAGGGTCCAAAGCTTTGCTGAGTAATGCTTTTCTTTTACTTTGATTATTTCTTACATCGATGGTTCTATTGTAAACCCGGTGGAAATTATTATCATTTCAAATACCCTCTCACTAGCCCGTTACATGTGTGGTCGGCAAAAACAATTTTATTCTTCCAGTCCATCTACCTCTTCTTTGGTATTCCTCTACTTCCTCCGACTTAACATTATTTTAGCTATATGATTTTCGTTCCTCATCATTACATACAATCGAATACTAAATTATTAATTGGCCATACCAAATCAGTGCCCGTACTACGATAGCCTTTTTAGATTATCTTTTCTGTCACTGGCGCAACTTTCTTTCCCTGATTTACGTCGGTTCTTTAGGTAAGTACTGATCCATTTTTGTCACACCGCCCATCCATCTCAACATTTGCATATCGGTCGCAAGTACCTACCTACTCTACTTTCATCCTTCCCTTTTGCTACCCAACGCTTTGTTCCATTCCACGCGACTGGTTATGACGATTGTCTTAAAAAATTCCCTTTTTAAGTTTCAGGGGCAGTTCTCAGTCTGTTTTTAAAATAAGAACATCATCAGCATCCCAATTTTTGAATTTCGTTCCATACGCGTATACCTAACGTAGAAATTGCGTAGAAATGAAATAGATAGGTCATATGGCGTAGGATGCAGGTGTAATATAAAATGTTCCTGACACACATTTAATACTAGATAGCCAGAGATAAACTCTTAGCTTCTGTCTGGCACGTTATGTTATTTAACTTTACTTAACTAATTTTCAAATGGAATGAAGTATCGGAACAGTGAAAAAAGTTAATTTAACCCACCGGTTTCGTGTTACGAGACACTTAAATGCATGAATGGCGTGCGTTGAATCATGAATGCAAAGAGGCAGCTGGTGCCTGGGCCAAGGACCAGTGGATCTCATGCGACCAACGCTAACACAGATGTTGGCCAATGGCCTGAATAGAGTGACGCTTCGCTGACATTGTTGATGGACGGTGTTTGAAATTAATCGAAGATCTAACATGAAGACAAGTAAACTAATGAAACGCTGCCCTAATTGCACCCGAACTAAATAATAATAAGAATAGGGGTTTAAATGAAAATATAAATACATCCAAAAAATAGGGAAGTATCGGATTAACAAGAAAAAATTAAGCAGGCGAAATCATCGCATGCTACGGATTAAAAAATAATAAATTATAATATTTACAAAATATACACACCATCCAACTGATCATTTATGGGCATAGTGCCCAAGACGCTGGCGCTGTTTCCTCTTTGTATGGCTAAACTTAGCCGTTGAGCTAAATAAGCGCCAGCTCTCGGATCACAACTCACAAGACGCTTGAACCAATTTTTGGGATACTATGCTACGGAAGATTTTAAAGGGCGTTAAAAGTTGGCAAACTTTAGATTTTCGACGTTATGACAAATCCACTAAAATGACCAATTCTATCACCTATTTAAAATAGACAGGCTGTTATTGTATAAGCTAATTAAATACGATGTTTGTCTACTTTCACGAAACCAAAAGTCAAGGTTCTGTAGGTCATAGGCACAAGGGGTCGGCCGTCGGGACGAGGAAACCATACTGATCGATCCCGCACTACATTTACCACCTTCTCACGAAACATTCATTCTGAACTCTATTTTAGAGCTCTAAGGTCTCATTTTGAGTGTGTTCGGTCCCAAATAATGGCAGTCAAGACGTGACAAGGGTTGAAATCAAATAATTATGCATCACAGTCGTCTAGCGGGACTTTGTTTGCCGTGGACCAATTACTATGCCGGGTTTGAGAGAGAATCCTTTTTTTGTGATGTAATTTACTTCTCGTCCAAATTAGGATTGGAACAATAATGTCGACACCTGACTTTCTTAATTCTTTTTATGTTGCCTAGATACTAGACAAAATTAAGTATGGTTTTCACAGATGGGATGGGACGGTGAGAAGAGTCACTGCTTGTATTGATATAGGTAAGTACATGTCGTATGAAGAACAAACCAACCTCCCTGGCGCAGTGGCGGCGCGCTCGGATTCGAGTGGGAGGTCGCGGGTTCGATTCCCGCCACGGGCCACTTTGGGATTTAATAATTTCTAAATTGGCTCAGGTCTGGTCTGGTGGGAGGCTTCGGCCGTGGCTAGTTACCACCCTACCAGCAAAGACGTACCACCAAGCGATTTAGCGTTCCGGTGCGATTCTGTGTAGAAACCGTTGGGGTAAATTTACTTATACCCTTCCAAGCTAGTACGATAACGTCTTAGACTGCATCATCACTTACCAACAGGTGAGATCGCAGTCAAGTACTAACTTGTATAGAATAAAAAAAAAAAACTAGAAAACACATTTTCACATTAGATACGAGATGCATTTGAAGCACACTCACATCATCATTTCGTTTTTATAGCAATAAGTATACTCGTAAATGCACAGTCCAGACCTGCATTTAGATTCATAAAATTCATTCCAAGTCTTCATTCTATCCGGCAGGTGGTTGCGACTTTGCGAGCTTAATCATTTTACAATTACCTAGGTATATGCACCTACCTACTTGTGCACATTACTTATAAGAATTAAAAAATAAATTCTTTAATTTACTCCAAGTTCTCCCATATCTTTCTCCCATAGGTTTCAATACGAATACGAATTGTAACAATACTCCTCCGAAAAGGCTGGACCGAATTTTGCGAACTTTTTATGTATTTGGCGTACCAACCTAAACTATATTTTTCATACTTCTTACAATTAAGCACAATTAACTTTATTTAATCCACGTAATAATACCTATGAGAGAATTGTTCTTAATTTACATTTAAAAAAGCATCAAAAGTTTTAGTTTTAATAAATGAAATTATACACTTATAGTGTTACGACTAACAGTACCTGCTTATTACAATTTTATAATCCCACAAACAACTTAATTAAGCTGAATTATGTAGAGTTATGGCACACATTTTAAATTAAACAGTTAACTAACATACTGCGTATTCAAAGTAAGTAGATACTTACTCGTAAGGTAAGGTTGTTACCAAATAAAAAATCAAAGGTCTTTATAAGTATTTTCAAAATGAGGAGCAGCAATTTTGACCTCAGTAGGTAATTAGTCACCTTACATTCACATTTTAAGCAAAAAAACGTATAACACGAAATGTGCAAGATACCATCTTATTAGCAGAAAAAGTCATATTTAATGAACGGTTATGTTTCGCTCCGTCTCGCCTGGCTGGGAAAGATGAGCTTATGATGACAAAGAAAAGGCAACATAACGGCAATGAACTACCTAAAATATTTTGTTTGAGATGTACTGGTCCTAGTAAATGTGTAATCGAAAATTCTCCATCAAAATGATGATAAAGGAGACACCTAAGTTCGGAGTACCTATATCTCGACGCAATGAAATTAGAAATGAGGAGTTCCGGTAGACGAAATGTAATCACTGGCAAAGCTCGAAAGGTTGCAGTTGAAAAAGCAATAGCCGGTTACAAATCTCGTAGAACCGACGGATCTTGGGATCTGGTTACTTCTGGAATTCTGCTTGATACATAACCGATTGTAGATCCTAAGATTGTAGGCATGTCAGAAGAACTCTCGAAATTTGAATCCTTCAATCCTATCTAGCTCTTAATAGGATACAGATCCTTACAGGAAGTTAGGACATAGCTCATCGAAATTGCTTCAATTTTGATAGTATAACCATATGACTCATTTCTTTGATTTCACAGATTGCTAACGCAACGCTTTAGTTCGAAATTCAAAAAATGCATGGAAATGATATATACGACTGCAAAATAGATCACGTGACTTCCCCGCAGACATCTGTGATTCTCATTATAGTTGTGTATCTTAGAAATCTGTGTAATAGAAGAGGCATATAATATGCCATAGGCTGTAATGGTTCTCCTCATGAAATGTTTCAAATTCGCTAATATTATTATAATTTATAATTAGATATTACTTAAAGCCCTGCGTAACGTTTCAAATAGTCTCAAGGCCTTAGATAATATCTTCAGATAACAATCGCGAAGATGCGTCGAGGCTCGAAGTCGAGAGTGAAAGCGTTCCGCCGGATTCACATGTGCGAGCGCCTTTCGGTTACGTCAACCGAGTTGCCATTGGTGCTTGGAGATGAGATGATACTTGTAATGTGCTCAGTAATAGTGTAAATTGTAATAGTGAGCTAACATGACGTAGAGGTTGTTGTATCTTTGAGATGAACCATAGTGATCTCCAACGAGATTAATGAATTTGCGCCGCTTTAGAGTCTTCGCTGATGCAGCAGCAGTGCCCACACAACCCATCGTGCTAGGAAGATGAGAAGGCGCAAAGGTGTCCACGCAAGTTGCGTCCCCCACTACGCGGCCTACCCATCTTGGCATCTTCCATGGCATCAATGACATGCCGTCCGGTCTCCCATCCCATCCTCGCGCGCCAAGCCATTTGGTTCTAAAACGGCTGGCACGCCGGTGGTGGCAAGAGCGCGACGGATGATGCCATTGATGCTAGCGTGGCGCGGTATACGGCCGGCGCGCCTACTGCAAGAAAGACCGCGGTGTCCGAGCTTATTTATTTGCCATGCTAGGTACTTATTTCTTTATGCGTTTGTGGTTTTTACACACGAAACTACCAGCTACCGGTTGGTAATCTAACGTAACAAAGGAGATTAATTTAGATGCGTAGAGATTTGTAGCCGACTTCGTTTTGCATGTATACAACGCTCACAATAGCGCTTAAGTAGGTACACTAAAGAATAAGATTTTATCTCCATATAATCTTCTGAATTGGTCTTACGTAATTTGTTTACACTCTTTATTCGTACGTCTCTTTTACTACGTAGGTAGTATAATAGTTCAATGTAGAAATCAATATAAAGTATAGGTACCTGCAATGCGTGATCAGCTAACAAATTACGATAAACCCACAGAATAACCAAATAATATTTGATTTTAGCAGAACCTTGCATTGAACATGGAATACAAAAAAATGGGACGTTTTTATAGGTTCTACAACAATGATTTCAGATTCAGATTCATTGATATCAAGTCATCTTAAACCTACCTACCTTCATTGGGTAAGCGAAGCGTAGAAAGTCCTTCTGCCTGGTAGACCGGCAACCTGAAAAAGGCCGGGAGGACTGTGGGTGTGTGTGTTGGGTAGCGCCCTCGGAAAATCTCACAAGATATCCGATTCAGCACTAAGCGTACAGTGATTACAAACACAATATAATTAAGTAGTTGAATCATAATAAGAGGTACACCTGTTTCCCGAACTAGTTAAGACTGTGTCTCGGAAAACAGAGCTTCCATCTCACAGCCGCAAGACAGCGAAATCAGTGTGTGCATGCAAGTGTTTGAGCGTGAATGTGTGTGTTTGTGTGTATGTTTAATATTTAATACTGCTAGTGTCATGATAGAACTAAGCTAGAATCTCCAGTAGTCCTTCAGTAGTCATATAAAATTGTTCAAAGAGCCAGTTTCTAACTGTAATTTTAAAATTATAATTATTCAAGGAATGGAGAGATAGAATTTTATGCAGCTTTTATACAGGTATAAAAAACAAAAAATCTACGACTAAAAGCAGTATTGCATTTACTTAGATTTACTATCTGGGGCCTACGAGAGGAGAAGTCCGTGAGCGAGTGTTGTTTTAGTTTTGATGCCAGAATAAATAAATAAATTATGGTCATTATTCATTGTAATTCCTAAATATTGTCTTCAGTGTTCTCTTTCTTTTTATCCGACTGCAGCAAATATACTCAGCGGCTCAACCGTTTTTGATGAGTGTGTATAATTTCTGAAACAAACATTTTGTATCAGAAACACATAGGTAGGTAGGTTTTGTTTCAGAAACTGTGTATCTCAGTACGTAGCTTAATTGTCTTTATAGTTTTTAAACTGCGTCTAAAAAAACGCTCAAAAACCCTTCTACGCCATTAATGTGAAGACTGAGATAAAAAATTAATTGCGTTCAAAAACCTAAATCGAAATGTTATTAATTCTTTCACATCGGCTTTATGTGAAATGAAATGTCAGATTCTACCGCCACGTTAAATTCTAGAGTGCAGGGTCGGCAAAAGTCTAACGGGATAGGTTTCAATTCAACCTACGACCTTTTTGATTCTGTCTGCCCCTTGAGATATATACGCTTTCTATTGATGTCAATTGAGTTAGCTAACGACATATTAAGCACTTATGAGTTACACCGAATGATGAATGTATGCACAATTCTGAGATGTTATGAATGTAACGCTGACAACTTGACGTGTTGTTAGACTCACTTTGATTCGCACTGTAATTTTGTAATACTTTCAAATAGTTACTTTCCCTACCTACTTTGGCTTTTATATGTGGTTTTTATATTCCTAGAAATATAAACTTTGATACCTATATCATTAGTGCTAGGTATCCATTATTTACCTATCTTTAAAAACTCTTTCTAAAGTCAGTAGGTAATAGGTTCAATTTAGTTTAGTTAGACCATCATCTCGCTGTGGCCTATGGTGGTCAAATGAGGTTGTACCCCTACCTAATGCATCCTATGAAATTAGTTCATTATTTTATTCAGGCATAATATACTCGTCATTAAATGGATCTTAGTTAGTAGAAAAACAATTCGTAGAAACTTAAGCAGCCTGGTGAACTCGATTTTCCTATCATTGACCGAGGTATGTAACTACCTATCTATCACCTGATAACACCTATATCAATTAGAGAACATTATACGAGAAGCGTTGTCGAAACAGACTACGAGTAAAAAACTTCTAAAGAAAACAGTTCTCCGTCGGTCTCCGTTACAGACCACAGTGTTTACGAGAAAACACGTATACTTAATGTCTATGTCGGGTTTCCGTAGCTCTGTCCCACAGTCCGTACTCCGCGGAGCAACTCACTCATTACCAGCTAACGGCAAAGCTGCCTCGGTACTGTTAGATCACATAGAACATTCTTGTCCGAGAGACGGTGGCAATTAGTTCATACTTCGTCTCACAAAAATTCAGGAAGTTATTTGTGTTTGTAAAGCTGTAAGCAGATACAACTATTTTAGGAAGTTTAGATAAGCTCCAAAATTCAGAAAGTATTCAATAAAATATTCGCCCGTAATTGAATTCCGAATCTTAAAAATTCCCATTCAGCGACAGAAGAGGTTTGTTTTTTAAAAAATAAGTGCGAGTACATAATGAAATCCATATGTCACAGTCATTATGCAAGATTCCGCCGATTTTTTTTTACATAATGCTGTCGCGTCGTCAGTTAATAAACTTTCGCTGTTTTAATATGCCGAAAGCAAAAATATAAATTTAGAATAGCTTATTAACTGACGACGCCGTATGTAAACGGTGGCATTACATCAAAGTCGCCTATACCGTAGTCATTGTAGTAGGTACATAGAAAAATCATCTATTTAGGGTGAATTTAGGGTCTGTACTATTGATGAAACATTAACCTGCGACATCAAAACTATACTTTCTACGTTTTTTACAAATTACAATGATATATTTACGGAAAACCAGAGTTTACAACATGATTCATCTTTATGCATTGTCAACGGGGTTAAAAACATAATTATGTCAGTTGGAGATCTCTGCGATTATCATTTGAAATTTATTCTTTCAATCCCTTGTTGAAATCCAACGGCTGTCTCCGACACTATAAAGCTCGCCCGCGGTTTCGTACTAGTTCCCGGCTTAATAGGTCACTGGCGTTTGTTTAAGGGTATCTGGGATACTCTTACCGTGCCCACACCGTGACAGGTTTGCTTAACTGTATGAGCTTCCTAAGTATGTCGTGACAGCAGTACGAGTATGCAACCAAGCGGTTTCTTCTGCTAATGTTACTTTCGACGAAGATTCTTCCATATTTTTCTTAGAAGTTTCGAGGTTTTGAAATTCGAGTAAAATTGGTAAATTCCGGGCTCAGTCTTTGTAAAGACGTAAGTTTCCTAGCTATACCTATTTAATATGGGGAACACTGACTGATCTTTGCTCAGTCGATAAATAAATGAGTGGATGTATTCTAATTTCTACACCACAAGATGCACGAAAGTTCTCCAGCTCCAAAATAAAATCTTATAACCTTAACTAACTATATAGAGTTTCAAAGAATTAAATTTCGTACGGACTATGATTCAATATCAATATGAAATCCGAAGCCTTATTTTTGGGTTACATGAAAAAATCCTATACTAAATGCAATGGCAATGCTAACCGTATATTACTTAATATATCCTATTTCATAATAGGAACTTATCTTATCTAATACTTACCAACCTATTAAACTTATTTCTTAAATTGAATAACAACTTATAGATATGTAGGTAGGTACATTGTGCATAAGAACAGACTATGCGTGTTACCAACGGATCGTTCAGTGATTAATTAACTACCATATGCTGTCACCTAACCTAAGATAATGCTCTTCTTCATCAGCATCATCACATTCCGATTTATTGACAATCTTGGATTGTCTTGGAAGTCAAGACAATCCAAGATTTGGTACCTCAGCCATGAGTTTTGGTTATGCCAATTGCCGGCCGCCTGAGGGTCATCTCTGATTCCAGCTATTTTTTGTCAAGACGTTCTTGTTTAACCCTTGTGGAAGAGCTACCTTCGGCTGGGACACGGCTATGCAAAGCTGCCTTTACTCCCAGTAGCACTTTAACCGTCTCCTGTTCATCGCGCTCGCCGCTGCCTACATATCCCCTACGATTCTGAGTGCCGCCAGGAATAGCAGCACCATCTTGGTGACTCGGAGTGTGTATCACAATATGTTAAGCAGTATCTTCCTCCTCGTTGTAGTTAAGAGTCTGCGGAGCCTGTGAAGACCATACCTAGTTCTTGGTAGAGCCATTAGCGCTTCATAGCTCATGTTTGTCCATAGTGTATGCGGTGCTCCTCTTATGTTCTTGACCCGCCACACGGTCATTTATGTAACCGATTTGTACTTGTAATTAAGTTAATTTCACAACACATCTTTTCCTCTTCCATGATATTGATTTGTCTTAATTGACGTATAATTTCCTCCCATGTTTACTCGTACATATAAGGAGTATCGATGAACCGATTAGGTATGATTTCAAATGCCATACTTATTGATGACACAAAAAGGTGAAACCTCATTGATTGCTGGAAACCCAGCCTTGAGAGAGCTTGTAACAATGCTTGTGAGAAGACGGTGGGTACAGTGATTTGCGTTCTGTTAGACATTTCTTTTTTGTTTGCGCGTCATGTTTACGACACTATCTCGAGATATGAATAAGATTACAATGAATGGGGTGAAATCATTGAAGCAAATTGCTCAGTTAAACATGATTTTTTTAAAAATAATAACAGTTTTCGGGTTTCCTACATGCTCTATTGTGGCGGCGAATATTTTGTTAGTATATAGAATAGATTGTATTTTGGGAATACTTAATGGTAAGTACTTAGGTAAGTAGTATTGATATCAAAACCTCTTATCGTGCTTTTTTAAAATCTTTGTTAATTTTCTGCTTCCTTTTTCTTAGCATTGAGGTAACATTCTTTGATAGATCACTTTTATAGTGGTATAATATATTGGATTGCTACGAGTAAAAGAAAGCAATGTATACTGTTCGCTGAATAGAAGGAAAGTACAAAGTAAATAAAAAGAACATTAGATCAGAACATGTGGTAGGAATTTAATTCGATTAAACTTATGAAGTTATGATATGGTCGGGCAAGTTGAAAATAATAAGAACTTACGCTGCGTATTGTATTATAATGCCATTATGGCACAAAAACTGTTGAATAATATTACTTAAGTTCTTGTACATTGTATTGTGGGTTTACCTGAGAGGTATACTTAGGTACAGAGATACTTATTGATGAGCATTTACTCAAGCGAAATCCTTCATGCATGTCAAGCATGAATAATACAAATTAAAGTACTTACCTACCTAAGTACCTACTATTGTGTACAAAAAGGAGTATACTCATAACTTAGTAGGTATTTAATAGTATGTTATGTGGAGTAGGCAAACACTTGTCTCATCATCATCATTTTTAGGGATGATATTCTACTGCGTAAGCCTTGATGGCAGCGACCGTCATCCACCATGATTTTGCATGCAATCATTTCAAACGATTGTTGGTCTGGTCACTAGATTAACCTGATGTTTTTAGTTTATTACTATCTTGAATATCGAGCAATATTAAAAAAAAACCTAACGGTGTCAGGCATTATGAACTTTAAATACCTATTAGTTAGTGATGTTTTAGTATATATTTTATTGTATTTGTAGTTACAGTAAAATTGTTGAAGTACAGAAGATTTTTGAGCTACTAAATTTAGTATTTTTTTTAAATATAATATTGGAATTATAAGTTATTATTATTGGCTTGTAAATGACTTTATATATTTTAACCATAAATCCTATACCTAACGAGCAATTCTTGTATATATATATTTATATATCTATATTATTATAAGAGAGTTACCACTCACTCACTCACTCACTCATCACGATATCTCAGGAAGTATAAAGCCTACAAACTTGAAATTTGAAAGGTAGGTTCTTTGTAATGGGTAGGTGTCAGCTAAGAAACGATTTTCAGAAACTACCCCTCTAAGGGGGTGAAATAGGGGTTGGAAGTTTATATGAAAGTCCTGTGTTTTTGAAGTTAGAGACGTGAAAATCGTCATTTAGGTTATCAGCTTCAGATATTAAAAATTTTTATAAGTCGTTTTGGAAAATTCCCCTTTAAGGGTGGTAAAATAGGGGATGAAAGTTTTTATGTGAAAATTTTAATATTGTTACTGTTGACTTGAAATTTGAAAGGTAGGTTCTTTGTAATGGGTAGGTGTCAGCTAAGAAACGATTTTGAGAAACTACCCCTCTAAAGGGGTGAAATAGGGGTTGGAAGTTTATATGAAAGTCCCGTGTTTTTGAAGTTAGAGACGTGAAAATCGTCATTTAGGTTATCAGCTTCAGATATTAAAAATTTGTATAAGTCGTTTTGGAAAATTCCCCTTTAAGGGTGGTAAAATAGGGGATGAAAGTTTTTATGTGAAAATTTTAATATTGTTACTGTTGACTTGAAATTTGGAAAGTAGGTTCTTTCTAATGGGTAGTTGTCAGTTAAGAAACGGTTTTGAGAAAATCCTTCCCTAAGGGGGTGAAATAGGGGTTGGGAGTTTGTATGAAAGTCCCGTGTTTTTGAAGTTTAAAGAGTCGTGAAACTCGGTATTAGCACTGAACCTATTTTGGGAGCGGCGTATTCTCCTGTGACCACTCTCCATCAAGTGTACACGCCGTTAGCACTGTATATTGGGAGCGGCGTATTCTCCTGTGACCACTCTCCATCAAGTGTACACGCATTATCACTGTATATTGGGAGCGACGTAAACTCCATATTGTAATATTTAGTGGATTATTACCTGGATTAACACATTATGGTACTTTTTATCCCGGAAAAAGCGATGGTTCCCGCAGAAGTAGTGAAAAACCTAAATTCACGCGAGCGGAGCCGCGGGCAACAGCTAGTATTTCTATATAATCCGAATCTCGGAAACGGCTCGAACGGTTTTCAAGGGGTTTTGGGGGCGATAAATTGATCTAGCCAGGTTTCATTTTTAGAAAATGTGGTAGTATTTACCAAAAAAAATATATAAATCTATACCTGACATCTATTGGCGATAAAGTAAAACTATTACAGTAAACTCCTCCTGCCATCTATTGGTGAGTAGCTGTAATACTACCGAGCAAAGCTCGGTCACCCAGATATTATATGAATAAAGAATATGTATAATATAACGTGGTTTATGGTTATTTGTGAAGCTAATATGTAAACATTATGTCTATCATAAAAAAATATGAACACTATTCCGCTAAGTATTTTAAACTTTAATACCAGCTATGTTATAGACATAAAAGAAAATGATACCACATTACGTAATCAAAATTATATGGCATTGAACTTGCTCGCACTTTGCGAGTTAAAAATGAATACATACATATAAAAGGGCTTACTCGTATCTTCTGGTATGCTATTAGTTCACGTATTGGATAACTTCAAATTAATAGCCAATTTTGAGACTCGTTACTTACAGATCGAAATGAGTAAATTATACCCAAGTAGCCTACCTACTAGTGAATCGTGATGATGAAATCGGTTATTTTATATTCGGGTCTTTGATATAGCTTGATTTTGATACTTGACTTCTCATGCGAGTACGTTGTCCGTAGAGCGTTCAAAATGAAAAATCAGGCTTCTTTGGAAAATGTACTTAGTAGGTATATTGACAGTAGGAGCAGAACAGGCCAGAAACTTGCTACTTACTGTCTGTTTTCAAATAAATAATCAAGACCTAAGTTCAAAGATGTTGGCGTTAATCTAATATTCTGTTCTGCAACTACTGAACTGATTTGCTTGAATTTTACAATGGATATAGATTAGTGTATCCCGGAAAATTCTTGGTTCATGCGGTACCTAACTATATTTGCGGAAAAATTCCCAGGAGCGGAGCCGCGGGCAAAACCTTTTAAAAGTAGATTTTCGTTGCTGCTATGGCATTCTCGTAACGTTTTCACATACTCAGTGATTCGATAAAAGAAAAAGAAAAAAATATTAACACTGAAAAATGAACTTTACAGTAATTGGCTTAGAGTGTAAAATTGAATGTATTTCATCATAGGAAATACAATGCTCAACTTAGAGGCGCTTAAGTAATTTCCGACCGACCGAGTCGACCAATATGGCGTTTTGAACTACATTCAATTTTACGCTTTATGCTAATTGAATTAAAATTAATTTTTCAGTGTCCGCAAAAAATGTTTTGAATTCAATATCGTCTGCATAAGTACGGAAATAGAATCACCTTTTTAAACATATCACATCACGAAATGTAGCCGACACGTAACGTGAATAGCCCCCCTGATCACTACAATAATTGTATGACATACACATGCATACACCACATAATATGGTTGTCCACTTATCAAAATAATAGCTTGACCACTTTTACTGAGTCGTAATGTTTTTAGCAAAACTGGTGCAGCACAGTGGTCAGAACTTTGGTAACGGTCACTTTCGTTACTAGGTTTCCCGTTACACCCTACCAGTAGTCTGTAGACAGTAGGTATACCATTTAATTAGACGAGTGAAAGCGTGGTCACATAGCTGTGATACCTGCCTATAAACCCAATACCTACTTATATTGATTAATCGACACTGAGCGCACTTTCAAATTGATAACGTCTAAGTGGTCCAGTTAGCTAGCTACTCGTAATGATCTCTGTTTCTTTATTAGTCAATGCAAATGTGATATAGCTCGTAGCGAAAGTAATGACATTGATTGTTATTAGTGTGGAATTAAGGCTAATTTATGATTAGATCTGTTATGTAAATACAACACAGTACAGTAATAACTTGCACTTATAAGACCAATACTAGGTTATGGTAGTGAGTGCTGGACTAATAAGCAAATAAGACGAAGACGCCCGCGCAATATTCGAAAGGAAGCTGTTCCGGTCCACATTTGGTTCGGTGGAAATGGACGTATCAGATACAACCACGACGACGTTCGTCTTTACATTATCTTTGGTGAGCCAAACATTCACACATAAAGATCGCAAGATCGCAGTGGGCTAGACATAATATACCTACCAGCGCATGAATGTTCAGAGACCATCAAAAAACTACTGACCTCACACCCAGATGGCGTAGAAATATTCTTCTTTTTCTCAGCTTTTACCACGGCATATGCCAGTGTCAGCACAGCGTAGAAATGTTGGTCGGCCAAGCTTCATTGGACTCAGGGATAGTGAAGCAGGATGCAAAGAAACGAACGCAAAGGACAGAGACCGATGGAGGAATGATTTGGAACAGCTATGACATTCTCGTAACGTTTTCACACACTCAGTGATGTGTCATGTGATACAAGAAAAAGAAAAAAATATTACCACCGAAAAATGAACTTTACACCTTTGGCTTAGTGTGTAAAATTGAATGTATTTCATCATAGGAAATACAATGCTCAACTTTGACGCGCTTAAGTAATTTCAATCTCGGAACTGTCCACCAATATGGCGTTGTGAACTACATTCAATTTTACGCTCTATTTTAATTGAATTAAAATTAATTTTTCAGTGTTCGCAAAAAATGTTTTGAATTCAATATCGTCTGCTTATGTACGTAAATACCATTACCTTTTTAAACATCACGAAAAGTAGCCGACACGTGACGTGAATAGCCCCCCAGGCCGGACCCACAAAGGGCTGTAGCGCTGTTGATGATGATGATGAAACAATTACAGTGTTGCCACATTCTTGGAGTGCCACTCACACGCAACTCGCAAGTATCTTCTTCCGAGGTTCATTTACTCGTAATTATAGTATTTACGTGTACATTTCTAATGAAAATACGCAATCCTATGTAACTGCGTGTACATTGTACAAACCTAAGTACACGAATAGTTGTGTCGGTCTACGTTAAAAAACCGAAGAGTATGGAATTTACCGCTATGGACCGTTATTATAAAACGCATCTAATGATTAGGAACGCAGCGTGTTTTCCGCCTTTTCTTTCCTTCATTTATAGGGTTCCGTATCAAAATGGTAAAATAGAACCCTTATATATTTTACCAACCCGTCCGTCCGTCTGTCAGTCTGTTACACTCGATTATTTTAGTATAGGTACTAGGTAGCTATGAAAGCTATCGATATGCAAGGAATATTTTGTACACAAAAGTGGCCCTACATCATTTCAATTAAAAAGAGAAAAAAGGGGGGAAATACGGGAGGTACTTACCTAGTCTAAAAGAATAGATAGTCTACCCAGTCTACCTATCATATTACCTACCTATGTTCTAAATCAGATTTTAATGCATGATAGTTTTTGATTTATCGTGAACGGTGTCGAAAACCATACCATTTCTCAGTATCTCCGATGTATTTTTTTTAAACGAAAGATAAGGTTCAACAGGAATTTATTATCTATGTATATTTTAGTGGAAAACTGAAACCAACGTTAAAGTTAACTATATTCCGGCCGCTCAAAGAATGCGTTTCTGACACATTTCAATTCGTCATACAAAACAAAAAAAAACAGTTGGCATAAACTTGAAACAGCGCCGTTCGACGTGGTTTGACATTTAAAAGCTATAGTTTTTATATTTGTTAATTAAGTAATTGTAATAATTTTAGCCAAAAATAAATACATTTATTGTAAGTTAGTATAATTATTCGAATTTTAATGTTATCATTCGTTAATAACGTAAATAAAAGATATTTAAAAAATCTCCGTAAATTGTACGGCAGTTCAAAGTTACATCGCCCAGTCGATCACGATCTGTCAGAAACGCATTCTTTGAGCGGCCGGACTTTAGCTAAGTTTTTTTTGATGATAACAAAAAAAACCTCTGCTGCTCTGCTTCAACAAATGTGATATCCCGTTTTACATTATATGTAACTAGTGTTAACTACTACGGAACCCCCGGTGCATGAGTCTTACTCGCGCTTGGGTAGTTTTTTTTTAATTTGTTTACGCTTTACTGAATTGAATAGTTTTTTGCCAATTATTCGTATCTACTCTAGCAGTCATTTACATCACGTGAATCCTACAAAATCATTCATCAAGTAAAATATGTAAGTACTTACTTAGGTATTAAACAATCAAGTAAAATATTAGACCTTATCGTATTTAATATTAAATTAGGTACCAGCTTAAAAAACGTAACACGAAGGTACTTTGCACTATTGACACAATTTTGATCAAAACTAAAAAAAAGCTTTTAAAAGCTTGAACTGCTCGAAGCTTTAAAAATAAAAATGTTATAAAAAAAACTAGCTAACCCGGCAAACGTTGTTTTGCCATATATTTTTTTTTCTCACTTAGGGATATAAAAATTAGATAACAACCTGCTCCCAGACCCAGAGAATATACCCTGAAAATTTTATAACGATCGGTCCAACCGTTTTGGCGGAGTTTGGTAACAAAGAAAAGTGAGAGAATTTTATATATTAGAAGAAGATAAAAAAAAAACAATTAATCAAAAGTAATCGATAGGAAATACGGTCAGTTAACTTTTTAATCATGTACGTTCTATTAATTTTAGAACAATGGCACTTTATGGCGGAAAAATAACAAGAATTGTATCGGAAAGATACCGCTAGACCACCAACTTCCGTTCTTTGCGATCTTCGATAACCCAGTTCGATTAGGTCAGTTTGTGGCGCTATTAAACGGTTTATATTCCCTTATCTTTCTAAATTACGTCTTACTGTGAGTTATAAAAATCTACGAGCATCGTGCTTATAATAAAAGCTTAACTCTGAACAATGACCAGTAAAACTTCTACGATCATTTAGAGATATCGATGTTTTCGATATTTGAAATTGATTTCAAAAAAGAAGAAATCTTTACCACAGACGCTATGCCTGACGATATTTTTTTTTACACCAATGCTACAAGTCGTCTTTTTATTTTTTTGATAGGCTCTAGGTCTTGAAATGGCTACTTTATTTATTCTTTGCTTTATAATATCAATTATTAATTTATTAGGCAATTTAGAATCAGGTTAATTACTTGATGGAGGTTCCATAGGCAGACCTCTGACATAACCGCAGTGCCTCCCCGTGGTACACATCCATAACGGATTTCCCCACGTATATAAAAAAAAAAGGTTCCATAGGCAGGTAGGTACCTACCTACCTCTAGTTCCTAAGTATTTCTTTGATATCGCAAATAGCCTATTTACGAGCTCCTCCTAACTATTGCCTACTTAGTTTCTACTTGAATATAATAGACAAAGTCTGTCTATCCCTCAACCCAGTTCTACAGAAAATAATTTCAAAATTGCTTTCATTTCCGTCGCTTTGACCGCAAATCTAACCGCAGGATGCGGACTTTAGCAACCGGTCTAGTATTAGGTACTTCCAAGGTATAGAATTGTCTATGTGGTCAAATGAATCTTCGAAATCACGCGCGGGACCGATGGACGTTGGGGACTAATACTTACTAAAGCACAAATAAAGAAGATTGATAACATTAAAAGGTTCGCATCGAAAAATCATGCGTGTTGGAGATCCCTTGGTCTTCGTCCAGCAGTGGACCTCTATCGGGTGAAACAAACGGACGAACGTATCTATAGTGTTAAGTACATGCTCTCTGATTGAGACGGCATTTACCCCTTTAGTTAGTGCAACATCTTCATCTGCTTCATTATTTACCGTCAAATCGCAGTCAATTACTTGTAAATGATAAAAATTCCCATGATAACAAGGTGTTTCTTTATTTCCAGGGCGCGCCAAGATGTGGCGTGCAGCACTCCTCATCGCGCTTGCTGTGGGAGCCCACGCTGCGAACAAAGTCCGCGACGTGACCACGACGTGCGACAAGGGTTCCGTGAGCATACACCTCGAGATGGAGCAGCCCTTCAAAGGTCTGGTGTTCAGCAAGGACTTCTCTAGGGAATGCAGAGTTCAAGGTTCGTCATCCCTCTCTCCTTGTACGGTCCACTATTGAAAACATTTGAAAAACACCATGCAAGTTTCCTCACGGTGTTCCTCAGGGAACTGTTGTCATCACAAATACGCACTTGAATCCATACTTCGGACTCCCCATTCCCAGCTCCATTCAGCGATCCATGCAATAAATTATCGCGCTCTAATATTTGAAAAGTGTTGTCAGAAAGTGTGACAAAACACTACACAATTATTCTGACGTTTGCCACTTGTGTTTGGTCCCTAGAATAGTCACGGGCATTCGCAGGACCCGTCCAGTGAAATTTGGGGCGAAACTATAAGATCTCTTCGCTTACATCTAGCAGAGAGCACCCATTACCAACCAAAACGGAAAATAGAATGCTGGTAGATTTCAGACGATAACGCTAAGATAGCCTTATCATATCAGCCTGCGGACGTCCCCTGTTGACCATAGGCCTTCCCAAACGAGCGCCACCACACCATGTCCTAATTTTTTTCTCCTCCAGCCACTTCCCGCCACCCGCTTGATATCGACGGTCGAACGAGGGGACAGGCCTCACGCTACGCTTGCTTGTATGCGGTCTCCACACCAGGATTTTTCGGCTCCACCGACCATTGCACCTATGACACGCGTGACCTGCCCACTGGCCACTGCCCCTTCAGCTTGCTAATGGTTTAGGCTAGCGTATCGTACTTTGCCATTGGTTTCAGCTATGTCAGTGACCTTGTTTCTCCTGCGGATCTCCTCATTTCGGATTCTATCCGTCAGGTTAAGATAACCTATTAATATGTATTTGTTTATAACAAAAATATCCTTTATAATTTCTAGGTCAAATGCAGTCAAAGGTATCGCTGCACTTGCCAACCAACGCGTGCGGGGTGCGCACGTCCCCGCTCAATACCACAGTGGACGAGCCGGGGGACCACGAGGACTTGTACTACACCGTGGAGCTGGTCGTGCAAATGGACCGGCAGCTGCAGCAGTCGTCTGACCAGGATCTGATAGTGAGGTAACAGAATAATCGGCAAGGAATCGCTAACACGGGCAAAATTGCTTAACTTAGAATACTTACTGCAAAGTTGGAGTGTGCTCAAGAACTCCAAAATCTAGTACCTCCTTTACCTTTCTATCATTTCCCCTGTTCCCTGGCATTTTCTAGGCAAGCGCGCTCCGTCCTATAGGCCTCATCATTTCTGTCCATCAGACTTGATTGTAGTCAAGCGCAAGCCTATCTGCAGTAAAAAAATAACAGCCATCTTCTCGTTATAAAGTTTTGTAGATCCAATAAGTAATTAGTCTAAGTAATTAGTCTAAGTAAGTAATAAGAAATAACATTGTCCAGCACATAAAGATCGCAAGATTGCAGTGGGCTGTATCAGAGACCGCCAAAATAAAAACGACTGACCTTACACCCATACGGCCACAGAATAATGGTCGGCCAAAGCTTCGTTGGCTGGATAGAGCAAAGCAGAATGCAAGGGCAGTAGGAATAAAAAATTGGGAAAATGAAGCAATGGACAGAGACCAATGACGAAATATGTTAATATATGTTAAATCAATGACAGAGACCGATGGAGGAATCTTTTGGAGCAGGCCCGAGCCCACAAAGGGCTTTAAGTCTGTTGATGATGCTAATGAATAAGTAATAAAGCTGTTGGATTTACGAGGTACATACTTGCCACGACGTTTCAGGACTCAAGGATGAATCATGAATGGAAGTTTTTCTTTTATCGGAGGCCTCTTTTGGACATTGGTTCCAACTTATTGCCTCTTGAGTCTTCACAATTTGTTCAAGTTTCTTTATCTATTGGCTTGAAATAAAGGTTTGCAACTCATGAGAAAATTAGATTTATAGTCACCTAATTTATACCACCAATATACATTTTAGTCACCAATAGCACCAACAGCGATCTCGATCAGGCATTCCGTATCCAGCCTTGACATTTGCTAATACATAAACTAAGGCGTGGTATGGGAAAAACGTTGGAGTGATAAATCTCAAATTGCGGCCGGACTTTGTTTAAAATACATTATTATGAAAGGATAAAAGTTTTGAAAGATCTGAAGATAAAGACTAATTTTAAGTTCTGGGACATTTGTGTCACCTCTTCAGTAGGTATTTAAGTACCTACTACCTACCCAGTGTCCACATTTCTAACTCCCAGTTCCTAGATAATACCTACGTTTCTACTTCTGACGCTTGCATTTGTAGAATTATGGGAAGTCCACATAACTTTTGCAGCTCTTGCAAGGAATGAGTTACGGGCACACTCAGTCCCCGAAAATGTTGCCCGAAGAATCTACTTATACTACTTAGACCTACAACTAATCGAGCTCTTGCTTCTTGAGTTGCCGTGGATTCCACCGTTGTTCAAAAGTGGTAGTCACGTTGTAACATAGAAGGCGTGGTAGATATCCTCCGTATAACAAGATCAATGTGTCCATTACAGGTGTAAATTGCAGCCGCGTGCAGTGCGCATAATCAGCTCAGCGCTGGAGGGCGTCATTAAAACGAAACTACGGGAAATGACCGGACACGGACACGACTCTAAGCGGATGAGGTAATATTGAACTTACTTATTTAGGTGAGAGGTACTTGTAAGGTATGCATTATTTAATTCCCCTAAAAGGAAATACGTGATTAGGTAGGTTGGTAGAAAGGATGTTCCAATGACATGCAAACAAGCAGGTAGGGTTTTGCAAGACATTAGTATCTAAGCTGAGGAAGACATTTTAGTGCTTTAGAAATCCCAGAAACTCTTGACGTGCTTCAAAATATTTATTAATTTAAGGTTGCAGGTATAAAATAATAAAAAAAAACTTATGTGGCACTCGGGGAGTGCTGATAGGCGTGAAAAGATGAACAATTACGTGAGGTGTCGGTTACAGTTACAGTGTCGCGAGTTCAATAGTTTTCCGGAAAAAAAACAGAAAATCTTGATGGTATAACCCAACAGCCTTGCTGCTTGTTACACTTGATAATAATGCAAAATAATATTGTATTTTTCAGAACGGGCCGCAATCGGCAGGGCTGGGACAACCCTGCTGAGATGGAGCAGAGGCAACTCTTGCTGGAATCAGCTCGAGCGTGGATGGACTTGGCACCAATAGCTGCAGGGACCGAACCGGCCACTGTGGAGGTGGGGCAACCCACGAGGCTGCTCATACAATGCACCTTACCAGGTATGATTAAACCAGTTATTTGTCTGATCTGTTAGGTCTGGTCTGAGCCATGTCTGAGCTGTGTCTGGGCTGATGAGATGCACGAATACAATTTAAAAAACCCCTAAACATGCTTCTTGATTGTTAGGTACTATCTAGTACGTCTAAATGGTGGTTGTGGACAAATGTGCGCGTGGTGGACAAATGGCCCAATTTTCCACTATAGTCGTCACCGGAATGTCACCGAGAGACGTCACGTAATCTTGATTTGAGCGTTTGAGCCACAAAATAATCTCGTTCTTTGGTGGTGGTTGCGATCTGCGATGGACAAACGGCCTGAATTTTAACCACGAAAAATTTTGCAAAATTCACTCACATGATTTCTCACATTTATTATATTGCTCATGATACCTCCGTACCGTTCACCGCCCCTTCGCTCGCGTCCCGTGGGAACATTGTACCGTAAAAATATATACCGTAATACCGTCCGCAAAAATATTTTTTTAAGTTATCTTTATTTTAATGATGCATTAATAATCTTATCTAACAATATTATCCATGATCATTTCAGTTGGAGTTGGTCTCCGCGTAACCAACTGCGTTGCGCACGACGGCTTAGGAGAAGCATCGCAGAAACTCCTCGACGAAGCGGGCTGTGCCATCGACGAAACTATTTTCAACAAGCCAACCGTGCATCGACATAAACAACGAGAAATCGACTTTTCCGGAAACCCAATCGACCCCCAACAGGATTTAGAGGAAAACTTGAAAGCGTCAAAAGACCCAGAATATATTTTTAAGAACATGATGACATATCAGCATGCGATGACCACATTTGCTGCGTTTAAGTTCCCTGATAGAGCAAAACTACACCTATCTTGTGGCGTTGAACTATGCAAAGGCCCATGTCCTCATGTGGACTGCAAGGCGCTACAGCGGCCGCAGCAGACCAAGGACGGATTGGTGAGGAAGGCTCGCTTGGACAAGGAGGCGAAAGGCGTGGTCATAGACAGATTGGAGGTTTATAATAGTATAGAAGTTCTTGCACCTAATATCGAGGTAGAAGATGAAGCTTCAATAAGAGGTAAATATTTGATAAATACTAGTTTTCGCATTATTTATCCAGTAACCTGCGTCCCTCTCTGTCAAAATTGCTTATGTTTCATTCGATTGGTATGGAGTTAGACAGAGTGGGGCGCGTCATCGTGGATTGAAATATCTATTCTACAACTTTCATCAATCAAATCCATCTCCAATCGTAAATAAAAAGATTTTAAACTTTTAACCTTCGATTTTTAAAGTCGCAAAGAAAAAAGGGTAGGTCCATCTGCACAGAAGAAGGAACATGGTTGATGATATAGGAGAGCGGTAATTTAGCTCTTGTTGTCGAAGTAGTTGAATTACTACCATTTTAGTAGGGCTTCTCAGAACGTTACAATGCATAATTATATTAGAACACAAAGACACAAGACTTGGAACAAAGTCTAAATAAAGAGTAGGCTAGTTGGATATAGCCTCTTGTATCTCCTATAAACTCTCAGATTTTCTTTTACAGGTTCGAGAAGAGTAGAAAAGGAGGAAGATCTTGTACGCGGTTTCTCCCCTGGGGATAAAACGATTTGCCTATCACCAGGGAAAATGGCTCTAGCTTTCTGCGTTTTAGGAGTAATTTTCCTCTGCGCCATCGCTGTGGCTTTTGCGTCGTTAGTGCGAGCGAGAAGAAGGATTACTCGAGAGCCCGTGCATACATCCCTCTCTTTCTACACTGGAAGCAAGAGTATGTTCTCTTCCAGTGGAAGCAGCAGTTCTGGGTTGAGTGGAAGCAAGCTACTTCTGACTGACAGCCCTTATATGGACCACCATTCTTCTTCAAGCAATAACTGGCCCTACACTAGGGCATTCTGATTTGGACAGATTTTGTAAGAAATATTCAGTGGTTTCCTATGCAAATGATATTTTTAAAGAATTTGACTGATTTTATATTATATTCTAATTATAGTAAGTGCAAAATAATATTATACTGTTTGTTGAGGCTAAAAAGTAAAAATAACTTATATTTTCTATGTAGCAAGCTCTCTGATTTTCATTGGTTAGGTATGCTTAATTTAGAGCAACATTTTATTAGAATCGAATGAAACTGCCATGTTATGTAAGTGTTATGTAGGTACTATTTTTTGAACTTTACAAAACGCCGCATGTTTAAGTACTAAAAATATCTCTAATCTGTCCTAGTTACATAAATTTTCTCCTAGAAAATTAGCTTTACTTTGAATTAGCATAAATTAGTTTTATTCCATTGACAATATATTGTCATTTGAGGAGGTGCTTCTGTAAATTCTGCCTTATTTTGACTCCAACTTTGATGAAGTAAGAAGTTAGAAAGAAGTTCAGTACTTAATGTAGCCAGCCAGGAAATGTGCATGGAAACATCGCTTTCATGAAAATCTGTTTTCGAAATTTTATTTACTTACCTAGCTGGTTACTTCAGAAATCAAGATATCGGGCGGTACCTAACTAGTTATTCCTTAGTTCTATGAATTTTAAGCTTAAGTATTTAATTTATTTTGTAACATTAGCACTTCCTCGACATATAATTTATATTTTAATTTTAATCAACTTTTATTGTGATAGTGATATTTTAAAATATAATTAAAAAAGTATTGTTATAATTTTTTCTTCTTTCTAATGGAAGTACGGACAATAAATTTTATTAATACAAGAATGGTGTTTTTATATTTTTATCATCAGCTCGTTTGTCTTTATGCAATCTAATCAATTAAAGTTAGGAGTTATAGTACCTACAAAAAAAGCACTACAGTAGGTAGTAAATAATTATTGTACTTGAGAGTTAAACTCGTCTTTTAATGAAAAATGATTAGGAAAAATCTCAGGGAAAAATGCTATGTAACAAAAAAACGTTAAAGAGAGAAAAAATAAAAATTGAATTTGGCGGGCATCATGGGTGAGTGTTTTATTTTTTCTGACATGAATTCTAGCATTTTTGTCCGCCTTATTCGTATTTCGATTGAGTTTGGTTTTATCTTTTATAAGGCATATACCACAGGACCTATGTGTTTGATTGTAAATTACTGTACACCATCATTGCTCCATGAGGTTTAAAGCGAAAAGCTAAATCTATAATTTTGAGATTTTCCCTTTGGATTTACCACACGAAACACGGAACCTTCACGGAACTCCCTGCCGTCTTTGAGTGGGCCCTCAGAGTGGGCCGCTCTCCCGCAGCCCGTATCACAGACCAGAGACCCGTATAATCAAGCTACAAAGCCAATAATTATCATATTCTGGTATCTTATGGTATCTCAGTGATAATCACTCAGTGACCTTCAACGAGCTCATTTGACATAATATCTTTTTATTCATTGGAGGTTCACCATAGAATCTTACTTTCGTTTCACTTGATGAAGCAGCAATGTATAACGAACCATAGACAACAGTGAACATCACTGTAACTGTCAAAGATACGGAATAACCCTTAGTAGGTATGTACACTTTCTTTTGAACCATAAACAAATAAAAAGAAGATTCATAGAGCTATAAGTACAGATTTAACTCTATGGGTTCATGCCAAGGTATGACATCATTTCATCAAAGAGTAGTATAAAAACAGAACACTCATCTCCTTCTGTGTGATTCAGAAAATACCTAATGATTGTAGGTACTTACAATGTTCTGAAATATTGTACTTAAATTTTTTTGAAAAAGACTAAATATATTGAATTGACTAAATTTTTTTTCATATAATTATATATATTCATATATTCCAAATATTTTTATTTCTTGCCAGTTCTGGTCATCGACTTGTTCCTGGTTCATCAGGCACATGAACTCCAGGCACGTATGTTCTGCCGGATGAGGAGTTTTGGCATATGCAATGACTCACTCTAGTTCTCTCTACTAGGTCTGCCCGGGGTACTCCTCTCTTGGCCTCGTAGAGTGCAGCTGCATCTCTTAATCTTGGGTCGACGGGAAGCAGTCCAGACAGCGCCAAAGCCGAATTCAGAGAGACGGTTCTATATGCTCTCGTCAGCTTTTGAGCAAAGCCTCTTTGTACGTTATTCAGCTGTTTTTGCACACCTACCTTTTCAGTCGCTGAAGCCATATATGATCACCGGCTCGACGGTTGCGGTATATATTAAACGGATCACGTCTGGATGTAGGCCCCAGCTTATCCGAGCAGCTCTGGAGAGCTGTTTATATACTTGAATGGCCTTTTTACAAACCTCTGACACATGTTTATTGAAAGTCAACTTGTGGTCGACGTAGAGACCCAGGATTTTAATCTCTTCTGACACGGCAATGCCGACCCCACCCATGCTCAGTCTTGGGACGTCAAACTTTAGCTTTTTAGTGAATACCTACCATAGCTTTGGTCTTTGATGAACCAAAATTAAGTTTGATTTTGACGCCCCAATCCCGAACATAGGAGAGGGCGGCATTGGCCTGTGTCTCTACTTCAAGGGCCGTTCCGTTGAAGACGAGGACGACGTCGTCGGCAAACGCCTGGCAGTGGTCGCCTCAACCTTCAAGCCCCTTGAGGTTAGATTTAGGTTAGGTTAGATTTAGGTAAGGTTAGGTTAGGTTTAGGTTAGGTTCGCACGATCGAGGCGATCCGGCCTGTCCTCGAGCTCTGGACGGGCCGAAAGCATGGGGCTCTCTCCTTCCACCTCGTGCAGATCCTTTCGGGGCACGGTTGCTTCGGGAGGTACCTGTGCAGGGTCGCAAGGCGGGAGCCCACCGAGGTGTGCCATGAGTGCGGCCACGCCGAGGACACGGCGCAGCACACGCTGGACTCATGCGTCCAATGGTCGTCTCAGCGCGCCGCACTCGTGGCAGAGGTGGGACCCGACCTCTTGCTGCCCACCGTCGTTCGCGCCATGGTGAGCAGCGAGAGATCTTGGAATGCCGTAGCTTCCTTTTGCGAGGAAGTGATGGCACAGAAGGAAGCGGCGGAAAGACAGAGAGAGGAAGACGTTGAGGCGGACCCTCTTCGGCGCCGCAGGGCGGGACGCAGACGACGTGCGGAGGAACGTCGCCTGCCACCCTAGTAAGGAGCTCCGGGCCGCGGCAATGAGGTGCCCGACGCCCGTGGAGCCAATCTCTCGTGCCGGAAGGCGTACCACATGTTCCTGGTACACCGGATGGAGTTAGAGGACCATGTAGCTGGGTCCCCGACGTGGAGGGTCTGCCTCGGCGGACACCGCCGGCTGGGTCGCGGAAGATTGCGCAAGTGTGTTCCCGTGACCCAGTCGCCAGGCGATGCGAAGGAACATCGCTGGTTTTTTAGTGGGTATTCCGGCCACCGGTGAGTCCCACATACCCTTCCGGAAGCAAGAGCTACCCTGCTTCCGGACGGGATGCGTAAACGCATTTTCCCAGCGTTAAAAAAAAAAAAGGTTTAGGTTAGGTTAGGTCAATGTAAAATTTCGGTGAAATGCGTAACAATCGTGATGTCACTACTTCAACGCATTGGGAAGGTAAACCGTCCTGTAAGGACGAAGAACAGTTATTCAACGTAAGCACCATAGCCCGCGAAGACTGATTAATGGATAACAACTACTGTAAAACAACTGAAACAACTGACTTTAAAAATCCCGACACACTCATCCTGCTATATAACTCACTAGTCAGGTCACAACTTGAGCATGCTTCCACTGCTTGGAACCCTCAATATGCTGTCTACGTAGAAATGCTAGAAAGTATTCAGCGTAAATTTATCAAGTGCTTAAATAAAAGATTTAGCTCATTTGATACCACAAAATTAAAAACATTACAATTGAGAAGGGAACATAAGGATCAGATATTTTTATATAAAATTATTAATGGTATCATTGATAGCCCTTATCTGTTGCACAAAATAAAATTTTGCATACCAAAATTAAATATACGTAAATCACGTAAAAACAATGTATTTGATCTCGCAATTACCAAAACTAATTATAGCCGTAACAGATTTATAGTACGCTCATGCGACACTTACAATAAAAAATATAAAAACATAGATCATTTTCAATATAAGTACGCAGGGTTCATTTCTGCCATTAAGAAAAGTTACTAATTTTCTTAGTGGCAGATGATCTCACTTCTATAATATATTATCAATGTAACATCTAGTACAACTCCCAGTAAAACATAAAATTGTAATCCAGAGAGTGGAAACTTTACTGGCTTATGTACTAAATATATTTAGATTAAGATTATGTATTATGTTTAAGCTGTTTGTTTCCCAAATAAAGAGAAAAAAAAAAAAAAAAAAAAATAACGCGTGGGCTTAATAATTATTACAAAGAATTGGCTTAATTAAGAAATTACAAATATTAAATGATGCAATATTGAGCATATCAAATTCAAATTACTTAAGTAATTAATTTTAGCTCGTATCAACTAAAAAAATTTGCTCCGTTTCAAGACGCCAAGCATATTATGATTTATGAATGACTGAATGAAGTGTAGGTACCTTCTTCACGACGCAATACAATAATCTATGACATGGGCGGAAAGGTGATGCTTTCGCGCGGCGATTTCTTGCCTTGCGTTCCCGACGCCGTGTTCGCACTCGTATTCACGGATGATAATTATTGAGACGGTTTCTAAATGAACAGTGATTAAAAATACAAGCGACATTATTACGAAGTGATCGAGGTGTGGATTTAAAGTAAAAGACTGACTGTGAGACTGTATTTGTGTGTGTTTACTTGACCCGATATTTTGGAACAGGGTGATCCGTGAATCCGTGTAATTTTGTGTGTCTACGTTTGTGTGTCAACTGTGTGTCGGGAGTTTAATTTCTAATTGGAGGTAAGATACTCATTTTCAATTTCACGGTTCACTATTTTTGTCAAAACTCAAAACCAATTGGATTCAGTTTCGTAATCGTCACTTTATGAGGCCCAATTTAGGTGCGTGACTCGGCTTGCCCACATCAAGACCCGGTCAAAGCTTCAACTAGCAAGTAGCAATAATTCAACAGGGTCGAGGCGACGGCACTCTAGACAATGATTTTCATTTGATTTGTGAGGATTTTGTTTGAAATTAATATTATCATACAGAAAATTCCACCACAGGGGCTTCAGTTTCAACGGGGCGACCCTTACCCTGGAAAGTCTTAATAGGCTTGGCTGCTTTTTTAATTTCTGAAATGAATAAGCATTAAGTTTGTCATATTAATGGTATCTACTTATAAAGTGTTACATACTTATTTTTAAAATGCAAGATTAAAAATTCGAAAGTTGACTAAGTTTCGGTATTGCTAGATACTAGTAAAGCTATAGGCATGAACGAGGGAATGTCCTTGTGTTTACTAGGTGCAGATGCAAGGTATAATAATGATATTGATCTTTATAATTGCAACTCATTAAATATTAGATACCTACTAGTTGAGTATATTTATACTTACCTACTACATAATTATACCTAGTATGATTATAGACCACACCCAATTTGTGTTATCAAATAGTGATTGCATCATCTCCAAAAAATTAGGTATCGTGTTAAAAAATTAACATAATTCAAACATAATTTTAGTGGAATATATCAGGAAAAATATGCAGTCACCAGTACCTTCAGATGAACTCTTTTGTAGTTCTATGATTTGGCTCAAAGAGCACTAAAGAAAGTGAAATTACTAGCATAATGATACTTGGACATATTGCAATGTGAGATTCTAAGACGCACGGTCTTACATGAGCAACAGTATCACTCAAAATCAGGCAAATATTTACAGCAGATATTTTCTGCAGTTAAAATTGATGATATAGGCTGCAAGATTACATTTCATAAAAATGCTGGTACTTATCATATTCAGTGTTTTTGTAATGCATATTCGGCCAAATTATTTAGCCACATGGCCCCACAATCCACGTAATTTAAACTATTGCTACATTTAATTTTCCAAATCAAATTCAAATTTTATTGACCTATTGTTTTAAGTATTATGTAAAGTTATTAAAGTTATAAGTTTCGAGTGATATGTTAAAGTATTTAACACATTATGTGTATTATGTGGTAATGATAATTGCGCAAGTAACAGCACATCTTTATGTTTAACTTTGCACAAAGTTCCTCATTTATCTCTTATTTGTTTCCATTAGCTCCAAATCTGGGTAACTGCATTAATGTTTTTAAATGAGTAATTAAATGTTTTAAGAATTCATATTTAAAAACATCCTAAAAATAAAACTGCATTCAATGACTGTTCAGAAATTGGGTATTATTATGAGGTGAATGGAGATTATTTTTGAAAATTTCCATGGAATTCATGATACAATTTTTTTGGAAATTGTGTTATTACACAATAACACATGGACTAAACCTACTATTCGCAGAACTAAATAAAATCTGCATTTCACAGGCTAAAAGCAATGTTAATGTGAACACAGAACATACCTAATATTCATAAACTCTAAATAAATTTAATTTATTTAAGTAATGTCTTAAAAATCCAAGAGTAGGTAAATGTAACATGTATAGGTAGCTCATTAGTTACAGTTGTTGGTACTTAAATTAATACAGTATACATGTAATATTATCGATAATTATTATGATTATGACTAATTTTATCAGCTAACTTGTTTGTAGCCAATGGATTGTAACTATCAGGTTGCTAAGTATTTAGCTGTTTTATTGACATTGCAGCATTATTGCTTTTAGGACCAAGGTCTGTGTTTAATTTTGTCATCTATTAAAGTTATTTTTATGTATAACAGATAGATTTTGTTTTGTAATTGTATTGTAATTTTGACATTAAATTCTAGTGATGATCACTGATAGACCTTAATCAACATCTAGAAATAAAGCTATTTTTAGTTCACTCAATAAAGCAACAATGTATCCCAAACCATAGATAAATTGGTTGGTAGCTTTGATTTTGTGACGATCGCTTATGACCAAAAATCCTATCCTATTCAGATTTTCCATAGCCAAGATAGACATTTGACGCACACAAGTGATGTCAAATTTCTATCTCTGGTAGGACAAATCTGAATAGGATCCAGCATAACCTATAATTTAAATGTAATTTTTCCACTGAATAGCCCCGATTGCAACACCTCCTACGTCCAGTTGTAAATCTAGCTGACCAGGCAAACATAGTTGTGGCACTTATAGGGAATGAAAAATAGCTTACAAATGATCAAATGTAAATAAAATGATATTAAAATTGAAGATTTTGGTTACAAACACAGTGAGACACGAATTTTATACATTTAATGCAAAATTAGTAGGTACCTACTTTAGTATTAGTCATCTAACTAATGCAGATGGCCGATTGGATTCAGTGTTAATATTTACCTATTTATATCAAGGACTCTGCATTAATGCATGCCACATGAAGGCATTGTGGAATGAATAAATAATTAAGTGTGATGTGTCACAACAAATGGGTTTCTATTTATATTGCAAGTAACTGCACTTATTATATTAGGTACATTACAAGAAATATTACAAGAAACAATTCTTATCATGTAGGTAAAATACCTGTCCCACTGTCGCTAAGATTATTGAGTAAATTTTACACCTTACAAGTAAAGTAAATTCCTGGGTAAAATAATAATAATATGGGCACTTTAATTTGTTCTGATAAAATACTAATATCTGATATCAGATACTATGTATGTAGTATGTTGATACTATTGCAATTTTCACCTTTTTATGGCTTATTTACTTCAGGGCTTGGGGTATCTCATAATGGATGTTGGCAGGCTTAACACATCTTTGAAGCATGCAAATTTACTCACAAGGGGAAGGTGACATCAAGATCTGGCCATTTATGGTATTAAAAAAGGTCTATTTAAGCAATTTTTAGAGTGAGGTGCAGGTTAAAACTACAAAGACAATTATTACTTTTAAAATTAAACATCATGTATTTAGGATCACACACACAATTAGAAAAAACACGATTAATAGATAAAATTTTCTCGATCAAAAGTTCTCCAAATAGAAAATCTCCATTTTCTAATTTTTATCTGAAACTACAATGGATGTAATTGTAATTTTTCTTTTAAAGTATCGATCCAAAAAGGCTCAGAAACTGATTTTTATAACTGGGCTTTGTTTTTAAATATTTATAACATAAGTGTAGTGTGTATATTATCAAAATAGATTGGTATTAGAAAGTTCATTGGCACGGCAACCTATTTCACGTATCCTGGACATAACACGATTCCCGAGGTGGATAGAGGGGAAAGGGGGGCGCAGGACTTGAGATACGATAGACAAGGTCAAATAAAACAGGGAAAATTCTGTGTTGCTATCTTTGTTATCTCTTAAACATACAATTTCTTATTTCAAACCATCCTAGAAGCATGTCAGCCTTTTTTTATAGAATTTGTCTACCTACTTGGCAGACCGGATTTTACCGGATAGCAATCATTTAAACATTCATAAAATTCGAACCCATTTACACAGGTTGATTGATATACTTACCTTCTAGGTAAATGTTACGCCATTAATTCATTTAGTAGAATGTGAAGTAAACTTCTAAACTGGTAAATATTATTCCTAAATCACATAAAAACTTACTACGTAATACCTAACCAGTTAACTAGATATCCATAAAAATTAATAAAGAAACGTCAGGAAACCGCAGAGGCGTTATGGTTGTGTGTATGTGGGTTTGTTTCTGATTCACTCTAAAACTTTAACTGATTCGGCTGTGGAAATAGATAATAACCTGGATTAACACTATGGGTACTTTTTATCCCGGAAAAACCTATGACACGGAATTGATTCGGGGAAAACCACGCGGGCGAAGCCGAGGGCAGCAGCCATAACTAAATATTTGAAAAGCTCTTGACCTCTTACCGCTGTAAGAGGTCAATTCTGAAATGCAATCCGCATTTCAGAATTGTCCTTCTAAGTCCAAACATCGTTTTGAAGATGGCAGAGCATAAATTGATGATGATTACTAAAACAAAAAAGAAAATGAGAGTGTCGTGGAACACTTGGTATAAACAAAGTTTGGAATAACACCTAAAACAAAACTCCATTTCATATTTGAATGTGTGATCACACCCATCGCCTGATAGATGGCGCTATCTTCAGTAATTACGCGCTAACGAGTTCAATACGAAATCTCTATACGTGATTGCATGCGTGCCCATTCTCTTGACACTGTCAGTCTAGATTTTCGTAGAATTTCTACGAGACGGAATTTCTTTCGCCTAGCCCTTTGCGCGATACATCGACAAGAAAATTTTATAAAAAAAATCACGCCATGTATCGGCCTCGTCCAAGGGTGTAAAAGGGGTGGCGCTGGCGATACAGTGGAAGGGGCGCGGCGTGCGTGCACCGCGGGCATGCGGACCGCCGGCGCCATCCAGGAGCTCCCGATCGATATTGCTGACTCGTCGGCCTCGCTGCCGGCACTCGGCTCACTCCGACCAAACTGTGTCGCGACGCGCCCGCGTGCTGTGTCCGCGACCTCCCGTGTGTTACGAATTGTACCCACTCGAATACTCTGTGCAGTGCTCGTTTATCGGATTGGATATGAGATAATACCTCTGTTTTCATTGGTACGTACAAGCAACTGCCCATATCTCTTTGGTTCGGTTATCCGGTATCCCTCGGGAACTCGCAGGCTACAGTTCCTCCCGAGGATCAATAGTTTGAAACGAAAGGTGATGTCACGAGTTCACAGCTAATTAGGAAGTGTGTAGGTGTGAGATAATGTTTTTAAATTGCACTTGACGTTCTGAAATTCTTGTGTTGTTCGAGACGGTACATAGCAACCCAGTTTCTCTGGCTTGCTTCGTGTTTACTATGGCTACTGACACGTTATTCTATTTTCATATAACCACCCAATGAAGTCCATCACTGCTTCAGTTATTTAGCTTTAATCCTGTAATAAACAGAACCTACGATAGGTTTTCATCCTGTTACAGTACACTGGAGCCATTGGAATTCCGCATACACTTGTCAATTTAATTTGCCGTCTCTTTTTCCACGCCCCCAAATGACCTACAAAGCCGGGAAATAGGTATTAAGAGCAGGCGCCTGGATCTAGCTCAATAGACTGATGAATTAGCCTGGAAAATTGATCCTATTTTCCGGTTCACAGACTCAGTTAAAAGATTGCTCATCGTCCTGAATATTTTGTCTAATTAAAAGGTCAATTAGAATGATCTTATATTATGTAAGGTCTGTTCTTCAAGAGACTAACTCTCTTATTTATTCATGGACGTGAAATAGCCGTGCAATAGTTATTATCTGTTTTGTCTCTTTCCTCCGAATGTCAAATTGCTGTTGACAAACAAAGACAAAACAGAAAATAACTATTACACCGCTATTTTACGTTTATCATTTTTTCTATTATCTAGTTACGAGCAGAAACAGTAGGAATTTAAATATACAGGATGTCCCACGGCGATGCCACATGGAGGGGAAGTGCCTTAAATATTGTAGATAGAGTATTATACTAAAAGAAGACTTAATTTCAATTTCAAAAACAATATGAACTGCATTCAGAGATTTTTTTAAAATTGACTGGTTGAACTGGGACTCGAACCCGCTATACAATAGAAAAATACCTTTAGTTTTATCATACCGATCGAAAGGCCTCACCATAAGGATAGTTTTTTGCGAAATAACATAGCATCAGAAATAAAAGGAAGACCATGAATTTTAACATTTTATTACAAATTTTGATTTGTTTTATGCAGCTTGTAACTCCAAATTTCTTTGAGTGAAATGCTCTATCTACAATATTTAAGGCACTTCCCCTCCTTGTGGCATCGCCGTGGGACACCCTGTATATCTTATCTACAATGTGATGCTGATTGCTGATCATACGTCATAACAGGTAAAATAGGAATACCTAATAGATTTTTAGATCAAAAAATTAAAATACAGTCTAATATTAAACACATCATGTTCTTATCGTCTCGTAATATTTTCTTTGCAGCATCATTACCTAACAGCTGTGATAAAGTTGACGTAACGTACCTATTTCTACATTCATTATGATAAAAGATCTAACTTTTCTGCTTAATTGTACAAGCAATTATTTAATGATCCCAAATAATTTACGAAATTAGTTAACGAATAAATTCGTCATACAACGTTAAAGAAGGAGAGCAGAATAATTTATGTTAGTTGTAGGTACCAAACTGACTTCCATAGTTTATGATGAAATATTGAGAAAAAATAAAGATTAGAGTAGGTACCTAGAACTAATAATGGACCCAATAGATAGTGGTTATTCCAACAATGTACTAGGACAGTAATTATAACCAAGCCAACGGACAATAACACCTATCATTGGGCAAAGAAAGCAAATAGTTGCTAACAGCATTAATTCTCAAACAGAATTATCAATATTTGCCTCCCACATATTGAGGTCACAAGCATGTGTACGCCATAAGGCATGAGATGTCTGTCGGCAGTGAATAGCTCTTGTCTTGGGTACTTAATAATTTTATGATTTGAGCGCCGTTAAACTATCCGGTTTGAGATGCCAAAGAAATAAAATTGCTGTGACTTCAAATCGATCTACTCTTACATTCTAAATTATTATGGTTTTATTCCTTTATTTAATGTAGACTGAGGTTTTATTTAGATCTTTCACTCAAATATCGTCTACCGAAATTTTATCGACTAAAGAGGTACCGCGGATACTTTAATAAATTGATGACTTTCTCTCGCCGAGTTCCGAAATACCTTGGTCATTTGAACATTAACTACTAAAAAAATAGGGAAATATGGGGACTACTGATGGAAGTGAAGTATGTTATAGGTGACGCGACCCTAAATTATTCCACTGCCCAAAATCGTTCAACGTTTGGCGCGGCTAAACAAATTTCAGAATGCCAGAAAATTTCTGCAATGCGTCTGTTAGAAATGTAGGTGCTACAATATTTTTATACTTTTTTGTTGCTAGGAAACTTTCTGTGTCAGAATCGGATTTAGCAGTAGAGTCTAAATCATCATCAGCAGTGGCGCTACAGCCCTTTGTGGGAGGGACCTGCTCCAAAAGATTTCTTCATCGGTCTCTGTCCATTGCGTTCGTTTCCCAACTTTTTATTCCTACGGCCTTAGCAGCCTGCTTCACTCCATTCATGATCCATCCAATGAAGCTCTGGGCGACATACATTTCTACGTGTAAGTTCAGTAGATTTTTTGACGTGACAACGTCTTAAAATTCGATAGAGCCGGTTGCACGCACGAAAAATATGACTCATCCGGCGTTACCGGCGTTACCTCGCTCATGCGGCGTTACCGGCGTTACCTCGCGAGCGCGGAACGAGCGACAAAGAAGACGTTGTCACGTTCAACTATCGTCAGTAAACCGACTTTACAGACAACCAATTTTTGTTATTTGATGGTATAGGAGTATCTGACGACTAATTGTACAAGTCCAGTCCACAACAATCTTGCGATCTTTATGCGCTGTGACAAATAATAGCATAACCAAGATAGCGTAAAGTTCGTGGTTGTATCTGACATGGCACAAACACGTCTAAATACTCGTAAAGTTTTATCTTCTTGCTGTCTGTCAAACGTCTTATATTGCAAGTATTACATTAATTGGGTTATCATCAGGACACACCTGGATTCTTATCATTTTAAGCATGAAATAAACGCTAACAAATGGTATGAGTACGCAACCGTCTGTATTTACGATTCCAATTAAACTCACTGATTACTTTCTGATAACAATCATCAGCGATGCACTCGACCGTCTCATCCTTGATGATCTCACACAACAGTGCATTCGCCTTCAACGATGCAGCTGATGTCACCTTTGCTCGTGCATTTCATAGCCCTTTACAAAAGGTCTGCTACATTAAAATACCATTAGTACACTTAGTAGCAAACTTAAACCAAGCTTAAACCTGATTCGTTTGTAAGTGAACAGTATATTCGTAACCTAAGAAAGTCCAGTAAAAATATTTCGTAAAATTTTTTGGAGGTTTACACCTTTAAATAATTACGAACAACAACCAATGCATACCTACCAGTTTAATAAAAGTCGATAAAATATGGTTCAACCACCTGACAATTCAGAAGAGTTCAAAAGGAGGTATAAAATTATTGCTATTGTAAGACTTTGTCATCATCATCATCTCTTTCGTAACGCTCTTGTCAGAGCGGTCGTGGTCATCACTTTTCAGTGACACGCTTGACAATTCGTCTCCACTCCTCCCGGACAGCTGCTTTCCTGGTGCACACATGTAAGGGGACGTCCACTGCAGCCTTAACTTGGTCCGGTTGGTGGTTGGTTGGTGGTTGCTGCAGACTTTGTACTGAAGTTCTAATAATATAATTAGTTGATTAGGCAAAAGGAGCAACTTGCCCAATGGCTTTGCAAATTATAAATCAAGTACTTTAGTGATCATTGAAACAATCGGGCGTTTAAGCGACGTGTCCTACATCACGTGTCCTTCTACACATACACATGTTAACATTTGCACATTCATGTTTCATTAAGGTATAGATATAAATCATATATAATACGTAGAGCGAAATGTGTTACGTAATCGAGCTTACGAGTTACTATTGCAGATAGTAAATAAATGTGTGCTGTTATTCCACTTGAAGTGTAGCAAAAAGAGCAAATGTAATTTCATTCTCCTATCGCTAATTTGAGTGATTCAACTTATTTGCCAGCGTCTGCTCATCGTAAAAAAATAACACGTGATATCATCGCAGTCGAGCGTGTATTATATCATTTTAAACTCAACGGCTGTTTAGCTCAAAACAAGGGGACTGTAACGGCCATATTTAAACTGTTGCAAGTCCGGTCCTCACCTGTATTACCAAAATTGGGAAGGCGTCCGTCAAACCTGGATTTAACGCGTTCTGCCTTTAGAAATTACGAAATCGTCTTGAAATAGTGTCTTATTTTGTTGATTTTATCAGTAAGTGCTGAGCACCGATGGTCTTTGAAGTCTTCGGATATTTTTGTGTGAGGTCAAAAGTATCTACTGCAACTACTTTTGCTTCTACTTCCTTTAAAATTTCTTGAAACTGCATCAACAGTAGTTATAAAAGTCGTTCCGTAGTACGTCAACCTACAGATACCTTTACGAATAACATAATAGTCATAGTTTATTTATAACCTACTATAGTATCTGCTAGCTCTTCACTAGCTTCACTATCAAATAATCTTAAGGTTACATTGTCTGAGATACCTATAATACCGGAGTTCGTTTATTTTCGTTACTATGCCCACGGCAGAAATGTGAAACCGATTTCGGCATCATTGTCTTTAAACATAAAAATTATTGCAATTTGGCATAATATATTTCTTGAGCTATTTCTTAAAGTCCCATAGCTAACATGTTTGCTGCTTGTAACAACTGGCTGTAAAAATAAACACCGGTTTCTTGCTTACACGTATCACTATGACCTTATCTGAGTCTTGCGCAATGCATCTTTATTTCATTTAAATACGAGAATATTATTTAATTCTGACTCACACGATCGATTAAGTAATGTGCTCTACTTAGCTACTCTTGTTTATGCTTTTAGTCAGTAATTCTTGTTTCGGTAATTTGGTTATCACTTATCGCAGTAAGTAATTCGGCGGCAGTGTTATCTTACATTATTTGACCTGGACCTGTTGATAAATTACGTAATGTTACAATGACTTATTTTATTGTGATCGTTCATGACTAATAATAACTTCGAGAATTTTGTTCTTTACTTTATTTACTTTGTTACAGCTAAACATTTAATTTTCTTAATTAATGCATGATTTGACTTCGCTGTTGATTTCAATATTGGCCATGGATTGAAGCCAGCAAATAAAAGCAAAAAGTTAAGGATTGAATAAATATCATTCCATTGATGCTGAGAGTTTTCTATTAATTATAGACATCTTAAAATACATAATATGCGCTAGCCAGTAGCGTTAAAAGGGTTAATCTTTACAAGAGGAATTTTTTTTTTCTTATAAAGTGATCAGTGATACTCAATTTTAGAGAAATGATCAAAAGATCGCGAACTTTGTATAAAAAGAGTCGAGCAGAAAGTATTCGTTGCAACCGTCCTATAAGTATATATTTTGAATTCTTTGGACGTTTATCAGTAATCGTTTTTAAGGTATTCTGTTAGTTAATAATTGAGTATTTTTTAAATTTGGTAGTAACTAGTAATTCATTTTCCATATGGAACTCTTCAATTTCATTTGCTATTTAGGGGAGTTAGTAGTACATTTACATTATGAAGAAGCCAAGGAGGTACTAGTGAGCCCACTATGTCTGAGCAACCAAAACGTTAATTGTGCTAACAAAGGGCCGGGCACGTAGACTTTCTAAAGTACTCTTACTGCAATGGTGCCATTGTAAAGTACGATTGCTGCTTCTTATTATACAGAACTTGTTTTTGAGCTCTCGCAGCTTATTGCTTTCTTTTGTGAAGTTGCTTCGTGTTGTGATAGAAACGAATTGTATAGTTTCCATCTCGGTTTCTAGCCTGAACAATTGTTTTACCCTGTAAGTTGTAACCTTAGCAAATTCATTTGGTCTTAATTAAGTCATCATTAAAAGTTAAAACCATCGCTTCAGTCTTTGGAGTTGAACAAGGGGCCATACTTGATTGAAAATATATTGAAATATAGCCAAAGCTTATTTGAATAACAAACCTTTTAATATATCTCTTGTATGTAGTAACCAAAACAACGTAACTATTCGCTGTTTTGTAGTCAGCTGCATTAATAAAACTGTTTTCCTTTATTCAAATTTTCTTTTGATGTAACGAAAAGTTCCCGGTAGGCAATCGAAATTTTAAATCAGCAGCTTACTCGTTTGTGATTCCGCCGGGAGTCCTCAGTCCTACTCTATCGGGGTCGATGAACTTGAATCCAGTCCACGTCTTGCACTCGCCGCCTCACGTAACAACCGCTTTCTGTACATATTCGCCTATAACATAAATATGTGTGTCTATCTATCCATCTGTATTCTATACCCACTTGCATGTACCGGTGCCATATGTCGAATGCGTGAAAGCCATGTTGACGACTTCATATTTCGTTAAATAACAATTTAGGTAGACGCTATACCTACCTTCAAAATATTTGGAGGCTTTAATTTTCTTCCACTTCATCTTTTTGTACTTTTATTATCTCGTATGTGGTTCTTTTGAAGTCCATAATTTAAATGACAAGAATAAGATAACTTTTAAGTCAACTTGACGTTGAATGGAGCATTCAATCCCCGAGAACAATTTGTCGGTTGTTAGGCACAATTTGTACCAATCAAGTCTTACGGCCGTCTTCCCATACTAACTGTGATATTATCATCTTATGAATGAACTATGACGCAATGTTAAAAAAAACATGGCCAGTTGCCACTCTTTGTTATTCAAGTACATTCCCACAAAATATGTTACAAAGTACGGGTTTGTGTCGCTTGTGAAATCTACCAATGATTGAGAAAGATTCATTCCAGCAGTCACACAAACGTATACATAGATATTTCAATTCACGATGACTCGCCCCACTCTGTCAAACTCCATATTAATCGAATGAAACGTAAGCGATTTAGACAGAGTGTGAATTGAAATATCTAGACATTAGCTTAGCGAATATGTTCGTGACTCTGGCAATTCTACCCACCTTTTCATGTATGTTTAGAAGTCTTTATGATTTATGTTTAGTGGTGATTCTTGTGAAAACCACAAAATATAATAAAGTACACTTTCCACGAATACAAAAACAGCTTTAATTAAATTTCCCTCATATAAAATGATCAAAGAACGTTTCCCCCACACAAGGATCACATGTACGGAAACCTTTTTAATCGTCGTGTCACCCCTTTAGTAGACTTCGTAATACGGGATAACCATAAACCTAGTTATTTTCACACTCAACTATACTCGGCGCAGCGAACCGTGATCCCTATGACACTGACAGCTAATGTCACCATATAACATTGTAGTGGCGTCACCATTAAATCGGGATCATATTGGGGGCGTCTAAAAATGCCATTTATAAATTTTACGTAGCTTTATACCATTAGTAATGATATTCCGTTGATATTTTTAACAATTCTTAACATTTACAAGAAGTTATGTCAATCTGAATTTATGTTTACGTCCTGCAAAACTTACGTCGTGTGACGTTTATCGACTAGGGCGGCAAGTGTCGATAAAAAAAGGTCGGTAATGGAAACGAGTGCACAATTTTTCAGACAAAATAAATAAATGGGGAGCATTCATTTTCATGATAAAATATATACTTATATAGCAAAAACGTGTTTAGACTTCGTAATACGGGATAACCATAAACCTAGTTATTTTCACACTCAACTATACTCGGCGCAGCGAACCGTGATCCCTATGACACTGACAGCTAATGTCACCATATAACATTGTAGTGGCGTCACCATTAAATCGGGATCATATTGGGGGCGTCTAAAAATGCCATTTATAAATTTTACGTAGCTTTATACCATTAGTAATGATATTCCGTTGATATTTTTAACAATTCTTAACATTTACAAGAAGTTATGTCAATCTGAATTTATGTTTACGTCCTGCAAAACTTACGTCGTGTGACGTTTATCGACTAGGGCGGCAAGTGTCGATAAAAAAAGGTCGGTAATGGAAACGAGTGCACAATTTTTCAGACAAAATAAATAAATGGGGAGCATTCATTTTCATGATAAAATATATACTTATATAGCAAAAACGTGTTTAGACTTCGTAATACGGGATAACCATAAACCTAGTTATTTTCACACTCAACTATACTCGGCGCAGCGAACCGTGATCCCTATGACACTGACAGCTAATGTCACCATATAACATTGTAGTGGCGTCACCATTAAATCGGGATCATATTGGGGGCGTCTAAAAATGCCATTTATAAATTTTACGTAGCTTTATACCATTAGTAATGATATTCCGTTGATATTTTTAACAATTCTTAACATTTACAAGAAGTTATGTCAATCTGAATTTATGTTTACGTCCTGCAAAACTTACGTCGTGTGGCGTTTATCGACTAGGGCGGCAAGTGTCGATAAAAAAAGGTCGGTAATGGAAACGAGTGCACAATTTTTCAGACAAAATAAATAAATGGGGAGCATTCATTTTCATGATAAAATATATACTTATATAGCAAAAACGTGTTTACCGGGTTAAGCATTATTAGAAAATAACAAGGTTGGAAACTTTCGTTTTACTTACCTACTTAATTTATGCCAAAAATCTTAAATTAATACAACAACAACAAAATGGACATTAAAAATGCACTTTGTAATATTTTTTTAAAACATGTTTACCAACGTGGCTTAAGTGCAAGCCACGCCTTTGTCTAAAAAAAAAATTATCGACACGACCAAAGACACGACCCATCACTAAACGAACTGTCATAGGGATCATGGTTCGCCGCGCGGAGAATAATTTCGAAAAGGGGTTTTTCATCTTCACGTTTTCTGATGAATATTTTTAAACGTTAAACGATTAAGTAATCTTGAAACAAAAAATTCTTCGTTTAAATTAGTCATGATTCCATTGAACGATTCTCTAGCTGATGGTAAAGGTTTTTACGAGTATTTCATTTCACAAAAGTAAGTTTAGTTTTTGTGATTCGCAAACATCTCGTGAAAAGGCTGACATTAGCGAGAATTTCCATCGGAAGATGGCGTATGACAAGACACAGATGGAATGTGCTCTACGCTTCCGCATTGTGAAGTCAACATCTCTTGAGGATGTCCTGAGGAAACGTGCGTCGAAGAAAGTGTTGGAAAATTGTGTGTGGTGTTTCATGAGGACAGTGTTCCTGCATATTGTACCATACAGAATATTTTCAAGTAGCGGATTACATCAAAACAAATTATTCTGTATTGCTAAGACACACACGCATAGATGCCATTGTTGTCAAAGGTAGGTCTTTGAACATTTCAGATATTGCGAGGCTCCAATTATCAATACTTTTGCTGCTACCGGAATTATGTTTACTCATCCAACTTAAATTCTTGCGTGGGTTAATGTTGCTTAGCTCGCTGAATGTAATGCAGTCAGCGAGGTCGGAAGCTTAATGGGATACACTCATAGGCCTTGCGTTTTATTTAACGTGAAACAAACAGTTCTTTATGCCTTTTCGAGCAATGTGTACAGTTATGCTTGACCCATTTTATTCCACAAGGGTCTGCTAAATGTTCATCACTGAACGTTTTTAAACTTAGCTGCTTTATATCACTCGTCATTTCTCAATAGCGCGCAAGTTTTGCCTATGGTAATATTTTCATACTATTTTTATCATAGTTATGAGTACGTTTTAGTGATTGTCTAACATTTAATTCCCGTTATGGTGAAAAATATCGACTAAAGATAGATTATAGAACTCATTCAGTTTAGTATTTTATTCTAGTCTACAGTTCGCTCAGTTTAGCTATTGCCTAAGGTCACACACGACGAACTATTGACAATTGCTTACACTACAGTGTTGCTGTTTTTGTGACTATAATAGGTCTGTTGTTAGAAGTCTACCGTTCAACTAACCTTGACGGCAGCTTCTGTATGATGAACAAAGCGACAGGTTATCTCTAATACTTTTTTGTTGTTTCATGTGTTTTACCGTTTCCATACTCTAAAATACCTACCTAAGATAAGCATTTTACACATTTAGTAGAGGCAAGGCTGGTTGGCTAGGCATTCGTTATGCAGATAACGTTCATATTGTTTTGCTGTGAGTGTAATGCATGAGGCCATATTAATCAGTGAATCTATCAATTGGCTGGCGGATAGCAAAACAGCGGCCCCCGTTGTGTCTTTGGTACGAGTATCAATTTATATTTTTACACTATAGATAACGATGATCTCAACTTTGTGAGTTACTTTATAAGTTATAACAAAATAAAAGAATGACTATAATCGGGCATTTCAGTAATTTAGGAATATCATGATTTTCTCAGAAATCATTTAAAATCAACCAGGTTCAAGTTGAACATTAAATAAACCAGCAAACGAAACAAAGTGTACTTTAATGCTTTTCAGAGATTTATGTCACTAGTTGAGCCACAAACTTTTGAATACTTACTTAAGTCCATAAGGTTTTGAATATGTTCATATTTTTGACCACTTGCTTGTATATGCTCATGAAAAAGTAAATAGTTTAGTGGCAGCTCCATAAAATATTTCAAACCTGAGATTTATGAAAATGTCTGCGGGAATGAAATTTTACAGAGTTTCACTGTTGCGTCGAGTCGCCGTAAATAATTCATAACCCTCTATTAACACGAACGTTTGCAGTAAACTAGCTTCTGTTTCATTTTGTACAAATTACAAGTGCGCCTCTGCCGTGTTTTCGGCTTAAATTTTTATTCCATCCTCCATTTTTGAGGCTTCTTACTTTATAAGAAACCGTACAAGTTATATAATATCGTGTCGGGTGTGACAAAAAATTGGTAACATCTGATACTACGGCAATCCCTTTTAAAGCGCTTGATACAGAAAGCTTTAGAAATTCATCAACCTATTTAACTTGTTGTCATTTCCGACTGTGTTGGTGTTTCCGACGTAAATTAGTTTTTCTAATTCCTTCTCAGTTTTATTTCGCTTTGAATAATTCATTTATAGATATACATGAATTCAAAGCGAAGAGAGAAGAAGCTTTAGAGAAGATTTTAATTCTTGCCTTCGCATAGATTTGACTCCACACAAATTTTCTGTTTATGTACTCGTAGTTTAGTTTTATAAACACAAGGCCTAATCCCAAGTCACAGCGTATCGGACAATCGGGCCACAAATAAACAACTTTACCTCGCAACCTAAACATTACAGATATGAAACTGTTTGTAGTTTTTATGGACGTGTGTCATATTGACCCAAATAGGACGGATAGCGTCATCGTTCCATAGCCGCAGACGGCGGGCTCAGGGCGTGGTCGCTGCACTCGCGTCTCCAAGCGAACCTGATTCTGAATCAGATTAGACTGGTTCCGCTGTTGCAACTTCCTCTTTGGGGAAATTCGCATTTCACTCGGCCCAGTATTTCCTGGGTGATTGATAGAAATGTTATGTAACAGATACGTTGCTGGTTAGCTTCGACTTTTAGTTTCCGTAATGCACTGAAAGTTGTCCATCACTTAAAGCTAGATGGTTGACAATGTGGTCGATTCTGTTGTGCAAAATCTCTAAACTAAACTAATTTAAAATAGTGCAACCCTTTTCCATAGGGAGCAGTGTGAAAAGGATAACACTACTTTAAATTAGTTTAGTTTAGAGTGTTTGTACAACAGAATTAACACCATTGACAGGTCTTTTTGAAAATTCCGAGATTTTCTCGATGTGAGGCATGATCAAAAGAGTTGAATACCTAAATAAGGTTATCTTCACTTGCTAAATATTGAGTAATTTTGGCCATATAGATTTGATGATACAAACACACTACAGAATGTTTTGGGTATTATTGCAGCCCTGGGAAATGCCTCAGTTTTACGAAACACCGTGTTAAGCGCCGGGACGTCAAGCATTACGACGTCGGCACCGCACCGTACAATATCCGTCTAGCAGGTAATGACAGTCATTTCCTGTGAGATAAAATGTAAAAGTATTAGGTATAAGAAATAAGAACGGTAGCTTGTTTGTTTTATACAGGTGCTACTGATTCATTATCTTCACCTTTCCTGTGTTCCCGTGCTCCAATTTGCATGACCTTAGTTGGTTAATGTCATGATATGACTTATCCACTATCCAGCGTCCTTGACCTGCCATTTGAACTAAAAGTTGTACTTGTATGTCATGTGAAAGTACACTACTGTCAAAAGTACAGTTTTGAGTTTGGAAAATCCTCTTAGCATCCTGCAGCTCTAGCTATGACGTCTGATCCACCATGGGTATTCGAACGAAATTTAAAAAAATGTATAAGAATGCGCGGAGGTCACGTGAATTTAGCAATAATTTTCATAGATTTTTGAATTTAGTTCCATTTCTACGAAAATGCCATAATATGGCTAGAGGTGCTGAACGAATATCGCGTTTCGCAACACTTTTCCAGCGGATAGCTCGTCCCAGACAATCGATACATTGGATGTACGAGTGTAACACCCGTATTCACAAACGTTACTATGAGGTCTCATAGTGAGCTCGAACGCACAGCGTACAGAAAACCTATTCATAAACAACAATTGAGGGTCGAGCGACACTATGCGTTCACCAAAACAAACGCACAGGTAAAGTAGCTCGCGAGGTACTTTTCGCGACGCATAGTGCTGGTTTATAGTTTGTTATCTATGGCATGTTTACATTTTTAGGTTGTGTTAGCTTGTCGATTGCAACTTTCCAGTGATTTTTCGTATTTTATTGCTTTTAATACAATGGATTACAATGATGAAGAAGATTTTGATAGTTATATTCGTGAGAGATTGTACTTCCGAAGATCTATAACCACTAGAAAAGTGATACGGGATTTCCAAAATCCTTTTGAATATTACAGTGCCGAGGAATTCAAAAGACGATATAGATTTCCCAAAGATATAGTTATAAATGTTATTTTGCCTTTAATAAATATTACTTGTAAAATATTAAAAAACCGACTGCCAAAAACACTAAAAAGTAAAAAATAATCTTAATTTCATTATTATCTATTTGTGTTAGTTTATTTGTTTGTTTGTAGTTTGAAGTCAGGCGAGTTCCTTTTAGTATGCTCGCCCGACTTCATACATACACAAAACAAACAAACCAAAACACAAATATAGGTGTAGAATTAAAAATTTTAAATAGAAATATTTCAAAAGTATTACAGAAAGATTATAGACGTATAAAAAAGTAAAAGATCTATTTGTTAAATGGTGGTAGTAAAGACGAATGATTTATTAATATAGGGACCTAAAAGATTTTCTCTTACAAATTATGTATTAAATGTGTGAATAGGTACACTATCATATATGCTTTTGAGCACCAAGCAATGACAGCCAGGTGAAAATTTCCTTTTGACGTTTGTGTCTTTCATCTATCCTGTCAGTCGACTCGAGTGAAGTCGAAACGCAACGGCAACCAATCACAGCGCTCCATTTAACCCTATGCGTCCTCACAGCAAAAAGTTCTTTAAGTATTGTTTATGAAATGAAAGGCTTGACATACCGGACGCACTGCAAAACACCGTACTTAGCATAGTGTAGCTGCTATACCCAAGGAAGTAATGTTTGTGAATACGGGTGTAAGCGTGGAACGTAACGCTTGTCTCGCTATAAAACCGGTCAGACGCTAACAGCGTCGGCCTTCGCCACATTGCGGAGAGCCGACGCCCGCTGACGTCACCCCGCTTATGTCATATCATTATCATCAGCCATTATGGCATCGAGTAGAACGGACCTGTGAATCTTAACTACTCCTTAGGTGGGACAGCGATTGGGTACTACAAACGTTATTATGTTTTGTTTTTGAAGTTATTTTATTTCCAAAAACCTGAAACACAATGTTGAAAATGAACGAAGTGAAATATTTCTTAAGATCTTGTGTGGTAGGTACAAATTTAAAGAAATCTCGAAGATAAGATAATTCATTTGTCGCCAAGAACGCTAATCCTTGTTTTCGTCTGCATTGGACAATACGAACGATTTCAAATTACCTTAGGTTTTTCTCATACATTCTGATGAGCTGGCTGCTTATTATTACTGCTGAAGTATAGGATACTCAGCAAATCCACCAACAAATTAATTACGAATAGCTGAAATTACAGTTATTCGAAATACGCTCTTTTCACACATTCACGCTCGAATTGAGAGCACGATTTTCTTGGACTTGTACAGACTATTCGTTACGCACGAGTGCCTGGTAGAGAATCAACATAAAAGTATAGAAATGAGAACGCTCCGTGTTGTGAGAACTCACATAGGGATGCTTTACGATTCATGATTGTTTTAACCGAAGTGGATCAAACTCTTAGAAGTCACATTCAAAAGTTGCATTCACATGTACCTACTCGTTATGTTGTAACTTACGGACCCGGCGACTCCCCAGTCTGTAAAAATTTAAAAACCAAACGAAAATTGAATATTTCGGACATTGTGCAAATGTTGTTGTACTCAACGTTTATGTCAAGGTTATAGCAATTAGCAACCAAGCGAACATGCTCCTCGTGTGATCAAATTGCAAAAGCAATCATCTTATGCTTGCCCTTCAATTCGAAAATTGCGACATGAGTTACTAAATCATGACATGAATTTATACCTGCACCATTAACAACATCATTAGGGACCTAAACATAGACAGCATTTGTGTTGCAAGCGCTATTATATCACTCTTGTCCTTTAAAATCAGACCTTGATGAACAAAGTAAACAAATTGTAAGCGCATATGTACTGAAACCAGCCAACATGGATCTGGCTAGCTACTCGTACGTAGCAACCTAATGAAACTCATCCTGTAGTCCAAGTAGAGTTCAGTGTCGGCGCCCACGCACGATCTCATTGACTTGTACTAGTATCTCAGCTGCCCGGTATGAAATGTCAGATGCTGCTATCGTGATCTATGACGACTGTTCTATTTGAATGGATGACGGTTTCTATTCATTGAAGAATTCATGATGCACCTTCTAAATCACTAGTCAATGACGTTTCACAAAGAATTTGTGAAACGTTGAAAACTATGAAGTCATTTCTTCGATGCTTCGGCCATGATTATTTTTGGAATAACATACTAGGACCAGTTAACACTGCGAACATTTACTCCTGAAACTGGAGAATTTATTAATTTTGAAGGCACGTGCCATCGTTTCAAAATTTTTTGGTTATGAAAGTGTTGAAAATCCCTGAATCAATTATTCCGATAAAGTCTTTAGTATCAACTATCGGCATTCAGATAAAGTGTGAATTCATGACGACTTAAAACTAAAAGTCCTTGTAGAGGTACACTTGGATAAAGCACCAATTGAATATTTTTAATAACATGCGTTCATTTTTACTACACTGCAGTAGCCATAAACGATGTGGACTGAGAATCATTGGCCTCGTTACATTCGTTACTAACACAACACCGAGAGCGACTGTACCTACGCGAATTTAAAAATAAAAGCGCCGGGTTATTCGTAAAAATCATCTACCGAAATAAATTGGCGCTTAAATAGTAGCGATATATCCGTTTGATAATGTGTCGATAGTAGTTTGATATTGTTACAGTATTAATAAAGGTGATGACCATGTGGATTTGTAGTGGTGATAAATCACGTATAGAAACCATGCTCAACGAGATATTATAACGTGAAACAATTAGTACTGTCTCAATTCTCATGCTTACTTTTATCGTCTAGTAATACAGATAATTAATACTTGAATCTTTTCAGTTATACTCGTATAAAATATTATGTTTTGGAGAGTTTCGAGTAAAAGCTTGCGAGGTGTGGTTAATAGGTACTTTGGGAGAGCGGTGGTCAATGCCACTCTCGCACCATAACACATTTCTCGGCATAGTTATTTACACGGCACGTGTGTTGATGTTACAGAGAGACGGTATAGTTTACTGTAGCCAGGCAAGGCTTCGGGGCGCGGTCTATATTTGGGTTAATGGATACGTCCGCGCACCAACCAGCATGGGAAGTACCTGTTAGTTCGTCCGCTAATTCGTTCCTATCTCGTAGGCCAGATTATTTAAACTTTACAACTTATTTACGGGGACCTTACGCTGTCTTGCTTTTCAAGAAGTACTTGTTAGTTCGTCCTTTAATTCGGTCCTACGTCATAAGCCAGATTATTCAAATTTCACTACTTATTTACGGGGACTTGCGCAGTCTTGCATTTCTGGAAGTACTTGTTAGTTCGATCTTACGCTGTCTTGCTTTTCAAGAAGTACTTTTTAGTTCGTCCTTTAATTCGGTCCTACGTCGTAAGCCAGATTATTCAAATTTCACTACTTATTTACGGGGACTTGCGCAGTCTTGCATTTCTGGAAGTTTTTGTTAGTTCGTCCTTTAACTCAGCCCAACCTCGTAGGCCAGATTATTCAAACTTCACAACTTATTTACGATGATCTTATGCAATGTTGCTTTTCTGAAAGTACCTGTTAGTTCGTCCGCTAATTCGTCCCAACCTCGTAGGCCTCGTAGATTATTTAAACTTCACAATTTATTTACAAAGATCTTACGCAGCAATCTAGAGTTTCAGAGTTTCTGTAAGCCAATTTACTTAAGTCTTCTAAATATAAGATTTTTCCTGTTTCACGATAAAAACCCTAGATAAAACCAGCTTCGTGCTTATCAAACACATATTTTTAGTACTATCTGTGATCTGATGCTTATAACTATCATGCTGCATTTTAGTTCAGACTAGGTATAATATTTTCTGATTTAATAATAAAGAAGATTCTTTACTTATAAGAATTAATTAATTATTATCAATGATATTTCACACTGAGGGAATCTACAAAAGTCAAGTGATCACTATTCTGAGCTAATGACTCTATATTTAGCGTCTGCTGATGTCAACATTCGTTGGATGCTGGAAATCGTGCCGGCTCACTTCACATCTTCTCAATCACCTTATTTTGCCAAGTCGTTATTATCGTGGGAATGTAATTTTTTGTGAAATATATTTGCAAACGTTTATATCAAAAATTACCAAATAACAATCCGAGATTAAGACGCAGCTTTTTATCTTTAAATACATAATGGATTCTCTATTAGTGCTTTTTTCGTTATTACTTGTTTTGTTTTTAATTTTCGAAACCCATTGTACCGTAACCTGTTATGTAGTCTGCGCCGGTGATGACTGACGCTGTACATTATCTTTCGACGCCAGTGTAATGGTCTAAGGTTGATTACAAAAGCAAACAAAACAGACGGGAGTGCGGTTAAAATGCAGACACGGTTAGGCTGTCGGGGGCAGGCACGCGGCGTACTGTGACGAACCGTAAATAACTAGGTTCTGCATCCGCAGGAACAGTTAGAGTAACTACAGAATAACATGCACAAAATGCACTCTACTCCGCGGCAATAAGGCCCGTGTTAAGGACATTCTCACCTTTAATGAGGGTACTTGTGATTAAAATCGCATTGCTTCCTGCGGTTTTGAATGAAACGGGACCGTATGCATACGAGAATAATTTTATATATAGGTAGTAATGACACGTCATTGTTTTTCTTATTGTGCTTCGGTTAGTAAGCGTACATAAGTAACTATGACATGCCCAGGTGAGTTTGACTCATTCATGTTTTGTGTTTGCGTCTATTTGTTTGTGTGTCATGTGTTTTTGCTATTTAGCTAATTTCGGTTGTTCGACTTTAACAGATTTGCCCCATTACAAATAAACGTGGAATAGAAGTGGAATACTTATACTCTGTTTGGTCTTTTTCCTTGGAATGCCAAATGATTGATGACAGAGAAGGATATAAAACAGAGCATAACTATTCCCCCGATTTTCCACGTTTATTTGTTGGGCGGTTTTTTTTTTTTTTTTTTTTTATATAATTTGGAACTAGTATTGCGTTTCCTGTTGCTATTTATTTTGCAACAGTGTAAGTGCTGTTTTGTGAATAAATATTTATGTCTATGTATGAATAAGTTTCTATTTTTTTTTTTTTTTTAAATGTATTTAACCCTTGTTCTTTTTGTTAAGGAGACGAACAACCTTTAGTGCGAATTCTAGAAAGATCTCTCTACTGCTGTCGTTGGCCATAATTTCTTTGATGGTATCTTCTGCTACGACGTAACCTGTCCTAACTTCAACTTTGGATCTTTCGTAAATGAATTTATTGCATGTACATATGGCATGTAAGACGGATTCCGGGCTTGTGTCATCACAGTCGCAGAAAGGTGAGTTCTTTAGTTTAAATTTGTGTAGATATTCGCTAAACCCGCCATGTCCTGTCAATAATTCAGCCAATGTGTTGTTCATATTCAGTTTCTTGATTATTCGATATCCTTGACGAGTATCGGGGAAGAAGATTTTTGTGACTGCACCTTGGGGTTCGGTGTTGTACTTATTCTGCCACTTATCCAACGTTGCCTGACGCAAGTGCCACTTAGCGGAGGAGACTGGGGTTGCATCGCATACTGGTATGGTGTTTTCGGTCAGAGCTGCCAGCTTCGCAATTTCATCGGCTCTTTCATTGCCTGGTATACCTGCATGTGCCTTTATCCAGAACATATTGATGGATCCTCCTCCTTTCTTTACGTCTTCCATAATTTTGCGTATTTCGAATACGATGGGGTTTAAGTTATTCGGGTCTTCTATGCTTTGTAGTGCTGATCGCGAGTCACTCAATATATTGGCAATATTAGGTAGTTTTCCTGCCGCGGAAAGTGCTTTTAGTGCATGGAGGATGGCTATTAGCTCTGCCTGAAACACTGAACAGAAATCGTTCAGTTTTATTGGGAAAGATTTCGTTTCACTTCCCTCCTCCCACCAAGAAACTGCTGCTCCAACTTTTCCTTGAATTTTACTGCCGTCCGTGTAGATTTGTATAATTGTATTCCTCCATTTGAGATCTTATATAGTTCTTCAATGCTTTCAATTGTGTGGTAGGGAATGCGGTCTCTATAAGCTGGATGTGGTAGCTGGAATGGGCTCATTTTTCCTTCAATTTTAATATCCTGTAAAATAGTCGTTTTCTTGCCTCGCTTTAGCTCGTACAGCGTCGCTACCTCTTCTGCTCTCATATTTAGAGGCAAAATGCCGCTGAGGAGAATAGAGGCATTCCCCGACACAGTTCTATGCGCCTTGCATATTTTGATAGCAAATAAACGGGTTAGTCTTACTAGTTGTGTCGTAGCATATTTTTTGTGGACTATTGGTGCCCATGCGCTCGCTGCATAGAGAACAGTAGGCTCTATAACAGTAATATATATTGTTCTTATTATTTCCGGATTCAAGCCCCATGTTGCTCTAGCTGATCTACAGACTGCTTTATAGATGTTGATCGCTTTGTTGCATTGTTTTTCGAGATGTTTCCGGAAATTGAGGAGAGGGTCCAATGTTAAACCTAGAACGGTGAGTGATGGCGATAGCTCTAGAGGAATACCATTAAACTCAAATTTTGGTAAATCGAATTTTCTTTTCTTTGTGATGAGAATTACCTGGGTCTTTTGCGCCGCGAATCGCATTGTTGGGCGGTTGGTTCTTACAAAAAGAATCCAATTACCAGTAAACATTAAAACTAGGAAGTGAACTTCAGTTTTATGAGTATTCGTGAATAATAAAAATGATTTAAATTTCGAATCGCGTCATGGGCTATTACCACCTATTACTCAATTTTGGACTACAAGACGGAGCTGTATTTAACGGTTGTTAAAACTTTTATTATTATTTACGTAACCAGTAACCACCCAACCAACCAATCAACCAAGTGAATTGACTTTGGTTGTTTTGTTTCTGATAATTATTATTAATGAAAATTTTAAGAATACCGCGTATCAGGAATATCATTCATAACAATAACAACATTCTAGGAGTAAAGTAGGTAGATATAAATAGAAACATAAACGCTTATACCACTGGCCTCATTTGAGTTATTTTGGAATACAGGAAATCTTGATTTCACCAATGGTTAACGCATCGATGACTCATTCATTCTTTTGGGTATTTCATGTTCCCTATTATCAATAAAGCCATAGATATTTTAAAGTTTAATTCCATGGATTTTTGTGTACCTGGCCAACGAGGAAGATTTATTTGTGAAGGTTTAGGTTTTAGGTTTCCAGGGTGCAAATATTTTATTCCGTTCTTATCAGTTTCGAAAGGAGGTTCCGGCATTAGGTTTTTCAAGTTTCAATCTTTATCCATTGCAGAAAAGAGTCTCCAAAAACGATCAATGCAGTTTTGCCCAGTGTCAGTTCAGTTACATATTTTCTACACGTAACTGAACTTAAATACTTCCACAGTAGACTGTAGAGCCAGGATTTCCGTTTTCCATACCGGAATGCACAGGAGACCGATGTAGTATGAAGCCATTTCCAAATATTCATTCGATTCTCAACTCTATATTATCCGGATATAACGGTATAAATTGGTTCGTGTGACGTTATTACGATTAGAAGGCTCGATGTATAAATCCCCTCGTGCTTCGTGATGGCGATAGCATGACGTCTAGTCGTTAAGCGGACGGGGAAAGCATGGGGAGGAACCGTGAAGAAATTTACGTAAAACTTGTCACTTTTGCAAACTGTGAACGTGTCCTTTTGTCGAACTATTGCCACTGTAATGGCTACCGCATAAAGTAGGAGACCCTAAAGCAGGAGGAAAGACCATCTTAAGTAAGATATACCAGTAAATAAGATTTACCAAGGTCATTCATTATTTCTTCTAAACATTGAAAAATTGTGGATGCAAAAAATATTTTTTTAATACATTTGCTTAAAAAGTTGACATTTCCATGTGTGTTTAGCGTGCGCAAAGTTATTCTTTTCCGCACTAGTGCTTTTGTGTTTTCCTCCTACGCGGCACCGGAGCGGGCGTACCAGGAGCGCATAAACACGAACACGTTATGCAAACACGGAGCAGGCAAACAGGTAAAACCGATGTTTTTTTTCGCAAATGTATTAAAAAACGTCGTTCAATACACGTGCGGAATTGTCATTTTTACTCGTCCTTATAGTTGACCCTCGCCTTCGGCTTGGGTCAACAAACCGGGACTCGTAAAGAAATGACAAACTTTCCGCACTTATATTGAAATGTACTATTGAATGCAATGAAGATAAAATTTTATGACTAAAGTAGCTGTGCTGAAAACATTATTTGCCATTATGATTGCCATATGAAAAAAATAGCTGACGACTTACCGAACGTACACAGAAAATTTCATAACAATCGATCGAGCCGTTTCGGAGGAGTTTGGTGGTTTGGTAACAAATACGAGACACGAGAATTTTATATATTACAGAATTATTTAGATCACGCTAGTTTGTTATTATACGGATGTATCGTGATTTGTGATTTCAGATATAAAGTTATTAGCAGCTTCATTGCCTTGAGACATGTAAATTTAAAGCGTCGCGTCGTTGGTTGCTTGCGTTTATATTTTAAACCTCTCTGTTTTGTCCCCAATCCTTGTTTCATCGTAAGAATCCGTAGTTTAGTGTTGGTCTGTTTTAGTAAGTTGGTTTTGATGATAAGGATGATAAGCCCTTTTACTGTCCATTGTATCATAAACTGTAGGATTTCTGAGGTCTAGTTGATTAAGCTAGCTTTCAGACATGTAGAATTAAGGATCAGATCGCCATTGAGTAACGTGTCTGTTAAAGTTGGTTTAAACAACAGGCCCTTCGTCTTGGTATTTTGGCCGCCAGTGCCTTAAAATGATTACACGGCAACTGGTTCTTTTCATGTTGTCTTTTTACGTATTAATTGGTCTAGGTTAATAGTTTGGGTTAAAGTCAGGCGACGACCCAGCAATGACAAGTAGAGTTGTGACGAAGAAAAATATTTCTGTCCATTGCACCGAACCAAAATAGGAAGGTCTCTAAAGGGAAGAGTGGACTTCTGCTTACGAATGCTATAAACTAGTTACCTGGAAGACCGGAGTCCAAAACCAGTGTGTGGGAACCGGTACAGTCCTCGTTTGTCAGAAGTGTCATATTGTCCCGGTTGCAGACTGGAAATCCCGGTCAAACTGGAACGAATGGTTATCGATTCTTGTTATATTACTTCTTTTACTCGTAAATGGCATTATGGTAGATTGCACTTTCCCATAAAATACGGAAGGTGTGAAAGAGAAAGACTCTTTGATATACTCTATTGTAATTTTGCCTCAGATCACTCAAACACGAAATTTTGCCATAAAAGAAGCAGTGATTGTTTACCACTCGTACTTATTTGGGATTGGCTATGAATTTTGGTTGTTTGAGATTTGAGAATGTTCGATGATGTAATTGTCCGAGGAGCAATGGTGCGCGCTTGGATGTGTGTAAGTTGGAGGTCGCGGGTTCGATTCCCGCCACGGGCTACTAGAATTTTATAATATCTAAGTTGGCTCACAGGTCTGGTCGGAGGCTGCGGTCAAAGATACTTACCATCCTTATACTAGCAAAGATTCACCGTCAAGTGATTTTAGCGTCCCGGCGCCATGATGTGTAGAAACCGTGTATCATCATCACTTACCATCAGATGAGATCAGTTGAGTACTAACTCGGAGAGTGTAATAACATCGCTATTGTAAAACAAAGCCTACTACTATGAAGTTTACCTTAAGTTTCCAACACTATACTCGGCGCGGCGAACGTTGATCCCTATAACACTGACAGCTAATGTCACCATATAACATTGTAGTGGCGTCACCATTAAATTGGGATCATATTGGGGGCGTCTAAAAATGCCATTTATAAATTTTACGTAGCTTTATACCATTAGTAATGATATTCCGTTGATATTTTTAACAATTCTTAACATTAACGAGAAGTTATCTCAATGTGAATTTATGTTTACGTTCTGCAAAACTTACGCCGTGTGACGTTTATCGACTAGGGCAGCAAGTATCGATAAAAAAACAAGTGCACAATTTTTTTTCATATTCACATTTTAGTTCATATATTATGGTTATGGAAAATAACAACTTTCGTTGGAAACTTTCGTTTTACTTACCTACTTAATCTATGCCAAAAATCTTAAATTAATAAAACAACAACATAATGGACATTAAAAATGCACATTATAATATTTTTTAAAACATGTTTACCAACGTGGCTGAATGCAAGCCACGCCTTTGTCTAAAAAAAATAAATTATCGACACGACCAAAGACACGACCCATCACTAACACGAACTGTCATAGGGATCAAGGTTCGCCGCGCCGAGTATAGGTACCTACCAGTGGCGAAGGGTGAAAATCTGAAAAAGGGAACCCGGAAACGTACTTACCTAAAAGAATATCAGCTGTTCCCCGCCTATTAAAGACCCACCTTCTTAATATACCTATGAAAGAAAGCACTCGTATTTTGGAATATTTTGTGGCTTTGAAAAAAGCCTTTTTATGTATTTGTGAGACACATCCATGCTTGCTTGCTTTATTATAAATACACCCTGAACCCAAACCAAATTCAAAACCATAACCATTTTAGTTTCAGTCAAATTAAAAGATAATGCGAAGAGAACACAGATAAAAAAAAATGTGTCACATAGAAAACAAGAGGGCAGGAGAGGACTTATTATTTGTATTCTAAAGCAATACGCCTGTTCTTTTTTACGAAATGAGCTAAAATGTTGTCATAAAAATTACTTTGACTTTTGATTTTTATCAACAAATTCTTTTCTATTGACATAATGGCTAAATCCGATAATCTTTCTTCTTTTTGGGTATTTCTAACGTACGTTTGAATACGTTTTAGAGCGGAAAATGATCGTTCTGCGGATGCTACAGTTATAGGGAGAGTCAAAAACATACTACTTAAAGTAAGCACTTGTGGAAATGCATCACACAATGACGTATTTTTTAAATGCAAGTATAGTTCATAAGTATCGTGTTTATTTAGTGACGCAGATGTGTATAAGACTTTAAGTTCATTTTTTAGTGCCGTGAAATCGAAAATTCTCGGGAATAAAGTCAACAAAGATGATATTTTGTCATCGGGAAACGACTGGCTGTACTGCGCGTATTTGGTTTTATTTAGTAAATCAAGGAAAGATAGTTGAGAGAATGATCTGTATCTGTGATTAATTTGTGATTTAACGTTGTTAATAATTTCCATAAAAAGGCGCTTGTAATTAGTTTTTAGGTCTATGTCAGAGTTCAGTCTGGAACGTCTTCGAGGTGGTTCACAGATCTGGTGAATACTATCGTAGATGGATTCGAATTTTTCTATAAATTGTTGAGAAATCCAACTTTCGAAAGATTCTACTTCGCGTTTAGCAACTTCTATGTCAACTTGTTTGCTTTGTAACAAGGAAAAGAGGATTTCAGTTTTTTCAAAAATTTCAGAGAAAACATGCAATAGGAAACAAAATTGCATGTCCTCCAGTTTATGAACAAGGCAGTCGGCCATCGAGACAGATTCTCTGTCCCAAGACTCTGGCGAGTCTAAGATGGAGTTTAATGTTTGAATTATATCAGTCCTACAATTGAAAATGACATTAATAATTCGCGAGTGATAGTGCCATCGTGTTTCCGCAACTCCCGGCAAGCGACGGTTAGCTATTTCTTTTAGGAGGTTAGAGCGTTTTGATGATTTATTAAAAAAGCGGACAAGACTATTAATGTGACCAAAGAAAACTTTTAATTCTGTGATACATTCTAATGAGCGGCTCAATACTAGATTTAATATATGTGCATAACATGGAATAAAAATTGCCATGGGGCACTCATTTCGAATTTTTGCTTGTACTCCCCCTTGCTCGCCAGACATGACTGCAGCCCCGTCGTAAGATTGACCCACTAATTTATCTTTACAGTTATATTCTTGGAGAATATTTACTAACATTGTTGCCAAAACATCGGCACCCCGGCTACCGCTGACGTCAAAAAAACCCAAAAATCGCTCTTCCACCCCACACTGCGATAAATAACGTAATATAACAGTTAACTGTTCTCTGTGACTGACGTCTGGTGTTTCATCAATCATAGCAGAGACAAACTTTGCACTCCCGATTTCTGATTTGATCTGGTCCCTAATAACTGAAGCAATACAATGAATTAGGTCATTTTGAATCTCACTCGAAAGACCTGAAAATATGGGATTTGTAGACGTAGAACACATCTCTAAATGTGTGTCCATAACAGTGTCATATTTACGTAAATACAATAAAGTTTCGATGTAATTTCCGCGGTTATCCGATCCCGATCTTTCATTATGACCACGAAATGGTAATTCCTGTTTTCCTAATAGAATGACAGTATCGATGAAACGTTTCATCAATTCGCGATTGTGGTCCACTTTCCTATTATGCGCTTCGTATGAATTTGAAAGAAAAAGCTCGATCCTTGAGTTCCCAAAATCATGCATTAACAAACAACTGCGAATGTGTTTTTCCGTCTGTACGTGTTTTTTTGCAGAATTTACTAAATTATTAATATCTGTGAAACCAGTACGACTCCAAACTGAATTCGAATCCGAAAATAACATACATGGAAAACAAAACATTTTATTCAGTTTACAACTGCCAGTCATCCAGGAATATTTATCATAAAGAGATTTATGGAAATGTTTAACAAATCCGTCCCGCCTCTTATAATCTATAGTCATATCTGGAACAGCGCGGCCTAATTGAATTACATGTTTTTTGTTTTCAAAACTCAATTTAGAAAAGTTACTATCGTTTCGTAACAAGAAATCTGTTAGACAACAATCTATGTGAATTAATGCCATTTCTGTTGTTGACTTACCAAACTGAAACTAAATTATCGTGAACTTACAGTTACATTATAAGTTATTAATCACTAGCCCCAATTCAATAGGTATATCAAAATAAAACACCACACAAAACTTTAAAAATCAAACACACATGGACGCTTCACAAAAACAAATGCAATTTGCAAAAAACAACTATGATCCTTCAAAATATAAAATAGTACTATGTATCTGTTAAAACAGTACAAATAATACACTTTTTAATTTGGAGGTATAATAAAGGAACTCGATTTCTATCGGCTTAATACGCCAAATTCGTCTGACCTGTCAGAGTTGCAAATTCGTATTCGCTACTGGGCCAGATTAAATTGGTGGCTCCTTGTTGGTCACCCGTAAAGCGAGTCAGAGCTATACAAATGAAAGAGATAAATACTAAGCAAAAAGCTATCTGCGAAAGCCGATGTTTTGCGGCTTGTTATACCATTGTATTAGCTGGTATGCTTAAAACTAACAAAAAAATAATTTAGCATGAGTGTCTCGAACCTTTGGCCTACATTTATGTCACTAGTAGTGCGCTACGCTATATGCCAATTCTTAAAGGGAAGCCGATAGGAATCGTGTTATATTGACTCTTCGCCACTGGTACCTACGCAGTGTATATCAGTCGAAGTTATTTCAAATGGCCGTAGGGTAATGCCAGCTTAGTGTATGGGCTTTTTAATAGTGGTCCATGGTGTGCCGACGCCATGTCTGCCTCCACGGGTCATCGGCCCCACCGCCTTGTCTATTGAACACGGTCGCTGTGTCCCGTGCGTTTGTTCCTTGGAATGAAGACTAATTAAGACGCATTAATTCAGCCCATTGACATTACTCACGAGTAGGAATGAGTTTTATATTACTCGTGGGTTGTTAAGAAGTTATGGAGTGGTCAATTTGGGGACAGAATTTAAATATTTCAATCCACAATGACTCGCCCCACTCTGTCAAAATCCATACGAATCGGATCAATATAAAGATATTCCTTGCTCTGTGAATCGAATAAAACATAAGCGAATTTCCAGAGTGGGGGGCGTCTTCGTGGATATCTATACATACATTCTTACATGTCTTTTAAAAATCCCAAAAACCTTTTGTATTTTTAATTGCATAATATATTATACTATAGGTAGGTATGCTCATATGCTGCAGTTTTTTACACAATAAAAAACAATACAACAACAAAAATTACTAATTACAATTAAAATACCTATGCATATGAAACATATTGTGTTAATCGACCAGACATGGTCAATGGCGAATGAATCAAGTATTAAATTAAAATAAACATTGTTATCCTTGAGTTTTTTTAACGAATGACTCACTTGGATGATGTTCATTGTTGACCGTAAATTATTTATGAATATCAATCGAAATCGAGAGCAAAATACATTTTGTTGAGACTACAGTTAAATAGTAGGTAAGTATGACCACTAAAAGTATGAAAATTGCCATTTGACCAGCCTCCCTTCTCTTCTCATTCAGCCCATAGATTGTGTAAGAAAAACGTATTAATCGTATTCGTAATCGCTTACAAAGTCTGCCCCGCTGATTAGTTTCCTGATTTACGTCGGCCAATCGGGGGGCAGAATTTGCTAACGATTACGATAACGATGAATTCGTTTTTCTTAGGCAATCAGACCTCAGACCTATATGCTATGCTCAGATGTGCGCCGTTAGAATGGTCTCGTGTATGATTAAAAAGATTTAGATAAAGAACGAAAAATCGATGAATTTGAAATATTGACTTATATGGAAAAATATGTTCATACATTTACGTAAGTACATATTTTTAGTTCCATGTAATAATATGATGTTGGTGTCATTATTTAAAGTTACATGAGATTATCTCGATGTCCTATAATTCTTTACGGATTTCTCATAGAGATAATTACGTATTGTCCATTGTTTTATTTTATTATCATGAAAAAAGTAGTTTTGTTAAAAAACAGAGACCATGTGACTCATTGCCGAAAATATTTATTACCTGTACCTCCACATACTTATTTTCCAACTATTTAGAAACTTTTGTGCTATCTTACTTTTATTTCATGCTCATTAAATAACCTGTAAAGTGCGAGTCGGACTCGCGCACTGAGGGTTCCGTACTACAACCGGAGGAACAAAACCATAAAAACCACTTTTCTTATCGAACCGCAAAACTAACTTTGTTTTAGAGGTTTTATTGTAAATATCAAAAAAACTACTTATTAGATCTCGTTCAAACCAATTTTCGGTGGAAGTTTGCATGGTAGTGTACATCATATATATTTTTTTAGTTTTATCATACTCTTATTTTAGAAGTTACAGGGGGGGGACACACCTTTTACCACTTTGGAAGTGTCTCTCGCGCAAGCTATTCATTTTAGAAAAAAATGATATTAGAAACCTTAGTATCATTTTTGAAGACCTATCCATAGATACCCCACACATATGGGTTTGATGAAAAAAAAATTTTTGAGTTTCAGTTCTAAGTATGGGGCACCCCCAAAATTTATTACTTTTTTAAAATTTTGTAAGCAAACCTTAATGCGGTTCACAGAATACATCTACTTACCAAGTTTCAACAGAATAGCTCTTATAGTTTCGGAAAAAAGTGGCTGTGACATACGGACGGACAGACGGACAGACGGACAGACGGACAGACAGACATGACGAATTTATAAGGGTTCCGTTTTTTGCCATTCGGCTACGGAACCCTAAAAAGTCTGCGCGTGGTCTAATTTTTTTCTCGTAACTTCGAACCAAGGCGGCTTATACTGACCGCCATATTATAGATTAAAGTATTATTTTTTTCTCGAAAACAGTGCTTTACCTTGTAATGCGAATAGTATTGTTATAGTCAGGGCCCAAACCTCCACCAAATACAAAACCTTTCTCCCCCGAACTCCTGCCAAAAGAAAGTAAATCCAACCCTTAATTTTAATTAGAGTACGAGCGAGTGGTGGAAACACGGCACATACAAGGCCATAGTAAATATATGACCGCACCACTATGCTAAGGTGTGGAACACCCTTCCAGCTTCCGTGTTCCAATCCAAATATCTGGGTGCCTTCAAGAGAAAATTGAATTAGGCATTTTCTAGGCAAACGCATTTCACCTTATCATCGCTTTCCATCAGGCATGATGGTAGTCACGTGCGAGCCTATCAATAAACACCAACAATAAAACAGCGCTACTGCGCGGTGGACACATGCCCTAACTTCGGTATGTTTAGCCAGAGTCTATCCATTATATTCGCATTGCCATGACGACCTCCCGACTCTAATTTAGGCTATTGTGGAGGAAGGTCGTAGCCACAACGCTGACTTGACACTAGTTCTACTGGGTGTGACTACCGAAATAATGTGACATGTGTAAATCATGAAACTGTATTTTATAAGTATGAAATATGTAAATGGTGTCTTATCACTTTTACTAGCAGTTGTCTGAATTTCGTCCGCGTGTATTTCAGTAAATCCTAGGGCATTGTGTTCTTTTTAATATAAAACAAAGAGGCAAGGATAACACATGATTTTAAGTGAAACGCCTGCCAATATCAAGGATAGTGCATTCCAGAACATTGACAAGACAATATTTCATATACGTTGCACTGTATAATTCTAAAGGTATAATTTCTGCTATCGCCATCTTGGGATGTCGATAGCAGAAATTATACCGATGTCGATTGATGATGTTGAACTAAAACAAAAACTCATCTGTATGATTTTATTTACAGCTTTACGACACAAATAGACTGATAATTACGATGATAATGCCATGAAAGTCGCTTAACACTTAGTTATTAAGTACTTATTTTGGCTGAGATCGGTTTTGAATTTGACTTCTTGGACGCTTTAGGTAATTCGGTATCGTGCGATTTGTACCGGTTTTCAAGTACGTCTTAGTGATAACGAAGGCAGAAATTTCGTAACAAAAAACGTAGTATGTTCAATGTGTTGTAAAAGTTACCTTTGACCTGCAGGTCAGGGCCGTGTTTTCGTTTCTAGTTAATGGGGAATTTATTTTTAAACCTATGTCAAATTATTACGGTTCATTGGTCAAACAAAACAAGTCTTTGGGGAGATTCGTTGTGAAAGTACATATTGCATTAGCTTTTTTATTTAGGTTTATTAAATGCTATGTATTTTAATGAACTAAAGTTTACAATTCGTATTATTAGGTCCTTTAGGCAGGACTAGCGTCATCTATTAGTGAAACGTAACAGTTTCAAACTTATTTCGAAGGCTCATAACACACTATACATAATACGAATCGAAATTTCACCGCAGTTGGATATGCTCGTATAGCTCAGTGGTAAGAGCACCCAGCCGCGAGAGATGGGGAGACGCGGGTTCAAATCCCGCTGCGAGTGAAAAATTTTGATTTGTATTTAAATTTATAGCAATTATTTCCTAAGTGTGTAAAACACTAATCAAAAAGATAATTAGTTAAAGTTTACAAATTTTAACGTAGCCGATTGATCCCTTGATAAAACTTTTGTTTAAAGCCTGCAACTTGTTTTTAATTGTCCATTTTATCAAACGCATTTTTGATGATTGGATTTTGAAATCACTCGTGTCCAAAATTGCTTGCACCTTAGAAGCAACTTATGCTAAAGTTCTCTACTGTACTTAGCTAAAAATATAAGCCCATCAAAAATACCGGCAGTTTTATACTGGACGATAAAAACATATTATATGTAAGGTATATATATAAGTCCTCAATAGGGTTTCAACTTTCACAGCTCACACAGCCCATCAAAAATACCGGCAGTTCTATACTGGACGATAAAAACATATTATATGTAAGGTAGGTACCTATATGTATAAGTCCTTAATAGGGTTTCAACTTTCACAGCTCACACTTTAACACCTGGGACTCGAAACCCCTTTTTGCGATTTCATTGTTATATAACAAACTAGCAAACGCCCGCGGCTTCGCTCACGTTGATCTTCTGCTTTACTCCCTCAGGTGTTAAGTTTCCAAAGTTCTTATATTAACCGTCATTTAATTTAATTTTGACCACTAAATATTTCCTAATGCTTGCTGGTTAGAGTCAAACGTCGATTTTCAAAGCAATCGGCCCAGTTACAAAAAAGTTCAAAATGGCGAGCAAAAAGTTCATGTTTTTTTAATTTTGACCACAAATTCCTTCTCTATGCTTGCTGCCATAGTCAGACGTCGATTTTCAAAGCAATCGGCCCAGTTACAAAAAAGTTCAAAATGGCGGGCAAAAAGTTCATATTTTTTTAATTTTGACCACAAATTGCTTCTCTATGCTTGCTGCCATAGTCAGACTTCGATTTTCAAAGCAATCGGCCCAGTAACAAAAAAGTTCGAAATGGCGGCCACGTTTTCAATTCTGACCACAAATTCCTTCTCTATGCTTGCTGCCATAGTCAAATATCGATTTTTAAAGCAATCGGCCCAGTAACAAAAAAGTTCAAAATGGCGGCCACTTTTTTAATTCTGACCAAAAATTCCTTCTCTAAGCTTGCTGCCATAGTCAGACGTCGATTTTCAAAGCAATCGGCCCACTGACAAAAAAATTCAAAATGGCGGCCACTTTTTTAAAATTTTGACCACAAATTCCTTCTCTATGCTTGCTGCCATAGTCAAATATCGATTTTCGAAGCAATCGGTCCAGTAACAAAAAAGTTCAAAATGGCGGCCACTTTTTTAAATTTTGACCACAAATTCTTTCTCTTAGCTAGCTGCCCTAGTCAAATATCGATTTTCAAAGCAATCGGTCCAGTAACAAAAAAGTTCAAAATGGCGGCCACTTTTTTAAAATTTTGACCACAAATTCCTTCTCTATGCTTGCTGCCATAGTCAAATATTGATTTTCGAAGCAATCGGTCCAGTAACAAAAAAGTTCAAAATGGCGGCCACTTTTTTAAATTTTGACCACAAATTCTTTCTCTAAGCTAGCTGCCCTAGTCAAATATCGATTTTCAAAGCAATCGGTCCAGTAACAAAAAAGTTCAAAATGGCGGCCACTTTTTTTAATTTTGACCACAAATTCCTTTTCCATGCTTGCTGTCATAGTCAAATATTGATTTTCAAAGCAATCGGTCCAGTAACAAAAAAGTTCAAAATGGCGGCCACTTTTTTGAATTTTGACCACATATTCCTTCTCTATGCCAGCTGCCATAGTCAAATATCGATTTTCAAAGCAATCGGTCCAGTAACAAAAAAGTTCAAAATGGCGGCCACTTTTTTAAAATTTTGACCACAAATTCCTTCTCTATGCTTGCTGCCATAGTCAAATATCGATTTTCAAAGCAATCGGTCCAGTAACAAAAAAGTTCAAAATGGCGGCCACTTTTTTAAAATTTTGACCACAAATTCCTTCTCTATGCTTGCTGCCATCGTCAAATATCGATTTTCAAAGCAATCGGTCCAGTAACAAAAAAGTTCAAAATGGCGGCCACTTTTTTAAATTTTGACCACATATTCCTTCTCTATGCCAGCTGCCATAGTCAAATATCGATTTTCAAAGCAATCGGTCCAGTAACAAAAAAGTTCAAAATGGCGGCCACTTTTTTAAAATTTTGATCACAAATTCCTTCTCTATGCTTGCTGCCATAGTCAAATATCGATTTTCAAAGCAATCGACCCAGTAACAAAAAAGTTCAAAATGGCGGCCACTTTTTTAAATTTGACCACAAATTCCTTCTCTATGTTTGCTGCCATAGTCAAATATCGATTTTTAAAGCAATCGGCCCAGTAACAAAAAAGTTCAAAATGGCGGCCACTTTTTTTTTAATTTTGGCAACAAATTCCTTCTCTATGCTTGCTGCCATAGTCAAAAGTCGATTTTCAAAGCAATCGGCCCAGTAACAAAAAAGTTCAAAATGGCGGCCAAAAAGTTCAAAATTTTTCCTCCTCAAAATTTGGATCTCGAAAATCCCTTTCTGAATACGAATTCATGATATAATACCAACCTAGGTACCAAATTTCAGATCTCTACGACTTGTAGCTTTTCGGAAATTCCTGGAACAACGAAAAAAGTTACACTTTTGTATGGAGAAATCCATAAAACCAACGGTTTTCACTCCTTAAAATTTGAATTTCTGGAATCCCCGTCTTAGTACGAATTCATGACCTAATATCAACCTAGGTACCAAATTTCAGATCTCTACGACTTGTAGCTTTTCGGGAATTGCTGGAACAACGAAAAAAATTTCACTTTTGTATGGGGAAATCCAAAAAACCAACGGTTTTTATCCCTTAAAATTTGAATTTCTGGAATCCCCGTCTTAGTACGAATTCATGACCTAATATCTACCTAGGTACCAAATTTCAGATCCCTACGACTTGTAGCTTTTCGGGAATTCCTGGAACAACGAAAAAAATTTCACTTTTGTATGGGGAAATCCAAAAAACCAACGGTTTTTACCCCTAAAAATTTGAACTTCTGGAATCCCCGTCTTAGTACGAATTCATGACCTAATATCTACCTAGGTACCAAATTTCAGATCCCTACGACTTGTAGCTTTTCGGGAATTCCTGGAACAACGAAAAAAATTTCACTTTTGTATGGGGAAATCCAAAAAACCAACGGTTTTTACCCCTTAAAATTTGAATTTCTGGAATCCCCGTCTTAGTACGAATTCATGACCTAATATCTACCTAGGTACCAAATTTCAGATCTCTACGACCTATAGTTTTGGCGGAATCTGTGGAACAACCAAAATGCCTCATTCTTTTATATATATAGATACAAAACTAAGCGAGTGATTTCAAAAGTCAATTAAAACATTTTGCACGTATGAGCACAAGCGTCGAGGGAACGGCTTATCGAGGACATTTAGCAGGCTCGCATCAATTAACTGAGACTCTCCAAATGAATTTACACTGAAGGACTCGTCTTACTTACAGACCATGATGTAATATGCTGGCGATTTAAAAATACACCGTTAAGAGCCCGTCTCTAAATTGATCGAGTCTTGCTGTTACATATTTATTACATATAACTAATTTCGTACAAGCATAAATGTTAGCAGATGTCCACTTCAGCATTTTGCAACAAGAATAGTTATGGACAAAATATTTTCGGATTCCACTAAAATTCCACTAATCATGGTAAAGCGGAAGACGAATTCACAACCGTCGAGATCGGATAATAATCGAGGACCTTTAGCAGGCTCGCATCAATTAAATGAGACTATCCAAATGAATTTGCACTGAAGGACTGGTCTCACTTACAGACCATGATGTAATATGCTGGTGATTTAAAAATACACCCAAAAGAGCCCCGCTTGTCCGTCTCCAAATTGATCGCGTCTTGCTGTCATGATATTTTTTCAATAACTACTGGAATAGAATTTCGTATAAGCATTAATGTTAGCTGACTTGAGCATTTTGCAAGTGCAATATCTGTATGAATAGTTATGGACAAAATATTTACGGATTTGTATATTATCAAAATCAAAGTATATACAAAATAAAATCAAAAATAGCACCAATGTCACGAAAACTACATGGAATATAATTAACCAGGAAACTGGAAGAGCAACTCCGCGTACAAGTACCATTAAACTAGACATTGCCAATAAATCTATCACGTCAGACCTTGAGGTTGCTACTGCTTTCGAAGGGTTCTTTACGGACATTCCAGTTTCCACAACAAAATCACTGCACTCTTCACCAGCTTTCGCCCTCTCACTGTTAGAAAATAATGTGCCTGAATGTAATAGCATCTTTACTTTCAGCCATGTTACTAGCTCTGACGTTATTAAAGCATTTAAATTGATAAATATAAAGAAAACTAATGACTTGTGGGGCATTTCTGTCAATGTTTTGAAGTCTTTGATTGATATTGTTGCACCAGATTTGGCAGTAATATTTAATAATTGTGTAGATTGTGGTGTTTTTCCTGACTTAATGAAACATAGTAAGTAAAATAATTCCACTGTTTAAATCAGGTAGTACCAATGACCCTGCTAACTTTAGACCAATATCTGTACTGCCTACTTTCAGTAAAATTTTCGAAAAACTTATACTGATTCAATTGCTTACTCATTTTCAAAAGAATGATATATTACATAATAAGCAATTCGGATTTACGCGGGGTCGCTCGACTACCGATGCCGGTGTCGAGCTAATACAACATATATTTGAAGCCTGGGAGGAGTCACGTGATGCGTTGGGCATTTTCTGTGACTTATCCAAGGCGTTCGATTGTGTAGAGCATGATACATTGGTCAGGAAGTTACACCACTACGGAATTAAAGTTGCAGCTCTTGATTTGATGAGCTCCTATCTGAGCTGTCGCATTCAAAAAGTGGAGGTCAATGGGAAACGATCTTCTGGTTCGACTGTGAGGATGGGAGTTCCTCAAGGGTCTATTTTGGGTCCATTCCTATTCCTTATTTACATCAATGACCTTCCTTACCTTACTAAGGACAAGCATGAGATAGTACTGTTTGCTGATGATACATCACTACTCTTCAAAATTAATCGACAAAAAAGCAAATTTGACGACGTAAACAGTTGTCTCAAAGAAGTTGTACATTGGTTTGAAGCTAATAATTTGCTGCTTAATAGCAAAACTTTATGAATTATTTATATTTACAATTAATTATTGACATTCTGAATTATAATTGACAATTTTATGAAAAATGATAAATTTTACAAAAATGATAATATTGATAATATTGAATAATTAATACTGACATTATGTACTTATTTTATTTTTATATTCATACGCCATAAGGCAGAATGTACAAGGAAATTATTTGTTATTGTGACCACCTATAATGTACCTACATTCTGATGAATAAATGACATTTATTTATTATTTATTTAAAAAAACAAAATGTATTAAATTCACTTTACCTAATGTTAGGCAAGTTCATTATGTCCATTGGTCTCTTGCTATGGGGTAATGCTGCTAACATTGATACCATTTTCGTGCTGCAGAAGAAGGCTGTTCGTGCCATTTACAAAATGGGACCAAGGGAATCTTTAAGAGAAAAATTCAAAGAATTTAATATTATAATGACGGTGCATGCACAGTATATATTTGATAATTTGATATATGTGCATAAAAATATTAATAATTTTGTTAAAAAAAGCGATCTCCATGCAATTAATCTTAGAAGTAAAAACAAACTAGTAGTGAATAAAACAAGACTAGAGAAAATAAATAAATCATTTAAAGGCAACGGGATACGCTTTTACAACAAACTTCCTAGTGAAATATTAAATTTATCCCTCAAAAAGTTCAAAGTCGTTGTAAAACGAAAGCTTGTTAATAAAGCTTACTATAGTGTTAAGGATTATTTAAATGAATCGAATCCTTGGGAGTGACCTGCTTTAATTTTAATTATACTAGCTCAACTAGTTTTTAAGAGCATTGTGAAGTGGTGATAACCGAAAACAAAACCCGGCTGAGTTTGTTGTGGGCTTCTTCTCAGTGCAGGGCGCGTTTGAACCCTCGTAAACTTAGTTTTAAGTCGTCTTGTAGTTATCACCATACATAATTTGTAAAATATATCATATTGACGTTTTACAAGTGCCTTGTAAGTTAGGCCTATGTGAAATAAATATATTTTGAGTTTGAGTTTGAGTTTGAGTTTGATTACAGTAAAAATTCCACTAAACATGGTAAGCCGGAAGACGAAGACGTTTGGCTGGTCGGACTTTTAGGGATCTCTTTGAATCAAATACACACAAGAAACGGTGTCATGGCAGACGCTTGGAGAGGTCTACGCCAGTGAAATAACTTGTACTGCAAACGTTTCTGGGGATATTGTGTCCGAACCGAAGTACCTATATTTTTTTGTATATATCTGCCACGGGAGGTATAGCAAGCGGTGTAAACATTTCCGGGCTGTGAATTTACCATAGAAGGGTAGCCGGTAGGGGCGGGATATGGCTAGGTTGTGTGTCATGTGTTGTTAGTGGCTTAGAGGAGCGTTGAGTCAGTAGGTACAGCATGATGCTGCATTTAAGAGTTTTAAAGACTATCACTGTTTAAGTCAAATAGGGGGATAATTCTCCCTTAGACTTTAGATCTTTGCTTCGCCTGTATTACATATCCATTTATTTGTCTCTATCTGTGTAGAAATCTCAATACAACAGCCAACAGCCAAACCTGGGACTGTTTAAAAAGTTTATAGTAAGTCATTTTTGTATAGAAACTCGATAAGGTGTGCCGTTGCGATAAGTAGTGCTCCAGAATATGGGCGCTATCTAATCTAATCACCGCTGACGTCTAAACAATAAAAAAAAATAAATTTTCTATATGCAGTTGAGGCTTACCTACCCATTGTGGAAAACAATAGCAATATGCATTCTGAACTAAAATAATTGCGTGTGCACATTTTGAAAGGTGACCCGGCATTGTAATTTTAGTAAAAAAAGCGTTTTCCCCTCATGTACTTCGTTAGCGTTTGGTTATGGCGTTATATTCGGAAATATTCAAGGTTTCAAGGTGAAGCGTGTTTAGCAATCAATTCTTGTTAACGTGCCTACTCGTACAGCGCTGCGCTACCGCCAGCCGAAATACCAAGGTTTCGGTAATGGTTTCATTCGACTTAACTTGTGCGATAGGCTGAGGATTTGTGTGTAATGTGGTAATGTTTGATGATAAAGATAGTTTTTATTTTCTTGACACATGAACATGATTCGTGTTATTTTAGTGAATAACACTTATTCTGTACAGATATGCATTTTATTTTTATGATCTTCAGTTTATTTGAAATGTTATTGCCTTGATATTGTACTGAAGCCCTCTCTCATTCTAAGAGGAGACTCAAAACTTAAAATAGGAATTACAAGAGCCGATTGGATTAAGCTTAGTTTAGTTCAAGTGAGTTAGTCACTAAAGCAGCCATATATGAATTTTACACAGTACCATAGAATACCAAATACACAGTACCTTTACAGAGAGTACTACTACTAAGTGCTATTTGTTCATGGGGATTTTTTTTTTTAAATCTTCAGTATCTTCTTGCATTGTAGAACACTGTACTATAGTTATATAGTACCTCAGTGACTGGGAATTGATTTTTACTCTTTTGTTTTGTTTCGTGTTGGTCACTTATCAGTGTAATGGTATTGTTGCAGGCATTTGAGCGTGGCGCGGTGAGGAGCCCTGCGCGCGGGTCGCCATGACGACCGACATCTCGGTGTCCCGCTGGGACCCAAGCATCGGCCACGGCCAGGAGATCATCGACGATTTCGAATACGACGGCGGCAACTCTTCCTCAAGGCTTTTCGAACGATCGCGCATCAAAGCGCTAGCAGGTGAGCTGATTACCCACGGGAGAACTACTACCCTGGCCATTATATTCCTCTCCGACTACACTATAATACCATGAAGGGATTACTATCCTTCAGATTTTACTCCATTCATTATTATCATCACATCAGCCAGCGGAAGTTCATTGTCGGACATAAGCCTTCCCAAGCGAGCACCACCAACCCTGTCTTTAGCCTTTCTCATCCAAATACTTCCCGCCACCCGCTTTATGTTGTCAGTCCAACGAGCTGGAGGGTGTAATATTATGCTGGCGAGACCACCTTGCCAGCATAATATTAGTTAATATAGTCCCGCGCTACGCTTGCTTGTACGCGGTCTCCAGCCCAGGACTTTAAGGCTCCACCGGCCATCACCCCTACGACATGCGTGACCTGCCCACTACCACTTCAGCTTGCTAATGGTTTTCTTTACCATAGATAACCACTAAACATCCTGTAGTCTTACTATCATTCCAACCGTTTCACTTCCGATTCATTCGAATCTAGTGGTCATCTTGCTAGGCAATGAGGTCTATCTCTAGCCTGCATGATGCATCTTACTTGATGATTCAGTGTTGACTTTTAATGAAAGATTTCATCTAGAATAGACATTCCTTAATTTATTCCTTTCTTTGTGGAACATAGAGTTACAGTCAGTCAGTATTGTTATTGTATCTAATATGTCGCTTTCAACTTGGCTTCTGCCTTTGTAATATAATTTGGTAAGGGTTTTGGAATTATGTAAGTATCCCTGATTCGAATCTGCGTTACGTACTCAAGATAATCTAGTCTAGACACTCTACACTATCGACATGGGAGTAATTTTACATAATATTATAATGTTGACCCTTTGAATTGAAATGAATAAAAATTGAACATTAAGTTTTAGTTTCACTTAAAAGGAGGAAAAACCGGACGTTCAAAAAGGTTTACTTTACCGAGTGAGATGTCATATAAAAAGGCTTTTTTCGTTTAAGTTACAGTTATGTAAAAAGTAGTTTTATCACTGGTTCATATTCAGCTATTGTAGAATAGTTTTTGTCTAAGATTTTGGCGTGCTGTACTAAATTTACAGTGACCGACCGTGAACTCTAAAGAGTTTAGATTCAATAGTATGATCGGAACTAGTTTTTTTCTATAACAGTGTACAGTACTTTCCATATAAGAATTCAAGATTTTTATATGGAAAGTACTTGAAAATATACCAATGATAGACATACATCTGTCTCTAATTCCCTTACAAATAAACGTGGAATAGAGGTGGCACTGTTATACTTTGTTTTGTCTTTTTTCTTCAAGTGCCAAATTGCTGATGACAGACAAGGACAAAACAGATATTCATTTGTTAGGTCGTAAGAAACTACCATCTCAGTAGCATAAAAATAAAAATAGTGGAATAAATGATAATACGATTCGTTCAAATAGTGGTCTGAGTGTTATGAACTCTTAAGCCTGTCTTTATAACCATGTACTAATTGAGCAAATACTTAAAGTAACAGTTACCGTATCCGAGGCGATAAGAGCCGGCTGATATCGCCGATAATACGGTCCAAGCAATGTAGGTACATGATAACACGATACTATACAAACGGCGCGGCGTGACATACTAACCTTATTGGTCCTCAGAATTATCACTGGACAATATTACAAAATTAATCAAAGCATATTTACAATGTGTACCACTATGTATGTGTCTAATTATATAATGATAATGAGGAAAACACCAACCTTGCTCAGCGCAATATTATATTTCAGTCCTAATTATTCACACACAGCGCTTATCGTAGTTTGCATAACCACCGTTTCCTTTTTCCCTCACAAATAAAGGTATTGCAAACAATTGGCTAAGATTTTCCCAAGTTTTTTTTTATAATTGATAGGCTTGCACTTGACTACAATCATGTCTGATGAAAAGCAATGATGAGGTCTAGGATGGAGCGCGCTTGCCTAGTAAATGCCTATTCACTCTTCTCTTGAAGGGACCCAGGTTACTTGAAGTGTAAGAATCCTAATACTAATAATACACTTATCAACCGGTTCTAAGAGATATCTGATACGACCGCGGAGCGTGTTCAGTATCTGTCCGACTGGATACAATGAAATGTTCGTGAATTACGCGGGCATCTCTGCCGAAATATTTGATACAGATTATAAAGCCTTACAAGTTGAGCGTACGGTCGAATCGGGGCGAGGAAAAAACATCAAGTTTATTATAACATAGTTCATTAAACCAAGTGCTGTCGATATCTGGAGCGTGCGTATCGAATATCCTTGTCCAGCGAACAGTTGAATTTTGTCGCTCTAATTCTTCCCGCTCTTTCGCCCAACGTCGTCAGTCAATCGGTGCTGGTGATATGACATCGACGGAGTGCTACGATCTGATCAAACGCGGCGTCGATGTCGAAGTGCCGGGCTTAGAGGCGTACTATGATAAAGTTGTGTGTGAGCTTAGAGGTTGGTAAATGTGTGCTTACTCGTAACTTAAACGGTAAACGTTCTCGTAACTTGCCTTGTCTTTGAGCGAAATGTGTGTTCAGTGATAATCCGGTGCAATTTTGGGAATGTATTAACATGAAAATCATGAATGTGCCAAGATGTGATGAGTTAAGTGTGGATCCAAGGTGTCGCAGGTTTGGCAAAATACAGGGCTTAGAGGCTTACTATGATAAAGTTGTGTGTGAGCTTAGAGGTTGGTGAATGTGTATACTTACTCGTAACTTGCCTTGTCTTAGAGTGAAATGTGTGTTCAGCGATAAATCATTGCAAGTTTCTGGGAATGTACCTATAACATGAATATCATGAATGTGAGAAGGTGTGATGAGTTAAGTGTGGAACCAAAGTGTCGCAGGTTTGACAAAATTACAGTGGCTCTCGCAAGCTCTTGCTATATTGTTTTAACCCCCGACGCAAAAAGGTGTTATAAGTTTGACGTTGATGTCAGTCTGTCTGTCTCTGTGTGTGTGTGTCTGTCTGTGGCATCGTAGCTCTGAAACGGATGGACAGACCCTTGATTCTGCAAAAATACTTATAGCAGCGACGAGCTCACATGTATGCGCTGATTGGTTGATGCTTGTGTCAGTTATCCAGCCAAGGCGCCTATTGACTGGTGATGGCTGCGTTGCTGTAGTTACCGTCGATGGTTGGCCGATGTACAATTTAATATTTTCGAGAATCACACCCTTGATTTCGCTGAGGTTTTTCCTTTTGTAAACCAGTTTCCTTGTTGTCGTTCTTAACTATGTTTGGCTCAACGACACGAATGTGTGTTGATGTTTCTAACATCCTCATATTGTAAATCCTGTTTAAGAATTTGTTACAAATATAATAATCATTGTAATTAGACTATAACAACTTTCCTAAATAATATTGGTGCAGTTATAACCTCGGTTTCCGCTCTAAAGGGCACAGCAAGTAACCCGATCTCCGTCTCCCGTTACCCGTATTATTTTTCGAAACCTACACCCAGTAGGCCGTGAGTTACTGTGATGGCAGCGCCCAGCGCGGACGGTCGGCGAAGGCCCAGGGCTCCGCGCTCGGTCCCCCACTGGCGGTTAATGTGTTAACAATCATTTTCTTCATAGCGTGTACTGTGCTTGGAATGATCTTTTATCATTTATTTTTCTATTTCGTGCCCGAAGGTCTTGTGGTTTTCATTAGTTGTACTGTTTCGCCGGTTAACTGTTTGTAGTTTGATTGCTATCCAGCGATTCTTAGAAGTTGAAAGCTTCTGTTTTGTTGCCGCGTTACGCTCTGTTATTCTCTATTATTAGCTACTGCATCGAAGTTAGATATACGTTTTTATATGTTCAGTGATACGAATATTGCAAGTTCATTAGTGAAATAAATATATGTAAAGAAATTTAAATAAACAATGAGTGGAGGAAGCTTTAAAGCTTGCGCTCAAAATGATCTTAGAATTTGATTCTTATAATTTATTGAAAATTATTATCGAACTGTGTTTTAGTGAATAGTGATTTGATGAGAGAATTTTCCTAGTTTTGAGACGGAAAATACATACCTAATGCTGGGCATCAAAGCCTAACGCCCGATTGTCCTATTTATTTTCACAATTTTCTAATATGTATTTTCATTGTTTACAACATTTCCTTTAATTACTTGCAATGTCAGTAAGATCATTTCTGTGTCATCTTTTGCAGACGAACGAGAGAGCGTACAGAAGAAAACTTTTCAAAAATGGGTGAACTCTCACCTGGTGCGCGTGGGGTGCCGCATCAGCGACCTGTACGTGGACATGAGGGACGGCAAAATGCTCATCAAACTACTGGAAGTACTCTCTGGAGAGAGATTGGTGAGTGCCAAACATGCATCTGGAAATCCAACTGTTACCAAGGCCACTTGGCTTAAAAGAGCGATAATAGCCCATTGGTTTAAAGTCTATTGTCAGGGATTCAGCAGTTTGAAGACTGGAAATGAATTTTCAGAGCTATGTGCCTTTTTGGAATCTTAATATCACTTGCTTAATTGTGAAAGAAAACATCACTATAATGATCTCAAAGGTGTGTGAAGCCCGCCTACCCGCACTTGCCCAGTGTGGCCTTTCATTCTAAAAATGGACTTAATAGACCAGGGCCGATAATTTTTAAAACATAAAAAAATAATAGTAGGATGAAACCCATTACAAAAGGAGGAGAATATTATAAAAATTAAAGGAAAAATAATTTACGGTCGATCCGAGTTCGGGAACAGGGGGGAGGGGGGGTTAAAGTGTAAAAAATGGTTTTCCTTGATTTCCGGCAAAACTACAAGTCCTATGAAAAAAAAGTTGAATGGCAAAGTTGTAGGTAATAAAAAGATCTACAACTTTTGTATTTACACTTTTTTCACATAACCTCAAAATTTATGTGAAAAATTCTTCACCATCGGAAAGTAGAGATTTCAATGAATAGAAAACATACCAACTTTTTGGAAAAAGCTGATATTTTGACGGATGAATTTTCGATTGAAAATGAGGGTGCTTTTTCGATATTAATTCAAAATAAGGTGAACAAAATAAATATTTTTAGTCAAATAAATTACATCGTATTTGGGACATAAAAAGGTAAGTTTTCACCAAATTTCGTGAAAAAAAATTTGTTTTGGTAAAAGATAAAAATAAAAAACCAAAAACTTGGTTTTTTGAATTTTTCACATAAATTTGGAGGTTATGTGAAAAAAGTGTAAATACAAAAGTTGTAGATCTTTTTATTACCTACAACTTTGCCATTTAACTTTTTTTCATAGGACTTGTAGTTTTGCCGGAAATCAAGGAAAACCATTTTTTACACTTTAACCCCCCCTCCACCCCTGTTCCCGAACTCGGATCGACCGTAAATTATTTTTCCTTTAATTTTTATAATATTCTCCTCCTTTTATAATGGGTTTCATCCTACTATTATTTAATTTCTTTTTTTATTATTTTTAAAGCTATCTACCCTGGTCTATAAGTCTAAGTAGGACTTAAAAAGAGGTTCAAACTACTACTATACCCTACCACTAATCTATGAATTCATAGTTAATTAATGTCAATCCGGTAATTACTGTTAAACTGCAATAGTTACTTGCAAATGTCAGCGTATCTCGGAAGAACAAGTCGAGGATTAATGTCGACAGTCAATCCTTTAATCGGTGTAACACTTGTGTCTCTTTTCGGCAGGTAAATGATAAAATATGTGAATAACAAAAAGGAGAGATATAAAAGAATCTTTAACTAAACTAACGGTTAAACTTCGTTGAATCAACTGGTCCGTAAACAATACAGACCATAACATAAGATTACATTATACATTTTTTTTCAGCCTCGACCAACAAAGGGCAAAATGCGTATCCACTGCCTGGAGAACGTTGACAAGGCGCTGCAGTTCCTGCGGGAGCAGCGCGTGCACCTGGAGAACATGGGCTCGCACGACATCGTCGACGGCAACGCGCGTCTCAACCTCGGACTTATCTGGACCATCATCCTACGGTTCCAGGTATTCAATTGTTACATACTTGTTTTTATCACAGAATCCCATAGTAACAAACCTTGCTAAGTTAAACAAGAAGATTATATACCGAGTTGTATATCAGACCTAATATCCTTTTCCTTCAGAGCTAAACTGCAGATTGGGGCATGTTCCAGGTATTCAGTCGTTATATACTTGTCTTTTTACAGAACTCCATAGTAACTGACCTTGCAAGGTCAAACACAAGAAGATTTTATACCGAATTGTATATCAGATCTAATATCCTTTTCCTTCAGAGCTAAGCTGCAGATTAGGGCGTATTTGATTCCACTGAAAAATACCTTCAAATTTGGTCATTGAATTTTTAGAACACTGACATCTGAATTACAGTAAAGAATTAAAAAAAAAATACATTTGGAAATCTGAAAAGTGACTGATGTTAAAATCACAGGTCATAACCAGCTCTTAGTTTTTTCATAGCTTGACGAAGGTAGTCCTAGACGATTTGCTGAATATCCAGTCCATCTTGCTTGCCTCTGTTTGATATCTGATTGATATCTCAAGCAGTTTATCTTCATATTAGCATTTTGAAATGTCTCTTGTACTCCTTGACGTTAGACATCGCCACCGTTCTTCCGCAGATCCAAGACATAACAATCGAAGAGACAGACAACAAAGAGACAAAGTCCGCAAAGGACGCTTTGCTGCTGTGGTGCCAGATGAAGACGGCCGGCTACAACAACGTGAACGTGCGCAACTTCACGACCTCCTGGCGCGACGGGCTGGCCTTCAACGCGATCATCCACAAGCATCGACCGGACCTGATACAGTTTGAGAAGCTGCACCGAAGCAATCACATCCAGAACCTGAATAACGCCTTCAATGTCGCCGAGGAAAAGCTTGGACTTACTAAGCTTTTGGATGCGGAAGGTACGTTATGGACATAGGTATATTATAATCATACATTTTTTTGAATTACGTTCTATTTATTAAAAAATATGGATTGAGAGATCGATAGGTTTCTGTGACAATCATTGATTTCTGTGACAATAATTAATACAATTTAAACGGATTTCTAGGGGCGTGTATAGTTTTGCTTCTCTTGGATCTGGAAACTTCTAGAAACTCAATGTCATCAGTCAGGTTGAAAGATTTTCTGGTACAGGGTGCAGGGTCCGGATGTCGGTTCTACGAACTATGTGGCCCGTCTGTTCTTTGTTCAGCTTTGCGCTTTTGTGGATTCCATTATGTCTACAGATCTCCTCGTATCAGAATTGATCTAATAGAGATACTCGCTAACTTCTCTTTCCCTATTAATCTCTAAATGACTGAGTTCTCTTCACACAGATTGTTTTCATTCGTTTCTATCTTTGAACTATTTTATGGAATTCACAGATATCGCCGTAGAGCATCCGGACGAGAAGTCGATCATTACGTACGTGGTGACGTACTACCACTACTTCAGCAAGATGAAGCAGGAAACGGTGCAGGGCAAGAGGATCGGCAAGGTGGTCGGCATCGCCATGGAGAACGAGAAGATGATGCAGGAGTACGAGTCACTCACCAGGTAACTTGATACGAGAAGTCGATCATCACGTACGTGGTGACGTACTACCACTACTTCAGCAAGATGAAGCAGGAGACGGTGCAGGGCAAGAGGATCGGCAAGGTGGTCGGCATCGCCATGGAGAACGAGAAGATGATGCAGGAGTACGAGTCACTCACCAGGTAACTTGATACGAGAAGTCGATCATCACGTACGTGGTGACGTACTACCACTACTTCAGCAAGATGAAGCAGGAGACGGTGCAGGGCAAGAGGATCGGCAAGGTGGTCGGCATCGCCATGGAGAACGAGAAGATGATGCAGGAGTACGAGTCACTCACCAGGTAACTTGATACGAGAAGTCGATCATCACGTACGTGGTGACGTACTACCACTACTTCAGCAAGATGAAGCAGGAGACGGTGCAGGGCAAGAGGATCGGCAAGGTGGTCGGCATCGCCATGGAGAACGAGAAGATGATGCAGGAGTACGAGTCACTCACCAGGTAACTTGATACGAGAAGTCGATCATCACGTACGTGGTGACGTACTACCACTACTTCAGCAAGATGAAGCAGGAGACGGTGCAGGGCAAGAGGATCGGCAAGGTGGTCGGCATCGCCATGGAGAACGAGAAGATGATGCAGGAGTACGAGTCACTCACCAGGTAACTTGATACGAGAAGTCGATCATCACGTACGTGGTGACGTACTACCACTACTTCAGCAAGATGAAGCAGGAGACGGTGCAGGGCAAGAGGATCGGCAAGGTGGTCGGCATCGCCATGGAGAACGAGAAGATGATGCAGGAGTACGAGTCACTCACCAGGTAACTTGATACGAGAAGTCGATCATCACGTACGTGGTGACGTACTACCACTACTTCAGCAAGATGAAGCAGGAGACGGTGCAGGGCAAGAGGATCGGCAAGGTGGTCGGCATCGCCATGGAGAACGAGAAGATGATGCAGGAGTACGAGTCACTCACCAGGTAACTTGATACGAGAAGTCGATCATCACGTACGTGGTGACGTACTACCACTACTTCAGCAAGATGAAGCAGGAGACGGTGCAGGGCAAGAGGATCGGCAAGGTGGTCGGCATCGCCATGGAGAACGAGAAGATGATGCAGGAGTACGAGTCACTCACCAGGTAACTTGATACGAGAAGTCGATCATCACGTACGTGGTGACGTACTACCACTACTTCAGCAAGATGAAGCAGGAGACGGTGCAGGGCAAGAGGATCGGCAAGGTGGTCGGCATCGCCATGGAGAACGAGAAGATGATGCAGGAGTACGAGTCACTCACCAGGTAACTTGATACGAGAAGTCGATCATCACGTACGTGGTGACGTACTACCACTACTTCAGCAAGATGAAGCAGGAGACGGTGCAGGGCAAGAGGATCGGCAAGGTGGTCGGCATCGCCATGGAGAACGAGAAGATGATGCAGGAGTACGAGTCACTCACCAGGTAACTTGATACGAGAAGTCGATCATCACGTACGTGGTGACGTACTACCACTACTTCAGCAAGATGAAGCAGGAGACGGTGCAGGGCAAGAGGATCGGCAAGGTGGTCGGCATCGCCATGGAGAACGAGAAGATGATGCAGGAGTACGAGTCACTCACCAGGTAACTTGATACGAGAAGTCGATCATCACGTACGTGGTGACGTACTACCACTACTTCAGCAAGATGAAGCAGGAGACGGTGCAGGGCAAGAGGATCGGCAAGGTGGTCGGCATCGCCATGGAGAACGAGAAGATGATGCAGGAGTACGAGTCACTCACCAGGTAACTTGATACGAGAAGTCGATCATCACGTACGTGGTGACGTACTACCACTACTTCAGCAAGATGAAGCAGGAGACGGTGCAGGGCAAGAGGATCGGCAAGGTGGTCGGCATCGCCATGGAGAACGAGAAGATGATGCAGGAGTACGAGTCACTCACCAGGTAACTTGATACGAGAAGTCGATCATCACGTACGTGGTGACGTACTACCACTACTTCAGCAAGATGAAGCAGGAGACGGTGCAGGGCAAGAGGATCGGCAAGGTGGTCGGCATCGCCATGGAGAACGAGAAGATGATGCAGGAGTACGAGTCACTCACCAGGTAACTTGATACGAGAAGTCGATCATCACGTACGTGGTGACGTACTACCACTACTTCAGCAAGATGAAGCAGGAGACGGTGCAGGGCAAGAGGATCGGCAAGGTGGTCGGCATCGCCATGGAGAACGAGAAGATGATGCAGGAGTACGAGTCACTCACCAGGTAACTTGATACGAGAAGTCGATCATCACGTACGTGGTGACGTACTACCACTACTTCAGCAAGATGAAGCAGGAGACGGTGCAGGGCAAGAGGATCGGCAAGGTGGTCGGCATCGCCATGGAGAACGAGAAGATGATGCAGGAGTACGAGTCACTCACCAGGTAACTTGATACGAGAAGTCGATCATCACGTACGTGGTGACGTACTACCACTACTTCAGCAAGATGAAGCAGGAGACGGTGCAGGGCAAGAGGATCGGCAAGGTGGTCGGCATCGCCATGGAGAACGAGAAGATGATGCAGGAGTACGAGTCACTCACCAGGTAACTTGATACGAGAAGTCGATCATCACGTACGTGGTGACGTACTACCACTACTTCAGCAAGATGAAGCAGGAGACGGTGCAGGGCAAGAGGATCGGCAAGGTGGTCGGCATCGCCATGGAGAACGAGAAGATGATGCAGGAGTACGAGTCACTCACCAGGTAACTTGATACGAGAAGTCGATCATCACGTACGTGGTGACGTACTACCACTACTTCAGCAAGATGAAGCAGGAGACGGTGCAGGGCAAGAGGATCGGCAAGGTGGTCGGCATCGCCATGGAGAACGAGAAGATGATGCAGGAGTACGAGTCACTCACCAGGTAACTTGATACGAGAAGTCGATCATCACGTACGTGGTGACGTACTACCACTACTTCAGCAAGATGAAGCAGGAGACGGTGCAGGGCAAGAGGATCGGCAAGGTGGTCGGCATCGCCATGGAGAACGAGAAGATGATGCAGGAGTACGAGTCACTCACCAGGTAACTTGATACGAGAAGTCGATCATCACGTACGTGGTGACGTACTACCACTACTTCAGCAAGATGAAGCAGGAGACGGTGCAGGGCAAGAGGATCGGCAAGGTGGTCGGCATCGCCATGGAGAACGAGAAGATGATGCAGGAGTACGAGTCACTCACCAGGTAACTTGATACGAGAAGTCGATCATCACGTACGTGGTGACGTACTACCACTACTTCAGCAAGATGAAGCAGGAGACGGTGCAGGGCAAGAGGATCGGCAAGGTGGTCGGCATCGCCATGGAGAACGAGAAGATGATGCAGGAGTACGAGTCACTCACCAGGTAACTTGATACGAGAAGTCGATCATCACGTACGTGGTGACGTACTACCACTACTTCAGCAAGATGAAGCAGGAGACGGTGCAGGGCAAGAGGATCGGCAAGGTGGTCGGCATCGCCATGGAGAACGAGAAGATGATGCAGGAGTACGAGTCACTCACCAGGTAACTTGATACGAGAAGTCGATCATCACGTACGTGGTGACGTACTACCACTACTTCAGCAAGATGAAGCAGGAGACGGTGCAGGGCAAGAGGATCGGCAAGGTGGTCGGCATCGCCATGGAGAACGAGAAGATGATGCAGGAGTACGAGTCACTCACCAGGTAACTTGATACGAGAAGTCGATCATCACGTACGTGGTGACGTACTACCACTACTTCAGCAAGATGAAGCAGGAGACGGTGCAGGGCAAGAGGATCGGCAAGGTGGTCGGCATCGCCATGGAGAACGAGAAGATGATGCAGGAGTACGAGTCACTCACCAGGTAACTTGATACGAGAAGTCGATCATCACGTACGTGGTGACGTACTACCACTACTTCAGCAAGATGAAGCAGGAGACGGTGCAGGGCAAGAGGATCGGCAAGGTGGTCGGCATCGCCATGGAGAACGAGAAGATGATGCAGGAGTACGAGTCACTCACCAGGTAACTTGATACGAGAAGTCGATCATCACGTACGTGGTGACGTACTACCACTACTTCAGCAAGATGAAGCAGGAGACGGTGCAGGGCAAGAGGATCGGCAAGGTGGTCGGCATCGCCATGGAGAACGAGAAGATGATGCAGGAGTACGAGTCACTCACCAGGTAACTTGATACGAGAAGTCGATCATCACGTACGTGGTGACGTACTACCACTACTTCAGCAAGATGAAGCAGGAGACGGTGCAGGGCAAGAGGATCGGCAAGGTGGTCGGCATCGCCATGGAGAACGAGAAGATGATGCAGGAGTACGAGTCACTCACCAGGTAACTTGATACGAGAAGTCGATCATCACGTACGTGGTGACGTACTACCACTACTTCAGCAAGATGAAGCAGGAGACGGTGCAGGGCAAGAGGATCGGCAAGGTGGTCGGCATCGCCATGGAGAACGAGAAGATGATGCAGGAGTACGAGTCACTCACCAGGTAACTTGATACGAGAAGTCGATCATCACGTACGTGGTGACGTACTACCACTACTTCAGCAAGATGAAGCAGGAGACGGTGCAGGGCAAGAGGATCGGCAAGGTGGTCGGCATCGCCATGGAGAACGAGAAGATGATGCAGGAGTACGAGTCGCTCACCAGGTAACTAATTAAACCGCTAATTTGACTACCGAACCTGAGTTTTTAGTGATAAAAAAAAACATAACAGCTAGAAGCAGCAGTGTTCCCTCAAAGCGATAACATGTGGTTGTTCAATTTACGGATAAACAAACTCCTTAAGAGCACCGTCAAAACAGGAATTTGTAATTCCTCTGGTGCTGCAAATGACCGTGAGCGGTGGTGATAGCTTAACATCAAGTGTTGTTTGTGTGCTCGCGGTATCTATTACCGACTGATTTTTGCAGTTGTTTGATGACCTCCCTGGCACAGTGGCGGCGCGCTCGGATTCGAGTGGGAGGTCGCGGGTTCGTTTCCCGCCATCGGCCGCTTTGGAATTTTATAATTTCTAAATTGGCTCAGGTCTGGTTTGGTGGGAGGCCATGACCGTGGCTAGTTACCACCCTACCAGCAAAGACGCACCGCCAAGCGGTTTAGCGTTCCGGTGCGATGCTTGTAGAAACCGTTGGGGTTACCCTTCCAAGTTAGTACGATAACATCTTAGGCTGCATCATCACTTACCATCAGGTGAGATCGCAGTCAAATAATAACTTGTATAGAGCAAAAAAAAGGCGTCAAGTAAGAGTCTTACCACCAGTGAAAATTAATCAAAACATGTGATACCCTAGCAGCAGGTAGTAGCTGGCGCGTTGGAACCCTCGGAACTAAGTTTACGTCGACTTTTAGTTATCACCGTACATAATATTATGTAACAAATATTGTTGACGTTTTACAAGTTCCTTGTAAGTTAGGCCTATGTGAAATAAATATATTTTCACTTTGACTTTTGACTTTGATATCCATTGCCAAGTTATTGAGCCATGTTTTTATCTGTTTTCATGTTATTTTCAGCGATCTCCTGCAATGGATCGAGCGCACAATCGAGGCGCTGGGCGACAGAACGTTCGCGAACTCTCTGGAGGGAGTGCGCCAGCAACTCATCCAGTTCGCGAACTATCGTACTGTTGAAAAACCACCCAAGTAAGGAATTAGTACATTTCGATACAAGTGCGGAAAGTATGTCATTTCTTTACGAGTTTTGTTGACCTAAGCTAATGACGCAGGTCAAAAATAAAGCAAGAAACAAGCGTCGCAAGATAAATTTATTTTATGTATACTACAACTATTGTATTTCGCTGTAAAGTACACAAATTTCACCAGGTTCTGTTAAAAAGCCACAACTCAAAACTAGATCGCATGGTGAAGTTGGACAGAGAATGTTTATGTCATAGACATTTTCGATTTATAGTAATCTCGCGCGTGACTCAGTGTCATGGTGCATATATACCGAATGGAAGCAGTTGTTATTTTGCGCAAAATATCTATAATTAGCTGTTAAAATTTGTTATTTTCGATCTTTCGGCGATCAGTCTTTTGACTATTGTGGCATGAAAGAAAATCACTCCACTGAGCGGCTCTTCTCTTAAAAGCAGGCCAGTCTCACTTATCACGTGACCGTCCCGGCTACAAGTAGGGGTCCGGATGCCAATATTTCAGATGGTTGCCGCTTGCGGGCCGAGTTGCACGCGCTAGTTCTGTACATTATATTTTACGCGCCGTGTGACTACGGCAGCCCTAGTACGTAGTAAGTGATAAAGTTGGGCGATAGAAAGAGACCACAACATTGCGGTTGTTGCGTGTCGATTTTGAGGGCGGGGCCAGGCGCTATTGCGAACTGAATTGCACTTTTTGTGTCAGCGCTAGAGTCGCTATTTCTTTAAATCATCGTGCGGAGTAAGCCTTCTGTACCTGTACTATTTAGTGTTCTGTAATAAAAGTAGCAAACAAAGAAAATAAGTAAAGCATTGCTTTTGTTACAGGTTCGTGGAAAAAGGCAACCTCGAAGTCCTGCTGTTCACCTTACAGTCTCGCATGCGGGCGGCCAACCAGAAGCCGTACACGCCGCGCGAGGGCCGCATGATACACGACATCAACAGGGCCTGGGAGCGCCTGGAGAAGGCAGAACACGAGCGCGAACTGGCTCTACGGGAGGAACTTATCCGACAGGAGAAGTTGGAACAGCTTGCTGCCAGGTGATTGCTTTACACCCAGGAAAATCATGCATATTGTAGGAAAACATGCATATCGCAGGAAAAAATGCATATTGCAGGAAAAATGCATATTGTAGAAAAAATGCATATTGCAGGACAATATGCATATTGTAGGAAAAAATGCGTATTGCAGGACAAAATGCATATTGTAGTAAAAAATGCATATTGCAGAAAAACATGCATATTGCAGGTTATCAATCTTCACATAAAACGTTTTTAGACCTGCCAATTTTGGCTTCAACTAATCTCTTAGGAAATTGCTGAATGCATTTCCCTAAAAGTGCCCAGCGTTATAGAAGTTAAATAAATTCAAGCTTTAGGTAACCTTGCAAATGGATCTTATTCGACGTTTTTTTAATTGTTCTCAGATTCAATCGCAAGGCACAAATGCGTGAGACGTGGCTGTCGGAGAACCAGCGGCTCGTGAGCCAGGACAACTTCGGCTTCGACCTGGCGGCCGTGGAGGCGGCGGCCAAGAAGCACGAGGCGATCGAGACCGACATCTTCGCGTACGAGGAGCGAGTGCAGGCCGTCGTCACCGTCTGCTCAGAGCTGCAAGCCGAGCGGTGAGTGCTTCTATACAAAGAGAACCAGCGGCTCGTGAGCCAGGACAACTTCGGCTTCGACCTGGCGGCCGTGGAGGCGGCGGCCAAGAAGCACGAGGCGATCGAGACCGACATCTTCGCGTACGAGGAGCGAGTGCAGGCCGTCGTCACCGTCTGCTCAGAGCTGCAAGCCGAGCGGTGAGTGCTTCTATACAAAGAGAACCAGCGGCTCGTGAGCCAGGACAACTTCGGCTTCGACCTGGCGGCCGTGGAGGCGGCGGCCAAGAAGCACGAGGCGATCGAGACCGACATCTTCGCGTACGAGGAGCGAGTGCAGGCCGTCGTCACCGTCTGCTCAGAGCTGCAAGCCGAGCGGTGAGTGCTTCTATACAAAGAGAACCAGCGGCTCGTGAGTCAGGACAACTTCGGCTTCGACCTGGCGGCCGTGGAGGCGGCGGCCAAGAAGCACGAGGCGATCGAGACCGACATCTTCGCGTACGAGGAGCGAGTGCAGGCCGTCGTCACCGTCTGCTCAGAGCTGCAAGCCGAGCGGTGAGTGCTTCTATACAAAGGGAACCAGCGGCTCGTGAGCCAGGACAACTTCGGCTTCGACCTGGCGGCCGTGGAGGCGGCGGCCAAGAAGCACGAGGCGATCGAGACCGACATCTTCGCGTACGAGGAGCTAGTGCAGGCCGTCGTCACTAGTGTTGCCCAAATGCAAGAACAAGACGAGACTCAGGCAGTCTTGGTCTTGGTCTTGCGTCAGTACATCTGGTCTTGGTCTTGGTCTTGTTCTTGCACCCCCAGTCTTGGTCTTGGTCTTGGTCTTGCAGCAAGAGTCTTGCAAGTCTCGCAATTACCTATTAGCCTATTGCTATTTATAAAACGGTAATTTAGATGTGAGAACAATGTAACCATTTTGAGTAAGTATACATTTTGAGTTTGAACTAACATAGCTTTTTTTTAATCACTACAAGTTAGTACTTGACTGCGATCTCACCTGATGATAAGTGACGATGCAGACGAAGATGTTATCGTACCAACTTGGACGGGATAAGCAAACCCTAACGGATTCTAGACAGCATCGCGCCGGAACGCTAAATCGCTTGGCGGTGCGTCTTTGCTGGTAACTAGCCACGGCCGAAGCCTTCCACCAAACCAGACCTGAGCCAAATTAGAAATTATAGGTACATAATACCGGGAATCGAACCTGCGACCTCCCTCTCTAATCCAAGCGCGCGCCACTGCGCCAGGGATGTTGTCTAAAAGCTACCTATAGTAAAGAGCCAAATAAATTTAATGTTGCCAAATTCAAAAAATCGATTGACACCGTTGGGGTTTGAACCCACGACCTTGGCGATCCGTGCCTATGCTCTAACCTACTGAGCTACCTACCGTGTCCCACGGTAGCAACTTACCAAACCTGCATTAACTTGACTGTAGTCTGTATTTTAAAGATATAGAGAGAGATTGAGAGCCCCTCACCTTATAAGCAATGGAATAAAAGAGTTAATACAATTTACTATTTATTTATATAAAAATTAAAATAAAATACAAATTAAACTAAACAACAGTACACAATAGCTTTGACTTTATATCAGCGCTGTGTGATTCTTTGGAGTGGGACACACCCGTTTTGTGGTAAGTGGCACAGTTAAAAAATAAAGTTTTATTCTATATTAATTCTTTTGACCAAGAATTTATACAAAGTAGCCATCTGGCTGCCTCATTACTTAACCTATTTCTATGTTTTCTAATTACTAATGATGCTTTAGAAAATAATCTCTCAGCAGATACTGAAGTTGCAGGTATTGAAAAAAAATCGCGGGCCATCTCTGATAAAGTCGGATATTCTGTCTCATGCGTCCTCCACCACTCTAAAATGTCTTCCGAGCTAGCGGCTCTGGGTTTACTTAGGTACTCCTCCAACTCGTCCATAACTAAGCTTTGAAGACAAGATCCAGATGACGTCGAGGGACATGCATACAGTTTCTCAAAGTCTATTACGTCTTCATCTTCATCATATTCACATACTTTCTTTTCATTTCTTGGTGATTCTAGATATTTATTCACTGAGCGTAGATTTTTATATTCTTTATAAAGTTCATTAAATTTGCGCAGGCTTTCTGTTTTAATTTGCTTCCCCCATAATGTCATGTCAAAAGTCTGAGCCTTATGCCTTGGATCTAAAATTAAAGTGGTACAATAAATCCAGTTGCTCTTCTTATAATGTTTAAGCATTTTGTCTCGAGCTGCTTGGAAGCCCAGAATGAGCCTTTCATCCACTTCGGATCGATTAGGTTTTTCATCCAATTGTTTTACCGTGGATTCAATTTTATCAAGCAAGAGATTGAATGATACAATGACTAGCGGTAGTGTAACATATTTTTCTCCACCAAGTTTCGTTGATAAAAGTTTAAAGTTTATTAGAAACTTATGTATTCTTTCGAGTATTTGCCATTCACTATCTGTGATTTTAAAATCATTCAATTCGGTGACAGAAGTGCACAATATGTTAATGCCAGTTCTCACTTTTAAACCAAATCCAATCATATCGTGAGTGGAATTCCATCTCGTTGGACAGTCGAGGATGGGATTCAGGTTTGGTGGCACGCCAGCTGCTTCACAAGCAGACTGGAACTTCCTCTTCAATATCTCACTCCTTTTTATTTTGCTGGAAATACTGCGTAATTTTGTTATAGCTGTACGTGAGTCAGAAATATTTGGCGCATTTTCTTCTTCCTCCTCAGTTACGTCTTCATAGTCTTCATACTGCTGTTCTTGTCCGTTATTGTCATTTTCACTGTGTAATGCTAAGGTCTTTAATAAATCTTGTACACCAAGGTTCAAAATGTGAGCAAAGCACCTGAAATGTTGATTTTCTGAATCAAAGTGTGGCAGCTGTTTGCCCAATTCATACATAAATTTGGTATTTGCAGTTGCGTTGTCGACTGTGATACCCTGTATTTTATCAATTATGTCATATTCCAACAAACATTCGTGAAAAATCGTTGCAATATCTTCCCCAGTATGTCGACCGCGTGATGGAATAAAATCAAGTACTACCGATCGATACTTCCATTCGTTGTCTATGTAATGAATAGTGACCCCGTAGTAACTCCTATTAGCAATTGACGTCCATCCATCAATGGTAAATGACATTTTAGATGAACATTGTTGTAGTCGTTTCTTAAGATTCAATTGAAGTTCCTCAAAACGCTCTTTGACCTTCCTTCGAAGTGTCGACCTTTTAGGAAACACCATATTTGGGCAAATCGATCTAAAATATACTTGTGTAGCTTCGTCATCGAAAAATGAAAAGGGAAGATATTTTTTCACAATCCAATCAACTGTAGCTGTCATGGTGTTGTCACTGCTATTTCCAAACTGAAATAAAACATAAAACATATGTTAATATTTATTAATAGTATTCGATTTCAAACAAACTATGAGGATATTATCAGCATACCTACCTATAAAAATACAATAACTATTATATACAAATAAGATCTATTTCATAACAAACTAAAAAGCTTGTTATAACTTTTGAATGTTAAGGAGTAGGTTATCTCCTCCTCATTAAGGCTCAAAGCCTTAATAAGAAGGTTAGAGCTTGGAGCCGACTTCAACACATCAAAAAATGATTTCAAGCTAATCAGTTTATTTTGAATTCGATTCATTTTCAATAAAAAAGTCAATATTTTTAGTGGTAGGTACCTACTCATTGCTGCTTCATGGTAGAATAACTGACACTGCGGTGGTACCTACCCAGACGAACTCCGCAAGAAACTTAATTAATACAGTCCTTTACCAAATAAAGTATTTAGTTGTTTCTCGCCGATTGTAAAAACAAATGAAAATATGGGTGATTTATAAATATACATATAGGTACATACATGAGTAAAGAAGGGGACCGCTCCCGAAAACAAAGACACGTGATAGTACTCGTGATTTCTGATAAGAACAAATAAGATACCATACATAAAATCGCAAAAAAAAATCCACTTCTCCAAAAATATGCTCCACTAGCATCGGGGACTAAAATAGGGGTTTTGAAAAAAGAAATCAAAAATCTTTTACATGATTAAAAGAAAACTCTCAATGTAATGCAATGTATAATAATGCAAACATAAATACGGTTCAACGTAGGTACCTACGCAACGTATCGTAGCGGGCAAAAGGCCGGCGGTTACGATCTCGCCGCTGCCGCGCCGCGCCGCGGTAAAAAGTACCCAATGGTTCAGTGCTTAATGTTGTTCTGTTGGGTAATTGGGTTAGTACAGGATTTTGTACAAATTTCGAGCCCACTCGGCGACTTCACTAACTCAGAGATGTTTATAGATTGGTCTAGCTCATAGCTGTAAATGTAGGTACATACTTATGTAGGAATTCGATTCGCTTGCGCGAAGCAAGTCGGCTCGAAATTTGTACAACAACCTGTACTACTACTAGTATAGCTGTAGACGTATTTTTGTTAAGTAAGTAGGTAGGTATGTAGGTACTTTAACCGAAGAACTGGGGAGTTATTTTTATTTAACTGAGGCGAGTTTACATGGCACTTGTGACTTGGCCTAAGTTCAAAAAAAAAAACATTTTATTTTATTCTAATTTGAATGAATGGATGTTTGTTACTCAATCACACCACGATACGGCTGAACGGATGTACCTAAATGAAATAAGGCACAAAGATACAAAAATAGTACAAAAAGTAATGTTATATCAAGCGGGAGGCAGGGTTGTTTTCGAGCCCTAGGTGCCATGTTAATACACACATGTAATACATTGTACCTACAATTATTAAGTAATGAGAGGTAAGCTAGTTCATGCCTATCCACATGCTAAATCTCAGGTAAAGAACACGAGTACCTACTACCTACCTACGGACCAAACAAACCGCGCCGCTATGAAACGGTGCGGTGGTGGTGCGGTGCGATGACCTTGACCCCACAATTCGCAATTCCGGTTTAAAAATGATAATCCAATAAAGTTATAAGAACTACATATTTATACTAAATAAACTAAAATGTTAAAAAATAAATTAATAATCCAATAAAACAAAAAGTATGAGGCAAACGGTTATTACTTATTAGTGTTAGATTGTGTTTAGGTAGTAGGATAATAACTTTAGCCTTACATTTTCGGGAGCGGTACACTCTGTATTCAAAACACTATAATAATTACAAATAATATAGTATGTCGTAAGTATACAGTTGCGTGATAAGTAAGTAGGTATATTTTTTCTTACCTGACCACTTTTTCCAGTGGTTATTAAAAAGCTTGTGATATCTCCGCTTGATTTTGGTTTTTCAGGAAGAAATACTTGAGATTCCTTTTTGTGGAAAGATATTAGATGCTTCCTTAAGCCTGAAGTGTTTCGGTTTTTCATTTTTATTTCAACCTTTTTATGTTGACACAATTTACACTGAGCAATTTGGGATGCATGAAGTATTTCGAAAAACTCATCAAATTTGCTTTTATGTCTTTTAGATCTCCAGTCCCAACTTTCACTACTCTGACTAGAACTATTTGACTCTTCGTCACTCATGTCAAATTATTTGTATAAAACTAAATCACTCCGAGAACAACAAGGTTAGAGTAACAACAATTAATACATTCGAATCGAAGCAAAGCTGAATTGGAAATGACAAGAATTAAAATAATACTACTTTTGTAAGTACACGCCGAAAACCGACAAAGAAAAATGCGGCATCCTTTGATAAAAATAATGATTCTTCGGTAGATTAATAAAACAGATACGTTACTTGCCAGATAGGTATAATGGTGTGCCTACGTAACAATTATAATAATATGTGATAGAACTAATCTCCGTTAGTTTTTGCCTAGGTAGGTACGTTACTTGCTGTATTTGTCGAGGTACGTAAAAGTACGTAACATACTAGACTACGATAGAAGTTAATAAATTGACACCGCTAATCAATTTATAGAAACAAAATGCGCGAATATGAGTTCACTCATTCGAAATCCAAAATTCAAATATGTTTTATTCAAGTAGGCATTAAAAATGCACTTTGAATAGTCATTTAATCAATTTTTCCCCAATATATTTCTTTTCCATGTTCAGGGGTGCTGATTTTACTGAGAAGAATCATGGAAGAAAGTGAGAAACTCAATAATTGGTCTTATCAAAATATTTTTGCAAAAGTATTATTGTATAGCAATAAGTCAAACATAAAATGTCAAATGTTTAAGTACCTATGTACCTAGATCTCAAATCGTTATAGAAATTTCTAGTTAGTCCTGTAGTATGTAGTAAACAGTTATAATAAACCCGTATAGTTAATATTATAATAATATTAAAGTATCTACCTATCCTTAAAAAACTAATATGACTCTAATTAGAATATTCCTTGCGAGATCAGCATAATGTATTCGTGTCCATTCTGATTACCCAGAAACTTATTTTATTCTTTGGAATATGACGTACTCTGTATCGGCAACCAAACAGTTCAAATGCCCATTTTACGATTTTGCGGTGCGGCGGCGACGATTGTATGTTGTACCTATGCGATATCAATAGACGCCGCCAGCGCGTGTAGCTGAAAAATTTCTTTGACAGGTCAGTATCCGACCTTTGGTGATGCCGACAACAAGACGCCGTCAGGCACTATCAAACTGCCGATGGACAAACTAGGGATGACCCTTTAATCTTTTAATGCATATTTTCATTCGCTAATCGCGTGTATGCTTATGGTAGGTACCTACTTGTTCGCAATGCGCATAAGTCCAACTTTCCTAAATTTTTTGAACTATTTTTCTCTCTCATAGAGTACCTGGGCGCGTCCCTAATACCCTAGTCCCGAACTCCTACACTCCCCGAAACTACGCTTCAGTCTTTAATGCTCTTAATAGCCACAACGACCTCCTAGCGCAGTGGCGCGCGCTCGGATTGAAATGGGAGGTCACGGGTACGATTCAAGTCACGGGCCACTTTGGAATTTTATAATTTCTTATTTGGCTCAGGTCTGGTCTGGTGGGAGGCTTCGGCCGTGGCTAGTCACCAGTCACCACCCTACCAGCAAAGACGCACCGCCAAGCGATTTAGCGTTCCGGTGTGTTTTGCGAAAATAGCAATATCATCTTCTCAGGTTTTATATGTATAAAAATCTTTACTTGAAAGCGTCCAGTTTAGGAATGTAGTTCGAATGCCGAGTTTGACGTGAGTAACTCACAATTCACAAATTGGTCGATAATAATCGAACTACATTCCTAAACTGGACACTTTCAAATAAACATTTTTATATAAAACTTTGAAGATGATACTCTTATTTTCGCAAAATGAATTCCATAAGTCTACTTCGTTGGATTAGTCAAATAATTTTGAAAAACGAAATATAATTTGAATTTCGCGGGCAGAGGGTGCGATTTTACGTTAACTGCAAGACGCAAGAGTCTCGCAGGCTTAGTCTTGTTCTTGCTCAAATCTTGCAGTGCCAGTCTTGTTCTTGGTCTTGCTAAAATTAGGCAGTCTTGGTCTTGGTCTTGGTCTTGCAAAAATGCAAGAACAAGACCAAGACTGCAAGACCAAGACTGATTTTGGGCAACACTAGTCGTCACCGTCTGCTCAGAGCTGCAAGCCGAGCGGTGAGTGCTTCTATACAAAGAGAACCAGCGGCTCGTGAGCCAGGACAACTTCGGCTTCGACCTGGCGGCCGTGGAGGCGGCGGCCAAGAAGCACGAGGCGATCGAGACCGACATCTTCGCGTACGAGGAGCGAGTGCAGGCCGTCGTCACCGTCTGCTCAGAGCTGCAAGCCGAGCGGTGAGTGCTTCTATACAAAGAGAACCAGCGGCTCGTGAGCCAGGACAACTTCGGCTTCGACCTGGCGGCCGTGGAGGCGGCGGCCAAGAAGCACGAGGCGATCGAGACCGACATCTTCGCGTACGAGGAGCGAGTGCAGGCCGTCGTCACCGTCTGCTCAGAGCTGCAAGCCGAGCGGTGAGTGCTTCTATACAAAGAGAACCAGCGGCTCGTGAGCCAGGACAACTTCGGCTTCGACCTGGCGGCCGTGGAGGCGGCGGCCAAGAAGCACGAGGCGATCGAGAGCGACATCTTCGCGTACGAGGAGCGAGTGCAGGCCGTCGTCACCGTCTGCTCAGAGCTGCAAGCCGAGCGGTGAGTGCTTCTATACAAAGAGAACCAGCGGCTCGTGAGCCAGGACAACTTCGGCTTCGACCTGGCGGCCGTGGAGGCGGCGGCCAAGAAGCACGAGGCGATCGAGACCGACATCTTCGCGTACGAGGAGCGAGTGCAGGCCGTCGTCACCGTCTGCTCAGAGCTGCAAGCCGAGCGGTGAGTGCTTCTATACAAAGAGAACCAGCGGCTCGTGAGCCAGGACAACTTCGGCTTCGACCTGGCGGCCGTGGAGGCGGCGGCCAAGAAGCACGAGGCGATCGAGACCGACATCTTCGCGTACGAGGAGCGAGTGCAGGCCGTCGTCACCGTCTGCTCAGAGCTGCAAGCCGAGCGGTGAGTGCTTCTATACAAAGAGAACCAGCGGCTCGTGAGCCAGGACAACTTCGGCTTCGACCTGGCGGCCGTGGAGGCGGCGGCCAAGAAGCACGAGGCGATCGAGACCGACATCTTCGCGTACGAGGAGCGAGTGCAGGCCGTCGTCACCGTCTGCTCAGAGCTGCAAGCCGAGCGGTGAGTGCTTCTATACAAAGAGAACCAGCGGCTCGTGAGCCAGGACAACTTCGGCTTCGACCTGGCGGCCGTGGAGGCGGCGGCCAAGAAGCACGAGGCGATCGAGACCGACATCTTCGCGTACGAGGAGCGAGTGCAGGCCGTCGTCACCGTCTGCTCAGAGCTGCAAGCCGAGCGGTGAGTGCTTCTATACAAAGAGAACCAGCGGCTCGTGAGCCAGGACAACTTCGGCTTCGACCTGGCGGCCGTGGAGGCGGCGGCCAAGAAGCACGAGGCGATCGAGACCGACATCTTCGCGTACGAGGAGCGAGTGCAGGCCGTCGTCACCGTCTGCTCAGAGCTGCAAGCCGAGCGGTGAGTGCTTCTATACAAAGAGAACCAGCGGCTCGTGAGCCAGGACAACTTCGGCTTCGACCTGGCGGCCGTGGAGGCGGCGGCCAAGAAGCACGAGGCGATCGAGACCGACATCTTCGCGTACGAGGAGCGAGTGCAGGCCGTCGTCACCGTCTGCTCAGAGCTGCAAGCCGAGCGGTGAGTGCTTCTATACAAAGAGAACCAGCGGCTCGTGAGCCAGGACAACTTCGGCTTCGACCTGGCGGCCGTGGAGGCGGCGGCCAAGAAGCACGAGGCGATCGAGACCGACATCTTCGCGTACGAGGAGCGAGTGCAGGCCGTCGTCACCGTCTGCTCAGAGCTGCAAGCCGAGCGGTGAGTGCTTCTATACAAAGAGAACCAGCGGCTCGTGAGCCAGGACAACTTCGGCTTCGACCTGGCGGCCGTGGAGGCGGCGGCCAAGAAGCACGAGGCGATCGAGACCGACATCTTCGCGTACGAGGAGCGAGTGCAGGCCGTCGTCACCGTCTGCTCAGAGCTGCAAGCCGAGCGGTGAGTGCTTCTATACAAAGAGAACCAGCGGCTCGTGAGCCAGGACAACTTCGGCTTCGACCTGGCGGCCGTGGAGGCGGCGGCCAAGAAGCACGAGGCGATCGAGACCGACATCTTCGCGTACGAGGAGCGAGTGCAGGCCGTCGTCACCGTCTGCTCAGAGCTGCAAGCCGAGCGGTGAGTGCTTCTATACAAAGAGAACCAGCGGCTCGTGAGCCAGGACAACTTCGGCTTCGACCTGGCGGCCGTGGAGGCGGCGGCCAAGAAGCACGAGGCGATCGAGACCGACATCTTCGCGTACGAGGAGCGAGTGCAGGCCGTCGTCACCGTCTGCTCAGAGCTGCAAGCCGAGCGGTGAGTGCTTCTATACAAAGAGAACCAGCGGCTCGTGAGCCAGGACAACTTCGGCTTCGACCTGGCGGCCGTGGAGGCGGCGGCCAAGAAGCACGAGGCGATCGAGACCGACATCTTCGCGTACGAGGAGCGAGTGCAGGCCGTCGTCACCGTCTGCTCAGAGCTGCAAGCCGAGCGGTGAGTGCTTCTATACAAAGAGAACCAGCGGCTCGTGAGCCAGGACAACTTCGGCTTCGACCTGGCGGCCGTGGAGGCGGCGGCCAAGAAGCACGAGGCGATCGAGACCGACATCTTCGCGTACGAGGAGCGAGTGCAGGCCGTCGTCACCGTCTGCTCAGAGCTGCAAGCCGAGCGGTGAGTGCTTCTATACAAAGAGAACCAGCGGCTCGTGAGCCAGGACAACTTCGGCTTCGACCTGGCGGCCGTGGAGGCGGCGGCCAAGAAGCACGAGGCGATCGAGACCGACATCTTCGCGTACGAGGAGCGAGTGCAGGCCGTCGTCACCGTCTGCTCAGAGCTGCAAGCCGAGCGGTGAGTGCTTCTATACAAAGAGAACCAGCGGCTCGTGAGCCAGGACAACTTCGGCTTCGACCTGGCGGCCGTGGAGGCGGCGGCCAAGAAGCACGAGGCGATCGAGACCGACATCTTCGCGTACGAGGAGCGAGTGCAGGCCGTCGTCACCGTCTGCTCAGAGCTGCAAGCCGAGCGGTGAGTGCTTCTATACAAAGAGAACCAGCGGCTCGTGAGCCAGGACAACTTCGGCTTCGACCTGGCGGCCGTGGAGGCGGCGGCCAAGAAGCACGAGGCGATCGAGACCGACATCTTCGCGTACGAGGAGCGAGTGCAGGCCGTCGTCACCGTCTGCTCAGAGCTGCAAGCCGAGCGGTGAGTGCTTCTATACAAAGAGAACCAGCGGCTCGTGAGCCAGGACAACTTCGGCTTCGACCTGGCGGCCGTGGAGGCGGCGGCCAAGAAGCACGAGGCGATCGAGACCGACATCTTCGCGTACGAGGAGCGAGTGCAGGCCGTCGTCACCGTCTGCTCAGAGCTGCAAGCCGAGCGGTGAGTGCTTCTATACAAAGAGAACCAGCGGCTCGTGAGCCAGGACAACTTCGGCTTCGACCTGGCGGCCGTGGAGGCGGCGGCCAAGAAGCACGAGGCGATCGAGACCGACATCTTCGCGTACGAGGAGCGAGTGCAGGCCGTCGTCACCGTCTGCTCAGAGCTGCAAGCCGAGCGGTGAGTGCTTCTATACAAAGAGAACCAGCGGCTCGTGAGCCAGGACAACTTCGGCTTCGACCTGGCGGCCGTGGAGGCGGCGGCCAAGAAGCACGAGGCGATCGAGACCGACATCTTCGCGTACGAGGAGCGAGTGCAGGCCGTCGTCACCGTCTGCTCAGAGCTGCAAGCCGAGCGGTGAGTGCTTCTATACAAAGAGAACCAGCGGCTCGTGAGCCAGGACAACTTCGGCTTCGACCTGGCGGCCGTGGAGGCGGCGGCCAAGAAGCACGAGGCGATCGAGACCGACATCTTCGCGTACGAGGAGCGAGTGCAGGCCGTCGTCACCGTCTGCTCAGAGCTGCAAGCCGAGCGGTGAGTGCTTCTATACAAAGAGAACCAGCGGCTCGTGAGCCAGGACAACTTCGGCTTCGACCTGGCGGCCGTGGAGGCGGCGGCCAAGAAGCACGAGGCGATCGAGACCGACATCTTCGCGTACGAGGAGCGAGTGCAGGCCGTCGTCACCGTCTGCTCAGAGCTGCAAGCCGAGCGGTGAGTGCTTCTATACAAAGAGAACCAGCGGCTCGTGAGCCAGGACAACTTCGGCTTCGACCTGGCGGCCGTGGAGGCGGCGGCCAAGAAGCACGAGGCGATCGAGACCGACATCTTCGCGTACGAGGAGCGAGTGCAGGCCGTCGTCACCGTCTGCTCAGAGCTGCAAGCCGAGCGGTGAGTGCTTCTATACAAAGAGAACCAGCGGCTCGTGAGCCAGGACAACTTCGGCTTCGACCTGGCGGCCGTGGAGGCGGCGGCCAAGAAGCACGAGGCGATCGAGACCGACATCTTCGCGTACGAGGAGCGAGTGCAGGCCGTCGTCACCGTCTGCTCAGAGCTGCAAGCCGAGCGGTGAGTGCTTCTATACAAAGAGAACCAGCGGCTCGTGAGCCAGGACAACTTCGGCTTCGACCTGGCGGCCGTGGAGGCGGCGGCCAAGAAGCACGAGGCGATCGAGACCGACATCTTCGCGTACGAGGAGCGAGTGCAGGCCGTCGTCACCGTCTGCTCAGAGCTGCAAGCCGAGCGGTGAGTGCTTCTATACAAAGAGAACCAGCGGCTCGTGAGCCAGGACAACTTCGGCTTCGACCTGGCGGCCGTGGAGGCGGCGGCCAAGAAGCACGAGGCGATCGAGACCGACATCTTCGCGTACGAGGAGCGAGTGCAGGCCGTCGTCACCGTCTGCTCAGAGCTGCAAGCCGAGCGGTGAGTGCTTCTGTACAAAGAGAACCAGAGTCTTCTTAGACCTGTCGGGCTAGTATGCGCGCGTAGAAATGTCTCTCTACTTTTGTCGCTTTCTTTTCTCTTTCTGATCCATTTTGATAGACAAAGAAAAGAGAGCGACAAATATAGAGAGACTTACGTGCGCTGCATAGGCTGGAGGCGTAGAGGCGGCGGCTAAACATCAGTTCCTAAGTTTGATGTGTAATTTCGTCGGCTACAAAGGCCTTTGCAATTACTGTTGTAAGGGAACACATCTGACAAAAAGTACCATCATGGTAGACATAGTAAATAAAGTTCTACCACATGGTGGATATGTACTCGACATTGCGCTTGTATATTTCTTACCGAAAACTACATTCTCAACAGCTGTAGCTGTTCTACAGCCAGCAGGGCGACGAGAATTAAATTTTCGTTGCCCTGCTGGCCTTAGGAACTGCATAAATGTTCACCTACTGATGGTCCATTTGGTCGGTTTATTAAGTGATATTTTTTTACTTATTATTGTCCTCTGTCCCAGGTATCACGACATGGAGCGTGTGTGCGCGCGCCGCGACAACGTGCTGCGACTGTGGGCGTACCTGCTGGAGCTGCTGCGGGCGAGGCGCGCGCGCCTGGAGCTGTCGCTGCATCTGCAACAGAACTTCCAGGTACATTGCCCGCCACTTGATGATAGTAAAAAATTGGTTGTCTGTAAAGTCGGTTTACTGACGATAGTTGAACGTGACAACGTCACGATTGTGCTTCTTTGTCGCTCGTTCCGCGCTCTCGCTTGCACTTCAAGCCTTACATGGAACGCCTCAGAGCGAGGTAACGCCGCATGAGCGAGGTAACGCCGCATGAGCGAGGTAACGCCGGTAACGCCGGATGAGTCATGTTTTTTCGTGCGTGCAACCGGCTCTATCGAATTATAAGACGTTGTCACGTCAAAACTTCATGGCGTCAAAATACTTCTTGTGCAACTCATTTCTTTGAGCATAAAATTCACTTCAGCCACGAAACGATGAACTCCACTGCTGACCATAGACTTCCTGAAATGACCGCCAGACACCACGATCTTGCGCCGCCTGGTACTGGTACCGCACTCCCCACTATTTTCCATATATCGTCCGACCACCGGTGAGGGGTCTGCCGACACTGCGCCTCCCGGTGCGTGACCGCCATTCCAGCATCTTGGGCCCCCAACTTCCATCGGTCCTACGAGCTATGTGCTTCGCCCATTGCCACATCAGTTTTGCGACCCGTTGAGCTATGTCGGTTTTTTTGCGGATCTCCTCATTTCTGATTCGATCGCGCAAAGATACTCCGAGCATAGCTTGCTCTCATCTTGACAGAGATGTGTGTTAAAATATTGCTTTTTCGTTGCCCCCAGGAAATGTTGTACATCCTCGACTCGATGGAGGAGATCAAGATGCGCCTGCTGACCGACGACTACGGAAAGCACCTGATGGGCGTGGAGGATCTGCTGCAGAAGCACGCGCTCGTCGAGGCCGACATCAACGTGCTGGGGGAACGGGTCAAGGTGAAGTGTTTGTTACTGTTGTTGCGCGTAGCGAGTGTTGTACACCCCCGACTCGATGAAGCCGAGCAAGATTGGTACATCGTCGATTCCAGGAGGAAATCAAGGTTGATACATCCTCGGCTCCACGAGGAAATCAAGGTTTATAAATCCTCAGCTCCATGAGGAAATCATAGTTGTTACATGGTCGGCTCCATAAGGAAATCAAGGTTGATACAGCCTCGGCTCCACGAGAAAATCAAGGTTGATACATCCTCGGGCCCACAAGGAAATCAAGGTTGATACATCTTCGGCTTCACGAGAAAATCAAGGTTGATACATCCTGGGCTCCACGAGAAAATCAAGGTTGATACATCCTGGGCTCCACGAGAAAATCAAGGTTGATACATTCTCGGCCCCACAAGGAAATCAAGGTTGATACATCCACGGCTACACAAGGAAATCAAGGTTGATACATCCTCAGCTCCAAGAGAATATCGGGGTTGATACATCCTCGGCTCCAGGAGGAAATTAAGGTTGATAAGTCCTCAACTCCGGGAGGAAATCACAAGGGAATTACGGTTGGTACACCATCGACTCCAGAAGGAAATGAAACCGACATGATATTTGGCGTAGTTAACGTTTAAATGTAAACTTGACAGCCTCATCTCTGTCACTCGTAACTATCACGGATATGAGTGTCAAAGGCTTCCAGCTGTTTTACTAACTGCTGTTGTTATTTCCAGGTGGTGGTGGGCCACTCGCAGCGGTTCCTGGAGCAGGAGGAGGGCGGCTACCGGCCCTGCGACCCCGCCATCACGGTGGAGCGCATCCAGCAGCTCGAGAACGCGTACGCAGAGCTGGTGCACCTCGCCGTGGAGCGCAGGTAATGTGCTGGGACCACTCCTAAATAAATACTTGAAGCTGATGTTACTTTGAGGAATTCATCCTTCAAGAGTCAACATCTGATGTCGATTGGCCGGTATTTGGAATTAAAGGGATATAAAGGACAGCGACACAAGCCCTTGGGAGTGATAGTGAATTGCTATAAATTTACTAGCCTATTTAGTACTAGCAGTGCCTGCGAATTAGAAATATTTTTGTCCCGGCCCGTTTGTCCTGCGTAATACTTCAGGTTAAAAGTTCGGGACGAATAAAAAAATATATAATTTCGTACGTCCGTTGCGTAGGGAGCCGACCTGCCTATGTCGCCACGCAACGGCCGGGGCGGCGCGCACCTCACGTTTTTATTTTGCTAATATCATTGTAGATATTTGTTAAAGGGCTGATTTTTCAATCGCCAATTTTTCAAAATTCAAATTAATTCCTCAGATAGTTTATCTGGCGCATGAGTAAAGATCGCAAATATGTCATACGGCTACGGCTAAAAAACTCATGATAATTCTTGTATATTTGTACAGAAAGCGCCTCGAAGACAGTCGCAAGCTGTGGCAGTTCTACTGGGACATGGCGGACGAGGAGAACTGGATCAAGGAGAAGGAGCAGATCGTCTCAGTCGACGACATAGGACACGACCTCACCACTGGTAATTCATTACTTCCAAGCCTCGAAATACTAAATTTGACATTGCATTATGACACCTAAATATATGACCCCATTAAAACACATCGGCACCTCTAGCCATATGGCATTTTGCGATACGCTAAAAGTATGGTAATGGAACGAAATAAAAAAAAATGTATTGAAATGATCGCTAAATTGGTCACGTGACTCCCCGTATTCTGATGTAATATGTAATATCAGCTTGATTCTTCAAGAAATAAGAACAAGCATATTAAAATGTTGTATTATTTGTTCAAACTTGACGAGTATCTCATAGTAGTGACCATTGAACGTTTGTCTCGCAGTGTACCTGCTGATATCGAAGCACAAGGCACTAGAGGCCGACGTGGAGGCGCACGAGGTGCAGCTGATGCGCGTGGCGGCCGTCGGCGACGAGCTCATCTCGCAGGGACACTTTGGCGCCGACAGGATCCAGGTATATACTCATAACTAGTAGGGCGCCTGCTGTCTTCCGCCCTATTTGTCTTCCAACTTTCAGCCTCTGCAACATTCGCCATATTATATTTTCTATGGAAAAATAAATTCCGCCATTTTGATTTTTTTCTGTCCATCGAATACACCTTCGAGTCCTGATCACCTCTTGTCAAGAAACCGTTCTTCCATCTTTTATACTTTCCGAGATATCGACGAAATTCGTATGGCGGCCATTTTGAATCCGGCATTTTGAAAAATTTTTTCAGCTCACTGCCAATTGAATCAGTGAGTGAATCACTCAGTGATCAATCAGTCAGTGAGTTAATCAGCACAAGCAGCTATAAATATATTAATAACACTGAAACCATCCATACTGTGAAATTTGCCAATGGTTTAATCCCAGTCCGCGTTGCTCACTATCTGAGGCGACTGACTCTTCGTAGCTTTGTAGCACTTGCGACCAAGATGCAGAAGGCGTCCACTCAGCTAGGATAGTCTGACGGTTTCTCAGCTTGTCGCCCTGATGACTCCCGGCTGTTTGGTCTCCCCTGCTGGTGTGTAGTCCTCCGCCCGGTACATAATATTATGTATAACTGGAATTATACTATTGCAACATTATATGAAGAAAACAATATTGTAAGTGTGTCTCTAGATTGCTGTTTTGATTTGCTGTGGAAAACTTGAACCTACTATTATAAAAGAGAAAATTGGTATGTGTACGCTTCTTATACCACGCCACTAGTTTATACCGTGGTTTAACGCATCGGCTACTTTTTACCCTGAAATAATGCATGGGTAGATGATAGACCAAATTGCAAAAGCTAGTGGATGAAATGGTATTGTTTTCACAGGACCGCTTGCGCGACATCCTGTCGCAGTGGAACCACCTGCTGGACGTGGTGTCGCTGCGCAAGAACCGCCTGGACGCGGCCGTGCGCTACCACCAGCTGTTCGCCGACGCCAACGACATCGACCACTGGATGCTGGATACGCTCAGGTTTGCTAACTCTCTTAAATACTCTATTTAGGGCCGATTTTTCAATCGCCCGATATAGATCCGGAGGAATAAATTTGAAACATATGCCATACAAAATCTTTCAAAACGTCATATTTATTCCTTAGTTAAAGTTTATCTGGCGATTGAAAAATCGGCCTTAAATAAATAAATAAGGCTTTATTTCCCCAACAAACTTAAAACTATTGAACATTTTGTTTTTCACATAATACTTAAATTTACAATATTACTTCAAACATCCAATGACGGACGACAAATTGGGCACAAGGTCTGTGCTCATAACGCGCGGAACACAAAGTTTGGAGCACGAGTTTAGCTCTCATTTTGCGGGAAGGTTTTATGTGCGTCATACGTGTCGTGCCCACTTCCATTTCAGACGGCAGGCCACCTTGGCTGCGTCTATATGCGTCTTTATATTATTCTACTTACTTTATAAGATTATTCTAGAAGACTATCGATTCTTATATTATTATAAGACTCGCTAAGTTTTGAAATCATTTTCTGTGTACATACTTCATCGGTGTAAACTTAGGTATGTTGACTCAAATCATATAAGTCGTTTTAGTTTGTGACTTCTCCTCTGTACTCTGTAGTTTAATTTTATTGTAACACTTACCCTAGACATAACTTTTACTGATAATTGATAAATCGTCTGAATCCTTAAACCTATCTTAAAGTGAGGTAAAAGTACATGCTGCTTCTGGTTTATGTCAAGTTGACTTCACTAGCTGTGATGTGAAGTAGTAAGTGTTAATTTTTTCGTAGATTGGTGTCATCTGAGGACACGGGCGTGGACGAGGCCCAAGTGCAGAGCCTGCTGAAGAAGCACAAGGATGTCACTGACGAGCTGAAGCACTACGCCAACGTCATTCAGCAGCTTAAACAACAGGTAACAGGCATCTCATCAACATCTCCTCCGCACTTTAATTCCCATATTATCTGGGGTCGGGACAACGCTTCTTCCATTCACTCCCTATCAGCTTTCAACGTGACAAAAGTGACATCTACTCCTTCCTTGGTCTTCCTCTACTTCTTGGGCCCTCCATGTACATATTCATAATTCTTTTCTTTTTTATCACACGAAAATATTTTTTAATAACTACTTTATTTGGACTATTGCCTCCAAGGTGCTTAAATAGTGATAATGAATTGGGACACATAGTTTGAACAGTCCTTTCACCGATGAAAACCTTAGTCTTTTGTTTGAGTCAAAGACAACTATGATTGTCATAATCAGTAGTAGAGTGATGATTGCTTGTGATGAAAGAAAACTAGCAAATATTGATCACCATAGTTTCTGCTCCAAAAACTCAGCTACAAAAACCATTTATGAAATTTTAAACATATCAAAAATTCTGAAATTTAAATGCCCGTAAATGTTGACCTTCTTCTCCGGGCTTTTTAGTAAAGCAATCATAGTGCTATCCTTTTCCTCGTGGAAAATGATGCCAGGCTATAAATTTGGGTCAATTCTCCCTATTTTGGTGATTTTACAAACTCGAACAGATAAATAAATATATGCCTAAGGACCTAATAATACGAATCGAATTTTCATCGCAGATGGATATGGCTCGTATAGCTCAGCGGTCAGAGCACCCAGCCGCGAGAGATGGGAGACGCGGGTTCAAATCCCGCTGCGAGTGAAAATTTTGATTCGTATTTAAATTTATAGGAATAAATATATTGTTGAAGAGAAAAGTATTATTAAACTTCAACATTTACTAACAGGCCAGCGAACTGAGCCCCGAAGACGCCAACAGCGGCGAAGTTCGCGAGAGGCTCGCAGCAATCGACGCACGTCACGGCGAGCTTGCCGAGCTGGCGCGCCTGCGCAAACAGAGGCTGCTCGACGCGCTGTCGCTCTTCAAACTGCTGGCCGAGGCGGACGCGGCCGACCAATGGATCGCTGAGAAGGACCGCATGCTCGACACCATGTTGCCGCCCAAGGACATCGATGATGTTGAGATCATGAAGCATAGGTAAGGGACAACCCTCCACCACCCATGGCCCAATCAACTTCGCGGTTATGGGGGCCGGTACTTGCTCTTGGCGTGTTCTCGGCGCGCCTTCTTGACTCCCTACAAATGAGATCATCATTCATTCTAACCTGCCTTGCGTGACATAGGGCGCCATGATTAGCGTCAAAATTTGTTGTCAAATGGTCATGTACTGAGCTACTGTCCTAGAGGACGCTGTCTTATGCGCCACTTGACGGATTAAAAATAGTAAATGGGGCCTGTCTATATTGTTTCCTGGGTCTGTGGGTTCGGCGGTCACTCTATAAGCTGTTTGCCGTAGACCATTTAACCTTATCTTTTAGGAAAGATTAATTTTGTTCATTGTTATGCAGATACGACGGTTTCGACAAGGAAATGAACGCCAACGCGTCGCGCGTGGCCGTGGTCAACCAGCTGGCGCGGCAGCTCATCCACGTGGAGCACCCGCAGGCGCCCGCCATCCAGGAGCGACAGACCGCGCTCAACAACGCCTGGAGCACCCTCAGAGATAAGGTACGTGGCCGTCGTCAACCAGCTGGCGCGGCAGCTCATCCACGTGGAGCACCCGCAGGCGCCCGCCATCCAGGAGCGACAGACCGCGCTCAACAACGCCTGGAGCACCCTCAGAGATAAGGTACGTGGCCGTCGTCAACCAGCTGGCGCGGCAGCTCATCCACGTGGAGCACCCGCAGGCGCCCGCCATCCAGGAGCGACAGACCGCGCTCAACAACGCCTGGAGCACCCTCAGAGATAAGGTACGTGGCCGTCGTCAACCAGCTGGCGCGGCAGCTCATCCACGTGGAGCACCCGCAGGCGCCCGCCATCCAGGAGCGACAGACCGCGCTCAACAACGCCTGGAGCACCCTCAGAGATAAGGTACGTGGCCGTCGTCAACCAGCTGGCGCGGCAGCTCATCCACGTGGAGCACCCGCAGGCGCCCGCCATCCAGGAGCGACAGACCGCGCTCAACAACGCCTGGAGCACCCTCAGAGATAAGGTACGTGGCCGTCGTCAACCAGCTGGCGCGGCAGCTCATCCACGTGGAGCACCCGCAGGCGCCCGCCATCCAGGAGCGACAGACCGCGCTCAACAACGCCTGGAGCACCCTCAGAGATAAGGTACGTGGCCGTCGTCAACCAGCTGGCGCGGCAGCTCATCCACGTGGAGCACCCGCAGGCGCCCGCCATCCAGGAGCGACAGACCGCGCTCAACAACGCCTGGAGCACCCTCAGAGATAAGGTACGTGGCCGTCGTCAACCAGCTGGCGCGGCAGCTCATCCACGTGGAGCACCCGCAGGCGCCCGCCATCCAGGAGCGACAGACCGCGCTCAACAACGCCTGGAGCACCCTCAGAGATAAGGTACGTGGCCGTCGTCAACCAGCTGGCGCGGCAGCTCATCCACGTGGAGCACCCGCAGGCGCCCGCCATCCAGGAGCGACAGACCGCGCTCAACAACGCCTGGAGCACCCTCAGAGATAAGGTACGTGGCCGTCGTCAACCAGCTGGCGCGGCAGCTCATCCACGTGGAGCACCCGCAGGCGCCCGCCATCCAGGAGCGACAGACCGCGCTCAACAACGCCTGGAGCACCCTCAGAGATAAGGTACGTGGCCGTCGTCAACCAGCTGGCGCGGCAGCTCATCCACGTGGAGCACCCGCAGGCGCCCGCCATCCAGGAGCGACAGACCGCGCTCAACAACGCCTGGAGCACCCTCAGAGATAAGGTACGTGGCCGTCGTCAACCAGCTGGCGCGGCAGCTCATCCACGTGGAGCACCCGCAGGCGCCCGCCATCCAGGAGCGACAGACCGCGCTCAACAACGCCTGGAGCACCCTCAGGGATAAGGTACGTGGCCGTCGTCAACCAGCTGGCGCGGCAGCTCATCCACGTGGAGCACCCGCAGGCGCCCGCCATCCAGGAGCGACAGACCGCGCTCAACAACGCCTGGAGCACCCTCAGAGATAAGGTACGTGGCCGTCGTCAACCAGCTGGCGCGGCAGCTCATCCACGTGGAGCACCCGCAGGCGCCCGCCATCCAGGAGCGACAGACCGCGCTCAACAACGCCTGGAGCACCCTCAGAGATAAGGTACGTGGCCGTCGTCAACCAGCTGGCGCGGCAGCTCATCCACGTGGAGCACCCGCAGGCGCCCGCCATCCAGGAGCGACAGACCGCGCTCAACAACGCCTGGAGCACCCTCAGAGATAAGGTAAAGTCCATTCGCTTAGAATTTGTCGTTACATGTACAGTCGCGGAATGAAAAGGTTCGTCAATTTTCAAAGTGATTCGCTTGCACTAGTCGATTGTTTTAGTATGTTGACATTATGGATTCTTGCAGTACTAGTGCAAGGGAAAATCGACACTAAGGCGGCGAACCTTTTCATTCCGCGGCCGGTCGGCATGAGTACACAGGGTTAATTTATTTTTACGGAAATGCTAATAATTGAAGAAATATATTTTCTTTACATGTATGTATATCAACGAAATCAGTAATGTTGCAGTATTGTTTCATACCATGTTTGTATGAAAATATTAAAACCGTACCGCAGCATTACTGCATTAGATGGTGGTACGGCCCCTGATATGACCAGAGCAAAGAACCAGATAATAGTTGCTCAGTTAACCAACAATGCAAAGCGCTTTCTAAAAGTATATTTGTCGCATAACCCCTCAGGTCCAAAAATTGTAAGCAATTGGGTTTTTCCTTCAACATTTTTTTCATTGCATTCTCTTCAAGTTGATAGTATCGAGATAGATAGAGCTTTGAATTTCTCGTATTATTAATCTTTATGACTTAGTCCACAAGATATAGTTGGAATGTGTTCCTCCAGATATAACAGTTATTGTTTCTAACAGGCGGAAGGCAAGAAAGAGGAGCTGAAGTCCGCGCAGGGCGTGCAGACGTTCTACATCGAGTGTCGCGAGACAGTGTCCTGGATCGAGGACAAGAAACGCATCCTGCAACAGACCGATAACCTCGAGATGGACCTCAATGGTGAGTTTATTCTAACTTAGTAACTCACAAAGTTTCCAATAACTTCATCAAGTTGAAGTTTATATTGCTATTCTTCCAATTACGGCGATTTCTTCAACCTTTTAATATGCCAACCAAAAATTATTAATCATATTCCAAAAATATATAGAGCAACTGCGGTGGTACGGCATTGTTCAACCACGATAAAAATAAGCTGGTTCGGGCGAAGGTAGGAAAAGGGGAACTGACCTTGTTTTTCAGTGTCCAGGCTCGTCCAGGTGTTCAGATTTAACACAGCACTTTTCACCAGCACTAAGGTTTTTATTTATAATGAGTCCTGGCGCTGATTATGAAATTCCACGTGGAAAAGTTGGTTATTTAGCGGAGGCGCGGCGGCGGGCGCTCAGTTTTACTTGACGCGGTTTGATTGATTGCGAGCGACCTCTGTCGTCGGCTTCTGGCGGCTCACTCCGATAATTCGCGAATCGCGAATAGGTATGCGGGTTTGGTGCGCAGGCGCACTGAATGAATAGCGGTCAGAGGGAGAAAGGAATGTAAGGAACGTAAGGTAGCGGAATAATTATGTAGTTATGAATTCTTTATCATCCATTTCCCCCCTCCTTGCGAAGATCTACTTTCGCAAAAGTAGAGTTAGAAAATATTAGTAAAATAAATATAGATATTTGGATATAGCGGGTACATAAAACTGTTAGTAAACTTAACTTAGTATGTTAGTTAGCTAAAAAAGTAAACAAAATATGAATAATATTAAAATAAACTAATTAGAAGGCAAAGGACAAAATATGTATGCTCTCTAATTATGAACTCCAAGTCTCCTATTTAAGGTTCTATATATAGGGACTGCGTAATCCACCCCGGTATACAACAATGCTTTACTTAGCTCGACTCTACATGCTGGCAAATCAGACATAAGTGGAAAGGTAGGCTTGGGCTTTCGCCTGAGACAAGCTTTGCACTTATGAATGCGGTGACGTACCACACGGCGAGCGGATAATATCCAATATTTTTGACGCAAAATTGAAATTAATATTTGAGGACCAGCATGTAAAGTAAGGTTGCGGTGGTAATGATCGATTAGGAGATCAATAATATGCCCCTTACTTGGAAGCAAAATTGGGTGTTTATGACTGTATTCCAAAGAAGAGTATGATAGCCGTTCACCTACTCGGAGAATGTCGTCATTCATGAATGGAAAAAGTTTTTGTAATTTTGAAAAAACCTTTCTGTTATTTTTAATGTTATCAATGTCCTCTTTAAAAGCTGTATTCTGAATCGCACGAATTATGGTATTTTCAGCTGCGTTGATATCTTCGGCAGTTATAATATTGTTGCGTGGAAGTTTTTTCATAAATCGCAGGACATAAACAGTGGCTCAGACGAATTAATCCAAGTAGAGCATTTAGATCCGAGTGTAATAATAGGATCTTCCTCCTGAGTTAGGATGACATGGGCGTGAGTATTGGTTTTCTCCTCAGGTAAAGAGGATTTATCGGAGGGCTTGAATTTTTGAATGGGCCATTGTTCCATTGGTAAGGAAGCCCAAGATGGACCATTGAACCATAAATCGCAAGAAAGAAGCTGCGAAGGTAACAGTCCGCGTGAAATACAGTCAGCGGGATTGTTAACACCAGGGATATGGTAGAGACAATCAGGGTCCACAAGGTTTTGGAACTGTGCGATCCGATTCGCTACATACGTTAGGAATCGGTGCGGTGAGGCAGAGAGCCAACATAGAGCTACTGTAGAATCGGAAAATACGAAAATTTTATCGATGGGATGACGCAATGATAATGTATCATATACGTTGCGGACTAGTTTTGCAAGTAAAACCAATGCATTAAGCTCTAGTCTAGCCAAAGTGACAGGCTTAGACGGAGATGAAACTCGAGATTTAGAGCATATTAATGTGACAATCGGTTGTTCATTCTCATTAGGGGCGTAGGTGTATAAACAACAACCGAATGTTTTTTCGCTTGCGTCAGCGGAAGCGAGTGCGGTGGCCGAGAGGATTGCTCTTCTAGTATAAGCTTCGGGCGACTCCGCAGCTTCATAGCTGAATTTATCCGAAGCGGGTAACCAGTGTATACCTAGGATCTTAAGCGTGTCATCATTTTCAAAAGAAATAGATTCAGCTTGGCAGTATAACTTAGGGATGTTCTCGAGTAACTCTACCGAATCACTCGCCCACTTGACTAGGTCGAATCCACCGGACTTGAAGAAAAGTATAAGCTCCTGAGCAATTCTTGCTGCATCACATACAGTTGACGCAGAAGAAGCTAAGTCGTCCATGTAGACATCTCGTTCGACAATTTCAGCTGCGAGCGGCCATTTAGCTTTCTCTTGCTTAGCTACCTCTCGTAGAGTACGTAGCGCTAAGAAGGGCGAAGAGCGTAATCCAAACGTAACCCTGTTGAATTCTTCGATGTCCAAGGGATCATCGGACGAAAATCTATGCAAGATTTGTAAATATTTGCGGTGCGGAGGGTGCACTTCGATGCACAGATACATTTGCCGTACATCGGCGAAAAAGGCGATTTTGAAGGTGCGGACATTTAATAAAATGTTGAAGATCTCAGCTTGAAGATTTTGACCTGTGTGGAGGATGCGAGGTAAGAAGAATCCTGGAGAATAGCATTCATCCGGAGATATCTTTGAGATATAACCTTTATCTAAATAATCCTGAATGATTTCATTGTATTTAACTCTTAAGTCAGGTGCTCTATCAAATTTCTTTTCGAGCATAAGGTATCTCCGTTTGGCTGCAATGTAAGAGTTACCAAGATTTTCAGGACTCTCCTTAAAGGGCAGATCCACGGCAAAAGTGCCATCAATGTTTCGAGTGGTTGTAGAGACGTAAATGTTCTCACACTCCTGTTCTTCTGGACTTAAATATTGTTTAGATGGTATCTCTTCAACTTTCCAAAACTTTTCTATGAGGTTATCAAGTGGATCACGAGTAAAAGCGCAAAAAGCTGAAGAGTGCGGAAGCTGAGAGAGCACTGGAGCATGGCCTAGAATCACATATCCCAGCGAAGTCTCGATAGCGGACGGCAGATTATCGTTACCTGCGATTCTATTGAACAGTAAAATCTCACAGTAGAGTTGGACACCAATTAGTAAATCTATATTCCCCGGTTCAGCAAAGTCATCATCAGCAAGAGGAATGTCTTTAATTGAGCTATGAAGAGCAGAAATGTCGACTCTTTGATCAGGAAGCTGAGATGTGATTTGCTCTACTACAAGCGGGTGAATAGAGTACTCTTTGGTGTCGTCAAAACGCGATTTAAATTTAAAGTTTGAAATTCCGATTATCTTTTGCGAGGCTCCACCGATTCCCTGCACTTCAGAGAAGCGGTTTTGCGTGTTGACAGGTAGCGATAATCGTTTGCAACAGGCTAAAGAGATGTAATCACACTGCGAGCCAGGATCAACCAAGGCGCGCAAGAAGTGAGTGCGGTTATATTTATCAATAATTTTAATTTTAGCGGTACCTAACAAGGTTGTGGTAGCGGCGTGATCATGAGATTCACGAGAAATCGAGCATAGAGATGCCGATTGCGGTGCGGATGAGTCTAGACAAGACTCTACATTTCTAACCTCTGAGGGTAGAGTAGCGGAAATAGCGGGGTGCGGAAAATTAAAGCGGTGCGGTGCGGAAGAGCCATTAGTAGACTCGATATTCCTACCATTAAAAGGTAGGCTCTCTACTGCTGTCCTCAGAGAGGTAGAGTCAGTAGTAGATTCTGCATTTCCACATTTAGAAAGCAGAGTAGCGGGAATAGCGGTAAAAGAAGCGGTAGTAGAGTTGACTCTACAATTCTCAACATCAGATGGCTGAGTAGGTTTAGTCTCTACCTTTTTATCAATACGGGGAACCGTACCGGCATTAGTGGACTGTATTTGCGGAGTGGGTAAGTCAACATTAGACTCTACATTTATTTCTTCAGAAGGTAGAGTCGTGGTAGAGTCAACAACATAAGTTGTAGGCGAACTGACCACGAAGCTGCAATTAGCTTTCGTAGGTTTAGAGAAGCATAACAGCGAATGGTGACGTAGTGAGCACCTAGAGCAGTTGTGCTGAGAAGCGCATAGAGATAGAGACCTGTGCCGACTGCTGAGGCAGTTTGTACAGTAAAAATGCTTTTTTACAACATCAAATCGTTCCTTAGGGGTTAGTTTCATGAATTTAGCGCATTTATAAAAATGATCGTGCTTATCTTCATTACATAAGGCACATTTTTCACTAGGTTGATTTGAGGTATAGTTGCCCTCGGTACTGACGAAAGATTTAGTTAAAAGTTTAGCAGGCGAATTTTTAAAGTTAGTTTTACTGGCAGATTGAGAGGCTGACGATTTAGAATTAATACCTCTAGACAATATTCTACTCTGTTCCTTAACGAACTGAATGAGTTGGGCGTATGAAGGAATTTTTTCATTACGATAAGTTATTTCAAATAGCTTTACAGTTTCGGAATCTAACTTCTGATTAGCAATGTGCAAGAAAATATAATCAGTTAGATCGCTAAGTTTTAATTGTTTAAGAGCCTCGACTGCGGAGTTAAAATTATTTAAAAATGATTCGAGGCCTGAAGCACTGTTGTTACCTAAAGCCTTAAAATTTAGAATTTGGTTCAAGTACGAGCTGGCTAAGAAGCGGGGATCGTCATATTTTTGAATTAAATTATTCCAAATAATATTATAGTTTTCCGGGGTTGTAGGTAAGCCGGCACAAATCAAAGCAGCTTGACCTTTTAATTTACTGACCAGATAGAACACCTTCTCGTTATCTGAAATATTAGGGTTATCGTGGATAAGGCTTTTGAACTGGAAATAGAACCGTGACCAATCGTTACTATTTCCATGGAATTCTAAAAGTTCGAGAGGTGCTAAACGAGATTTAACCGTAGGAAAACTATTTAATTTTTCACTTTCTGCGGTAGAATGCTTCTTCTCTGCAGCATCTAAAACCTGCTTGACTGCGCTGGACATCTCTTCGAACACTGTCCAAGCTTGATAAGAAACGGGCATTGATGGTTTTAATTTTATTTGTAATTTAATAAACGCATCTAAGGTCTGTTCAAATTTAGAACATAACGCTTCTAAATTAGACGTTTGCAATTTTAAAGTCGACAACTTATGTTCATCGCCGTCTACTTTCATCGCAAGGTCATAAATAGTTTGCATCCGACTGAACAAAGCATCCCGTTTTGCTTGCAATATTACAAATTGATTTTCTTCGTCAGATTTAATAGGTACTTCTGCCTTACTCATTTTGACAATTAATTACAAAATACAACAGTTAAAAAATTTTATAAAACAAAAATTACAATTATTATGTTAATATGAAAAATAATTAGCGGCGTAAGAACCGAAATTTAATAATAAATAGGTTGCGGTTATAATATAATGTATACGGAATCCTATTTTAATTACGCGGTATAACTGAATATAATATTTACTAGCTAGGTATTCAACCAGTTACGCAGTGAAGTAACTATACCAAGTATTCTAAAAAACCCCTAATGAATTGCGCGGTAAAAGCGATCACTAACCGTCACTTAATTATTGTAACGTTAAAAGTGGGTAGATTGATATAAGTCGCGCCGCGCGCGCGCCGCTGCGAGACAATGGAATATTCCTTTGTACTATAGGTACGCAATATAGGTATGAATCCAGGGAGATTACGGCACTAAATGAGTAGGTATGCGGATTAAATAACAATATACCGAAATATTAAGTGCGGGAAATGACGAATAAATAATAAACTTAATATCTCAAGTATGTACCTACACACTTAAATGACTTAATCCCTAGAAAATAGCGGATATAAGATACGTATATGTACATAAATTAACTTATTATGTGTTATAATACGTACTTATAAATAAATTATACATATAAAATAATTTATTATACGTATAATATAGGAATAAACTGATATATAATGCGAAATTTAACCCACGCAAGGAGGAGCGACTTGGTTATTAACGTAGTTATAAAATTAACCTGGAAGAAATACCACATTAACGCGGTACGAAATGACTAAAACAATCCGGCTCGAAGTGGCCATAAACAATGGTACGGCATTGTTCAACCACGATAAAAATAAGCTGGTTCGGGCGAAGGTAGGAAAAGGGGAACTGACCTTGTTTTTCAGTGTCCAGGCTCGTCCAGGTGTTCAGATTTAACACAGCACTTTTCACCAGCACTAAGGTTTTTATTTATAATGAGTCCTGGCGCTGATTATGAAATTCCACGTGGAAAAGTTGGTTATTTAGCGGAGGCGCGGCGGCGGGCGCTCAGTTTTACTTGACGCGGTTTGATTGATTGCGAGCGACCTCTGTCGTCGGCTTCTGGCGGCTCACTCCGATAATTCGCGAATCGCGAATAGGTATGCGGGTTTGGTGCGCAGGCGCACTGAATGAATAGCGGTCAGAGGGAGAAAGGAATGTAAGGAACGTAAGGTAGCGGAATAATTATGTAGTTATGAATTCTTTATCATCCATGCGGAAATCTGAAACCATCTGTGAAAGATAGTACTATTTCGCAATGGGATTTTCATCAAATCATTAAAAAAAAGTTACACGAACATTTTAAAGATATGAGGTGACGTATCATACACCCGTTAATGGATACTATCCAAAAGTAACCTAATCGAAAACAGATGCTATTATTAGGTCCTTACATATGAAATTGGCGTTTTGTATGGGAGGAACATAAAGTCGATTTTTTTTTAATATAATAGATATATTTAATCAAAGTATGTACCATTGCTATCTATGCACTTTTGCCACCTTATAGGTAGTTCATTGATCCCTTTACTAAAAAAGCCATTCGGACGGGAATCAATAAAATCTTTGAAAGCGCTTTGGACTGCCTCATCGGAGTTAAATTTTTTCCCTTGTAAGAAGTTATCCAAATTTCGAAAAAAATGGTAATCTGTTGGAGCAAGGTCCGGGGAGTAAGGTGGATGTCTTAGGCATTCCAATTGAAGCTCCTCTAATTTGGTAGCCGTCTGTTGTGCAGTGTGTGGTCTAGCGTTGTCCTGAAGCAGCAGTGGCCTAGAACGATTGACCAGCCTCGGTTGTTTAGCAGCTAGCTTTTCCATCATGGATTGCAGTTGCTGACAATAAATATCCGCCGTAATCGTCTGGCCAGATTTAAGAAAGCTGTAGTGAACGACACCGGCGCTAGTTCACCAAACGCGCACAAGTAATTTTTTTTGAGTCAATTTTCGTTTGGGGCAGGATTTGGCTGGTTCGCCAGGGTTCAACCATTGCGATGAGCATTTCCGAATATCATACAGGATCATCACAGGTAATGATTCGATTTAAAATCCCTTCATTACTGTGCCGGTTGAGTAATGTAACACAGCAGTCTACGCGCGTTTGTCGGTTTGCTGCACTCAATTCATGAGGTACCCACCTTTCAAGCTTTTTCACCTTCCCAATTTGCTTCAAGTGAACTAAAACAGTTTTATCACTAACACCGCAGCCTGCAGCTAGCTCGGACGTGGTTTGCGATGGATCCGCTTCCGCAATAACCTTCAATTCTTCATTGTCAACTTTGGTCTCCGGCCGTCCACGGGGCTTGTTCTGCAGGTCGGAATTTCCAGAACGAAAACGTTGGAACCAAAAACGCACTGTGTTTTCTTTTGCGACACCCTTGCCGTACACATCATTAATCCTTCGAGCCGTTTCTGCAGCACTGGTGCCACGATGGAAGTCGCACTCGTAAATAACGCGATATTTCAAGTTTTCCATTTTGTAAACAGAGTGGCGCAAAAAAAAACCAAAAGAGAAAAAAACAAATGAATTACGATTTTCAAAACACAAAAGCATGAGTAAATAGCTGTATAAATTTGAAATTGGAATTTCGAACCAAAGAAGAGATATTTGAGATCAAAGTGGCCAGTACGACAAAACGCCAATTTCATATGTAAGGACCTAATATTAACCACTTTCATAGAGGATTTTTCTTTAAACAAATTATCTCTTTAAAAATAATTAAGAATTTGTACTTGCTAGACTGTAGTTACATAACGGTTACTGGAAAAAAAGAAAAACATTCAACAATATGACAATAGTGTGCAAATATTTCAAAAAGGTAATAATTAATTATTAAAGATTAAATTAACATGTTTTTTAATCCATGCATGTAAAAAATATTACAATTAAATTACAAGGTTTTTCAGGTTCTGTCTACCACAGAACAATAAATAGTACAAGTATAGAAGGCTTACTCCGCACGATGATTTAAAAAAATAGCGACTCTAGCGTTGACACAAAAAGTGCAATTCAGTTCGCAATAGCACCTGGCCCCGCCCTCAAAATCGACACGCAACAAACGCAATGTTGTGGTCTCTTTTTATCGCCTAACTTTATCTCTTACGACGTACTAGGGCTGCCGTAGTAAGACGGTGCGTAAAATAGACCGTACAGAACTAGCGGTGCAACTCGGCCTGCGAGCGGCAACCATCTGAAATATTGGCATCCGGACCCCTACTTGTAGCCGGGACGGTCACGTGATAAGTGAGACTGGCCTGTATCTACTAAATATCATATTTTCCTTAGGTGTAATGACTCTACAACGTCGCCTGTCGGGCATGGAGCGCGACCTGGCGGCCATCCAGGCGCGCATCACATCGCTGGAGAACGAAGCGAGCGCCATCGAAGACGAGCATCCCGATGAGGCCAGAATCATCCGGGAGAGGATCCACACCATCACCGACAACTGGGACCAGCTTACACAGATGGTGAGTGATTCTTTATTATTCTTATGTGAGTGCTCTTTATACGTGCGTACTGCTAGATGCGATCGTTCGCGAAGTTTCTGGCCCACTATTATCACCGTACCACCATCTCTTATAGCAGTATTATTATATTATTACAGTATTATAGTATTGTTTTGACATTTTCAGTTCATTGATTATACAATGTCAGTATGAAAATTTATAATTATAGTAGTATTATTGTAAAATTGTTTTAAAATTTTCATACTAACATTGTATGAAAATGTCAAAACAATTTTATAATATATTATTATTTTATAATGTATTATTGTAAAATTGTTTTAAAATTTTCATACTAACATTGTATGAAAATGTCAAAACAATTTTATAATAATGCTGCTATAAGAGATGGTGGTACAGCTCCTGGATCTCGTTGGCTAGGCAGTCAACTTCGGAAATCTACGGGAGTTCGCGCATGCATGGCATAAGAGGCGGAGCGGCTTGGAGTGACAGGACAAAGATTCTTTGCTGCGGACAGTTACGGCGCGCAGCGAGTCCGTCATGGTATCGTCCTGCGCCAAAATGGGGAGAGTGAACACATAGGGACTAGGAGCAAGAGTAAACAATTTTTAGAGAGTCAAAAGGCGCCCTGGATACACGCCAAGAGCAAGTATCGAACGGGCACCCCAATAACCGTGAGGTTGGATGGTGGAGGGTTGTCCCTATATCCCAAATCACTAGGGAGCTGTGGCAGTGGGCAAGTCACGCATGTCGTAGGGGCGGTAGTCAGTGGAGCCGAAAGGTCCTAGTTAGCCCCTTCACACACGGTTTGTAACCATAGTCGTGTTATAACCGTATCGTACGCTTCGCTTAGTAACGATACGAGGTCTGCAGTGTTGCACAATCGTCGGGTATAATGATTATTTCGTCTTCAAGCAGTTTGATGAATTCAATTATTTTTCATATTTAAAGTAAAAAGGATAAAAAATTTAAGTTCAATTAGATTCAGGTGTTTTTTTTAAAGAAAATAATGAAAAAATAACGTTTACGCCTGTGTTTTTACGCGAGTACGCTACAATTATCGTAATGACTATAAACACCATCTACGATTCGCTGCAACACCGCTTCGTATGCGGACTTTTTATTGCTCTTGTCATAGGCGCTGATTACGATACGCTTACGCTACGACGCCATGTGCGAAGGGGCTAAGTCCTAGCGTGCGGCGCCCTCCAGCTCGTTGGACCGATGACAATGATGACGATGTCTATACTGTACTAAGCTTATTCCTGGATTTTTAAACGATCCAAATAAAGCTAGTGCTAACGGACAGCTTGACAAAGGAGTCTCTACCGTAATAACAAATTCACAGTAAAAAACCTGTGTACCCGTACAATATTAAAGGCGTTATTATTGTGTTATAATTATTTCATAACTTGATGCTAATAAATCCATTCGGACTTCAAACTTACCAAAAATCTGTTGTCTCCAGCTCAAAGAACGCGACTCGAAGTTGGAAGAGGCGGGAGACTTGCACCGCTTCCTGCGCTCCGTGGACCACTTCCAGGCCTGGCTCACCAAGACTCAGACCGATGTCGCCTCCGAAGGTAACAATACATTACACACCAAAATCACGGCATACATAATAGTAGTACAGAAGGTTCACTCCGCAAGATGATTTAAAGAAATAGCGACTCTAGCGTTGACACGAAAAAAAGCAATTCAGCTCGCAATAACACCGCCTCCGCAAACAACCTGTAACAAACGCAAAATTGTGGTCACTTTCTATCGCGTAACTTTATCTCATTCGACGTACTAGGGTTGCAACGCCGTCGGGCGCATGCAGCGTGTGAAATAGACCGTTTAAGCGAGCAAAGTAGCCGGCGCGCGGCGGCTATCTGAATTTAGTACGTCGAGACGGCTACTTGATCACGTGATAAGTGGACCTGGCCTGATATAATGCTATGCGCGCCATGCTCCAATTGCTATAAATAAAGGCGGATACGCATATTTAGACCATGCAGTACAAACTCTTATAAAAAGTATGTAAAATTTTCTACAAAGTAACACACATTATAGTATTGAATGGAAGCAGGCGTTATATTGCGGAAATCCTTAATAAGCAGGACAGATTAATTTGTTTTGCTATAATAATTCGCTACTGGAAAAGATTCTGTATGGTACAATATGCAGGAACACCCCCACATGAAACACCACACACAATTCTTCCAACACTTTCTTCGGTGCACGTTTCGTCTCGACACCGGGACATCCTCAGGTGAGGTTGACACGAGAGTCACTCAACGATTTCGCATTGTGAAGTCATAGTGTTTCTATACGTTCGTTGACACAACTTGCCCTTTCTAAGGAAAGCTCTTCCAAAAGATAAAGGTTGATGCTTTTTCTGTAGATATACCGGCAAGTTTGCCAGAGGCAGAGAAGCTGCTGTCTCAGCACCAGACCATCAAGGAGGAGATCGACAACTACAAGGACGAGTACGCCAAGATGATGGAGTACGGAGAGAAGATAACTGCCGTAAGTTTAACTGTTCTTTTTTACATCCCACCCAAATACTGCAAAGTAGCAGTTGAAAGTCCTAGTAACGATTATAATGAGGTCAAATCTGAGTAGTTCTGCTGTAACCCGATTGGGCAGCGCAACTTTACGTGTAGATCTGCTAAATATTATTTTTTGTATGGATTTATATATACACACACTAGCGAAACTAGTCGGAGACATGGCAAACATAGGCCTTATTGACAACATCACTGAATTTGTGAAAAGTTGTATTTTTTATATCGCAACATTTAAATATCCTTGCACTTAAAATATCCTAATTTAATGCGGTCAATTCTTATACAGGATCCATCGACACAAGACGATCCTCAGTACATGTTCCTGCGCGAGCGTTTGAAGGCTCTTCGCGAGGGTTGGGCCGAGCTGCAGCAGATGTGGGAGAACCGCCAGCAGCTGTTGACGCAAAGCCTGGAGTTGCAGCTGTTGCAGCGCGACGCCAGGCAGGCTGAAGTGCTGCTGTCGCACCAGGAGCACAGGTAACGACAGTGAACATCTGCTGTTTGAACACCGTTTCTAACAAGTCTATGTCTTAATGTACGGTTTGTCCACAGGCTCGCCAAGACTGAACCACCAGCGAACCTGGAACAAGCCGAAAACATGATCAAGGAACACGAGGCCTTCCTTACCACCATGGAGGCCAACGACGACAAGATCAATTCCGTGGTACAGTTCGCCAACCGCCTCGTCGAAGAGAGACACTTCGACGCCGACAAGATCCAACGCAAGGCTGAAAGTATCCGAGCGAGACGCGACCAGAACAGAGAGAAGGCGTTGCAGCAGATGGAAAAACTTCAGGACCAATTGCAACTGCACCAATTCCTCCAGGACTGCGACGAACTCGGCGAATGGGTGCAGGAGAAGAACGTCACCGCCCAAGACGACACCTACCGCTCCGCGAAAACTATCCACTCGAAATGGACGCGCCATCAAGCGTTCGAAGCGGAGATCGCGGCGAACAAAGAACGCCTGTTCGCCGTACAGAACGCGGCCGAAGAACTCATGAAACAGAAACCCGAGTTCGTGGAAATCATCTCACCCAAGATGAGCGAGCTCCAAGACCAGTTCGAAAATCTGCAGACCACAACGAAAGAAAAGGGCGAGCGTCTGTTCGACGCCAACCGCGAGGTGCTCCTCCACCAAACCTGCGACGACATCGACTCGTGGATGAACGAGCTGGAGAAGCAGATCGAAAACACTGACACCGGCACTGATCTGGCATCTGTCAACATTCTCATGCAGAAGCAACAGATGATAGAGACTCAGATGGCCGTCAAAGCGAAGCAGGTCACCGAGCTGGAGACGCAAGCGGAATACCTGCAAAAGACCGTACCGGACAAAATGGAGGAGATCAAAGAAAAGAAGAAGTCTGTGGAGCAGCGTTTCGAGCAACTGAAAGCGCCTCTTCTGGATCGCCAGCGTCATTTGGCCAAGAAGAAGGAGGCGTTCCAATTCCGTCGCGACGTTGAAGACGAGAAGTTATGGATCCACGAGAAAATGCCTCTAGCGACCAGCACTGACTACGGCAACTCCCTGTTCAACGTTCAAATGCTCCAGAAGAAGAACCAATCGTTGAAGACAGAGACTGATAACCACGAGCCGAGGATACTGACGGTCATCTCGAACGGACAGAAGCTGATTGACGAGGGGCACGAAGATGCGCCCGAATTTAAAAAGCTCATTGAAGAACTCACCGCGCGATGGCGAGAACTCAAGGGTAAGATTTTCAGACTGAAAATTATTTCCTCACATATAATTCTACTCTTCTGCTTGTCGCAGCAGATACTTGAGGATTTTTTTCTGGTCTCTTGTATGCATTACGAAGGAAACCTGTGTGCATAATTTTAGCTTTCCATGTTCAAGGTTTTTGGCGCAGCGATGATGAGTCAGTGCATGTATCTATTAATGAGACAGAACTTCTCGTTTTATTGATAAAGATAATGACGCTTGCATGATTGAACCTCCTTTTCACCCTCCTAAGAGGTTGAGATTTAAAAAATCCTAGTTTTAGTGCACCGCTAGACTTCACCACTAGACCCACTCTCATCATCATTTAATCATTTTGCACTAACCCACTTTACTCCGTTGTATAACCTCTCACCAAAAAGAAAAGGTTGTCTGGAAGAGATTGCCTATGGCAATAAGACCGCCTTTTGCGCATTATGTTTTGTATGATTTCTTGTTTGTTATGTTTTCCTTTCTTGTAATGTGCAATAAAGTATTAATTAATTAATTCATTCATTCATTCGATTATTTCAAATATTTCTATTATATTATTTTAGTCAGTTACTTCTTTTATATTTTGATTGATCATCCCTGTAAAATTTTCAAAACTTATTCCAACAGACGCCATCGAACAACGCAAGAACAACCTGTCGCAATGGGAGCGCGCGCACCAGTACCTGTTCGACGCGAACGAGGCGGAGGCGTGGATGAGCGAGCAGGAGCTGTACATGATGGTGGAGGACCGCGGCAAGGACGAGATCTCCGCGCAGAACCTCATGAAGAAGCACGAGATCCTGGAGCAGGCCGTGGACGACTACGCGCAGACCATCCGCCAGCTCGGCGAGACGGTGCGACAGCTCACCAGCGAGGAGCACCCCTTGAGGTAACGCGTGTGCGGCTGATGGACCCTCGTGCTCAATTCTCAGCCTTAGAGCAATTACAGTAGAGCTGATTTTCACTTTCACTAATCTTACTATCTAAATATATAAAAGAAGACACTGACTGACTGACTGACTCATTCACTGACATATCAACGTACAGCCCAAACCGCTGGGTTTAGAGACTTCAAATTTGTCACACAGGTTCCTTATGAGGTCTAGGGGTGCACTAAGAAAGGATTTTTCAAAATTTCCCCCCTAAAGGGGTGAAACAGGGCTCCAAAGTTCGTATTTTACCAAGCTTCAATACTCCTTCACGCCGCAACTACTGAACCGATTTGGCTCAAATTTGGAATGGAGATAAATTGCATCTTATGTTAACACATAAGCTACTTTTCATCCCGGGAAAATCCATGGTTCCCGTGGGATTAGTTAAAAACCGAAATTCACGCGGAAAAAAATCTTCACGCCGGAAGTACAAGACTGATTTAGCTGAAATTTGGAATGGACATAGATGATATCCTGGGTTAATAAAAAGGCTACTTTTCATCCCGGAAAAATCCATGGTTTTTGCGGGAAAACTGAAAAATTTATATTCACGCGTGAAAAATACTACTTTACGCTGCACTTACTGACCTGATATGACTGAAATTCGGAAAGGAGATAGATTTTATCCTGGATTGATACATAGGCTACTTTTCATCCCGGAAAATTTCATGGTATATCAAAGAAGATACTGACTCACTCACTCACTGACATATCAACGCACAGCTCAAACCGCTGGGTCTAGAGACTTCAAATTTGGCACACAGGTTCCTTATGAGGTCTAGGGGTGCATTAAGAAAGGATTTTTCAAAATTCCCCCCCTAAAGGGGTGAAACGGGGCTCCAAAGTTCGTATTTTACCAAGCTTCAATACTCCTTCACGCCGCAACTACTGAACCGATTTGGCTCAAATTTGGAATGGTGATAAACTGCATCGTGGGTTAACACATAAGCTACTTTTCATCCCGGGGAAATCTTTGGTTCCCGTGGGATTAGTTAAAAACCGAATTCACGCGGAAAAAAATCTTCATGCAGTAAGTACAAGACGGATTTGGCTGAAATTTGGAATGGTGATAGATGATATCTTGGGTTAATAACAAGGCTACTTTTTATCCCGGAAAAATCCGTGGTTTTCGCGGGAAAACTGAAAAATTTATATTCACGCGCGAAAAATACTACTTTACGCTGCACTTACTGAACTGATATGACTGAAATTCGGAAAGGAGATAGATTTTATCCTGGATTAATACATAGGCTACTTTTCTTCCCGGAAAATTTCATGGTATATCAAAGAAGATACTGACTCACTCACTCACTGACATATCAACGCACAGCTCAAACCGCTGGGTCTAGAGACTTCAAATTTGGCACACAGGTTTCTTATGAGGTCTAGGGGTGCATTAAGAAAGGATTTTTCAAAATTCCCTCCCCTAAAAACGGGGCTCCAAAGTTCGTATTTTACCAAGCTTCAATACTCCTTCACGCCGCAACTACTGAACCGATTTGGCTCAAATTTGGAATGGTGATAAACTGCATCGTGGGTTAACACATAAGCTACTTTTCATCCCGGGGAAATCTTTGGTTCCCGTGGGATTAGTTAAAAACCGAATTCACGCGGAAAAAAATCTTCATGCAGTAAGTACAAGACGGATTTGGCTGAAATTTGGAATGGAGATAGATAATATCCTGTGTTAATGAAAAAGCTACTTTTATCCCGGAAAAATCCATGTTTTTTGCGGGAAAACTGAAAAATTGATATTCACGCGTGAAAAATACTACTTTACGCTGCACTTACTGAACTGATATGACTGAAATTCGGAAAGGAGATAGATTTTATCCTGGATTAATACATAGGATACTTTTCATCCCGGAAAATTTCATGGTTTCCATGATAATAGTGATAGATAATATGCCTTCATGCCGTAATTACTGAACTGATTTGGAATAGAGATAAGTAGATTATATCCTGGATTAATACTAAGGCCACTTTTTATCCCGGAAAAATCCATGGTTCCTTCGGGAACAGTGAAAAACAGATATCCACGCGGGAAAAATGTTCTTTCACGCTGTAATTGGTGAACTGATTTGGCTGAAAATTAGAATAGAGAAGGCTATTTTTTATCCCGGGAAAATCAATGGTTATTTCTGAATATTTGTTTTTCACTATTCCAGCGGGAGAAATACTCATTCACGCTGCAACTATTGAAAACTTTTGGCTGAAAGTTAAAATCAGATAGATTTCGCTCTAAATTTACACAAAAGTTAGGTACTTTTTATTCCGGAAAAACCGATGGTTCCCGTGAGAATAGGGAAAACTAAAATTTACGCGGGCGAAGCCGCGGGTATCTGCTAGTGTTGAATAAATGTGATAACTCTAAAGTATTAGGTATTTAGTTTATTTAGCTGATTCCATAAGTGGTCCCTGTGGTGGTGAGTCCCTGTACGTGTTTTATGCAAATAAATGATATGATTATGATTATGGAATTGCCAAATTGCTGAAAAAAATAACACGTTACAAACGTTAATGATTCAAATTTTTTTTTTATTAAGATTTAAATCCAAAGGAAGAACAAAAGCATCTATAATATATGTTCTTCCTTTGGATCTCTAGCCTTACTTTATGAATCTTAATGTTAATGTCTGGTGGGGTTCCAGTAAAAAGAAACCGACTTATATAATACTACTGTTGTTTATTAAGAGCTGAATAGAAGCATTTTGACCTTTACCACAATTGAAGACACTTCCGTAGTGCATATCGGCTGCGATATGACTCCTTGCTGGATCATTCGAGCCTGTCCATCTTCTTGGAGCTAGAAATTCAATCCAGCTATTCGCTGATAATAATAGCTGAATCGAATGTCTAGCCCTAAAGATACTTTCTAAAGTGAACCCTGTTTGTTGACGTGATAACGTTTAATAAATTGATGAACACCAGCAACGCACATGAAAAAAAAATAGTAACGTTCCGCGTAACGTTCCACCTGAGCCTGTGCGTGCAAGCGAGAGCGCGCAACAAGCGATAGAGAGGCACGATAAAACAAACGATAGAGAGGCCAATTATGACGTTATCACGTAAATCTATCGTCCGTAAACCGACTTTACAGACAACCAATTTTTTTGACGTGACAACGTCTTATAAATCGATAGAGCCGGTTGCACGCACGAAAAAACATGACTCATCCGGCGTTACCTCGCTCATGCGGCGTTACCGGCGTTACCTCGCGAGCGCGGAACGAGCGACAAAGAAGACGTTGTCACGTTCAACTATCGTCAGTAAACCGACTTTACAGACAACCAATTTTGTTTTTAACAGCGAACAAATCTCCGTAAAGCAGTCCCAAGTAGACAAACTGTACGCGGGTCTCAAGGACCTGGCGGGCGAGCGACGCGCCAAGCTCGACGAAGCGCTGCGGCTGTTCCAGCTGTCGCGCGAGGTGGACGACCTGGAGCAGTGGATCACCGAGCGAGAGCTGGTCGCCAGCTCCCAGGAGCTGGGGCAGGACTACGACCACGTTACGGTAAGGATGAGCAGTTGGAGCAAAATTCACACAACTGGATTAAAGAAGAAGGCAATGCCTCTGTCACTTCTGTGCCTCTTTGTCGGCCATATCTTGTTTTAGAGGAATTACAAACATTGATAACATTTTTCAAACAACTGTTAATTAATTTAATGTAAGCTTGTACAAACAAGTCAACATGTAAGCTTGTACAAACAAGTCAACATGTAAGCTTGTACAAACAAGTCAACAATAACATCGTTAACTAACCCACTTTACACTCTTTGTATAACTTCTCTACAAAAAGAAAAGGTTGTCTGGAAGAGATTGCCTATGGCAATAAGACCGTCTTTTGCGCATTATGTTTGGTATGATTTCTTGTTTGTTATGTTTTCCTTTCTTGTAATCACACTATCACACTTCACACTTCACACTAATATAATAATCACACTAATATAATAAAGGCGAAAGTTTGTGTGTAAGTGTGTGTGTGTGTGTGTGTAAGTGTGTATGTTTGTTACTCCTTCACGCCGCAACTACTGAACCGATTTAGCTGAAATTTGGAACATAGATAGCTTATAGCCCGGATTAAAACATAGGCTACTTTTTATCCCGGAAAAATCCAAATTTCCCATGGGCAATAAAGTATCAATTCGTTCATTCATTCATTCACTAACATCGTTACAATACAAGAAGTATTTATTTATTTATTCTGTACATATATTTATAAAGACATAAAAAAACACAAACATAGAGAGGACATACACAAGGACATCTTATCGCTACAAATGAGGAAATGAGGAAGTATGAGCATATTTGAAACGTTCGCAGTTACTATGGGAGCGGTTCAAGGAGTTCGCGCGGGAGACGCAAGCGGTGGGCGCCGAGCGCGTCGCCACCGCGGAGAGGATCGCGGACCAGATGATCGCTATGGGCCACTCCGACAACGCCACCATCGCGCAGTGGAAGGAGGGCCTGCGCGAGACGTGGCAGGACCTGCTCGAGCTCATCGACACGAGGACGCAGGTGAGAGGAAATCTGACGCCGAGCGCGTCGCCACCGCGGAGAGGATCGCGGACCAGATGATCGCTATGGGCCACTCCGACAACGCCACCATCGCGCAGTGGAAGGAGGGCCTGCGCGAGACGTGGCAGGACCTGCTCGAGCTCATCGACACGAGGACGCAGGTGAGAGGAAATCTGACGCCGAGCGCGTCGCCACCGCGGAGAGGATCGCGGACCAGATGATCGCTATGGGCCACTCCGACAACGCCACCATCGCGCAGTGGAAGGAGGGGCTGCGCGAGACGTGGCAGGACCTGCTCGAGCTCATCGACACCAGGACGCAGGTGAGGGGAAATCTGACGCTTATCATGGCGTGGCGTTTCGTCATATCATCCTTAAAAACAACATGGAAAAGTTTAGAATTATAACTATGTAATTACGAGTGAAAGTGCTTTCACTACCCTGGGGCTAAAGTTCTGGACGATTTTTATATCATTTACCAACAGAATCGGCCGCCATTTTTAATAAAAAAAAGTGTTTTTTTATGTGTTGTGAACTGTCCGCTTTCATACTCGAGACTGATATCAATTTTGGTGTAATTTTTAAGCCCCGCCCACTCTAATTTTGTAACCACTAATTTTGGTTACGCTTACGCTTTTTTTGGGCCAAAGATCCATGCTTTCTAAATATCGTTGTTCCTCACATGTTATCTCGATGTGCCTATAACATGCCTTGTCGTCCAGATGCTGGCAGCGTCTCGCGAGCTGCACAAGTACTTCCACGACTGCAAGGACACGCTGCAGCGCGTCAACGAGAAGGCGCGCGGCGTCAGCGAGGAGCTCGGCCGCGACGCCGTCAGCGTGGGCGTGCTGCAGCGCAAGCACCACAACTTTATGCAGGACCTCAGCACGCTGCAGCAGCAGGTATAGTACATTGACGACCTCCTACGCAGCGTCGCGCGAGCTGCACAAGTACTTCCACGACTGCAAGGACACGCTGCAGCGCGTCAACGAGAAGGCGCGCGGCGTCAGCGAGGAGCTCGGCCGCGACGCCGTCAGCGTGGGCGTGCTGCAGCGCAAGCACCACAACTTTATGCAGGACCTCAGCACGCTGCAGCAGCAGGTATAGTACATTGACGACCTCCTACGCAGCGTCGCGCGAGCTGCACAAGTACTTCCACGACTGCAAGGACACGCTGCAGCGCGTCAACGAGAAGGCGCGCGGCGTCAGCGAGGAGCTCGGCCGCGACGCCGTCAGCGTGGGCGTGCTGCAGCGCAAGCACCACAACTTTATGCAGGACCTCAGCACGCTGCAGCAGCAGGTATAGTACATTGACGACCTCCTACGCAGCGTCGCGCGAGCTGCACAAGTACTTCCACGACTGCAAGGACACGCTGCAGCGCGTCAACGAGAAGGCGCGCGGCGTCAGCGAGGAGCTCGGCCGCGACGCCGTCAGCGTGGGCGTGCTGCAGCGCAAGCACCACAACTTCTTGCAGGACCTCAGTACGCTGCAGCAGCAGGTATATTACTGACGTTGAAACATTACCATGACTTAACGCAGCTTTTGTAGCAAGCGCATTGAGACATATGTTTTTTTACTTTTGTCGCTCTTTTCTCTGTCTATCAATATAGAAACAAAAGTTGTTTGTTTTAATGTTAACAAATACAGGCCGAGAGCGATTTGATATTTTTTAAATAACTCTGTATGTTGACAAAAATTTTATAAAACCCTGTTTAATATTTAAGAGATGTATTAAGACATTTGTTCCGGTCAGGTGGAAGCAATCAGCGCGGAGTGCGCTCGCCTGGGCGCGTCGTACGCCGGCGACAAGGCGGCGGAGATCACCCGGCGCGAGGCGGAGGTCGCGGAGGCGTGGCGCTCGCTGCAGGCCGCGTGCGCCGCGCGGAAGGCCAAGCTGGAGGACGCCGACCACCTGTACCGCTTCCTGAACATGGTGCGGGACCTCACCCTGTGGATGGACGACGTCGTGCGCTCCATGAACACCGGGGAGAAACCGCGGTGAGTGCGTCTTCATTACAAGTGTTACGAATGAACCCTATGATAAGCCCGATACGGTTCGTAATCGCAAGTCACTGCCGAAATACCGCTCGTAAGTTGTAAACAACTTGGGATGTCAATGACCTTTCTGCAGACAATGGATTTCTGGTAGCTTCGACGTCTCGAAAGATCTACCCCTCCGATAAACAACGAGGGTCGACGTTAGCTGTGTGACGTTATTCTAAATCCAACATGGTGGAACACCCAAGATAAAAATAACTGGTATGCACCAGTTATTTTTAATGCACTCATACAATATGGATGAACAACTCTTTAAACTTAACTCAAGTCAGGCCAGGTTCACTTATCACGTGATCGAAGAAACTACAGGTAGCCGTCTCGACGTACTAATTTCAGACGGCCGTCGCGCGCCGGCTAGGTTGCACGCCTTAGTTCTTGTACGGTCTATTTCACGCGCTGCGTACGCCCGATAACGAGGCAACCTTAGTACGTCGAAAGAGATAAAGTTAAGCGATAGAAAGATTGCGCACTTAGCGATAGATAGACCACAACTTAAGATGCATAGCGGAGGCGGAGCCAGGCGCTATTGCGAACTGAATTCCACATTTTTGTGTCAGCGCTAGAGTCGCTATTTCTTTAAATCATCTTGCGGAGTGAACCTTCTGTACCGTTAGGTACTATTATGTATTCCGTGCTCTAGTTAAAATGTGCAGAATATCTGAGCTGTATGTAGTAAAGTAGAGAAAATGTTTAGCGGAAGCAGCCGAAGCTTGTCGAGCCTTGCAGGCCGCTTTCCGTTGCTAGAAAGACCAAGTTCGAAGACGCTGAACATCACCTCGCCTAATGGAATGACGGCATTGTTTGCTACGTGAACACGGGATGCATTTATAAAAGTAAAAATCCACCAAAGTAGTCAATTGAACGTTTATGGGTGCTTATTAAAGTTTACAAAATTTTAAAAATTAAACTTTTTCACTGTTTCAACAAAATGCAACTGCTGGTTCATCAATAGCAAAAGGATTACTATATGCAAAATTAGTTCGGATATTTTGTAAACTCGAATAGACACCATTAACCATGAAGACCTGTTAATGTTTTGTCGTATAGAACTTACGTTTAATACGTGCAATTTGTATACTACGAACTTTTAAGTTCATGTGTACGAATGCATGCAATAAACAAAAGCGTACATGAGTCGTATGATACAGTGATGTCAGCGGCGTGGAGCTCCTGATGAACAACCACCAGTCCCTGAAGGCTGAGATCGAGACCCGCGAGGACAACTTCACCTCGTGCATCGGCTTGGGTCGCGAGCTGCTGGCGCGGCAGCACTACGCGTCGCCCGACATCCGCGACAAGCTGCTGCAGCTGACCAACCAGAGGAACGCGCTGCTGCGCCGCTGGGAGGAGCGCTGGGAGAACTTGCAGCTCAGTGAGTGTTTGATATCGTGCCTGACGCGAGCTGCTGGCGCGGCAGCACTACGCGTCGCCCGACATCCGCGACAAGCTGCTGCAGCTGACCAACCAGAGGAACGCGCTGCTGCGCCGCTGGGAGGAGCGCTGGGAGAACTTGCAGCTCAGTGAGTGTTTGATATCGTGCCTGACGCGAGCTGCTGGCGCGGCAGCACTACGCGTCGCCCGACATCCGCGACAAGCTGCTGCAGCTGACCAACCAGAGGAACGCGCTGCTGCGCCGCTGGGAGGAGCGCTGGGAGAACTTGCAGCTCAGTGAGTGTTTGATATCGTGCCTGACGCGAGCTGCTGGCGCGGCAGCACTACGCGTCGCCCGACATCCGCGACAAGCTGCTGCAGCTGACCAACCAGAGGAACGCGCTGCTGCGCCGCTGGGAGGAGCGCTGGGAGAACTTGCAGCTCAGTGAGTGTTTGATATCGTGCCTGACGCGAGCTGCTGGCGCGGCAGCACTACGCGTCGCCCGACATCCGCGACAAGCTGCTGCAGCTGACCAACCAGAGGAACGCGCTGCTGCGCCGCTGGGAGGAGCGCTGGGAGAACTTGCAGCTCAGTGAGTGTTTGTTATCGTGCCTGACGCGAGCTGCTGGCGCGGCAGCACTACGCGTCGCCCGACATCCGCGACAAGCTGCTGCAGCTGACCAACCAGAGGAACGCGCTGCTGCGCCGCTGGGAGGAGCGCTGGGAGAACTTGCAGCTCAGTGAGTGTTTGTTATCGTGCCTGACGCGAGCTGCTGGCGCGGCAGCACTACGCGTCGCCCGACATCCGCGACAAGCTGCTGCAGCTGACCAACCAGAGGAACGCGCTGCTGCGCCGCTGGGAGGAGCGCTGGGAGAACTTGCAGCTCAGTGAGTGTTTGTTATCGTGCCTGACGCGAGCTGCTGGCGCGGCAGCACTACGCGTCGCCCGACATCCGCGACAAGCTGCTGCAGCTGACCAACCAGAGGAACGCGCTGCTGCGCCGCTGGGAGGAGCGCTGGGAGAACTTGCAGCTCAGTGAGTGTTTGTTATCGTGCCTGACGCGAGCTGCTGGCGCGGCAGCACTACGCGTCGCCCGACATCCGCGACAAGCTGCTGCAGCTGACCAACCAGAGGAACGCGCTGCTGCGCCGCTGGGAGGAGCGCTGGGAGAACTTGCAGCTCAGTGAGTGTTTGTTATCGTGCCTGACGCGAGCTGCTGGCGCGGCAGCACTACGCGTCGCCCGACATCCGCGACAAGCTGCTGCAGCTGACCAACCAGAGGAACGCGCTGCTGCGCCGCTGGGAGGAGCGCTGGGAGAACTTGCAGCTCAGTGAGTGTTTGTTATCGTGCCTGACGCGAGCTGCTGGCGCGGCAGCACTACGCGTCGCCCGACATCCGCGACAAGCTGCTGCAGCTGACCAACCAGAGGAACGCGCTGCTGCGCCGCTGGGAGGAGCGCTGGGAGAACTTGCAGCTCAGTGAGTGTTTGTTATCGTGCCTGACGCGAGCTGCTGGCGCGGCAGCACTACGCGTCGCCCGACATCCGCGACAAGCTGCTGCAGCTGATAACCATTACTTTGTAAAATATTTTGTATCTATTTTCCTAATTGACATATTTTTATATACAGTCCTGGAGGTGTACCAGTTCGCACGCGACGCGGCGGTGGCGGAGGCGTGGCTGATCGCGCAGGAGCCCTACCTGATGTCGCAGGAGCTCGGCCACACGATAGACGAAGTGGAGAGCCTCATCAAGAAACACGAGGCCTTCGAGAAGTCCGCCGCGGCGCAGGAGGACCGCTTCAGCGCGCTACAAAGGCTCACTACGGTAAGTGAACGTCTTTGCTGCATGTGAATTGGAACTAATTAGAATTTTATGTGAAAGAAAGACGTGATTACAATAATTTAAATAAAACTTCGAGGGCCTCCTTCGCGCGATGTGCACTCAGATTCGACTGGGAGGTCGCGGGTTCGATTCCCGCCACGGGCCACTTTAGAAGTTATCATAATTGCATCCATTATGTATTCGCATGTACGGACTTTTTATTTACAAGAAAATGGAGATGATAAGATTTTGAATAATTTATATTGATATCACATTTCCGTTATAAAATATTTTGATTTTCTCGTATACTAGCAAAATCTGTTACTTCCATTTTTGCCATTTTATAAATAGTAGACTTCATTAAAATGTGTGGTTTGATGTGTATTTTACAGTAGTTAGTTTTGTCTTGTGTTGTTTTCATCTATTTAATTTTCTTTTCGTTTTAAACTGCTTGGTTTTCTTGCTTATTTGTTGTGGTGGTGGTTTTATTTATAATTTCTTTTCTTTTTTCTCTAATTCACTATCAGCTTGAAAAGAATGCAGCAACACTATGGCCCACTGAACAGCCTTGGGACAATTGTGACGAATCTTCCTTCATATTGCAACCCCCGCCGCCCTCGAAAAAGTTCTCTCCTTTGAACAAACACAAATCCTTACCCGATCACATCTATACCCGCCCAGTAGGAGACGTAGTTTGCGAAATCATTAATACCAGTGACAAGTTTAAACTGCCCGAAAAAATCACGACAAGAAAAATGCAAATCAACTACTCTGAAATACCGTTAAAGAAAAACGATTCCTATCTATGGCCGGTTGCGACTAACAATAGCTTATCTACCATATCCGAAACCAGCAGTGCACCGATGACGCCATCAAAAGCTCCTCTATCACCAGAGATATACAGTTCAGTTTTCTTTGAATACACCCCCGAAAACGAGCAACGGAACGACAGTTTATCCTGCGTTGATTTCATATTGTGGGAACGATTGTCTTACCAACACGTCGTTCCCAATGTTTCTGTATTGACACGTCACAGTTCGAACTCCTCAAGAACTAGTATAAAAAGTTTGATAAAAAGGATGTCATGGAGAAAAAAGTCTTCTGACAGTGAGCATAAGAGCGAAGTTGCCGTGCTGTCGCTCCCCGGGTTAACGAGCAGTTCCAGGGTAGTTAATGATTTGGGCAAAGAGGTCAAATCCGTCCCTTTATCGTCGTCCCTTTTGCTCCTGTCCCAAACTCGCAGCTTGTTGTATCCGGAGGGTGAATGGTACTATAATTACCTGGATAGAGTAAGTTTGGCTGATGGAATATAGCATGCGCTTTGTATGTTATTTTAAGCTTGATTTTCTATACATAATATTGTATGTATTTTGTAAAAAAAGGTGAAAAAAAATTACGTTTCTCTCCGGGAGGTGTGACAGGGTGGAAACTTGGTGTCGTATCTGGTAACAGTGTGAGGAGTAGGTTACGGTAACGAGTTTAATGGTTTTTACTCGACGCAAAAATGCCGCACGTGCCTAAAGAAGTTTCACTTCAAAAACATTGAGCCTCTTGAAAATATCTGGTTTGATAATGGCCTGTTATGTAATGTTAGATTTTTCCACCCGATTAGGCATCAATATTTCGAGAGCGAAATGGATCTGCTTACAAGCGCTTTCAGGACGAATAGAAAATATAAATAACTTTCAAATATTTCGCTCGTGAATTTTACAGCCCCAATAACTTACGAGCATAACATATTTCTTTCAAGCTATTGTAAATAACTAAACTATTTTAAAAGTATTTCGAGCTGCAGCCTTTTAACAACAATAGCAACAATTATGCTGTTTGTTCGACTGGGCCATTTACGACACAAGATAACAATTGCCGTCTCTTTCTATTCAGTTCGAGGTGAAAGAGATGAAGAGACGCCAAGAGGCAGCGGAGGCTGCGGAGAGAGAGCGGCAAGAGCGCGAGGCCGCTGAAGCAGCCGCGGCGGCGCAGGCGGCTCAGGACGCGGTCGACCGCGCGGCCTCACCCGAGCCGCAACCGCAGGGTGAGTGGGCGCGCACCCTTATGTCGCCATACACTACGAGCCATTGGGTGATACATCTTCGGAATACGCGTGGACTACTGCAGCCTTGGTCTTGCGGTCATAACGCACAACGCTGCGGTACGCGGCATGCGGCGTTGGACACGACATAATTGTATAAAAAACGTCGAGAATGGTTTCCCGTTTCGTCACAGTTTGCGTGACGTTTTTCATGCGATTTGTGTCCGACGCCGCATGCCGCGTACCGCAGCGTTCTGCGTTATGATCGCGAGACCAAGACTTTAGCCATATGACATAATTTATAGTACTTAAAAGCCTTTATTTCCCAAAATGTTTGTACACCGTTCGATAACTTTTTAACAAGCAAAAATTACAATATATTAACCTTACACTTAATTGCATGCTCACAAACATAATCCGTTCACTACTATTTACTAAGTATAATAAGAAAAAATAACAATATTCCTAATATATTTGAATAAGTACTTAAGTAGTTAATGAAAAGTAGATTAAAGTGCTGTTTCTGTCAATTTGGTACAATACATAAATTACATAAAAAATTCAAAATTTTCTTTCTACTTATGGCAATTTTATCACATTACTTACTTTTTTTAAGTACCGTTATTTTCTGATTTTTATTTGATATAATTATATTTAGTATACTATACTTCAGTTTTGAATAAGGCATAGCTGCTTTAAGAATTATAAAGATGTTATTTTAATACAATGACTAATCAGAAACATATATAAGTTTTAAAAGTAATCTATTTCATATTGTAATAGTTTTCTTTTTTATATTTTAACTAAAAAACAGATCTATGTCATAGAGTGACATAGAATGTATAGTACTTAGTAAATAATAATTCGCTAAATTGGTACATGATCGATATAGCGAGAACTTTCATACATTGTTCGAATTTCGTTCTGTGACTGAGAAATGTATGGTTGGTCGTATACGATTATTGTTATTGTGTTATGCCAAACCTATTAATTTCTCAGCTTACTAAAGCGTTAGCGATTGTAGAGAGAGATTAGTATTGTAACTTGACTAGGCATGCAGTTTTGCTTTCGAGATTATGCATAAGCTAGAGTCGTAACTTTTTAACATTTACAATAATAAATAATTCGTGATACTTAGAAAATTTACAAATGTCGTAAACTTGAAGCAAAGTATTCCGGAAGATGTATCATTTAATTTTAATTTTTAATATATTTTAATAATATATTCCTATTTTTAATTTTATGAATGAATTTTTATAATTAAACACGGAACAATAAAAAATACGATTACGAGAATTGATCGTGATATTGACTAGTGGAAAACACAAATTTTTCAAAATTAACCACACCTCGAATCACGGATCGTGATAGCACGCATGTCTGTCTTCTAGCACCATCGAAGTATAACTTTTCAAATAAATAATAATGTTCATTTACTAATTTTCACCGTTTTAACTGGTGAATGCTGCTTGCAGATTGCAATAACACACTTTCTTTAAGAAAACAACTGGAAATGTGGTTTTATGAAATCACTATGCAAGTGAAACTTTTTTCGGTTCGGTTATAATATAACAGCGCCATCTATAATATAACACGCAACAGTTCATTAGTGTGACAGTAAAAGTTTGTAAGGAAAAAATTTATATTCAAGTACCACAGAGATGGCGCTATAAAATTACCAAGCAATGACATGACACCCGGCCCCGGCCCGGCTTCGAAAACAGTAAAAGTTTCACTTTAATGATTGAAAACGAAACCAGAAAAAGTATTAAGTACCTATAAGACTACCACTTCAGCACTGCGATAAAGTTTTAGTATTACGGCAACACTTGCCGCTTTAAATGTGAAAAATTGCTTCTTGTCTCGCTCACTCGGCCCGCGAATGTAATTTGTAACCATTCTCAACAAACTCTTATCATAAATTAGCAGAAGACACGATACGACCTTTTGCTAACTTTCAGGCTAGGCTCAAATGCAGACCCACCGAACGTTGTGTTGCCGTAAAAATATTTCTCACTCAGGGATTTCGTACAAGGTTTACATAGTAGTTAATAAAACCAGTCTAGCCTTTTCAAGAGTTTTGTCCAAACACTGAGAAACGATAATAATATATATTATACATATTTGAGCATTAAATACAAGTATGGATTGGATAGATTTTATTTAACAATTACTGCTATAGTGTATCCAAAACTAATTAGGATGGCATGGAATTATAACTTCCAAAATTTTTTTTTAATTCTGAAATTTTAGTCTCGATAATTGAGAGTCCAACATTCATATTGAGCCTAGCCTAGTTAAGGATTTCGTTCGCGGGCCGCGTTAGTTGCGAGAGTACGGGGATGTAACTTACCGATGTGTTGTCCACACATGCACTCGCGTAGTCGTAAGGAGAACATCCACTAAAGCGGCTGAGAAGGCCCAAGAGCGACCGCATTCCCAGCCAGGTAACAGAGCGCTTCATATACCGTACAGCGTACAGACACCCGTAACCCGGCGTACGCAATACGCATGTGCTTATAGGTACATCGTAGCTGTAGACAAGTTGATCGCAAACTGCCGCTAGAAACGTAATAGGTTATCATGAAAAAAGGAATTTAAAACAAGCTTTATACTTCAATTCATCCGATTCTTCTCAAAAATCCCTTTTCTTTGATACCCATATTGTAGAAGTGCAATCAAAATAACTAATCCGCCATCTTGGGTGTGTTCCGCCATGTTGGATTTAGAATGACGTCACACAGCATTCAGCAACCATGAAAAATGTGTATACGAAATACAATTCTGCTTCAAAATTGAGTTGCAAGATTCTACTCAGATAATAATAATGCATTAATTAATTATTTGGGATGTAGAGATTTCAGTCTTGTAAATAGAGAATATCCAGAAAGCGACATGTATGAAACTGTACTTTCTGTACTTACAATTATAGTAATGGCTATTTGCGATCAACTCCAAAGTGGGTGTCCTTAAATGTAGGGTTACACTGCGCTCTAGACTTAGTCACGCCTCGGGGGTAGATTTGTTTTATTTTTCTGTTTAGCTTTTATAACCATATTTTAGTTATCATATTTTATCAACGGGCTAGAACTTCTTAGGCTCTATTTTAGTGAAGCTATGCACAATTTTCTCTATTATTGCACATTTTCTGTGAACACGTCTTATATGTTTCCCATAATATATAGGTGAGGGTATAACTGATTCATCGGAAACTATTCACATTTTAGTCTGTGTGTACACCTTTTATATATTTTCATCTCACAATAGCTACATACATTGTTTCGTGATGCTATATCAAAACAAAAACTTATTCTACCCATATATTTCCCTCAGGTCATGTATTTTATGTTTAATAATATGTTCTCTCGTATGCTACGTGTTACAATAATATATATTATTTCTTCTTCATAACGAGTATCTAAAATATTCAATTACTATTATCATTTCACGGTGATGGTTTGATACTTCCATTTTCATTTCTATCTTCTCGGCTTACGTAATTATCGTTTATCCGGATTATTATATATTATCGTGCTGTCAATTTAAACTGTGTTCTTCTCTTTCAATGATGCTGTCTTCGTAGAAGGTAGGTATATACTGCCTAACAGCGTACGCCTATTTGCTTCTAATGCACCCCTTATAATATACGCACGGCTTGTATTTAGCTTGCTTCTCATGTAAATTGTGCATGGTCATACTTAACTCTTTAAGTTCACTTTTTTTACTGTAAATAGAGAGACTTCTATTCTGCACTGTACTCAATAGGATTTTTTAAAAATATTTTGTTAGCAGAGGGTAAATAAACTAATCGGTAGTTACGTTAGATTTAATTGATGAGGGATCAAATAATTTAATGCATATTTCGTAATATGCATGTCTGTGTATTATTTATGTAATATTTTGACTGGCTGTACGTGATTTCAAAACTACTTTTAGGTGTAGATTTTTGTGACTGAAAAATTTTTTTTACTTTAAAAAACACTTTAGCCAACGAGTTTGCAGGGCATTATGATACTTAAGAAGTGATGCCTAAAAATGACGAGTGCATTGCAGTGCTTAAGCAAAAGACCTGACATAGGCGGGTGTATCACTTACCAGCGGGTGAACGTCTAGTCCCGTCCCATTTCTTTGTGAAAAAAAATCACATACAGCCAGTACCTAGCATGTACTTACTTAGCATGTATTCGTACGCACGTAGCGTGTAGTATACAGTAGTAGTAGACGTAACTGGCACGTAGACGTATGCATGACTCGCAGAGGCGCCTAGCGCGCCCGCACCCGCGCCCGCGAGCCCGTCTCCCGCCGGCCCGTCCTCCCCCCCGCCGCAAGACGCGCCCCGCCCCTCCCCGGCGAAACCGACGCCCGCCAAACCCGCACGCCTCTCCAGTGAGTATACCCGCACCACAGACCACACACATCCTATGTTTACTACAAATAAGTTGATTCAAACCTTAATTGTTTGTGGTTACATAATTTTTATTTTATTTTAGGTCGCAGTAACTAATTCCCTTTGATTTTTGGGAATGGCGTTAAGATAGATATACTAATGGGGATCCTTGTTGCCATTTTATCACTCCAGATGGCGAATCCTCGCCATGGCCATGTCAAAGCTTTACAATTATGTTATCATTTCATCGTCGCCGTGGCCATGCCAAAGCGTTACTGACATATTATCACGCCAAATGGCCCATCGTCGCCATGGCCATGACAATGCGTTTTAAAACTGGCAGTATACATTTTAATTTTAATAAACTTTCGGTGTGATAATATTTTATAATTAATAACGATGACCGATAGTTTTTTTACTCAAAAGGTAGCAGAAAACCACATGTAAACAAAACTATTTTAAATTGTCAATAGACGTTGCGCTGCTGGCGCCCTCTGCGATGAGCTTTGCGCCAGGATCCCCATGAGCTTTGAGCATGTGTAAAACGAAGCTTGCGGCTTCCAGTGACTTCTGCTCACTGTGTTTTACACTATTAGTATAAGACGTATAATATCCCAACAAATCAGAAGGAAGCGATTTACTGTGACCTTCAATGTATTAGTAGACTGGGCTTAATGATTGTATACCAATTGTTTGTAAAAATATACGGTTTTGAGTCAACTTTACCACAATACTTGTAACATTGTAGAAAATTAAAATTGTATAGATTTCATAGTTTTACTAATAATGCGCAGTGTATGTCAATAGTGCATGACCATTTTTTATTTAACATTTGTGTTTTCTGGTGTTTTATTTTTAAGTGTATTCAAAATGTTTTTGTTTAAAAAAATAATAATTAGCATGTGATGCTTCTTGTTTTTTGCTGCGACGCCGTTGTGTTTTTATGTTTTATGTTGCTTTGAATTATTTTTTCTTTTTTTTTATCCCTCTCCTCCACCTCGAAAATTATAACATTTCCTTTCCATCTTGAATCCAAAAAAAAATCTTAACCTTGACTTTACTTGCTTTATTGACCTTTAATTTACTTTGTGTATTCTCGTTTTCACTATTACTCAATTCTACAACATTTAATTTCACATTTCCGTACGCTCTTCTTCCTGCCATAACCCATTGTTCTTCGCACTGCATTTATTTTTTTTGCTTCTTTCATTACATCAAACTCTCACCATTTCAATCTACTGTACTTTATTCCTATTTGCCTTCTTACATTATTTATCTATTCTTTTTATTTAATATGCACAACTATTTATCTGAACCTCTTTACACGAACACTTACTTACTTTTATCACCCTTCTTTTTATGCATAACTATCTGACCCCTATTCCTGAACGCCACACGAACATTTACCATGAAATTTCGCCTCCTCTCCTTCCTAACCTGACTCCTTGCCACGTCATGCCATGACGTCACATAGCAGCCGGTTCGAGCTCATCGCCCGCGACGCCGTCAACCTCGGGTAAGGTGAAGACGCGGTCACGAAGCAAGTCGCCGTTCAGAAGCTTCCGTTGGCGTACGGCGAAGAAACTGCTGACTGGGGCCCACCACAGTGACGATGAAGGTACCCGAGATATTGAGTAGAGGTGGAAGGGAAACTAGGGAATCCGTAATGATAAACTAAGACTACATATTACGTGTAAAGTCTTAGAATTTGTCGTTAGAAGTAAATGCGCACGTTCGTCGTCGTTTGAAGACCTTTGAGAACACCGACGCCGCAACCGACTGCGCGACAAAATGATAGCGAACAAACTATGATTTTGCTACAAAATTTTCCCGGCATTGGAGTATCCCATGAATCGTTTTTGATGGTTCATGCTTTCGGTTATTGAAGTACAATAAATAAAATTAATGTCTTATTCGTTTTAATAAGAATTTTAGATGGTTCTTCTATATTAATTTAAATGACCGTTCATTTTAGAAACGGAAGCTGGAAACTCTAAGTTTCTTTTAATTATTTCATAATTTACTAAAGAATGGTATTATATATACTTGGTATTATAATTTTTAATGCTTTTTTCTACATTAATACAGCAGCTTTTGATGATTTTAATTACAAACAAACTGTTGAAGGTTCTACATGGATCTATTAGGATGTTACGTCAATTCTTTCAGCGAAAGCTTTGTGGGGAAAATCAAAGGTATAAATATTAATATTATCAGTACTTCCATTCCACGTCTATTCTTTATTATACTCTTTCCATTAGTTTATTTTCTCTTTAACACATGAAATCACATGAAACAGATATAGCAATAGCGAGGGACCAGAGAGAGATAAATGTAAAGTGGTCTCTTTCTGGTCCCTCGCTATTGCTATTCTGTTTCATGTGTCAAAGAGAAAATTAAAAAATGGAAAGAATATAGAATACTGTTTATTTGTGATCGCGACGAATGCTTTGTGTGCTGATGTTTGTCCGCGCATGAGTTTTAAATTTTTGCGTGTTTTTTTTCGTATTTTTAATAAACTATTGTTTTTTCTAGAAGACTTTCATTTGAACTACAGTTAAGTTATGGCCGATTAGTATCAAACCTATCACTAGTAAATTTAGTGTTAGATTTTATTATTGTTAGTAGCTTCGTTTAGGATATACATTTATCTTTATCGATGTTATTGTATTATTATATTTTTTACTCCCTATATTTATTGCTATTGTTGAATTGACTATATGGGTAATTTCATAACAGTTCGCAATAATTATGGCTTAAACGTTTTTTTTACTATTAAAACAGCTTACAAATTCATTGATTATGATCCGTTTGTCGTTCTCTGAAAAGATAAGTGCGGAAAGTTTGTCATTTCTTTACGAGTCCCGGGTTGTTGACCCAAGCCAAAGGCGCTGGTCAACTATAGGGACGAGTAGAAATGACAATTCCGCACGTGCATTGAAAGACGTTTTTTAATACATTTGCGAAAAAATATTTATAAAATATGGCTTATGGTAGTGAAATCACGCCTTACCATCCATGAATCCATGAATATCCAATCCATGAATGGATTCCATACATTATTCACGAACAACAAACGAAAATGTTCATCACTGGTAATAAATTACGAGATATTACAAAGAATCAATAATATAATAATAAATTGCTATAAACAATAAAATAAAATGCCGAAAAAGGAAAGTTTTGCATGGAATTTGAAAAATCAATTATAATAACAAGGAATCATAGACAATAAAAAGAACTCAAAGCACAGATTAAATATAACTAATATTAATAAATTTATATTAAATTTAATTTATGTATTTATAGTAGTTACAAAGTAAAATAATTATATTACTGTCATTTTTTACAATAATTTGGTAGCGAAAACTTTTTACTTGAAAGCCTCCTTCATAGATTTGGATCCATCATGCAGGGGGAAAATAAAAAGCTCTAGGGTGGAAAACAATAACTTTGCGCACGCTAAACATACCTGGAAATATCAACATTTTGAGCAAATGTATTAAAAAGAGTTTTTCCAAATTCTTTATGTTTTCTCATGTCAAAACTGACAATAACGATTTCTTTCGAAAAAAAAACATTGCTACAATAGATTGTAGGCATGTCGTAAAGGCAAATAAAAAAAACGTTTCAAGCCACTGATAGGTGCAGTTTGTTTGACGTGTTGTTTGGCCTGCAGAGGGCGCCAGCCCCGCTGGGGAGGATGAGGGCGTGGAAGGCACGCTGGTCCGAAAACACGAGTGGGAGACCGCCTCCAAGAGAGCTTCCAATCGGTACGTGCATTCATAATTAGTTTATAATTCGTCCATCCGTCGTATGTATTGTTAAATTGTTAAAAACGCCTCTTAACTATCCAATTTGGTTAAAATACGTCTAAAATCGTTCTTTGTTTGTTAATAGAGCTTTTGTTGTGACAATGGTGTGAATTATGTTGTGTGCACAACAGAATCTGTAAACTATCATTTTCAAAATGCTCCCCATGGAAAAGGATGGCATTATTTATAGGCGCGTCAAATTAGTTTGCACAATAAAAATTGATACCAATAAGTATTTAATAATTTTTGATTGTACCCTTGAATCGTTTGCAAATATTTTCACGTGATAATAATAAAAACAAGCGTAGCGTTTCGTATCAGAAATGTGAGGAGAAATATTTTTTGCGAGTATGAGAGATGGATGTCAACTATTAAAAAAGCAACGCTGTATCTCAGCTTTTTTGCTAGAAAGAAGTTGCAAAGCTGTAGGCTTAATTAAGCGAGTTATTTTTACACGACTGTCCAAAAAAAGGAGTGTAATGTTTTTAGGGCTCATGTATGTGAGTTTCTTTATTCCACAACTGAAGAGATTTGGACATATTATGAGGTAGGTATCGTTAGAATCCTTACATCATTCCGAGTAACATAGGCTATATTTTTTTTGGAAAAGGTCGTATTATTTACTTGTTATTGTAGGTCATGGGATAAGGTGTACGTGGTGGCCAAGGACGGGCGCATGTCGTTCTACAAGGACCAGAAGTCGTACAAAGCGGCGCCCGAGCAGTACTGGCGCGGGGAGCCCCCGCTAGACCTCAACGGCGCCTACCTCGAAGTCGCCGCCAACTACACAAAGAAGAAGCACGTCTTCCGCCTCAGGTACTGACACTTGACGTTCAGTGATTTCAAAAAACCAATCTTGTATCTTTTATACTCTCTTAAATAAGCACCTAAGAAGTCTGTATAGCCGCCATCTCGAATCCGCCATTTTGAATTTTTTCAGCTCGCTGCAAATTGCATGAGGTTTCGAGTATTTTTGTTTGAGCATCCCTATCCTATCTAAAATACCCTTCCCGTGCTTCTTAACTTCTTTCAAACCCTCAATTATCATCTCTCCCCATATTTTTCTTTGGGAGGTCTCCGAAGAATCGCATCAAAGCCATGTATATAGTTCCCAACTTTCAGTATTTTCAGTTTTTAGAGTCCAGTTGACGAATAGCATTCAATTAAAAATTACATGTCCAAAATTAATCAACTAAAATTACGGTCAAAAAACGGTCTTGACTTTTTGTAATGAGACCTCTTTTTTACGCCTTCATCGCCTGGACTTCTCGAAAAATTGAATTTTCCACAACTATAACTTAGCCGAATCGTTTGCGGGACTTCTCAATGTACCTATTCTACTTCTCTATCTCCCACTCTCTAGGGTCAATGGTAGATATTAGTGTATCCTCGTACACCCTAATGATATGTATGGCTGTATAATTTTATTTTTCGAAATTATTAAATAAACAGTTGTATTTTTGGGATGGAATGGCTCCTGGAACAGCAGTAACGTGACATTCTGATCTTTAATCTATGCTTGTTGTATTCATTGACTAATTGTATTATTATTTCACTAATTTTACTTGTTATATTCATTGACTAATTATTATTCTTCTATTACTTTAAAATAAAATAATTAAATTGTAAAATTTGCTTGCATAAAATAAATTGTAAATTGTTGCTTTATTATATTAAGTAATGTATACTGTATAAATTGTTAGCAACGCCCTGACAGGGTCACATGTTAATGAAATATTGTAACATGTAAGCTAATAACTACAAATAAACGAAAGTAATAAACGTTCGTTGGATGCGTCGCAGGTTGAGCAACGGCGCGGAGTTCCTGCTGCAGGCGCACGACGAGGCGGAGATGGGCAGCTGGCTGGACGCGCTGAAGGTGCGCGCCGCCGCGCCCGCGCCGCGCTCGCACACGCTGCCCGCGCACCACGCGCACGAGCCCAAGCGACGCTCCTTCTTCACCCTCAAGAAGAAGTCAGTACAAGCGCTCTCCTACCTCTACTCGCCCTAGCGCCTAGCGCCTAGCGCCGCCGCTCAGCGTGCCTTGCATGCGCACGTGTGTAACCTTCATGTACCCCCCCACACAGACCTCCTCTGCAGGACATTGCACGCAGCCAAATAGTACTTGAACTGCGGGGCTAGACAAAGTCACAGTCGTTTGGCGTTAACGCTAGTCGACAAAAATGTATGGGACATACCACGTGACTGTAGAAAAACCACGACAGAATAGTACATACCAAACACGTTGTTTTTGATAATTGACTACGACAACTTGAACGCTCGCTGGCGTTCTCGCAGACCTTGTAGATAACTTTAGCGTACTTCACTTGACAATCGACAGTCGACAGTATCAAACACGGCGTGTTTAGTACTATTATTATCGTGGTTTTTTACAGTCATTTTTGTCGACTAGCTCTAACGCCAAACGACTGTGACTTTGTCTAGCCCCGCAGTTAACACCAAGTTCAAGCTTCCTCAACAAGTACAAGCGTTCACGTACTGCATGCTTGCACGCGCACAAGACCGTCACAGACACTAATGTCCCTTGCGAGCCATTGCACGTATTCACATAATATGTAGTTACCCCTCGTAAAGTCCGTGTGGCTTTCAACTGTAAACACCTTATGCTACACTACGTCAAAACAAAAGTAATATTCTTATATCGTTTCCTCAAGAAGAAATGGGAACAAGCATTCAGATACTACAGCATACGGATTCACTACTCGCTCTAGCGCTGCCGCTCCGAGCGCGGTTTGCATGCGCACATGTGTAACCTTCATGTACCCTCTCTGCAGGCCATTGCACGTAGTCAAATAGTACTTGAACTGTACGACACTACGCTATACTACGAGTAGTAATAAAAGTAATAGGCTTTACCGTGTCTTCAAGAAAAAGGGTACAAGCGTTCTCATACTGCATGGTTGCATGTTTGCATGCGCACATAACCGTCACAGACACTGATGTCCCTTGCGAGGCATTGCACGTATTCACATAGTAAACCCTCGTAAAGCCCGCGTGGCTTTGTTTTTGTACTTTAAACATCTTAGGCTACAGTACGTCATAATATAAAAGTAATAGTCTTATATCGGAAGTGGGTACGGTACAGGCGTTCACATACCTCCATTTCCCTTAATGCATGCTTGCATGTGTAAATTACCTGTACATACACTGATGCCCCTTGGGAGCCATTGCACGTGTCAAATAGGTATACCCCGCGCAAAGTAGTGGTGGCTTTTTAGTGTACGGTATTGTAAATCATGACTATCGTAAATGACATTAGTTCTTCAACACAAAATATGAAGAATATCGATATTCGATCGGGCAAACACTAACGGCCATATTTATGCTTCAGTGGTTTTGTATTTTCTCTATCATTTTTACCACGTTGTTAACTGGTGGTTGTTTAGTACAGTAATTATGGTGTAGAATTACTTTTCTGTGTTTAGTTGAGGGCCATTAAATTACGCTGATTTAAATCTGACCTGTTATTAAACTTAATTTTTAGGTGCCAACTAATCATTAAAAATTTAAAGCAATCTCAAACTTTAGTCTCAAAAACTTTCGATGGTGACTAAATTATTTCTATTAGCTATTACAATTTTTTATATTGGTTACACACTTATTTTAACATGTACATATTTAGTGGTAAATATTTGAAAGCATGAATTTGATAAAAAAATAATAAAAATTTGATCGAAAAACGATAAATAGCATTAAGATTTTTTAATTTTATTTAAGTTTTGGGTGACACTGATTTCTTAAATGTTTTAATTATACACAAACTAACGCTTGCTTTTTCTAACCTTTTCCATGTTACAGTTAAGCAATCATATAAATATAACTACGATATTCAAATCAATATTTAAAATTCTTATAAATGAAAACCAACTAATGCACAAAATAATTGTTTGGGCATCAATATATTTAAGGTTAATGGAGATATTTTAGCGAAGTTTTTACTAAAAACGTAGCTTCGATTGAGCAAATATCATTTCCATAAACCAATAATATGTAATTAGTCTACTATTTATATATAGAAAAAATAAATAAAATTAGAATTTGGCGGAATAATTTTGCCCAAACCACTGTAACGCGTTAGTTGTTGCTAACACTGAAGTTTGATTGCTGAACTAAGTTTAATGTGGGTCATTTAACGAACTTGGATAAAAGGAAATGTAACTCAAGTTTTAAAAAACAGCCACGCAATGAGTACTGCGGTATTCGGTGTGAGCACGTGATTGGCTTTGAAGTCATATATTTTTATAACCATGACGCAGCTAATCGCAAGCATGCAATTGAGGTTGAGAGTGGTTCATTGTACATAGTTTAGTTTGTAAATGTATTTTCAAAATTAATACAGTATAGCTTCACCAGGAAAATTAAAATGCTCCCAAACGAAAGAATTATTGCAGACAAAAAATTACCGATTTTTTTTTACACTTTAGAACCCGCTAGTTAACGTTTGTTGAACCTTACTATAACAAAGGGCCAGTTGATCCAATAAACTTTAACGGCCCTTTAATGAATCAACTATATTAAAGTGCCAGTTGATCTAACAAATTTTAAGGGCTTAAGATGCGCTCCACGATAAAATTTCTAATCCATATAGATAGACAAAGAAAAGAGATCGAGAAAACTGGTCAAAACTTTCCTTGGCAGGCATTAAAGTTCTTAAGAACAGTTTTTATTTTCCTGGTCTGGCTCTAACTGTATAAGAGTTACGTTTCCATCTTCATCAGTGTTGGTTGGTTGGTGTTTCTAGTTGTGTCTAATGTTGGTGGTTGTTGCAGCTGAACGCCGCTCCGCCGGCGCCGCTCCCCGCGCATCGTTAGTCATTACACGCCGCGTCTCCTCGGCGCCCGTACCCGGTACCACGTACCCGGCATTCCGTACCCGGTACCCCGCACAGGGTACACAGTACCCGGTATCGTACAGGGTACTCAGTACCCGGTACCGCAGCCGCGGACGCCGCATATTTCTCACGACGCTTGCTTACCGTAAGCTTTGCTAATGACGAAATTGTGCCGAGCGGCATCCCGACCGACGGTCCCCTGTCAAGAGAGTATTTGTTACTATTACGTTGCGTACAAAAATGAAAAAAAAAAAACGTTATTTAAGACTGTTCGATGTTTGAGTGCTTGAATCGTTTGCCTTTCGTCTGTCTGATGCCGTATTTATTTGTCGGTGGCTAACGTGCGGTTGGTTGTACCGAGTGGAGATATTTGTTACATCGAGGCGGGAAATTACAAATGACCCAATAGACTACGCTTTTTACGTTACTCACGAAGGTTAAAAAAGGGTGTAACTAACCACACACTTTGATTTCAGAAGAGACGTGATCCAATAATGGGATCGAGATGTAAATTAAGAGGAAAGTAAAGAATCAATCTGCCATACAAACGTAGTCCCCTATTTCCTCCCTGGATTATGCCCCTAGAGCTATCATTTTTTCTCATAAAATCTAAGTCTAGAATATGCATGTCGCTACGTTTTATGTTTTTGGAAAAACTCATTGGTTTAGAAAATGTGACCCTCTGAAATGAGCAAAAATTCACTTTTTTATACCGCCATGTTCAAAGGCCTCAAAGACAAATATAAAACAAAAAATTACATGAAAGAAAAACGTAGAGACATAGACCTACTCTTTCTTAAAATTTTCATGCCAAAAATAATTGAATCGACTCAACTTTGGAAGAGGAAACAGGGGAATACGAAAGGTCGATCTCGTCAAATCTTTATAGGTAAAAATCGGTCTGAGCTGCAGTTGTCCCTATCGCTCTCTGCGGGGGAAGACATGAGGAGAGGGAGGGTCAAACTCACACATACACACATAGGGAAGTGGCTATGGTCGATAATTTTTTTATCGATGCTCTATAGTGCTGTCCATCGATGTCGATGCCTACCCCCTTATTCATAAACATTTAATAGCAGTGGAATAGTTATACTCTGTTTTGTCTTTGTTTGTCAACAGTTATTTGACATTCGAAGGAAAGAGACAAAACAGTTAATAACTATTCCACCACTATTGAACTTTTATGAATAAGGGGGCTAAACTATACCGATTTTATTTACTGGATCGTGTCAATCGTGTGATCGTTACAAACATTTTTTACTTTTATTAGCTTCATTTTCAACTATTTATTATGTATGTAATATTTACGACATATGTTAATTTTATCGTAAAAAGCACATGGAATGTATAATATTGGAAAGGATATTATTCATATTATATCATAACAAATCAAAGTTTTTCAATTCGGTTTTGATTTTAATAATTCTTTTTGAAGTGAAAACTTCTTTAGCATCGTTGTCATTTATTTATTTATTTGATATGTCAGCGATAAAATTGCAAAAACATTTATAATAATATGGAACAAGGTTACAATAGTGCTAGTACTTTTACAATTACCAATTATAGGCATAAACAATTTGAAAGTAGATGAAAAAGCGACAGTTAAAAGAGATAGACACCTAAATTCATTTTTTGGAGGTTTCATTTCTACCACGTGTGCATTGAAAAAAGATTCTAATTTAGGCTCTATATTTTTCCAGAATTCTTCGTCCCTTTCAATTTTTTCAAAAAGCATACCCTTAGGGCTCCACAATACAAAGTAACAAAATTTTCTTTGAGTGACGTGTAATTGTCCTTGAACTTGGTAATAATAATTATGGGTTCTTTTCAATTTTAACATGTCGTTTTCAAGAATACAGCAGTCAATTATTTTATTTTCAATTGCTTCTTTTGGACTCATCTCCGAAATTTTATATGGACATTTTATTTCAATTATTCCGTCATCACCTATTAATCCGTCAGGACTCGCAGCTAAAAAGCTTTTATCAAGGTCAACGAATAACCCACATTTAATAACGGGCAATCCCGTTTAAAAAGTTCTAATACATTTTTCAGTAATTCTTCGTAGCTCCGTTCAGTCTCTTCCACGCCGAAAATGATAATATTTCGTGACCGAATTTGTTTTTCGAGATAGTCCAATCGGTTTTCTTGAGTTGCGATTGTGTTTTCTAATATTTATATCTAACTTGTGCCTCGTTAAACTTTTCATCAATTTTCTTTGTTAAGTTGGACTCACTATTTCTCACGCTATTTTTTGTTTCATTGACGTCTCGCTGTATTGATTTTAGAAGTTCCGTTATTTCATCCATGTTCATGTTGAATTAGAATATAATGTCCATCGAACTCCAATTTTTCCCAAAATTTTATTATTTGTAAGAAATTTTCTTCTTTTTTAATATATCTTGTTAAAAAGTACTATCTAAACCTTTAGTGTAAATTAAAAAAAGGAAAAAGAAAAAAAAGGGAAAAAGAAGCAAAAAAATTTTCCCATTTATGAGTTAGGATTAGAACCACTGCCCGCGTGCCGTCCCGTCCACTACTCGCCGCGCCGCTAGGCCATCCAGTCACTTAAGTTGTATGTTGAATTTAATGATCTTTATTTTATTCCAGTCCCAGATCAATGAAATGAGTAATCCGTAAACAATAGCCAAGTCAAATATAAATAGTAGATAAGTAAGGTAAGAAGTACGATGACACAATACACTGATAACACCAACACTCTCCGAGTCCGACTGCGACCGGGGCAAAATAATGCCAAAGCCGAGCTCGTAGCGCGACGGGGAAGGCCCGTAGCCGCGCGCGAGCGGCCCGCCAGTACACACACAGATGCAGTACCTACCCCGATTTCCGTGGCCTACGCTACGTCACACGCACACATCGATCTCTTGTTGTTCGGATCTAGCGAGACAGCAACAGATTTTTCAAATACCTATTCCTCGATTTAGGCTCAGGTTTACTTTCCTGTTAATCGTTTTTGAATACTGTATGTACATTTTTTTAAACGTGATTAGAGGCATGTTTTAAATTTTCGTAACGACGAAATTAAATATCATAACACGCCTTAACGTTGATATCTTTACATACAAAGATACGCAATATTTTATAAGACTTTTAATAATTGATATTTGATGTCATTTGTGATTTTCAGCGTCGGTAGTTGACCCGAGTACGATGCGATCCCACCCCGTACAAATTGTTGTATCTTGAAATTAAATAAATTAAATACATTTATAGAATTCTAAATGCGACGCTATTTATATGTGACGAGTTTTAGTGTTTAACTCAGATGGAAAAATATAAATATATATTATTTATTTACATATACGTATATCATATTACATATTATTATTACTATGTAACTGATAAAATTTTAGTGTAAATTTAGTTGAACTAGAAATGTATGACGTTTGATTGATTTATTTATTTATATCGATCCGAAGAACCTAGGTGTTTTAATAGATTTTATTGACGACCAATCGACTAATAGGGAAAAAGGGAATTTGAATAGCCCGAGATATGATATTACTATGATTGTAACCGCATTTATGACACATTTGAGTTCGCCAGTGAAGGGTTTATATTGTTTGACTGAGTCCTTCCGAGGAGTGTAATATTGTAAGCTACGTTACGTAAATTAGAATTAATTTTTCCATTTTACTAGATTTCCCTCGTCGGGAACACTTCGAACTCGCTGCCGTTTTTTGAATAATGCCGCTTATGAAAATTATTAAATTTATTATATCTGATAAAATTCTTCTTAGCTGGTAATGTTTAGGGGTGTGTATCGAGGCGGTGAAAGGTATATCGACGTACCGCGCGCAGCGATTTTGACGTATTCCTTCGTGATACGAATTGTAAGTATGCTTTACGCCTCATATCGTGCTTTTAAGTGATAATGTGTCTTTTATTATTATTGTATCGATTTTTAATTTTAATGATTATTTTACTGCCAATGTTTCACAAATTGTTAATTTTATTCAAGAATACGTACGTCTGGATTTCACCCTAATTAGATGTTACGATCACACATTTTTAGTTCTTTTTATGTCCTATGATATTGTATAAAGGACGCGTGTGAGTGGTAGGTGTGTCACCTGTCACTCGCACACTCGCCGGCGCATGTATAACTATGTTTAAATATTTTATTTCTAAATTTTACTTTTTTGAGGAAAATATAATAAATGATGTTTTCAAATAACTTTTGGTTGTTTAAATCTTATGATAATCCACCTTGTATTACCTACCATCGTCGTATCTACTTACTTTACTACCAAAAAATTTCGTTTTGTGAGAAAACCCCTTCAAAATCTTCAAGTATTTGTAACTTTGTATTTCTTTGTTTGATTATACTATATTTTAGTTGTAGGTAGGCCATTATTTGTAATGTAAATTATAAAAAAAGTTAAAAAAAATCTGAGCTAAGGAACTTGTATATATATTATAGGTACTTTGATAGTCTATCAGTGAAATAAAGAAGTGACGACATATCCAAATATTCTCAAACACTTATCTTGAAATATCAAGATATCGATGATATTCTCTGTATACATACTCTAGCACCTAAATATTTTGATAACGAATAATGTTTATCGCATTTTGAGATAAAACATTCTCATCCCAGTTCCAGTTAGTCATACAAGATTTTTTTAGATAATCAGGATAAAATTTTGCCACAAAAAATCTTGAGAAATGGCTATTAAGTCGCTTATGATCGGTGTTGTATTGATTTTTATTTTAACAATACATGTTGAGTGTATAAGAAAAAATAATGCAAGATTATCTGGAGGCGTCAACAGTCAACGACATTCTAGGCCTTTCCAGGTAAGTCATGAAAATGTTATTTTATCTTTTTGAACTGAAAACTTTAGGCGGGTTGAGCATTTTTTTAGATCGGAAAAAACCATTGAACTCGTTACCGTTACCGACACCTCTATAGAGAAAGTATTTTGTAGTTTATTAGTGTAGTCTGACGATTTAAAAATACGCGTATTTTTTATGAATTTTCAAGTTTTTATTTCAGTCGACGCTCCCGAAGTACAAGTTTTTTTTTTATATTTAGGTAATTTACCTTTGTACGGGTAGGTATACTAAATACATAAGTAGGTATATTACCCGTAGGTATGAATACTGACTTTGAATTTGTCCGTGTGGAGGTCTGCCGTCTGATTCCCCACTTTACCTATATTTTCAACGAGAAAAGTGCCTAGCCTTTATCACAACCATGTATAACTCCAAGATTTTTTAGTAGCACTATCTAAGACGGGTATTATTCTATTTATAAAGAAAATTAGAAAACAATAGTCTGTATTGTAGGTGTAAATTACAGCATAATTGATATCCCAAATCTCACGTGCGAAAAAATGCGCTTTATTAACGCTATCTAACATAATCCTATTAATTTTCGATAAGTGTGCGAATTTAATGTATTTTGAAATTTCATAATTCATCACAGAGCACTATCAGCTATATTTTATGACGGAAAAAAATGTGTTTTATAATAAAGCATCATAAATTAAATCAACCTATGTGGTAGACGTAATTAATTACTTCCCAATCCTAACCCTTTTTTGTGTGTCACAGCTGGACATGGATCTCTTACCACTAAGTCATGCGGATTGGCAGACTTCACACACCTCTGTACATTATGACAAACTCTCAGGAACACAGGTTTCCTCACGAATAACACGATGATTTCCATTGAGGTTAAACAATTGATTTTTAGTTTCTATAACTCGCATTAGTTCGAAAAGTCCCGGGTTCCAACCGCCGATCCCCTGAAGAGAGGCAGAGGTTTGAACCAATGGACTGCTTCAAACCCTGCCCAATAATGATGAAGCCAGCTAAATTAGTAAAAAAGTATCGCTAATGTTAGGTCTGAGACTGGGCCGTAAATCTGTTTTTCATACGTCCAAGTGAGACAATTTATATGGCAAAACAACGTTTGCAAGGTAGATATTAAAATAGAAATGTTATGACGTAAAAGTAAACAAAACCTTAGTATTGAATGGTGTAGGTACAGAAATTATGTAATGTCGTCGTCCTTTCAGCCGATGGACGTCCACTGTTGGACATGGACCTCTAAAATGACCGCCAAACAGCACGTTTTGCGCCGCCCGGCGCCGGCGACTTCCCGCTACTTTCTTTATATCGTCTGTCCACCTGGTAGAAGTCTGACGACACTGCGCTTCCCGGTGTGTGGCCGCCGTTGCAGCACCTTGGGTCCCCAACGTTCATCGGTCCTACAAGCTATGTTTCCCGCCGTTGAGCTATTTTAGAATTAATACTTCGTGAGTGGTCATTATGAAGGAAAAAACGGCTTCAACTCACGCATCGTTTGGTCAGGTCCGTAAAACGCTCCGTGAAGATGGATCCCGGACGGGTCCGAAACTGGTCGGGCGGACCAGACTAAATGATGCGTGAGTTGAAGCAGTTTTTTCCTTCTTACGTTGAGCTAAGTCGGTTACTTTGGTTCTTTTATTATGTGTCGTAGGTAGCACTAATCCTCCGCGTCGGGTCGGAGGGTGAGGCGGGCTTCTGCGGCGGCGCGCTGGTGCACCCGCAGTGGGTGCTGACCGCCGCGCACTGCTGCTTCCACGACGGAGAGCTGATCACGCATGGACAGGTGCGTAACGGAAGGTATAGAGTATAGAGCGTCTAATCTAAAAATGAACGCCCCTCCACGTGTTTACGCTTACACGCTGATATAATTATGTAGTGGTGGGGCGTTCATTTTTAAAGTAGACAATGTCTACTAAAAAAAAAAAATAGGTGTTTGATATTCTGTGATATCTGGTATAAACTTTTGTTAATGTTGTACTGTTAAGAACAACATTGACAAACATCGGCAAGGGTCAGTCCGCGAAATTCAAATTTTATATTTTGTGTACTGTAATTTTCATTTTATAATCAAACAATTCGTAGGAGTATCTTCATTGAAACATTTCTCAGGAAATTAGTCCGAATATATACTTCTCGATACTCGAACTGATTTTTTAAAATGGACACTTTCAAGTAAAGATCTAGTCTAGCAGTATAACCTACCCGCTATTTTACTGCCTTTTGCTTGACTATTATGCATTTCAACCTGAATATCTGAATACCTAATGTAACTATGTTCTCTTTTCCCAGGCGGTGTTAGGCGCACATTCGCTGTACGACCGGTTCGAGAACGGTCGGCGAATGATCAACGTAGAACAGACAGTGATTCATCCAGATTATGACGCGCTCACTTTTGCTAACGATCTCGCCCTTTTGAAACTTGCGAACATCGCGCAAATCTCAGGTAAGCGTTAATTTAAGTCCTTTGAAACCTGAAAATGTTCACCGCTACAAAACGACTTATGCCAAATAGTCTTATACTTATTATCAATTCTAACACAGCATCGCGCTTTTTTTTTGGTTAATTTTCTTCAGTAGCTGGATTTCAAAAAGCCCCTAATTAAACGATTTGAACCGCAGTTTGAGTGCTCCAATACCAGTGGTCTTTATTTTGATTTTTGGTCAAGGTGTTTTTTGTCAAAACTACTCCAGATATTATGGAATGGTTGTCCAAAATGGGTCTCCAAAAGCTGCGGAATCCATGAACCCCTTTAGCTGAGCCTATTCATCATTTTATGGCCTACCTCAAATGATGTGATGATTTTTTTTCAAAGATTCTTGGTACTGCAAGAATGTGCATAAGTTAGATTGTAGTTTGGCTTACTTGCATCTCAGTAATTTTTGATAATTGTGTAAAATGCTTGCAGACACAATAGATACGATTCGTCTCCCGTATCTGGATACAGTCACGTGGAGTTTCACTGGAACCAGCGCCACAGCGTCAGGATGGGGCATCGCTGCAGAAGGTATAAATCAATTACCTAATTCATTCTTACCAAAAAAAGTATGTAGAGACCAAAGTGTTTCTTGGCGATTTGTCAACAGAGCAAAAATGAAAGAATCACAGAATATAAAAGTCATTCCTTGCTCTGTGGAAAGAATACACTGAATAGGTAGGTATATCTAGTTACTGTATTATTTTATCTCTTTATTAATCTGTAAGAACCTTCTTTATATTATAAACTTTCGAAAGTAACTCCGTGTTTCTGTTACGCTTTCACGCCTTAACCACTGAACCTAACTTTTTATCCCGAAACTACGGTTCCTGTGCGATTAAAAAAAATCCAATAATTTGCCACAGCTAATTTTTTTTTAAGTTTGAAAGATATAAAGGTGGGAGAAAGGAACGGGAAAACACTTTTAATCCCGGGCAAGTCCACAATTCCCACGGGTTTTATCTTACTTAGGCCGGATTGCTTCAACAGTGTTGAACGAGAGGCGTACCTAACTTATCATTAGGTAGGTAAACATGACGTTACAGAACAAAATGTCATAGAAACTTATTATAATTAGACTATTCTGCGTCGTAATCTGAAGCATATTAATTTACATGCTCTCCACACTGACGCTTCTGCTATTAACTGGACGCCACTTTTCAATGCATCCACTGTCGATGACAAGGTTGGAATTTTAAATTCAACTCTTACGGACTTATTTGATTCACATGCTCCTGCCCGTCCAGTAAGGGTTAAATACCTACCGGCACCTTGGCTATCTCCTGAGATAAAAATTCTCATGTCGAAACGTAACAAAGCTAAGAAGCTATGTAAAAGGAATCCAAGCGAGGAGAACATTGCTAACTATAAAAGGCTGCGAAATCGCTGCAATAGGATGTGTATCGATTTCTTAATACCTGTCATCACTCATATCCTTAATTTTTCCTGTACATCCAGCACTTTCCCCTCAGCATGGAAGATGGTTAATGTTATTCCTTTGCCTAAAACACCAAACCCATCTTCATTTTCGCAATTTCGTCCTATTTCTATCTTACCCATTCTTTCCAAAGTCCTTGAAAACATCGTTTTCAAGCAAATCTCATCCTACCTTTCACGTAACAATCTCCTAGTTAAGTCCTTTTCAGTCTGGTTTCCGTCCCTCTCATAGTACTTCAACTGCATTGCTCAAAGTAACTGATGATATCAGGCTTGCTATGGACAACAAAGAGCTTACTGTCCTCGTACTTCTCGATTTCAGTAATGCTTTTAACTCGGTAGACTTTGATGTAATGTTGGCTATTCTCCACTCTCTCAATATTTCATCCTCCGAGGTTAATTGGTTCCATTCTTATCTTCATGGTCGCCGGCAGAGGATTAGCACTGACGAGGTAACGTCAGATTGGGCTGATCTTAATGCCGGCGTACCTCAAGGCGGTGTTCTGTCTCCGTAACTTTTCTCCATTTTTATAAATGAAATCTCCAAAGTTATATCTTCTCACTACCATCTCTATGCAGACTAGGGCATGCACCCGGGATTTCCCGGTTCTTAAAATCCCGGGAAATCCCGGGATTTTTAAGGTGTTAAAAGAACCGGTTCTGAATATGACATCCCGGTTCTCCCGGTTCTTTAAAAAAATCCAATTATTACGTATTTTATCGAAAATTATTTTTTTTGTTTGAAAGAGTATTCTTTCAAACAAAAAAAATAATTATTCTATTCCAGATGGTTTCATAGTCATCAAGTCAGGATCTGATGTTGGAATCCTGGAGAAATCGAGGGAACTCTTCAAATTTTATAAGAGCACTTGAATGTTTCGTACAATCATAGTCCTTCCTAATACCTACTCCATGTGCGAAGAAAAGACGATAATATTATAAAAATCGCCTGACGTCAAATTGGTCTATATTAAAAATTATTTCACTCTTTGTAGTGGCATTTGAAGTCGGTTTTTTGGAAATAATTTTCTATTTCATGTTTACTACAAATCGTACTAGCCCCTTTTGTAGGAATATTAAAAATAATGCTTTTAATTAAAATTTTAAAACTTTTTTACCAAGAACCGGGAAATCCCGGGTACCCGGTTCTGAGCTCGGTGCAGAACCGGGAATTCAAAATTAAGAACCGGAACCGGTTCTGCATGCCCTAATGCAGACGATTTGCAGCTTTATAGGCACGCAGCTGTATCTGACCTTGCCACTGCAGTGGATGCAATGAATCGTGACCTTGCTCAGATACTGGAATGGGCGGACAATTTTGGCCTGCTAGTAAATCCCACAAAATCTCAGGCTCTCATAATAGGTAGCAGCAGAATGCGTTGCAAGGTTAATTTTAAGGATTTATCCAGCTTAATGTATAACGGTACACGTATACCCTTTACTGACAAAGCAAAAAACCTGGGGCTTATTATCGATAGTAACCTCTCATGGTCGGCTCACATCAATGAAGTGAGCAGACGATTGCACTTTTCCCTCCATTCCTTACGAAGACTGCAGAATTTCTTGCCTTTGAGAACTAAAATATTGCTAGCTCATTCTCTTCTCCTTCCTCTTATCGATTATGCTGACGTTTGCTACTTGGATGCAACAGAGGAGCTACTCGATAAATAAGTACGACTCCAGAATTTGTGCATCCGTTTTATTTTCGGCCTGCGCAAATTCGATCACATCTCAGAATTCCGACGTCAGTTGAAGTGGCTCCGTATTCGCCGCATTTCGCCGGAATGTTCATATTCTTACAATGCTCTTCAAAATTTTAAAATCGTTATCCCCTGTCTACTTGCGTGAGCGTTTTCAGGTCGCTCTTCCCCGAGCCAGACCAACGCGATCCTGTGTTGCAATTCTCGCTCCCAAGCCATATTCTCTGTGACAATCCTTCCATTAGTACATTCAAGGCTAGACTGAAACAGCACTATCTCTCGATCCAGGATTAATAATAATTATTTTTTGGTATATCAATGTATATTTTATATATATATATATATTGCTATATATCTATGTATTTTTTATATATTATGTATTTTATTTTTATCACTAGTTATTTATATTGTTTATAAAATATAAGATATATATATATATATATATATATATATATATCTTATATTTTATCAATAGTAATATCTATTTTCAGTACCTACTCAGCATTTCCAAACTTTATTTTTCCCACATTCAAGGGCTCCTGGAAGAAATCTCTCCAGTAGAGATAAGCTGTCCTTTGTGCACGTCTTTTCTTTGTATAATTTTAAGTTAAGTTTCTGGTACATAAATAAATAAATAAATAATGAATGTGCATATCAAGCCAAACAAAATATAACCATAACTTACAATAACCATAACCAACGGTTTGAAACGACGGAGTGAAGTGTAAATCTGTCACGCTGCAGGTGTCACGTTCATATCTCCAACCCTTCGCGAGAAGCCGATGATAGTGATCGCGGACGAGCTCTGCAACACCACGTTCAGCGACCAGCTGTCTGACAGCACTGTGTGCACCTACAGTAGCAGCGGCGGTGGCACTTGTAAGGTGAGAGAGACTTTTTATTAGAAAACTAGCTGACTCGCCAATATTGTTTTTTTTTCCTTACTGATAAGATGTGCCTATCTGAACATTTTACGTAAATTTCTTCATAAAAGAAAAAAGTAGCGCCATCTGTCAATACGTCCGCTAATACGCCACAAATGGTGGAAACCATCCCTCTGGAAACGCAAATAGGAGGGCTATAGCCTATAATAACAAGACTTATAGCCATGGCTAAGATATGTATTTCAAAATTGACGTTTGACAGCAACGATCGCGAGATTTAGGCCTGTCGCAAGCCTGTATGCGAGATATCTACGTAATATAGAGGGGCCAGTTGCTTCAACAACTTTTGGCAAACTCATAATCGTTAAACATTGAATTAAATGTCATAGAATATATCCGTAGAGTGTATGTAAATAAAGTTTATTGAAGCAACCAGCAGCCATAAATTTATTAACCATATATAACCATGTGACATATTTCGATTCCATGTATGAAACGGAATTAAGCAAAATTAAAAAATTATGAGAATGAGAATTATCGTTGAATTAATCACGATTTTGAATTTCGTTCCATTCGCTGAATTGATCACGATTTTGAATTTCGTTCCATCCCCTCTATCGTATTGCAATATCCTATACCTTTAAACGAGCAATTCTTGTATATATATATATATATATATATTTCTATATAATCTGAATCTCGGAAACGGCTCGAACGATTTTCATGAAATTTAGTATACAGGGGGTTTTGGGGGCGATAAATCGATCTAGCTAGGATTCACTTTTAGAAAATGTCGAATTTACCAAAAAAAAATGAACCCTGCTGCCATCTATTGGCAACCGAGCAAAGCTCGGTCACCCAGATATTTATAATTTATATCGCTAGAGCTGCAAAACCAATAAGAACCAACGAATTAATTGCGAATTGCGTAATTCTCCTAATTTATTACTATTTGCAGGGTGACAATGGCGGTCCTTTGACTTTACTTTTTAACCGCAGCGAGGAATTAATTTTGGTAAGTATTTATAATAATAATTTATATTGCGTATGTATGTTTATTTATCAGTTATCTAGTACCCACACAAGCTATCGCTTACTTTGGGGCTAGATTGCGAATTGTGTAAAAGAATCGTAATGTTTCCATGTGATTTTTTTTCCCATCATTGACTGTGTGAAAACGTTACGTGAATAGCCCCCCTGTCGTTGCTTGGTTGCAGCTCGGAGTGGCGTCGTTCGTGGCGGCGGGCGGCTGTAACAGCGCGACGCCCTCCGTGTTCACCCGCGTGCAGCGCTACTTGCCTTGGATCAGCGACGTCTCGGGCATCGCTCTCGACTGACTCGAACACTTTTCCGTTGTGTTATGTAGTAATGCCGGCCATAGACCATCTATTATATCGTCAAATCGGTATGCTGCAGGCTTGATCTAATCTGCAGTTCGTCCATATAAACTACACTCGATAATTAAAACTGTCCAATCGGATCGACAGGCGACGTGCATTTGAAGTAATGTCGTCACTAATGGCAACAAAAGTCTGAACTGAACTCACGATCGTCGACCGCCATTCATGGTCCAAATGAATGTAGATATTTGAATCCACGAAGACGCGCCCCACTCTGTCATAATCGCTTATGTTTCATTCGATTCGTCTGGAGTTTATAACTGTCATACCAATCCACGCCAACACTCAATTCTGACTGATCCAATCGATAGCGTCAAACCGATTGGACGATAGAATGAATGTTCTGTGGCTATATCCTTAGGTACATTATTGTAATTGATGTGTAACCCTTGCCCTCGGTCTTGTGCGAGTGATTTTGGAAAAGGGTCGGAAATGTATACAGGAAACCGGGGAAGCGCGCTATTTACAGTAATTTTTACTTTCTCCAATATCCGTGGGTCTACTTTCGTCAAATACACTCAGTTTGTATTTTTTTTATCTAAATATACTAATATTATAAAGATGTGATTTATTATAAAACTTTGCACCCAAAAATATTTTCTTTTGTTTTTATTTGATGTTATGACTCAGTCACTTATTAATACAATAGTATAGTATGTATACATTATACAGTTGCAAACGGCTAGGTATGTGGAAAATCCTAAGATTTATTTATAATCCAACGGATTTATTATTTTCGGTATCCAACCACATTTATAAAAAAAATATGATTAGATTATTCGACTACCTACCTTTTTCATTTTTCCAGTAATTACTAGTAACAGATTGTGTTATCGAATTACAAAAAACAATAGTTATTTGGATTGTTATTTATATAAAATAACTATAGGTAGTATATTATGTCAGTCATGATTCATGAACAACTGCAGTGCTAAATGACATCAGAATATAAAAAAGTTCGAATTAAGGGACTATATTATCTGTATTAAAATAATCTAAACTCGCGCACTCAACGAAAACAATAGAATGCCCAATGATTATAATATCCGTTTACAATATTTATTATTTTTACGAGTATCTTCATTACCCTGATGACTCCACTCCATAAGTCTTGATACACAATACATAATATCCTACCTATATTACTTATGTCTGTGAGTTTGTTTGTTTGGATATTCACAATTATTGAACCGATTAGGCTGGGAATGTAGAGATAGCCTGGATTATTATTTAAGCTACTTTTTATCCCGGAAAAACAGCAACACTTGCTCTGCAATCTATAGCTTCAGCTATTCAAGCCTAAGAGGCTATAGCAAACTTCCTTATAAAAAAAAATTGGTTGCCTGTAAAGTCGGTATACGGGCGAAAGTTTTACGTGACAACGACTTTGCCCGAGTGGAAGGGACGCGTGCCTCTCACTCGCTCTCATTGTGAGCGCATAACGTGAGCGGAGCGTAACGCAGTTTCTTGAAGTGTCACCCGGCAAACCAATTTATAAGACGTTGTCACGTCAAAAGTAAAGTTAGGTAGGGTTGGAAAAGGGAGCGGGAAGGGGAACAGGCACTAAAATGGGATAATCTCGAATCCCGAATCAATATCTCAATCCCAATTTCAAAAACGAATTCCGCACAAGCGAAGCCACGGTAGAGACTTCAAAATACCATAAATCATAATCTTAAAATTAATCAGGATTAATACAGATATCGTGATTTCTTATGCGATTTGTGTCTGTTGATAATTGATTGGGTATATAAATTATTTCTCTACTATATCTATCGTAGATTTGGAGTGAACTTGAAAGTGCTACCATTAAAATTAAGACAATGCATTTTATTTTGTTAACCTGTCTGCTAGGGAGTGCGGTATCTGTGGAGGTGTCCACAGATTATCACTTGGATATAGGGATTCCCACAGCTACTAGGATCAAGGAAGTCGAGGACAGAATCTTCGCTGGTGAAAGCTTTAATGGCAGTAGGATTGTCGGTGGCGGCATTGCACCCGTTGGCGCTCACCCGTATTTGGTAAGTTGCAGTATTTTTTTTAAGTTATCTAAGTACCTTGCTATCTAAGTGTATCAGATTCTAAGCAAGTTATTTATAACAGATATGAGTTATGATTGCATCAATGACGATATTTTTTTAATTTTAGTGCCTGGGGTACCTAAGTAACTGATGTAGTGAAGTAGACATCGTCGAATTCAAAAATGAACGCTCCTCCACTACATTTTTCTATAATATTCTTTCAGCGTATAAGCGTAAACACGTGGAGGGGCATTCATTTTAGGGTTCCGTATCCAAAGGGTAAAAACGGGATTATTACTAAGATTTCAATATTTCTGATTATACCAATGACTTCTATGTAAGAGATAGCGACATTGAATTGTGACGTCATACCTTACTAATGCCATAGTAGCGGCACAGTGTTAAAAGATCCTTCTACTATCTTTAAACTGTGGTAGCGGTACATATTCTTGCGGCTTCATACAAATTTTCGTTTTGCGAGAAAGTGATAGAAGACCCTGCCACTCCAAATCAACAGTAACTTCTGAAATTCAACAGTAGTATACTAATACCCAACACACGATGATTAAATATTATTTTTAATACATTTGCTCAAAAATAAACATTTCCATAATCCATGTGTGTTTTGCGTGCGGAAAGTCGTTATTTTCCGCACTAGTGTTTTTTTGTTTCCTCTTGCGCGGCACCGGAGCGGGCGCACCAAGACGCGCCACCGGAGCCGGTTCGCAAACACGGAGCAGGCTAACACGTAAAACCGATATTTTTTTCGCAAATGTATTAAAAAACGTCGTTCAATGCACGTGCGGAATAGTCATTTCTACTCGTCCCTATAGTTGACCCGCGCCTTTGGCTTGGGTAAAAAAAGCCCGTAAAGAAGTGTATAGAATGTGAAGAAGTTGCTCGTAAAGAAATGACAAACTTTCCGCACTTATATCGAAATAGTACATTTCAGGCTGGTCTGGTGATCACATTCAACAACCACCCGGGACAGTCGGCGTGCGGCGCGACGCTCGTCAGCGCGAACCGGCTGGTGACGGCGGCCCACTGCTGGGACACGCCCTCGCTGCAGGCCAGCCAGTTCGTGGTGGTGCTGGGCTCGGAGTTCCTCTTCCGAGGAGGCACCCGCATCCCCACCTCCCGAGTAGTTCTGCACCCGCAATGGACGCCCGCGAACTTGCGGAACGATATAGCTGTTATATACCTGCCGACTAGAGTCTCCTTTAGTTGTGAGTAGTAGTAGTCCTACTTTTTGCTTATTATTAGATTTCAGTATTTTTTTTTTGTATGGAGAACCCTATGAAACTTTTGGCATGGAGTATGTAATCTATTCTCTGTCATAAATTTCAGTCATACTTATATAAGTTTAAAGATTAGGTTCAGTAGAATCTCGTTTATCCATGTTTAAATTAAATAGGGGTATTCCGTACAATCGAAAATACATTAATAATATTTTTATTAGGCTTTTAAAAAAAAGTTAAAACTTTTGAATTTTTTTATGGCAAACAAAATTTTTGACAGTTCGCCTTTTATCATTAAGATCTCTCAAGAAATTAAGTCAATAAATTATGCTTAATTATTATTAGCCAAAGTGCGTAAGGGGAGACCCTCACTCATGAAACAGTATTTAATTTTTAAACAAGATTAGGGAATAGCGATATTCATTCATATTATTCAAGTGCAAATTGTAACAAATTTTGAGCTAGTTCTAGTAATTTTATATTTTGTTTCAGGGCGGATTCGAGCAGTCGATCTGCCCACGTTCAGTCGGTTGGACAGCTTCTTCGGGCAGACCGCCACGGCTTCGGGATACGGTTTAACAAGTGACTGTAAGTAATCACTTCGGTTTTCTGTGCGACTCCATTTACACCGCAGCGGAATGGAATGGAAGCGTCAATTTCATCTCATGACGCGGGAATTCGCTGGAATGCTCGAGTATTCCAGCGAATTGTTTCGTAAACGCTTGGCACCGCACTGCTGTGACCAACCCAACCGACTCCCCGTTTGCGCCAATTGCCGCGGATTCCACAGATGATGCCGGCAATAGCTAGGGAAATTCTCGAGAATGCTGGTTCTTCCAAGTTAGTACGATAACGACTTAGGCTGCATCATCATTTACCAACAGATGAGATCGCAGTCAAGTACTAACTTGTATAGAGTAAAAAAAACTTGTGAAATCATCTCCAACAGCGCAGAGCGGAGTGACAGTGAACACCATGGTGAGCCACGTGCAGCTGCGAGTGATCTCGGTGCCGCAGTGCCAGGCGGTGTTCGGCTCCACCTTCGTGCAGCAAAGCACGCTGTGCACCGACGGCAGCGGCGGCGTCGGCATCTGCCGGGGAGACTCCGGGGGCCCGCTAGTGTTGAGGCGCTTCGGACGGGACATTTTGGTATGCTATAACGCCTTCCTGCAGCCGTAGTCAAATTGCATCTAGTAAATTAAATAGTAAAAGTGTTGTCTTTGTCGCTGTTTATAAACCTATCAAATAGTGGCTACATCAGTTGCGTAGTCATTTTTCTATGACTGTCAACTTTTCTGGGAAGACGATGGGGAGACGAAAATTGTTTCCTTTGCATTATAAACAAGCTTTCTGGTGTAAGCTTCCAACCAACCAAAACCAAAGATACCAACTGGCCTTTGCGAGTGATTATCAGATTTCTGAGTGGACCATCATTTCGAGTTGTCCTAGATGGTTCCTCGTCTGATCTTATGGCAATTATTGCCGGTGTCCTACAGGGATCAGTTCCTCTGCTACACTCTTCCTACTGCATATAAACGATTCTAATAACGAATTCTAATAACGGAACGCAATAATTATTGACGCAATAAGGAAGAGTGTAGCAGAGGAACTGATCCCTGTAGGACACCGGCAATAATTGCCATAAGATCAGACGAGGAACCATCTAGGACAACTCGAAATGATGGTCCACTCAGAAATCTGATAATCACTCGCAAAGGCCAGTTGGTATCTTTGGTTTTGGTTGGTTGGAAGCTTACACCAGAAAGCTTGTTTATAATGCAAAGGAAACAATTTTCGTCTCCCCATCGTCTTCCCAGAAAAGTTGACAGTCATAGAAAAATGACTACGCAACTGATGTAGCCACTATTTGATAGGTTTATAAACAGCGACAAAGACAACACTTTTACTATTTAATTTACTAGATTAGTGTAAATCCCAAAAATTTAAGGGAGGAAACCCGAACAGGAAAAAAATCAAAATGGCCACTTCTCTAATCCCTGTCGCAAATCTTCACTCTATCCTAAATAAAAACAACTGGATATTTTTGAATGAATAATGAATTTTGTGCTGTTGCAGATTGGAATCAGTTCGTTCGTTGCTAATGTCGGCTGCGAGCTCGGCTTCCCCTCGGCTTTCGCTAGAGTTACTAGCTTCTACGACTTCATCAGAGAACACATGGACTCGATCTTTTACGTTTACCACTCACTCTAGTCTCAGAATTATTTAATATAATGTTTTTTTAATGACTACTTTGTTTCATTTGCTTTGTAAAACATGTTCAGTTCAAATAATAGACACGTAGGTTAGGTAAGACTGACACTGTTCAGCTCGAAAATTCATCCAAAAAAGAAATTCTTGACACCATTTAATGCAAAAATGTTTATAGATATATTATCTTGATGGGTACAGCATTAATATTATATTCCCCTTTGAGATTTGTGCCCATATTTTATATCTATTTAATGGTAATTAAAAACCTTTTGCTATCTTGTCTGCATTTGTGTGAACGCAATCAAGCAACATAGGAAAATTAATTAAAACAATATTCCGATTTATTCAAGCTCCTTTATTTTAACCAAGTACCATCCATACTTTATCCACGCCTTATTGTAAAATTGTTACGCTCTTTTTTTCACATGGCAACACTGCGCCCAGGCACGCTGAATGACACGCATGATAATGATTTCAATGGTAAAAAAAAATGTTTAAAATGGCAACAAAAATCATATTTCAGAATCAGTCAGATTTGTTCCTTGCAACAGTAGATATCATACATATTTTTAGATTTTTTTTCAAACGTGATTGAGAAAATTATGAACATCAAAATTGTACAAGAATTATTTTATATATCTTTTCATTATCTTTTCATGTCTTTCTCACCCGGCACTTCCCCTCAACACATTTATATTTATTTTCTACAGACACTTTTATATAATGTTTAAAAAATTGGTGTTACTACACGGAAATATTTCAGGGGTGTACGACGTAAGCAACATTATTTTAGCAAAATAAATTACTAATTCGTGTATGTACCCAAAACAGTTTTCATATTATCACAACAACAGCGTTATACGAAATATCATGCAATTTTATATTTTAATTTTTCAGAGATTATAAAAAACTCTGCTGAGCATATTTTTTTGTGAAAATAATTGAACGCTACAATTATAGGCAAAATACAGTATATTATGTAATTCTTTCACATGAAGTTAAATGAAGATAATTATTCAGATTGGGTTTGAATTGGTTATATTTTTCACAGGAGTTTTCTTTAATCGCTCATTTTCTATTTTTCACATATCCTACAGGGTTTTTCATAATTCATAGAACGACATGATTTAAAATTAACAAAATTATGACTAAACACGTTGAGACTAGAAATAAAACTTATATTAATTAATTTCTAAAACTACATGTTGGTATCTAATAGTGCTGTCAATAAGTGGATTTTTTTTACTTTAATGAAAAAATAAAATAACAGTTAAGTGAGTTTATAACTACGTGGCCTAGCTAACGCATTAGGTCTAATAATAAAATAATGTCAAGAACAATATCGTTTTAAAACATAATGTGTTAAACAAGTTTATTTTTTTTTATTATTTTGACCACGGTTAACATTCAAAATCGCTTTTTAACCGACTGCAAAAAATGGAGGAAGTTCTCAGTTTGTCAAAATCTTTTTTTTAAATTTAAGTTATTTAAGCAATTTACCTTTCTTGAGGATTATATTTAAAAATTAAAAAGTTAAAGCATAAATTCAAGGGAAGATCTCTCTTGCCTATAAAATTGTATTATAATTTTCAATTTTAAAGGCCACTTACGATAATAAGTAGGTACTTATAATTAATTAGATAAAGCTGATAATATTTACAAGCCTCTCCAGCATTTTTCTTAAACTAACTAAATTTATCGAATAATTATTTTGAGACGACAATTCCGGTTATTTTATTTTTCTTTATAGTATTATTATTTACATGATAAAATCGTTTATTTTTAATTTCCGAAAACTCATTAAATAATAATTATTTCTTAAATAAATGTACATAATAATTAATCATAATGATCATTGATTAAAACAGCACGGAATAATTAAATCTTAAAATGAAGCAATAATACAATTAACAAACTACCATAATACGATATCACAGTTCATTTATGCAAAAAGTATTATAAAACAAATACGCCAAAAAATTATTTGATTTATGAAAATATGCTTCATGGCAATATTCACTTAAAATACGATAATTTGTTACGAACAAATTTTTAAAAAATATAGATAAAATTTTATAACACACATGGCAACACCGAGGCATAGACAATGTCGCAGTGCAATGAGCTGCTTCATTACGATTATTCCTTTTTCAAATTTAAAAGTTGATAATTAAAATTCCTTGTAATGTTTTAAGAACGTGCATATTTTTTGTTTACGCTGCCGATTTTACTCGTAGCAACGATTGTATTTCATTATTGTTTTGATATGAAACAATGGCTTAAAGTTATAATAGAATGTGCTGACATCAAGTTTAATTGTTTAATTTACAATAAATCATATTTAGGTTAAACCTACTGACTACATTTTTGCCTTTCGTGAACGTTTCAACACATTTTGTTAAGCAAAACTGTAGTTAGCGAAGTTTTACAATGATATTGAATTAGCTAGAGTGTATGTTTGTTTTGTTTATGTAGGACACAGCACTTTGAGGATGTAGTCAGTGAGCAGCGTCGGCACCGTGGGACTGTCCTCATTTATTGCCTTGAGAACTGGAAATATAAAATAGACATGTTTAAAAATTATGGTAGTAAATGATAATATACTTACTTATAACTAAATAGTATGTTGTAAGTTCCAAATTTGCATAATAGTTTATGCAATCTAATTTATAAAATTCTCGTGCCAATATTTGTTACCAAACTCCTCCGAAACGGCTGGACCGATTGTCATGAAATTTTCTGTATATGTTCGATAGGTCTGAGAGTAGCTTGCTATTTTTTTTATGAATTCTTGATGGCAAAACAACGTTTGCTGCGTCAGCTTGTATTAAATACAAAATATTTTGTTTGATAGCTGTAAGCACGTTCATTACTCTGCATCGCGGTGCACATACCGGTTACGCCAAGCGTATAATACAGGGTCATTGACACCACGCGAGTAAATTTTTACACAGAGTATCGTAATAGGTGCGTTCGTTCGTAGTTCCTTGTTTCGAAAATCAAATTGCTTTGTATGAATCAAATTAATACGGAATTTTGAAAAGTCATAGAATAAGTTTGCATGTGTATAAATTTACTGAACCGATTTGGCTGTAATATAGTCTATAGCTTATTATAGTACGATTCACGAAAGATGACCACAAATGGCGGGCCTATTTTAGGTCTCTTTGGACTTATCTAATTAATATTATGGTCTTATTTATTTTAACTAATATATATGGTCTTATTTAACTAATATATGGTAAATATTTTGGCTTAAGTCTTTTCTTCATGAGTGTACATGAAGAAAAGACCCGCCATTTGTGGTCATCTTTCGTGAATCGTACTATACCTGGATTACGTTCCAGCGGGATTTGTGAAAAACCGAAATCCACGCGGGTAGAGACGCCATCATAAGCTAGTAAGGAATAAATATAGTTTACTTACTCTTTATGAGCACTTGCAGGGACTGGTTGTCGGGCGGACCGTTCTCCAAGTGGAATGGGATCACCGTGGTGAGATACTGGAAATAAATTAAATGATATTTAATGTTATTACAAAACTTTAGGCGAAATCAACGAATCTGCCCGCGAAATACAGATTGGAAAACTTCATACACCATTGAGAACGCTATGGAGAACCCTTAGGTATTCAACTTTACTACTCATGTCTAAATACGTATTGGTTTTGAGATGAATATGTAAAATCAATCAAAATTTTAAATAATACATTTTTATCTAATAAGCTTATTTTATTGAAAATTTTAAAATCAGGTGCCTATTAATACTTATTAGAATTTTTTTTTTAGCGATAGAAAATAATACTACCATGTGAACAAGGCTACTTATCTGCATAATTCACGACTGCAAAATTAATAAATGTTCTAATTTATGCAAAATTACAGATACAAATAAAAACAACAGATAAAAATAATAAACAACACTACCTAAGTATTTTAGTAGTGGAGGATTCCTCTCGTAGAAATTTCAAATGTTTGTTTGTACGTGTTTATGCTGTAAATCTTACGTAATTACCTACTCGGTACGTATCGGTAAGAAATAATAAACTAAGAATAAAATGTTAGTTTTGTTTGCTGCTACACAAAGATACAAATCAACGCACGTCTTTATAGGCGAAACTGTAAAACCGATACTTATTCCCAATTCCACTTCGATATTTTATGTTCTCAGTACATCCATCAGTTGTAGTGTAACGAATATGTTGTGGAATGCCGGTTTCGATTACCTGTCGGTGCCAACGAGGCCGTTAAGAAGGTTGTTGTAAGAAACCAGAGACGTTTCCGTCGATTATTGTATTTTGCAAGATATTTACAGGACGAACTGATATTTCAATCTCTCTATTATGTAAGTACCTTGGTTTTGATACATTTCAGGTGCCATTTTACTTGTTTTACGAAAAATTTTCAGCTCTGAAATAACATTCATATTCTTTTGCATCAAAAGTAGGAAAAACGTGTTCTTGAGCTCCTTTACGTGCTGCACCTACCTTGGGTTCAGAATGGCTGTTGTTGAGGGCGGGCGAGCGCGGGGCGCCGGGCCGCTTCTTCTTGTCGGCGTGGTGCTGCCGGCGCTTGTTCTGCACCGCCAGCAGCAGCGAGATGAACGTGTTCTTGAGCTCCTTCTCGTGCTGCACCTACCTTGGGTTCAGAATGGCTGTTGTTGAGGGCGGGCGAGCGCGGGGCGCCGGGCCGCTTCTTCTTGTCGGCGTGGTGCTGCCGGCGCTTGTTCTGCACCGCCAGCAGCAGCGAGATGAACGTGTTCTTGAGCTCCTTCTCGTGCTGCACCTACCTTGGGTTCAGAATGGCTGTTGTTGAGGGCGGGCGAGCGCGGGGCGCCGGGCCGCTTCTTCTTGTCGGCGTGGTGCTGCCGGCGCTTGTTCTGCACCGCCAGCAGCAGCGAGATGAACGTGTTCTTGAGCTCCTTCTCGTGCTGCACCTACCTTGGGTTCAGAATGGCTGTTGTTGAGGGCGGGCGAGCGCGGGGCGCCGGGCCGCTTCTTCTTGTCGGCGTGGTGCTGCCGGCGCTTGTTCTGCACCGCCAGCAGCAGCGAGATGAACGTGTTCTTGAGCTCCTTCTCGTGCTGCACCTACCTTGGGTTCAGAATGGCTGTTGTTGAGGGCGGGCGAGCGCGGGGCGCCGGGCCGCTTCTTCTTGTCGGCGTGGTGCTGCCGGCGCTTGTTCTGCACCGCCAGCAGCAGCGAGATGAACGTGTTCTTGAGCTCCTTCTCGTGCTGCACCTACCTTGGGTTCAGAATGGCTGTTGTTGAGGGCGGGCGAGCGCGGGGCGCCGGGCCGCTTCTTCTTGTCGGCGTGGTGCTGCCGGCGCTTGTTCTGCACCGCCAGCAGCAGCGAGATGAACGTGTTCTTGAGCTCGTTCTCGTGCTGCACCTACCTTGGGTTCAGAATGGCTGTTGTTGAGGGCGGGCGAGCGCGGGGCGCCGGGCCGCTTCTTCTTGTCGGCGTGGTGCTGCCGGCGCTTGTTCTGCACCGCCAGCAGCAGCGAGATGAACGTGTTCTTGAGCTCCTTCTCGTGCTGCACCTACCTTGGGTTCAGAATGGCTGTTGTTGAGGGCGGGCGAGCGCGGGGCGCCGGGCCGCTTCTTCTTGTCGGCGTGGTGCTGCCGGCGCTTGTTCTGCACCGCCAGCAGCAGCGAGATGAACGTGTTCTTGAGCTCCTTCTCGTGCTGCACCTACCTTGGGTTCAGAATGGCTGTTGTTGAGGGCGGGCGAGCGCGGGGCGCCGGGCCGCTTCTTCTTGTCGGCGTGGTGCTGCCGGCGCTTGTTCTGCACCGCCAGCAGCAGCGAGATGAACGTGTTCTTGAGCTCGTTCTCGTGCTGCACCTACCTTGGGTTCAGAATGGCTGTTGTTGAGGGCGGGCGAGCGCGGGGCGCCGGGCCGCTTCTTCTTGTCGGCGTGGTGCTGCCGGCGCTTGTTCTGCACCGCCAGCAGCAGCGAGATGAACGTGTTCTTGAGCTCCTTCTCGTGCTGCACCTACCTTGGGTTCAGAATGGCTGTTGTTGAGGGCGGGCGAGCGCGGGGCGCCGGGCCGCTTCTTCTTGTCGGCGTGGTGCTGCCGGCGCTTGTTCTGCACCGCCAGCAGCAGCGAGATGAACGTGTTCTTGAGCTCCTTCTCGTGCTGCACCTACCTTGGGTTCAGAATGGCTGTTGTTGAGGGCGGGCGAGCGCGGGGCGCCGGGCCGCTTCTTCTTGTCGGCGTGGTGCTGCCGGCGCTTGTTCTGCACCGCCAGCAGCAGCGAGATGAACGTGTTCTTGAGCTCCTTCTCGTGCTGCACCTACCTTGGGTTCAGAATGGCTGTTGTTGAGGGCGGGCGAGCGCGGGGCGCCGGGCCGCTTCTTCTTGTCGGCGTGGTGCTGCCGGCGCTTGTTCTGCACCGCCAGCAGCAGCGAGATGAACGTGTTCTTGAGCTCCTTCTCGTGCTGCACCTACCTTGGGTTCAGAATGGCTGTTGTTGAGGGCGGGCGAGCGCGGGGCGCCGGGCCGCTTCTTCTTGTCGGCGTGGTGCTGCCGGCGCTTGTTCTGCACCGCCAGCAGCAGCGAGATGAACGTGTTCTTGAGCTCCTTCTCGTGCTGCACCTACCTTGGGTTCAGAATGGCTGTTGTTGAGGGCGGGCGAGCGCGGGGCGCCGGGCCGCTTCTTCTTGTCGGCGTGGTGCTGCCGGCGCTTGTTCTGCACCGCCAGCAGCAGCGAGATGAACGTGTTCTTGAGCTCCTTCTCGTGCTGCACCTACCTTGGGTTCAGAATGGCTGTTGTTGAGGGCGGGCGAGCGCGGGGCGCCGGGCCGCTTCTTCTTGTCGGCGTGGTGCTGCCGGCGCTTGTTCTGCACCGCCAGCAGCAGCGAGATGAACGTGTTCTTGAGCTCCTTCTCGTACTCCAGCTCGTCGCGGTGCGCCAGCTCCGCGATCAGCGTTTCCGAGAACTCGCGGATCAGCACCTCCAGCTCCAGGAATATCTCGTTCAGTTGCGCTAGCGACAGTTGGCGCAGTTCTGCAACGAAGGAGGTAATCATAAAGCACGCTTTGTGGCATCCTAATAACACTTCTTCAACGGGGAAAGAACACATACGTCCATAATCTGCATAGCTGAAAGTTCTTTATAATGATCTCAAATATATTTAATATGTCAAACTTGCCAACTAGTACCAGCGTGGTGTATTATGCATTAAGAAACCCTTTTCAGTCTAAGAGTTTTAGCTGACGACGGATACGTCCACAGCTGCAGGGCACAAAGGCTTTCTGCAGTGATTTCCAACCTACACGGTCCCGCATCTTCACGCGATCGTCAGTCCATATTCTGGTCGAAGTTGTGCCAACTGCACTTTCCCATGCGGGATGGCCATCCCAGCACTTTGGGTCCCCAACCCCAAGCCCCTTCCATTGCTAATTCAGCATCATGATATACGTTAGACGTATAGTAATACGCGAGCTACGAGAATGTCACTGACTCTGGATGATTCAATTGAATGTTCAAATAGCTTGGTGCAATTATTTATTACTCAGTGGGTAGGTTATATCTGAAACCGATATGGAATTACCAAATATTTGTCACCAATTAGCGTTGCAATCAAACGTAAAAAAATCGTTGATAGGGAAGTAGGATTTCTTGTACAGAAGAGATGGTTAATTTCTCACATTAAAATAAACTTTCTCCGATTTCTTTGAAGTTAATTTTAATCCTGATCAAACGAGCGAATCAATCGAACTCACTCGAGGTGAACGATCTCGCGACATAATATTTGTAAACAGCTGATTCACCTCATCTAGATATCCTAACCGTGCTAATGTTAATTACGATAGCTAAATAGTTGCCTACAATAAATTTTCTTTCTTTTCTTTCTAATAATAATTATTGTATATGACGTTTTTAAATTAGACTTCTTGATACCCCACCCCTGCTTCGCTCATCCGAGCAATCCCGTGGGAATTCCACAAAACTTTGTCATATTCCTTGAATCCATTAGGAATAAAATAATGGTACGGAACCCTCAGTGCGCGAGTCCGATTCGCACTTGACCGGTTTTCATGTATTGTTTGGAGTCCCTGCCATCAAGCTAGAAATTTTAAATAACAAAGAACCTTGAAAGCTCTCCTCACAAGGTGCTAATAATTAATCTAATTAAATACATTTAACAAAATTGTAAAATCATAATTTTTTTGGGACAAGCGACGAGTTTTTTGCGCGTTCTTCTCCGTGCTTTCCGAACGTGGCAGTAGAGTCTGACGTCTTTCATAAGTGCCTGCGATGTAGACCTATGTGAAAGAATATTCTGCAAGATTAAAGTTGACATTGAACGATGAGATCCGTACCTACCTAACCACTACACAGAGATCATCCAAATTACTAATGATAGTAATTGGGATGATCTGGATCAAGGGAGCGAATCAATCGAACTTTAATTGAGTGAAGAGTCAAGAGGTGAATGCCCTCTGATTCGCGAGTTGCGATTGTATACAGGGTGTTTTTTTTTTAATTGGGACATAATGGGGCAAAGCTTAAAGACATGGGAGATACAGGAAAACTTTCGAAGCATGGCAGCGATTTTTGTGTAAAAAATTTCGGCATACTTAATTTTTTTGTCACGTGGGTATGCGTTGTCGATGGAAATTAACAAAATTAGAAGTTCACTTCACAATTTTTCTAATCATCTACAAAGTTATCAAATTGCAATACATATATACGATGTAGTGTAGGTACCTATGTTTGTTAATTTCTGAGAAGCGCAAGACCACCTAAGACTACATAGAACCTAAGTCAGCATAAAGATATTAATACGCAGAACATAACATGAGTTGGTAACATAACACGTCGAGTTAGTTTATATGCGAGTTTAGAAAAATAAAAAATCTTTACTTTGAAATGAGTATTTCAATCCACGATGACCTTAGAGTAAAGAATGAATCCCTAAGTAAAGAAACTTGGGATAAGAAATATCTATGCCTTGCTTACATTACTTATTATGAACCTCATAGTTATACTAGCACGTCGTTTTAGCCTTCAAGGCTTCAGCTATGTATGGACTTTTGTCTTCGATTGTACCTATTCAAAGTTCAAAACCACCATAAAAGGTAAAGGATAAAACAGTAGGCGTTATACACACGGCGCGTATGCGTTAGTGATTTTAAAAAGTTTAAAACCAGTTTTGAGTCACGCACCAAAAGTTCAAGATTAGTCACCAGTTTAAACCCACAGTGCCCTAATTGGCTTCTAGGTAGCACAAAATTTAATGGATACTACTGTTGTAACTTATACCCCTGATTTAAACTGACTCCTACATGGCATCGTGCCAGAAACCACCCAGAACGAGGGGGTTAGTCAGTCCCCTTATTGGTTTCCTTTGCAGTTTGTATCATACCACGAATAAGTATGTGTGTTCAAGCCACTACTTCTAAATCAATTTGGCTGAAAGGATAGAGATGCCTGTAGGCGTAGTTATAGACATAGTTGTTTCGATTGGATTCGATTCGCTAGATCCATCGAATGGAACGAAATTAAAAAAAAAATTGAAAAAAAAAAATTAGAATGACAGTTGTCTGCGCAGAAGTCACGTGATCAATTTAGCGATCTTATATATTTTATGAATTTCGTGCCATTTCGTTCCATCCAACGAATCCAACCGTATAGAAATATGTATTATGGCTTATAGATTGACACATACTAAAGTCTACCTTCTATTCATCCCAGAAAAAAATGTAGCTACCATAGATTTAATTAAGAAACCGTACTTAATTCCAAAACTTAGGAAGTCACTCATTGCTGGTAACTAAATAAATTAATCATTAAAGCAAGATTATGTACCTGTAACAATATTATTAAAGAAGCTGGTTTTTGAAGACGTTAATAACACCGAAACGTATTTTCTGATCTGTGACAAACACCTTAATAAAACCTGATGTAAGAATTTTAGGTACAGAATACGGGTATACCGTTGTCACAGATAATATAATACTATACTAGCCGTTGCATTTTACAAGCTCGTAAAGCTTTTTGTAACCCACAAAACAACTGAAATGTGTTCGAAGTATCAGTCATAAGTAGGTATTATCAGACACAATATTTTATTTGCAGGTCATTGTCATCACCTTTAGCTAGATAGCTATACTCTTTCCATTCGTTTATTTTCTCTTTGACTTATGAAACAGATAGCAATAGCGAGGGACCAGAAAGAGACCATTATCTCTTGTTATCTCTCTCTGGTCTCTCACTATTACTAGGTATATCTGTTTCATGTGGTTTCATGTGTCAAAGAGAAAATAAACTAATGTAAAGAGTATAGTTTATATGAATTCGAAATTTCGCAAACATAAAATATTTTTTTTTATTTTAATAAAATAAAGATTAGAACAAAAGTAGGTTCTTGGATGCTTACAGCTAAAAATTGCTTTAAAACAATGCAAAGGTTTAGAAAATCTGCTAATGGCAATAGAACACGCAAGCACAGGAACTCTTGGAAAACCATGCCTCCCATTACCATCCAAAAACTTGCATGAAATAGTATGTACATATGAACCCAGTGCAGTTTTCATAATTTATGATCATGATAAAACCGTTGAGTACATATAGGTATGTTTGTCTAGTTTCTTCATAAAGATTTTAAGTAATTTAATTTTAAGTAACGCTCGAAAGTTCAAATACGAGTATTTTGGGCAATTATAAGATAGTTAGGCAAGTTTTTACATAAGTGATGCAATACGATTATTTTCTATACTTAAGTGGCAGCGATTAAGTGCCATTTAATAACTTTTGCCAGTGCCCATTTGTGAGTGTCTACCTACTAATAAAGTTATTAGAAAGTTCCGCCCATTCAAACCTCTATAAAAGGCAACAACTTTCGTAAAGTAACACGATGGGCGGTTTTACCACCATTTAACATCAGCCTGGGTCAGCTAACTTTATAACTAATATATGACTTTAATATAAGCTAATATACAGTGTGAGTCTTCATAATGTGCACATATTGAAATGAGGGAAACTATGCTTAATTTTACCGACGGAAAACGTATTAAAAAAATCTAAAATGTTTTTTTTATATTTTTTTTGAATTTTTAAAATTTTTGTTCGCTACTATGACCCTTGTGTAAACAAAATGGTGTAACTTTTAAACTAAATGATCTATCACGATGAATCAAACTCATTAATGATTGGAAGTAATGGTCCGTCCTAATGAAATGAAAATTGTGGAAAAAAATTACCCTCAATGGAAAATACACATGTTTTTAATAAAATTTCTGGTTTTTTTTTCACAAATTTTTACAATATTCGTAAAATTTCTCAATAAAATGCCACCATTGTGTGCCTTTTTTATTACTTTAAATTATTCCTCATCGTATTAGTTATCTAATGGTAAAAATTGCATGCTTATAACTCAATTCTAACATTTCTTATCAAGTGTTAAAGAAAGGCCTAGGACACTGCTACGCACTAATTATTGAGATTGTAGATATCACGTAGAACCCTTCTTAGGAAAACAATAACTTGCGCGTTTGGAGTGCTATTTTTGAACAGTTAAAAAGAGATGTTAGGATTAAGTTACAAACATACAATTTTTACCATTAGGTAGCTAATACAATGAGGAATAATTTAAAGTAATAAAAAAGGCACACAATGGGGGCATTTTATTGAGAAATTTTACGATTATTGTAAAAATGAGTGAAAAAAAAACCAGAAATTTTATTAAAAACACGTGTATTTTCCATTGAGGGTAATTTTTTTTCCACAATTTTCATTTCATGAGGATGGACCATTACTTGCAATCATTAATAAGTTTGATTCATCGTGATAGATCATTTAATTTAAAAGTTACATCGTTTTGTTTACACAAGGGTCATAGTAGCGAACAAAAATTTTAAATATTCCAAAAAAATATAAAAAAAAATTTTAGTTTTTCTTAATACGTTTTCCGTCGATAAAATTAAGCATAGTTTCCCTCATTTCAATATGTGCACATTATGAAGACTCACACTGTATAACTAATACCCATCCCATTTTTCTCTTCAACTTACTCACACTGGAAGAAATGATATTTATACTTATATTTCTTCCTGGGTAGCTGGAAGAAATCTCTTCTTTATATAGTGATAAGCTATCCTATGAATTTATGTTTCATTATCTGTTTTCTCAAGTCTTTGGTTTTCTCATATGTTTTTGGTGCATAAATATTAAAATAAATAATTTATGACTTTAATATAAAAATAAAATTGGTCTCTTACTGTCTTCATAGAGAGGCGAGTTGAGAACTTCCTTGCCTTTCTCCAGAGCCTCGTTGTATTCAATGAGATCGCCTTCAGACGACGGCGTCTCTTGCATCATGTCGTCTATTTCTTGTATTACCTGGAACATTGAAGGGTTATCACATAAGTTAGAATTATAGGTTTGAAAAATATACGGCTTAGCTTGACTTAACGAGATCTTACTGATCTCGTTAAGTCAAGCAGCTTAAAACCCGACATCACAGATAATTAACCTTAAGAAAAATTAAAAAAGAAAAGATTCAAATTTCACGTTCGTTCGCACGCGCACGTTCAAATTTCATACAAACAACTACAAAACAATTTGTAAATGGAATGATTTGATATCGTAGACATAGAGTAATGTATGTAACAATGTCCTAATTAATAAAATACATGGCATACTGCATTGCTGCGAATGCAAATATTTTGCTCTATATCCATAAATCGAATTTTAGGTTTCTCTTCACACTATGTCATCAACTAATGGGCATTAGCATTAAAAAGAACATATTTTCATCAAAAATCCTAATAGTAGTTATTTTTTGAAACAAGCTTTTTTTACTTATCCTAAATCTGTATTTTCTGCTCTAAAGGCAGATTCTTAGAGCGGTTTATATACGATCCTAAAAGTAGTTTACGCACTAGATCCGACTTGAAGACGTAGAATTTGGTACCTAATTTCTAGATATTATCTCGGTTTACGGTTCGGATTCAGAGACGTTCAGAGACCTCTTATCTAGAGGTCGTACGTAGGTCCGAATCCCAGGCACGTACCTCTGACCTAAATGGTCAAAAAACCTAATGGTCTCAAATGTATGTGATGCCAACCCTATAGCCAAAGTCTCATTCTGAGAGAAGACCCATGCCCAGTAGTGAGACATAACAATGGTTAAGCAGATCTCTTAGTAAGGAAACTATATGAACTTACTTCATCAGCTGTTTTGACAGGGCATTCATGGTCTTGATGGAGCCCTCCCAGGATCAAGGCGTGCATGTCCAGGTCTGATGCGACGGCCTCGTCCTCCGAACTGTGGATCTCATCGTCTGGAGTCATTGCACCCTGAGGAAAGACATTATATGAGAACCTAGGAAGTGTGCCAATCCACCGAGCGAGCGAGCGGAGCCGAGAAACGGAGGAATATTAACCAATAGGATTGCACAATATCTCCGCTCCTCTTCAATGGAGCAATCCTATTGGTGAATATTTCTCCGTTTCTCGGCTCCGGTGGACTGGCAGCCTGAGAGGTCTTATTGGTATAGAACTCTAGGACCTAGATCATTAATGCTTCCCTAGATTCCTAATAAAATGATAAAAAATACAAGACAAGTGAGAAATTGAATCGAAGGTAAAAAAAAAGTTCGATAGTATTAGGTATCACAGATAAAAACCATGAGACGGAAGTAAAGAAAAGTATGTAGATAGTATTTTACATAGGGCCATGCCGTATACACATGCTAAAATAGTATAGAAATAACTAAAAGAAGTGGTGAAGTATTTAAAAGTTTTGGAGCTAAATAATAGATTTGTATTTTTTACAAATCACCCGCTGGATTTAGATCTTTTCACTTACTCGTAAAATGAGAATAAACTGACATTACCTTTTAAAATTGCGGATTTGTACAAATGCAGCATGCAGTATTTACATATGTGTTATACAGCACGTATTTCCAATGGTAAAATTTTTCAATTACAATCCAGTACTTATGCGTTTCATTCCATCGCTGATTTCAAACAATACTGTAATATCTAGAGTACCTACGATATAGTACGATTACGACGTTAACACGATGCTACATAATTCATGGACCCTATACAGAAAACTACAGGTACCGCCACGAATTATGAGTTGAATGAAGTTTAGATATTTTTGTACAATTTAGGCAGTATTGTATTTACCCTACTGTATGGGGGGTAAATGGCCCGGGGCGGCAGATCGCGAGGGGCACAGATTACCCGTGGCAAGGGGCGAGTCTTTGAAGTCTTGTAGACTCCGCGGTTATATTTATTTCAATAAAAAATACATTCACAAATCTTTAAATAAAATTTCTCGCTAATCCGCGACCAGTTTGTCTGCGAGAAACCCTTTTTATTTAGTTTAGTTTCGCCTCGCTCAACCACACCATGTAGTGCGCATTTTCTATGTATTCTTTACATTACTTCTTATCATTTATATTTGTAATAGTCGATAACGAACTTGCCTCCCGTTTTTAAATACTTGCCTCTTTCATTTTCACCTTTTAAATCGTGCCCAGGGCGCTTTAAACTACAGGCGGAAGAAGTAAACATGCGACACTCGATCCGCCGAGCGCTCATAACTCGAGACGGTACTGTACAAGCGGTCAAGTGCGAGCTGGTTGTGGGTCCTGCTGCCTACTTACGAGCTGCCGCGCTCGCTCCACGCCGCGCCCGAGCCCCCGCAGCTGCATTACACGAGGGACATTATGCGGTTAGATAGAAAGCTAGATTTTTTGTTATTTTTCTAAAATAAGTACGATGTTGATGACCGAACACGAGAACGGAACGCTTTCATCGTCTGAGAAATATTTGTAGCTTATAAAAGAAAGATGTGACGTAAAGCCTAAAAAATTACGGCCTTGGTTGATTTTACCAATAGGTAGGTACCTACTTATTTTGCCATATTTATTTCTCCATTATAAACCGAATACTCAATATTCATCATCACAGATTTAATATTCATTCTCATTATGTGCAATAATGATTTATCATCACAAAGATGAAGCCGGCGATGTTTTTTTTGCTAATCTTGATATCTGGAAGTTTTGCCTAGGTACAGTAAGTTTTCTGGATGATTAGCGATATTATAGATTTTCACTTTCCCACTTTGGTGCCTATCTGTCTATATCGCTAGCGCCACATTTTTTTTTAGTTTTAGGTATATTCTTTGTCCAGTCATAAACACGGCAGCTTTTAAATTGCACCATAACAGTTACAGTTAATTTTTCAGGTCATGAATTTTTGATTAAAAGCACAATGGTTATTTCTCGGAACAAAAACGTAACGTAGCGAACGAAAAAAGTTCCGATGTTTTATATTACCTACCTATACGCCTTTGTTCTTTGCTTTGTAAATAGAAATTAACTTTATTTTTTTTAAGTAAGTTCCAAGTTACTTTGCATGTTACTTGCCCGAAACAAAACCTTACTTCGATTTAAAACCTACTTGTATTTTTAATTTTTCTGTACCTCGAAAATTTTGCATTCAAAGAAAAATCGTAGCTTCTATAATATCCGGTATCTCTTGAATATAATATCCAGTATACTTTTATTTTTTTATGCGACTGTAGGCAATGAAGAAGAAACCTAAATATAAAGACTATTTGACCTATTTATATTTTATTGTGTGCGATATGAATAGAGGGCGGAATAAACAACGATGACCTTAGGTTTTAACTGGAGGAAACGTGGTGACTGTGTGAACGTTTATTTTAAGACTTTTGGTTTGTTGAAAATGCCTATGCACTAGCCACCCTTAGATATTATGCAAGTCTCTTTTACCCTCTGTCAAAACAAGTTGTGATATCGCAAATTGCTATAGCAAGTCTTATAGCTGTGCTAAAGAGGTTCTAAATCAGAATGTTCATAATTCAAATCCCACTTTTATACGTTCAGATTACGTGTCGAAATAATACTAAGATAATGCGATGGTAAGCAAGAAAGCAAGGCAAGAGAAGAAAGTACTTGCGGCGGACGTAAAACTAGCTGCGAATTTTTATTTCAATCTTAACCACGTAAAGCGACTGTCAATTTTTGATAATCTCTGCTTTCTTTTGTAATCTGAGACTGTGATTTTAGCTAACAGATAAGCACATAAAATTGAAACTACAGAGAGCCAATTCATTATTATTTCGTTTTTTCTGGGTGCTTTAATGTAAGCAGGTACCAGCAGGTACGGATACGATACTCCAGCGGGATGTGCAAGGTATCAAAGTAGAAATTATACCTTTTTGTCACTGAGATTTAATGTCGGGATATGCATCTTCCGCGAGAACGACTTGGTCCAGTCGATCGGCAGAATGTTCCCGAAGTTTCCTGTGATTGTCCACCACATTCTGGAACAAAGAAATTAATGATATTATTATATGCTTTGAAAAGTTACAATCATGAAATCTGCCGTTGCAACTTCACTTGCCACCAGATGAGCCTGCAAGTCTCACCTGGTGATAAGTAAGAAACCAAGATGAATGGAATAAAACACAGGATAGACTTTTTAGGCCCAAATGCAGATTCTTAGAAGACTGTGGTCAATTTTTTGTTAAGTTTTGTTTGGGCCTTGGAAAATAGGCCGTTTCCACAAAAACATTTTTTGATCAATGTAGTTCCTGTTCCAAAGGATTAAAAGAGTTTGTGGAAATTACTGAGAAGAGTTTGTTAGCTTTTCTTACAAACGGAAAATGTTTACCTACCAACAAAAAAAAACAGGGGTCTGATTGTAAGAAAAACGTATCCATCGTTATCTTTATCGTTAGCAAACTTGGCCTCCCGATTGGCTGATGTATATTAGGGAACCAATCAGCGGGCAGAACTTGTAAGCGATAACGATGAATACATTTTTCTTACACAATCTAGGGGCAGGATTTGACCCATAAATATTTATCATTTAGGCGATAGGTAATTGGCAATTTTAAATAATTTATACCATTGATTTCATAATACAAACGTTATATAAGTTGACTTTTGCCCAGCAATTAGTGGGTACCTACAATCGACACTGCTACTGTATATAATATAGAATGTCCATATCAAATTCCCAAAAGAAAAAGCAGCCCGACTCCAATCAAGTGTCAAGTTGTACTCCAATCAGCCATATCTCGTAATTTATCGATCGCATTAACGTTCGCTCGTGTCGACCGGTCGGATTTGTGTCGACCGTATTTATTATGATCCCGATCTTGTGGCCGATTAACCAAGACATGTAATGATGAATAGATCGATTTACTTTGATAGGTTGCCGCACAGATTTCCGAAGTTAAACGTAATTAAAGAAACCTACTTAGAAGGTACTTATTAAGCTCGGCTCCCCTGGCGTGAAGCTGTATGGGCATCAGAAAATAAGAATGTTATCCCCCGCTAATATCTTCTATTAAAAGGGGGATAAGTGCCCTCGACTACCATTATTGTGACCGTTTCAAAATTGGCAAATGCCAACTCGATTCCTGTATTGCATAAGAACTATACAAGCAGTACTGTACTACGTTCTGCCGCTTTCTTTACTTGCTTATTGTGCCAGAAATATTTAGGAGCCAAATCTGCCCAAATGGCAGAAATCTGCCGCAAACGGGCACACTGACTACCATGCTACAGGCCCGCTGGTTATGTTATATTATGTATGGCTGTATCGAAGTAGGGTTTAAGGTCTATTATTTTTTATTATCATTTTTATGAGAGAAAAAGCCAATATTGCTAATAGGCGTAATGTGCCACTTTTGAAAATAAAACTCCATTAGGTAACCGTCTGAGGGCACTTACGAAACTTTTGTTTTTTGAATGCAACTCCCGTCAAAATTCTTCTTTTTCAACTTTTCATACAAACAGAATATTTTTCTAAAAAAAATATAATACTTTTGAGCCAATTTTTGTCACCAAACTCCTCCGAAACGGCTCTACCGATTGTTATGAAATTTTCTGTCACGTACCTATGTTCGGTAGGCCTGAGTGTAGGTTGTAATCCCTTTTTATATCCCTAATGGAAAAACAACGTACTGGATCAGCTAGTTAATACATATTATTTACGTAATATAGTATTCTGTATTGTACGTATGCCAAAAGAAAGAAATACAGCTGGTGGAAATTCATTAAAAGCAAAGTAGGCACTGGAAATAAAACTCCATTACTCATTACCCACTTGTCGACCTTGACGCAAATAATTGGGAAGATTGACGCAACCGCGCAGTGCCTAGCTAAACAAACCCGCGGGAATTGCGGTGGGGATAATTCCAGTCATATTCGTAGTGGTATTACAGTACAAGGTCATGGACGTGTAGTCGTAATCATAACAAGTAGAAAAAGTATTGAGGATATGGACTCATAAGGAAGAAAGGCATGTTGTGATCTCACAAAAGTTTTCTTCAACTCATCAGCAAAGATAATACCAGTCACATTCGTAGTGGTATCATAGTACAAGGTCATGGACATGTAAATATATAGTCGTAATCATAACAAGTAGGAAAAGTATTCAGGATTCTGACTCATAATGAAGAAACGAATGTAGTGATTACAAAAGTTCTCTTCAACTAATCACCAAAGTTTCAATTTGAAGAAAATTACTAATTAAACTTTGGCTGCTTCTAAAACCTGCCCTTGGCTACATTCTTCGTTATTCTTTCTTTTAAGAAACCAAGAAAAACCGCACTGATTGCAATAAAAACGGATTTTTGCATTTTGGTCATCCTAATTGGCAGCGAATCCAGATCCTCTTTGAATTCACTGTTAATATTTTTCTACGTAGGGTGCAGAAATGAGAATGTGTTTGAACATAATAAAACGGGATTGTAAAAACATGATGAAATGACGAATAGGAAATTAATGGTTTAAGTACTTTGATGTCTAGAATGAAAGAGTAGCCAGCAGGGAAATCGGGGGTGAAATTAAGATTTAATGGTGTACAAATTTGTTGCGACAATTGTGACTCTTTTAATGTCAAGGTCTACAAATATACAAGGAACAGGTTATTTTCTTTAACTGGCCGATAGTCTAAAGTAGGGCACGATGTATATAGATGCATGAAAAAATATTAAAAGAAGCTCACATCCTGAGGGAATTATAGAGTAAGTAAGAGAGTTCAAAGATGTATCATAAATGTTTAAGTGCCATCCCTAAAAACAGTTGATTCAATATGCAAATGTACACTGTACTGTTTTCAGTACTAATATTTAAATTGTTATTTTGCGGTGTAAATGTGAACACTGTGTACTTGTTTTAAATTGATTTAATGTTAAATAAATTACATAGTACAACTTGCCTTCCATAGCTCACAGAGAAGAAGAAACGCAGAGACTAGAAATCGGAATTTAGAATGTTACCATAGACAAGTATACATAAAATATAACTTATGGTTCTAGTCCTTTTAATTTATTAAACATACACTATGGGTACATATTTGAAAGCTCGCTATTAAAATTCGTATGCACATGAATGCAGACTTCAGTACCTTCGTATCAGGTCACAGGAGCCTGGGCACATAAAACAAAACAGGCGTTCGTGACTCAGCCGGAGACGCAAATTGGCGTCAATTTGAGATCGCCAGGCACGTCACGGCTCAATTGTGGAATGTGTCACATACATTACACGCAAGTATGTGTATCACAGGCTGCCTTGAATGGACCAGATTTTTCCACGGCTCCTAAATAGGCTTATTCAAAAAGGCTTTTGCATTCTTTAGTTGTTGTATTGGTAACGTGGGTTAGAAAATGTTTTGAATTACTGCATGCATTTCGTAAGCATTTTTGTTTCATCGTTATCTATATTATATTTGTTTTCAATTGATTAAAACTTTGTCGTTAGACAAATCTAGTACTTACTGCCTGTGTCCAAATATAAGTGTATCGATGGCATGCAATTGTTTTCAGTTAATGTCAATAAATGATGACAGTTGTGGGACACTATTGCATTGCTTGTTTATTTACGAACAATTGTTTGATGACTATTATATTGGCGTGCAAGTTTTATAGGTTCATAAGATGAAACGACCAAGGCACAAAGGCATGATGCTCATAAAATTTTAAAGATGAGAGAATTATTTCAAGTAACAAAACAAAAACAGCGGTGAAGAGGAGATAATTTAGGGTCCTTTACCATCAAAGCCTAATTTAGAATTGGGAAATTTGAAAAAAAATAGGAATTATAAATTAGAGCAGTAACTCATTTTTCACGATTCATGCTGCAAGAAAATATCAATTCAGCCAATCTTACGTTTTATGTTTTAAACTCGTGGTTTGTGTTTCATATAGTTTAAGACAAATATACAAGCATAAAAATTAACACTCGATACTGAAGCCTAAAAGATCGAGGTAAAGTGGAAATTACAAAGTTATGAAATCAAAATTAATAAGAGAAATGAAATGCCAATAAAACGAACAGGCTTACGTGATATCTATATAATGGCCACGTAAATATAAACATTGATAAATTAAGATGACCTTTGAGAGCTCCGAGAAAGTTTATTATATAGCTTATCTCCAACAGAGTTTACGGCTATCAGTTGCAAATATGAGTTGGACTTAATTTAATAGGTCGCTGATTTTGGTCATGTGACACGAGACTGCTGATATTATAGTTTTATTTTAACAATTTATTTTAACAATGTATTTAACTAAAAATATAAGACGATTGTGATCAAGATTTATTAATTAGGTACATTAGAAATAAGAATGGGCGTTTATAAAAATACGTTTGTAAAAATAAGAATGGACGAGATCTAGTCAATAAATCCTAAATTGAATAAACAAAGATTGCAACGCAATGGAGGTCAACACTTAATTTGTAGAAATCATGGACGTTGGAATCACACTAAGGGGACATTCGGAAGTTCATTCTAGCACTGGAAGTCCTTTCAAGAGGAACATTACATGAAGAAATACACTACGAATTCCGGAACTTCTCTTTTTTATTGTGTGTCATCAGAAAGATGTATCTACGTTCTAGATTTCAGAATTTCAAAGAGCTTTGTATGTTAAAATAAAATGAACTCACGTTGTAACGGTAAGGAAGAAAGGAAGCTAACTGCTAATGAGGAAACTGAGCGCCTCTTGACATGTTTCCTGTCAGTCAGTGAGCACTGAGCACCTGACTCAGATTTTTATGCCTAGATAAAGGCTTTAGTTGGGTGTCTGCTTTGTCTTTTATCTTTGTACTGCAACAGCAAAGTAAAGAGAACGGTAACTAATTTGCGGAAGTTTTTCACCCACAAAGAACTTCACCTAATTTTGAAAATGTTTCCAACATGATTGTGTTTTATAAAAAAGTCATACTCAATGATTTGTCCTAACTTAAAATTGCGAATCATTTTGCTGACTTTTGCCACTGACCGTTCACCCATAACTTTAAATGGTCTATTTCGTCGTCTAGTTCTTGGTCAAGAATTTATGAGGTTATGGAGATACAACAAGCAGAGGTTATTGTACTCGTAGGTCTAGCTGCCCTTTTTAGAAATGCATTAAAAAGTTGAAAAGGAGTCTGACTCTTAAGAAGGTACCTTCGTAAGCTAGCGCTGCTATTAGATTCCTGGACTCGAATAAATCAATATGATTAAAAATATATTATGTGTTGTTTTTCTTGTGGGCGTTTTGTTATTGCTTCAATACCTACAGCATAGGACTACATCTGTTTAAGTGTTATCTGTTATTTAAGCTGCGAATGACAAGCTCAATGGCACGGGCTGGCGTTGTCATCAAGTTATGACGTAGCATCGCCATATGGCCCGCTCGCGGTATGCAGATGACTGTTTGGCAATGTAATTATGAAATAGGAAGACCTATCCATATAAGGAACTGATCCCTATCAATCGTCACCTTGTCTTCTCTTACCCAGTGCATGGTGGCTTGGATGTGGTTTGGACTTTTTTACAGACATAAATGGATATCTACATTGTTCTGTTTCTAGTATACGTATATGGAATGGTAGATGATTATGAAAAGCCAGATTTTTGTCTTATTGTGTATCACATATTCGCATTTATAATGGTAGTGAACAGAGATCTGTTTTTTAATTTTTTGTATTTCAAATTATTCTATTTCTATTTATGCCTCTTCTGGTCGTTTAAGAATATTTCATTCAGCGTTTCGAAACATCAACAAATCCACAACTAATAACTAGACGACTAACGACTGCGGCTAAATTTGTTTTTCCTGTATGCGATGACCACAGATCAGGGAAAGAGCAAGATCGGCCAAGGAGGTGTGGTCCGTGCGAACTTATATAGTGTAAAATACACCTCCTAACCGGTTTTGTGTTTAGTGGAGTGTCGTCCACCGATCGCTTCACTGCTCTCGATTTTTATAAAAATGCCGTGTTGTTCAGTGGTTGTTTGCAAAAAATCAAGCAAAAAAGTGAATAGTACTAAAGATGGCATCTCATTTCACTCGAAAGTACATGTATTTTGTTGTAATTTTCCATAAAAATCAATAAAACATTATTTAGCAGTATCAAAATATGTAAAGTGACAACTTTGTATCACATTATAAACAAAAACCATTGCTTGCTTACTATAAATCAATCAATGAACCGGCCGGTCTTACGACGCAATGGTTGAGTGTGCTTTACCGATTTTCACTTGCACGTTTCGTGGTGTGTTTCGTAGTAAGGCCGCTGTGGGCTTGCGTAAACTAGAGATGGGCGATGTTTTCGATATTTTTAACGATTCATTTTGTGTGATACGTATTTTACGCACCTATCTATATCGATTTGTTCAAGATTTCTAAACCGTTTTGAAAACATTTTATTAATGGTTCTGAGTGCAACTCCTCAATCCTGAACAGCAGAGTACAGAACTCCTTAACCAATGAAATTCAAGAACTTTTGACAATGAATTAATATTTTAACAAGCAACGACTTCATACTTAAACCCAAGTTCAAACTCTTCAATCCTGATGCTGCACTCCTAAGCTGTGGAAATTGAGGAACTGTTGAAAAGTTTTTGAAAGACACTGTAAAAATTATTTATATTGAAGTATTATTAATACTCACCCGACTTCAACCAGTGTGTAGAAATAGATATTATTTTTTACTTTGTGGTTTTATTCTTTATTTCTTTCGTAAGAACCTACTCCTGACAATAAGAAACACAACACAAAAATATTTATTGAAATCGGTCCAGCCGTTCACGCGTGATGTCGTGACCAAGGGATTTTGGGATTGATTTTTATACATAAAAAAATAGAGAATAGAGATATTGTGAAAACACGAATATTAAAAAATTTAAGAATCGATAACTTTAAATTTTAGTCACTCACTAAAATTAATGGCTTTTCGATGGCTTTCATTGGCGTTTCACCACGGTTGATATTTGTTTGTGTGCATCTGCACGGTGTTCTAAATTGAGTGCTGTTTTATAAACAACAAAGACTATATTTGTTCTTACCACTTTTCACTGATCTATCGGTGTGCGTGGTGTGTAAGAGACTTCACATCTATTGCTGCATGTGTATTTGTAGCAAGTGGTGGGGAAAACTGGCGACAGTAGGTTTCAATACAATTTGATTCATAGGGCCAATCTCGCTCTTTTACTAATCTGTGGCGATGACAGCCGTGAATCGACATAATATTGGTACGCATCTCTGACATAATATGTGGATCATTTGCCGTATATCTTATTAAAACTTTTCAGTGCAATAATTCATTTCTTGATAGAATTCATTTACAATATTTTGTATACCTACACGAAAAAGCAGGTAGGTAATTCTTTAAATAATGTCCTAAATTAATCATAACTTAGGACCTCGCGTTTATGGACTTTGCAATGGCGCATCGTGGGCGCATCAAAAATAATTTTATCTGAATATCATTTTTTTATAAACAAACATAATAATATGGAATTTATCCAATCCTTCTTATCGTTTAGTGTCTCTATGGCATTTACCATCCTTAATTGAATTTGGCTCAGATGGAGATGTTCCATTTGTACTGCGAGATTTTTCGAATATCTTTCTTATACCAAACTCCAATAGATAATATCCAAATATGTGAAGTATCTGATATAAAATAAGCTAAGCTTTTTCGGATTGTACCCAACATTTTGATCGAACTCACTCTTAATTTTAACTAAATCGAATAAGACTATCTCAAAGAATCAAAATTGGATTAAAATTAAAACCCTTTGACTAGCGAAGTTGTAGACGAGTAAGGTAGCTACGTCGGATTTGGTATAAGTTCTTTATTTTTGACGTCTTTACCGACGAAGGCGACCTAATTCCTTCCAGCCGCTTTGTTGTTTAGATTCTTTTGAATTTCAAGATCAACAATAGACAGATATAGATTTAGATTCAAATAGAGATTGAAAACTTCCAAATGGCAATATTATTATTTGTCGTAGAACTTGAAATGGGGTACTTATTGCGATTGAATTCATTACTTTGCTTTTAAACTTAGGGACTCAATAACTAATAACATAGATAATGTGCTTTACACAGAAACCTTACATACTAATCCTTGTTATGCACCAATATTTTAGACATGAATTTTATGTTTTTAGTTTGGTGACAGAGAGTGCGGACTGCGTAGGAACATTTTGTGCTACAAAACGCTCAGTCAACTACCAAAATAGGTTCTACTGTCCTCAAACACACAGTGAAAAGTGAGCCTCCTCGTATATAGTCATGGTAATTTGTACCGTTAGCTTTACTCTGGCTGTTAGCTGATCGCTTTACTCAGTAAACGGTTAGTATTACACAAACCATAAATCTTCTTGTTTAACGAAGTTGGGACTGCTTTGAATGTATTGCACCAACTTACTTCTCGTAGTTTTTAAAAAATGTGTAGAGAAGATAAATAGAGACTTGATAAAGTAGGAGCTACTTTAGACCGTTTATTTCAACCTCTACAAATCAAATATATAACATAGTTAAAAAAATCTTTCAACTTCAGCCGGTTCTTAGGAGAAGTGGTCTTTTGTTTTGAAAGATGTTATTTCATGGCTGTGCTAATTAAACAAAAGACCATGAGTTGTAATTGACGCAATTTGATCACATCGTGAGAGAATCCCATATAATTCATTTGTAATGTGTACATCACATTGTCCCAGCGAGTTTGTGTAACACAAGTAGTTTGAAACAAAAATCTGTGTTATTTGAATAAAAGCGGAGATGACCGAAAGTCTGGAAGGTGTTCTATGAAATATTTACGATGTCTATGCACAAGTTACATCTGTTCACAAGTTAGAATAATCCATACCTACCGTAATATAAGGGAATAAATTGGAGAACTAAAGTTCCTAAACTAAAGTAACTAATAGCCCAATGGATTGGATTGAATGGAACTGAAAAAAGGTCATTGGTTAAGAACTGATGAGGATGGCGGAGGTTCGTGTGTGACTCGAAAAGGCTTATGTCCAGTAGTGGTCATCCATAAGTCATTTTATTTTATACGTATTAAGATATGTAAAGTAGCTTCAGAAGCTCGTATCAGTCTTTCAAACTCGGTGGTAGAGATCCTTTTAACATTATCAAAAGTCTTAATTTTTTCATGTCCTGGCCGGAACTTTAAGACTTGCTTTTTATTTGAAAGTTTTACTTTTTCATTTGCCCTTCACACAATCGCCAAAACACTTCCATGGTTAAGTCAAATGTTGGGCATTTTTAAAATTCTAAATTAGTTACGTGCTTGTTTGTAAGCTGTTAGTGAAATGGATTTGCCACAGTATTGCAGTAGTGCGTGTGTAACCACCAATCACGATAATCGTTCGAAAAGCTGGGTAAAACGAATCATTGGTTACTGTTAGTAAAGCAATAAACAACATTATGTTGTTTATTATAATTTCAGCAATCGACGGCTATTTTTTTCTGGTTGTATTTCGTAATTCAATAAGTTCGTACTGATACCTACTGTTTTAAATGAACCACAATTATGTGAAGATTTTTTTTACATCTGATTTGCGTTTTAATTTCAATGCATTTACCAGTATTCATGCATCTTAATATTTTAACTTGTATCACAGTTTTAATTCATTAAACTCGATTGAGTTGCCAAGACTGCCAAGCCGAGATACCCGTAATTGTTTGATCGGTCCACATTACGGATAAAACCAGTAAATGGATCCAAAAACTTTTATCAGGAACTCATTTATTTTTTAATCTCTTGAGTGTCTTGGAACACCGAACAGGACTGCAGTTGGCCGCTGCATTCCACCGGCGACCATAAAAGAATACATTTATATAATCTGTAACCTAAAGAAAATGTATTCTGTGTAGGAGATTATAAGGTGTTTTGGGCCCGACTAGTCTACGAAATTCAAATTTTATTTTGCCTTTTTCCCCCAGATTTGGAGCTATCAGGAACCAATATGAAGTAAATGGTTTTGTTGGCCAAAGTTTTTATGAGAAGCATGTAAATGCATAAACGATGCTGCCGGGTAATAACCATCCTTACACCTTAAATTAAGAAAATATCACGAGATGGGAAGGATACTAAAGTAAGTAATAGTAAAGCTAAAATGGCAATACTTTGTAGGACTAGTACCAACTGCCAATTAAATTCTTGATAGGATTTTAGGGATTCCTACATGAAGATAATGGATGCATGAGTCATGACATTGAGGGAATTTCTTCACACACTTGGAACATTCAAAGTTGAGAACCAGCTGTGAGCTGACGTTTCCTTTAGGTCTCAGCCCTAAAGTTAGAACGTTAGCTGATGCGACGACGGAGACAAAAGAAATTATGGCATACAATATTGTAACTCGTCGTAACAATAGTATGACATAAAACAAAATAATCTCAACTGCCTGACACACTGGAAGTAGCAAGAAACTAGGTTAAGTTCGCAGTGTGTTATCAACGTTGATACAATAGCTTAGTAGGTCGGCGCTAGTGAAGTAAGTAGATTATTACAGCATTAACAACAATATTGAATAGATGTTCTGGCATTTCGTTAATTAGTGTGGCATTTGGTTTTCTTTTGCACGCGCCCTTTCAGTGAAATAACTGCACTTTGTAGGAAAAGTCATTAGGAAAGTCTGCGTAGTGACAGTCTCCCGGTTTCCCCTTTTATTATAGCCTCCCCTTCATCTTCATTCCATAAAGGCCATACCTACTCGTAATAAATAATACAAGGAACTGTATTTCATCAGCAACGGACAGTAGCAATAGTTAAAAGTGTGGAAAAAAAATCATAATTCGTGCTAGATTCTAGCTTAACGAACTTGTTGATAATCTGGCGCCATGCACATAGAAATATAACATAAAATTCCTTTGAAGCCAACGCCGAGAATGGAGATCTCAGATCACTTCAAACAAAGATGGAAATCTATAGCCATTGAAGTCGAGGAACCCTTGAAACACTGATTTAAACTCATAGTACTATTCCCTCTCTTAGATAACTACTCCTTTAACTAATAACTTAGTACTCTAGGCTCTAAGATGTTATTGATCCGACTACAGCGTTGTCATAGTAACTGGCAACTAACCGCAAGCCGTTTTTGCACCTACCTAGCTACCTACTGGTCCTACCTACCAGCGTTATTAAACTTTTGTTTGTCTGTAAAGAAGAAACCTGGTGAGATTTTCACACTTTAACATAGAATAATCATTAGATAGGTTTCGAATTTTTAATATCACGCTCTATCACGGAATACCATAATAGTATCGCATAATTATAATGCATGCTGGGTTAAGATAGATGCAATATATTATGTTTGGAATTTGCTTAATGTTTGGTAAGGTTGCTGGTTCTGTTCTGAAAAATCTCTAAACTAATTGGACGCGTCTAATAAATAGTGCCACCCTCTTTCATGGGGAGCATTTTGAAAAGGATAGCACTATTTAAAGTCGCGTCAAATTAATTCAAAATTAATCAAATTAGTTTAGGGATTTTTCAGAACAGAATTAGTACCATTACCTACATAAATTAATCAATGAAAAAATACGGTTGCCATAATGAAGCATATACATTTCATCTTTCATAGATTCAATTAGGTGCAAGTAGATTCTCATGACCTCTACTGTCTACAAACTTGTTACTGTATTAAAACATGCTAGCATAATATCTGAGTGAAGGCAGCGAGCGATTCATAATTTATTAGCGTCGATGCCACAGCCGATGTGATATTGATCCGTGGAGACTGGAGGGGTTACCTGATTCACCGGCTGAACATACTTGCTTACGACTCACTGACTGCCTTCCACTAATTTTATTTTATTACTTTTTATTTACCCTTTCTCAGCAAACTATTCTGAGATTTTAACAGCAGAAGCGCTCTGTGATTTTGCCTAATTTTATCTGTGCAAAATTTTAGGCTCGTTTTCGCGATGACCAATTAGATGAAAATTATATTTCGGTTGTAAAAGCTCTCATTTAAAACTTCACTTTGTTTCATAGGCGAAAACATATTATTTACAAATAAAGATTGCGTTCCTGAAACATTTTTAGTCACTTTTATCTTAAGTGTTCACAGTTCACACTGACCTCAATCGACTGCTGACACAAGCCAAAGGTCCAGACAGTTAATTGCTTAAACACTGACCGAATTTATCACTCTGGCCATTTCTTTTAACATTTACAAATCTTCATATCTTTTGCAATAGAGATTTTTTTTAAAATTTATCGGAATAACTTGGCTTACTATTTGTAGCGGATGCGCTGACAATATGTCCAAAGTACATCCGTAATTTGAATTTAAATTGGTTAACATTATAATGGCATTGTCAACGAACAACTTTTGATGAGGATCTTGGCAGTATATATTTAGTTTGGCAGTATAATATGTACAGCTAATAAGTCGAGCTTAAATATTCTAAAGTCAATTATATTTGTTAAAAATTTCATACGAAACTACAACGCCTTCAGGGATACGTATTAAGAGTAATGGATATCGCACAAAACCATCTTTCAATGTATCATGAATTCATGACGCAAGATAATTTTAGTCAGCTTAGAGATAAATCTCAATTACTCTAACACCATCGACATTTGAGATCACGGGTATCGAGATCTTATCTCAATTAATGTAGTTTACGAAGCGATTTAAGCCACGATAAATCTTATACTTATGCTCGTAAAGAATCGATATTTTGTGCAGACTTTGCAGGGAATACATCAAAGAAATTTGATCTTGCCTATAGCGGAGTGATTAGGGAGACATTTTCTCTGTTCCCTCCTTAAGAAATTGTGTAAAGAACCGATATCTTGTGGAGAGTTTGCAGGGAAGACATCAAAAAAATTTGATCTTGCCTATAGCGGAGTGATTAGGAAGACACTTTCTCTAATGTGTAAAGAACTGATATATTGTGCTGAGTTTGCAGGGTAGGCATCAAAGAAAGATCTTGCCTATAGCGGCGTAATTAGGGAGACATTATCTCTGTTCTCTCCTCAAGAAAATGTGTAAAGGACCGATATCTGGTCAGCACTTTGCAGGGAAGACATAAAAAAAAAATTTAATCTTGCCTATAGCGGTGTAATTAGGGAGACACTTTCTTTGTTTTTTTTCTAAAAGTTGATTTTTAATGTGGGGGTTTTCATCACCGACTACATGTAAATTTTGCAGGGTTCTAGAAAGAGAAGAAGCTGTCACTGATGAAACAGTTCAGAAATATTATTTGTAAAGAACCCTTATGTTGGTATACCTCTGAAAAATATTAATATGCAGCTAATTTTGTCACTTGTGCCGCTCTCATAAAAAACGCGACGTGTGATATAACACCGATGGCGTCCTATTAAGAAAAGACGGGAGAGATTCAAATTTAGAATTTTATATCGGTCTGCAAGCTTTTTTTTTATTTTTCCAAGCGATGCCATCAACCGGAGATCGTGAATGGGAGCCACCACAAAGCATACCTTGCCGTATTTATAACCATAGAGTTCTTAATAACCGACTTCATTTTCTCATTAGCCCAAGTAAAGAGGAGTACATAAAGAATCTCCGTCATGAAAATAAATTCTTAGTAAAAAGCTACGGGCTTTGAATCATGTGCCCTAAAATAGTGTTTGTATGTGCATCTTTTTTTAGACATTAAAAAAACATGACAACTAAGTAATATTTCACAGTTCATTGCCTCGCTGTCGGAGTATTATAGTGTTTCCAAAAATAGGTCGGTTTGTATACGTTTTTTTGTGGAAAGCAGGTGCGGGGTTCCCGATCCGGTAAGCAGGTAGAGCTCGGGACCTGTTACCCATTTCCGCGTTAAAATTTTAACTATCATATTTAATTTTAACGGCACGCTTTCATAAATATGCCTCGTGCCTCCCACATTGAGAATTTGAGATGACTTGCAATGATGCTGGAATTTTCCTGGTCATATCTGGCGTCATAAAATTACATTTACGAGAAAATCAAAACCAAATATGGATGTTTGTGTTAATTATTGGTTCTTGCAAAAAATTTTGCTAAAGTCAAAAGACAAACAGTGTGCAGTACGGAAAGAGGATTATGAAAAAACAGAACTGATATAAATGAATATAAATATATGAATAAATATAAATTGAAATGAATATAAATTGTTTACAAGTACAACCGAACAGCCAGCAGAAATTATAAGATAGACACGGAACAGGCACGTAGGCACATGGAAATATTTTTCATAAATGTATCACCGTCTATTACTTTTTCGTTTATAATTTGTACGTCCATTTATTGGTTATAGAAGTGGTAAGCCTGGTGTTCGAATGGACGCCACACAGCTTGATTAATGACTCCGGTTTGGTTTGGTTTATTTTTATTCTTTTTTTTAATGAATCTCTCGCATTTAGATCGCATCTAATTGGATGACGCGGTGGAAATCGAGTGAACGGTTAAATGCCTCAATAGCATCTACACTTAAGTATAATAAACCGCTTTAACTTCTTTTCCCTTATATTTATAAATACTTGCATTGAAAAAGTAATATTTTAAAGAGTCTCCTATCTACATACTAGACACTACATTTGATTTTATTTTCAATCAGAATTTGTTTTCATACCGTACCTACTATAAAGTTTTAAAAATTTTCATTTATGGCGACTTGATAGTGTTTTTATTTTTTAACTTACGTATTTCCCTTTAAACAACGACCGTTTTTTCGTTACTGTGATACTTACCTGAAACAAAATTAAAGAGAATAAGAACAAAATAAAAGAGAATAAGGCGTTTAATAACATAATTAGTTAAATTAGATGCATCGTCACATGTTTCTTTGATAAGAACTAGTATAATTTAACAGATAGCCACTGAAAGTAAAAGCGTCATCCGGTTGGTACAGAATACAGAGACGGACCACTTGTCACGTCAAACACGATTTGCTATACGACCAATAGTGGTGGTACATTAGCATACGGCCTTTGCCGCACCTAACTTAGCATCAAACAAACTAACTACTGTTTACTTTCCTTGAGAAACCTCACTTTGCTATTTAAAGTTTAACTTAAGTTTCTCTTTATCTTCCCGTATCTTCGTTACATTTATAACAAGCCCGATCTTTTTTTTGCACTTTTTATTGTTTTTTTTTTTACCTGTGTTGTGTATCAACTTTTAGTCGAATTTTATGGCTCTTTTTGAATTTTTTCCATTTTATTGATTTGAGGCAAAGAACATGACATTAGTGTTAGCTTTCTCTTTTTCATCTCTAGTGACTTATAACTATTGACCGCAACGGAGATGTAAAGAACCCATGATGTATAGAAGAAAGTAAGTAGCACCCCTTTAATTTAGAATTCTGTACTTATAATCTATAATCATTTCTAAGCTATGGTTGATACATCTTTAATGTATTATGTATGACGTTTGTATTTCTGATGCATCTAAGATTCGTATTGATTCTTATTCAAGGTTTGTTACTTGTTTTATCTTAGATCTAAGAACGCTATTGAGTAGATACTTGTACGCAATAACTACGCAACTTATTTATCTTCTTCTTATTTATGATCATACCGTTCAAGTAACCATCTATTTGACATTAACTACGTGAAAGTTGGTGGAAATAAATTAAACAAACTTTAATCAAAATGAGCTTTTGTGATTACTTTTTAATAACTTTCAATAAAGCTACGGGAAGACGAAGTAATCAACGTAATGGTTTTGAAGTCAGGATGAAGCCATATGAAATCCGTAATGTTGTTTACATTAAATTATATTGTCGTGCTGACTCTAGAAAAGCTTTTCGCTTAGATGGATGCTTGGAGAGGAAAATACTGTTCTCGTAAACAGCATCTAATCATCTAATGGTACCATACAATAGTAAATAAACAAATTGCAAACTTTTAAAAGCCTATTCCGAATGCAAGAAGAATCTTACTAATGTGATTGTTTTTTGTCCCGCCTACTAAAGGTCAAACCTCCCACATTGCTTGTACAGCTATCAGTCAAATAGCTTGTTCAAATATTATTTAATCAAATCAAATAGATGCCAAGTAAATATTAAATCAGCCTTCTCTTAGTTGTTTGCCGTTCTTTAATTTGTAAGATTATTTAACATTGCGTTACTGTTATTCCAGTTGTTACCTTTGCTGTTATTTTAGTTGAAGGTACCTACTTACTAAATCTTAATAGACCTGTAAAGTTACATTTAAATACAGATCGATATTTAAAAAAAATCCGAATTTTCCGTGATTCTGTACGAAGGGATCTCCGAATTGCACCCAAGCCGATGTTCGGAAGGCTGTTCCCACAACTTTTTTTGAGGGTTTGGGTCCAAGTCTGTTTCCACTTACATTAGTAACCGATACATCGTCAACTTTTACCTATGATCGAATTCATCATGTCAACATTAGCAGCAGTAATTATCCAAATCGAATAAGTAGTACTATCACTAAAATTGAATACTGTAGTAATCAATGGAAGTTCGACCGTTTTTATCACCATTGTTGTGAACCTAAAATAAGCTCTACCTTTTATTGATACTACGTAATACGTACCTATTACGTAATAAGGTAGATATTATTCGACCTCAGTCATCCATGTGGGCTGAAATGTCGATACCATGGCTCTTTTTTACAGAGTCTACATATCTCAGACGCTTTATTTTAATACAAATTGGTTATTGCTTAATACGGTGAAGGTCAACTAGGTAACTCCGGCCTCACTTGATTTTAATCTTAATGACATAATATTATTATCTTCTTTTACTCGTGAATTTCTACGATTAATAATCTGCTCCAATCCGATAGTTTTGGTCACAACACGAATTAATCGATACTGTTTTAATATTAAACGTTATAAAAAAAGTTTTATTCAAGATAGCTAAAGAGTATATTATATTTGTTTGTTTGAAGGCCAAAATTCCTACACTTGTTTGAATTTATTGTACCTACTACTGTCCTAAACAAACAATAGTACATACTTGCTTTTATCACCACCTGTAAGTACCTAGAAATCGCTACGACCGCGGCACTTCCAAGTATCCACAATAACTTTATTTACTATCTTTAAGTATTTACCATCACTTTCTTTATCTACGATTGTGTAAACATCTACCTACTTTTATTTTAGTGCAAGTTTTTTCTAGGTTATCGTAATACTTTCTACGACTGCACCATTCTTAACTTGTCATCAGTTCTCAGTCAATTGGGAACTGGTTTCAACAAAAAAGCCTCTGCTATTGTCTGCTATTGTTGAGTAGACATTAATTATTCAGAAATATGAGTTGTATACCGTCTTTATTATCATTGTATTCATAACAAATCACGCTTTACCTGTCATCGTGACTGTTCACCAGTCTGCACCACTGCATTTATTAATGACTGTTATGTTTTTAGGTTCTGTCGATAACATACAACATACGACACATACCGACGCGACGGTACGATAACATACCGACATGGCTGATTGGTTCCTTGATTTACGTCAGCCAATCGGGACGCAGAATTTGGTAACGATTATGATAACGATGATTACGTTTTTCTTACGCAATAAGACTCCTGGACTTTTTACTAAGGCTTCAAATTTTAATAACAACAAATACTAAAAAATTTAATAAATCAGGGGACTCAGAGGTTTTTTGTTTGGATTTGATAGTACGGAAACCTCAGTGCGCTAGCCCAACTCGCACTTGACCAATTTTTATATTTCGTTACATAACCGTCCATGCTATCGAAGTGGATATGCAGAAGTCCTATGAGAAATTAAAAACATTGCTGACAATTTTATGTATGCTGCTTTTTTATTATTGTTGTTAAAAAGAAGTGGATATATATATATATAACTTTGAATTCTATGCAGTATAGTCAATGGATCTAAGGATAAACTCAATTTGTATTCTACGGATATTTTCCTTATCGCCATTGTTTACAAAGGAAATAAAACAAGAAATCTAGATCAGTTCAACATTATCGCGGTACCTGATAAAGGTCATTGACCGTACCACTCTAGTAATCATTGTTGTGCAAATAAAAAGATGCGGAGAGCAAAAACGCGAAATGTTAATTGCCGCCGTGGGAATAATTTAAGTGCGTTTAATTGTAGTCTGAGAGACGGCTGCTAGAATTGCTATGAGCCTTATGCACATTTTTAAAGTTCAAGTTGACGTACAATGTAAATCAATAGGGTACTTTTTTATACTGTCAAGCTTCGCAAAATTAGTACCTTATTTTAGTTTTTCTAAGGTTTTTAAGGGCAATAAGTACCAGCAATAATAAATATCACATTAAAAAAACTCTAAGACCTAGCTCTAGTATTATTAATGTGAACAATATTTTTCAAAATAGTCACTTTTGATAATAACTTGCTTTTAAAAAAAGTGCGTTCCGATTCTAGATGGTATATTATTCGTAAAATCAGATAGAAAAACACTGAAACATTATAGGCGATGCAAACTGACTAGAGTAAATTTTACAATTTTATAATTTTACTATTGTCTAAAGATTTATGTTGAGGTGAAAAAAAGGTTTTTCACAAACGAAGCTGCTTTTTTATTTGCAGAAGTGTACTTAGCTTGCTTTGCTAGATCCTTATGAAGCTTTCGCCGTCTACATTTTCTGTTTGTGGTTTTATAAAAAGAATCTCTACGTAGACAACTTCTCTCAGACGTTACTGAATGTACTACAGTCTACATCCCCTCAGAATGCTAGGTGTAAATTCATTATTATGATAATTGACATATTTGGATAATAAATGTGTGTACCCTCAAAACGAATTTTTCACAATGTCTTTTTTACTTATTACCTATATCATAGGGGTCTTTCAAATAGTATCGTTATTATGATTGCTCTCACAATTCATTCTGCTAATTATATTGACAAGTCAACAAATCATTTCAGTTCTAATGAGAAAGTAACTTGATATGACGGTCTAATGTCTAATTGGCGTAATTCATCGTTGAGTTTTTATAGTTGAGATGAAAAAGCCGTATTGTTTCCCGTATCAGATTTAGAGATTAATGACCGCTGAGTATTTGTTCTTTTTTTGTCAGAAACTGGTTTTGTTCTGGCCGATGGTAGAGTTGATTGAGTAAAGAATGGTATGGTAAAGTAAAAATGCGCGTCTACCCCTTTAAATATAATTAAACACCTTGGATCAAGAAACTAAAACTTTGTCTAAAAAGTAATTGTTATAGGTACAAATTTCTAAATATACAATTTTTTACAAAAAATAGTATCGGGAACATTAGTTTAGTAGTGACTGGTTACAGAAAATCAGCAAGCGTGATAGATAAGATTGAAAATTTTGTTAAAAAATCCACATCTATTATACCTAGTATGACTCAAAAGATAGATAAGATGTGCAAAGAACGTATACAGATGATCTTTAACGCATGCATTACTAATCTCATTGACAAGCGTAACCGCGTGGGTCTAAGTTGTAATTGTCTCATGTGATGAAGCCCCATGCGCCATGCCGTCAATAATAGCTCAGTGCATTTGAAATAAAAATTATGTAGGTGTCTTCTCTAAAGTAGCTATATGAGAGTGTCAAAAGTGGCTCCAAATGGTTCGTGTAAAATTACACACGGTGCGCTTGCCAGTACTGTATACTATGTATGTACTTGGCTTGACACGCTAACCGCGTGTCTAGATTTAGGAAGTTATTTCGTAAAATGGTATAAAATAATTAAACGTTTTTACTTTTGAGAGGATTCATAACGTGACGATCGTTCTGTTATAAGCATTGGTTATAAAAGTTCGATATCGTTATTTGTCTTCGGTTACAACCCGGTAATACAATCTATTACCGAAAAGCAATCGAGATTCTCGTTGTTTATTAAACTTGTACTAACCCGACTAGTAAACAACAAAAACTTGTGGTAAAGTAGTGGCGAAAAATTTAAGATTGACATAAATTAACTTGAGACGAAATATGAGAAGATAATGGCTGAAATCATAGGATATAGGTCCAGACTACATAGGTGCTACAAATTAATGTTTTATATCGACAATGTTATGGATACCTCTCTTGATCGAGTAAAGTCAGTTTTCAGTTCCAAATAAACTGTTAGACTGCATTATCGTTCTTATTTATGTTCGTAGTATATCTAGCATAAAAGCAAAGAATTTAGACATGAGGCAGTAAAATAGTAAAAAGAAATCATGCCATGTGTGAATCGCATGTGGTTTTCACTGCACTGCGTCTTCCGGCTGCTGTTATTTTCATGATTTATACAATTCCTTATATTATATTTCGGCGTTATGCTTTTAAGTCGTGAGTTTATTACTGACTGTAGGCGCCGGAAATAATTTAATTACATATTAGGTTATTAGAATGTATTCGTAATCGTAAGGTTCCTTTTCACACTGACTTTTTAAGGCTTTAAGAAGGCCGAATGACAGTTTACAGGGAGACGGAGCAGCTGCGTTTACACTGATTGACATAAATTTCGGGGAAATTATTGCTTTACACCAGGGGTGGTCAACAGGTCGATCGCGATCGACCGGTCGATCGCGACTGTTAGTTCAGTCGATCGTGGCAAGGCAAAAAATATAAATACATAGACCAGACTGCCCAACGTAATCACCTACTGCTGGACGCATCATGCATCATCTTGTATAATTTTTGAACAATTGTGAACATCAAGGATCATATGGAAAAACATCCTACCTACAATTTAATTTCTGAGAAATATGCAATAGAAATTAGGGCAGTGGTAGCAGACTTCCAAATTCGCTTTGGTGATTTCAGAAAAATTGAGAACTTGGTTCAATTCATCAGTTATCCGTTCAATGATTCCATTGATCATAGTGATATCTATGAATTGGCTACAAAATTTGCACATTTCAAATGGAGCACATGATGTTACAAAACGAAATTATTACTCTACGCTGCGACATATTTCTTAAAGCAAGGTCATCCTCTGGTCAAGATTTCTGGGCATTGGTTTCCAACGAAAAATATCCTGAAGAAATGTGTTGAACAACTTGCTACATGATTGTGTACTGAACTATGCGGTTTCATTTAAGATTTCTAAAAGTATGTAAGTGGTAGATCGCACAGGGTCTCGTTAGTGAACAAGAGATCCTGGGTCCAATCAAGTTGGCCACACCTGCTTTACACGATTGTTAGAAGGCCTGAAGTTCAAAGATATTGTAATTTTTATGTAAGTACTTTTTTTGTGTGCAAGAATTCATAAAAAAGCTTGCGCCGTTTTGCAGACAATTTTGAATGTATGACAAAATTAGATGTTTTTTTGGGATTTTTTTTCTGAAAGAGGGTTTGAGAAAATTCATCTTCTTGTCAATAACGATTTTCCGTTACATATTTTTTTTGTAAGGATTTGATAATCAGATATTTGTCAAACATTTGCCAGTTTGCCATCTCCCAAGCATTTTCTGTAAAAAATAGTTTTCTTGTTGTTTTGGTTTAGGTTTTACACTTTGGAGGATATTCACGAAGCTTAAGGGATACTCTGCTATTAGTATATTCAGGGAGGGATGGGTTGCTAATGCCTACCTGCCTATAATTATGATAGATCCTCACGCACACGGTGCTGAGGTTCTGTTGTTAATATTGTGAGGTACAGTGAGGGTCAAAAGTCGATATAGAATTTGCAAACAAGATCCTTTGCATGCATGTGTACTTTCGGAAGTAGTTATCTAACTAATTTCGTAACATTTGATGGATGATTTGTTTACTTGTACATGCAATATCAAACACGAGGTGAAGTATTAATTACGATCGTAATTTCCTACATGTTAATTAATTGGTGGTATCAATTAAATTGTGCACTCATGAAATGATTGGTAGGTAGGTATAGCAGCCGTCGGTTATAAATCCGAGTATCCATTTCACTGAATTTTATTGCTACATGAGACTACTTTTAGTTGTATATCATTACAGAAATGCAGTTGTTTATAATACCTACTTCCAATGTTAACACCTAGGAGCAGATGTCATATTTCATCTTTGCAATAGTAAAGGGTTTCCGTCAGTGGCGTAGCGTGTGATTTCGCCGCCCGGGGCCGAACCTAAATATGCCGCCCCCCTTGTTTTCAGGCTTCCGTACCTTAAGGGTAAAACGGGACTCTGTTACTAAAAAAATGAAAAATTCTTTCCAAAAAACCAACTTTAAATGACTCATGTTCATCAATTCGAAAGAATTTTCCATTTAATTTCTTACTTTTTAGTGGAAAACAACAAATGCGCAAGGCATTGGAAAAAATGCCTAACTCGCTTGAAGTGTGCTTCTAAAATCTGAAGAGTTCCCTCAATTTCTTTGAGATTACATTATCAGATCCTGACTTGATGACTACAGTCATAACTTGATGACAGCAAATGCAAAACTAGCAAAATTTGAAGAGTTCCCTCGATTTCTCCAGGATCTAATCATTAGATCTGAGAAGTATACCCTTTCAAAGAAAAAAATAATTTTCTAAATTGGTCCACGCGTCTTTAAGTAATCGGGGAACATACAAAAAAAAAACCGGCCAAGTGCGAGTCGGACTCGCGCACCGAGGGTTCCGTACTCAAGAAGTACTGAAGCAAAACTATCAGGCATACTAATGTAGATGTAACACGACCAAAACTGTAACGACCAAAGATGTAAAACGGTATTATTTACCTTTGTTAATGAACCGCAAAACTAACTTTGTTTGTAGAGGTTTATTGTTAATATCAAGAAAACTATGCTAGTTAGAGCATTGGCTATAGTTTTCCTGTAAAATATACGTAAATTCCTATTGACCATAATTATTTGAGATTTTCGATTGGTAAACTCCGGAGATAAGGGGGGGGGAACGGTATTTTTTTAGACATTTTCCCCGATAAATCAAAAAATATCATGACTAAAAATAATTAAAAATTGGTTTTAGAATGTACAAAGTAAACCCTTTCATATGATACCCCACACAGTACAGTTATCTCACTTTTAAATTTCAACCCTCCGATTTTCCCCCCTTTTTAAATAAGAACAAAAATAATTTCCATTTTTTTTATTCCAGTGTCATTGGGCCACTAATATACACAACTATTCCAAATTTCATATCGATAGCTCCGGTACTTACTGAAATAATCGAGTGTGACGGACAGACAGACGGACAGACAGACGGAGAAAGTCGCACCATAAGGGTTCCATTTTACCATTTTGGTACGGAACCCTAAAAATGATTCCGACGAAATGAGAACCTCCTTTTTTTTTGAGGTCGGTTAAAAAACATAATAAAATAGGTATTTAATGGGGCTCCTGTCTAACAAACGTTACTTTTTTTGTTTGCTTGTGATATTGATAACGGTAACAGGTAGACGCTTCAAATATTAAGGCTATATTTAATTATTATATTCACTTTAAAAATAAAATAAAATAAATTAAAAACACAACTACCCTGATATAAAACGAACTAAAAAGTAAGAAACAAGTTATTTTAGTTGATACTCGGTTGATAGTCGGGGTACTTCCATAAACTCTAAAGTGCAAAATATTTACAAAAGGTCACACTGTCCAAATGGCATGGCGCCCAAAACACTGGCGCTATTGCCTAGCTTTATAGCCATACTTGGTCATGGGGCTAAATGTTTATTTAATGCCAGTTCTTTGCCCAAAGACTTGGTTCAGGTGAACATCAACATAATGACAACCATGGGCGCCGCCAGGATTTCTTTGAGGGGGGTGCATATTTGGATCACTAATAATTCAGTTTCATTAGAATATTGTTTCACGGGCATTTAACTTTAAACTATGACGTAAATTTGTCAGCGTACTCATCATGGACGTACCCAACAACTTTTAAGGGTGGGTAAAAAGCATGGAGTACTTTTTACAGGCTGAACTTGCAATAGTTGAATTTTCAACGTCGCAGTATCCTTGAACCTAACTTATTGTTAAAATCGAGCAAAAAAACCTCGAAAATTTAACTTTTTTTACGTTTTAACTTAATTTTGTTTTGTTATTAATCTTTGTTGATTTGTTATATACCTATAGCATATTTTAAATTTTCAAGTATGGTTCATGAGATAGAGCTCAGTGAGAAACAGAAATTTTGCCGAAAAGCAGTTTAGAGGGGATGTTTATACTTGACAATATATATGAGCAAACGCGAGCGAAGCGAGCGAAAAATTTTTTTAAGTTTTCTCAGAATAAGTCCGTGTTTTTTTTTCCGTATGGCGCCCTTTCGTATTCGGCCGCCCGGGGCGGTCCGCCCCCCCCGCCCCCCCCCCATGCTACGCCACTGGTTTCCGTTATAGGTACAATTTGTTTTTCAGTGGAATCTTTATTCCTCGTAACTCGTAAGTAACTATTTAGTTCGTTGCATTTAACAGAGACAGAAGTATTTATTTATTATTTATATTGAAGTTGGAATCCATTAGGTACGCCATAAATCCAGCAGTATTGGCCGTATTTGAGATGAAAATTAAAAAAATAGTATAGGCGATTGTTTTAGTAGGTAACTGGGTAGACATAATTGATAGGCATTCTGATTCTTTATTCATGTACATGTTTTAGAGATAGAACTATTTCTAACATGAGTCATATACCTATGTTTCTAACCATACCTATCGTACCGCGTACACTACCATTATAGTAAAAGGGATATTATGTACCTACCGATGTAGTAGTGTTTAGACGAACTTTTAAAAAACAGAATCGATACCGATATGCAATTACCTACTTGAAATGCACAGACAGACACTTTAGTTTTATTTATCGGAATAGACATAGATATAATATATTATTTAATAGACGACACAGAGAGTGATTTGAACGATATAAAATGCAAATTAATTGTTATTGTTTCGTAATTGTTTGGGAATTAAACTTGCGGTGAAGCCCATAAGTAGGCAAAGTTTGCATTGCAAAATAAGTTCAGCAAGACGTTATTATCGCATACACCGGCACTTATATGGAAAGTATTGTGCAAGATTAAAATATTTATGGCATGTGCTATAACATATATGCCCACGTGTTTTAAACAAAACAATGAGAGCAATATTCTATTATTTAGCAAGCCACCAATATCAGGGCAACAAAATCGTATCTTCTTTAGGTATGGAATACCCTTCCGTCTTCCGTGTTCCAAGCCAAGTACCCATAATCTGGGTGCTTTCAAGACTCCAAGAAATACCTCATCCCCATTGCTTTCCATCTGGCAAGCCTATTAAAAAAACAAAAATGTACGTGTGCTGCAAGGTGTGATTAATTTGCTTTTGTGCAAATCTGCTATCATTTAGTGAATCAACTGAATCTAATAATATGAATAGGTAATAGGTATGGCTGCGAAAATTATGATTTCCTTTTTTTTATTTACTTACGAAAGAACACTTCGCGTATAACACCGTAGGTGATGTCATAGACAACTTTTTAACTTTCCTACATCAAAATTCCTTAATCAGACTTTCGCTAAACGTGCAAGGCGTGTAGAGCAAAGTTACATAAACATCCTTTACAAATTGTTCCTACGCAGATTTCACACGTGCACTCTGGTCGTACAGCGTTACGAGCGAGGTACGTTGGTGCCAGGACTCGGCGGTCAAACCGGTTGCTTGGTTACGGGATCCAGTTCGCCCGAGCACGACCTGGCTTTCTTTGGCTAACGCGGCCTTTGGAGACGCCAAAAAAAAACCAAGCGACTTTGAACTGACCGCTGTATATCCCGAGTCAGTTCAGATTTTAGAATTTATTGCGCTTTGTAACTTCCTCTTTCTACAACATTTTAAGTCGGCACTACATGATTTCCTTGATATATCAATTGGCGAACATTGGATTACACATAATTCTATCCTTAATGCTATTCTTTCTCCGTTACATCGTGGGTTATCATAATAAGTGGCTAAATAAAATCTCCAATCTCATTCATATTCAAAGAAAAGTGGTCGATTTCTTTTAAAAAAGATCACACAAATGTCCTCAATATTTAATAACTCAACCGTTCCGTTTGTTGTTCCTGTACCAAAACATAGGATGAAATATCCTGCGCAATAACTATCACCGAGTATTTGAGTGTTCCTACATGTTTAATTAAACTTCACGAAATAGGTAGGTAGGTAGGTATATCATGAACAGAATTCCAAAATGCGAACTTAGAAATTCCAGTTTATTTCAACGTAGACGCACTTAACAGACTACTTATAGTACTTGTAACGAATAAAATACAAATAAACACCAAGTCAAATGCGGGTTCAAGTCTGAATGTACATTTTCAGAGACTGATTTACACTAGCGCGGCAAATTATGGTTATGCCGCCAAAGTTAAAGACGCCCTTATTGGTCAAACATTGAACTGAAGAAAGTCTTCTTAACTTGCATGGGTTGCAATATAAAGGGACGAGACGAGGCGTGCCAGGTATTACGTTCTGAGGATGAACAGTTAAATACTGCTATATTTGAACTGGAAGGTGTAACTAATGAATGTTGGGACGGTCCGCTTGATGGTATGTATACCATAAATCATATTGTCTTGGATATAAACTTCAAAGCTTATTTTAATTAAGCATATTTTGAGTGCAACAATCGGTTGGAAAATTACCCTTTTAGAAACTTGTTTCAACTGAAATGAATCTGGAACGAATATAACATTAATAATTATAAGAATATAATATACATGATGTGTACTAAAGATTTTGTATTACTCAAGGCGGAGGAGTAACAGCCAGGCTCATAAAATGGGACAGAAAGGGGAGGGGGAGTGAGTATTGACCCTTTGGGGAGGGCCGGATGGGATGGCGACGGAGTCTGGCCTTGAATAAGTTTTGTAAGGCTGAGCGTATTATGTAAGGGCAATATTTTGCAAGATCGTACCCAATTTTCTTTACCCTTCAAATCACTTAAGGTATATAGTAGATCGCCGATATGAATCGGACTTTTGTAGTATATCAGTATGTTAAACAAATCATAATCAAGCTTTTTTCAGCCAATTCAAAAAATAATCTTAATGACAGGTTCTTAATGACAGGTAAGTAACAATTATGAAAGATTTTGCCTACCGATTTTGTACGAAACCACCCAACAACGGCGTTTGGTCTTGTAATTAATCACTGTTTCACTCATCAGTTAGTTAGAATTTCTAGCAAATCATCCTCAAAATCCATTACTCATTAATATGATGGGTAGTGTTACAGTTTTAGTCATACATGAAGTCATACAAACAATCCAGACAGGATGACGCGGTTTTGCGAAAATAAACTCAAGATACATTTGTGTTTATAGCGAATACCATTGAAGAGTAAAGACGTCAATAAGGAATAAATAATCTTGTAAGGAATAAGTAATCTTGTCGGTTAAACGCGTAGCAACCATCAAACTGAACTGAAATATATTTAGTAACGCACAACAACTTCACGACGAAATAACTGAGAAAACGGTGGTGGAGAATTTATGAATTCTTCTTTCACAGTCCTAGAAGATAAAATTCAACAAACCTCCAGTTCATCATTAAATTAATAACCTTTATTTATCATGTCCCATAAGTTCAAAATCAGCGGTATATTATTTACGGTTGTTATAGCCAATCATTACCAATCTCAGTAACAGTTGTAATTATGATCAATCCAGGAAGAATCTCAACGATTAAGGACAAGTGGGTTGTCGTGCTGTGCCGTTTATAGTTGTTTCATAAGGCCATTTACTGTGTGACATAACTGTCTTCTGCAAACGGTAGACTATCATCAGTAAATGGCAAAAACAACTTTGTGCATTCGTTGCGATTATCCTCATCAATCACAAGTATGACGCGGTGTGAAATCGAGGATTATGCTCACTCGATAAACATTCATAACGATGCAGCTATTTTTGCAGGTTAGATATCCTTAAGAAAGCAGCTAGTAATAGGTCATATGGTAATTGTGGTCAATCCCTAAAGTTACAGTGGAGGTCAGTTAGGTATCGATCAAGTAAAATCATTCCCCTTAAAAGAAATAGGACCAATCGTGTCACCGATAACAAGTCTGGCAGCTGCTGCTTTAGGCACTCTACTGGAAAGAAATTCTTTAACGCCATCCATTAACTAGCATCTACTTAGGTGTCCAGTTTAATGGTCACCATTAACGCCAGGAACTACGAAGAATCTAATTTACAACGTGTGTCATCTCATTCATGTTGATGGAGGAAGTAATTTGGCATCCATCATTATTTTCTCCTCTTATAAAAATACTTTAGTATTATTTCTATACTCGGTTTTCACCACGAACATTTCCATTCTAGTTCATCATAATTGTAAAAAACCATTTACTAAATTAAAAGCAGTTATGTTCATTAAGGTCTTCAACTATAACCATGGAAAACATCTTGGGAATAAATGTACTCCCTTGCTACACCTTGTGTTTTATTTTGTAAAGTGCAAAGATCGTGAATATTTACGCGGCTCACCTCATGCTGCCCTCGTACAAGCGCAATCTATTTTAAATTGATGGAAGGTCAACGCGTGGAGATCGAAGAGGAGCATTCCGGACATTTAACACACGCTGTGTTGTGGCCCTTCATGATGAGGTATGGACAGAAATATTATCGCACGGCCGGTAGAGACTGATATACGACTTACGAGTATAGCCGGGTGAACAACAATGTCTGGATTTAATCTCGACAGATAGATACCCATTTGTGAGTGCCGAGAGGATTGCTGCTAAACACATTTAACATATACGAGTATAACCAAGTATTTCCATACTTTGAAAATACAAATAGCATTTTGCAATTTGTTTTTTTTTGAAAGACGAATCATCATTCAAATTTCCAAGTCTGTAACATTAAAAGCATAGTATACGTTTTAAAATTACTATGTAGCTAAAACACGATACAAAAATAAGCTTCACCCAAGAGACAAATCCGCAGAAAAACAATCCGTTATCGCATGTTGGCGACCTCAAGGAAACTGTGAGGGCGACATATGGCGGAGATGCGTCATAAGAACGCGATTCTAGCAGACTTAACAATATTATATTCTCAGCGTATTATATTACATGTATCTGTGTGGAATGAGGGCGTCATTGCTTATACATAAGACTAGGTAAACTATGACGTTGGACTGAATAGATATTCCTTGACTGGCGAATTAATGTTGAATAACGTGACATCTGCAACAAGGATTTGTCCTCCTATTTGGGGGACTAGAACTTTGATCCCAGGCTCCTGGAATGGAAAAAAACTTATAACGGAGTTATTTCCGTTTAAGGAAACCTTACTGGAGAACGGCAAAGTAATGATGAAACATGTAAGTTTGAGGTTCTTCATGATACTTCAGCGTGGTAAGGTATAGGTTATAGCCAACCCGATCTCATTCTAAGAGAAGGCGACACTTGTATCTACGAAACTTGAAAGTAATTTAGTAATCAGAATAAGTCATAGGACAGGCAACGCACAAAATTTCAAAAGCACAAAAACTGCCTAGACTTTACCTATTTGGAAGCTGCTCCAGTTCAAAGACTAAAATCGGAATGTTTAGCTACTGAACCATTTGCGAACATTCTGCGTAATAACAGCACAAAGAGTTACCTACTGCCAGTTGATTTTAGGCATGATAGGAGGTTTTGTTACCTTTTACATATTCACTGACTTTTAAAACAGTACAGCTAGAAATAATTAAATGGGGGAATGAGTTAACAAAATCACTCCAAAGTCCAAACCACTTATCAGAACTTGGCTTTTTTCGGTGACAGCTTCAACAAATCAACGTTTTGTTTCGTGCTACCCACATAAAGAGCGTTATAATGGAGTCATCAATCTCCAACAGTAATGGCAACCTGTTAGTAAATGACAGGTTGGGGGGCTATTATTCTCTTCTATAGTCTATTCATTAGCTGCCCGGGTTAGTATACAAAGGCACTATAAACTGACAGAGTTTACTCGACCGTGAAATTGATGCGTGCCGCACCTCTGCATTGTTTTTTTAACCATTTAATACATCTGTAACCATAATAATACCTATCATTTCAGTCTGCGAACGTCCACTGTTGGACATAGATCTTTCCAAGCGTGTGCCACAACACCCTGTCCTCAGCTTTCCTCATCCAGCAGCTTCCCGCTAACGGTTTTATATCTTCTAGCCGGGGGTCGCCCCACACTACGCTCTGTACGCGGTCACCACTCTCTTGGTACGCTTGTCATAGGTGCGATGGCAATTGGAGCCGGAAAGTTCCGCACCTACAAGCGACACCGTACGACAAGCGTGACTTAACTACTGCCACTCCAGCTTGCTGACTTGACTTTGGTTCTACTATGGATCTCGTCTTTTCTGGTTTTATCCTTCAGGAGTTTCCTAACAAAGACCTCTCCATAGCACCCTTGACAAGCGTGACTTGCCCACTGCCACTCCAACTTGCTAATGGTTTGGGCTACGTCGGTGACTTTAGTTCTACTGCGGATCTCCTCTTTTCTGATTATATCCTTCATGGAAACTCCTAACAACGCTCTCTCCATAGCACGCTGGGCGACTTGGTGGATGAGGCTGTTTGTCAGTGTCCATGTCTCAACGCCATAGGTGAGGACAGCCAGGACGCACTGCTTGAATACTTTTGTTTTCAGGCATCGAGAAATTGACGAAGAGAAGACCTTATTTAACCTAAAGCCCCATAGGTAGGAAAGTTCGATATGTATGAAAAAACCAAATTGTCTTTAGAAGCCACAAAAATAAGGTGAAACAGCCGGCTAAGTTAATAGCAGTAGCTAAGCAATAAACAAACATTCAGCCATCCGAATAACTTCCGAATGGCTTACATTTACACAATCCCATTTTGTTTGCCTACGTTAACATTATTCGAAGCGCTAAAAGGCGTAAAAGGCAATAAAAGGGACTATCAATTCCTTTGTCGGACCATGAAATTTAAATATAGCGTCCCTAAAAACCATTTTAATGTCTACCTGGGAATAGACATCTTAAATTTTTAAATTGCTTTTATACACACAAAGACACGTTATTATTATACTACAAAGTATTCACTGTTTAAGTGTACGTGTGTAAATAGAACATATAGAGTACAGAGTAAGTAAGTAAATTGTCTATTTTAGTCAGTGCTAAGCCTTTAAGTTTACAGTTTACATCCATACTTGCGTAAGATTTCGAAAGTTCCTTTGTTTGGAAGAGTATTTGAAAAGCCGTTGCGTGTTGAAGATGTTTTTCTGAGTTATGATGATAGATTGCAGCTGAAGATTTTAAGATTTTATTTTTTTAATATTTCATTGAATATCTCCACTGTGCAATTTTATTAGAAATAGTACTCTGTGTGACGACAGAAGCGAAATAAACATAAAATAATGATTGTACTACTGCTGCATTTTCACCTATTCATTCAATAGTCTCAATACATACAGCATACAGCGTACCTAATTCATTACAGCGTTAATTACGTTTATAATTAATTATTAACGAAATTAAGGAAGTTTTTGTCCAATCACGCATTTATCGTTGCAATAGTGAATCGAAATTATTTTGGAGTAGAGTTAGGCACTAACAAACTGACCTAGTAAAATGTTTTCTTATCATTCTCATAATAGTTAGTTTACGCTAATGACTACCGACTAGACAAGCAATTTAAAGTTAATATAAATTATAACATTAATGTAAGAAGACAAATGCGTGTAATAATATAATATTAAGGGTGGATTGCACCATCCCACGTTATCGTTAAATATGAAACGTTAACGTCAAATCGTTCGTCAAATTAGCAAAATGAGTTGCACCATCTGACTATGGTTAAAATGACGTCATTTTTGACATTAACCATAACCAGCGCATAATGGGTGGTCAAACGTTAAAGTTATTGTCAAATACTATACCTATTTATGTTTTAATATGTATAGTATTTGACAATACTGATCTGTCACTTACGTTTTGTTGTTAGGTTTTAGTTTTTCATATTTTTCTGTCTTTAAGATACTGCCCACGCATCTTTGGGGACATAAATGCCTCATTTCACTAGTAACCCGAATAACTTTAACGTTAGCGAATTTTATGATGGTGCAACGCAATTCGACGATGTGAATAACGCTCGTTAAGATTCTCGTTATAGTTAACCTTAACAGTAACTTTAACTAGAATTTTGGTGCAATCCACCCTTAAGCGTTATACAAGTTGTTAAATCTGGATTATAAGTGTAAGTGTCCCAATTTATCAATTTTACAAAAAGCTTCTGTCGAAGCTTTCAATCTGCCGGATGGCGTTTGATGGATGATCCAAAAAGTTAAACGCCAAAGAGGTAATGGAAAACAGTCACTGATAAATTACTAGTAGGTATTTTAATATAATATGTACATTATAGCAAAATGCTCGTGTTTCTTTGGGTATGCAAAAATAATGTTGAAAAATCAAACTTTATTATACCTTAGCTTTATTTAACTTTATTATACTGGTAAATAACTAACTGAAAAATTAACTCCACTAAGAAGTAAAGATGCCGGTGCAAGAACTTTACCATTATGACCCACCTTTGGTAGCTATAAACAATTTAACGTCGACTTTCTAATGAAAGGATTACCTACCTTCATAAACCGGATTGGTGAGACGGACCTTAGGAGGTCTTTGTTAATAGCATTCCGTGGCATTGCGCACTGCGTCCTTCACTATCTCCAATTTATGGGAGTATCCATTACTCCACCTACCAACATCATGCCTACGACTATGAATTTCCAGTCAAGTATCATTTCATCAAACAAAACTATTTTGATCATATGTAATTTTTGTTTGGCTTAGCGTTTAGTTCACCTCAATTGCAGGAAAATAATTTATTTAGAAATGCGGAATGGAATGCCAATAGTTGATGTGGCTGTGGCTGTCCTGTGTACTCCAGGCATTGCGTCATGTTCGACAGTTTAATTATTTAGTATTTAGGTAATTGTATGTATATATATTATTGTTTTATGTATGTTAGTGTATTATTATTTTATATTATTGAATATTTATTGATAAATTAATGTGATATGAAAGATCTCTTTCTATGAAAGGGGACACCGAATTTTCAAAAAAAAAAAAAAATAGTTGATGTGGAATGCAATTAGTAAGTATAAAGGATTATTTACATGAATGATGAATCAAATCCTTGGGACTGGTGGGTGTAGACTAAATTAGATCTTTAAGTTTCTTCAAAAACGAATAATAGTAGAACTGTTATTTCTTCTATTATTATCTTTTAAAAGCAGTTGTGCTTCTTCATTGTTGACATACAGGTAAATCAAGGAGGCAATTATGGTATGGAGTCATGTGGGTAGTTCTTTGCGAAACGTAGGTCGTTCACCTTACCCGCATGCGTGGGGGGTGGTTGACCATCCTTATCTACCGTTTGGAATCGATTATATTTGAACGATGGTAATTGAGACAAAGAATAATTGTAGGCATACTTAATCGTTTTTATCTCGGGATTAAAGTTTCGATACCTAGTTTAGGTGCTTTAAAAACTTTAGACCTAAAATGTGTGATGATCCACAGTTATATTATGGTGTTGTACACTTGTACTATAGATTAGATAACAGTTCCTAAGTTCTAGTAGGAAGGTAAGGTAAACAAAATAAAACGTGATGTGCATCCAAATGACACTGAAAATGGTTTATAATGTGCTAACTTCAATGCAAAGATCCTTTTCTCACCTCACCAAAGAAAATTTTATCATTGTTATTCTTCCATGAAATATTTTTAGGAGAAGCTACTCGAAATGGTATGCTCATATTTTCGAAAAAATCGGAATCAGCGTGGACGATGGAAAAATGAGTACACGCTAGTATACAATTTGTTATTTATAAACAAACGTCTCAACACACTACTAAAAAGTGAATAATGAAGCCGATGCAATCAACAATTCAATAATTGCTCACCGGAAGGAAAGAGCAAAAAATTGCAAGTAAGTAAGTAGGTAAGTTTATGCCAAATCGTTGCAAATATGCAAATCGTCCTGCACACAATGGTCTGCTAATTCGACGTAATGTTATTATCTAGGCCGTGTATCCGCAGCGGAACAACCGATATGAATGCAAATTGCGACGAAAAGATAAAAGTGACAAGTCCTTTTTCAATAGTATAGATACTGAGAGCAGGTACAGAGGTTGATACTTGATACCACAGAGCAAGGAATAACTTTATATGCTTGATACGTTATGCAGAACACTTGTACTGTCTATATGACATTAATTGATTTTAGGTTTGTGTCTTGCATAAAATCAAACTATCTCTACAATAACTTGGGGTAAATCATGATCATGAATCATTTGGCTTAGCTAGCATAGATTTATAAACGTCGTCGCTCGGGATCTCTATGTTAGCTGAAAAAAATAATTAAAAACAAACACTCAAAATCAGAAATGAATAAGCTGAAAAATTACAGTAAAAAGAACGATGATAACCAAAACAAAATTACAATAACCAACCAACCAACCACCATGACCATGACCAAGAGTATGGACCAAGAGTACATAAATGATACGAGTGTAATCCTCAGGTGTAATCGTAGAGTAGTATATTATACTAATAAATTACCTACATTTAAATAAAATTGCTTAAGATTTGCAAATGATATTGACTTTCTAAGACTATAGATACTATCATCGTCTTTTACCCTTTAGATTATCTCAGGCTGCCTAGTTTCATTTAATAATAACAATAAAATATACAGAAGACGATAGACTGCAGGTGTGATCGTGTGATATCAAATTTCCACAAAAACCTTGGCAGATTTAATAGTATGTTATAATCAGTCAATACTTAAACTAGTTTATAATTCTACTCTACATTTTCTGTAATTTTTGGGTAACATAAAATTTCAAATAGTTTACTTCACGAAGGTTATTTTACAAATGGTTATCTGGCACGTATATGTATTATTAGAAAGCCGAGTTATTCAGGAAGGACAAACTAATTAACAGATTAAAACCGGCATGCGATCGATCAATGTCTGGTTATCGGTTGCAACTATTTGCGTTAAATTGAAATCGAAAATGTAAAACTAAAATTCTGCTAGGTTATATTTCAGTTTATTTTATGTTCGGTAACTGATATGCGCTTGTGTAAAATAAGTACACTTTGGTTGTGAAATGTGAATTGATCACGCGAATGCATCATAAGGTCATAAGTTATTATATTTATTACAGAGGCACATTTACAAGTGAAGTTACCACATAATTAGAGTGCTGCAAGTACAAATATTACAAGATACGACAAACTATGACTACAAGCAAGCTCATTACAGTTGTAAAAGGTTTACTTAGTTCAACAATTTACATGACACTGGTTGAAAACGTTGTTCTAGTTCCAGAGAGCAATGTAAGGCGTAAGGACATTTGATCTATCTGTTATTCTGATGAAGTCAGTACTCAGTCCATAACTAAAACTGTTTGTTTCTAAACGTTTATCGTGAATAAACAGAAACTCGTTATCAACATACAAATACGCGTCTTTGAATGTCATACACCAACAAAGTGACGCATTTTAGCATGGACATACTAAAGCACCAGAAACAAAACTCTTATACTTAATTGAATATAAATAAATGTACAAGTAGATATAGGTAACTATTCTACGAGCCTAGTAACTATTTACGACCATTAACGAAATTACTATTTGCATCAATACCTACGAAACTTACGTACTAAAACTTTGTCCCATATAAAATTGCGTTTATTGCCTGTGGTACCCCTAGTTATTAGGAATCACATAATTTTGATATAGTCCCGTAGTCGGTAGAAGTAACTTATGTCTTTGCTTCTTTATTAAAAAAAAAAACAAAACAAATCCGTACGCATGAAAATTAATATAATAATAGTTATTACGTTCAAGGTTCGTGTTGGAAATAGCTTCACACACATAATACCAGTTACTAGGTTTCCTAGAGCTCAAGATTTCAGTGTACGTTTTTGTAGCGTACGAGTTATAACTTTTCATATATTTCATTAATTTTATTTACTTACAGCAGTCATTTTTTATTCACATCATATAGAAAAGTTTCCGACATCTTTTTCGGTTACGCTTAAAGGCAATCAAAAATATCTACCTCTGTGCTATGTGATGCAACAGACCATTTGGCATTTTCAATCTCCAATCTAAGTTCAAAGATCAACTGGGGTCTGACTTCTGAGTCTCCATGAGAATCTTGAGTTTATACAGCTATTGTAAGTACCGTGGCTGTTGTACACACTCTTAGTTTGAATAGATAATATGGACAAGAATGGATGATAAAAATGTGTGTTTTTACTGTACTGTAAGCTCAATCAGAGCTCGCTCAGTGGAAGAAGATTGTGCTTCGGACTAGTGTTTACAGTTTAATTATTAATGATGATAGTTTAACTGGCTCCAATTAAAGACTAATAGTTAATTGACTTTTTCTAGCGGCTCAAAGTAGTGTAACTAATCCACCGTCAAAGATAAACCAAGCGATTAAACATTTCGGTATAATGCTTCAATGACATCGTTGATTCTTGTCCGTTTTACTGCTAATATTACTACTAGTAGAAATATAGTTAATTTTATATTGCGTGTTATTATTGCGTAGCGATCTTTGATCGCATGGTCAATTCCCAGAAAGTGCATGAGATTATATACAAGGAATAAACCCCTACAAACTGAAGAAAGAAATATCGTTATTGAGGGGATTCTAAAATATTGCAGATTTTCATTCCAAGCGATTAAACATTTTGGCATAAGCATCATTGACATCGTTTCTTGTCCGTTTTACTGCCAATTTTATTACTAGTGGAAATAGAGGTAATTTTATAAAACGTACTACTATTGCAGTAGTGATCTTCGATCGCTAATGCATACAAGGAATCCTACAAACTGAAGAAAGACATATCGTCATGGAGAGGATTTTAAAATATTGCAGATTTTCTATTCATAGCATATAAAACTCATTCCAAGATAATAATATTCCTTGCGAATGTGATAGTAGAAGTAATTTGTATTCCAGAGGCTCTGGATCAGACGGACGTGGGTCGTGTGCCGCGATACTTGTTAATACACGGCGCCATATCATGCATACGAGTAGCGACCCAGCGGTGAATAATGAATGAAATTTACTTTTACATCGACGAGTATTTACTGCGGTTATTGGATTTTGCTTAGTTTTCTATGGTTGTAATGTATCGATTACCTTGCATGAAGTGTACTATAACATTAATTTTAATAGAACAGTTTTCATGAATAGGAGAGATTTTCAGATTATATCCTATATATATCCCGGAAAAATGAAAAGTTCCCGCGGGAATAGTGAAGTACAGATCTTCACGCGGGAGAAATACTCCTTAACGCCGCAAGTATTGAAAATTTCCAAATTTTTGCTAATATTCGGAATGGAGCTAGATTATGTCCTAGATTAACACAAAGGCTTCTTTTATTTCCTGGAAAACTAACGCGGGAGAACTGAGAAGCCGCGAGTACCTGCTAGTTTAATATATTTTCGAAGGAAATTAGAATAACAAATTGAAGCTTTCAAATCCTGAACTTAGAATTTACATTCTGATTCTCAGTTCAGCATTTGAAAGCTTGCACAGTATTCATCTAGTAGCAGAGCCTTGCACAATATTCGTCCAGCGTCAATTTAGTTTTTAAAATATATGCGTAATTGGTACCTACCTACATTAGCGTTTCCGTTAAAAACCTATAAGGTTCCAACTTGTAACGCTAACAAACACAATCTAGTTTTAAGGAATCTAGATGCGCTTGCAAGTTGCACCGTTAGAATCTGGTATGGAAAACGCACGTATCTAGTATCTACATAGGTATTATATCTAAGGGGTCAGAGAAATAAACTTTCAGATTAAGTTTTAGTTCTAGTTAGTATTACTAGAAATAGTTAACTAGTTAGTATTAGTACTTTACTTTTATCAACAAATCCAAGACTAATCTGAGTTGAACGGATGCACATTTGGCAAGCTACGGCATATAGGTTACATATTCGACAAGGTGTGCCTGCCATTCAGGAAAGGTGGCCACGACATCTGCGTCCTCTGGCCACTGCACTGTCAGAATCACTGCGGGAATCAAGGATGTACACCTGCTCTGTGTAAACTGGTTCGAAAATCAAATTACCGCCAAAAACAATTCTTATTTTTTTTCTCAATCGATGCATAAAGCTAATTTTGGCAGGTAAATTAATAATGATATTAAAATTCACTCGTTTTGGTTATCGCCGATCTTAAAAAGCCGATAAAGAATCTTGTTTAAAATTTAAAACTTCGTATGATTGGAAAAAGAAAACCATAATTGAGTGCTTTTGTAGCTTTGAATTTTTTTTTCTCCTCAGTATTTAAAAATCTGTGAACCAAAAATAACGTTCTGTTTACATTAATGTTGTTTATTTAATTGGCAATCCCACGATTTCTCGGATCCAGCACCATAATATACCATTGTTTACCATCTGCTTCCAATTTAAAAACAGGTTAATTGTTTGCTGAACGTTGTTATTGTATCACAGAATGTGGAGCGCGATCCTTCAAAATTTTCGCAAACTGTAAATTTTTACGTTCCCAACATTGTGGCATTTAGGTCGTCTGGACGTGTTCCAAAAGTTTCGTTTGTGACAACAAGACAAATGTGGGGTTTGCACAACAACGAATATTATTCAATATTCAAATAGGTAATTATGTAACTTTTGGCTTTTTTTTTAAAAACCGTAAATATTGAGAGAATTATTCCACAAGTGTACGAAGATGAGCTGCTATGTAATTACTAATTAGTAAAAGAGTGAATAAACTGAATCCATGAAAATAGGGTAGGTATTCGAGTACAAGAAATGTGAAGAAGTAGTCTAGTAGAAGTAATTGAAGCAATTCTAGATCTATACTTTCTAGGAAAAGACATCACTCGGAGGATAAGCTGAAAGTGGATTATTACAAAAGGGATTTTCTTATTGTCCAACAATGGGCATCAATAAAGTTGCAACAAAAAAAAATTGCTTGCGACGAAGAAAATAATGTATTAATCAAAGTCTTTTAAGGGTTCCACAATCACTTTCTCATGAGTGAAAGATAAGTAACAGCAAAAAGCTCTTTAGTATGAACAATGGAGAGATGCGGGAGCCTCGCCATTCTGTTAAGGTTCTCATAAATGAGAAAGATCGTACGAGTGTGACCGTGAGCCGTCTTGTGAGGAGGCTTTTGAATGCAGTTTGTCTATACGTTTTCACGAAGCGTTTTAAATACGTACATATATACGAAGCCTTTTATCCATAGTCTAGACTCACTAGACGCTAGATCATATACCACGATGGATATGTTCGTATCTCAGAGATGTTCTGTTATTCGACAAAAGGATTGAGATAGGACTTCTTGTCTTTGTCAGTTCTAACCTGTTTTGTTTGAATTGAAACTTTTGGTGTGGTGTTTGGTGGACTGATTTGTATTTGATGAAGATCTGTGAATGAGAGCTAAGGTCTGTTAATTTAACTTTAACTGAAGGATCTGTTGGAACTGTAGAGTCGAGAGTACTTTAGAGACGAACTATCGCGAGAGATATTCGGTATGCAATATCAAAACCAGTTACGTTATGATTCTTGGTGTATTTTGTTCTTCTAGTTTCCAACTCATCTGGATTATCTATAATCATGAAGGCTGAGATATCCTACCTAACATAACAAATGTCACTACAAAAAGTAGAAACAAAAGTCAGTTGGTACTTGGTATAGTTAAGTTCAGTTTAAGTACTTAGTTGGTTTTAACTTTTGACTTAGTATAGTTACTGCGTTTTAAACAGCTAGCACGTTATAATTTGTACATTCATAGGCGAGTTACCTAATTAGAATTCCGTGTTTAGAGTATTTTGCTGCGATAAACTAAACTAATAAAGTAAAAACGAAATTTTAATTGAAGCTAAACGCCGCGCGTGGCCTGCGGTTGATGTACTTACCTAATACCTAGGTAGGTAGGTATAATAGATCATCTAATTTAAAACTGAACAACCCTCCACGTATTTACGCTTACACGTTAAAAGAATATTGTAGTCGCGGGGCGTTGATATTTAAATTAGACGATGTTTACTATTATTTTGCATAATACAACATAATTAGTATTTAAACAAATTGAACCTAAAATGTAGGTAATTATTGTTTTAAATATCTACATTTATCTATTAGAATACACAATATGAACGGTATCCTCAAATAAATAAACAAGTCAGTAGATAACTTAGGTATCTACCTATTAACAATTAACGATAATGTACTTAAATTATAATTGTGTGTTATTAGAAATTTTGTGATGTGAGTTTCATTATAAACGAGTGCTATAGTATATTACAGATATGGATAAATAGTTAAATAGGGCATCTATCAGTTACGCTTGGCATAATTCTGTCGTAAAAGGTCAGTGGCTGGTCGCGTGCAGCATTTCAGCGCGGGGTTGAGTTGATAAAGCGGGGCGGGTCGGGATGCGTCATCGCCACCCTCTCTAACACCCCACAACACCCCTCTGACACCACTGACACCCCCGAACGAAGCATCGATCGATCTCGCGGCCACTAAAGCCATGCGCAGAGCCCGCCCTTTTCTGTTTATGGTTTGGAAAATCCGTAAATTCCCACACATATGCTCTTAGATTTTTTTCTTTTTCTCTTCATTCTCTTTAAGATGATCTAAACTAATATATTTTTCAACACTAAAATTAGCCATAAGAAGTATCCAAAAATTTAAGGCATACAGTCCTGCGTTTACCATAAATTCTTGGAACAGCGATTTTATTTTTCGTGCCAATACAGGAAAATAATTCGGAGAAGTAAGTAGCTAGAATTTGATATGATAATGTTTATTGAAGATGACTAAATGGATGATATCACAATTCACACGCTCCAGTTACTGTCATATTAATTAGGTACTTAATTGATTTTGGTAGTAGGTAGATAATTCGTTTTGCTACTTACTGGCACTCGTTCATGATCTCCTCCTGCGAGCGAACCTGCACCGGCGCGAGTTTCTCCACACTCTCCTCGTAGTTCCCGAAGCACTTGGTGATCTTCTCATCGAAGGTGTTCACCAGGTCCTCCAGCGAGCCGGAGAAAGTCTCCGTAAAGTTGTCTCCCTCGCAGTTCTGCATGTTGTCCTGTTTACACTTCACCGGTTTCGGTTCATCGTTGTCGTTGATTTTGTTGGAGTCGGTTTTCATTTTCGCCATTTCACTCTTGAGGTTGTTTATGTTGTTGAGGCGTATGTCGTTGCCGTTGATGGTCTTCTGGTAGTCGGCGGTGGAGAGGCAGTCGTCCGCCTCCTCGATCTGGGCGAGCGGCGCCTCGAACTGTAGTTCGGCCATCCTACCAGTCGATTCTCGCATGACCGTACGTCCACCCGCGCAGATTACCGCGCGAACACTGCTAAACAAGTGAAGTGTGAACACTGCGCTGCGCTGTGCTCGTATCGGCATCGGTCGCGGGTCGACAGGGTAAGCACTTGGCAAGCACAGGCTTTATCAATCTCGGGAAAATAATAATATTGAGATAATATTGTGCAGGTCAGGACCTTCATGTTGGCGAAATAATTTTAAAATGTTTATAATATAGATAATTTTATCAAAATTCGTCAAAAGCACAAGCCAAGCGAGCTGAATCAAATAATGTAAAATATGATAGCAAATTAGTAATCAGGCTTTATCACTAAGCAGAAGCTAGCAAGACGAAGAAGCAAGTGCAGTCCGCCCACTACTGTGTAGGTAGGTAAGTAGGAATACGAATATACCTTTTAATTTTCCCACTCATTAAAACAAACAAAACATACAAAAAAAAAGAAAAAAAAAGAGATCTTAGGAGTGCAAAATTCTGGGACTGGTTCCTGAATTTCCCGGTCATCTGGCAACCCTAGCCATTGACAGTGAAAATCGTGCCAAACTGCCAACTGTGTCGCGCATGAGTTTACGAGTAGGTAGGTGCATCTACGAGGAGCTAGAAGACAAGAGTGGTGAAAAATTGAAATTTATAACATTTTCACTGAAGAGCAGCAGTGGACCTACACGTCTGCGTCCTTATTTATTGGAATAAGAGAATTCGAATCCCAGGCACAACTTTCCAGTTCTGTGTTTGTGGTATCGCTTAGGTAGTAGGTAGTTATGTGGCTGCCTAAAGTTTCTCAATCCATCCATAATGTTTTCAAAATTGTATGAAGACTGCTAAATTACATGGCGTGGTGGGTATCTACTAAGTTCACGGGGTAAATTACACCTATAAAAAATGGGTAGTTAGGTATCTAAAGTTAATTATTTGAAAAACAAGAATTTGTTTGTGTTCGAAGACGTTATCAATTTTTATTATTATTATTTAATATTTATTACACTAACCTTATTTTGAGATTTATATTTTAACTGAGCTTTTTAATTATGTAATTCATTCAGCATCCTGATTCCGGTGTTATCATAAATCGCAAAAAGGAAATGCACCATAAACGCACGATTCCGTTTTTTTCCAAATTTCGAATTAGGTGACACTGCAGTCTGCACAGAAAAAGATAAAGCTTGTGATTATTCCATAGATCGTAACGCCCCTGCCACACACTGCCCGAGAGGCATAGCAAGTAGCGTAGGAAGTAGGCAGAGACGTCGTGTGGCAGCGATACTCGCCCTAACTACGCCTCGCGCTACGTCCTCGCGCATAGCTCGCGCGTAGCAAGGGCGAATGACCTATATAGTGCGGAGCGTCGCTATTAATCGCGCGAGTAGAGTAGTGTGTGGCCACAGAGGGCAACTACGCGGCAGAGCGAGGACGTGCTACGCGGCAGCGCGAGGAGCAGTGTGTGGCGGAGGCTTAATAGGATTATTCGTCCAAACGGCACAGAGACGGCACAGATCACAGACTCCCTCCATGCCACAGACTCTCTGAGCATAGACTATAGATTTTTCCAAACCCTGGCACCCACAGACCTACTACACTAGGTCTGTGCTGGCACCCCAAGTTCTATGGCACTTACACATTTTTTTGATTCTGTTGTCAAGATTTCAGTCAGCCGTCAATAGGCTCAGAAGGGCTGGAACCCAGAGCCGTAAAGCCAGTTATTAAAAAAAAAATCAGCCGTCAATGTCAAATTGACAATGTTGACAATGTCAAATTTTCAATGTCAATCTCAGTGTCAATAATATTTTGATTTCCTTTTTTTTTTTGATGGAAGTAAAAAATGGAAATTTCATAGTACAATGAAAATCTGCCGTAACAGTTATAATTTTGGATACACAAAATCGTAATGTATTTATTTAAACGACACCCAGATTTCAAAGCAATATGCGCACTTATACGGTTTTACAGGTAAGTACGCTGATTTAATTTTGCATGCAATCTTGCTGTTTACGGGTTTTTCGTTTTTTTTATTGTTTGTATCTTTATTTTTACAGTTCCGGTAAAAGTTCACACTATGATGTCCTTAATTTACACAAAAACTGTACCGATAAGGAAATAAAAGATGCATTTATTAAGATGAGCAAACAGGTATTTGTTATTCTATTTTATAACATTAAGTATATTCCCCTCTAAAATATTATGGAAGAAGGATTAGGTAGCATAGGGCAGTTACTGAAATAGAATAATTTACAAAGTTGTAAATTAATATTAAATAAAAATAAAACTTATTCCATATGTGAAAGTTTGCTATAAGGCAGCATATTATTATTTATTACACTTACTGGTTGGCAATGAACCAATTTTTTTGTACATGTTTTTTTCTATTTTGGTTAAATTGTGTATAATTTGTTTTAATGCTCAGTCATTATGTAGCTGTATACATATTTTATGGTCATTGACTATTGGTGTCATAAGAGGACTCAATCACACAGAGGGTTGCAGACTCAGACTATGCTCTGAGTAGGTATCTCTATGTGATCCAATCTGAAATCAGGAAATCCATAGTCACCTACATAAAGTCAATGCTTCGCAAAGCTTAAGTGATGTTGAGAATGGCACATTGCACGCATATGGAGATTAGGAGTGTAAGGTGATGGAGTAGTGATTCCACACTCAAAAGCGCAGTATTGGTAGACCTCTAACCATGTGGACTGATGACTTTATGGAAGTTGTGACCCTCTGGATTCAAGGGGTGCAAAATTACAAAGCTTGGTGTTCCCTTGGATTGGCAGCAATGGTTGTACACCAACTGAAACAGACAATGTGTATTTAAAATTGTGGTGATAAATTATCTGTATTTTGAATGTTTACATGTACACAGAAGACATTGAACAACAAGAGTATGCCAGATAAAAGACAAGATAAATTAAAGAAAATTTTCTATGACAATTTTCAGTACCATCCAGACAAGAACAAAAGTAAACAGGCACAAGAACATTTTGTACGCATCGTGGAAGCATACAATGTCCTTGGCAAGCCAGGCAGCAGAGCGTCATATGACAACACCACAGTATATGAGAGCTCCTATTATGGACAGAATGTGCCACATGAGTAAGACTTTATCTTACAATATTGGGGGGTAACTTTTCTCCCTAATTTATTGATAATTTTATAATATTAGTAGCTGTTGCCCGCGGCTCCGCTTGCGTGAATTTAGGTTTTTCACTACTGCGGGAACCATCGCTTTTTCCGGGATAAAAAGTACCATAATGTGTTAATCCAGGTAATAATCCATCTCCATTCCAAATTTCAGCTAAATCGGATTCGTAGTTGCAGCGTGAAGGAGTAACAGACAAACATTCCAACCCCTATTTCACCCCCTTAGAGGGGTAGTTTCTCAAAATCGTTTCTTAGCTGACACCTACCCATTACAAAGAACCTACCTTTCAAATTTCAAGTCAACAGTAACAATATTAAAATTTTCACATAAAAACTTTCATCCCCTATTTTACCACCCTTAAAGGGGAATTTTCCAAAACGACTTATACAAATTTTTAATATCTGAAGCTGATAACCTAAATGACGATTTTCACGTCTCTAACTTCAAAAACACGGGACTTTCATATAAACTTCCAACCATTTACTTGTCACACACTTATTTGCATTATATGCAATGTAATATAGCTGCTAAGTTAAGTAAAGGATGCATGACGGCGCACAAACGCTCAAGTTATATATTTTTTGCTGAATTTTGGGCCTATTCTTTTGCACCTTCTGGCAGCACTAACTCAGCATGACACTTATGTAATTTTTTTTTCAGTTTAAGGAATCACCCTCAGTATAACTACTACCAATTTACACAGAGACAAACTGGCAACACTAATAAGAACACAGACTATTATGGTATAAAGGGGGTGAAGAAGTTGCCAAATGTTGCCATTATAATAATTATGTTTGGTGTTGCCATTATTGGGGTTTTACTGCAAGTGGTTGTTATTAGGTAAGTTTTTCCAGTCGGTTTACTAAATTACTAATAAAATATTTACTTAAGTTAAAAAAATATCACCACAGGTAAAAAGAATACTTTGCAATGTGCATACATGCTGAGGCATTGTATGCTTGCTTACTTACGCACCGCAAGACACCGGGCGGGCTTTCATCCCTATGTCATCACTATACCACCAGTACGCACAAAGCGGTTCTCTTCTTTATTTTTAGTATGCATGGCTAAGGTTTGGAATGCTCTCTCTGTGTTTCCCGCATCTTACGACCTGGGTACCTTTAAAAAAATAGTGTATAGGCATCTTCTCGGTAAGCATGCTCCATCCTCAACCACAGTCCACATCGTCGCTTTCCAACAGGTGAGATTGTGGTCAAGCGCAAACCTATATTGATTAAAAAAATCAAAACCATGCACATTATGGTGGGAAGTGTAGTATAATAAAAAGTAAAAGAATATGGTGTACACGTACAGTACAGTAGGGGTGGTGTCTACAGGATTTTCACATTATAATGTTATAAAAGAAAAGTTTGTGTGTGTGAACCCCACGATGTATGTTTGTTACTCCTTCATGTTGCAAACACTGAACTAATTCAGCTGTGGAATAAAAATTTATGGATCCTGTGGGATTCGTGAAAACTTGTATAAATCCACCTATCACTATGTGCAGTTTTGTTTTTCATGGAAAAGAGAGTTATATAGATTTATTATTATCATATAATAGATTATAACAGGGAATACCAGCTAAAAAGTTATTGTTATTTAAACTAGGACTCAACTTCGTCCTAGTTATACTCCTTATAGTCGTACTGATAAATAATTTTGTGTGATTTATTATGTTTTTATTTTTAGGCAGTCTTATTTCATTACGAGAAGGAGGACTGATCAGAAATCTATGAAGTTAGCGGAGGAATTAGAGAAAGTTAGAGCCACTGCCAGGGGAAAGACGAATGATGTAAGTTCTATATTTCAGTATATCATATTGCATAGTACGGAGGTTCAGTATATAGAGAAAGTAAAGCAATTAATATTAATTTGTTAAAGAATCGTAAAACTAACTTAGTTTGTAGACGTTTTTCTTAATATAAAAAACACGATTTTCTTTTATTTTCCTGTAATGTTTACAATAAACTCGACCCTAATTATTTTTGTTTGATTATTGCTAACGTGTGTTAGCAATAATCAAACAAAAATAATTAGGGTCGAGAATAGCGACGACATTTCAAGTTTTTGTCAATGGACATTGAAACGTGTTCGTATAGAAATACGACAAATTGCTATGCTTCAAAATTACGCAGCGGGATACATTTCGATGCCGCGGCATAATTTTTCTAATCTGTTTTAGAATGTGCAAGCTAAGGCATATTTCAATTCGGTTTAGTGGAAGAGACGTGAAACAGTTACCAAAAAATCCGAAAAACCAACATGGTCACAGGTTTATTGATAGGATATTCAGATTGTCCTGTTCAAGCATTGGTCATTTCTTATTTCCAGGCGCAAACTCAAATGTTGTTAGAAAAGATAGTTGAGGCCTCCAACCCTTCGGTAGCGACGGCGTCTCTTGGACAAGCGTTGGCGAACGAAAAAAAGTGATTCTACCCTCACAAATTTTGTATTGTAGTGTCGACTAGTACCTGCATTTCAATCAACAACTTTGATATTTGCAGCCTCTTGTAACGTTGTTTTGCAGTTGATAAGTAAACTCTGTGTTTATCATTTATCAGACTTAACAACCGCTAAACAACGTTGTCACGGCATTTAATGTCAAAGTACAAATGTCACTGTCAATGCTTGCAACGACAACAGTGCTGCCTCAACTCTCGCACCGAGCTAGCCCGCCAAACTGAAAATGTTGCTATTTGATAAAAATATTACATAATTGTGATGCATTAAACCTCTATGGCCATATTATTTTGACATCATATTGAATTAAGTATCAAAAATGTTTAGGTACAGCTAAAAGAATAATACAAGTTTTATCAAAATCGGTTTAGTTGTTTCCAAATTATGGATTGTGAAGTGTGTCCAACACTCTGTCTACTTTAGTTTCAGTTTATCACTTGTTTAGAAAATATTTAAAAAATGGATTTAAAGAAAAGTATCTGGCGGAATAGCTCGGAACTTCCCGTATCGAAACTTACTAGACTATAAGTTAAAACTTAATACTGACAGTTGTAAAATAACGGTTTTTCTTTCCTTAAACATTTTATTGTACATTTTACAAAAAAAACAGAAATTTTGGATCGGTAGAGTGTAGAATTATGTATATATGAGATAGTCTTGTAGCAATTTTGTAAATATTTTGAAAATTATTTATATTAGAAAAAGACTTAGATATTATATTTACAACATTACCTCAATTTTTACGCCCAATTTGTACATAACTCAAATATTATGTAATGTAGTAATTTAAAAGGATACACTATTTTTATTCATTGAAAGTATTGTTGTAAAATTTATATTAAATTGTTTCATTAGCTGTTCCAGTATTTTTAAAGTATTCAATTTGGTCCTATTTGTGTAGAAATTCCTAACTTTTGTATGGCTTTTTAGCAATTTTTATCAGATCTTGATAAATACTCACACAAGCAGAAATAATTAAGAACACATCAAATCACTTATTGTTCCTTTTATACAAAAAAGTATATCTGTGGATCATAATCTAGATTCACCCAAACAATAGATTTAAGTTGTCGCAAGGAGTCCACATCTCCCTTAAGCTGTTTAACAATTTCAATGTACCTATTTCAGACAATCCGTACCAGGAGCAGAAGACTGTGCCTATGTACCGATCGATGATGTAAAGGTGGTTTTGTATGAAATCATTAAAAAAGTTATTTATTAAGTATGTTTTCAGTAATTAATATAAGTTAGTTAACATTATTATAAAAGATTTTTTAAACGTTCTATTAATGATTATATAAAAATGAAGACAAATTTCCATATACCTATCCATGGTCATTATCGTTTATCATGAATTGCAGGCGTATATTATGTGACATTTGCGATCGTCACAGAAAGCTTTCGATCGTTCAAATGGAACGAAATTTAAAAAAATGTACGAGGTTGACAGTTGCTGCGTAGAAGTCACGTGATCACTTTAGCGATCGGATACGTCATTTTCTTACATTTTTAACAGACTTCGAAAAACAAAAGAAGGAGGAGGTTATCCATTCGGCCTGTATGTTTTTTTTTTAATTATTTTTATCATAATTTTTTTTTTATGTATGTATGTTCACGAATTTCTCCGATAATATGCAACTGATTTTCATTTCGACACTAGATTTCGACACTAGTTCCTATCGATCTAATGTAGAACTCATTAGATCGATAGGAACTAGTGTCGAATTGGTCCCATGTAAATTTTATCGAAATTGGTTGACTACTTTTTAAATTATCTTTAAAAATAGGGGAATTTTGTTGGAATTTTGCCAAATCTTATGTCAAATTCACAGATTACTACAGATCCAGCGCACAGTACTTCGGGAGTGAGGCACGCAAAAGGGATACAAAACAAAAAGCCGTATCCCATTTGAGTTCGTACATGGTTAGTACGTAGCGAACCGCTGACCGAGTCACTGCTGCGTAATTTGTATGTGACGTTCAGAACTGGCAATTGATTTAAATTCGAAACACCAAACCTCAGCGAGAGTCCATCAGTGTGACCAGTCTACATTGAAATTATTTTCCCTAGATGTAAGGTACAAATTGTATGTTAGTAACAGGGCATTTGAGATTAAAAAAAAACCTTATTAATGACTGGCCTCTTGTTGAAACAACGTTTCTTTTCGGACGATATCGCGTACGGGGCTTAGCGGAAAAAGTATAAAAAATTATAAGACCCAAGATTAATCGGTCAAACATCTTGCTGCCCGCGATGAAATAAAATGAGAAACGGCGTCGCCTGTTGCTCTGCATATTGAATACGGTAATTTTCTTTGGTGGTGAGTGACGGTCTTTCACTTCATTTGATATAGTATTAAAATTGAAAAAATTGGCCGCCATTTTGAACTTTTTTGATATTGGACCGAATTCTTTCAACATCGAAATCTGACCGTGGCAGCAAGCATTGAGTAAGAATCTGGTGTCAAAATTGAAAAAAGTGGCCGCCATTTTGAACTTTTTTGTTATTGGGCTGAATTCTTTCAAAATCGAAATCTGACCGTGGCAGCAAGCATTGAGTAAGAGTCTGTTGTCAAAATTGAAAAAATTGGCCGCCATTTTGAACTTTTTTGTTATTGGACCGAATTCTTTCAAAATCGAAATCTGACCGTGGCAGCAAGCATTGAGTACGAATCTGGTGTCAAAATTGAAAAAATTGGCCGCCATTTTGAACTTTTTTGTTAGTGTACCGAATTCTTTCAAAATCGAAATCTGACCGTGGCAGCAAGCATTGAGTAAGAATCTGGTGTCAAAATTGAAAAAATTGGCCGCCAATTTGAACTTTTTTGTAATTGGACTGAGTTCTTTCAAAATCGAAATCTGACCGTGGTAGCAACCGTGGCATCTGACCGTGACCACAGATTCTTTTTCTATGCTTACTGACACGGTCAAATATCAGTTTTGAAAGAATTCGGTCCAATAACTAAAACGTTCAAAATGGCGGCCACTTTTTTCAATTTTGACACCAGAATCTTACTCAATGCTTGCTGCCACGGTCAGATTTCGATTTTAAAAGAATTCGGTCCAATAACAAAAAAGTTAAAAATGGCGGCCACTTTTTTCAATTTCAACACCAGATTCTTACTCAATGCTTGCTGCCACGGTCAGATTTCGATTTTGAAAGAATTCGGTCCAATAACAAAAAAGTTCAAAATGGCGGCCACTTTTTTCAATTTTGACACCAGATGCTTACTCAATGCTTGCCGCCATTGTCAGATTTCGATTTTGAAACAATTCGGTCGAATAACAAAAAAGTTCAAAATGGCGACCACTTTTTTTAAATTTTGACCACGGTTCTTTATCCAACACAGACCGTCACTTACCAGTTAGAGTACAATCAAAAGAAATGACTGTCTTCAATATGTATGATGCAGATAATATTATGAAATATTCAAATGGAACCGAAGACCGTCACTCACCATCAAAAACAAATACCGTCTTCAATCTGCAGAACAACAGGCGACGCCGTTTCCCCGTTTTAATTCATCGCAGGCAGCGAGACGGCGTCAGAGGTTAAAAATATACTTAGGTACTAATCACTCTTCACTAAGGAAATCGTACCTATAATACTAATTGTAGTGGGAGTTTTTTCCTTAAGAACATTATCAGGCTTGCGTTAGACAGTGTTCGGACTGATAGCTGTGTGTGTGCACGCACACATACGTAAATACCGTGCGTCACTTGATGCTTCGGAAGTGTTCATCTGTAGTAATCTGTGGTCAAATTAGATTAATTTATTATCTTCTTCTTCTCTACTATTTAAAAATAAGTCGTGATAAGTGCCCGAGTCGACACGAGTGGGCCCTCTTGACACTCGGCCTCGCCTCACCTCGCCTCGCCTCGGCGAGTGTGAAGAGCCGCTATGAGGTTTATAGCAAAGAAAATTCAGGAAAAATTTCAACAGAACAGAGGGAAAATCTTTTTTCACATACAGCGCCATCTCTGGTACATAGCATGTACTACAAACAAATATTTTAAGTAGATGGCGCCGCAGCAATCACTCAACGACGCTCCAGCTGGCAAGGGGCCCCCACCATATTGCCAGTGAGAAAAACAGGGGCCACTGCACCGTTGGGGTCTTCCTCGACATCGAGAAGGCTTTCGACCGTGTTTGGCACACTGGACTCCTGGCGAAACTCTTGACCACCACCCTACCACCCGCGATGGTGCGGCTGGTAGCCTCTTTCCTGGACGGTCGGTCCTTTTATGTCTCCGTGGAGGGCGCCATCTCCCAGCCACGCCCCATACGTGCTGGAGTACCGCAAGGCAGCTGCTTGTCTCCGTGTCTGTACGCCGTGTACATGGATGACATCCCTACACTCGCCGGACACCTTCGCGAGGGAGAGGATGATGTGCTGCTGTCGTTGTATGCAGACGACAGCGTTTACTTCGCGTCATCGTACCATCAACTCGTCTCCATTAACCGAATGCAACGCCTGCTGGATCTGCTGCCGGAGTGGCTGGACAAATGGAGGATGGCTGTCAACGTGGGGAAGACGGCCGCCATCATTTTCGGCGTGCGGAAGCCGCTGCGTCAGCTACGCCTTCGGGGACAGGATATAGAGTGGCAGACTTCGGTGTGCTACTTGGGGTGCCGCATCGACCAAAGCCTGAACATGATTCCCACAGTCAACCATGCCGTGGACCATGCAAAGGCTGCCACGTCGATGCTGTTCCAAGTCCTGACCTCAAGATTAACTCCGAAGACCAAGCTCCGTATCTATGGGGCTTATATCCGTTCTCGCCTGACGTACGCGGCGCCCGCATGGTACGCCCTATGTTCGGCCACTCAAAAGCACCGGCTGCAGGTACAACAAAATAAGTGTCTGCGCCTGATCGTGGGGGCCCCGAGGTACGTCAGGAATGACGTTATCCATCGCACCAGGACGCCCACCGTGGAGGAGTTTGTCATGGCACCGTGTTGCGCATCTCCACGGGATAGCAACATTACTCGACCGACCACCTCAAGGGCGTCCGCTACCTCGCTAACTCCTGCGGTCACCGTTCCCTGTGCGATTGCGTGCGGGAAGTGATGGAGACGACGAAGATGACGCGAGGTTCTTCACCGGACACAACCTTCACCTCCCTTCAGTAGAACTCAATAATGACGCTGGCAGGATACCTACAACACAACTCCACCCTCAGGCCACAAGCCACGATGGCGAGGCCTTAGCCCCTAACTAGGAGGCTTAAAGATCGACACCGAGGGCGCGCAGCGCCCTCGCGACATATCGCCCGGGTAGGGAGGTTTACCTCGAGGCCCGTACCCCCGGAGGGATATCACTCCCGACGGAGAAGACCACGCTGTGTAGATGGCGCCGGTGCGTGATACATTGTTTGACAGCTACTCATTTTAAATGTAAACAATTACAGGCCGAGAGCAATTTGGTATGTTTTATATAACTACAGGGAATGTTTGGTCCAGCGTACTACTCATTATTAATAAGGATCAGGGGGTAAAATGAAACGTTTTTTTTATTCAAACTTTTTATTTCACTCCAAAGGGTAGAGCTCTTTGATGTGAACCTTGTCCTCGAGGTGCGGCGCGGCGGGCACTACGAGCGGCTGGCCGTCCAGCTTGATGTCCTTGTACTGGGCGCAGTAGTAGCACGTGTACCCAGAGCGCTCCGCTGACATCGCGGAGTACGCGCTCGATGTGTCAAGCCGGACTAGTCTGACGCCGTGGGCTTTGATCGCTTTTCTAAAAAAAAATTGGTTGTGTTCGGTTGTGTTACTCATGTAATTAGGTATGGGGCGGACGGCGCGAAAAAATGTCGCCAGTTTATCGGTGCCGAAATACTTGTTTTGCCACTAACAGTAAGGCCCCGCTGTAGTTCGCTAAGCAGCCACCTATTGAATTTTAACAGATGGCGCTACTGTTTGCTTGTACGAAAAACGTTTACGTAAACCGTTCGGATGCCCATATCCTGCGGTTTCTTCTGAGGGTTTCTTATCGGTGGTTAAACCACAGAATACCACAATACACCTAAAACAATTTTTAATTATTTTTTTCTACTCGATTGAAGACAGCGCGGCCGGATTTTCAATTTGTGATTTTCTTAACTATGGCTGTTTGCTACGGCCTCTTTGCACGTCGAAGTTTTCACGCGGTTTGATAAGTAATGTACTGACGAGCGTGAAATCTTTTAACGTGCTTGATATTTGATGGCTTTACTGAACAAAATAATGCAAGGTCTGTGTTGGTATGGATAAAATATAGCGGACGAATCTACCGCAAATTTCTATTGACGAATAGGTACTGGTTGAACTAATTTAGTGCGATATAATAGTACCTAATTAGTGACTGAAAACGGAGTTTCCACTCTTTGACGACTGACAACCGAGTAGGTACGTAGCTATCTAATGTACGGTGAGGGTGTCGCTGTTATCGTTCTCGTGGTGGTTCGCGTATCACTAATTCCTATTAAGTACTTTAGGCCTTATTCATGCAGATATAAGTAACAACTAAACGGCAATAATAACACAACTCATTGCAAACAACAATAAAGTCAATGACTTCTATGTATAGAAGTCATTGAATAAAGTCGACTAAATGAGCAAATCAAAATCACGACGTTAGTTCTAGTTTAAGCAACCGGACAAGAAAAGATTGTGGCACTCTATACAAAGCAGCGAGCAGATATCGCAGTACCTACCTACTTACTCGAAATTGCAGATAACGCAGTACCTACCTACTTATCTACTCGAAATACAACTCAACAAACTTCCGATGCATAAAAATTGTCACTCACTCAGATTCCTCTAGCAGCGCGTTCATGATCCCTCTGCGGCGCCAGTTGGGATCAGTGGCAGCGACTTTGATTTCCACACAGTTCTGGTCCCGAGGGAACTTCTCCCACAGCCTGGCGCCGCTCTCTCTCGCCGCTAAGATGTAGAGGACCCTCTGGAATTTCTCATGTTGGCAGCGCTTTGCTAGGCTGAGGAGGTCATTGCCATCGTCTGCCTGGAAAAACAAATCTTTATAGAGTCCTGAAGACTCCTGAAAAAGTCTTTTTTTCCTGAAAGGAAAAAAAAGGTCCTGGAAGCCCTTTTTTCTCCGAGTAGGTACCTACCTACTCCAATGTGTACCTACCTAGGTAGGTACACATTGGGATTTTCTCAACTGGCAGCGCGAAGTTTGAAAATTGTCTTGGTGACCAAGACAATTTCTCTTAGGATTTCCCCGCGATTTACTCGTAGTTTCGTTATTATTATAATATAGCTATAGCATGATTTTATTTTGTTTTCGTCAAGAACTTCTTCATTCAGTTCGGATGAAGGTATAAGTAGGTAATGTAGGGTCAGCGTACTAGCCTAGAAAGTGTTTCACGGACCACGACCCAGACCAGGTTATATAGGCGGGTCAGGAACGCGCATGTTGGAAGAGCTTTACACTGTGCACAGATTACTACACTGTGTATAATACCTTAGCGGTTCATATTATCAGAAACGTGGAAGAGAATAATTCTCTTATTGTTTCATGCGAGATTATTGGATGTCAAATAAAAAGAATGGTTGCAGGAGAAGATGCTTCATATGGAAAATTATAGTAAAACGCTTCAGATGAAGTATTGGAAGATTAGAAGGCGCTTAGATTGTAGAAATATTAGTTGACGCTTCGGATGGGGAATTGTTGGATTGGAGTTTAAGAGCAACGTGCTAAGTTTAAGCCTTTATCCCCTCCTGTTTTTATCTTAGTGGCTGTGGAATGTTAATAGACTAAGATATTTAAGACAGGACAAGGAACTAGGTCCTCACCTCTTTCAAAGGGCACACCCCATTGATCATAGCTCCGACCACGTTCCCGTCATCATCTGTGGCTTTGAAGGACAACCCTGAGTCCAGCGAGCTGGTGCAGTAATCATCCAGCTCCTGGCATGGATCCGAGTCTTTCATTCCCAGTGTAAAGTTGAGGGGTTCGTCTATGTAGAAGGTTCTGGAAGAAAAAGTTCATTACCTGAACTTGGGAGTTCGGGACTAAAATGCTGTAAGCTGTAAGTAACTCAGTGGCTTGTGGTTGCGGTAAATTCATTGATGTAGGAACAGCCAGGTCTATGATTTCAATACCTAGTGTACATAAGGTCAGAGTCGGCTGGTTTAAGTTAATAGCCCTTGGGCATTGAGTAAGACTGATCTTCTTTTCCTCAGCCGAATAATTTCAGTAAGTAATGCTACTTCGGTAATATAAAATATTATGTATTCGGTGTCTTTTCTGAAGGTTGGTAGTCGGCTCCAACCCACATGACTCATGACTCAGCAACAGCTTTCCTTTCTTTTTTGATCCCATCAAATAAATTACCTATGTAACAACGAATTATTTTCCGAAATGCTATACCCCTCTCTTTCCTGATTTTCCCCCATCATGACCCTTTGTACCTATCACTTCATATTATAAGTATTACCCCAATAAGTGTGTTATAATTATATATTATTCCTATATGATTAAATATCAATCACTTAGGTGTTATCATGGCTTAACTTTGGTTTTGTGTTATTTTAGCTCAGAGACGAATACGTTGGATTATCTGAGTTGACAAGGCCGTATTCATTAATATGCATGTACTATGGTCAATGGGGTAATTAATCCACTGTAAGTAATATTTATAATGGGTCCACGTAACACTAATCCACACCAAGCGGGTAGGTAGGTATTTTAAAATTCTACTTCTTACTCAATCATCGCCCACGATGTAACTTCGTCGATGCCATATTTTTGCAGAATCCCACAGTAGTACATAGACCTAATTCTCATTTTCCCTTTGGTTGAAATTATGAAGTGACAAAATGGCCCGTACTGGGGAACAATTTCAACAATATCTGGGTGACCGAGCTTTGCTCGGTTGCCAATAGATAGCAGCAGGGTTCACATTTTTTTTTGGTAAATTCGACATTTTCTAAAAGTGAATCCTAGCTAGATCGATTTATCGCCCCCAAAACCCCCTGTATACTAAATTTCATGAAAATCGTTCGAGCCGTTTCCGAGATTCAGATTATATAGAAATATATATATATATATATATATACAAGAATTGCTCGTTTAAAGGTATAGGATTTAAAGGTATAGGATATCGGCAACATAACACACTGAAAACACTGGCAGTGTTTTCTGTGTGTTATGTTTAGGACCTTACCGTTTCACAAGGTCCATGACAGCTTCTTCATCTTCCTTCTTAATCGGGCTTATGTAATAGGGCTTATTTTCTGTCATGCTGATCCCTGCCGCTTAGATCACGGTTTATAGAGTCCGAGTACCTTGAATAGGTGCTTGCGTTAAACTCTTCTTTGAAACTGTTTGAATGGATACCTACAAGATGTGTTATAATAAAAATAAAAAAAAAATTATATGGTGCATACACAGGTGCCCTCTCTATTTCTTCTCTCTCAATAATTCGTTGGGACGACCGCTCCGACATGACCAGAGAGAGATCGGGCACAGGACCGACGGCTTAACGTGCTCTCCGAGGCACGGGGGTGTAAGACCGCCAATTTCTAAACTTCAACCTACTAAGAATTTCCTGATAGAAAGGACAGTAGGTACTAAATTTTACTGGCCTGACCCGGGAATCGAACGCAGGACTTCGTGATCTACAGTTAAGCATGAGTTCGCTCGCCACTAGACCAACGATGCAGTTTTGGGTCAGTTTATGGCGGCCCTCAATATTCAATCTATCCACGGTTTGCCTTACTAGCGATAGAAATTTGACCTTGTATGGAGGTTATAACATTGATATCTAGTAGGGCAAATGGAAAATAGATAGAATATTAGGAACCGGCATTAGCAAAGTACATAACGTGGTGGCACCAGTTATGGACAGGGTTAAGCGCCGGGTAAACCACGTTGGGCTATATATTTTTTAATTTATTGAATCTTAGGGTTGCGAGTTACAAATGATATTGTCAGATAATAAGAGCTTCTCATTAACTTCTAAAAACTAGAAATATATGCATGGGATTAGAAATAGAAATATTCTAAAAACATTCAACAAAATATCTGCAAAATCCCTAAAATGGACAGTCGAAATCCAGTAATGGACAACCAGTGATGGACACATTTTGGAGGATATTATAATTCTTTCCGTATCAATCTATATCAAAGAAACAGGATTCGACAGGTGCTCTAGACATTAAACTTTCAAAATCATATTATCATACCTAATAGATAGGACAAAAAAAGAAAATGCTTAATATTTTTTGACCGGTGTATTTGGTAAACCCTACAAATAAGTATATTGTGTATGTATGTTAGTTTATATTTAATCATAACAATTAAGAGCTAACAACTCTCAGGATAAACCTACCTAACTAATTATGTTTATCAATTTAAAATCTTTTTTAATACTTATACAAACAAAGACACGAAGAAGATGATTATTATGACTATGACATTCAGTCTGTTTTTGTAAAGATGTATAGTTGCAGGAAACTTCAAAGTTGCAACTTATTTATAAAACTTTAAATATACCTAAATTGATAAGAATCGACATATGTCCATGACTGGATTTTAATGTTATGAGTGAACCAGTAATGGACACCCCTCTCAAACTTAAAAATAATTCTATGTCGCTTTCAACGTCTTCACAAGTATGTTTTAAATTTCATAACTTACGGATATGATCATTGCAAATTTATGTTTTAATCAGAAACAAGCACCCATAGATCAAAATATTCACTTACCTTCTTAGTGATTTGGTTAAGAAAACTTCTTCAATCCAAAAATATTGCACACGACATATTGTTCACCTTGCCATTTTGAAACTAAATGGCCGAAACCAATGTCATTTCTCAATGTGACAGACAAATGCCTATTCTTTATGATTTGAGTGCTGCCGATGGTAAAATATTTTTATAGTTCTTATTATATGCTTAAAAAGATAAAAGTGTCCATCACTGGTGCCTTGTCCATAACTGGTGCCATCACGTTAAGCGTGTGTTTTGCTATTATGTAATACTAGGCGCAATTTTTTGCTTTCTGGTCCACCAACTTACTCTCAACATTTTTTTCATTTTTATGGGTTAAAGTCCAGTTTTCTATAGCGTAAGAAGGTAAAGCACCTCTGTCGCTATCTAATACGTACTTATTTTCTTTTTAAGTTTTACTCAAACGCAGACATAATATTAAACAATTATGTAAGTAGAATGACTCTATGGAACTCCGAGCGAGTATTATTGCCGGTTTGGTATGCTATACAGTAGTAAGTGTGACATAATCTCGCATAGGTAATCAAGTTGCTTACATACCTACTTGTACTTAAATAACTTGAACGTAACGTGTCTGAAGATCTTAGAAAATCTCGTAAGAGAACTCGATGTGTAGAGTAATCTGACAATATCTGTAGGCAGGTGTGTCCGTGTGTACCTACATACGTACTTTCTACTTACTTAATTTCTCAGATAGTGAGTAAGTAGGGAAAATCGTATTTAAAACTTCGTTATAGTTTTTATAGTTATTGTACCTAATGTTTTTACATACTTACTTATACAATTATTGAGATTCAACTCGGTGTGGTACCTACCTTATAAATGTTTTAAATTTTATATAAAAAACTTAAGTAGGTACCTACTTGCCACCTAAGTAGGAATCCAACTATACCTACCTCTGTAAACAAGTAAGTAACATGCAGGTAAATTAGATAAAAAATAATAAAGATTTACATACGTTTTATTGCCGGCACACGTTTGCATTCATTAAGATAATTTAATAACGATTTTGTGTAGGTATCTAAGTTCAATTCAATTTATTATATTCAATCAGTATTAAATACTGATCAGTATTTAAAATGATATTTTGGCACTCAATATTAAGATTACGGAGAGGCTCGCGCGCGACCGACTGGTCTTTGGAATGGATGTTCAAACAAGTAAGTATAATGGTCATGATAAAAATAGTCTTACGTGTTTTATTAAGGCCAAGCACACCTACCAGCAACCTAGCGCGGATAAGAAAGAGTTAAGTTGGGTTAGAAGATTTTAGAAGGCATTTTTTAGTCAATGTTGGATAGAAGCAGGTGACTGGTGAACTAATGAACAACCTAAGTACTTACTTAGTTAGTAAGTAATTAAGTGTGAATGTCTACCAGAGATGCGTTACTAAAAACTTAGCGTTGCCACATAAGTTCTAAGTAGGTACCTACCTACATCTTTGGTGGACAAGCAGCGTTTAGGCTGGTTAATAGGAATTTTATTAATATGAATTTTAGGAGTATTATTATGAATAAATAATACTTACTTACCTAGGTACTTACTATTTTACATTAGGTATTCTGCGGTCGTTTCCTTGCCTATAGACTATAGAGTAAAGAAATTCGTGTAAAACTTGTAAAATACGTATTTATTTTAGTTTTCGCCAGACGCACGAGTTAAACCACCAAGGCCACCCGGTGTTTTGAATGAATGGAATGTGATAGCAGTGTGCCAAAATAGTATGACGTGCTGAGCTGAGGGTACCTAACTAGGTAACTATAACCTAACAGTACAATTATTGTCTGATAAGGAATCGAGTAGGTAGGTTATAACAATGATTCATTATGAATTTGTATGTTTTAACGACTATCAAAAAGCGAAGGTTGTCGAGATACTGCGATTGAAAACATTCCATTCCAATTTGCCTAATTGTCAATTCTTTACCATTTTCTTTGAAAGGGTTTGGCCCTTATTTGGCCCGATTCGAATTCGGTCAAAAATCAAAATGGGTATTGGGTCTAAAGTCGGTTTTCACTTTAATTTTTAAATTTATTACCCTAGATCACTGCATACTTCCCCTTAAGTAAGTAGATACCTACTTTGTCAGCCTGTACTAGCGTATTTCACCGCGTTGGTCTTATCTCCATATTTATCGATTTCGATGGTACAAAATACATTATCGAAGCGATATCATACTTATACTTTGATTGAGTACGGTCTACATAAAATGTGTGCTTGAATATTTCTAAAAAACTTACGGTTTTTTCATTCAAAGAACGAATGCTCCCAAAGTACTTTTTTAGGGAATTTACATTTTTCTTCCCTAAAAAATTTAAAAGGATAAGTAAGTACCTACATTATTTTTATTAATTAAAAGTATTGTTGTAAAATATATCTTAAATTATTTTATTAGTAGTTCCAGTATTTTAAAGTATTTAATTCTGTCCTATTTTTGTAGAAATTCCTAGTTGTTATTTTGGAATGGTTTTGGCAATTTTTATCAGATCTTGATAAATACTCACACAAGCAGAAAAAAAATAACAGAACACATCAAATCTATTATACAATAAAGACAAAAAATATGACCATTATTGCACAGATAATACATTAAAATTAAAAATTAAAACTAGTTATAAAATTAAACTATATCTAAATTAAAATCTATTTAAATCAATTAATACAATAAAGTATATTATCTGTGGATCATAATCTAGATTCACCCAATCAAATGATTTGAGTTGTCGCAACCAGTCCACACCTCCCAGCTGTTTAATATTTTCAATGCAACAATGTATCTATTTCAGACAAACCGTACCAGAAACAGAAGACTGTGCCTTATAATATGCGATCGACGATGTGAAGGTGGTTTTGTATGAAATCATTAAAAAAATTATTTATTAAGTATGTTTTCAGTAATTAGGTAGGTACCTACTATACGTTAAGTAGTTAATATTATTGTAGAAGATTTTCTGTTGTCGATTGTGCACCATTATGCGTTAAGACCTGTCAAATATTCTTTGTGATTCAGTACATAAAACTTAACTTACTAAAATCAGCCTATGGACGTACTGTTACGTTAAACCACCTTTTATACATCCAAGATCTTTGATGGATAAGATTGTGCAGTTTTTACCAAAACCGGTACAACGGATCTATGTCTCAGGCGAGCGCAGTGCAGTGCATCGTAAAACATTGGAATTTGGAATCCAACGTCCTGGGGCGCACTGCATCTGATCGAATGGAACGATATAAAAAAAATAAGAGAATAAAACATAAGTTAACCCTCCGTGCACCAGGTGACTAAAAGTTTCGTCCCATACTAGGTGGGGTGTGACAAACCCCAAAAAAGAAAATGGTAAAATTGACAATTTTTTTATGTTTTTCGTGAATTTTATTATTAGGTATTTATAAACACACTGTAATGATTAGGTTTAAGTTAAAGACCGGTTAAAAAGTATGTAATAAAATATTTATTTTTATAAAAGAACAAAAAAACACAACTTCTGTAATTCACTTATTATAACAGTTACTTTCTTATATACTAATTTTTAATGGCACGTTTAATTATTGGAATCATGTTTAATTAATAAACTTGAGTATATTTCCTTATAATTTAATAAAAATTGAACACAATGGAGGTATATTTTAATTGAGATCATTGTCGTCCAAGCGACCACAGTCTTGACAAAAAAAATCAATGTGCTCCATACATATTGGCACATAACATTTTTTACAAGTATATCTAGTTTTACGATCTTTGTTCCTGGGGCAACTTGAACTTGGGTATTGGACCTTTTGGCCGGAGGTTCTGGCAAATTTTCTGGTAGGTCAGGAAAATACTTAGCAATTCTGTTACGAAGATCTCTTGGCAGCTTTTGGTTTTGCCTTCTGGTGTTAAGGTGGCCTTTTATCAAAGATATACCCAATTCCCGGATGAATTTACTTCTTTCTTTAAATCTGTAATAAATAAATATCCATTTAAAATGCTGAACATATATAAATTAAACTCATAAAGGCAAAAAAACAGCAAATAGAATGCTTACTTTTTTGTCAACGTGCCGTACGAGGTGGGGTGTGTGACGCCCACATGCACTTTAAGAGCGTGTAGCTCGCTTGGCGGTGGTCGCCGGACTGATTTGGCGACGCGAATCGGAGCGGCAAAGTCGCAATTCCAGCTACTGAGAATTCGTGCGGTGGCGGGTTCACAGTTTTAAAGTTATTGCGATATTTCCAGGGCTGGGGTTTATTAAACCCCACCTGGTGCACGGAGGGTTAAAAACAAACAGCACTAGGTAGGTACTCTTGACATTTAAGTATTTTTAAAGTCATATTTTTCATATGAGTGGCATTTTTAACTACTTACTCAGTTCTGGGTTTTGGTTCACAATGTCCAATATGTTTTCACAACTGCCCATATTAAATTTTATAATAAGCATTTTACGGTAATGTTTCTACTTTTAGTGATGACACTTCGGATGTCCGTGCTATTTAAACTCGTTCCGTAGGAGCGTTTGCTCCTGGTAAACAGAAGGTATTGATGAGAAACGAGGAATGCGGGACATGCGAGACCCTTTAAATTTTTGAGTCTATTTGATCAAATATTGAAATGCGGGATTTCAACTGTCCTCCCCTAGGAGTAATAATCATCTGTAGTCATTACGGGACGGTCCCGTAGAATGTAGGACGGTTGGCCGCTTTGAAAACCTGCTTGAGAATTGACCACAATGTTCTCGAAGGTGTGCCAAGCATTCCGACCTTTGCAGTTGGCCAGCGTGGTGGGCTATGGCCAACGCTCTCTCGCACTAAGACCCCCATAGGAGAAAAGGAGTAGGACTGAGAGGTATAATGAAATGTTTTTCTTTTTTAATTCTAACTTTTTATTTCACTTCAAAGGGTAGAGCTCTTTAATATAAACCTTGTCCTCGAGGTGCGGCGCGGCGGGCACTATGAGCGGCTGGCCGTCCAGCTTGATGTCCTTGTACTGGGCGCAGTAGTAGCACGTGTACCCAGAGCGCTCCGCTGCCATCGCAGAGTACGCGCTCGATGTGTCCAGCCGGACTAGTCTGACGCCGTGGGCTTTGATCGCTTTTCTAAAAAAAATTGGTTGTGTTCGGTTGTGTTAATAGACATGTAGGTACCTACTCTGTATAGGGAAGACGGCGCGAAAAAATGTCGCCAATTTATCGGTGCTAAAATGCTTGTTTTGCCACTAATAGTAAGGCCACGCTGTAGTTCGCTTAGCAGCCACCTATAGAATTTTGACAGATTACTGTTTTACTATTACTGTTTGCTTGTACGAAAAAGGTTTACGGAAACCGTTCGGATGCCCATAACCTGAGGTTTCTTATCGGAGGACCACAATAGTATATAAACCTAAAACCACATTTAATTTTTTCTACTAGATTGAAGACAGCGCCATCTCTTGAGCCGGATCATCAACTTGTGATTTCTTGGCTGTTTGCTACGGCCTCTTTGCACGTCGAATTTTTCACGGGGTTTGTATTATAATGTAAGTGACGACCGTGAAACCATTTTATGCGCTTGATATATCTGTTGGCTTTACTGAAAATTACTTTGTATGGATTTATTATAATGGCCTATACTACCGCGAGTTTCTACTGAGTACTGACGAACGGAATTACATAATGAATCCATTTTATTAAAAACTGTTCGCCGCTAATTTTGTCAGCGGATACTGGACCTCTCCTGGACCTATAGAACCTACCCCTATTTTCAGAGTACCTAAGATTGTCAGGCGACAAAGATCGCCTGACAATCTTAGGTACTCTGAATACACATTCGCTAAAGAAACAAACACAAAAATTGTAACTCACTCAGATTCTTCTAGCAACGCGTTCATGATTCCTCTGCGGCGCCAGTTGGGATCAGTGACAGCGATTTTAATTTCCACACAGTTCTGGTCCCGAGGGAACTTCTTCCACAGCCTGGCGCCGCTCTCTCTCGCAGCTAAGATGTAGAGGATCCTCTGGAATTTCTCATGTTGACAGCGCTTTGCTTGGCTGAGGAGGTCGTTGCCATCGTCTGCCTGGAAAAACAAAATCTTTATAGATCTGAAGCATACCAACGGAGCCCCTTGTTCCTCCGAGTATATAGATAGGTTACCTAGATATTATTTTCAATTCACAATGACGCGCCCCACTCTGCCAAACTATACCTACAAATCGAATGAAGCAAGCGATTTTGACAGAGTGGGACGTGTCTTCGTGGATTGAAATATCTTTCGTGGATTTATATGAATATTGGGATTTTTTCAACGGGCAGCGCGAAGTTTGAAAATTGTCTTGGTCACACACAGGATTTCCCGCGATTTATTCGTAGTTTCGAATTTATTATAATAAAGTTAGGTACCTACTTAGTGTTAGTGTGATATTATTTAGTTTTCGCCAAGCGTTACTTTATTCACTATAATGATGAGGTGTAAGGTTGGAGCGTGCTTGCCTAGAATATGTTTCACGAAGGCATCCACCACCTAGATGGGGTAAGAAGGAACACGGATGTTAGAAGAGACACTGTGTCTTAGCGGTTCATATCAGAAACGTAGAAGAGAACGGTTTCATGCGAGTTTGTTTGATGTCAAGTGAAAAGAATGGTTGCTGGAGTATAGGTACATGCTAAGGCTAAGCTTTTATCCCCTCCTTATACTGTTTTTATCTAAGTGGCTGGCGATTGCTAATAGACTAAGATATTTAGGACAGGATAAAGAAATAGGTCCTCACCTCTTTCAAAGGGCACACCCCATTGATCATAGCTCCGACCACATTCCCGTCATCGTCCGTGGCTTTGAAGGACAACCCTGAGTCCAGCGAGCTGATGCAGTAATCATCCAGCTCCTGGCATGGATCCGAGTCTTTCATTCCCACTGTAAATTTGAGGGGTTCGTCTATGTAGAAGGTTCTGGAAGAAAAAGCACCGAGTCCATTACCTGAACTTGGCAGTTCGGGACACCAATGCTGTAATTATGATTGCCGTAAATTGATGTGGGAACAGCCAGGCAGTCCTATGATTACAATACTTAGTGTACCTACGTAAGTCCAGAGTTGGCTGATTTAAGTTAAGAGCCCTTAGGCCTTGAGTGTGACTGAAATCTTCTTCAGCCGAAGCCTGAAGGCAGCTTAGCTTCAGTAATGGAGGGCTACTTTGGTACTAATATTATGTATTTGGTATCTTTTCTGAAGGTTGGGAGTCGGCTCCAACCTTTCATGACTCATGGCTAAGCAACAGTTTTCCTTTCTATTTTGTTCCCATCAAATGAATTACCTACGTAACAACGAATTATTTTTTAGAAATACCACCCCTTTTTTACCTGATTTTCCCCATCATGACCCTTTATAACTAGCACTTCATAATATTATAGTACCGCAATAAGGGTGGTATTATAGTAACCAATAGAAAACTTTATAATAATTGATTTCCTATATAATTACCCAAGAATTAAGATAACAGTCACTTACACAGTGTTATCATGGCTTAACTTTGGTTTTGTGTTATTTTAGCTCAGAGACGATTACGTTGGATTTTATCTGAGTTGACAAGGCCGTATTCATCAATATGCATGTATGTACTATGGTCAATGGGGTAATTAATCCACTGTAATATTTATAATGGGTCCACATAACAACATTAATCCATATCAACCGGGGTCTGGGTAGGTATTTTAACTACGTAAGTTTACTGTCCATTTGTTTTTTAGTACCTAGCCTAGATCCTTGGTACCAACTTGAATGCAATCTCACTTGGTGGTAGGTACCTATAATGTGTCGATGCAGCTGAAGACATTATCGTAGCTACTAACTTGAAACGTGAAAGCTACACATCTCACCGGAATGCTAATAAATCGCTTTATGGTTTATTATTATTATTTAAGGTAGTAGTACCCGCTGACCCGTGGGGCAATTCTTTTAAATAAATTTTTAAATCGCCAATCGGTAGACCCCCTGACCCGTGGGGCAATTCTTTTAAATAAATTTTTAAATCGCCAATCGGTGCCTACACTGCACAACCGATGTAAACATTAACCAATCATTAGAGCCAACGCGGCTCGACCGATGTAAGGAGTTACCAATCAGTGCCCAAGATGTAACTTCGTCGATAAGTATTTTTGCAGAATCAAACAGAAGACATAAGCGCATTTTCCCCCTGATTATAATAATAAAGTGACAAAATGACCCGTGCTGGAGACCTCCTAAATCTGCCATGCGAGCAGGCCGAATGTTATTTAGTCTTTAAATTGATTAGCTTATATTGACGTGCTCTTCGAGGCACCGGGATCAAAGACCAACAATTTCCAAACTTCAGACTTACTAAGCATTTCCTAATAGAAAGGACAGTTGGTACTAAAATTTATTGGGCCGACCCGGGAATCGAACCCAGGACTTCGTGATCTACAGTTGAGCATGAGTTCGCTCACAAGTCACCACTATAGACCAACGAGGCAGTTTTGGGTCAGTTTATGGCGGTTCCCAATATTCAGTCTATCCATGGTTTGCTTTACTAGTGTAGTGATTGATAGAAATTTGATATAACTTGTATGGAGGTTATCACATTGATAAAGTAAGGCAAAAATAAGATAATCATAGACTATTGAGAACTGGCATTAGCAAAGTACTTGAGCGTGTGTTTTGCTATTAGGTAAACCCAGGTGCAATTTTTTGCTTTAATATTGTTTTGCATTTATACTTTATAGGTTAAGTTAAAGTACAGTTTTCCATAGTGAAAGAAGGTAAAGCACCTCTGTCGCTATCTACGTAATTATTTTCCTTTTAAGTTTTATTCAAACGCAGACGTAAAATAAAACAATGACTCTATCGAACTCTGAGCGAGAAAGTTGCTATTGCCTATTTGGTATGCTATACAGTAGTATGACATAATCTCGCATAGGTAATCAATTTGCTTACATACCTACTTATAAGTAACTTGAGTTGAAGATCTTAGAAAATCTCGTACCTAAGAGAACTCGATATGTAGAGTAATCTGACAATATCTGTAGGCAGGTAGGTATAGATATGTACCCACATACCACAGATTACTCATATAGTGGGTAAGTAGGGGAAAACGTATTAGGTATAATGTCTAAATACTAAAAACTTCGTAATAAGTAGTTTTTCTATAATTGTTATGATGTTTTTTCTTATAAAATTATTGAGATTCAATCTTGTATCTAAGTAGGAATCCAACGATACCTACCTACCTCTGTAAACAAGTAGATAACAATATGTAGGTAAGTATCCATTAAAGATAATAAAGATTTACATACGTTTTATTGCCGGCAAACGTTTCCATTCATTAAGATAATTTAATAACGATTTTGTGTATACCTAAGTTCAATTGAATTAATTATATTCAATAATGATATTTTGGCACTCAATAAGGTTACTGAGAGGCTCGCGCGCGACCGACTGGTCTTTGGAATGGATGTTCAACCAAGTAGGTATAATGGTCATGATAAAAATAGTCTTACGTGTTTTATTAAGGCCAAGCACACCTACCAGCAACCTAGCGCGGATAAGAAAGAGTTAAGTTGGGTTAGAAGATTTTAGAAGGCATTTTTTAGTCAATGTTGGATAGAAGCAAGTAAACTAATGAACAACCTACTTAGTTAGTCTACCAGAGATGCGTTACTAAAAACCACACATAAGTTGTAAGTACCTACCTACCTACATCTTTGGAGGACAAGCAGCCTTTAGGCTGATTAAGGCGAGTCTCTTCCGCGCGAAGCAAGATTTTAGGAGGTGAGGTGTGGGGTGCCCCCCGCGCGTCTCACACTTCGTACGTAAGATGCAACGACTCTCGTTTCGTGCGTCACGATGTTAGCGCTGTGGCATAGAATAAAATATTTCAGAACTTCAAGTAGGTATGATCAACTTTTTGTAAACGATAGATTATTTTTAATGCGGATGTTTTTGGTTTGATTTCAAATATAAAAAAAAAACAAATACAGTAATTAATTATTATTTTTTAATTAATTTTTTTTATTTAAATTTAAAGCTCCATTTTTCACCAATCAGCTGATAATACCCAGTTTTGCAGTCAAATAAATAGCAATGGTGGGATTTTTCCTGCAATTGGAGCATAAGAAAATTTATATCCACTATTCGTCGTTGAATGTATTTCAACACAGGAAATACAATGCTCTACTTTGACGCGATTAAGTAATTTCATGCTCAGAACTGTCGACCAACATAACATTTGAAATACATTCAATTTTACGCTGTATGTCAAGTGTCTTAAAATTAATTTTCCAGTATTCGCAAAATATGTTTTAATTTTAATATCGTCTGCTTATTTACGTATATGCCATCAGCTTTTTAAACATTTCACATCGAACGACGAAGTGTAGCCGACACGTAACGTGAATAGCCCCCAGACCGTAATCTATCTCATACGAATCTGGGGATACGGTAGTGTCCCCGCCAAGACGAGCCAAGCGAAGCGCGAGGGCACTACCTTTTCTCGAAGTGTTTCGCCGTATTTTTTAACCCTTATAACTTAGGCCAGAATTCGACTGTCGACATCATGTCCCGAGAATTTTGATTACTGTTCCAGATAATTAAAGCAATCGGCCCAGTAACAAAAAAAGTTCAAAATGGCGGCCACTCTGTTAAATTTTGACCACAAATTTCTTCTCTATGCTTGCTGCCAAGGTCAGAAGTCAATTTTAAAAGCAATCGGCCCAGTAACAAAAAAGTTAAAAATGGTGGCCACTTTTTAAAATTTTGACCACAAATTCCCTTTTTATGCTTGCTGCTTAGGTCAGATGTCGATTTCTTAACTAATCGGCCCAGTAACAAAAAAGTTCAAAATGGCGGCCACTTTTTTAAATTTTGACCACAAATTTCTTCTCTATGCTTGCTGCCAAGGTCAGATGTCGATTTTGAAAGCAATCGGCCCAGTTACAAAAAAGTTCAAAATGGCGGCCATTGTGCTTTCATGATTTTCAATATTAGACACGAAGTCACAGCACCTGTAAAATCAAAATTTTAAATCAGGAACATGTTCATACGAATCTGGGGACACGGTAGTGTCCTCGCTAAGACGAGCCAAGCGAAGCGCGAGGGCACTACCTTTTCTCGAAGTGTTTCGCCGTATTTTTTAACCCTTATAACTTAGGCCAGAATTCGACTGTCGACATCATGTCACGAGAAATTTGATTACTGTTCCAGATAATAAAAGCAATCGGCTCAGTAATAAAAAAGTTGAAAATTTTGACCAAAAATTCCCTTTTTATGCTTGCTGCTTAGGTCAGATGTCGATTTCTTAACTAATCGGCCGAGTAACAAAAAAGTTCAAAATGGCGGCCACTTTTTAAATGTTGACCACAAATTCCTTCTCTATGCTTGCTGCCAAGGTCAGATGTCGATTTTGAAAGCAATCGGCCCAGTACTTTGAAAGTAGCGGCCATAGTACTTTAATGATTTTCAACATAAGACACGAAGTAGCAGCACCTGCAATATCAAAATTTGAAATCAGGTACATGTTGTAGGTGGGATCAATTTTTCGCTTTACGCCCATGTAACGGCAGCGTAACGGCCAAGACATTATTGTAACTAAAGTGTAGCGTTTATGAAGTTAGAGCTTGTATGTTAGGTTGTATAGAGTTTGAAGTCTTGCTCTATAAGAAATTTGATAACTTTTCGACAGTGTGAGCCATATGCTCTCGTCTTGGCAACATTTTACATGAAAATGTTTTTGGTGGGATACGTTTATTTATGTATCGATACTTTATTTATTATATAATTATACTACGACTTTTAATTAGATTCAGTAAAATGACGTTTTTAGTGTCATTTGGTAAATAAATACAACAAAAAAAAAATATAATAAAATCAAAGTATTTTATGGGGAAGTACACTCTCCGCGAGTTTTCTCGCCATGTTTTACCGAATGCCCTCGCGCGAGAAGCCGAACGATGCGTCACGCGATAGTGTACAGAAATGTAATCGCGTCGCCTTGCGAGGGTTAGCGAGGTCCTTTGACTCGCGCACAAAACCGACTCGGAGCGGAGAGCACACGAAGCGAGGCGAAGCTTAGCGGGATGAAACAAGTGATACATGTACACTCTCGCATTCGTCAAGCCTCGCGGTCCCTCGACGAGAGTATACTGCCGCCATCACATAAATCGCTTTGAAAGTCACTTTTTACTGCATCGAATTAAAATTCGAAGTATGAATAAGCTCATGTTTTATTGAAATTCCTAAATGTTCAAATCCTAAGAAGTTAAACATATTTAATTTTTATCTTTTAATATTATCACTTACTCGACCGCGAACGCTTGAACGGTCGAGAGTTCTCGTATTTATAGATTTAGCTGTTTAGTCATTCTGTACAAATTTAATTTTCTAATCTGTGTTCTATATGTCATAACGTTATAACGAAATCAAATCAACATAACTTTACTAAGAGAGTAATTTACATAACTTTTCTTATAGTTCTCTTTTCCTGTACTTCTCTTGGATTTTAAGACTGATTTGTTCCTTATTTTATTATTTTATCCCCCATTTTTAATTATTTAACCGTTGCGCGAACGAAAGATCAGGCGTACAAAATTTGACACACACCCGACGTTGGCAAGCGCCGAATTGATACTGGCGGGGTAGCGGGCGGTGCGGCATGTCCTGAAAACGCTGGTTATTATTCCAGTTTTGGGATAAATTTGAATTTGCTGGATACAGGACTTCAATTGAACACCAAAATTTAGCAGGTTCTCTGTAGTACTTCAAGACAAATATTTCTATATAAAAATTATGTGCATATTTAGAAATTTTCTTATGAAATCATTCGTTTAAAAATTTTATTTAAGTCAATTTCAAGATTTTATATGATCGAGTAAAGTAAATCCTATCGTGTTACAAATTAGCACATTCTTTAGATGATATCTTCATGTGTATTGTGTATTTTTTGTAAGATCGGGAATGACGACTAAACACCTAAATTATTTGTTCAAAAAAACTGTTTTCCCCGCTTTATGCGTGATGACTCGCCTTAATAGGAATTTTAGGAGTAGTAATTATTATGAATAAATAATTACTTACTATTTTACATTATTCTGCGGTCCTTTCCTTGCCTATAGAATATAGAGTAAAGAAATTGGTGTAAACGTATTTATTTTAGTTTTCGCCAGACGCACGAGTTCAACCACCAAGGCCACCCGGTGTTTTGAATGAATGGAATGTGATAGCAGTGTGCCAAAATAATTTGACGTGCTGAGCTGAGGGCAAATAGGTACCTATAACCTAACAGTACAATTGTCTGATAAGGAATCGAGTAGGTAGGTTATGACAATGATTCATTATGAATTTGTATGTTTTAACGACTATCAAAAAGCGAAGGTTGTCGAGATACTGCGATTGAAAACATTTCATTCCAATTTGCCTATTGTCAATTCTTTACCATTTTGTTTGAAAGGGTTTGGCGCTTAGTTGGCTCGATTCGAATTCGGTCAAAAATCAATAACCTGTCAAGTGCGAGTCGGACTCGCGCACTGAGGGTTCCGTACTACAACCGGAGGAATAAAACCATAAAAACCACTTTTCTTATCGAACCGCAAAACTAACTTTGTTTTTAGAGGTTTTATTTTAAATATCAAAAAACTACTTATTAGATCTCGTTCAAACCAATTTTCGGTGGAAGTTTGCATGGTAATGTACATCATGTATTTTTTTTAGTTTTATCATACCTACTCTTATTTTAGAAGTTACACATTTTACCACTTTGGAAGTGTCTCTCGCGCAAGCTATTCATTTTAGAAAAAAATGATATTAGAAACCTAAGTATCATTTTTGAAGACCTATCCATAGATACCCCACACATATGGGTATGATCAAAAAAAATTTTCGAGTTTCAGTTCTAAGTATTAAGGCACCCCCAAAATTTATTACTTTTTTTTAAATTTTGTGTGAAAACCTTAATGCGGTTCACAGAATACATCTACTTACCAAGTTTCAACAGTATAACTCTTATAGTTTCGGAAAAAAGTGGCTGTGACATACGGACGGACAGACGGACAGACGGACAGACAGACATGACGAATTTATAAGGGTTCCGTTTTTTGCCATTCGGCTACGGAACCCTAAAAATGTGCACCTCAGAGACTCGACGTACCTACCTATCTCCTCAAAGTTTTATCAAACATTTTTTGTTATATAATCTCATTTAAATTCGGAGAACAAAATCTGAGCACAAGATCAGATGTAGATGGTGCACGGTAGAACACATCGACGTTTGTCTTAAATTTAATTTATGTATTTTTATTCGAGTTCCATTAGGCATCTAATGGGTATTGGGTCTAAAGTCGGTTTTCACTTTAATTTTTAAATTTATTACCCTAGATCACCTGCATACTTCCCCTTATGTAAGTAGATACCTACTTTGTCAGCCTGTACTAGCGTATTTCACCGCGTTGGTCTTATCTCCATATTTATCGATTTCGATGGTACAAAATACATTATCGAAGCGATCTTAACTTTAAGCTCTTAAGATATCATACTTATACTGACATATTATAATTTATAATGTGTGTCTTGATGTTCGCTGAGCTTGAATATTTCTAAAAAACTTACGGGGTTTTCATTCAAAGAACGAATGCTTCCAAAGTACTTTTTTAGGGGATTTACATTTTTCTTTAATGTAATTATTTAAAAGGGTACATTATTTTTATAAATTAAAAGTATTGTTGTAAAATATATCTTTAATTATTTTATTAGTAGTTCCCGTATTTTAAAGTATTTAATTCTGTCCTATTTTTGTAGAAATTCCTAGTTGTTATTTTGGAATGGTTTTGGCAATTTTTATCAGATCTTGATAAATACACAAGCAGAAAAAAAAGAGAACACATCAAATCTATTATACAATTAAGACAAAACATATGGCCATTATTGCACAGATAATACCTACTAACTTAAATTAAAATAGTTATAAAATTAAACAACTTATATCTAAATTAAAATCTATATAAATCTAAATACAATAAAGTATATTATCTGTGGATCATAATCTAGATTCACCCAATCAAACAAGTGGAAAATTAAAAAAATTTAAAACACCCACGACTTTTTCAGACTTGTAATTGAAAAAGGATTAAATAATTTTTTTGAAATTCCCCGACTAAAGGAAAGTAAGAACTAAGAACCTATCAGTATAATTACAAATCCAAGAAAATCCGTGAAAGTGTATACAAAACTGTATCCAAATCGGTTCAGTCGTTTTTGTAATACTTGAGAACATTCGTTTGCACTGTAAATGTTTTTTATGGCGCCCCCTGGTGATCGATGTTCGTAACAACTATCTAAGAACCATCGCCAATGAATACCAAACATTATACAGGAAACTGCATCTAAATCGGTCAACCCGTTTTTGAAATAAATGGGAACATTCGTTTGCAATATTAATGTATTTTATGGCGCCCCCTGGTGATCGATGTTCGTAACAACTATCTAAGAACCATTGCCGCTGAACACCAAACATTATACAGAAAACTGCATCTAAATCGGTCAAGCCGTTTTTGAAATAAATGGGAACATCGATGTGCACAAACAAACAAACAAAAATATTTTTGCATTATTGGTTTTTGTGAACAATTTAACATACAAACAAACATAAAATCTTTTTAATAGAGAAATGTACAATCGGTCTCTCACCCTAAACGCATATACCCGTACTCCGTTCCGTCGTGGCCCGTGGGTAATGATTTGAGTTGTCGCAACCAGTCCACACCTCCCAGCTGTTTAATAATTTCAATGCAACAATGTACCTACCTACCTATTTCAGACAAACCGTACCAGAAACAGAAGACTGTGCCTAGATACATGTACTGTACCGATCGACGATGTGAAGGTGGTTTTCTATGAAATCATTAAAAAAATTATTTATTAAGTATGTTTTCAGTAATTAAGTAAGTAGGTACTATACGTATTATTATAGAAGATTTTCTGTTGTCGATTATGCACCATTATGCGTTAAGACCTGTCAAATATTCTTTGTGATTCAGTCTCAGAATGATTCAGCACATGAAACTTACCTTACTTACTTACTTAATCAGCCTATGGACGTTATGTTACGTTAAACCACCTTTTATACATCCAAGATCTTTGATGGATAAGATTGTGCAGTTTTTACCAAAACCGGTACAACGGATCCACACGGATCTATGTCTCAGGCGAGCGCAGTGCAGTGCATCGTAACATTGAAATCCAACGTCCTGGGGCGCACTGGAGTTCAAAACAAACAACATTAGGTACTCTTGACATTTAAGTATTTTTAAAGTCATATTGTTCAAATGAGTGCCATTTTTAACTACTTACTCAGTTCTGGGTTTTGGTTCACAGTCCAATATGTTTTCACAAGTGCCCATGTTAAATTTTATAATAAGCATTTACGGTAATGTTTCTACTTTTAATGATGACATTTCGGATGTCCATAAGCTATTTATACTCGTTCCGTAGGAGCGTTTGTTCCTGGTAAACAGAAGGTATTGATGAGAAACGAGGAATGCGGGACATGCGAGACCCTTTAAATTTTTGAGTCTATTTGATCAATATTTGATCAGATCAAATATTGAAATGCGGGATTTCAACTGTCCTCCGCTAGGAGTAATAATCATCTGTGGTCATTACGGGACAGTCCCGTAGAATGTAGGACGACTGGCCACTTAGAAAACCTGCTTGAGAATTGACCACAATGTTCTCGGCTGAGGTTCTCGGAGATGTGCCGAGCATTCCGACCTTCGCACTTGGCCAGCGTGGGGGACTATGGCCAAAGACCCCCATAGGAGAAAAGGAGTAGGACTGAGAGGTATAATGAAACGTTTTTTTTAAATTCTAACTTTTTATTTCACTCCAAAGGGTAGAGCTCTTTGATGTGAACCTTGTCCTCGAGGTGCGGCGCGGCGGGCACTACGAGCGGTTGGCCGTCCAGCTTGATGTCCTTGTACTGGGCGCAGTAGTAGCACGTGTACCCAGAGCGCTCCGCTGACATCGCAGAGTACGCGCTCGATGTGTCCAGCCGGACTAGTCTGACGCCGTGGGCTTTGATCGCTTTTCTAAAAAAAAATTGATTGTGTTCGGTTGTGTTAATAGACATGTAGGTACTTTGTGTATGGCGGACAGCGCGAAAAAATGTCGCCAGTTTATCGGTGCCGATATGCTTGTTTTGCCACTAACAGTGGCCACGCTGTGGTTCGCTAAGCAGCCACCTATAGAATTTTGACAGATGGCGCTACTGTTTGCTTGTACGAAAAAGGTTTACGTAAACGTCTATGCCCATATCCTGAAGTTTCTTGTCGGAGGTAAAACCACAGAATACCGCAATTGTATAAAAAACCCCATTATTAGTAAAATCTTAAACCATATTTAATTTTTTCTACTAGATTGAAGACAGCGCCATCTCTTGAGCAGGATCTTCAACTTGTGATTTTCTTATCTATGGCTGTTTACTACGACCACTTTGCACGTCCCATTTTTCACGGGGTTTGGATAATAATGTACCTAAGTGACGACCGTGAAACCATTTTATGCGCTTGATATATTTTATGGCTTTACTGAAAATACTTTGTATGGATTTATAATACTGGACTATGCTACCGTGAATTTCTACTAACTAATTACTTATGAATACATGTTTCCACTTATTTGGTTCGATATAATATTGACTGACATCAGAGTTTTTGTCAGAGGAAACTGGACATAATATAACTACCCTATTTCCGGAGTAAGATTTTTAGGCGACAGACCTAATTTTTGACGCCTGACAACCGCGCTACTTATGGTCCGCTGAGGGTGTCGCTGTGGTGGTGGACTTCTTATAACTTAGGCGTTATTTATGGAGATATAACTACTAAACGAAAAAAATAACACAACTCATTGCAAACAACAATAAAGTCGACAGCAAAATGAGCAAATCGAAATCTCGACGTTAGTTCTAGTTTAAGCAACCGGACAAGAAAAGATTGTGGCCCTGATCTATACATAGTAGTGAGCAGATATCGCAGTACCTAATTACTCGAAATTGCTCGAAATACAACAAATTTCCGATGCATAAAAATTGTCACTCACTCAGATTCCTCTAGTAGCGCGTTCATGATCCCTCTGCGGCGCCAGTTGGGATCAGTGGCAGCGACTTTGATTTCCACACAGTTCTGGTCCCGAGGGAACTTCTCCCACAGCCTGGCGCCGCTCTCTGTCGCCGCTATGATGTAGAGGATCTTCTGGAATTTCTCATGTTGGCAGCGCTTTGCTAGGCTGAGGAGGTCGTTGCCATCGTCTGCCTGGAAAAACAAATCTTTATAGTCCTGAAGCACAGTAACGGACCTCTTGTTTCTCCGAGTACATTTAAGTAGGTATATATATTTCAATCCAAGATGACGCGCCCCACTCTGCCAAACTCCATACGAACCGATTTTGACAGAATGGGACGAGTCTTTGTGGATTGAAATATCTTTCGTGGATTTTCTCAACGGGCATTCTCATTAGGATGTACCGCGATTTACTCCTAGTTTCGAATTTATTATAAAAGGTTAGTAGCTAGGATGATTTTTTTCCGTCAAGCAGTTAAAGAACCGCTTCATCCATACTGAATAAAGATTCAATATGGATGAAGGTACCTATAAGTTTGGAGCGTGCTTGCCTAGAAAGTGTTTCACGAAGGCATCCACGGACCACGACCCAGATTATGGCCTATGGGACTTGAGCCAGGAACACGCATGTTGGAAGAGCATTACATGTCAAAATAATGGTTGCAGGAGCAAAAGTAGATGCTTCAGATGGAGGATTGGAAGATTGGAAGACGCTTTGATAGAAGTTAATGCTTTGGTTGGGGAATTGGTGGATTGGTAGAAGCTTTGGAGTTTTAGAGCAGCGTGCTACGTCTTAGATTTTAGCCCCTTCTTGTACCTACTGTTTTTGTATTCTTAAACTGGCTATTGAATGAACGGAAGATATGTACCTAAGGCATAAGTTAAGGAAGTTGGTCTTCACCTCTTTCAAAGGGCGCACCCCATTGATCATAGCTCCGACCACGTTTCCGTCATCGTCCGTGGCTTTGAAGGACAACCCTGAGTCCAGCGAGCTGGTGCAGTAATCATCCAGCTCCTGGCATGGATCCGAGTCTTTCATTCCCACTGTAAAGTTGAGGGGTTCGTCTATGTAGAAGGTTCTGGAAGAAAAAGCACCGAGTTCATTACCTGAACTCGGGAGTTCGGGACACCAATGCTGTAAACCAATGTTGATACCAATGTACCTAGTAAATTCAATGTAGGATCAGCCAGGAAATTCTATGATTTCAATAGGTACCTAGTGTACCTACGTTAGTTTAAAGTTCGCTGGTTGAAGTTAAGAGCCCTTAGGCCGTTAGAATGACTGATCTCCTTCAGCCGACTACCTTTATTAATGGAGGGCTACTTGGTAATATTATGGATTTGGTGTTTTTTTAAGATTGGTAGTCAGTAAGCCTCATGATCCATGTCTAAGCAACAGTTTTTTGTTCCCATCAAATAAATTACCTACGCAACAACGAATTATTTTTCCGAAGCACCACTCTTCCTGATTTTCCCCGTCATGACCCTTTGACCTTTGTACCTAGCACTTCATATTATTATAGTACAGCAATAAGGGTGGTGTTAAAGTAGCAATAGAAAACTTTATAATAATTGACTTCCTATTCGATCATCTAAGAATTAAGATTAAAAGATTAAAGTTGCCATGATAACACTTACACAGTGTTATCATGGCAACTTTGGTTTTGTACATTTTGGCTCAGAGACGATTACGTTGGATTATCTGAGTTGACAAGGCCGTATTCATTGATATGCATGTACTACTTGCATTGATATGATATGATTAATCCACTGTAATATTTATAATGGTACCACATAACAACACTAATCCAAACCAACCGGGTAGGTATTTTTAACCGACTTCGAAAAACAAAAGAAGGAGGAGGTCACATCAATTCGGCCTGTATGTTTTTTTTTATGTATGTATGTTCACGAATTTCTCCGATAATACGTTTATTCTGTATTCTGAGTACGTATCTGATTTTCATGGTTCTACATTAGATCGATAGGAACTGGTGTCGAATTGGTCTCATGTAAATATCGGTTGACTACTTTTTAAATTATCTTTAAAAATAGAGGAATTTTGTTGGAATTTTGCGAAATCTTCTGTCAAATTAGAATAATTTATTATTTACTAATAAACAAATCATTGCTTACTGCTTAGCAACAACTGACAGGCCTGGACCCTTATTCTGTATCTCAGTGATAATGACTCTGTGACATAACGTTTTTTTTATCTATTGAAGGTTCTCCGCAAAATCTTACTTTCGTTTCACTTAATAATGCAGTAATGTATAACGCACCATAGACAAAGTGAACATCACGCTATAACTGGCAGAGATACGGAATAGCCCCCCTGGTTTTGGTAAACAACGCATCAAATTACAAGTGCGACAAGGCTATCTTGGTGCGTGGTCAAAATCGAAACTAACGCCGCTATCTTGTGACGCTGACAAATATGGAAAAGCGACGGAGCGAACTATCAAACAGCGCGCTGTTTGATAGTTCGCTCCGTCGCTTTTCCATATTTGTCAGTATGTTGCAAGTATTTTGTGTTGCATGTGCTCAGTGCATGAGAGGTAAAGTAAAGGCCTCTCCACACCTGTACATTCATGTTTCGCATGGTGGTTCGTGGTTTCGCTTGAGATTCACGTGGGAATGTGGGGAATCCTTTCAGATCCTGGGTTAAAAATGCACGCACCATGATCATGACTTCAAAGTTAAACAAGCTATAGTCTATTCCAAAACCACACGGAAAAAAGGACATTGACACAAAGTATTATGTTAGCATTTGAAATAAAACGGTAGGTATAAGATCCATACAATTCGCTGTCGATTACGTATCGTTACGCTCTAAACGTGTCTCGTGGTACGGGGTTGGTGTGAGCGACGCGGTCATTCAGAGATAACAAACCTGTTTGGCATGAGTTGCGTTTGCGGGTGGAGAGTTTGAGATTTAAATTTTCGGTTATTGTTACGTTACCTACTTACATAATGTTAACGGGACAGCGACAATTTTAACTACTCTATTATTGATAAATAAAAATATTTAAATAAATGTTAATTTGTTTCTTAATTCATATATGTACAGGACAATCTCCTTCCTTCATAATATAACAATTATTGACACAGGGCCTGCGAAGAACTTCGCACTCTGCATTTAATCTTTCACTGATGATGTACAATGATACCTCAGAATACAGAACAATGATACAAAGATGAAAAAACAAAACCTGAAAAACAAAGGTTGACTACCCCTGTCATACCGTCAAAGTTCAATGTCTTTTTTTCCGCCTGGTTTTGGAATAGACTTTATAAAGACACTTTTTAAGGGAACGCCTAAATAAAATAAATAGCAAAACCTAATACTTGTGTTGTTGATATTAACTTATCGCTGGCGTAAAATTAAACACATTGACAAAACACACACATGTTATTTGACTCTACAATAATATTATCTAGTTGAAAACTCGAAAGTAGGTAGCAAATATGCTGGAAAATATAAGACCTGGTACATTACTAGCTGATATTGCGTTTACTATGGAAAAATAATAATAATGTGTGTGTTTTTAAGCTAAGATAGTCAGTTCCTAGTAAAATGTTATTATTAATTAGTACCTAATGAGGCATTCTATCTTTGCACTAATTTACTAAAATATTACTCTTATTTCGCCCTGTAGTAGTAAAGAATCTATGTTAGTGATTGTCAAACGTACCTATCTATACCTAGAAAAGACAGAACCTAGTTTTGCTATTTTATCGTATAATATGCTATGAAAGTAATAATTAAATTAGTTAGCATGTATCAATACGCAATACCTAATAAAGAAATTAAAAAAAACCTAATTTTGTTTTATTTCTGACCGGCGCGGCGACGCGTAAATGCCACAAACTTTTCTAGTCTTGTGGCCAAAACTGGAACTAACGTTACCACTGTACCTACTTGGGCGGAACCAATAAAACAAAATTTGACTCAGACAGCGATATACCCTCACCGAACCCCAGATAAGTTTCTGGCACTAAGGGTGGATTGCACCATCCCACGTTATCGTAAAATATGAAACGTTAAACGTCAAATCGTTCGTCAAATTAACAAAATGAGTTGCACCATCTGACTCTGTGATCTGACTATGGTTAAAATGACGTTATTTTTGACATTAACAATAACCACCGCTGGGTGGTCAACGTTAAAGTTATTGTCAAATACTATACATATTTATGTTTTTATGTCCTTGATCTGTCACTTATTGTTTTGTTGTTGGGTTTGAGTTTTTCATATTTACGCATCTTTAGGGACATAAATGCCTCATTTCACTAGTAACCCGAATAACTTTAACGTTAGCGAATTTTATGATGGTGCAACGCAATTCGACGATGTGAACTAACGCTCGTTACCCTTCCCGTGTATTTTAGGTATCAGCTTGGTTAAAAATCATTACCAATGACTCTTAAATTTACAGAAAATAGATTACCTAATCAAGTTTTTGTCAAATTTTTGTTAAAATTAAATAATCATTAGAAAACGAGTAATTAAAGATAAACTGCGAAAAAACGCGCCAAAACCCCAAAAGTCCGAAAGCCGTTTAACGGTTCGTAACGGTTCGGACAGCCCCCACCCCGCAGCATTTGACAGCAGGGACTGCGTTATAGTTAGGTAACCTTAACAGTAACTTTAACTAGAATTTTGGTGCAATCACCCCTTAGTATTGGTACTTAGTTAGGACTTACGAGTAGGTAGTTAAGGTAGGTCAGGTAAAGTCAGATATAAGGTGATATCTTAAAGTTAAGATAGCTACGATAATATATTTTGTACCATCGATAAATATGGAGATAAGACCAACGCGAAGAAATACGCTTATGCACGCTGACAAAATAATATTAAGTAGGTATCTACTTACTTAAGGGGAAGTATGCAGGTGAGCTAGGGTGATAAATTTAAAAATTAAAGTGAAAACCGACTTCAAACCCCATACCCTGATACACATTAGACGCCTATTGGAATAAAAAATATTGAAATTCGAATTAAAATACATAACAACCATGCACCATCTACATCTGAAAATCTTATTTTGTTCTCCGTATTTAAATAAGATTATAAAACAAAAAATCTTTAAAGTCAAGGAGTGGCAAATTGTAATGGAATGTTATCAATCGTAGTATCTCGATAACCTCCGCTTTTTGATTTCATTTATTTAATTTATTTATTTAATTACATGTCCATTAAAATAACGGAACCCTGTAAGGGCGCTGTAACCAGAGAGGCGGACTAAATTGTGTCGAATAACAATTTAACAAATGCTTTCATTTTTGATCTAAAAATTCATTAACACGATAATACGCTTTTTTGCAGGAAGTCTTTTAAATTGTTTAAGAATATATTTGTATTCTCTTCCTTTCAGTTCTTTCGGGAGCTGATTGTAAAGTTTAGTACACATTGGGTTGGGACCGGTTCTGTGGATTTTTAAATTAGATTTGGGATAAACTAAATTCGCGCACTCCGATTTATCTGGTCGTGGCATGTTCTGGAGTTTTTTTTAGATCAAAAATAAAATGATAGTCGTTAAAACATATAAAATAATGAATCATTGTTATACTACATATAGTAGGTAGGTTATAACCTACTCGATTTCTTATCAGACAATGTACTGTTAGGTTATAGGTAGGTACCTATTTGCCCTCAGCTCAGCACGTCATATTATTTTGGCACACTGCTATGACATTCCATTCATTCAAAACACCGGGTGGCCTTGATGGTTGAACTCGTGCGTCTGGTGAAAACTAAAATGAAAATGAAAATGAAAAAATGAAAAAATATTTATTTAACCAAAACAGCAGATACAATAATTTGTTATGTCCGATGGCACCCACACTAGGTATTCCTGTATCGCGGGTGCCTACAATACTACGTATTACCAATGTGCCAATAATACGTATTTTAAATTTTATTTTATTTTTTTCAAGTTTTACACCAGTTTCTATATTCTATAGTCAAAAGGCAAGGAAACGACAGCATTATTAATACTTACTCCCAATAATTATTAATTACTCCTAAAATAAAATTCCTAATGGCTGCTTGTTTGTCCACCAAAGATGTAGGTAGGTAGGTACTTACGTGGCAACGCTAAGTGTTTAGTAACGCATCTCTGGTAGATATTCACACTTAATTACTATAACTAAGTAGGTAAGTAGTTTGTTCATTAGTTTAACCTGCTTCTATCTAACATTGACCAAAAATGCCTTCTAAAATCTTCTAACCCAACTTAACTCTTTCTTATCCGCGCTAGGTTGCTGGTAGGTGTGCTTGGCCTTAATAAAACATGTAGACCATTTTTATCACGACCATTATACCTACTTGTTTGAACATCCTTTCCAAAGACCAGTCGGTCGCGCGCGAGCCTCTCAGTAACTTTATTGCCAAAATATCATTTTAAATATCATTTTAAATTTTCGTTTTTTCTGATTAAATATAATAAATTCAATTGAATTTAGGTACATATACGTACACAAAATCGTTATTAATTTATCTCAATGAATGGAAACATGTGCCGGCAATAAAACGTATGTACCTAAATCTTTATGGGTACTTTTTGGTAAGGTTGAATCTCAATAATTTTAGTAAAAACATTAAAATAACTATAAAAAACCTATTACGAAGTATAGATGTCTCTATATTTATAATTTATAATTTATTTATTTACTTTAAGTTACAAGTTACAAAGTATTTAGACAGTTAACTTATAATTATATTTAAACTTACTTATATGTATACGGTTTGAGCACTGACCACTGAACTAGTGAAAACTGTGTTTCAGCGGTAAGAACCTTCCAGATTGCACAGATGAAAAAATACAAAAGAGCACCGATGACAGTTAATATGATCAAAAACTAAAATATAATAATAATAATAAAGAATAAAGATCAAAATAAAGAATAAACGCATGTTTCTGTTTGTTACGGATTGTGTGTGTGTGTGTGTGTGTGTGTGTGTGTGTGTGTGTGTGTGTGTGTGTGTGTGTGTGTGTGTGTGTATGTGTGTGTGTGTGAGTGTGAGAGAGATAGTTAGTGCGCGCGTGTGAGTGTGTGTGCAAGTTTTCAGTATTTAGACTTTATAATACGTTTTCCCCTACTTACTTACTTATGCATGTCTGAGAAATTATGTAGGTAGACACACCTGCCTAAATATTGTCAGATTACTTACATAGAGTCCTCTTACGAGATTTTCTGAGATCTTCAGGTAGGTACCTACAAGTTAAGTCCTCATAAGTATTTGTAAGCAACTCAACTATCTGTGCGAGATTATGTCATACTACTGTATAGCATACCAAACCGGCAATAATACTCGCTCAGAGTTCAATAGAGTCATTTATTGTTTTATTTTACGTTTGCGTTTGAATAAAACTTAAAAAGAAAATAAGTACCTACGTAGATTAGCGACAGAGATGCTTTACCTTCTTTCACAATGGAAAAATGTAAATGCAAAAAAATATTATGACTCGGTAATCGCAAGCCTCCCCCACACAGGCGCGTTATTATCGCGCGATAATATCGCAAGCGTTATTGCGATAATGCGTCCCGATTCCTTGCACATAGCTGCGTTTTTATCGCGCGATAATAACGCGCAGACGGACGCAGCGTCCCGCGTTATTATCGCGCGATAAAATGGCCAAGCATTATTGTGATATCTGTTTTCAGTACTTTTTGTACTCATGCTCAGCTGTAGATCACGAAGTCCTGGGTTCGATTCCCGGGTCGGCCCAATAAAATTTAGTACCAACTGTCCTTTCTATCAGGAAATTCTTAGTAAGTCTGAAGTTTGGAAATTGGCGGTCTTCGACCCCCGTGCCTCACAAACACAAAGCACGTTAAGCCGTCGGACCTGTGCACGATCTCCCTCTGGTCACGTCGGAGCTGTCGTGAGTCGTCTCATCGAGTTATGAGAGAGAAGGAATAGAGAGTGCACCTGTGCTTGCACACAAACTTATGCACTATAAGAATTTCCAAACTTATTCCATTATAACACATCTTTTTACATTCAAACAGTTTCAAAGAAGAGTTTATCGGAAGCAACTTATAAAAGCTACTCGTGATCTAAGCGGCAGCTATAGGGTCAGCATGGCCGAAAAAAAACCCTATTACATAAGCCCGATTATGAAGGAAGATGAAAAAGCTGTCATGGACCTTGTTAAACGGTAAGTCCCTAAACATAACCCACTGAAACACTGGCATGGCGGATTAGAAGGTCTCGGAGTAGGACGCCAGCACGGGCCATTTTGTCACTTTATAATAATTTGAATCAGAGGCAAAATGGATTTAAGTACTCGTAGGTCTGCTGTGGATTCTGCAAAAATACTTAAAGCATCGACGAAGTTGCATCTTCAGCACTGATGATTTAAATAATGTTTAAATAATGTTTGCATTGGTTGTGCAGTGTAGGCACCGATTGGCTGATGATGGTCACATTGCTTCGGTTATCGGCGATGTTTTGGGGATGTACAATTTTATGTACAAGAATCACAAAAGTATAGGCTTTACTAAGTATGTCACGGGCAAAGATGTACCATACCGCCAAGCGATTTAGCTTTCCGCTTCGATGTCGTGTAGCTTTCGAGTTTTAAGTTAGTACCTACGATAATGTATTCGGCTGCATCGACACATTAGGTATCTATATCATCAAGTGAGATTGCATTCAAGTTGGTGCCAAGGATCTAGGTACTAAAAAACAAATGGACAGTAGACTTACGTAGAATATTAAAATACCTACCGGGTTGGTGTGGATTAGTGTTGTTATGTGGTACCGTATAATATATTTATACAAACCGTACAATCATAGTCCTTCACAATACCTACTCGATGTGCTTAGAAACGTCGATATTATAGACAATCGTAAGTAATAAACCAAAACAACACAAAATACTTGCAACATACTGACAAATATGGAAAAGCGACGGAGCGAACTATCAAACAGCGCGCTGTTTGATAGTTCGCTCCGTCGCTTTTCCATATTTGTCAGTATGTTGCAAGTATTTTGTGTTGTTTTGGTTTATTACTTACGATTGTCTATAATATCGACGTTTCTAAGCACATCGAGTAGGTATTGTGAAGGACTATGATTGTACGGTTTGTATAAATATATTATACGGTACCACATAACAACACTAATCCACACCAACCCGGTAGGTATTTTAATATTCTACGTAAGTCTACTGTCCATTTGTTTTTTAGTACCTAGATCCTTGGCACCAACTTGAATGCAATCTCACTTGATGATATAGATACCTAATGTGTCGATGCAGCCGAATACATTATCGTAGGTACTAACTTAAAACTCGAAAGCTACACGACATCGAAGCGGAAAGCTAAATCGCTTGGCGGTATGGTACATCTTTGCCCGTGACATACTTAGTAAAGCCTATACTTTTGTGATTCTTGTACATAAAATTGTACATCCCCAAAACATCGCCGATAACCGAAGCAATGTGACCATCATCAGCCAATCGGTGCCTACACTGCACAACCAATGCAAACATTATTTAAACATTATTTAAATCATCAGTGCTGAAGATGCAACTTCGTCGATGCTTTAAGTATTTTTGCAGAATCCACAGCAGACCTACGAGTACTTAAATCCATTTTGCCTCTGATTCAAATTATTATAAAGTGACAAAATGGCCCGTGCTGGCGTCCTACTCCGAGACCTTCTAATCCGCCATGCCAGTGTTTCAGTGGGTTATGTTTAGGGACTTACCGTTTAACAAGGTCCATGACAGCTTTTTCATCTTCCTTCATAATCGGGCTTATGTAATAGGGTTTTTTTTCGGCCATGCTGACCCTATAGCTGCCGCTTAGATCACGAGTAGCTTTTATAAGTTGCTTCCGATAAACTCTTCTTTGAAACTGTTTGAATGTAAAAAGATGTGTTATAATGGAATAAGTTTGGAAATTCTTATAGTGCATAAGTTTGTGTGCAAGCACAGGTGCACTCTCTATTCCTTCTCTCTCATAACTCGATGAGACGACTCACGACAGCTCCGACGTGACCAGAGGGAGATCGTGCACAGGTCCGACGGCTTAACGTGCTTTGTGTTTGTGAGGCACGGGGGTCGAAGACCGCCAATTTCCAAACTTCAGACTTACTAAGAATTTCCTGATAGAAAGGACAGTTGGTACTAAATTTTATTGGGCCGACCCGGGAATCGAACCCAGGACTTCGTGATCTACAGCTGAGCATGAGTACAAAAAGTACTGAAAACAGATATCACAATAATGCTTGGCCATTTTATCGCGCGATAATAACGCGGGACGCTGCGTCCGTCTGCGCGTTATTATCGCGCGATAAAAACGCAGCTATGTGCAAGGAATCGGGACGCATTATCGCAATAACGCTTGCGATATTATCGCGCGATAATAACGCGCCTGTGTGGGGGAGGCTTGCGATTACCGAGTCATAATATTTTTTTGCATTTACATTTTTCCATTGTGAAAGAAGGTAAAGCATCTCTGTCGCTAATCTACGTAGGTACTTATTTTCTTTTTAAGTTTTATTCAAACGCAAACGTAAAATAAAACAATAAATGACTCTATTGAACTCTGAGCGAGTATTATTGCCGGTTTGGTATGCTATACAGTAGTATGACATAATCTCGCACAGATAGTTGAGTTGCTTACAAATACTTATGAGGACTTAACTTGTAGGTACCTACCTGAAGATCTCAGAAAATCTCGTAAGAGGACTCTATGTAAGTAATCTGACAATATTTAGGCAGGTGTGTCTACCTACATAATTTCTCAGACATGCATAAGTAAGTAAGTAGGGGAAAACGTATTATAAAGTCTAAATACTGAAAACTTGCACACACACTCACACGCGCGCACTAACTATCTCTCTCACACTCACACACACACACATACACACACACACACACACACACACACACACACACACACACACACACACACACACACACACACACACACACACTCAATCCGTAACAAACAGAAACATGCGTTTATTCTTTATTTTGATCTTTATTCTTTATTATTATTATTATATTTTAGTTTTTGATCATATTAACTGTCATCGGTGCTCTTTTGTATTTTTTCATCTGTGCAATCTGGAAGGTTCTTACCGCTGAAACACAGTTTTCACTAGTTCAGTGGTCAGTGCTCAAACCGTATACATATAAGTAAGTTTAAATATAATTATAAGTTAACTGTCTAAATACTTTGTAACTTGTAACTTAAAGTAAATAAATAAATTATAAATTATAAATATAGAGACATCTATACTTCGTAATAGGTTTTTTATAGTTATTTTAATGTTTTTACTAAAATTATTGAGATTCAACCTTACCAAAAAGTACCCATAAAGATTTAGGTACATACGTTTTATTGCCGGCACATGTTTCCATTCATTGAGATAAATTAATAACGATTTTGTGTACGTATATGTACCTAAATTCAATTGAATTTATTATATTTAATCAGAAAAAACGAAAATTTAAAATGATATTTAAAATGATATTTTGGCAATAAAGTTACTGAGAGGCTCGCGCGCGACCGACTGGTCTTTGGAAAGGATGTTCAAACAAGTAGGTATAATGGTCGTGATAAAAATGGTCTACATGTTTTATTAAGGCCAAGCACACCTACCAGCAACCTAGCGCGGATAAGAAAGAGTTAAGTTGGGTTAGAAGATTTTAGAAGGCATTTTTGGTCAATGTTAGATAGAAGCAGGTTAAACTAATGAACAAACTACTTACCTACTTAGTTATAGTAATTAAGTGTGAATATCTACCAGAGATGCGTTACTAAACACTTAGCGTTGCCACGTAAGTACCTACCTACCTACATCTTTGGTGGACAAACAAGCAGCCATTAGGAATTTTATTTTAGGAGTAATTAATAATTATTGGGAGTAAGTATTAATAATGCTGTCGTTTCCTTGCCTTTTGACTATAGAATATAGAAACTGGTGTAAAACTTGAAAAAAATAAAATAAAATTTAAAATACGTATTATTGGCACATTGGTAATACGTAGTATTGTAGGCACCCGCGATACAGGAATACCTAGTGTGGGTGCCATCGGACATAACAAATTATTGTATCTGCTGTTTTGGTTAAATAAATATTTTTTCATTTTTTCATTTTCATTTTCATTTTAGTTTTCACCAGACGCACGAGTTCAACCATCAAGGCCACCCGGTGTTTTGAATGAATGGAATGTCATAGCAGTGTGCCAAAATAATATGACGTGCTGAGCTGAGGGCAAATAGGTACCTACCTATAACCTAACAGTACATTGTCTGATAAGAAATCGAGTAGGTTATAACCTACCTACTATATGTAGTATAACAATGATTCATTATTTTATATGTTTTAACGACTATCATTTTATTTTTGATCTAAAAAAAACTCCAGAACATGCCACGACCAGATAAATCGGAGTGCGCGAATTTAGTTTATCCCAAATCTAATTTAAAAATCCACAGAACCGGTCCCAACCCAATGTGTACTAAACTTTACAATCAGCTCCCGAAAGAACTGAAAGGAAGAGAATACAAATATATTCTTAAACAATTTAAAAGACTTCCTGCAAAAAAGCGTATTATCGTGTTAATGAATTTTTAGATCAAAAATGAAAGCATTTGTTAAATTGTTATTCGACACAATTTAGTCCGCCTCTCTGGTTACAGCGCCCTTACAGGGTTCCGTTATTTTAATGGACATGTAATTAAATAAATAAATTAAATAAATGAAATCAAAAAGCGGAGGTTATCGAGATACTACGATTGATAACATTCCATTACAATTTGCCACTCCTTGACTTTAAAGATTTTTTGTTTTATAATCTTATTTAAATACGGAGAACAAAATAAGATTTTCAGATGTAGATGGTGCATGGTTGTTATGTATTTTAATTCGAATTTCAATATTTTTTATTCCAATAGGCGTCTAATGTGTATCAGGGTATGGGGTTTGAAGTCGGTTTTCACTTTAATTTTTAAATTTATCACCCTAGCTCACCTGCATACTTCCCCTTAAGTAAGTAGATACCTACTTAATATTATTTTGTCAGCGTGCATAAGCGTATTTCTTCGCGTTGGTCTTATCTCCATATTTATCGATGGTACAAAATATATTATCGTAGCTATCTTAACTTTAAGATATCACCTTATATCTGACTTTACCTGACCTACCTTAACTACCTACTCGTAAGTCCTAACTAAGTACCAATACTAAGGGGTGATTGCACCAAAATTCTAGTTAAAGTTACTGTTAAGGTTACCTAACTATAACGCAGTCCCTGCTGTCAAATGCTGCGGGGTGGGGGCTGTCCGAACCGTTACGAACCGTTAAACGGCTTTCGGACTTTTGGGGTTTTGGCGCGTTTTTTCGCAGTTTATCTTTAATTACTCGTTTTCTAATGATTATTTAATTTTAACAAAAATTTGACAAAAACTTGATTAGGTAATCTATTTTCTGTAAATTTAAGAGTCATTGGTAATGATTTTTAACCAAGCTGATACCTAAAATACACGGGAAGGGTAACGAGCGTTAGTTCACATCGTCGAATTGCGTTGCACCATCATAAAATTCGCTAACGTTAAAGTTATTCGGGTTACTAGTGAAATGAGGCATTTATGTCCCTAAAGATGCGTAAATATGAAAAACTCAAACCCAACAACAAAACAATAAGTGACAGATCAAGGACATAAAAACATAAATATGTATAGTATTTGACAATAACTTTAACGTTGACCACCCAGCGGTGGTTATTGTTAATGTCAAAAATAACGTCATTTTAACCATAGTCAGATCACAGAGTCAGATGGTGCAACTCATTTTGTTAATTTGACGAACGATTTGACGTTTAACGTTTCATATTTTACGATAACGTGGGATGGTGCAATCCACCCTTAGTGCCAGAAACTTATCTGGGGTTCGGTGAGGGTATATCGCTGTCTGAGTCAAATTTTGTTTTATTGGTTCCGCCCAAGTAGGTACAGTGGTAACGTTAGTTCCAGTTTTGGCCACAAGACTAGAAAAGTTTGTGGCATTTACGCGTCGCCGCGCCGGTCAGAAATAAAACAAAATTAGGTTTTTTTTAATTTCTTTATTAGGTATTGCGTATTGATACATGCTAACTAATTTAATTATTACTTTCATAGCATATTATACGATAAAATAGCAAAACTAGGTTCTGTCTTTTCTAGGTATAGATAGGTACGTTTGACAATCACTAACATAGATTCTTTACTACTACAGGGCGAAATAAGAGTAATATTTTAGTAAATTAGTGCAAAGATAGAATGCCTCATTAGGTACTAATTAATAATAACATTTTACTAGGAACTGACTATCTTAGCTTAAAAACACACACATTATTATTATTTTTCCATAGTAAACGCAATATCAGCTAGTAATGTACCAGGTCTTATATTTTCCAGCATATTTGCTACCTACTTTCGAGTTTTCAACTAGATAATATTATTGTAGAGTCAAATAACATGTGTGTGTTTTGTCAATGTGTTTAATTTTACGCCAGCGATAAGTTAATATCAACAACACAAGTATTAGGTTTTGCTATTTATTTTATTTAGGCGTTCCCTTAAAAAGTGTCTTTATAAAGTCTATTCCAAAACCAGGCGGAAAAAAAGACATTGAACTTTGACGGTATGACAGGGGTAGTCAACCTTTGTTTTTCAGGTTTTGTTTTTTCATCTTTGTATCATTGTTCTGTATTCTGAGGTATCATTGTACATCATCAGTGAAAGATTAAATGCAGAGTGCGAAGTTCTTCGCAGGCCCTGTGTCAATAATTGTTATATTATGAAGGAAGGAGATTGTCCTGTACATATATGAATTAAGAAACAAATTAACATTTATTTAAATATTTTTATTTATCAATAATAGAGTAGTTAAAATTGTCGCTGTCCCGTTAACATTATGTAAGTAGGTAACGTAACAATAACCGAAAATTTAAATCTCAAACTCTCCACCCGCAAACGCAACTCATGCCAAACAGGTTTGTTATCTCTGAATGACCGCGTCGCTCACACCAACCCCGTACCACGAGACACGTTTAGAGCGTAACGATACGTAATCGACAGCGAATTGTATGGATCTTATACCTACCGTTTTATTTCAAATGCTAACATAATACTTTGTGTCAATGTCCTTTTTTCCGTGTGGTTTTGGAATAGACTATAGCTTGTTTAACTTTGAAGTCATGATCATGGTGCGTGCATTTTTAACCCAGGATCTGAAAGGATTCCCCACATTCCCACGTGAATCTCAAGCGAAACCACGAACCACCATGCGAAACATGAATGTACAGGTGTGGAGAGGCCTTTACTTTACCTCTCATGCACTGAGCACAGCACTGTGCCAGAAGCTCTTTATATTTAACAGTTTAAACTACCCTACTTCCTCAACAGTCAACAGTGTAAATTTATTAGATTGGAAAAAATAAGTAGTTGGTGACACATTAACGGAGATTATAATATTTCAAGCCTCATATTTGTTTAGAAAAAAAAATACAAATAATGTTTATCACAGTTAGATAATTAAAATGATTTATGAAACTTCCAAAAAGTAACTGACGCTACTTACATACGTAAAATGTGCAGATTAGCTCATCAGGTTCATATCGGTGACTTAAGACTAATTAATAACAAATACGCATATGGAAAAAAATCCGCCCGTATAGCCTGCTCGAGAATTTTTAAATTAGAGGAAGTTAGGACAATTCTTTGAGATAGACTCTAGCTTCAAGATGCGGCGGGTCCGGGTGCGGCGCGTAGGGCAGCTCCTCGTAGAAGAGTCCGTACACCTTCTTGTATTTCAGTCTTTCCGCTGCCAGCGCGGAGAACGCAGACGTGGTGTCCATGCGCAGAGCGCCCGCGCCCATCTCCCGCGCTATGCGTCTGTAACAAGATGATTGGCATGGTCACTTCACATACATACCTATATGTAAGGAGTTATGGGAGCTCTGTGCTCCCATGCACAAGCACACACATGCACCATGCTGAGTTGGGGCCTTTTTCCGGGTTGTGCCACATGTGACAGGCGGTGTCTGGTGCTTCCGTCACTTGGGCAATTATTGGTTTTTGTTGCCCGAGTGGAGGAATCTTCAGGCATCGTTTTAGTACGTAAGGTTTATGGTTATGTTACATGTGGCATAATTCTCTTGAGAAAGAAAGTTTTCTTTCTTTCTTTTCTTTCTATACTATCCTGGTACCATTCCATTTGTTTGTGACAAATTAACCCGCGAAATTCAATTTATTTTTTCGGTGTTCGCAAATAGCAGGCTAGTTATACAACTTGTAACGAAAAATGGAAATAATACTGAAGGGGTATATAAGGAAACATGTTAAGGAAATTTTTCCATAGTATACCTATGGCAGAATAAAATAAGCATAATTAAGCTTTTTTCCATATAATATGAGAAAATCAATACGCTTATTTCTATTTAATATTTTTACAGGATGATTCGTTATCAAGTAGGTACACTTACGTACTGTTCAATATTATTTCAACTTTTGGCTTCACGTTGTATATGGAAGGCTTGTTACAGTGAGTTTTGCGAGCTTAGAATTTGTGCATCTACCTAACCGTTTTTAATAAAAACTTTATTCCAAAACACTCATTGTATTGGTTCCCTCCCATTAGCTTCAAAACTTGGGAAAACTGCAGAAAATGCTCTTTAGATGTATAAAATGTTATGCTCGCAAAATTCATTGACCTAAGCTACGGTTAGCCTACTATTTTCTAAAAACAAAAAAAAAAATTGAATTTTCGCGGCCGGGTGTTCCCATCTCAAAAGCTGCAGATTACTATAACTTGGCAAAAGTTTCATTTTGTGTTCACAAGTTTGAATTCATCTTTCATTAGAAACTTTAAGGAATGGCTCCTACACTATTTTGTGCTTTTTCTTTTGAAAATTGACCGCCCATAATACTTTATTCTATTTTATCCAAACGAAGATACTAATTCAATTTTATCCAAAGGAAATAAATTAATTATTTACTTAGTAATCATGTTAATTTATAGTTTCATGCAGCGTTAATTTACAGTCTGATCGATTCTACCGTAATTAGCATTAAGTATCTATTTCATTGGCACGCTATTAAAATGACCAGTAATTAAAATAATAGATTAGCAATTAGCAAGAAACTAAAAAAAACGAGGTTGAGCAAGATGCATCGTAAGTTCGCATAGAGTTTGCTTGCTTGATGCGGTTTTGCTCTATTTCCCTTGAAACTAGGCCAGTAAGTAACAAAACAAAGACCTAGACTTAAACTCTAACTAATCTATGTATATGTATAATTATTATAATGAAACGAAGCGACCTTCCTGATGCATTTTGGCGTACTGTGATATAAACACGAGGACCCGAGGTTTATTCCAGAAACTGGCTAAATTTTTAAAATTGGCTCTGCCGAGAAAGCCATTATTCCTTAGCGATATCTTCGTAGAAAACAGTCGATCGCTCAAATTAAATTCAAAAAATGTATGAAAATGATATATAGCTTAAAGTTACTCACAGCGGCGTTCGCAAACCCCTAGAGTTTCGATGTTGGACGGTAGAGGGTTCGCGACAAGATTAACGTAACTTAATGGCGGCTGGGCGACTAACATGCGCGTGCGACGAATAAATTTGGGGGGAAAATACTTTACCTACCAAATACGCACTAAAATACGCCCATTTCATAAATATCGGTCGCGTTGGCCGTGTCAAGATTATTATGTATTGCGGGTGCAAGAGTTGGGGGTTCGCTGTCACCTAGAAACTTTAATAGGGGTACGTGAGACCAAAAGTTTGAGAACGCCTGACATAGCCTATCGCTAAATTTATCTCGATACGTCAGCACAGACAATTATTGTCAGTCTCATACATTTTTTTTAATTTCGTTCTATTTGAGCGATCGACAGCTTTCTGTGACGATATCGCTAAGTCATATGGCTACGTCTTCGCCAGTCACGATTATTGCCCTACTGGTAAAGACGTAGCAAAGTTAATTCACCGTACGATGCTGTGTAGTTGTCGTAGGTGCAAAATCCTTTTCAAGGTAGTAACATAAAATATCTAATAACATTTTTAACTTCAGTTCAGTCAGTAACTATCAGATATGAGATTGTAATCAAGTGTTTACTATATCACGTGTGTGTGAAAATTAAAGGAAAAATATGATTGAATAAATAAAAAAGATAACCATCTATTCGTAAAATCGTTTCTACTGTTACCTACTAATTTTCCAGAAAATTCAAGTTGATTTTTAATTTGCCATGTATTTTTATATAGCTTCACTTTGTCAATAGAAAGTACCTACTTAGTATTGCTCTAAATATGGCCTAAAGCAACTACATATTATTAGGAAGTAATAAGCAAGGGGGGCTGGCAAAGCAACCTCCACGAGTGCCCGAGTGCTACGGTGCCTCTCTGTAGCGCACGGGCCGGTGCTCCCTGATAACGTCGCGTCGGTTAATAACCGACGGCTAATAGCTTGGCCCGGTGGATAGGTAACGTTTCTTCGCATGTCCCTCTAGGCCCCAGCAGAGGGCACAGTGTCGAAACGTCTACACCTACCCCGGAGGAGGAAGAAAACCTCATTAAAAAACTACAGGCGGGGGCGGAAACGCCCACAAGTCCCTTCGGGGCACTACGAGGAAGACAACCTTGTAAAGAAATCACCGAAGTGGGCGGGAACGCTCGTCGAAAGGGTCAATTACTGTGGCACATCCCTCTCGCAGGAGACGCACCGGTTGCTGGAAGACGAACATCTTTCTTCGGCTTCCGGGTGCGCCGGCCTGCGGGTGACGGACGTAAGGGGCTATGGCGTCCGCTACCCGAACTCCATCAACAGGCCGAGGAGGTGGCGCGCCCTGTTCAGGACGCGCCTCTCAGGAGGAGTCGGCGGCGGGCAGGCTGCCGGCAGCAGCGACGGGACCTGCCGCTCAGGTGGCGGGTCGGGGCCTGGCGGGAGCGCGGTGAATACGCAAGTGAATCCCGTACTCCCGCCAACGAGGTCCGTCGTGGCAAGGGACAGGTTTTAGTGGGTGCAAGCCCCACATAACCCCTCCGTTTCCCCTGACGGAGGGGTATGCGTTACGCATTTCCTGTCGATAAAAAAAAAAGGAATAAGCAAGGCTTAGGCTGCATATTTTTTAGTTTAAAATATTGGATTCAATAATTTATAATAAACATAATTATATCTCCTTTATTTAGAGGACATTTTAATTAAATTAAAATAGGTTTAATTTTAACAGGATACATCTATTGATCGTATATTTTGATAAAAATGTACCTAGTGTTCATTGTGATTGATCATTCTATTTAAGTATTTAAACGAATACTATTTAAATTTTTGCAATTATATTATGTGTGTGTTATTAAAATATAACATTAAAGATTTCATATCTCTAATTAAAAGGCCATGAGGAAGTGGTATAATTTATGTCAGAATTATGTAGTACTTTATGTTCTACAAAAGACAAGGTACGAAGAACTCTTGATTTTTTCTAGGATTGTTCCTGTCTAGGAAAGAGGTTTGAGGAAGTATCTTTTTAAAATGTCTGTCATTCAAATTCAAAATGTAAAAAAAAACTATTCTTATGCGTTCGAGATTTTCTCGTCTCAATCGATTAAGGAACAATAATATTGTAATGTAGCAGTGGTTGAAATCTGTCTCATATTTAACGGGTCTGAAGACTACTGCACCACCGTACATGACTTTGTGGACACTTATTATTATTATCATTAATAGTCTATAGCCTTTCTCGATAAATGGACTATCCAACACAAAAAGAATTTTTCATTTCAGACTAGCATTTCCTGAGATTAGCGTGTTTAAACAAAAATTTTTTTCACTTTATAATATTAATATCAAACTTAGCCGTTAGACTCTGAGCGTCAGTCATGCCTGGCCATCGGGTACAACATTTCTGGGTCACTGTACCAGAGAGCATTATCCTGTGAATAGCTTCGCATGTCCACTTGTTGATCGCTCTATTAATAAACTTGCATGTGACAATAAAATTGTGCCATTATTCTGCGCGCGCACTTCGCACACGCAATTTACCACGATCACAAATTACAAACCGAGTCGTCTGTCACAGATTAAACATGACAGTATAACCATCCAAAGTCGTAACTTATAGTCACATTGTCTTGTTGATTACACTATTATTACGTCAAAATGACGGAACCTAGTTACACATGGATTATCTTTGCTTGGATTATAATCATATTAACATATTTTTATTTAATGGCTTTATTATGAAGATGAATAGCATGATTGGTAGTGCTCAGCATCAAGCTTATACCTATTATAATATCTAAAATCTAGGTACTTTATTTTATCATGGTTTTACATGCTATACATAATATGTTAGATAGAACATATAAGTATTTTGAATTGTAACGTAACATTAAAATCAATACATTTAAGAACGGTGGTATGACTGTATGTACCTACTGTTTGAGGTATGTTTTCTTCGGCTTACTTGTGATTGGTGAACCATAGGCATGTTACTTCATCTAAGTACATAAAATTCTATTTCTACGATCCCTAGTGGCATAAAATCCGTAAAATGACAGTTGATCTCGATAAGTCAATCGATCGATCGATTTGTAGGTCGGATATGTAGGTAGCTTACAATTCCCATATCTACATTCTTTAAATTTCGTTCCATTGGCAAAAATAAATTGAATAGATAAGCTACAAACAAACAAATAACAAAGTTATACAGCTTCTTCTATGCTATACCTACATGTTTACACTGTGGTATTAAAACGAATATCTCGCGTATGTTTACAAACAAAAAGCCTACAAAAAGCCTAAGGTAATGACATACGTTTAATGTTAATTGAATTATCATATTACATGACGTGTAATTGAGGCAAAAACTTAAACGGCCATGCCGTCGTTTGCGTGGTTCCGTATTATTGCACGACTAATTTTTATGACTTGAAGTTTTATTATGCGCCGCGGAAAAGGATAAACAGTGATAAAACAATAAGTTTTCATCAAAACTAATGCAAACCATCTAGTCTAGGTAGGTACTAAAGTATGTTAGATATTACTACGTACCTGTCAAATGACTTAGATCAGACTTTCTCAAACTTTTGGTTCCACGTACCCATATTAAAGTTTCTAGGTGACAGCGAGCCAAAAACACGATCTTTTTAATTATTTTTTTTATGAGAAAAAGTAAAGTATTTTTCAATCTTCTGCCTCCAAATTATTCGCCACACGCGCCTGGCAGCCACCCAGCCGCCATTACGTAAACCCCCATCCGTCGAACGGTGAAGGCTTAGGGGGTCGAAGTGAACGGTTTAGGGGTTCGCCAACTTACACTTACACTTTGAGTAACCCTGACTGACATAAAGTACAACTGAACATTATACATTGATAAAATTATTGCAATATTTTATATTTTGTTTTAATTATTTCCTCGTGTCTTTACCACGTCTAAAAGCATATTTTTTTGGTTAATATGCGAAAATATGCATAGTGACTTCACTAATTATACCTACCCAGAGAGGTGTAACTGCGTAAAGTCATAAATTGCAAATTTTATTTAGCGTAACATTAAACTACGATAACCAAGATTAAAAAAAACGTTTTAATAAATCACGTACTTAGATACGTAACCTAGGGTACTTTTGCATTAAATCACATTTTCCAGTTGGTCGAGTCTGCAGCGAGATAATAACACTACTAATACTATAGTAACTCAGTATACGAACATTTGACAACAAATCTTGGCGCTCATCATGTCACGCAAGGCTAGGTTAGAAGTAACGAATAGGGGACCTCCATAGTCCTGTTATCTCTATGGGACCAGGAGTCGTGATCCTATTTAGGGTTCCATACCTAAAAGGTAAAAAAAACGGGACCCTATTACTGAGACTTCGTTGTCTGTCCGTCCGTCTGTCATCAGGCTATATCTCTTGTACCGTGATATAGAAGCGGGATATTAGGTATGTGTTAGAATAGAGCCTTGTGCAAATTATGATTGCAAAATTAATGAAAAATCTGAGGCGAACAGGCTCGGTACGTTTGAAACTGTATCACTTCCTGCATTCGTTTCTAAAGTGTGAAGTGTAAATTAAGTAATAATTAATATTATTACAGGTAGGTATTTTGGAGCAGGGACTTCTATTGCAATGTTGTTAAAACTGATAATTGTATGTTATTTAAGTGCGAGCTTTTTAGGGTTCCGTACCAAAATAGTAAAATGGAACCCTTATGGTGCGACTTTCTCCGTCTGTCTGTCCGTCTGTCTGTCTGTCTGTCCGTCACACTCGATTATTTCAGTAACTACCAGAGCTATCGATATGAAATTTGTAATAGTTGTGTATATTAGTGGCCCAATGACACTGGAATAAAAAAAAATGGAAATTATTTTTGTTCTTATTTAAAAAGGGGGGAAAATCGGAGGGTTGAAATTTAAAAGTGAGATAACTGTACTGTGTGGGGTATCATATGAAAGGGTTTACTTTGTACATTCTAAAACCGATTTTTAATTTTTTTTAGTCATGATAGTTTTTGATTTATCGGGGAAAATGTCTAAAAAAATACCGTTCCCCCCCCCTTATCTCCGGAGTTTACCTATCGAAAAATCTCAAATAATTATGGTCAATAGGAATTTACGTATATTTTACAGGAAAACTATAGCCAATGCTCTTACTAGCATAGTTTTTTTTATATTAACAATAAACCTCTACAAACAAAGTTAAGGTACAAGTTGGTAGCCGACTGCAGACAGCAGCAGCAGACGACGTGTCGTCGCTTCATGTCGTCGCGACTCGTCGTCGCGTCATGTCGCTGCAGTCATGATTTCGAACCCGACTGCAGACGGCAACAGCAGATTGGATTGGCTCGAACGCGGTCGTTGCTCCAGCGTCAGCGGCACTACTGATAGGTACAAGTTGGTAGCCGACTGCAGACAGCAGCAGCAGACGACGTGTCGTCGCTTCATGTCGTCGCGACTCGTCGTCGCGTCATGTCGCTGCAGTCATGATTTCGAACCCGACTGCAGACGGCAACAGCAGATGGCATCCAGTTGATTAGATTGGCTCGAACGCGGTCGTTGCTCCAGCGTCAGCGGCACTACTGATCTTGGATTGGCTCGAACGCGGTCGTTGCTCCAGCGTCAGCGGCACTACTGATCTGCGGTCGGACGACACTGCCGTCTGCCGCTCGACGACGCGTCGCTGGCTTCATGTCGCTCACTACGGAGGGAATTTCATAGAAATACATAGAAACCAGTAGTGTCGCCGCGACACGTCGTCTGCTGCTGCTGCGTGCAGTCGGCTACCAACTTGTACCTTTAGTTTTGCGGTTCATTAACAAAGGTAATATTATTACCATTTTACATCTTTGGTCGTTACAGTTTTGGTCGTGTTACATCTACATTAGTATGCCCTGATTGTTTTGCTTCAGTACTTCTTGAGAACGGAACCCTCGGTGCGCGAGTCCGACTCGCACTTGGCCGGTTTTTTTCTGATAACTAGACCCCGGTTTTTCAACACAAACTGACCTACCTCTAATTCAGTGAGTAGTATATTGTGTTCCTTTAAAGACCCAAAATACATGTTTACATTTGAAAGTAAGTCTTTATAGTTTTTAAAGTGTCACTATATCGCTTAAGGGGATTTATTGAATTTATTTTTGTCTTTCTCACTCTCACGGATACCTACGTTGGTAAGTGCGACATGCAGCGTCGCGGAAGAATATACTTAACATAAAAACGACCTTTTATCTAATTACTCAAAAACTAAGCCAGTTATCAAAAATCTGTTTCTCAGCGTTTTTGGATATTATTATTACCGACATTTTAAAACAAAAATTACAATTAAGTACATCCAATGTAGTTTTCGATAAAAAGTAGAAAAACTAAGATTTTGGAGCAACTTTTGGGAGAACTTTCTGTGTTTCTGCTTCTTAGCGATTTTAGATTAAAGACCCAAAATATATGACGTGTAAATTTGAAAGTGAATATCTTTATAGTTTTTGAATAAAACTTCAATGGCTTAAATACGGCTTTTACGCCGTTAAACTACCGTTTACGCCGTTAAAGCTTAACAAATTACTGAAAAAATATGAGTACTTACTCAGTCTCCTCACACAGGACCCTCATGAGTCCTCGTCCCCTCCAGGCGGAGTGCGTGGACGCGATCCTGACCTCCACCACCGTGTGGCAGCTCGGGTCCAGCTTATCCCAGATCCTGGCTTCACGGTCCAGGTGGCCCAGGAGTTTGAGGATCCGCCGGAACTTAGGGTGGGGGCAGTCTTCTGATTTGTCTGTGTAGTCCACTTCCTGTGTGACGAAATTATTCTTCATTTTAATGATAACTAAATAGATATATTATACTTACTCAAAAAAATGTCGCCAGTTTAAATGGTGTCAAAAGTAGTAAACCGTAGTATGGTCTATAGACCACGGTCCACAACACAGATCCACTATACTATAGTTACTAGTCTGCACACGCGTTTCCAAAGGGACAGTTTCCGCCATATACCTACTATATGGCATATTCGGGGGAAATTTGACAGTTGGCGCTAAATTTTTCTTGTAGGTATGAGATGGTTAACGTAAAATGTTCAGATAGGTTCATCCCTAAGTTCATATAGGTATTATATCAGTCCAAAACTAGCTGACACTGCCTTAAAACCCGTATTCCCTATTCCTTATCTGTATTAGGTAAAACTTTATAAAAATTATTTCTCTTTTTTCGTGCTATGTTTATAAAAGCTGTATTTAAAATTTTAGCTCAACCCAAATCCTTTGAACCTAGAAGTTCCAATGATTTCGGTTATCTCAATATTAATTAGGAGTTAGTGCTTGTGTATATTAGAACAGCGTGGAGGATTAAATCACTATCAGTGGAGTTAGTAGGTACAAGTTGATGGATAAACAATTTGAATCTCGATTCAGTTTCGCCATACAATTGTTATAATAATTGTGTCCAAATCTATCGAATTGTCTGCATAATTGTGTCTTGAATACCTTGCCTTGCCGTTCTGAGATTTGCTTGGAAATTTTGGATGACAATAATTAATGAAGAGTCCATTGCGAGAAACGGTTTTCTATCTGACCCTAGTCGTCACTTCAAACTTAGTCCTTTTAATAAAACATCTTATTGACCTACGCTAAGTTTTCATTCACCACTCTCCCTATCATTAAGTATTTACATAAAATAATCAAACGATTCTAATTCCAAGTATCAAGGCTCAAAGTAACCACATAATAATGGGCTATTAGAACAGGTTACAAACAACTATCTACACTATGATCTAAATAAACCTAATTAGTTTTAGCTTCCTGGTACCAAACCCATTTCCATGAAAGCCGGACGTAGCCAGGAAAGCTTACGTAACAATGTCGTAAGTCGTGAAAAGTTGTTGCCTATAGTCAATACATGATACCTAAGGTCGTAAGTCGCAAAAAGTTGTTATCGTCGATAGAGTCGTAACAAAATCATAAGTCGTAAAAAGTTGTGGCCGACAGAGTCGCAACAAGATAGTTAGTTAGAAAAAGTTGCTGTAACCACATCCGACAATTATTATTAGCTGAGTGAATACACTGTTTGCCGAAGCCTGTGCTTGGAATCCTAATCTAGATTATTCGCATTACACCATTAGTAGTTAGTACAGTTTAAAGATTCCAAAGAACATCTTTAAAGTGCGCCGTTAGGTTGCATCAGGTAAAAATGAAATGCAAACGCTTATCCGTTTGTATCATAATATAATTGAAAACCATAACGCGTCGAGTCAAGTGTTGACATTCAATCAACAAATCAACACCTGAGCGGAAGTATCAATAGCAATACCTATTAGTTGCCTTACAATACCTGCGTTTATGGTTGTTAAGCTATAAAAGGACCAGCAATTAAATTGACACAATAAATTCAAGTTAATTCCTTCATGTATAGCATTATATCCAACTTTACCATAGTGTACAAGTGCGAAGTTACCTAGATGTAAGTATAGATATGTATTAGAGCTTTTTCTGCACTCCGTGAAAGATTCATAATTGCATCTCTACTTTTATAAAATCGCATAGTACGAGTAGGTATGCCATCTGCCAAAATGAGAGCATTACTTATTCTTCTAATTGAAGGAGCGAAGCATGTTCTAGTTGGGGGTAGAATGATTCATGAAATTGGAGCTTTTGTTTCTCTATTTTAAGCACTGGGGTTACAAGATTATTATGTCAGTGATATCCCAATTGTTCAATCTACCTCTTCTCACAGTTAGGAGGGATCAGATCCTGGGAACGCATTTATGGCTTTTCGGAGTGAAGTTTTTACGGTTGTTTATAGGCACTGAAGACAAACCTCTGTGGTTTTTTCAGTGTTTTTTAAATTAATTTCTTTGATTGTATCCATCTTTAATTGATAATAAATAAATAAATGAAATAAAGTGTTACTAGGTATACGATAACATCTTGGGCTGAGCTCACTTACCTTCGGATGAGATCACAGTCAAGTACTAACTTGTAGTAGTGTAGTATTTTAGACGATTTAGGCAATATAATGCAACGTAATATAAGAAAAGGTAAAGTGATAGAAAATGGAAGAAAACCGGAGAAAAACAAACTGAGTGATTTTAATGATGTTTGATGATTCTCTGTATTCAATATGAGAGATATTGCATATTTTCTGAGCTATTTTAAAGTTATACCTAACCCTGCTAGCATTTGTTACAAAATACTAGTCATTAAAGGTGCATAGCGTGAAAAATTAGCTATAATTTATGAATGAGTCAGCGTCCACGCCCAGACAGCAAAGACTCCTCCTTCGAGTTAATAACGCTTTTAATTACTATTTCCTACTCGTACCTACTGTACACTACTATTTAAAGCCTACTCACGATCTTAGCCCAGCCAGTTAATTAAACAATCGATTAATGTTATCGATAACACACGAGTACTGTGTTACTAACTCGCATCCATAAATCACAACTTATTCCCAATATTATATTATTACTGACCCGGCTAACGTTGTTTTGACACATACATCTTTTGTCACTAAAAATAGTTCCAAAATCGGTAAAGCGGTCGGAGTTTTGTTACTTTTGCCTAAGTTCGGTGAGTGAAATGAGAATAAAAAACTTATGTCTTGATAACCTTAGATAGGTACACCATAAACGGAATCTCGTTGTCAAAATTACAGCTTTTTTACCACGCTTTTATTAGCTTCACCTGTATGTTTGTATGTTTGTAACCGACTCCTATGAGCTCGATTTTGTCCTACTTTAAACGATCAGATTTAATTCAAACTTTGCACACCTGTCAAACACCGATGACAATGCAATAATTCGATTAAAATATCCAATTATCTTAATTAGATTCGCCAGGATTAATTTATTTCTTTCCGCATCCTTTGCATGCGAGTAAGAGAGATAGAGCTAGTGCTCCACACTTACTCTTTGGTAGTTCAAAGCGTGTTTTTTTTAGTTTTTTAAACTATTATTTATTAGGGTTCCGTACTTTTCAAATACAAATTACTATGAGCGAAGACATACCTCGCGCCTAACGATGCCATTGATGACGACTCCTACAAAGTCGCCGTTGTCATCCACTGCTGCAATGGAAGCGCCGTCAGCCAGAGACCTAGCAGCGTACTCTTCCAGCTCATAGCAGCGGGACTCGGGAGTTTCCAGTAGGTTGATCGTTTGGTTCAGCGGCTCGTCGAGGAAGAAGAATCTGGACAAGAAACGAATTTCTTACAAACTATGTTTTATACACTACAAAGTTATATAAACTGCGATCTCACTTGATGGTAAGTGACGATGAAGATGTTATCGTACTAACTTGGAAGGAAAAAGTAACCCCGGTTTCTACACAGCATCGCGCCAACCCAAGAAATGTGCACTGCAGGAAAAATTTAAGACATTTTTCTATTGATTTCCTAGTGTGTGTAAAGTTCCTAGGTATATTTCGTTTTTTGCACCGGCTAGTTGCAAAAACTAGTGCATCTATTTGGCTGAAATTCCTAATGGTCGTAAATTATACCCTTTAATTAAAGTAGGTACTTTAATGCTTATTTCTATCAATGGGTCCCAAAGACTTTTTAAAACTTTTCGGAAAATTTTTAGTAGCAAAATAGAAAAAAATATATGAGTAAGTAACTATATTGACCGTTGAAAAAAATATAGGATAATGGGTATAGTAAGTCACTAATTACCTTCTCAAAAATTCAATGACTGCTTCCTTATCTTTGGGGGTCAGTTTCTGCAAGCTATATCCATGTGAGATCGCACGAGGCCGGATGTTCAGCTCGGAAAGCTGTTTTGGAAGATTGTCTGCCAACTGTAAAAAAATAATAATCTAATTAGCTCGGCAGAAGACTGAAAATAAATCACTGCTGAAATTAAAATCCCATAATTTTTAGCGTTTAATGAAAATAAAACTGAAACTATTATTTTATATTTTTGCAGAAAATATATTGTGTGTTAAATATGTTTGTCTTTCAGCACAGTTGTCAGTACAACTTGCAGAAACTATTCTGCAATCGTAAGTATTTTTGTGAATTGTTAATTATCAATGAAAAGCCTCAATAATTTTCGCCCCACGACATATTTGTTTTGTAGGCATTATATTTAAAGTTTCTTTATTTTTTTTTTCGTTCTGACCTGTAAAATACTAATCATGATCTCGAGCGACGACGTTTATAAATCTATGCATAAACTTAATTTTGGAAACAGTTGCCAAATTCTATAACAATTAAACAACTGAAAAACCACAAGCAAAAAAATATATGAATCTTTTATTATTTACAAAAATTGAAAATAAAAATATAAGGATTATGGTAAAAGTATGCTGGGCTGAGGAATGAGATATTAAATTTTTTATTTAATAATAAAAATTTAAAGAAGAAAAAGTATAATAATAACTACACCGTGCTTTATGGGATCCATGGGGTGTTACGTACAGGCGGAGGTGTGGAAGACTGACAGAGGATCCATCATTTCATGAGGTACTTCCAGTGACCTATTGTATGCGTCAACGTTACTTGATATGGGAACCGAGTATGGGATAACAAAAGACGTGACAAACTACTTATATTGTCATCTTCTTACTCATCAATTAAAGTTTAAACGATGATGATATTCTTATTTAAACCGGAACGATCTAATTTCAACCCCTACATCATGAACGACTTCATAAACTGAGTTTTAGTGAGTATAATAATATCAGGTTGTAAGAAGGGAAACACAGATTTCGGGAGAGCATTCCAAACCTTAGTTTAATCAGGGTATTTGATTATTATCGCTTTTTAGGTAAGTAAATTAAGGGTATAATGATATTGAACTACGAAGAAAATCATTAGAAGACAGGACAGCTTTAACTATTTTTTTATTAAGTAATATTTACTTAGGTTCCAAGGTAACCTAACAAATATCTACCTACCTAGGATACCTAATTAAGTTCTAGTAGTTAATTAGTCACAGATTGTTATTGTCAATAAATCGTATAGCGATGCATAATCTAGATAAAGTTATTCATTGTGCCTCTCTCTTGGACCCTAAATTGCTAAATTGTATCAACTTCGTGACTGGAACCGACCCTACGGATGCAGTATCTTAACGACGTGTAGTTATCCTATTATGGTGTTTATTCGTTTATTGCTACAGTCTAAAATTGTGTGATATAAAAGCTTAATTGTTTCGGTATATTCTGTTAGGCTTAACAAAGTAGGTTAGGTTAGTTTCAAACTGCATTTACATAGCATTGTCACCTTGATAGTTGAATTATTAACCCTTTTGTTTTAAGGTGGGTTGACTTTAAAAGCTTTGCGGCATTCTTGTTAAACTAACTGTAACCTCATTACAATTAATCCTGCTCCATGCTGTGTAGCACCCTTAGGACTTAGGTAGGTACCTACTCAATTTCTTCTGAGTTGGTAAGATAAATAACATTTTCGGCTCTTGGGACAGCACATTCCCAAAATGTAAGTTAGCATGTACTTCTAACATTCGGCATAGGAACTTGTAGCATAAGTTGAAGTAATTTATGTAGTTTCGAAGATAGCGGACAAACATATCTACAATACGAACTAAAATACATATAGTAATAATCGAAATAATCGAAATTTCATGGCAGAGGGATATATAAGGCTCGTATAGCTCAGCGGTCAGAGCACCCAGCCGCGAGAGCTGGGGGACGCGGGCTCAAATCCCGCTGCGGGTGAAAATTATGATTCGTATCTAAATTTATAGGAATTATATCCTAAGTGTGTAAAACACTATTCAAAAAGATAATAGACAGCTCATTAGGTTGTGATATCAGCTCTATAATAAGCTCTAAGCAACAATATAAATCACATCTTAAACAGCTGCGATCCATGTTAGATTTATATGCGACTATTATATTAATTATCTACGAGTATTTACTTGACGACAAACATAAATATAGACCGTATGATCAATGTAAACGATGTTATGTTATATCAATTTCAAAGTCTCAAAGATATCAGATTTCATATTATAATGTATGCCAGCCCAACATCATTCAATTAATCGAAACTAACAATGAAATAAGCAATGCACCGAAGGGTTAAAAGGTAGGTTCAAATTACAGCAAATTGTAATGTTGTTAAAGGGCTTCATAACCTAAAAATCGGTCAAGTGCGAGTCGGACTCGCGCACGAAGGGTTCCGTACCATTATCTGTATAAAAGAAATTCAATAAAAATTATCTAAATTAATATCGAGCAAAATAAATATTGAATCCGGCTTCTGCGTTACACGAACGTAGCAAGATGATGATGCAGAAGCACCAATACTACTTTACTATTAGTAGGTGTTACTTTTATATTGAGGCTTCTGCATTGTCGAGCAAAATCGAGAAAAAACACGTGTGTTGTATGGGAGCCCCATTGAATTTTTTATTCCTTGTTTTAATATTTATTGTTATAGCGGCAACAGAAATACATCATCTGCTAAAATTAAAAATAAAGTCAAGATATACAGTCTGATGACAGACGGATGGACGGACTGACGGACAGACTGACGGCGGAGTCCTAGTAACAGCGTCTCGTTTTACTCTTTGGATACGGAACCCTAAAAAGGATGCTCATGAGAGTATGAATGATCATAGTAGGTATAGAAAACCTCAGCTTTTATGAATTAATATAAGTCTGACTTACAGAACAATTCTAGAACTGGGACTAACTGTATTAAGTATTTAAGGTTATACCTATAGGTACCTATATAGGTATTTAACCTAAATAGTGGTTTTGTAGTACAAAATGACGATGTAAGTAGATTAAATAATATAGAAATGCATGACCTACTTATTTGTTGCTATATCACAGTGTTAAAGGACATAATATCTTAAACTGTGTCTATATTATTGTTTTGGTAACGAGGCCAAATCGTCCCGATAACGTCTCTTGGGGCGATATATCTACGTATGGCCTTGCTATTGATTTTGATTTATCCTACGAGGCAATTCAAATTAATAAATAATAATAAATAAAGCGTTTATTTGAAAAACTCCATTTACAATCTTCTTTGGACTCCTGACCCCTAAACTAGGAAAGCCCGTGTCTTAGGGGCCAGTGCCTTCCCATAAGTTGAAAACATATCAAATTTATTAATACTTAGGCCTGTGAATTAGGCTAACAACTAAAATTATATATTTGATATTTATACTTGAGCAATATTTTTTTGTATTCAATCTGTATTTTCATATTTCATGCAAATAAATGATTTACTTTAATCATTTAAAAAAAATTTCTCAGTACCAGGGCGTTACCATCTAGGACTACATCTACTACCTTAAGTTCTTGTCAAGACAGATCAAATGAGTCCAAACTCGATGGGGTTGTGTTGCTCCCATGGCCACCTTCTTGTTTCGTCAAGATTCACAGATTCAAGACATTCATGTTATGATAATGTTGCATTTTTATCCGATTTACACATGCATGCAAAGTTTTGGTCTAGGTGGTGTCTAATGCAGATAGTCATAGAAACTCAGTAGGTTACCTAAAAGACACAACCCCATCGAGTTTGGGCTCGTTTGATTTATCTTTATGCCTACTTTGGTCCTAGATGGTAACCAGGGTCTGATCATGAAACTATATTGAATGGATATTTTTTAAATTGTTTTATTATTATTTTTCCCTAGATTCACTAGATTTTCAAAGATTTTCATGACGGGACTTTCGACACGCAAAAAATACATTTTCCTTGCCAATCCCCCTGCGCGGAACTTTTACCAAAAGAGCCACAGAGTTTCATAAAAAAAAGAATTACTAAATTAATATTGTTTTGTAATCTCAAAGGGTAATCTTGATTTGATAGAAACCTTTTTGTCTTCGGCATTGTAAATTGTAATACTATAGTGTTATTATCTCGCTGCAGACACGGTTACAAATCATTCGAGTGTTTCGCTTTTGTTGTTCTTTGTTGAGATGTGCATGACTGGAGAACAACAAAAGCGAAACACTCGAATGATTTATGACCGAGTTTGCAGCGAGATAATAGCATATATAGAGTTTACAATTTACGTCACTGAAATAAGCTCGTGTCGGGCGGAAACGCGTGGAATGTTTTTACAATAGTCATACAATGTAAATAAAAAGGTCCTGTTTCGTTTCTTGCGCTTCGACCTTACGCATTTTTATGCCCAATTACACTTTATTGTTGTTTATTAACGCCTTTTGCTATTTATTTCATGGTTAGAACTTGATTGACGTTTTTGCATTAAGTTTTTTTATTGACTTTAGTAAGTGCCATTTGATTACCTATGAGCAATTAAATTGGTGACTATAATATGGATAGTTACTAGCTGACCAGGCTAACGTCGGTTTGCCGTATAAATTATAATATCTCACTTAGTATGTCACTGGGTATGAAAATTAGTTAATGCCCTTTCCCGATTACGTTCTCAGACCTACCGAATAACACAAACAATCGTGAAAGCCATTTCGGAGGTGTTTTTTTACAAACATTGACTAAATTATAATATTCTCGTGAATATTATAATCATAACGAAAAGTATACTTTTTTTTACTTTTTTTTATGAGTAGTGAAGTACATACAATGTAATTCGTAATAATAATGTAACTAGTATAGGGTCAGTTATCCATTATAATCTCTACAATTTATATAGTAGAGAGGCCTTATAATTATAACATTACATTTCTGATACGAACCGCAAAGGTGTGTCGCGCTTTTCCAAACAACTCCGTGTCCCCAGCTAAGTAGTTACAATTATGAGAAGAGAAAATACCTATACATAAATATGCGTTTTTAAGCACGCGTGCTCCAACGTAGACCTCATCATTGCTTTCCATCAGGCATGATTGTCGTCAAGCGCAAGCCTATCTAGCATAAAAAATAAGTAGTGAAGCAAGTCACTAGAAACAGAGATAATTTTATAACTGCTTATGTACCTACTAACAATGGTAGTCAAGCGGAAACTATGCATAAATGAATAAAAACTACATACCTAATATAATATAATAAAAATTGTCCGTGTAGGTACAATTAAGTCATTATTATATACACGAGGTCACAATTCCGGGTTCTAAATTTAGTAGAAGTAGATTTTATAAAAACAATGCAGCAGCCAGCAAGCAGTTTTATTAATATGCAATAGGTATTGTTCTTAGGGTTCCGTAATGCGTTATTAACCAAGTGAATAACTAAAAATTATAGAAAAAACAGACTTAAACACAACAGTTCATAATACTCGTAGATATCATGAAAGAATTGGCAATCTTTTTTGAAATTGTTAGAAACATTTACCTAACATAAGTACAGTACTTGAAACATGAAACATGAATTAATTATTAGAAGAAAGGTGTTTTTATAGAAAATTTAAATGGCAAATAATAATACTCTACGTAGCATCACATTGCTGTTATGAAATGAAAATTTCTAGATTAAAGCAATAAAAAATAAAAAAATACATTTGTTTTTAATGCATATAGTTATAGGCATATATATTTTATACATACGTGGACCCTGTTAGGGTCTAGCACCGATAATCATCATCATCAAAATCTTTCCACATATTCTTTTGAATTTTTAATACCAATGTTTACTAAAACTCAACTGTGCAATACCCATGTTGAATGATTGATTAATTTTTCAGACATTTTAAAGAATCGTTATAAAGAGAAGTCACTTGAAATTATTTACATTGTACATGCAGCAGAATCCCTAATTTTATACCGCATCCTGCATAGTACCTAATTAATCTAATCTACTATTCATACTACTTAATAATGTCATGTGAAAAGGTTGAGCCTTCCTATATTCTAATCATAACATTTGAACGGAACCCATCCCCTGCAATCCCACTCGCACTTGTCCATTTTTTGTAATTCTTAAATCTGATCTGGTATAATTTAATCTGATCTGGTATTAGGAAGTGTGAGATGTAAATGATCGATATTATTGTTCATTTATAATAAAATCAACCAAGTTACCGCCTTTGTGTTGTCCGCAAAAAGATAATTATCTAGTAGCCGAATTTAAACTGGTAATTAACCGAAGCAAATCAATTTCCACGGATTAGGTAGCAAAAGTTCTAGAAACGCTGTTAAATATTTTTTTATAGCAATCACGTTGTTTTCTCTGAGTATTCTGAACTTGGAGCCTTTAGCTCATGCTCCAAGTTCAGATTTATTTATCTATAAGATCGTCATAATAATAATATGTCGATTGCTCATTCCAGGCAGTGGGATAGAATGAAATTCAAATAAAAAATTGGTTGTCTGTAAAGTTGGTTTACAGACGGTAGTTGAACGTGACAACTCTCGCTTGCACTTCAAGCCCAATTCAAGCCTTACATGGCACGCCTCAGAGCGAGGTAACGGCAAATGAGTCATGTTTTTTTGTGCGTGCAGCCGGCTCTATCGAATTATAAGGCGTTGTCACGTCAAAAGTAAGTTAAAGAATGGGTAAGAAGACCTGTCGAAGTGGTGTCTTTAGAATTTTATAACTTCTAACTTGGTTCTGTGGCCTGATTCTGTATCGTTAGTTAGCAACTCGCACTGGGTCACAAAAATCCTATTTTTGCAAAGGTACCAACTTAGGTTGGTATGTTATCATATTGTGAACATACCATGCAAGTTGCTAACTTGTGCAAAAATAATACATAAATAGGATTTTTGCCACCGTTTTCTTAGTTAATAACCCAGCGTGAGTTGCTAACTAACGATACAGAATCAGCCCACTGGTCTGGTCTGTGAAACCCGGCATTGGCCGTCGCTATTTACCACCCCTATCCTACACCCCCTACCAGTATAGATGCACCGCCAAGCGATTCTGAGGCGATGCTGTGCAGAAACTGTTTACTTACTCCTAAATTAAACGTACGAGCATAGTTCTTCATTTTGTCTGCAAGAGCAACATTTCTAAAAATCATGGAAATCTGACTACATTTAGGGTAGAAAAACGTTATCGCTTTTTGTATGAAAGCTTACAGGTATACAATCCTCTTAACACAGGTGAACGTCATGCTTGTCTAATCATTCTTACGTATAAAAAATCACCTGTCACCGCGTATCATTCACTCGGAAACAGCGATAAACCGCCGCGTATCATTACCAAGTTAAACAATAGACATAGGTCAGGAACAGGAAATACCTTCGCTTGTGAGGATAACGGCGTAAACATTACATTATTGTCTTCAAGTAATGTTATTACACTTATTAAATATGTGCATTTTTTGGTATAACAATTTTTTCTCATATTCTCATATTATGCCTATTTAAAGTAGGCATAACGCTAATGAACACAACATTATAAAATATGTAATTCCTTATTTTTATGATTTCCCTAATAGTTTAAAAATGTAGAACTGCAGTCTTACATTTCCTTGCCCAATCAGTGTTTGTAACCCCAACTCCTCCGAAACGGCTGGACTGATTTTTATGAAATTTTTGTCTACATTCCGTAGGTCTGAGAATAGGTCGTAAGCTATTTTATAGCCCTAAATGGCAAAACAACGTTTGCCCGGTCACTTAATAAGCGTATAAGTTACGATGCACCTGAAAATGTTACCTTACCAAATCGAATGGTATGATTTTATGATGTTAAACGGGTATATGACATAACATATTATCACGATTTTTGAACGGTATGGTGGTTAGGTACATACTATGGGTAAACTCGAGTTCAATTTCCTATATCATTCGGTTTCAGTTTTATAATTTCCGTTCCAGTGGAAGGTTTCATCCGCAGCCCGCAAATGTATGGTTCCTACCAGCAAATAACGCACCGCCGCCATGTTGTAACTATGGCGCCCGTTAGGGGTTACTTACCCCTTCCGAGTAGGTAAGAATATCGAGTGATATTACAGTCAAGGACAACCTTTCGGACTGGTACTGATGGTTTTTGCACAAATTTCAAGCCCGAACAGCTTTTGACGCTGTATGAAGCTCAAGTTCGTTCCGGCATGAAGTACTGCAGTCACCTATGGGATGGATCTGCCAAATACCAGCTCGATGCATTGGACTCGGTTGATCGCCGCGCACGCAGAATAATCGGCAAGGAATCGCTAACACGGGCGAAACTGCTCAGTTTATAGAACACCGACGCAGTGTTGCCTGTTTAGCGGTTTTTTACAGGATATATTTTGGAGAGTGTGCTCAAGAACTCCACAATCTTGTGCCTCCTTCACCTTTCTACCATAGAACCGCGAGACGTCGAGAAAAGTGGCATCCTTATGTGGTTGATGTCCAGCGTACTCGGACGAAACGCTTTTCTTCTACGTTTCTGATACGAACCGCTAAGGTGTGGAACCCCTTCCAGCTTCCGTGTTCCCAGCCAAATACAATCTGGGTGCCTTCAAGAGAAGAGTGAATAGGCATTTTCTAGGCAAGCGCGCTCCATCCCAGACCTCATCATTTCTGTTCATCAGACTTGATTGTAGTCAAGCGCAAGCCTATTAATAATAATAATAAAAAAAAAAAAAAAAAAAAAAAAAAACATGTACAGCCGCATGTCAACAATTGTCCATAGATGACGCTTACTGTAAATATATGGAGGAATTCGATTCGTTTGTGCGATGCGAGTCGACTCGAAATTCGTACAAAAACCTGTACTATAAGCCCTCAGGTAGTACCTACCCAGAGTGCGGGTCGTAGCCCTATTTACGAACACTTTCAATTACCTATTGATTTCGAATGAGATCATACACGTATCGATACGATCACACGTAGTGGAGTGGTAAACGTAACAATAAAAAAACTAATAACCGAAATAGGTATCATTACCATATCATTACCTCATTAATACGTATTGTTTACAAAAAAATGATTGACAGGTGCATGGCGAGCGAGGCGAAAGGCGATCATCGAACCTTAGACCTTGGTAGTGATCGTGAGCGAGGTCCCTCTCACCGCGTCAACGGGTTAAGTTACTTTACTCCGCTGGATCAATAGTGGCATAAGACATAATCTGTTTTTTTATTAATGCTCAAATTATGCCAAAACACAAATATTAATAAACATCTTGACATCCTCTTAAACTCGAGGAGTTTGTTTATATGAGGATGGCGAGTTCACATGCATAATAATATAATACTAGTAATGAGATATTCCTGCAAAAGGCACTTCCTAGATAATGTTTTCACAGGAAGAGTCCAGGAAGTCTATGTCCAGGAAGTGACTCTTACATTGACTTAAAAATAAGTGTTTAGTGAACACGTGAAGCTCTAGCCCGCGAAATTCTAATTTTCTTTATAGTCCAAGATCCGAACCTAAGTCTACCTTCACCGAACTGATAATAGAATAAGACCTATATTAAAATAAATGTAGTCTAATAGAAAAATATTAAAATGTTAAAATGCGGCTTATTTAGAGAGATGCGATGAATTTAGACTAACTAAGCATTGTAGGTTTATGGCAGTGAGTTTTGAGTATGCATCTACATGTTTTTAATAAAAACTTTGCTAAGAAATTCCTATTCAGCATTTTGGTTCCCGAACGATAATTTTTTGCAGTTTTCCAGATTTGAACCAATATGACTGTAACTGTAACCAAATGTACTCATTGCCTTAAGCCTACGATGTATATCTAATTAGCCCATTAGCAAAAAACTAAATAAAATTTGAATTAAAAAAATGCTTTTAAGGTACTACCCTTAAAACCTTTTATCCCATTGGCTATTGCGTTAAAATTAGAAAGGGAGTGCAGAAAGCTATAATAACAAGTTACGAACAAATTTCAATTGAATGTACGTGTACAAGACTATTTACAGTTGAAGTGTTTTTTTTTATTTAATCCTTTCCTCATTGCATTAAAGGAACGTGACATTTGGCATAGTTCTAGTTTATTTGGAATAATACAGGAAGGTTTTAAATTAACGAGTTATACTGTCAAAATTCGATAAATGGGTGCGATAATTGAATAGTCAAATATACATACATATAAATAATAATTTATTGTGGTATAGCATTATTAAAAAACTTTTTGATGTTATTAGCAATACGAGTAAGTAATTGAATTGAAATTCTTTCATTAAAGAATCATCAATAGTGTGAAAAGAAAAATAGATACGATGATTTTTCAAAATGGTTATAGTACATTATTTAGTTAAAACATTGGGATCAATTTTTAAAAATTTCTCAGTTGTGCCTTTTCTCGTTACCTGGCTGTTGTTGTTTTGCATATTTACCACAAAAACCCTGACCTTTAGTCGCGGTCGATTTTTGAAAAATACGCTACGAAACTTGTAGACCTTATTTGCAAAATGCAACCTTGTATTATGCCTGCACACAAATGTAGCTTGATATTTTGTTTTTTAACCGACTTCATTAACTGACTTCAAAAGGTTAACCGACTTCAAAAGGAGGTTCTTTATTCGACCCGTATGTTTGTATGTATGTATGTATGTTTGTCCGCGATTATTTCGCGTTTGGCTCAAACGATTTTGATGCGGTTTTAAGGAAAGTATTTGTTGCATTCTGGATAAGGTTTTAGTAAATTAACCGACGTAATATTAGGTCCTTACATATGAAATTGGCGTTTTGTATGGGAGGAACATAAAGTCAATTTTTTTAAATATAATATATATATTTAATCAAAGTATGTACCATTGCTATCTATGCACTTTTGCCACCTTATAGGTAGTTCATTGATCCCTTTACTAAAAAAGCCATTCGGACGGGAATCAATAAAATCTTTGAAAGCGCTTTGGACTGCCTAATCGGAGTTAAATTTTTTCCCTTGTAAGAAGTTATCCAAATTTCGAAAGAAATGGTAATCTGTTGGAGCAAGGTCCGCGGAGTAAGGTGGATGTCTTGGGCATTCCAATTGAAGCTCCTCTAATTTGGTAGCCGTCTGTTGTGCAGTGTGTGGTCTAGCGTTGTCCTGAAGCAGCAGTGGCCTAGAACGATTGGCCAGCCTCGGTTGTTTAGCAGCTAGCTTTTCCATCATGGATTGCAGTTGCTGACAATAGATATCCGCCGTAATCGTCTGGCCAGATTTAAGAAAGCTGTAGTGAACGACGCCGGCGCTAGTCCACCAAACGCTCACAAGTAATTTTTTTTGAGTCAATTTTCGTTTGAGGCACGATTTGGCTGGTTCGCCAGGGTTCAACCATTGCGATGAGCGTTTCCGATTATCATATAGGATCCATTTTTCATCACAGGTAATGATTCGATTTAAAATCCCTTCATTACTGTGCCGGTTGAGTAATGTAACACAGCAGTCTACGCGCGTTTGTCGGTTTGCTGCACTCAATTCATGAGGTACCCACCTATCAAGCTTTTTCACCTTCCCAATTTGCTTCAAGTGAACTAAAACAGTTTTATCACTAACACCGCATCCTGCAGCTAGCTCGGACGTGGTTTGCGATGGATTCGCTTCCACAATAACCTTCAATTTTTCATTGTCAACTTTGGTCTCCGGCCGTCCACGGGGCTTGTGATCTGCAGGTCGAAATTTCCAGAACGAAAACGTTGGAACCAAAAACGCACTGTGTTTTCTTTTGCGACACCCTCGCCGTACACATCATTAATCCTTCGAGCCGTTTCTGCAGCACTGGTGCCACGATGGAACTCGTACTCGTAAATAACGCGATATTTCAAGTTTTCCATTTTGTAAACAGAGTGGCGCAAAAAAAAACCAAAAGAGAAAAAAACAAATGAATTACGATTTTCAAAACACAAAAGCATGAGTAAATAGCTGTATAAATTTGAAATTGGAATTTCTAACCAAAGAAGAGATATTTGAGATCAAAGTGCCCAGTACGACAAAACGCCAATTTCATATGTAAGGACCTAATATATAGAGCCTGATGGGTAACTTCGTAAGATTAAATATGGTTTAGTTTATATGGTGAAGGAGTGCAGAAATCTCTATCTATTTCTATTAATAATTAAGTAGTTAAGCTTGAGTTCTGAGTATAATGGTCGCGATCCCTAGTTCATGTTTCTAAATTATTATTTAATCGTTTTCATTTATCACAGAATTCTTTGAACGTGGTTAGAATAGGTAGAATCCTATATCAGTAGACTAAAGAACAACCAACTTCAAATTTTTCTGCATTATATTCTTAAACAAAAAAAAAATAGGACATAAAACAAGAACCCTAGAGTACTAAAAAACTAGGTCGTCGCAGAATGCACGGGGTAAAAGCTAGCAAACAAAAGCTCAAAACAAACGTGGATTCATCGAAGCAGTGCCCTCGCCCAGTGCTCACACAAACAAAGAGAAAAACTGGCCAAGTGCGAGTCAGATTCACGCAGCCAGGGTTCCGTAACACCATACCGAAGCGAGAATTCAACTGGATTTACTGTCTACGAAACTAGTTTACAATCGGCTGCAGTTAGCTTACATGTTACAAATATTTGTTTTGGTCACAGATTTAGCATTTATTCTTCAATTACTTTTTTCAGTTTTTAGTAAATGGTCCAAAATACAGAAGAAAAAAGATCAAAAATAAACCTAAAACAATAAAAGCCTAATCATTTGCAATTTTTGCAGATAAAATATCTATGGTTTTTGTGATCCACTCAATCCACTTATGTTTTAAGATGTGTAGATTATAGCTTATCCTGCTACGATCAAAAATTCCAGGGTAGGACGGACATGGACAACAAAGTAACCGTCGCGTAAGGGTCAATTACGTACTTTGCACACGGAACCCTAAAAAATAGAATAGCATGAACTTGTGGAAGTTTTATGTGCAACCCGTTGTTGTTCTACTTTAGTTTTACAGCCCGATATTCAAACAAGAGCTTTTACAAACCTTTCTGACACTGTAGTATTCCATTTAGAGGGCTTTAGTTCGATTCCTGGTTCAAGTCAATTTGCTTGTTAAGTTAGACTCCTATCGTAGTTCTTGTTGATACCAAATCCAAGAGGGAATAAACCTTTTACAAAAAGTATTTGAATCTCTCCAGCCCTTCCTTTAGCTGATCCTTCAAAAAACCTATCGGTCATTCCATATCTAAATGGAACGAAATTCAAAGTATATGGGATTGATAGGATCGACAAATTGATCACGTAAGTTATCGAAGGCAAGTGTTATTTACATTCGTTTCTGAAATTTATCCCTTAGACTGGTAGTTATGGTATGAGCAATCGAAAAGTTTCTATAACGATAGTAGATGATTAGATAAGGCATATTAGGGCTAAGTCTGCTTGTCATATACGAACCTATATTTGTGTAGATACTAGGAGAATGTTCTTAACTTCTTGTATGTAGGTATGTAGGTATATTAAATCGAATTGCAACCGGAACTCGCTCTGATTCTACGAAGTACAGACTCCATTACAATCAAAAGGATATTGACTTGCAACTAAGGGAACTATGTATCCTATTAAATGGCATTAGTCATGCTTATCAATAAATACTTTTTATAAATGAATTGTTCGCTTTGTCTATACTTAATTAGTAATGACTAAAATAGAATAGGAAAAAAATATTGTAGTTACTGATCATAAAATTATTACCGATAAGTAATCGTACTCGATAGTTACTCGATCTTATTAAATAATCGAATCAGTGCATGATGATGTGATGAAATAATGATCATTAATTTACAAAATACAGAAATGAACACTTATATATAATGAACATTTAATTATATTAAAAACATAAGATAGAGGATTGGAATCATTTAACCCTTAAATACCAAAGTCAAGGGTATTCTTACAAAATCCAAGGTATTTTTTGTAATTTTAATTAAAAAAAATGATGTTTTGGCGGCTTTCAAAGTCACCATTTTAGTCCTGGATTTCTACTCCAGATTTTGCGACTCGCAAGGTCATAAGATCCTGCTGCAAGGTATTGCTGACAAGGTTCAGCAGGGCGATCGGCTAAAAATGTATCATTAAAGAGCTGTATCAATGTCAAAATGTGATTTTCAAGTGCTGTCACTCACTCTGAACCAATATCGATGTCAAAACCCATGTTTTGACATTGATACAGCTCTTTAATGATTGATACATTTTTAGCCGATCGCCCTACAGGTCAAACTACTAGGTAAAATTTTGAGTTTCCATTCACCTTACAAGTGCTAACTGTGACTAAAACAATCAATGTTTTTTAGTGTTTGTATCGTAAAATAAAAGCGATAATAAAAGTAAATAACAACTTCGAGTGTAAAAGTAAATAACTTTATAGAGTAAACAACATGAGAATCGGTCAAGTGCGAGTCGGACTCGCGTACGAAGGGTTTCGTCGAATGGTTTCGTATGTACTTACCGAGCAAAAACGAACGTTATTTGTACGGAGAAACATAATATCATCTAAGTTGTGATACTTCAACTACCAAAAACTGTGTATAAATGTGTAAGTGTGTAGGTATGTTTGTTACTCTTTCACGCCGTTACTATACTAAAGCGATTGGGCTAAAATTTTGGCATTGAGATAGTTTAACACATTGTTTCTATGGTGTTAGTGAAAACCCGAAATTCACGCGTGCAAGCCCTCGGCAACAGTTAGTGCCCAAAGTACCTACCTATAATATAAAGGGGAAAGTTTCTAAATCTGCAAGTGTTTTTTTAGATTAGCAACTAAAGGTTACTTCTTATCACGCTAATATTCATGATTCCCGAGGGATTTGTGAAGAAACGAATTTCACGTGAGTAGAAGGCCATTATTTATCGGTGAACAAACAAACAAAAAACAATGGTTTCCGTTTTTGTCATTTCAGGTACGGAACTCTAGAAAAGATTTGGCCTTCCATTAATATTTTCATCCGCATGTCTCAAACTGCGGGTCTGCACTTAAGGCGCAGGCTAATTATGTATTGCAGTCTAATTGTGCAGGCGCGTGCAGATTTCTTGACGATATTATTATGAGCTGCGTGACCTTGTGATAACGCAGATAACTGAATCTCATCCAATTTATAATGAGTATGCTGACATACATTCTTAGTACCCTCTTATCAAGCTATAATAAAAATACGATGCAGCGTTTGTGATATTGCCAATTTTACTCAATGCGGTTTATATTTGGCAATGATAGTGAATTGCTCTGATTTTTACAAAAGACTATTCACATAAAGCGTCGGCTACATTTCGTGAAGTGAAATGTTTAAAAAGGTCACAGGGTATTCACGTAATTATAAACAGACTTGGACGATTACAGACGACATTAAAATCAAAACATTTTTACAAGCACTACTCAATTTTACGCTCTATGTTAATTTTACGACTATTAACATAGAGCGTAAAATTGAATGTAGTTCAAACTTGGGTTTGGTCGACAATTGAAAAATTAAATTTACTTTCAGTGATAAGGTTGAAAGATTGTATTTCCTATGTTGAAATACATTCAATTTTACACTCTGAACCTATATCGATGCCAAACTCCTCCGAAACGACTTGACCGATTTCTCTGAATATTTGTGTGTACATTCGGTAGATCGTAAACTATTTTTTTATAACCCTAATGGAAAAACAAAGTTTGCCAGGTCAGCTAGTTATTGAAAAATTAAATGACTCGTCTTAAGTGACTGTAAGTTAGGCCTATATTAATTAAAGCGCCTATATTCGACTTTGATTTCATTTGAATGGTATTTTTTCCGGGTCGCGTATTGATTCGGTTCGGACCTTGGCTTAGAATGACGTGGGGAAGTATGGAATGGTTAATGGTTGAACTGGGGGGCTATTCACGTTACGTGTCGGCTACATTTCGTTATGTGAAATGTTTAAAAAGGTGATGGTATTTACGTACATAAGCAGACGATATTAAATTCAAAACATTTTTCGCGACACTGAAAAATTAATTTTAATACAATTGACATAGAGCGTAAAATTGAATGTAGTTCAAAACGCCATATTGGTCGACAGTCGACGTGATTGAAATTACTTAAGCGCGTCAAAGTTGAGCATTGTATTTCTTATGATGAAATACATTCAATTTTACACTCTAAGCCAATAGGTGTAAAGTTCATTTTTCAGTGTTAATATTTTTTTCTTTTTCTTGTATCACATCACTGAGTGAGTAAAAACGTTACGAGAATGTCATAGCTGGATTAGATCGCACGATCTATACTGGGTGAGATCTACTAGTACAGTCACGGAATACAAAGGTTCGTCGACTTTCAAAATTCAAAGTGATTCGTTTGCACTTACTTCGTTGGTCGATTGCACTGGTAGATATGTTGACATAAAGGACTTTTGCAGTACTAGTGCAAGCGAAAAACGACACTAAGGTGACGAACCTTTTCAGGAAAGAGGGTGTATTGAAGTCGAAATTGCGCCCTAGAGATTTGTAAAGAGCATTGTCGGTCGTCGCGTCTGGCATATGAAAATCGTCCTACGTGGTACTTTGATATTATTCTTTTTTTGCAATTTAGCATCTTCCCATTGATATTGAAAACGTTGGGGACTCTTTTTTTGACACCTGAATTACTCGTATTAGAGTAGCAGATGTTCCTACTGTATTGTTCGAAAATCATATTATTTATAACTAGCTTTAGCGCGCGGTTTCGCCGTATTCTTTACAATCTTGATAGACATTTGGTGTAGCGGACTATTTTTTAGAGCTTTTTAAAGGAGGACAATTCTTACGCAACGGAAGCTCTCCGAAAGGACCAAATTTTCTCATTTTTTAACACTTCATTGATGCTCCGCTCTTTTTGGTCCTAAAGTGATGCTATATAGATTACTTTAGCCTTCCTCGATAAATAAACTATCCAGCACGAAAAAAAAAACCATTTGGAACAGTAGCGTGTGTTTCGATTTCGTACAAATAGTTAAAATTCCTCAAACAAATAGGTAAATCTTTTAGCTTTCATTATTTATTTCTAATCGAGGCTAATTGAGAAGTTTGTATGCGTATACGAAATTGCGGGAAAAAATTGCCAAATATTGTATTTAAATTAATACGGGGTTGTACGGCGTACGCGTGTCATTGAATTGCCGTGCAGTGGATGCGCTGGAGTTGACAATCGCAGCACGTAGTACCTACATAGATAACTCAATTAAAGCGTTACGTAAGTAAGCAGGTAGGTACATAATAATACATAATAAATTAATAAATGCAATCATAAGCATATACCTAGTAATGATAATATTAAGAGGATTTATTGAATTTATTCTTGTCTTTCTCACTCTCGCGGATACGTTGGTAGGTGTGACATGCAGCGTTGCGGAAGAATTTAACAGTAAAACAAACCTTTACCTAATTACTCAAAAAGTGAGCCAGTTATCTGTTTCGAAGCGTTTTTGGATATTATTATTATCGAGAAAATTTTATCCAATCGTGTTTCTGCTTCTAAGCGATTTTAGGTTGAAGACCCAAAATACACGAAGTTAAAATTTAAAAGTAATTGTCTTTATAGTTTTTAAATAAAACATCATTCAAAATCACTTAAATACTTCTACGCCGTTAAGTTAATCAGACTTGGTTGTGTTTGGATTTATCACAAACTTTAACTTGACAAGGTACAAGCGATGCATTTTAGCAATACTTGCCATGCCAATCTCAACATAGATCAGTCTACATTGAGATACCTATTCTAGAATATTGGAGTGTTTATGCACAAACAGATGCACTTCCTATTTTTCAGTTTTGCGATTCAAGGTTGTGGTGATTTTCCAACACTACTTTTTGCAAAAAAAAAAGTAATGCAGGACCGACACTTTAGGTAATAACTGATACACGGTTGTGGCTTTTGCAATTAAGAGTAAGTAAATACTTTACTGCAATTATTAACGTAAGTGAGTGCAATTATTATTTACGTAAGTGATGATGCAGACGAAGATAAGTCTAATCACGCCTTAGCAACTGTCAGATGTTTCACGGTATCACATTGCCGGTGAAAAACGACAAACAATTTAGATATGATACAGAAAACAAACGGAAGGGCCGTTTGTTTTCTGTAATGCCTGCAGAATTGAACCTGGACCTTTCGCTTAAATCTGACAACACGCCAAGGAGTTGATTAAAATGGTCATTGATTTTACTAGGCAGAAAACTCAAAGTTACCTATCCTAAATGGAGTTCATTGGTGATCAAAGGATGTGGTCATTAATAAAGGAGAATGACCAACGGTGGTATCAAGTTTTCTCATGGACCAAAACCAAAATAGTCTAGAAAAATAAAAAAGTGTTTTTTAAGTTAGTTTTTTATATCTGGAATTTAATTTCGCATGCAAAAAGTTACTTTCTTTTCGATGCACATTTCGTGTCATACTGATTTTACTATGAAGTATAGTACGATTCACGAAAGATGACCACAAATGGCGGGCCTATTTTAGGTCTCCTTGGACTTATCTAACTAATATTATGGTCTTATTTATTTTAACTAATAAATATGGTCTTATTTAACTAATATATGGTAATTATTTTGGCTTAAGTCTTTTCTTCATGAGTGTACATGAAGAAAAGACCCGCCATTTGTGGTCATCTTTCGTGAATCGTACTATACAACTTGTTTGTTTGCTTATAACATTATTAATCCAGATGTTATTTAAAAAAGTAATAATTTGTGGATACCGTAGTCTATAAAAAATAAAGTTTGGGTTTGATTCTACTTGATACGGGTTACCATACCTACATGATACATCCATGGTCATTATTATTTCTGGTCAGTAAAACCAAAACTTGGACAGTTTTGGCCAACTCAAAATTTATTGATACAGTCAAATCTGGTTAAACGAGAGCTCTAAGGACCGAGACCCCTTTTTCTCTTAAAAAGGTTTCTCACTAACCCGAGATTCGAGTTAAGGAGGGAAAAATGACGGGACCAGCAACTACGCTCATAAACAAAGTTTTCTCGCTTAACTAGTTCTCACGTAATCAGGTTCGACTGTACTTCTATTTAAGTTGCAAGGATGCGCTATATCGAATATATAGCAAAGCGCCAGTAACGCTAGGTTTCTTGTCGGCTAGTTCACTTGAAGTCTTGTATTCGATCTAATCAGTGTATTCGAGGTCAAATCAGTGCGGTCAAAACAATCTCTCCATTGTATGTATGTGTCACCGTACTCTAGGATATACTTCAAATTTTAATTAATGGTCCCTTAAACAGCCCACTGCAACCTTGGAATTTTTTCAAAAAATGTGTCACGAATAAAAAATAAAACAAGATTTATATCGCCTTTTTAATGTGCCTTTCGAAAAATTTAATCGTACCAGAAAGACCTTCGCGTTTTCAAAACGTTTAAGTTGTTCCTTTTATTTATTTTCTGGTATAGGTACACGATTTCCGAAGTGTTGAAATTTTAATGAGGACTTTTTATTTGTTTTAAAGGGTAGGTATAAATATTGTTTTATGGTCTTTGAATTATGTCATCAGATTTAAAAAATCCAATTTCCTAATTTGTAAAATTCGATCAGATTTTATTATAATACAACTAGCTGACCCGGCAAACTTTGTATTGCCATATAATTTTTTTTTCTCACTTAGGGACATAAGAAATAGATAACAACCTGCTCCCAGACCCAGAGAATATATACTGAAAATTTTATAACTCTCGGTCGAGCCGTTTCGGAGGAGTTTGGTAACAAAGAAAAGCGAGAGAATTTTAGAGATAAGCAGATTAGAGAAGTAAGTTTATATGATACAATACAACATAATAAGGTTATTAAGGTAGTTACTAACTAAAAAAATCACGCAAGTCTAATTAAATATGACGTCTAGCCACCGTCTCGCAGAAGTTCCGTCTCATTAAAGGCAATAAAAAAGGAAAATCGCAAATCGATGTGCAGGTAAATAAATTATTACGTGAAAACCAATTGATGCATCATCTGTTTTTTTTTATATTAAATAATTACTAAGAGTCCTGTTTATTGAAGATAGAGATTAGAATGACCGCTTATTAAACCGCTTATGGTAAAAATAGGTTATTTTTATTTACTGAGGATTTTTAGCTCGGGGTGAGATACACCGCAAGGGATGTGTCAAAGAAAGTAGGTATAAACTCGACAATACGAGCACCAAGAACTCTTTACGAGAGGGAAAAGTGTGTCACAAAAGAGCGACACTATGCTTTGGTAGTGTTCCAAATATAATCTGACCTAAATAAATGACATGAAGTGACGAAGGCGATAACAACAATAATAACTGCTGGATATGGATATAAAAGATAAGATGCATTTGTTTGCTGCTATGTACCTATCTCATATTATATATAAAATTAATTTAAATCATTAAATATATGACTTAGTATAATTTACTAATAGTACTTATTTTGATTATCGTAGAATTCAAAATGAAAAGAGCAAGTGCCGAGTTTCTTGCCAATTCTTCTCGATGCAAACCTACCATCCGAACCTGGCGGTAGGTAGAGTTTTGATTTTCCTTACGAGCCTATAATTAAGGCCCACAGATTATGTGTTAAGGCCTATGTGAAAAATAAAAATTTTCATTTTCATTTTCAAAATTAAATAACCGCGCCGTTATCCGTCAGCTTACTACGGGTTAAATTATTACTAAAATTGTTATAAAAATATATCTATTATTTTAAATTAATTAAATTTTTAAATTAATTAAATATTATAATAATTAAAGAAAATAATAAAATTAATAAAATAAAATAATAATTCAGTATAGGATATTATTGTGACGGCTAGTAGGTACATTTTTTTTCTTTATTTTCCTATGTTGTGCCTCTATTATAAAATTTATAATGAAAATGTGACGGTATTTAGACAAAATAATTTCGTAAACGTAATAATGTTGTTATGTTACGTTTGTATATTATAGTGTAGGTAATAGTAAGATAGTTATAATAGTAAGAATGATCAATAATATTAATTTATTATTGTTATTGTGATTCTTTTTTTTTTTACAAAACAATAGTAGGTCCCTACCTACCGACCTAATAGCTGCCACAAGTAAATAACTATGTACGTCCTATTAACTATTGCCAAGAAGTTGTTATCTTCTTCACTGTAGAAACTAAATTACACGATGTTTCCATATTTAGCATATTTGGTATTAGAAAACTAAGTAGGTAAGTAACTAAGTAGGTAACGTTAACCTATTAAAAAATTGGTAGATACCTACCGTATATTTTTCAATCGACCGGCTTTCCGGCTCGAAATGCCGCTCCTTCATGTTCATAATATTCCTGGCACTGGTGACAGCCATTTTGAAAAAAAAAATCAAAACCGAAACGTCACTTTTCGCGCGCGATTTCTCTTAGCTCTCACGCACTCCCAAGGCGGGATCGCAGCGAGACTCCAAGGCGGAATGGTTGCAACATCGCGCAGTTCTTTTATATAGAACTGTAAACTGAAGTCGGTCGCTGCGACCCGCTCCTGTCCCTTTCATATTCGCGCGCAACTGCTGACTGTAGACTTTTGTTCTAGAGACAAACTCGTAAGTTCCACAAAGCTCTCGTTGTTTTAAGTCAACAGTCCAAAAATAAGTTAACGACCATTTTTTTTGACATAATATTATGACTAGCTGACCGGGCAAACGTTGTTTTGCCACCGCAGGGTATGAAAAATAGCTACCGAACGTAGACAAATTTTTTTAATAAAAATCGGTCCTGCCCTTTCGGAGCCATTTACAAACACTAGACTAGACTAGCTGACCCGGCAAACGTTATTTTGCCGTTTTAGGATATAAAAAAAATAGCTTACGATGTAGGTACTCTTAGATCTACCGAACATACACAAAAAATTTCATATCAATCAGTCGAGCCGTTTCGGGAGATTTTGGTGACTTGACAAGAGAGTTTTATTTATTAAATAAAAAGAAAGATATTCCATAGATATCAATTGTTTGTTTTTGTCATATTTACCTATACAATCTAGATAGACAGAAATGGATGAATTGAGACTCTTCGAACGAGATTAGTCGTTGATGTGTCCAAGCAAATAATTTAATTTTAATATTATTAAATCAAAGAAATAAATAATTATTATAACACCTACATAGTGACACGAAACTGAGATGGTAATGGGCAAATCACTTAGCACCCAAGACGGCTCAAAAACCTCAAGGCGCTGTGGTATGGCGACAACACATTGGGAAGTGTAGTGTTGGTACTTGGTAGACCTTTAACTAGGTGGACTCGCGGGGAGATGCTGAATCTACTTAAGACCGATGTTCAAAAGTTGATTTCTATCGATTGAAATGAGAGAACGAACTTTAAGTACCTACTTAAAACCTTACAACCTTGCAGATTGCTGATTGCATGTGTCCTTAGGCCACCTTTTTACCAAAGAACGGCAAGACATCGAAAAGGCTTGCACCCCTACATAGTACCAAAGACAAGTACGAAGCGGTTTGATTCGTCGTTCCAGATACGCACTGCAATCTTTCCCAACTCCTACAACTTGGGCGCCTTTAAATCAAGGGTGAATACTCAGGCATTTCTTTAGGCAAGCGGGTATCACCTTAAACTGTATCATCACTTTCCATCGGTGTGATCATAATCAAGAGCTAGCCTATATTGTTAAAAAAAACAATCTACATTATAGCAAGTATATTAGCAGCTTGCTAATGAAGAGGCAGTTTTGGATGCACCACATTCACTTATGCGGGTGATTTTCAAAGCCAACGTTTATCAGGAAAAAGATAAAATACCTGAGTCTTGAGACGAAGAAGAACCTTGCTACACAGGTTATCATTACGTAAACCATAGAAAATGATACGAAATCCCAAAAATCTGTGGTAAAAATACTTTTTCTCGATAACTGGCTCAGTTTTTTTCTTAATTATTACCTAATTTAGTTTTTCTGTGATTTTTCCTTCAACTTATTCGTAAGAGCGAAGAGGACAAAAATAAAAACCGTCTTGGACCTTACTAGCTAAGTAGTTATAAAAGAAAACACTGCTACTTGGCCTAGCGAGATAACTTCCATCTCAAGCTGGTCCAGTAGGATCACATTCTTGCTTCTTGCGGTCAAGTGACAAAATAAAAACATCAAGTTATAAAGGCCATTTCGATATACTAACCTATAAAATATCCGATAAGTTAACCGAGTGAGATAGCTGCTCGATTGTCCTGCAGAATCACATAACCTTATCAAAGATGGTACCTACGTGCGAATTGCATAAAGCAGTATTGCAGTAAAGACAATAATTACTTATTGTCAAGTAACAAAATAAAAATAGTGAGTTATTTTATTAGACCACGACTTCGACTTTATAGATAGGTATTTCAATCCACGAAGACGCGCCCCACTCTGTCAAAATCGCTTCTGTTTCATTCGATTTGTATGGAGTTTGACCGAGTGGGGCGCGTCATCGTGGATTGAAATATTAATACAAAATCTGTGAACTAATTCCTGAGACTTATTCGATAGTTCGAGAGAATACGCTAGCACTATTCCTACACCTGTCAAATAAATGTGTTTGTTGGTTGTTTTATTGAAAAGGTTATAGTAAAACTTATTGCTAACTTATTCTGAGACGAATTTGGGACAGATATAATTATAAAGCCCAATAAGCTCAATGTTTGTAGGGCAGATTCTAGAGTGAAGTCAACATCTTCTGATGACGTCCTGGTGTTGGGACGAAACGTGCGTCGAAGAAAGTGATGGAAGAATTGTGGTGTTTCATGTGCGGCGGTGTTCCTGCATATTGGACCATACAGATTCTTTTCAAGTAGCGGATAATACTCGTAGCAAAACAAATTAATCTGTCCTACTAATTATGGATTTGCGCAAAATAACGCCTGCTTCGGGCTTCCATTCAATAGTCAATGTTTGTAGCCAGCAGCATCCAATGCTGGATATGATAATGCATCCTGTAGGGATGGAGTAATAGAGCTAGCTTGGACCAGCGGCTCCATCGAAATCTCCTAATGTCGTCAGTCCACCTAGTTGCGGCTTAAGTGTCTGCACTGCACCTCCCGATGCAGAATCGCTATTCCAGCACCTGACAGGGTCCCTATCACAGATTATCAACGTTCGTGTGTTAAAAAATTTAATTCAATAATAGCGGTCATTAATAATTTTATGAGAGAATGCGAAAACAACAAGACAAGTTTTATTTTAGAGTTCCGTTTCAAAAGAGCTGAAAGCTTCTCTTTCTTTTATTTAATCCTACCTCTCTCTATCTCTATCCATTCAGTTGGCTGTATGTTTAGTTTGTAGTTTGTAATATTTGAATGAAATGGAAATTATTGTCTATAGATAAACATGGTATTAAGTATGTTTCAAATCAATTCAGAGGCCGTTAATTTTATGAATTCTACACTAAGAAAGTCACAAGAAAAATTACTATAGGAAATCGAAACTAGTAACCAAACATTTCTTTATCATTGGCCATCACAATTTATGTGTAATGTACTGAGTTGGAGAATATTATTAAACAATATATTCGTTTTTAACAAAATTTGTATGTATTAAACGAGAATAAAACGTACGTTATCTTGAATAGGTATTATATCTAAAAACAGAATGTTATCTTATATTTTACCCATAGCAAAATTTAGTATAGGCTAGTACAATTCCTTAATAATTAATTCATCGGTTATAACTTGGATCGTACAAAAATTTACACAAAAAGGTATGATAAGTGTGACTAGGATTTCCGCTCACTTGGCAGTTGGCACTACTGCTACCCTGTAGCTGTAAATACGGAACCCTCGTTGCGCGAATATGACACGAACTTGGCAGCTTATAATATTACACTTTATGTTTTACAATCCGAATGTAAACAATAAACATAAGTAGGTAAATAAAAAAATATCGTCTAGTACTTTCGAGATCTTTTACGTACAGTTATTTTGCCGATGCATTTTCATTCAAGTTTTGCATGCTTGTCACCTAAACATTAAAAAAATATCGTGTGTGTGGCGTCCACTGGACGCTTGGGGATTATTAAATAATAAACTGCAATTGTAAACAGTAAGTAACACTCAATAAACGGTGTAATGTCCTACGCTTACTAATCTGTATAATATCTATACACTACACTATTATGTAATTATAGGACTCACCGCGTGAACACTTGTTACCGCAGAGGCGGCTAGAATGTAACAGAGACAAGCTACTGCGCCACCTTACTTATAGGTTTGCTCAGTACGTCTCGGTGGCGCTAGTGTACATCTCAGTGGCGCCACCTAAACCTGTATCCTACACTCGTGTATGATGACTCCCACAGACTACGAGTGTACACCACATCCCTTCCTTTTCGTATTTTTTTTATGTCTTTATAACTAGATGTTAAAATATTGGCTACTTATCCGTTCCCTCTTTTTTTTGTGGACATTTTGTTATTTAAAAACGTCCATTTAAATTAACTAAGGGCGTTTAATAATAATAATATTTAATAATAATTTACTGGAATATTTGTACATGAAACCAATAGATACCCGGAGTGTTGTTTCTCCGATATCATAACCAAATCAAATATTTCGAAAATATTTACTGCTTACTCATACTTTTGAATGATAGTGCTTTGAAAGATTTTGCTCATGTAGGGGTTTTTTCATGAAAATAATAATGAAAAACAAAGACCAATAATAAATAATATCAACAGTGCATAACCGGTTCAAACAACCGTTATCTGCTGAATAGAACGACTTCCTAGTCACAACGTTTTATGAATTTTGTATGAACTGCAAAATCCATTTAAACTTTGCTCTGAACAATTAATAATAGCATTAGTGTTATCTATGGTATAACAAACCTAATCCAATTCAGGAGATGAATGTTAGCCTTAACAAATTAATTATAAAATAAGAATAATTTGTTTTTATTCATACTGAGTTCTACACTGGCACTGAAATACTGCATTGAGAGGAATAGGGGGCGCAAACCGACAAAGCAACCCAAACCTACTCACAATAAATTGAATAAATTAACAAAATATAAAATTAACATACTTAAATGTTAATTTTAGCATTATAGATATAATACATTATATCTTGATAAATACTAAAGTTACAACAGTTGGAACTTAATTTTTTGAAGTGTGTTTGCAATTTCTTTTCACTGCAAAGATCGATGGAATCATGTATTGGGAGCAATAAATATCTCATAACTAAGATCAAAATGATATGTGTGTTATGTGGTACAGCAACCGAAATTTGTCAGATTAGAGCGATTCCGCTATAGACGCTTCCCGACATTAATTTTTTAAATCATTTTTTAAAATTAGTTGTTTTTTATGCGAGTAGTACAATGAGGAAAGTCTTTTTCCTTTTTTTTTCGATTTAATTCCATATTAAATTTTTTGGAGAGTTTGAAAATAATACCACCCGCAAAGTTGATACAAACTGAAAATAATCTCTTAGAAACAGTGTCGTAAAATAGCCGTTGTTAATAGTTGGAGATTAAGTCTTAGACGTTAAACTTGTCAATAATCATTTATCTTTCTGTTTCAAAAATGAAAGTAAATGTTTTTATTTATTAAGAATTAATGAGTGCTAGAATGCAATGTTTACTTGTTGCACCCACGATACAAAAATTTAAAAGTTTACTTTTTCCACAGAAATTAAGCGCTAACAATCTGACACTTTGTACATGAAGGGAGAAGTCAAAACTCACATTAAATTTCTAGCTTTTTAAGAGTGTTATGATTGTAAGGTTCAAATATTCGTTAACTTAAATTGCGTGTACCCGCGATAATGGAACTGGGGGCCTACCACCAAGGCCCAAAGTAATATTATTGTAACATTGTTTCAACATTTGGTACCATGAAGTCCTTAAAACAAGCTTATTTCATTATTGTTTTGATAAGCAGTTTTGTGACGTCATCATGGAAATCATTCACTCAATGCTTACCATGGAGGACCTTTTGACAGCTAGCAGTATTGCTCTTACGTCAAAATACGTCTCCTAAAGTAATATTAAAAAAGTTGCTACCTTGCGACGGATTAACGAACATTTTTAATTTTAACCGGGATTTTTTTTTGAGAAAGTAAGTGAAATAATTATTTTTACATAAAAATGATTGTGTTTGCATGTTAAGACACACTACTGGCGCAAATAAAAGATTAATTTTAGCCGTTTGTTGATTTAATAAGATCAATCGTAGGTACTGTTATTAGGCGCGAATACAAAATATTATATTAGCGCGCCTATTACAATCTGAAAACAATTAATAGTACGGACAAAGTAAATGTATTTTCTGAGAGGCGTGGGCCAGTATTAGTGAATAGTGTACATATACCTACCTACTTGTTCGAACCGATCTTATTAGAAAATAATATAGAATACAATTAATTGAAAGTGATGTGATACCTATTGTGATTGTTTCTAGATGGCTAATGAGTTCGAACTCCTGGAATTCTTGGAATATGAGAATACTGCACGGAACTCGTCGAGGAGGCATCGGCGCAGACGTTTTAGGGAACAGACAAATCCGTTTAATTTAGAAGACGCAGAGTTTGTGCAAAGGTACCGACTCAGTAAAGCAGCCACGCAAACTCTGTGTCAGGAGCTACGACCATTCTTAACACCTACAAGATCTACGGGTTTGTCTGTTCAAACCAAGGTAGGTACCTACATAAATACCCACTTAATATTATGATGCTGAAATTGAGAACAATCTATAGATGAGTCTTATACGACTAGATACATTCTACAGGTTTATCAAACGTAAATCTATGCATTTTTTCAGGTACTGACTGCTCTGTCGTTTTATGCGACCGGTTCAGACCAACGTCCGATTGGAAACCAAGACGGTCACTACATAGCCCAGCAGACGGTATCTTCGGTGATAGCTCAAGTCACCGCTAGCCTCAACTCGGCGCAGTTCCGTAACAAATATATAGTATTTCCAAAAACTGACCAAGAAAGGAACAAGATAAAAGCAGGGTAAACGCATAGTTATTTTATTAGATAAGTACATACTTATTATAGTACGTGCGCCGATTATATAATATACTTTTTGCAAATTTTATTTATTTGTATATTTTTTGCAAATTCACAATAATCACTTATTGTTAGAAGTAAGTACTTAGTTTTTATTTCCGAGATTTTGATGTTTCTTTACCTATTGATCGTTTTTGATATCTACCATATGACTGGAACTGAGTTTTATTAAGAAAATCTTAATGATAAGTAATCTATTTTATAATTGGCGCACTTCTTCTGATCTTTTGCATAATATTTTATTTAAGATTCTACAATAAATTCAAGATTCCTGGAGTGTTAGGGTGCATAGATTGCACTCAAGTGGCCATAGTGCGACCCGCACTACATGAAGAGCGGTATTACTGTCGCAAGCATTACCACTCGTTGAATGTTCAGTTGGTAAGTCATTACTAAAATATATATTATGTAAATGGCGGATACTCACAACTTAGTGCTCACATATTTAGGCTTTTACCATCCCATGGATGACCAGTGGCGTATTTACCCTAGGGACAAGTGGGCTATGGCCCAGGGCGGCAGCCTCCGAATGGCGGCGTAATCCTCACCTCGCTCAGCTTTTGATTTTTATTCAGATAGCTTTATTTATTTATTTATTCAGATAGCTTTATTTATTTGCATGAACAAATTAAAAAACCACACTTCCTTTTCTAGTAATAGGGTCTAGGGATTTTTTCCCTTTGCGTACGAAACCCTAAAAATTACTTTTCTAAATGATCACAAGACTTACTTTGGAGAGAACTACTAGTAATTATTGGTTAGTAATGCAAAGTATAACTGAACCAGTTTCGTTGAATTTTCGCATAGAGGTAAATTATGTGTAACCGTAAAAACAGGAAATCTCCCGCTCACTTATCTAGACACTAAAATATTGTATAAAGTTCGTGTTCACAACATTCGCGGCTATTTGTGACTTCAAGTTCACTCGCAAGTTAAGTTTTTTTCTTATCACTCGAATTCAGTGATCCACTCTAAACTAAATAAATCAAAAAAATCGGGGTAAGGTTATCGAAAGCTTTGAAGGAAAAAACGTTTCGGTTCGAGAATAAGTCTAATTCTACACTTCTATAGGGCGGCAAATCCTTCTTGCCCCGGGGCACTGAATCTTAAAATACGCCACATCTATGATTTTCCAGTATAAAAATATGAAGTTGCATTCTCCTATCTACCATTTATATTAAACTATCGCCGGTACAGATGGGTCTCTTTCTCGTCTAAGAATGACGAGCATAAGCCATAGTCTGATAGCCCAGTGCGGATTCGCAGGAGACCTTTGAGAACATCACGGAGAACTCTCAGGCGTGCAGTTTCTTCACAATGTTTTCTTTCACCATTATGTAAAGCCAGTGATATTTATTTGCTGGCATTGGAAAGTCCACTATCTGGATTGGCAATGTAATTGCTGGCATTGGCAATGGAAGTCCATTATCCGGATATGTCCATATGCAATAAATCCCGCTGATGGCTTGTCCGTTGTGACGTACTTAATTCAAATCAACAATCACTCATATTATTAGGTAAATATATCACAAGTAGTAGTATGTAAGAAAATATATTTATAAAGGTTAATTGTAACAATCTTTAACAATACTTAATTCTGTCTAATTGTTTTAGGTGTGTGACGCGAACATGGAAATTATAAGTGTAGATGCGAGCTACGGTGGTGCTACCCATGACTCATTTATATGGAATCATCATCCTCTTGAAAGTCACTTGGAAGTTCTGAGCAATAATGAAAATATCTGGTTTCTTGGTAAGGTGATTGTAAGGTGTATTTTATAGATAAACCAGCTGACCTGACAAACGTTGTTTTGCCATTAGAATATATAAAAAATATCTTAGGTTAGGACCTACCAAAAATACACAGAGAATGTCATAACAATCGGTCGAGCCGTTTCGGACACGTAACAAAAATTGGCAATATTAGATAACATAAACTAAGAAATCAAATTACATATTAAACAATTTGAAAAAACTAATATGGCGTTTTAATTCTAGGTGACTCTGGATATCCACTAAGGAAGACAATGATGGTTCCAATATTGGACGCAGCACCGGACACGCCTGAAGCATACTACACGAATTTGCATGTTCGAGCTAGGAACATAATAGAACGCACTATTGGACTTTTGAAAGCGCGTTTTCGTTGCTTACTTTCACACAGAGTGTTGTACTACTCACCAGAGGTGGCCGGCTCTATTGTGAATGCTTGTGTTATACTACATAACATTTGCAATAGAGACAACTCTCCTGTAGTGCAACTAAGCGACGAAGACATAACTCAAGAAGCCCAACTGGACATTCATAGCAGAGCAGTAGTTGCGGAGCGCTTGACCAGCAGCAACGTCGCACTGCAGCAGGGATGGGCCACACGCAGTCTCCTCACTCAGCAGCTCTGGGCAAGGCGGCAGCATTCATAGCTCTGTAAATGAACACACTCATTAAACAGTAAACACAGAATTTTATACTTAAAAGAGAGGTATTGAAATGAGGAAATATTAATAAAAATTAAGGATTTCAAATTTTCTAAGAGTGACATAATTGTATGAGTTACACAAAATTTTCAATTTTATCTGATACTGTTTTTCACATATTCACAGAATTGTAATAGATTAGATTGTATAATAGACTGCCACTCTATTCGACTGTATTCTACATTTTGCTAGTTAAAAGCTTATGTCAAACGAAACACATAAATAAAGCATTTACCTACGCATAAATTATTGTAGGTAATAGGTATCTGGTATAAAGATTACCTACTAACATGATATTGACTATACTAATTAAGAGCCTGTAAGTTATGCCTAAATAATTAGTTTATCCTTTTATTTTATTTTTAATAAATCATTTGCTTCTTGAATCTTGATTATTTCTCAATTCCAAATATAAATTAATAAATACCTATATATGCTTTCGAGGACTCTTAATCCATTTTCTAAGCCCTGTGCGATCCTTTCTAAGGCTGAAGCGCTTTTGGTCGCAGCATCAGCTTTTTGCTGCGATGACTTAACGAGAGCACGTCTTGCAGCTTCCTGCGACATCGCCGGCTCTCGCCTGCAGCGCCTGCGCCTGGGTGAGCGTTCCGGGCCTGCCACTGGGGTGGGTTGTGGCGAGCATTCAGTGTCTGCCACTGGGGTGACTTGTGGCGAGCGTTCAGTCTCTGCCACTTGGGCGGCTTGTAATGGAGAGGAAGGGGTTTGCGGAGGGCCGAGGAGTGGAGAGTGTGGTGTTGAATACGCAGGCACTCCAAGTTCTTGTTGATAAAGGTCTGGAATTTCCTAGTTTTAGAAGGATAATATGTTAATAGGAGGATTATAATGTTAACAGGATTAAGGACAAATTTTCTACATAGGATGGGAAAAAAAATAATAATTAAAAAAAACTAATTTTAACACTTACTTCTGCAAATGGTTCCACCCGAACACCTTCTAGTCCTTGGCCAGTCCTCCCCAAGTATTTGAAGGAATTGTTTATCCAGGACAGCAATGGCTGAGAAGCAGGGCCACCACCAGTCCTGGCTAGGGATGTCCGCAAACCAGCCACCTTCCCCTTCAACTTGGCTTTGTGGTCCACCCAGTACTAAAATAATAATAGTGAATGAATATTACACACTCTTGGCAATCCATTACAATCCATTTTATTCAAAGATTTTTGCCAATATTTAAAGTCAAGGGTAAAAGCAACTTCCGTTTGTATATCATTACCTAAATCAACATGGGTGCAGTCGAAGGCATCACCGAGTATATTAAAGCATGCACAGTGAAAATCATGAATATTAATAGGAAATTACTTACTTTAGACCAGCCCCTCCAATCTTTGTGACAGCCGTCGCCTTGTGAGTTTAGGATTCAAGCTTCTCCATTTCTCTTTGGAATACTCTTTGGCTTGCAGAGATCTGTTGTAGGCGACGGCTAAGTCTTTGTGTGAAGACAAATAATCACTTAACAGCTCCAGTTGCCGCATCGAAGCACGACGGGATCTTACACTGCAAATAAACGTAAACAAATCACTTGAAATGTTATAATTTACTCGCCGCTCGTATTATCATGTAATTATTTAGTAGGTAGGTAATATATGCATACACACAGTAAACTACTTAAGGTAATTTGACCTTATAGAAACAAATAATGCGATTAATTGAATCGTGTAGCGAGTTGGCGCCAAACAGCGATTCCTTCTTCTGACTAATAAAGCAAGAAACACAATAATTAATATACTTACTCGGGGGTCGACATAACGATGAATAGCTACTTAGCTAAATTCTTATTAAAAAACACACCGCAATTCAAATCTGAGAATTCAACACTTTCAATTTATTTAATTATTACTGAAACTGGTGCAAAATAGTAGGTTATGTTTACGCCAAGTCAAACACAACATCGACAATAATAGTCCGTTCCGTTTTTGTACACAACGATAAACAAACACGCTATTGTTAATTTTTAACCTTTTACAAAATGAGTAAATTCTCGATTAATACTTAATTTAACTATCTTTAGCGCGTAGTAACTATGTTTTAAGTATCAATCTTTATAAAACTGTAAAATATTCATGATTTTAAATTCAAAATGTATTTAAGCTGTGTTAAATATGTACGCGAGTTGAAACGCAATGTAAAAGAGATAGCGCTATAGCAAAAATATATCTCCATCTCGCTTACTCTGAAAGCAAGGAATAGACGATCGTAGATAATCATTCGTTCTTTCCTTCATTCCCGCAGTATTAAAACAATATTACTTTCATGCCTACATGGTAGGATTTAAAGTAATGTTATTTTAACCTTGAAACAAAACGTTCCTGCAATATGATGGATTTATAAACCACGGTGGTAGGCCCCCTGTTCAGTAAATTAGTAATTTTTTATTTTTATTTTTTAATGGCACTTATATCTCATATATAAACTAAACAATATACGTTCTAAATAATATCTTCATTTAAAATAAAATATAGACAATTTTAATTAACACGAGATACTAGGACTACAGAAAGTGAAAGGAGTTTTCTGTAAGAGGCAACGCCCAACCTCCGTCCCGCTTAATAATGCACGCTGTCTCGCGTAGCGTACGCCGTGCCATTACCGCTACGGTGCTACGCAACAGCTTCTAGCGCTACGTCTGGTCTACAAGTTCAAGTTTCTCTTCCAAATTGCTGAATGCCTGGTACTTTGCAGAGATGGAGCTAGATTTTCATTGATTTTCACCGGAGAAATCCTTGACGACAGCTTATTTTATACGTTCAATGATATCCATTCTTCCCAGCTCATAATTACTTTTTTATTTTTCATTGCTTCCAAGGGAAATGAGACTCCTTTATAAGTTTGACGAGCTGGCGGAACTTATTTGTCAATGGTGATTTTGGATATCCTTGAACTTGTCAAAATGTATTTCTGTTATTACTATAGTATTATATTAATAGTGATGGCAGTTTTCTCAAGAAGTTACTTATTAACAATTTTCATAATAATAGTGTATATTTTATGTCCTGAAACTTTCATTTTAAGGATTTGAAATCACTTTTTATTTCTGCATTACAGAATATTAACTTTATTTACCTCAGACTTGATTTTCGCATCGTTATTTATGCGGAAAATGTAATTAATCATCTAATGAACTATAATTGTTTTGGAAGACTTTAGGTTAGTTTTACTGCTCACTATTACGTACTATTTTTGGCATTTTTAACCGACTTCAAAAAAAAGGAGGAGGTTCTCAATTCGTCGGAATCTTTTTTATTTATTTTAATAGGCCTTGTTCTGCAGTGTTTATTGGGATTACCCTTGAATCCACATACCTATGAAACACTGCAGGGCAGGAACTTTTGTCACCTTTGTGACTTTTACCACCACATCGGCAGCAGGAACTTTTGTCACCTTTGTGACTTACCACCACATCGGCAGCAGCAACTTTTGTCACCTTTGTGACTTTTACCACCACATCGGTAGCAGGAATTAAATTGGTAGGTAGTAGTTATACACAATACTATGGTTATTGTATATCTATGGTAGTAGTAAATCTTTTTTAATTTTGCTTTCAATTTCGTTGTTGCATTTTGTCCTGTCTCATCTATCACCGAATTCATATAGTTTGCGCTGTACAGTTTTAACATAATCTGCCTCTGGTAAAATACTACCGTTTTTCCTGTATCTCATAAACTCAGTTTTAAGTCGTTAAATAGTTATCACCATTTAATAACTTTGAACATTTAAGTACTGACTATGAATAAGTTGTAAAGTAAGCTTATATGAAATAAATTGAATAATTGTCTCCCCGAGTAACAAAATATTGTTCCATAATTTATTCGAATTACACTTCTCTCTCATTTGGTCTATAGACTTTCATCTTTATTAGCAAAAATGAACTTTCGAGCTTTGATGTCTCAAGCGAATTAAGAACTTTATTTTTCGATTAATTCTTAATTCATCGACTAAAAGATGTGCCCTTCGAATAAACTACTGTTTTTTAGGAGAAAATACTTAATAATAATATCATGCATATCGTCTTTGCCAGCGTCAGTCTTGTGAGCTCCGGTTATGTTAAAATATATGAATTATAGTGGCAAACCTCTATAATGCATTAATACTGCACGTTTCTTGTGAACAGTCATTGAAGATGGTCACTACAACATATTATTATATTTCTAAAGCTTGCTTCAAAACGGAAACTTTAATACTGAAGTGAACAAAGTAGTTTTGGAGACTAAAATGACATGGACTCGATGTAATATAGTACTTGAAACCTAGGTACAATTGATAATATAAATTTAATTATAATATAAACGGAAACTTGTTGAGGTTATGTCATCTTCATAGCCGCGTAGGCATTTGTGATTGGGACATGTTGAACGACTTATAAATAATGGTCAGCGAATCTTGTTTACTTTTAATCATTTTCAGAATCAATACTACGAAACTCAAAATGGTACTTAGTACTACGAAACACAAAATATGGAAAATAAATATTTAAATTGGCACTTTTCGTTTTTAGCATATATCGGTATGTTTGATGTCCATAATAGTCAGGTATTCAATTAATTCGTTGTAAGTTGTATGAAGGATTAGCCCTTAACAGGAAGCAGGAACAACTTCGTACTTTGTACTTATGATTGAATTTGTAAACGAATTAAGAGTACTTAATTTTATAATGAGATACGTATGCAATCATAAAGTATAATTAGTAGGCTTTATTGAAACTCGGCGATAGACTTTCAATAGTTAATACTTATTGATTGATGGACAGGGCAAAACACATTTGATATTATGACAACCTGGTACAATCACGTAACTTCGAATTTATCAAAGTAGTACTTTGTTAAAGCAGGTAATTTAACGGTTGTTATTGAAACATTAAGTTACGGCCCTACAACCATTTTTTAATGTATGGAATTCAAATTCCAAATTTATCACTGTAGTACTTTGTTCGAACAGGTACATTGTTATTATATACTTTATAATAACAGGTGCATTGTTATAATTTATATAACTTTAAATAGAAGTTTATATTTTGTTCAAACGGGAACGTTATTGTTTGGTTTTGCAGTGATAGGTATCAAATTCCAAATTTATCACTGTAGTACTTTGTTTGAACAGTTACATTGTTATTATATACTTTATAATAACAGGTGCATTGTTATAATTTATATAACCTTATATAGAAGTTTATATTTTGTTTAACGAGAACGTTATTGTTTGGTTTTGCAGTGATAGGTAGGTACTTTGCTTTAACAGGAATTTAACGATTCATCGTTGGTACTTATTTGATAGAAAAATGTTTTATTTCTATCACATTTGTAAACGGATTTGATCAACAACAGTTATAATATTTGAAATACCTTGCTTTTACACAAAGTTTATATTGCAAAAACCAGCCGTCGCGTGATATGTATTTCCAATGTTCCACGCCACAGCTGACCGTTGAATACAACTCTGTGCTTAGACCCAAATATAGACGACAACATACTAAATACATTTCTTTTATCATCCTAGTTATCGGTTTGATAAAATAATAGTAGTAGAATAATCTATTTTTAGCTTTGTAATATCCATGCTCGGAAATCTAATTCGCAGAAGACAGTTTTGTTTCTGTGGAAAGGTTTCTACCTACAATTAAATCTCAATCGTAGAAAGTATGAGCTATCCGAATCATGCAGAATTAAAAATTGACAACAAACTCGATGTGAGAATGAAGGTAGTACGATAATCTACAAAACTGCATTTCAGCGATGCTCTCTCTCTTTTCCTCTTTATTTTGATTGGAATATCGACTGAGTTTACTTTAAATTATGTCATTTGATGAGTCTCATTAAGTATTTTATGTTTTGTTGTTGACCAATTTCCGTAAACAGGTACTTGATTTGAGTGGTAATTTTACTTACTGCGCGTTTACTCGTCGCCACTGTGGCGTCCACTGGACGCTTGGGGATTATTAAATAATAAACTGCAATTGTAAACAGTAAGTAACACTCAATAAACGGTGTAATGTCCTACGCTTACTAATCTGTATAATATCTATACACTACACTATTATGTAATTATAGGACTCACCGCGTGAACACTTGTTACCGCAGAGGCGGCTAGAATGTAACAGAGACAAGCTACTGCGCCACCTTACTTATAGGTTTGCTCAGTACGTCTCGGTGGCGCTAGTGTACATCTCAGTGGCGCCACCTAAACCTGTATCCTACACTCGTGTATGATGACTCCCACAGACTACGAGTGTACACCACAGTGTGTAAATAATAACACACAATATTTTTTTAAAGTTAATTTTAAACTTTTGGGTGTATGGTAATTTACATACCTTTTATGAAGTGGACAACACTTCAAAGTCAAAGAACGAATTAACTTTTTTAAATGACTTTAAAAGAAGGTTAAAGGTTATCAAATTGTTAAAATGTATCCTATTAATACTGTTTCAATGTTCCATCCACGACGACGCGCCCCACTCTGTCAAAGTCAAATGTTTTATTCGATTCGTATGGAGTTTGACAGAGTGGGGCGCGTCATCGTGACACATCTACCCTGGACAGGGCGGACGGCGCGAAAATATGTCGCCAGTTTACTGGTGGCAAAAATGCTTGTTTTGTCACCAACAGCAAGGCCACGCTGTAGTTCGCTCAGCACCCACCTATAGAATTTTGACAGATAGCGCTTCTGTTTACTTGTATAAAAAAGGTTTACGTAAATCGCTTGGATGCCCATATCCTGAGGTGACAAATTTATCGGTGCATTAAGTCGGTGTATGACAAAAGATGTTAAATTTCCGATCGTCATAGATCAGCGATCCCTCAGATGGATCATGGAACCAAAAAAGAAGTATCACAATGACATATCCGATCGCTTAATTGATCACCTGACTCCCGGTCAGACAACTGTCATCCTCATATATTTTTTCGAGTTCGTTCCATTTGACCGATCAACAACTATCTGTGACGATCGCAAATATGCCATATGGTTGGAAGGGCTTCCAAAAAATAAACGAATGTTTATAATTCCATGCCTAATAGGGCATGTACATTGTACGTAGTTCGTACTACATAATAATAATATGTACGTACGAGGAACTTAGCTAGCTAATATTAAAATTCTCGTGTAAGTGTTTGTTACAATACCTACTCCTTCGAAACGGCTTGACCGATTATTATTATTATGAAATTTTTTGTATGTATTTGTTAGGTCCTAAAATAGACCGTAATTAATAATAATTAAGGTAAATATAGCAAAACAGCGTTTGTCGGGTCAGCTTGTGTTTCCATACTAGGTATGTTCCTTTGTCTTAGCATTTTTCTGAAGCTATTCGTATCGCCTTGATTGAGATCCTTACCACGAAATATATAGCATTAGCATTGATTGTTAAAAATAAATGAATTCGTAATTAATCAGTCTAAAGCTGACAGCAGCTAATATTGGTTAGGTCGGTACTATTTATAGCATGTCGGATGTGAAATATGTAACCTCTAAAACACTAGGCTCACAGCCACGCCTATACTGTCTATAAGTTACGATTGATTTTTGTGCATAGACGTCTACACAGGACTCAGTGGACCGCGTGAAATAGTTTCGCCAGTTTACTGGTGTCAAAAATGTTTGTTTTGACACCAACAGCGTCAGTTCTAAGCCGATTACAGTATTGTCTATGGACCGCGGTCCACGCCACAGATCACTATAGGTACTTGTTATATTTAGTTTGCACGTGAGTTTCCGCTAGGACGATTTCCGCCATGTTGCGGCGTAGGTATACCTAATAAGCGGAAATTTTGACAAATAGCGCTACTTTTTTAGGGTTCCGCACCCAAATGGTAAAAACGGGACCCTATTAGTTATTACTAAGACTTCGCTGTCCGTCCGTACGTCGGTCCGTCCGTCTGTCTGTCTTCACTCCAGGCTGTATCTCTTGAACCGATTATAGCTATAGACTTTCTGATTATTTTTGTTGTATGTCGCTATAACAACAAATACTGAAAAATATAACAAAACCAATATTTAAGCTCCCATACACCAAAAGTGATTTTTTGCTTGATATTATTTAAACACAAAATGTTTATTTATTAATTATTAAAAAATAACAACAAATTAAAAACACCTGTTTAATTAAAAAATTAAAATGTAATAAAACTGTGTAATAAATAAAAATCTACCAAGGTATTTTATAGATATATCAATCCACGATGACGCGCCCCCCTCCGTCAAATTGACAAAGTGGGGCGCGTCTTCGTGGATTGAAATATTATTTATACCTACTACATATATATTATAAAACTAATTACAAATATTTCAAACAATTAAAAGTCGTCAGAGGGAAATTAATCTTTGATTTGCAGTCATTTGTATTTATTTCCAATTATTTATTATTATTATTTTTATTCGTTAGTCATGTATGCTTTTTTGGTCATAACTTATCAGTTATCATTATCCTGCAATTACTTTAAATTAATTGAGCTAGTTCAATAACAACAATTTTTCTTATTTTGTAAACAAAGTAAGGTGCGGCCATTTAGAATTAACCAATTATTCTTAACACCTTCTTAACATACTGTTTAAACTCAAGTTGTTTTTATTTAGATAGGTATTGTTATAATTCAAGTTTGTATTAATTTTTACTCGAATTTTCGAGACAAAATTACTCGATTTTTTTTCCATTTCTAGATATTCGGTGTTTAAAAACAATAACAATATTTTTGGCTTCCGTATTTACAACAAAATAAATCCTTTTGTTAGAATAAATAAAATTTCGTACTTGAACACAATGTTGTTCCGACAGATGTGTTTTTCTGAAATGTCGGTTCGGTCTAGACTCTAGAGGTTATAATTAAAAGCACTCATGATTAATGTTTGTCTACGGATCGCAAAATTCCGGGTTCAATTTCAATGAGGTCAAATTTTTGTGATACAGACCTTTCAGACAGAGGTTATAAGAAATTCTTGATATCTTGATGCTACTTAGCAGTAGGCCGATTTTTTTTAATAAATAAAGCTTCATTGACTACTGATAGACGGTGATGATATACTGTACAATTTAAAATGTGGTGCGCATGCTTTTCATTCAATAAGAAGTAGGATACTACGTAGTACGTACCCTACTATTGTAAGTGGTGGTATAGTTAGAGTACGGGTATATTAATATAACCCGTTCGCAGAAGGTTTGCCGATGACTTCCCCTCCCTTTATAGTAAGTGCGTATACCTACCCGGCCATAAGTTTAGCTACAAATGAAAATTCATACATAAAAAAGTAGTTAGGCAAAGCTAGTTCGACAATAAATTACTTAAAAATCGATTAAAATAATAAGGATAACATGGTCATAAAACATTTAACGTCGGCTAGCGGACATAAAATCTAAGCAAATGAATAAATTATTGAGTCTTATGGCAGACTGCCTCAACTATAGATGTTTCAATGCACGAAGACGCGCCCCACTCTGTCATTCGATTCGTATGGAGTTTGACAGAGTGGGGTGCGTCATCGTGGATTGAAATATCTATAGCTTTTGTCTGCGGAACCGACCTAGTAAAATGTTTTTAAGCAGGAATGTCCAAGGAATTTTCCGGGATAAAGGTCTAGGTACGTAGATTATACATGTTTATATGTTTCGATTGCACAGCTAAATCGGTTCAACAGTTAAGGCGTGTAACAAACATACACATATATTTAATTTCAGCTATATTATACAGGGTTATATAAAAAATACCAAATCGCTCTCGGCCTGTATTTGTTTACATAAAAACTTACAACTTTTGTTCTATGACCTTTTTTTGATCGATATTTTGAGAAATATCAAATATTCAATATTTTACAGAGATACTCTACTTGTTCCTACTCTGTAATGTAACATTGGCGCGAAACCGCTACAGTGTAATGTCACTTTACAGAAATAACTTTTTTTGTATGAAATAAATTAATACTGAATTTTGAAAAATCGTAGAACAAAAGTTGTTAGTCTAAATGTAAACAACTACAGGCCGAGAGCGATTTGGCACTATTTTTATATAATTCTGTATAAGTGTGATTTCCTGCAACTTGTTCCTCTTGGGACGGTCTGCCATCAACTTTAGTTACACTGCAGATTAGGTAGTAAATAAGTGATAAATTATGATGTGTTAATGAAATGCATTAGATTGTCGATGCCCCGTTGTACTCTATTAGGAACGATTGACCATACCGCAATTAATAAAAGTGTGAATTCAGTTAACCCCTCGCTGAGTACCTATTATTCAATTATTAAAAGTTCTTATTGAAACAAAATTCCTTATCGCGCGTTGCGAAAGGGGGCTAAACGGAGAAAATTAAGACGAAAAATGGTAACGACACTTTTTGCTATAGTAAGCTATTGTAAGCCGTGCGGCGTGCGCATGTTTCTCTGTCTGTCTCTCACTTTCTCTCTTAATATAGAAAGCAAGCCAGATATACTTCGTTCCATTCGGGTGTCCCTTGACACCTCTCAAGTTTTTATTCTTCAATTCTAAGATGGGGTCTGAGAGTTTCATTGCATCTTTAATTTTTTTAATTTCGCATCGTAAAACAGTTAATAAATAATTGGGATAATTAATTATTAATTAATAATTGGGATAACAGTTAATAGTTTGGGACAGTTAAATAATTATATATTACACTACCCACGTATAAAATTAAAAAAAATAACAAGGGCGATAACAGAATATATATATATTTTTAATTGCCCTGTTGCATTTCAGCGCCAATTCAAATGAGCTCTGTTATTCAGATTTAAAAATAATCAATTTCCTAACCAAAAATCCTCCTGATAAATCTCGATCCTCTTCCATGAAAGCCGTCTATACTTTATCTCATTGCATGCTTAAAACTATTATTAAATTTTTTGTTCGTCAGTTCATTCATCGTTAAGGTACACTTAAAATGGTGCTAGATAATAATTAGCACGTAATCGATCTAATAGTTACCAGTTTAAGACGCGAATAGATTTTTGTAGCGGTTACAATCAAGGACGCAACTGGTTTTTGTATTGGCGCTAATTTTGCTAATGACTATTCGTTCAGACTAATAACTGTTCGTAATACACGTCATTCTCATTAGGGTAGCGCTACAAGATCTAGAGATCCGTGGTGAAATATGAAACGCTCGAAGGCGAACATAATCGCTATAAATATTGGTAGTAGGTATATTATTATTGGAACAGGGTGATTTTTGAAAAAAAAATATAAGGAAACCCACAACAACAAATAGAAGAGAATATACCAAAAATTAAAGGTTCTGAGGTCGAGAATTGGAAAGGAGGGGGGTTTGAGAGTAAACCCGGTTTATCTCGATTTCCAGCAAAACTATCGATAATAAAATGAGCTACAACTTACGTGTTTACACTTTTTTCATTTAAGTAACCTCAGAATTCATGTGAAAAATTAAAGTCAGTAATCAAGTTTTGGTTTCTTTAGTTTTATCTTGTACTTACAAAAGTTATTTGGTGATTATTTCAATTTTTTTTTGGCCCAAATACCTACACTGTATTTTTTATTTCATTTAAAATGTTTACTTGTCACCTTATTCTTGTCTTAATATCGTAAAAGAATCCTAATTTTTAATCAAAGATTATTTCGTCAAATATATTCGCTTTTTAAAAAAATAGGTTACTCGTACTTATGGCTATATAGAAAGGTTGTCCATGTTATTAACTGATGTAGATTATATTATCTATAGTTACTGATCATTAAATACTGTGGTCACTAATAACAATAAAACTATATGTAACTTAGAATAAAATCTACCTACGTCACGGTAGAGTACTAGTAGGTACCCATTCGTACCTACCAGCTACAAGTTACTATAAGTTATCTGTAAGTAATCCTTATTATCAGAAATAGTTACTTCGTTGATCGCACTCTGCTGCACGGATCCGTACCCAAACACTGCAATTTTCAGCTATTGCAAAATTTATAACGACCTACAGCCGTAGCCATATGACATATTCACGATCGTCACGAAAGCTGTGGATCACTCAAATGGAATGAAATTCCCATATGACATATTCACGATGGTCACGCGAAAGCTGTGGATCACTCAAATGGAATGAAATTCCCATATGACATATTCACGATGGTCACGAAAGCTGTGGATCACTCAAATGGAATGAAATTCCCATATGACATTCACGATCGTCACGAAAGCTGTGGATCACTCAAATGGAATGACATTCCCATATGACATAATATTCACGATCGTCACGAAAGCTGTGGATCACTCAAATGGAATGAAATTCCCATATGACATATCCACGATCGGCACGAAAGCTGTGGATCACTCAAATGGAATGAAATTCCCATATGACATATTCACGATCATCACGAAAGCTGTGGATCACTCAAATGGAATGAAATTCCCATATGACTTATTCACGATCGTCACGAAAGCTGTGGATCACTCAAATGGAATGAAATTCCCATATGACATATTCACGATGGTCACGAAAGCTGTAGATCACTCAAATGGAATGAAATTCAAAAAGGTATGAGAATGACGCGACTTACGCGCATGCAACAGCTATCATTTTTAAAATGAATTTTCTGAATTTTCATTTCTCAAATGATACATAACATGATGTACACATCATGTGATGTGATGATGTACATGATGTACATACATCTAAATACTGGCATGCACTCTGTATAAGTCTATTGTCAAAATAAATGTGCGCTTTTGTATATAGCATTAATACTGCTTTTCAAAGTTCAAATGAGGATATTTTTCAGTACAGACAACGGACTAGGTATTCCATTTTATAGGACAGTCTACGATCAACATTATAAATTGTTGCTAATCAATTTATGGGCCACAAGTAGTACCTACGTAGAAATGACTATCACGTTGTCATTAAAATAAAAAGGTTTAATGATTTGCGAAGGTAATTATTGTTCATCATGATTCGCAGTAAATTGGTTACGAACAATATAAGAAATCATAGTAACAAGTTTAGTTTATCGTGCAGTACTTTATTTTACTTATAATTGTCTGAGATACCTAATGGCACTGTGAACGCTATAGCTGGCAACATATAGTTATTATGGAAAATATTTTCCACTATTATGTTTGGTTTAGATGGATGTGTGGTCAGTGGTGTGACGAGAATAGATAGGATAAGGAACGAGTACTTAAGGGGAAGTTTGAAAGCAGAAAAGATGAGGAGTAAAAGGTAAGCGTGGTATGGGCATGTTATGCGGAGGGATGAAAATCATGTTACTAAAAGAATGATGACTATGCATGTACAGGGACGAAAAAGTAGAAGAAGACCGAAAAAGAGATGGATGGATTGCGTGAAAGAAGGTATGCGTGTGAAAGAAGTGGATTGCAAGTTGACGGCTGATAGAAGCGAATGGAAGAAGAAGACATGTTGTGCCCACCCCACATAACGTGGGAAAAGGGCAGGAAGAAGGAGAAGAAGATGTTTTGTTTGCATGATTCCCTATTTACCCTTTTTGGGGTTGGGTTTTTCTAAAATGATAATATGTTCTAAAATGTATCTCTACGCTATAGTCAGACGTTCCTTTATGAGAGTCAGCAGCTCTAGCCATTTGACCCATTCAAGCGTTTTCTAAGATAGCTACTGCATTGCTTTCGAACTTTAAAAAAATGAAAATTCAAAAAATGTACCGGAAGGCGTGGAGGTCATGTGACCAGTTTAGCGATAATGTTCATACATTTTTTGAATTTCGTTCCATTGCTATACACAGGGTTATATAAAAATACCAAATTGCTCTCGGCCTGTAGTTGTTTACAATTTTTGTTCTACCATGTTTCGAAATTCAGTATTAATTAATTTCATTTAAAAAAATGTTTTTTCTGTAAAATGACATTAGGTGCCCTGTTGCGGTGTAGAGTGGGAACAAGTAGATTATCTCTGTAAAATATAGAATTTTTAATATTTCTCAAAATATCGAGTAAAAAAAGTCGTAGAACAAAAGTTGTTAGATTTAACGTAAGTAAATAAATATAGGGCGAGAGCGATTTGGTTTTTTTATATAACCCTGTAGTTTTAGCGTATCACAAAATGACATAATTATGGCTAGAGCAGTAGTCTTTTTTGTGCTGTCGTGGACAGATCTTAGAATTGATCAATCAGTCATTCAGATTGAACATTCAGTTTTAGTGTTACGTAACCCTTGGTGACGCCGATTCGGCTCGCACTTGGAAGGTTTTTAACTCTTAGTAGCATGCTATTATGATAATAATGATGAGTTTCCATTTGGAAAATTACTGAAACTATAAGACTTTTACAAGTAAAACAAATTAGCTGCAACAAGAGCTCGTGAAGTCATGAGCATGAAAAAAAAACGAATACAACAAAAGTAAATGCGAGCATTTTCATAATAAAACTGTACAGAAGCTTCTTTCATCACGAAGCTATTCAGAGCGTAAGCAACCCCTACTAGGTTCACCCCACCTCTTATATATAATGACAATCCCCTTTTCACCCTCTCCTCCTGAAATCACGGTTACACAATCGATGCAATTTATTATTTTGTACAATACTAAGGTTGGAATAATACTGCATCGCTAGTTACTTAATATCCTACGCAAGTTTGGATAATGAGTCGCCCAGGAAAATCTCACTTATGTATATTACAGTTTTGATGTGTCCAGTTAAAGAAATTAGTCCGAGATTTGAGAATCCCGCAATTTGACGGACTTTTATGTATTAGCGTTAAAAAGTAAAAACCACAAAAATTGTGAATATCGCTGGCAGTTAAAAAAAAACATTTTTTTCGAAAAAAAGGCGGATGGAACGGAATTTGAGAAAAGTACATTTTCAACAGTTCAGTAACAATGTAAAGTTACATGTTCTAATATTAGGTAGATTTAGAGCCCTACGTTTTTTCAGTAACATTCATTTCGGCGAGTCAATTAAGATTTTTTTTCAAGGTATCGTAGTTTTTTTATGGCAGCATGTTTTCGGCAAGTATGATCGTAAGCAACAATGCGCAAATATACCATTTATGAATTAACTATACCATTTAATCCTCCATGAGTTTTTTTTTAAATGCTTAGGATCTTGCTAAGCAAGCTGAGACTAAAGGAATTCAATCCGTGCGCTGCTGGGGAAACAATTTGAAGCACTTGTTATCTAGAGTATCTGTGATTAAAAACACGAATTGATTTGTTATTGAAATGAGATACCGACGCTTTTAATGGTCGGTAATTATTATTAGTTTATCATTGTTGACATAATTTACCTACAAAGGAGCTCGGTCAGTTCCGTCTGCATGGAATAATTGTATTAATTGTTTTGTGTCAACAAAATTTGAATATGTAACTACATTGTTTAACGGCCTACAAGCCGTATTTAGGTGATTTTGAGTGAAGTTTTACGTAAGTAAAAACTATAAAGACAATTACTCTCAAATTTAAACGTCATGTATTTTGGGTCTTTAATCTAAAATCGCTAAGAAGGAGAAACACGATTGGATAAAATTTTCTCGATAGAAAGTTCTCCCAAAAGTTGCTCCAAAATCTCAGTTTTCCTGTTATATATCGGAAACTGCAATTGATGTGATTGTAATTTTTATTTTATTGTGTCGGTAATAACAATATTCAAAAACGCTGAGAACCGATTTTCGATAACTGGCTTAGTTTTTGAGTAATTAGGTAAAAGGTCGTTTTTCTGTTATATTCTTCCGCGACGCTGCATGTCGCACCTACCAACGTATCCGTGAGAGTGAGAAAGACAAAAATAAATTCAACGATGCGCCGACACGACTAATTATTAGTTACGGCTAATTAGGAATTGATAGGTAATTTATAATTTTAACAATAAATAATCTATGAAAGGTTATGGTAAGACAGATTGGTCTATCGAAGCACAACAAGTAGCCATAATATACCTATCTCATCATATCATATCATAGGTAGCTATAGTTGGATTTGGCAGGATTTAAAATAAAAAAATGTATTGAAACATTCAATCGTCTAAAGACATAATCAAGGTGTCAAATGAATAAATTATATGTAAATGAAAATATTAATTTTCACACTGGCCTAAATAATAGGCTCTTATGAAAAGTCAAACCTCTACCGCCAGGTTCGGAAAGCAGGTTTGCACCGAGAAGAACTGGCAAGAAACTCGGCACTTGCTCTTTTCAAAAATGTCGTTGTTATAATACAAGATTTCTTACAAAGTATATGAAAATTGATTGATTGAATTTATTTTTAAGGTATCTCGTGAGGAGATGGAAGCATATTTCTATCATTCCAAGAATCTTTGTCGTTAAGAAATTCTTCAATGGTATGGTGACTATGATTTATTAAATGTTTTTTGACAATGTCTTTAAGCCTGTGCAAAGGTACTTAAGTCCAAAACAGAATTCGTGATATTGATAACGTTAATTGTAACGTTTATCAAAATATGATGTTCCGTAGATATACCCATCCCGACCGTAGCACCGCGTAGATGCTCGCCGTAGCACAGCGTGTTTTGTGATTAGTACCTATCTTAGATGTATAATATTTTTCATATTATTAATCAAAATGTTATGTTTCATTATGTTTTACTGCAAAACTTTATGCCTAGAAAATGTAGGTAGTCAGTCAGTCAGTCGGTCATTTTTCCTCTTTGATGTTTAAATAAGTAAAGGCACATTTCAGATGATACACAAACAGACTTGCGGCCATGTTATCTATTTATATGCTTGCAATAATTGGATTGAAATTTAAAAAATGTGCGGGAATGACATATCCAGTCGATAGGGTTGATCATGTGACTTATCGATGACGTATTGTATATATTTAATTTCTTTTTTTTTCATCCAATAGCATCAATCATAGAAATAGAATAGTTAAGGTTAAACGGCTAAACTTCTCTAAATCCGTAATAGCTCTATTTTTAAACAGTTTCTATTTATCGGATTAACATTCAATTAATTGTCTGTTTATTTAAATGCATCTTTAGTTATATTAAGGTTGATTCAAGTCACGAAGAGACGGCTCCGCGATTTTCGGTGTGTATTCAATATTAATTAGGCAATTTACTTAATCCTTGTATATGAATAACAGCTTTAAATCTAGAACCGGATTAATGAGCGTTAATATTCATCTAAACGCTAATAAACTGACATCTAATAAGATAAATAAAGTTCCGTAAATAGAGTCCGAAAAAAATAAAATAAATTGCATTGTTAATAAATTCAAATAGCTATGCGGAAATGATTAGCGGAATTATTCAATAGTAAAGTAAATTAAAATATAATTATAAATTATAAGTATATTTCGGTACTCATGATAATATTAAAGGCCACTAATTTGATCCTTGTCACAATATTATATGAATGTAATGTTCCTATTTGTTTTGAATTAGTAAAAATGCTAAGTTACAATTAAAATCTCAATAAATATCGTTAACATGACGATCAAGATTATTATTTAGAACACCAACACTAGTAAATTTGAAAATTACTTAGCTTTTCTTAGCGTTCCGGTGCGAGGCTTGTGGAAACCGTTGGGGTAAATTTACTTACCCTTCCAAGTTAGCACGATAACATCTAAGACTGAATGATCACTTACCGCTTAGGTGAGATCGCAATCAAGTAGGTACTGACTTGTATAGAGTAAAAAAAAAGCTGAGTACCATAAAATGGAAAAAGATCTCGCTCACTTTCCTAGGCAGTTTATAGTTTATACATATTATTGTAACAATAAAAACGAAATGAGTATAAGTTTACCCATACTGATTTCCTTTACGATCTCGCATTGTAAAATCAACATGTCCTGAGGATGTCCCGGTGTAAAGACGAAACGAGCGTCGAAGAAAACAAAGTCACTAAACATCTGTCCTGCATATTGATTTTAAGGCGCTCTGCCCACTGCACCGCGCCCCGTCGCGTAGCGCGAGATGGCAGATTTTACTTTGTATGCAAGTATGTCAATTTGTATAGAAATCACGCCTAGCACAACACACTGGCGACGCGAAAACGCGCGGGAAGGCGGCCGCGCGCAGTTTCTGCCAATCTGCGCGGGAGCGCGGGGCGTGCCGCGGGGTATGACACACCGGCTCCGCAGTCCCGGGCGTGATTTGATACTGTCCAAAGTCTTCTATGGACGCAGTGTCTTTTAATTCTTGTATACAAAATCCTTAAAATGACTATATAACTGCAACATCTTGAAATTGAATAAGTTCGTCCATTCTCCACGTCGATCGACAACACAGTGAACATACGAGTTTATTTAGCGCGAGGCCGTCGCAATCTGCATCACCGTGCGGGGGAGCAGATTACACCACTAAGTAAGGCAGATCTGCGCCTCCGTCACCGCGCGCGTTATCTGTCGCTCCGCGCACCGCGGCGGGACGCGTCTCCAGTGGGCAGAGCGCCTAAAACCCAGAATTTTAGTAATAATATAAATAAATCAATATAAATATAAAATTTCATCCTTTTTAGGCAAATTGAAAAGATACCTCATGCCGAAATGAAGAAATATCTCGAAAGTCGAAATGACGGTTGAAACATGACGCACCCCTGAAACGCATACCTACCCCTATAATTGAAACGGAGGGGTTATGTAAAGCTTGCACTTACTAAAAACTGTCTGTTTCGAAGACGGGCCTAGGGGGCGCGGGAGTAGTGGATTCACTATCATACCGCGCTCCGGCCAGGTCTCGACCAGCCATCTTAGCAGCGGGTCCCATCATCGCCGGCAGCCTGGCCACTACCGCCGTCTAAAAGTTCGTCGTCATACGGCGACATACGATACGATACGATATTTGGCGACAGACGGCCCTCAGCGCTCGGTGCGTCTCCTGCGAGAGGGATGCGCCGCCCACCTGATTTTCCCTTTCGCGCTTCTCTGCCTCTTTTGCAGACATCACCTACGGCATTCCTGACAACTTGAGAGGCAACTGACTGCTGCATCGAGTACGCGGCGTTGCTGGACCGCCCAAGTTGGACACAACAATACAGACCAAGGAATAACTTTATTTTTATGTGGACACTCTTCCAGAGTGTGCTGAAAGTGGGGGTCCCTATTATTTTATTACGTAACTTAGATGCTCCGCGTCTTTGTAACGGCACAAGGCTTAGAGTCACGCAGCTTGGCCAGAATATAATAGGTCCCACTATTTTAACCGGAGTCGGAGTAGGTCAAAACATTTTCATCCCGCGGATCCCGATCATTCCAACCGACCTCCCTTTTCAATTCAAAAGGTTACAATTCCCGATAAAACTTAGTTTCGCCATGACGGTTACTAAATCTCAAGGCCAGACGCTTCAGGTAGCGGGCGTGCACCTAGAAAAACCATGCTTTTCCCATGGCCAGCTATATGTTGCGTGTTCTCGAGTGTCCAAGGCCCAAAATTTGCACGTTTGGGCTCCAAATGGAAAAACCTTTAATATCGTTTATAGTAGCGTATTAAAGTAATTATCATAATCCAATCTTATTTATTTTTGCTACTTCATGCATTTTTGTTTCTGCGTCTAAATTACGTAAAAACCTTACTGGAACACCTATACTTGCTATCCCTCAATTCTCAGGATCCTAACTGATTTCATCGCGGAAAATACATGTTATTTTGTCTGTTTTGTCAAGTTTCCTCCACAGTTGTCTACATGATTGTTCTTATGTCACTGAAATTCGCATGTATAATAATTGCTACTGAAATTTGTGACGGCATGTCTTACTGCGTTACGCAGGCGGGTATTAGCTAGTACTCATATAATATACAGGGTTAAAAAAAAATACCAAAACACTATCGGCCTGTAATTCGTTCCATTAAAACCATTTAAAACCTCAGCTTAAAACCTACTGATACGCACTGCAAAGTCCTGGAATACACTCCCAGGCAGTGTCTTTCCTGCCACTTAAAACCCGGGTGCCTTCAAATCAAGAGTGAATAGACATCTTCTAGGCAAGCGCGTTCCACCTTATACTGTATCATCACTTTCCATCAGGTGTGATCACAGTCAAGCGCTAGCCTAAATAGTATAAAAAAAAACCTACAACTTTTCAAAATTCAGTATGGAGTCTCATACAAATTATAAAATAATTCGATATCTCTAATTTGCCATTATTCTGTTCAAATTATACGCGAGCACAGGGTTAGTAACGTTTCCCTGCTAGACAAGACCACAAAATACCTACCATAATAGTTAAAAAGTTGTTATTTTTATTATTAGGAACTATGATCCGAGAGGTATCTGGATTTTTTATTTTATATATGTGAAAATTCAAATCATACATTTAAATAAGTAGATATGTGTAACTAATGTAATTAACACAACGATGTTTTTCACATACGAAGTTTTTATATTCTGAGATATTAATAATTATATCTAATAATAGAAAATCATGCACACCCGATTAAAGGTCGCGATGTAAAAAATAACCTACAAATGAATTACCAGGGATTTCTTGCTCCGTACCTAGGCACCTTAGCCTTTGCCTTAAGAGGATTGTATACCTGTAATCTTTCATACAAAAAAACTATAACGTTTTCCTGCCCGTAAATGTAGTCCATAATTTTTGGATATGTTGCAGATAATAATACGAAGTACAAAGCCCGTACGCTTCACTTTTTAAGAAATATTGCTTATATTAAAAGTTGTTTGAGTCTAATATCCAAATTTTTTTACCTAAAATCTTGCTCGAGTATTTTAATTTTTTTTTAATAAAACATAATACTAAAATACTAAAAAAATAAAACGTACGAACCTAGATTAATGTGTACTGAGTCTAATGACACAATTTACCAAATTGCACAAACAAAATTGTGCAATTTGGTAAATGTTTGGGGTGGTAAAAACGTTATTACCCAAAGCCATATTTCAAGAATAAAATGTAGTTGGCCTACATTTTATTCTTGAAATATGGCTTTGGCTGGACTTGCAACTCTCTTTCTCAAGCATAGATATCATTTTTAAAACACCTATTCGCGTTCTGCTAAGTTCATATACAATAGCCTTAACGTAGATACCTACTTAAAAATTAAAATAATATTGTCTATATTATGTGATATCGTTTTATTAAAAATTATAAATATTCATTAATCACACAATAGTAACTAACACTTCCTCAACAGAACAATCTTATCAAAAAAACAATAATATACCTATTCAATCACTCACTCAATCAATATAGAAGCTTATCAGAAAAATACAACTTTCATCAAAAATCAAATTCATTGATTTTTGTAGGTAAGTATTGATAAAGAAATCTTGCAAAAACTTTCAGCACCTAATAATAAAAAAATTACTAATTGAACCAGATAAGATAAGATTTTTTTAAATTTTATTGCATCCCGCGTTTCATTCCAAAAGGTTGCGTGGAAGAGATATCTCTAGCAATAAGGTCGCCTTTGCGCTCACTGTGTTCCGTTGTATTTTGTTTCTCTATCTGTGTTTTTCTGTATGTGTGTGCAATAAAGCTATATAAATATTTATTTTATTTTATATCTATTTTAGTTTTGTGGAATTTTTGTGGGTTGATAGGTACTTGATACAACTGGAAAAGAACCTTCTACCTCATAAATGTCGAAAAAAAAGGTTTTTTAGGTCATTCACCGTCTGCGAGGTTTGAATATCGGGTTAGGTAGGTACGACTGAAATAAACGATAAATCTCAGCTTTGGTAGATTATTTAGATCTGGCAGCTCTACGATCTAAGAGCGTTAGAATAAAACGAAGGCGTTGAAAAATTGTAATTGTAAGACATGTTCACCGTGTATCTATATATACAGGAAGTCTGTGTAGGTATGTTTTAGATAATTTTTTATTCTTTACTTTGTCTGGTAGGGTTGTGACCTACCCACATATAAATTAGGCTCAAAACTCAATAATTATGATCCAACTAAAGCAGCAGCCGGCAGTTTTAGTAGGTACCTATTACTAAAATATTCAAATCAAGAAATCAATCTAAGAAAAGACAATGCGAAATTGCTTAAGTTTTGAGATAAGTCTTCATTAAAATATATAAAAATTTAAAATATGTAATGTACAAAATCTGCGAAATAAACATTATGCCTACGACTCGAAAAAGGACTTCAGGAATGTGGCAACCCTAAGTCGACACAATAGATTCATGTTTTACGCTTGCTGTAACCCTGAGATTTGAGTGCCAGTTCATTCAGTTCAGACCCACTATTTATGATTGATACATTTTTATCTCCATTTGCGGTTCCGTTTTCCGTAACTCAGAGAAAAACGGGACCCTTCTCCGACACTCACTTTCTTGTCCGCAACTTAGGCATGACTTTTTTTGACGGATCTTTCAACGGTTCCGTACCCAAAGGGTAAATAGGGACCCTAATATTGAGACTTCGCTGTCCGTCTGTCACCACCCACCAGGCTATATCTCCTGAATCGTGATAGTTACTTTCGATAGACACTTGAAATTTTCATAGCTAGTGTAGGTATTTCTGTTGCCGCTATAACAAAAAAATACTAAAAAAATTGAATAAAATAAGCATTAGGTACTTAAGTAACGTTGCAGAAAATTACATAGGTATATCTAACCTATTTTTATTCCGGTCCAAATTCTGCAATCGATAAAATTAGATACAAACAATACTTATAAATATTTACTATAGGTACCTACTTACTGTTATGCCAATAATAGTACCGTTATAAAAATTATATTGTTTTAGTGAAAAAGTTTTCTTTACACATATCTATACTATCAACCTTGGTTATTATTATTATGGATGTATTTTACACGGCTGCCTAAAAAAAGGAGTGTTTGTTTTTCAAAGCTCGTACGTAAGCCCCCCGTCCGTTTGGATTTTCCCGGACCTTTCCAAGTTTGAAGGACGCCTGGATAGCGTCCGGTTAGGGTTTTTTAAGGCGTAAGCAATCTGGTTTCTACGAGAAGTGCGGTGCATACCTACATTGTCTAGAGTTTTAATTGCAAGCTTCCATTACGTACGTACAATAAAAACTTTATCCTTTTTGACGTGATAACGTTTAATAAATTGATGAACACCAGCAACACTCATGAAAAATAGTAACGTTCCGCGTAACGTTCCACCAGAGTCTGTGCGTGCAAGCGATAGAGAGGCACGATAAAACAAACGATAGAGTGATGAAATGAAATGAGATAGAGATTATGACGTTATGACGTAAATCTATCGTCCGTAAACCGAATTTACAGACAACCAATATTTTTTTTAATTACGAGATAAATTTCGATTGTCTCCTTTTCGCGTTTTATCTCTCTTTCGGTTCGGACACTTTTTAGCGCTGACCCCGTCATCCTTAGTATTATAATATATCTATGGCTACAACACATGTCTATCTTCCAAGGTTGAGTCATTATAACGGGATATAAGTAGTATCTATAGAAAACGAAATTCATGCGGGCGAAGCCGTGTGTGTGTCTGTCTGTGTGTGTGGCGTGTGTGGCAGGACATTCAATAAGTACGTAATGAATGAAATTAAAAAATTACAAATTAGGCTATTAAAGCATGTTATAGGAAAAAAAGAAAAGAAAAAGTATGAAGGAATATCAAATAACTATAAAATATGACACGTTAACTAAATAAAAAGAGCGCCTCCTCGCCAATAAACTACTTAGTCATAGTTTGGCGAGAAATTGTAAATTTGACTTGTGCATGTATTTCTTTGATTTAAATAAATAAAAAAAAAGCTAGTGAAATAGTTAAGTCGTATAAATGGCTGACTGCTGTAGCATGTACTATCCAACTGCATGAGGATTTAACCAGTTGGTCCCAGTTGGGGCGATTGGCATGCGTTTGAGATGCAGGAGATATGGCGATGGCGATCAGTAGTGTGATTCGCCGGTTCCAGCGCACTTCCGGCCGAAGGCCGGAACGACTGGCCGTAGGCCAGGCCCCCGGCCGAAGGTCGGGGGCGCCGAGTAGTGTGATTCGCCGGTTCCAGCGCACTTCCGGCCGAAGGCCGGAACGACTGGCCGTAGGCCAGGCCCCCGGCCGAAGGTCGGGGGCGCCGAGTAGTGTGATTCGCCGGTTCCAGCGCACTTCCGGCCGAAGGCCGGAACGACTGGCCGTAGGCCAGGCCCCCGGCCGAAGGTCGGGGGCGCCGAGTAGTGTGATTCGCCGGTTCCAGTGCACTTTCTCCGAAGGCTCATTAACCTCCCAGTCGGTGACTGGGGTAAATAAATGCACTCATTTAATTATGTGTGGTATGACGAGAATGGATAGGATAAGGAACGAGGGGAAGTTTGAAAGTGGCGTCAATAACAGAAAAGATGAGGAGTAAAAGGTAAGCGTGGTATGGACATGTTATGCGGAGGGATGAAAGTCATGTCACTAAAAGAACGATGAGTATGCGTGTGCAGGGACGAAGAATTCGAGGAAGACCGAAGAAGAGATGGATTGCGTGAAAGAAGATATGCGTGTGAAAGGAGTGGATTGCGAGTTGACGGCTGATAAGAGCGAATGGAAGGAGAAGAAAAAAGTTGAGGAAGACCGAACAAGAGATGGATGGATTGCGTGAAAGAAGATATGCGTGTGAAAGGAGTGGATTAAGAGTTGACGGCTGATAAGAGCGAATGGAAGGAGAAGAAAAAAGTTGAGGAAGACCGAACAAGAGATGGATGGATTGCGTGAAAGAAGATATGCGTGTGAAAGGAGTGGATTGCGAGTTGACGGCTGATAGGAGCGAATGGAAGGAGAAGGAAAAAGTCGAGGAAGACCGAAGAAGAGATGGATTGCGTGAAAGAAGATATGCGTGTGAAAGGAGTGGATTGCGAGTTGACGGCTGATAGGAGCGAATGGAAGGAGAAGGAAAAAGTCGAGGAAGACCGAAGAAGAGATGGATTGCGTGAAAGAAGATATGCGGGTAAAAGGAGTGGATTGCGAGTTGACGGCTGATAGGAGCGAATGGAAGGAGAAGACATGTTGTGCAAACCTCACATAACGTGGGAAAAGGCCAGGAAGAAAGAAAGAATACTAACCTAACCTAACCTACCCTAACAGAGTAAAAACAGCTAGGAAACGAATATATTATTATATACTAACTTAACCTAACCTACCCTAACAGAGCAAAAGAGCTAGGGTACGAGTATATTATTATATACTAACTTAACCTAACCTACAACATTCTTATGTATAGTAACCTAGACAGAGACAAACCTAACTTAACCTAACCTAACCACTGACCTAACGTTACTCAAGTTTTTTTATTGACAATTGATCAAACCTTATTAGGTGGAACGAACTACAGCAAGAGTATTAGAAAGTTGTTGGCTTTGATTGATCAATCTTACGTTTTCGTATTTTAAGCAATTTCTTAGCGCTCGTTCCAAAACAAATGAAATTAATATTCCCATTAAAATGTATAAGATCAATAATAAAATTCTACCGTACATTCCCATGAAAGCGGCAAATATTTTTATCTCTAAAACATAACAAAGGAATATTCATACAAATCGAACCATTGATCTTTAAGAAAACAGGAAAGCAATAAAAACTGCCAGCTCTATTCAAAAATGCAAAATAACTCATGTTGGAGGCCGTTAAAAATCTACCGACTATTTACCAAAGGCGGCACCCTTTTTTTCTTAAGCTAAAATCACGAACAGCGTGGGTGGTACAAAGCATAAAAAACAAATACAAGATAAAACTTGCATCCGTCCATCGATAACAGTAACAAAGAGACGAACCCCTATTGTCAGATGGTGGCAGGTGTCAGGTGGCATACCTGAGCGGTGGTTCAGGTAGAAATTTCAAAATTCTTGTTTAAACTTGCATCGTTTCAGAGCGTGTATATAAAGACTCATTTGATCATGAATGTCATAAGCTTACTAAGCGTTGTATTGCTAGTATCTAAGTGAATATACGAAAAAGTTTTAGTTTGTTCTGTGTGAGTGTGAATCAAAGTACTCAAAATGGAGGTAAGAAAACAGATTACAATGATTTTTATGTATAGTGTTTAAAGTCTTTAGTATTTGGAGGAAATGTTTTTGTTTTTGAGTTATATAAAAATAATCACTTAATAATATGATTTTAATACTTAATGCTATAGAGCTAATTTCATTTTTTTAATCTTATTTCAGAATTCACAAAACGAAGAATTCGCTTTAAATCATTTTTACTATCCGCTTAACATTTCCGATGAAAGTGATTCATTTAATAACAAAAAGGCTACACAGAAAAGAAGTAACAGCATAGATATTTTCTTTGAGAAACCAAAGAAAAAGAAAAATAGCACTACTTCCTCGTGTGTAGCACAAGCATGTGAAGGCGGTCTTTCATATATCTCATCTAACGAAGGGGATAGTGCTAACGCCACTCATTTGATCAAAATAGATGTCTATGAAATGAAAAATCTGAAAAACGTGTTACCTCTTGATCACTGGAAATATGCAGATTTGCGAGTAAAGTACTACGTGCAGTCAGATAGTGATAAAACTTATCAGAGAACGCGGGATATTGTTTACAATATAACAAAGCAAATTGCAGAAAAAAAAGATTGTAAAAAATATTTTGTTGGCCGAGAACGCAAGAGTCAATAGATTCATGAAACACAAAGAACTATAAAAAATAAAACAATATCAAATATACTTTCGAATCGGCGGTAACTTTCTTAACAATGTAAATAGAACAAACAAAAGCAGACGCGGTACTTCACTAACATTTTATCATGTGATTTCCCCCTCTCTTGGTTAGTCTTTGCGAAGAGCCTCAACAAAATATAAAACTTCGGGCTGAATACTTTAGATTACATCTTTCAACGCATCTTACCACAAGCTCCAAAATGTCTCAGTGTCAAATATTTGATCCAATTTACGATGAAGAATTGAATATACTTTGTGAAGAACAAGAACAAGAACACGAATTGAATAAAAAATTAGTTGACTTATGTGTGCAAGTAGAAGAGGAACAAGAACGTGAATTGAATTCCATGTTAGTCGACTTGTGTGTGCAAGTGGAACAAGAAAATCAAAGAATTTCGTGAGTATTTTTGTTATTTTTTTTAAATCATACTTCAAAGGTTCTTAAGGGTTCTAACTCGTTCGAACGTGTCTTTTTAAGATGGTGGGGCTATCTGTATATAAATGCATCATTTACGTTTTAGCTACATTCATTAAGTGTTCAGTTGTGATTGTAAAAATAGCGAGTATGGAGGCTTTATCCAATAACGATATCAGTGTGTTTACAAAATCATTTGTGATTACCAAATTGCATAGATACATACGATTATGGTACATCTCTGATAAACTTCCTAGATGGATGATGGATGATCCAGAGATTAAACCATTCTATACACCCTGTAAAGGGCACTCTACTTCATCGTCATGTGGAGCTTTTGATGAAATTGATGGTGTATTTCCTATGATAGCATATTGTGATATGTGTACTAAAAACGGTAAAATATTATTTGTTTAGCAATAACGAATGTACAGATACTAATTTGATTGTGTACGATTTTATAGAAACTAATTTGAATTTTTATTTTCTCAGATCGGTACAAGCTGGCGCAGGTCTGAAAAGAAAGGCTGATGCTGCAGCGACATCAACAAATTCTTCCAGTAAACGACCATGTTCTCAAGAACCTTCTACATCTACGGTGCCACTAAGATCAACAGAGGAACAATCAAATTCAACATCCGTAAGATCTGCAAACTATAATAACATTGAGTGTCCTAGTTGTAAAATACATGTAAATCGTAAATACTTTGCCAATCACCTTAGAAGCAAAGCACATATTAATAATGTTCTTCTTAATTCGTCAATTGAAAGCTTAAATAATGTTCAATTAATTGAAAACGCATTTGGTCGGCGAATTGCTACATACAGAATTTCTAGTAATAGTTCGAGTAATTTAGAATTTCAAACACCTGAATATTTTCTGAATTTGAATAAAAATACTATTCACAACTTGCTTGATGTCCTCTTAAAGGAACATAAATCGATAAAAATTAATTTTATGTTAAACGGGGATTTTATTCAAGCTTCAAAAAATTTGGAAAATAACTTCGATTTTCAAACAACAAATTATGTGTTCTGTTTAGGAAGTGAAATTGATAATATTTATTCTGATATATTCCATGATATTTCAAATAAAGTTAGTAATTTTGAAAAGAAAGATAGTGGTTGGAGTCTTAAAAATATAAATTACATTGATTTAAATATAAACAAATTTAACCCATTAAAAGGTTCTTCTTATGTAGACCTTCCACAAGATATCAAAAACAAAAACGCAGTTATCAATGTTAAAAATAATGACCATCAATGTTTTCAATGGGCAGTTCTCTCTGCTTTATATCCGGTTAAAAAAAGCTCTGATAGAGTAAGTTCATATACATCAAAGCAAAATTCTTTAAATTTTACAGATATCCCATTTCCAGTGAAATTGAAAGATATAAAAAAGTTTGAAAAACTTAATAATTTAAGTATTAATGTTTTCGGACTCGAACATCATACAGAAAGCAATTCCACAAAAATTGTAGGACCTCTTTACTTTACAAAAAGTCGAAAACAAAAACACATCAATTTATTGTACATAGATAATGGATCCAATGGCCACTATTGTTACATTAAAAACTTGTCTCGACTAGTCAGTCGACAGTTGAACGATCATGATCATGCTAAACATATTTGTGATGGTTGTCTGATTTACTTCCAATCAGACAGTCAACTGAAATCTCATCAAGAGTTTGATTGTAATCATATTAGAACGGATTTACCTGATACCACCAAATCTAAAGTATTATTTGATAACTATGGAAGGAAGTTAAAATTACCTTTTGTAATTTATGCAGATTTTGAAGCATTTTTAAATCCCATACAAGGATGTGACAGTAATCCCTCTACTTCGTTCACAAGAAATATTCAAAAGCATGAAGTCTATAGTTTTGGGTACTACATTAAATGTACTTTCAACCACACATTGTCGAAATATGAAACATATACAGGAACAAACTGTTCAAAAGTATTTATGGAACATTTATATAAAGATATAAAACGTATATATGACGAATACTTAATTGTAATAGATCCACTTCCCCTTACAACTAATGATAAAGAAAAAATATCTTTGACTAGTACGTGTTATATATGTGAAAAACAATTGAATTCCAATTATAAAATTGATTTTGATAAGTACACTGGAGTTTTCATAGGTGTCTGTCATAAAAGATGTAGTAAAAAGCTTGACACTCCTCAATTTGTTCCCATAATTTTACACAACCTCAGTAACTACGATGCTCATTTTATTGTACATGCACTTAACTTTTCAGAAGGTGGGGTTAAGGTTATACCTCAAAATAAAGAACGATATATTTCGTTTTCAAAAATGTTAAAAATCGGTGATAAGCAAATTGAGTTAAGATTTATTGATTCATTTAAATTTGTATCATGTAGTCTAGAATCTTTAACAAATAACTTAAGTGATGAAGACTTTATTGAATTGCGTAGAAATTTTCAAAATGAAAGAGACTTTTATTATTTAAAACGTAAAGGTGTATATCCTTATGAATATATGACATCATTTGACTCCTTAAAGTTAACTTCACTCCCTACTCAAAAGCAATTTTTCAACACACTTACAAATAGTGCTATTTCAAATGAAGATTATAAACATGCTAATGAGGTTTGGTGTCACTTCAAGTGTCGTTATATGAGTGATTACTCTGATCTTTATCTTAAAACTGATGTACTTCTACTAACGGATATATTTGAAAATTTTAGAAATGTGTGTATTAAAACGTATGACTTAGATCCTGCTCAGTATTATACAGCACCAGGTCTTAGTTGGGATGCAATGCTGAAACATACACAAGTAGAACTAGAGCTACTTACAGACTTTGAAAAAATTGCATTTGTTAAATCCGGTATACGGGGCGGTGTCTCACAATGTAGTAACCGTTATGCACACGCTAATAATAAGTATATGGATAATTTTGATAAACAAATTCAATCATCCTATCTTTCGTTTTTAGACGCTAATAACTTATATGGTTGGGCTATGAGTCAATACCTTCCGACTGGTGATTTTCAATGGGTGAATTATGATACTAATTTTAATGTATCAATTGATTCTGATGTAGGCTATATTCTTGAAGTAGACTTAGAATACCCACAGGATTTACATGATTCACATTCCGATTTTCCACTTTGTCCAGAAAAAATTATCACAGGTGAGAGTAAAAATTTGAAATTAGTTCCAAATCTTTTCGATAAAACTAAGTATATAATTCATTACAGAAATCTGATACAATGTTTAGAAATGGGTTTAAAGTTAAAAAAAGTACATCGTATTTTAAAATTCAATCAAAGTCCCTGGTTGCAAAAATATATTGATTTGAATACCCAGCTACGTATATGTGCGCAATCTGATTTTGAAAAAGATTTTTATAAGTTAATGAATAATTCAATATTCGGTAAAACGATGGAGAACATTGAAAAACGAGTGGATGTAAAATTATGCACCCATTGGGAAGATTTAGGAAAAGTTGCTGGTGCTCAAACTCTTATTGCGAGACCTGAATTTCATAGTCTTTCAATATTTGCAGATAATTTTGTTGCTGTTCAACTTCATAAAACTAAATTACTATACAATAAACCTATTTACTTAGGTTTTTGCATTTTAGACATTTCTAAAACTTTAATGTATGATTTTCATTACAAATATATGAAAAACAAATTTGGCCCAAATTGCAAATTACTCTACACTGATACTGACAGTTTCATATATCAAATTTTCACTGATGATTTTTATGAAGATATTAAGCCTGACTTAAGTGATTACTTCGATACATCAGATTACGCTACCTCTAATATTTTTGATTTCCCCCAAATCAACAAAAAAAAAATTGGTTACTTTAAAGATGAAAATAATGGTGAAATTTTAACAGAATTCGTTGGCTTAAGGTCGAAAGTGTATGCCTTTAAAACACAAAAACGATTCAGTGCTAAAGCAAAAGGAGTAAACAAATCAGTTACAAAAAAATTTAAAATGGAAAATTATAAGTCTGTCTTATTTGATCAAAAAAATGAAGTTTGTGAAATGTTAAGATTTAAATCAATAAAACATGTTATTTTCACTCAAAAAAATAATAAAATATCCCTATCGTATTCAGACACAAAACGCTATTTAATTAATAATTCTACTGATACTTTAGCTTGGGGACATTTTAAAATAAACTCATTTAATAATGAATCATAATTATAGCACTAAGGTTTTTGATTTGTACAGTACTATTTCATTGTTTTATTTTTTATATAATAAAAAGATTGTTTCTTCTATTTATAAGACTTAGAATTAGTTTTTACATAATGATAATTATGATAATATTAAACTTTCTGATAATAAACTTATTGTCTAAATACGTTGTCGTGTAATTTATTCCCCCATATTCCTGTTAAACTTAATACAGATCACACGCATTTACAGTAATGTATCATTTTCTCCATCCATTCACTGCTATAGTAGCAGGACCAAGCGGATGTGGTAAATCAAATTTTGTTACCAATTTCCTTAAACATTGTAATGAAATATGTAACACACAGTTTGATAAAGTTTTATGGTGTTATGATGAAATGCAGCCTCTTTATAATCTAGAAAATGTAACATACATTCAAGGACTTCCCGAAATGAGTATGTTTGATGGAAAGTATCCTCAGTTGATCATTATCGATGATCTCATGCGGGAGTCCGATGGTCGTATCGTAGATATTTTTACAAAGGGAAGTCATCATAGAAATTTAAGTGTCTTTTACATAACACAAAATCTATTTCATCAAGGCAAAGGACAAAGAGATATTTCGCTCAATACGAGCTATATTATTTACTTCAAAAACCCTCGAGATCGAACACAAATTCGTCATTTAGCACGTCAAGTGTTTCCTGATAATTCGAAATTTGTTGAAGAAGCTTATAAAGATGCTACTGTTGAACCTCATGGTTATCTAATGATTGATTTAAAGCAAAATACGAACGATGCATGTCGGTTTAAAAGCAAAATCGATCCCCTTAATGATAAATGCGTAGTATATGTTCCTAAAAAGGGGTTTAAATATGGTTCGCATCATACAATTCTAATCAGTAACAAATAATGATTGAAAGTAGCATAACGTCTGATATAAAAAAGACGAGGTGTGCATTACAAACTTTTAAACCAAAATATCGCAAAATCTTAATACGTTCTCTTAAAACAGATGAAATCAATCGTGTATGTGAATATTTAAAAGAAATTTTTAAAGACAATATCCCCAAAAAGGAAGTGAATCAACAAACTTTTAGTATTGTAAAACTAAATTGTTTCTTTTCTACAAATGCTATTTAAATATTAATCAATTTAAAATAATGTATGGACGTGTGAAAACTCATAAAGACTTATTAAAAGCTTTACTCACTCTTAGACCTAACCTTCGTTCAGTATTATTAAAAGCGTGTAAGGACGAAGAAATTAATTGCATTACAGAGTGCATTTTTAATACATTAAATGGTAAAGTACCTCTGAAGGATAGTGACAAATCTAAGCTGAAAAAACATAAAACTGTTCTGAGAAAAATAATTAAGAAAGGGAGGGGTAAATTCAGAAAACGTATTATCATTCAACAAGGAGGAGCATTTTTACCAATTATATTAGGAGCTGTTTTGAATGGATTAATGAATTTAATCTAAAAATGGAGAACACAAAAAAAATGATTCTTATTGAACCTGAGGTTATTGAAAGACTAAAATCTCGAGATACTGCACATGAAGATTCTTTATCTAGATTAGATAAAGAAATGCAAAATATACTTAAAAGTAAAAAGGACGATCGTGAGAAATGGTCATTGTACATGCAAATTTTACAAAGATATCTCCACTTCGCTGGTGAAGAAAGGAGACCGTTAAGGCTACCGATTATGATGGAAAATGAGGAAAAACATGAGGGCACTGTCTTTAAAAAGGAAAGTGAACGCAATGACTCATCAGTCAATGAAGACTTTGAGGATGATCAACACGTACATGGTTTTTCAATTGATATGATATACACCCCCACTTACATAAAGAAGCTTATACCAAAATCATATCGAAAGAAAGCTGAAATACTATTAGATATTCTGTTAAATAATAAAGACAAAATCAGTTGGAAAAACGATGGTTCGTTGGTCATTGATAATGATATCGTTGAAAATAGTAATATAGTGGATCTAGTGAATTATTCTTTGAGATCTTTAAAACGTTCCAAGCCTAATGGATGGGACAAATTTATGGAAACCTTAAAAGTGATAAGGGCGCCTTCAAGCTGTATCGGTAATCCTGAAGCTATCGAGCATATAAGTAATATATCCCCTAATACTAGAAGACAAAGTTCACCTATTATTATTAAAAGCCCTAAAATTTCATCATCAGATAGATTAAAAAATAAAAACGACATTTGGGAAAGATGGAATCCGTACTAGATATATCAGATATTTATTACGATGTTTCGAATCCTGCAGGTTATGGGAGCATAGATAAATTAACGAGAGCTTTAAAGGGTAAAATGAACCGAAATCAAATTAAGAAATGGTTGGAAGCTCAGGAAACATATACGCTGCATAAACCTGTACATCGAAAATTTCCTCGAAACAAATACATACTATCTAATCTTAATGAACTATGGCAAGCAGATTTAAGTGATATGCGAACTTATTCTCAATATAACGATGGTTTTAACTATATTCTTTGTGTTATTGATGTTTTTAGTAAATACGCTTTCGCTAGAGCATTAAAAAAGAAAAATTCCGAAAGTATAAAGCAAGCATTTGAAAGCATATTTACTGAAGCTAATACAACCCCCACCCACCTGCAATCAGATAAAGGTACTGAATTCGTATCAAAAGATGTTAGGCAATATTTTAAAAGCAAAAACATAAATTATTACACAACCAATAATCCAGATATTAAAGCCAGTATAGTCGAACGATTTCAGAGAACCTTAAAATCCAAAATGTGGCGTTATTTTACATGTAAAAATACCTACACTTATATTAATATTTTACAAGATTTACTTTATTCTTATAACCACAGTTTTCATTCAAGCATTAAAATGTGTCCATTCGAAGTTAATTCTAATAATATTATGAAAGTTTGGAATAATTTATATGGAAAACTGAATAGTAAATTGAATAAAGCACAGAAAGCTCAGTTTTCCACTGGTGATTATGTAAGGATAACGAAATATAAACACATATTTCAAAAAGGATATGAAACAAATTGGAGTGATGAAATATTTATTATAACAGGTATGAAAAATAACATGTCTAGGGTGGTATATACACTTAAGGACCTACAAAACGAACCTATCGTAGGTACATTCTACGAAGATGAATTGCAAAAAGTAATATACAACCCCACCACTGAATTCAAAATTGATAAAATACTCCGTACTCGTTACTCAGGTAACAGAAAACAAGTACTTGTCAAGTGGAAAGGTTATCCAGATAAATTCAATAGTTGGATTTTAGAATCCAGTTTAAGACGTACATGATGGAAGACAATTTTTATTTAACTTTACTAAGTAATAGTTCAATGGAATACTTCCCAGAAAACAAGACAACTACGTTTTCGACAAAGATACCGAAATCGCTTATTTTGGAAGGAGAATGGTACGTGGGAGTAGTAGAAGTTCAGTATCCTTGCACAATATTTAATGTACAAGAGAGTGAAAATATCGTTTTCACATCAAAATGGATGACCATGCCTGGTGAAGATACAAAGTACTCATTAGTACACTTTAAACATAAAATTCCTGCAATGAATTATGATAGCATTGAAGAAGTTATAAAAGCACTAAACAAAAATACTTTACCAGAAATAACATTCCAGTATAATTTAATAACGAAGTTTGTAACAGTAGCTTGCTCGAATACTTATGTTGACCTGGTAAAGTTGTCAACCAAGTTATGCTTACAATTAGGTTTCGAACCTGGCAAAAACCTTATTGAAAACGGAATTGGAACGTATCCTTCTAATATAAGTTTAGGGTTACCATCACAACTGTTCATATATTGTGATATTATAGAACCACAGATTGTAGGGGATACAATGGCTCCTCTTCTCAGAATTGTACCATTAGATCCTACAATACATGTATATGGAGCAAATAAAATGCATATTTTTTCACCACCCCATTATGTTCCAGTTATGCGCAGAGAGTTCGATGTAATAGAAATCGATATAAGGACAAGTTCTGGTAAAAAAATACCATTCCAGTTTGGAACTACGTGTATTAAAGTACATTTTAAGAAAACAAAGTAAATAATTGCATTTATTATGCCTTGTCCGTATTTACACTATTATTCTCATCAAGCTGGTTCGGGTGTAGGTGCAATTTATAAAGGCGCACCTTATCAACGAGGCCATGGTATTGGTAGCTTTTTAGGAGGATTATTCAGATCAGTTCTACCGCTTTTAAAAAATGGAGCAAAAGTTGTGGGTAAAGAAGCTTTGAGTGCGGGTGTAGGTCTTTTATCTGATATGATTAATGTGCAACCAATGGATGAATCTGTCAGATCACGTTTCAAAACAGCTACTTCAAATTTAAAACGAAAAGCTGATGAAAAAATTGATTCCATTATGCGAGGATCAGGATATAAAATAAAGAAACAAAAAAAGAAACGCGGCACTTCTAAAACCTCTCTCAAGCGGAACGGTTCAAAAAAGATAAAACAGTCTAATACAAAGGATATTTTTTCATAAAAGTATTAATAAACAATGTCATTTTTACATCATAATTCCTGTGAATGTGTTAAATCAGAGTTGGACTTATTTGCTCTACCCTCGACTCAAACTAGCATTGAGGGAGGTCAGTGGATTCATTACGCCCCCATTTCCTCGCTAACGGATGATGGACCCATTGAATTCTTAGTACCAGGAAACGGAGATGATTACATTGATTTGTCCCATACCTTACTTCATATTAAAGCTAAAGTTCAGAATGCCGATTCGAGTAATATTGCAGTGGGAACAAGCGTTGCACCCGTTAACAATTGGTTACACTCTCTTTTTAGTCAAGTGGATATTTATTTAAATCAAAAGCTTGTCTCTCCTCCTAATAACACCTATGGATATCGGGCTTACATTGAGACTTTGCTTAATTATGGTACAGCCGCTAAGAAATCACATCTTACCTGCGGGCTTTGGTATAAAGATACAGCTACAAAAATGGATTCATGTGACACATCAAATCATGGATACACTAAAAGGGAAGACATAGCAAAAGGAAGTCAAACAATTGAAATGATTGGTCATGTACATGCAGATATTTTCAATCAAGATAAGTTTTTAATCAATGGTGTTGAAATACGTCTTAAATTAGTACGCTCCAAAGATACTTTTAATCTAATGTGTTCATCGGTGGACAGTAAATTCAAAGTACATATATCTAGTGCTAGCCTTATCATGCGTAAAGTTCGGATTAATCCAAGTGTGTTACTCGCTCATGAAAAAGTCTTATCTACTACTACTGCAAAATATCCAATCACTCGTGCTGAAGTAAAAGTGTTAACAATACCTTCAGGAATCCAGGGAAAAATGCTTGATAATGTATTTTTAGGACAAATACCAAAAAGATGTATAGTAGGTTTTGTAGGTAACTCGGCATTCAATGGTTCTCTTAATACGAATCCTTTTAATTTTGGTAATCATGGGTTAAACATGTTTGGTTTGTATGTTGATGGTCAATCTATACCATCAAAAACATTAACACCATCGTTTGAGGATAACTCGTTCATTAGTGCATATCATACATTATTCTCTGGTACAGGTATTCATTTCTTGAATGAAGGAAATGATGTATCTAAGGAGGAATATAATAATGGATACTGTCTGTTTGCCTTTGATTTAACTCCGGATTTATCTGCAAATTCAAACTCACATTGGAATCTCATAAAACGAGGTAGTGTTAGATTCGAAGTCCGCTTTGAAAGAGCACTGACCACAACTCTTAATTGCATTGTTTACGCAGAATTTGATAATGTCATCGAAATCAATAAAAATCGAGATGTTAGTTTAGACTACAATAGCTAAAAGTGAATATAAATAGATTTCTTTTTTGTTTTTAAATCATTTGCTTTCTGCTTATTATATCACTAACATTCATAATAATTTATTTCTATTTAGGTAACATGGATACCAATGAAATTGAAAAATATCTAAAAGAAATTAGTCCAAGTATTCAATTTAATGTTTTTGCAGCTAACAAGATACCAATATATTTCACACCACCCACTTATATAATATCCAATTTAGATCCAGATACAAAACCAGGATCACACTGGGTTGCAATGTGTATAAATACTAAAGGTGTGGGTGAATATTTTGATTCCTTTGGTCGAAAACCTACAGGGTATCATGAAATGTTCCTTAAAACAAACTGTAGAAAGTGGATTTATAATAATAGAGTAATTCAAAACTATTTAAGCTCGTTATGTGGAATATATTGTTTAGTTTATATTTATTTTAAATGTAACGGTGTCTCAATGTCTGATTTTCTTGATATTTTTTCTGATAATACTTTATTCAATGATCAAATTGTGCAAGATATGTTTAAGACATTTATATTAAAGAGATAAAATAAAAGATACTAAGAATAATTATATATTGTTTTATTCATTTTATCCTATTACAATTGTAGCTAAAAAGATTACTTAAAGTATTTTTGAATATTGCTAAAGTAATATCTAGTTTTACAATATTTACAAGTCTACGTCATATGAGACGAATCCACTGTCTTCAAACGGTGATTCTACTGGCTGCAGGTTAACATTCCCAAACAGTGCATCGGGTGAGTAAATCCTTTCTGGACTGTATATGGATGGTGACGGAGAAGAACAAGCACTTATTTCGACAGAACATTCGCTGTCAGATTCATAATCTCTATCAAAGGGCCGTACCACCATAAACCCTATGTCCCATGATGGTGTAGGACTGGATCTTGAATAACATGGGTTATCTTCTACTTGCATATCTTCAGATAATTCGAGTGCTCCTGTTTCAATATCTTCATAATATCTTATTTCAGCTATCGAGTTCACTTCGAGTTCCACTTCTATACAAAGGTTCACCATTTCCTCGTCGTAGGCGTCACTTATTTCTTGTTGAGATGTCATATTAAGTTGCAAGTTAGAAATCAGAAGATGTATTAAAATTTTGTATAGACTTCGTGGTTCAAAACTTGTATAAAGAGAGGGGGGTAGTGCTTATAAGGTTCAAATTTGCTAAAGCTAGTTGTGTGCGGCGTATTCTTTACACGCTCTGAAACGATGCAAGTTTAAACAAGAATTTTGAAATTTCTACCTGAACCACCGCTCAGGTATGCCACCTGACACCTGCCACCATCAGACAATAGGGGTTCGTCTCTTTGTTACTGTTATCGATGGACGGATGCAAGTTTTATCTTGTATTTGTTTTTTATGCTTTGTACCACCCACGCTGTTCGTGATTTTAGCTTAAGAAAAAAAGGGTGCCGCCTTTGGTAAATAGTCGGTAGATTTTTAACGGCCTCCAACATGAGTTATTTTGCATTTTTGAATAGAGCTGGCAGTTTTTATTGCTTTCCTGTTTTCTTAAAGATCAATGGTTCGATTTGTATGAATATTCCTTTGTTATGTTTTAGAGATAAAAATATTTGCCGCTTTCATGGGAATGTACGGTAGAATTTTATTATTGATCTTATACATTTTAATGGGAATATTAATTTCATTTGTTTTGGAACGAGCGCTAAGAAATTGCTTAAAATACGAAAACGTAAGATTGATCAATCAAAGCCAACAACTTTCTAATACTCTTGCTGTAGTTCGTTCCACCTAATAAGGTTTGATCAATTGTCAATAAAAAAACTTGAGTAACGTTAGGTCAGTGGTTAGGTTAGGTTAGGTTAGGTTAGTATAGAATAATATATTCGTACCCTAGCTGTTTTTGCTCTGTTAGGGTAGGTTAGGTTAGGTTAGTATTCTTTCTTTCTTTCTGGCCTTTTCCCACGTTATGTGGGGTCGGCACAACATGTCTTCTCCTTCCTTTCGCTCCTATCAGCCCTCAACTCGCAATCCACTCCTTTCACACGCATATCTTCTTTCCCGCAACCCATCCATCTCTTCTTCGGTCTTCCTTGCCTTTTTCCTTCTCCTTCCATTCGCCCCTATCAGTCGTCAACTCGCAATCCACTCCTTTCACACGCATATCTTCTTTCCCGCAACCCATCCATCTCTTCTTCGGTCTTCCTCGACTTTTTCCTTTTCCTTCCATTCGCTCCTATCAGTCGTCAACTCGCAATCCACTCCTTTCACACGCATATCTTCTTTCCCGCAACCCATCCATCTCTTCTTCGGTCTTCCTTGCCTTTTTCCTTCTCCTTCCATTCGCTCCTATCAGTCGTCAACTCGCAATCCACTCCTTTCACACGCATATCTTCTTTCCCGCAACCCATCCATCTCTTCTTCGGTCTTCCTCGCCTTTTTCCTTCTCCTTCCATTCGCTCCTATCAGTCGTCAACTCGCAATCCACTCCTTTCACACGCATATCTTCTTTCCCGCAACCCATCCATCTCTTCTTCGGTCTTCCTCGACTTCTTCGTCCCTGCACACGCATACTCATCGTTCTTTTAGTGACATGACTTTCATCCCTCCGCATAACATGTCCATACCGTGCTAACCTTTTACTCCTCATCTTTTCTGTTATTGGCGCCACTTTCAAACTTCCCCTCGTTCCTTATCCTATCCCATTCTCGTCATACCACACATAATTAAATGAGTGCATTTATTTACCCCAGTCACCGACTGGGAGGTTAATGAGCCTTCGGCCGGAAGTGCGCTGGAACCGGCGAATCACACTACTCGGCGCCCCCGACCTTCGGCCGGGGGCCTGGCCTACGGCCAGTCGTTCCGGCCTTCGGCCGGAAGTGCGCTGGAACCGGCGAATCACACTACTCGGCGCCCCCGACCTTCGGCCGGGGGCCTGGCCTACGGCCAGTCGTTCCGGCCTTCGGCCGGAAGTGCGCTGGAACCGGCGAATCACACTACTGCGATCGCTCGCGGCTCGACCCTGCCAAACACAAACTCGGTCAATGTTACGCAGTGACGCTAAACGCTTGCATTGATAGCTCGATCATTATAGTAGGGCCAGCCGATACTTTTTATAATACATTATCGCACTAATTATTAATTATAGATATATTTCTATCCATGAAGACGCGACCCACTCTGTCAAAATTGCTTATAAGTATGTTTCGTTCGATTGGTATGGAGTTTGACAGAGTGGGGCGCATCATGGTGGAATGAAATATGTATAAATTAGGTATTGTAGAGGTGAAAGTTTGTGTACGTTTGTAACTCGTTCACCCTCCAACTATTAAACCGGTTTGGGTGAATTGTTTTGTAAACAAATTTACCCAATTTGTTAATGTAAACAAATACAGGCCGAGAGCGATTTGGTATTTTTAACCGACTTCAAAAAAAGGAGGAGATTCTCAATTTGTCGGAATCTTTTTTTTTTTTATGTATGTTCCCCGATTACTCGAAGATGCGTGGACCAATTTTGAAAATTCTTTTTTTGTTTGAAAGGGTTGTTTGAAAGGGTGAATAGTTCACAGATGGTCCCATAGTCATCAAGTTAGGATCTGATGATGGGATCCTGGAGAAATTGAGGGAACTCTTCAAATTTTATAAGCACACTTGAAGTGATTTGGGTATTGTTTGAAAGAGTAGATATTTTTTTCCAGGTAGTCTTATGGTCATCAGGTCGGGATCTGATGATGGGATCTTGGTAAAATCGAGGGAACTCTTCAAATTTTAGAAGCATACTTCAAACGATGTGGGAATTTTTTCTAATGCCTTGTGCATTGGAAAAGTTGGTTGTTTTCCACTAAAATGTATAAAATAAAATGGAAAATTCTTTCCAAAAAACCAACTTCAAATGCCACTACAAAGAATGAAATAATTTTTAATGTACCTACACCAATTCAAAGTCGGGCAATGTTTCGTTCCTTCACTAATAGTCCTTCGTATTGTCGATAATTATGTAATTTCTTTGCACATCAAGTTTTATAATAAGAAGGACTATTAATGATTGAACAAAACATTGCCCGACTTCGAATTGGTGTACATTAAAAATTATTTCATTCTTTGTAGTGGCATTTGAAGTTGGTTTTTTGGAAAGAATTTTTTTATATAACCCATTTACCTAACCCGTGCGCAAAAGCTTTTGTCCATGACCACAACCCGCGCTCGCGACTCGTAAGTCGTATGGTCAGTAACGTGAACGTCTGAAGTGGGAGGGAGAGCCATCGGCAAAGCTTCTGCAAATCGGCAAAGTTGTAGACTGTGTTAGAATTTTTTTTAGGTTTATAATTCCGGTGTACCTTTCTCACTGTTATGGCAGCCCTGTAGGTAGGTACGCAGGATCCTTGACATTTTCGAAAACACTTCCTAAAACTGCCACCTTTGAAAGCGTGAACTTGTCAACGTGATTTAATTTATTTGTTGACCAATTGCTTACACGTGTAAACAACTTACATTATTATGAATATTAGTTATGCTTGGATAGGTACCTAAATTATTTTAAATATGCGCAATGAATCAAAGCCTATATGATTTATAGTGTGACATGTGTGGCCGAGCTTTGCCTGTTACTATTTTGGCTGGATCGCGTATATTCGTATATTCAGGGCCATATCAAAAAATTGAGGCAACAGTTAATTATTATACTTGACGACTTAAAAGGGTATTGTACTCAAATCAAATATAGATTTATGATATTTACCTTTGAAATTAGGGTTGTCGTCGCCAAACCTCAGACCAGCTAGTTTGGCCGGACCGGACACGCTACGTTATTGAGGATTTTGTTTCAGTACGACAAAAAAAAATCCGACTAGACAGAGATGGCCTAGGAATATTACGTCATAGTTGATCCCGCACCGATATTATACCTAACTAACTAAGTATTCAAATTCTTACTAACTTTGTATTTCCTTGTCGGATTAAAATTTAATTTTCAACATTTTCAACGTACCTATGCCATAATTTATATCTTAGTTTACAATAAAGTAATAAAAAAATTAGTAAAATACCGTGTAAGTACTAGGTTATTGATTTTTATCTAGCCTGCGTCGGCTATCTTTGAGGACCAGTGCTAATAGCGTTATGCTCGAAAAATCTCGATAATACCTATATCGAGGACAGAGTTAACTTATTGTAATTTTTAATTTTAATTTATTCTGTACATATATATTAAGAATTCATAAAAACACAAACATAGAGAGGACATGCACAAGGACATCTTATCGCTACAAATGAGGTTCTCTTCCAGATGCCCTGGAATCTTTAATTTTATTTAATTTTTATTTTTGTTTCAATAATACCACATCTGCTTAGAGTCCTTTGTACTGTATTTATGAATGTCTGTATCAGTCACGTGTTTACCCATGTGCGCAAATGCACACACTGCATTCAACCTAGACATGAGGATTGAGGAACAAGTTTTAGGCAGACACTTGGTAAACAACTTAATTAAAAAAACACGCAATTTACCTGTAAACACACCAGTACATTTCCACGATGCATTTTTAGGGTTCCGTACCCGAAAGGTAAAAAAGGAACCCTATTACAGAGACTTTGCTGTCCGTCCGTCCGTCTGTCTGTCACCAGGCTGTATCTCTTGAACCGTGATAGCTACAGACTTGAAATTTTCACAGATGATGTACCTATTTCAATTGCCGCTATAACAACAAATACTAAAAATAGAATAAAGTAGGTAAATATTTATAAATAGCAAAGCAAACGTGATTTATTGCTCGTTTTTGAATTTACTGGGCAGGGGTGTTTGGCTTACTTTAATACTATTAAGAATTAGTCTTGAACGGTGGTACGGAACCCTCAGAGCGCGAGCCCGACTCGCACTTGACCAATTTTTAAGCTTACGTCCTTATTTTTCCTTTAATCAGTGCCCTGTCACGGAATTGGTCTTTGTGGTTTGCGGTCACTGTAAGTGCACCTTGGCTAGGTAGACAAGGTTTGTAATTGTATCAATTACCTAAGGGCTAATATACTTAATTCGTGTTTTGTAGATCATAAAAGATATGTGGTCGTAACGCGATGCCTGCATGCGGCCGAAAAAAAGGAAACGTCAAAATTGACGATTTCATAGTAAGAATACCTAATGATGATGAAACTCAGCAAAGACACTGCCAAGCTTTTAGCATTCCAGTGCGACGCTGTGTAGCGACCGATATTAGGGTCAATACTCACTACCTCTTTACAAGTTATAGCGATAACTTCTTCGAATGCATTTGCGTGCTTATCGTGAGGCTGCGACCAAGTTAATGATATTATCACTTTGTTATACCCATTACAGATGCAGTATCTACGTCTCAGAACTTTATTGATCTGAACCAAGACATTGCAATTTTTAAGTCTCTTTTTGCTCAGCAATACATATCGCCCACTATTGTGTTCTTCAAACCTACCTACCTAACACTAGAAATTCATTAGTTTAAGTGGGATTTGGACTGTGGATTTGGACCTAGTAGAAACTTTTGGTAACCACTAGCTGGCCTGTTCTTAATGCCTCTGTTTCAATCCAAAATTGAATTTTGGCTCTTGAGAAAGAAGATGTTACTATTGTAGAAATTAGCTGAATAATATACCTACATAACACAACACAATAACGCAACTTTAAACGCACTCAAATCTCGTAAAGATGAAAATTTTAAATCATTGACAGTTAGTTAATCGACTACTGAACACTTTGGAAAACAACGGAATAAGTACCGATACTTTTAAAACGGAGATTCTGGGCCTGTATGTGGATTTAACAGCTTATTTGGAAAAATGGATGTTTGCTTTTACTTATTACTGTATACAGCGTTTTGCTTTAGACAGGCATTTTTCTGAAAAATCAGGCATTTTAGGTACCATAAACAGGTATTAACAGCTATTTACATATGGTAACCTCATAGCAAAGGCAAATAACGCACTCAACCATATAAACAGGTGGATGCAAGAAAAAAACCTGTCATTAGCACCAGAAAAGACGGAAGCCATAGTTTTCAGCGGAAGGAGGAAACTGGATCCGATCAAATTCGTCGTTCAGAACGCAGTAATTTCTCCGAAGGAGTGCATAAAGTATCTCGGGGTATGGGTTGACAAGAACCTAAATTACAAAAAACACGTAGAAGAGGTAGCCAAGAAAGCACAGAACCTGACAGAAGCTCTGAACAGATTGATGCCAAAAAAAGGAGGCCCTCGATCAAGCAAAAGAAGGGTTATGGCATCGGTAGCCCACTCCGTTATTTTATACGGAGCACCAATATTCGAGGAAGCCATGAAGGTAGAGATTTATCGGAAAAAATTAGAGGCGGTACAAAGGCGCATGGCGATAGGTATATGCGCAGCCTATCGTACAATCTCCACTGATGCTGTACTGGTGATTGCAGGTCTTGTCCCCATAGACAAGTTAGTCAGAGAGCGTGCCCAGCTCTTCGCGAATAGAGATATGTCACCACTCGAAGCGCGAGAAAAAAGTTTGACAGACTGGATGACTGAGTGGTCGGCAGCGGGAAAGGGTTCCTGGACACGTGAGCTTATTAAAGACCCTAAGGCGTGGCACAACAGGAAGCACGGAGAGGTGGACCGCTGGCTCACGCAAGCACTGAGTGGTCACGGGGTGTTCAACACTTACCTTTTCGCAATTGGGAAAGCTGCAACGGAAAAATGCTACTTTTGCGGAGAGGAGGACACCCCAAGACACGCTATCTTCGAATGTCCCGCTTGTGCAGACCTGAGAACAGCGGCACAAGGATCAGATACCGACGTGGAGGCCCATAACTTGATAGCTCGCATGCTGTCGGGGGAAGAACCTTGGCAGCGATATAGCCAAATGTTGAGAAGGATAATGACCAGAAGAGAAGATAGGGAAAAAGAAGAAAAGGAGAAGAACGAGAACTAGAGGGGTCAACACGAAGTAATGTTTTGCGGTTCCGTGCTGACTCAGAAGACGGGGAGGTTGTTTTAGTCCGTGCGAGTCGGACATACCCTGCCGAGAGGCAGAAGTCCGTGAGGGATTTTTTCCTCCCCGAAAAAAAAAAAAAAAAAAAAAAAAAAATGGTAACCCTAGGCGGGACTAAGTAGCTGGCGGGAATGCACTTGCGCCTCCTTTACCGTAATCTCAAGGATTCCAACTTCCAGCCTCAGGAGCCGTTACTGAGAACTTTATAACAGAAAACCCCAATAGGCAGAAAATTCCAATATAAGTAAGTATGCGGCTATTTTAATATTTCATTGCAATTAATAATTAAACTCTGACGCGACGACTTGATGCACTTATAAAGTCTAGCAAAGCGAATGATATTGATGCGTTGAATAAACTTTGCTGGTACAGATAACGATGTTATCATACTTACCCATATAATATAACGAAGTATAATAATTATTAACAGAATAACTATGATTTAAATGAAAAATAAAGTTGGGAATAGTTAAGTAACAACTAAAACAAAACTCCATTTTATATTTTCATATGTGATTTTGCCACATACACTCAGTAGATACATCGCTAGATAGATAGATAGATAGATGGCGTTGTCTTCAGTTAGCTCGCGCTAACGATTTTATTTTTATTTCCGAAGATTTTTGTAGATTTCCTTCGTGACAGGATTTTTGTCTCGCAAAAAATCCATTTGCTTCCCATTTAACCCCTGCGCGATACCCTCCGAAAAGAATGTTTGTTTCAATTAGACTTACCGTATTTTCCATTTCACTAATAGAGCTCATTTTCTTCAACACTGGATTTCACGTATTAAAAAAAAACACAGATTTTTACAAGTAAAATTAATTTAAATAAATTGGTCGCCTTAAAGCCACGGTTGGTTTATGAAATTTACTATTTTTTAAATTGTTGTGTAGGTAAGCACAAATTAACTTTATCGGAATTTTAAGTCAAGCAGGTGCACTATTTATTAACACAATTTTTATTTTGGCATGTTCTTGATATTTCGTTCAATTCTTGAAAACTATGATAAAAAAACTTGCGTATGCTTTTATTCGTAATTCGAACGATGAAATGATATGGATTTCTAGAAGATGCTACGCGTAACACGCTTGGGGTACCTACTGATGATTACAGGATGACGGGGAACCGCGGATGTTTCGCTCTCTACTCTAATATTACATTGCAAGTAAGTAGGTACCGATCAAGTGGGTAACTACTTCATATCAGCTGTAATGTATGCTAGTATAAGATTTATATGTAACTATTGATAAATAATATTAATTGACTAGTCTATCGTAAAACGCATAACGATAAGGTTGCATCAATTGGTTAAAATACAATGCGCTTCTTATCAGCCGATTGTGTTTAACAAAGCTAGCATACAACTATCGTTAATCGTATCATCCATAAAATAGGTACAATTACGATACCGAGCTCATTACGATATGAAGTAGTGGCGAGGGTCCATATAAGTAGGAAATGAGATACAATGTTCACTACGATCTGTTCTTTTGTACAGCTAATTGCAATAGAAAAAATGGATTCCCTCTTTAAAATAGCCACCCTTCGGGGTTCGCCAGTAATACGTAGATATATAATGCAAAGGGCATAAGGACGCGCCTCCCAGGAGTAGTGAACACGAATACGCAAGTGAATCCCGTGCTTCCGCCAACGTGGTCTATCATGGCAAGCGAGTAGCGACAGGTTTATTGGGTGCAAGCCCCACATAACCCCTTGACGGAAGGGTATGCATTTCCTTCCATTAAAGAGGGGCTTTAAGAAAAGGCAGAAGGAGTCTTGGTTTTTCTTTTTGAGGTGCAGAACCCTAAAAATAAATAACAGGTTCCAATTTATCAATTTATCTGACTCCCAAGGTTAATGGGATCCAATTGGAGATGATATTTCGGACACAGATTTCCTTATTGACTGCCTACGGCACGTTTGGCTTGGATTTGTACTCTTTATATACATTTGTTGTTGATCTGTCTAGATTCTAGAACACAAAGTACTCTATGGCCTAGAATTAACAGGCTAAACGGTAATTTAATCTATTTTTTTGTCACTTGCAGGTTAAAAACCTCTTAAAAACCATGTAAACAATGTCATCTCTCTTGTCATGTCTTTTGGGTTTTAAATTCGCTCAGTGGGCTGATTTTGTTTCATACAGTTCGCGTTAAGAAAACGGAGGCAAAAATCCTTTTTGTACGCGGTTAGTTACTACCATACCAGCAAACAAGCAACGCCAAGCGATTTAGCATTCTGGTGCGATGCGGTGGTGGCACTATGGAAATAAAAACAAAAAAAAAAACAAAATAGGTGTCGGTTACGGTAACAGTGTAAGGAGCCGGATACGACACGGTAACGAGTTCAATGGTTTTAACCCATCTCAAAAACGCCAAACCTTAGGGTTTCTCACATACATAAATGACTTGTTGAAAGAAAACACAGAAAATTGAATACCTATAATTCGTATATTTTTTTTGTTATTACCATAAATCATGTTTTACAGTGAATATTTCCACTTGTGCACGTCGCGGTGGTAGAAGTTGCACTCGAGCTTGTTGGCGCACGCCTTGCCGTAGCGGCACGGCTTGGGGTGGTAGAAGTGGCACAGCGGGTTGACGCAGTCCGGGTAGAACTTGCACAGGCTCGGCGGCGCGCCCGCGGAGATGCTCTTGTAGTTCGCAGCGGGGACCACGTGCGACGCTGCACAGAGAACGAGACGTATATACGATGGCGGGCGAGGGCGAGGCGGGGCCGGGCAGCGCGTCGGGCGAGTGCGAGTACACGCAGCCGCGCCGCGAACTTGCAGCGCGCGTGCCGCGGTCGCGATGTACTCACCGACGGCGGGCGAGGGCGAGGCGGGGCCGGGCAGCGCGTCGGGCGAGTGCGAGTACACGCAGCCGCGCCGCGAACTTGCAGCGCGCGTGCCGCGGTCGCGATGTACTCACCGACGGCGGGCGAGGGCGAGGCGGGGCCGGGCAGCGCGTCGGGCGAGTGCGAGTACACGCAGCCGCGCCGCGAACTTGCAGCGCGCGTGCCGCGGTCGCGATGTACTCACCGACGGCGGGCGAGGGCGAGGCGGGGCCGGGCAGCGCGTCGGGCGAGTGCGAGTACACGCAGCCGCGCCGCGAACTTGCAGCGCGCGTGCCGCGGTCGCGATGTACTCACCGACGGCGGGCGAGGGCGAGGCGGGGCCGGGCAGCGCGTCGGGCGAGTGCGAGTACACGCAGCCGCGCCGCGAACTTGCAGCGCGCGTGCCGCGGTCGCGATGTACTCACCGACGGCGGGCGAGGGCGAGGCGGGGCCGGGCAGCGCGTCGGGCGAGTGCGAGTACACGCAGCCGCGCCGCGAACTTGCAGCGCGCGTGCCGCGGTCGCGATGTACTCACCGACGGCGGGCGAGGGCGAGGCGGGGCCGGGCAGCGCGTCGGGCGAGTGCGAGTACACGCAGCCGCGCCGCGAACTTGCAGCGCGCGTGCCGCGGTCGCGATGTACTCACCGACGGCGGGCGAGGGCGAGGCGGGGCCGGGCAGCGCGTCGGGCGAGTGCGAGTACACGCAGCCGCGCCGCGAACTTGCAGCGCGCGTGCCGCGGTCGCGATGTACTCACCGACGGCGGGCGAGGGCGAGGCGGGGCCGGGCAGCGCGTCGGGCGAGTGCGAGTACACGCAGCCGCGCCGCGAACTTGCAGCGCGCGTGCCGCGGTCGCGATGTACTCACCGACGGCGGGCGAGGGCGAGGCGGGGCCGGGCAGCGCGTCGGGCGAGTGCGAGTACACGCAGCCGCGCCGCGAACTTGCAGCGCGCGTGCCGCGGTCGCGATGTACTCACCGACGGCGGGCGAGGGCGAGGCGGGGCCGGGCAGCGCGTCGGGCGAGTGCGAGTACACGCAGCCGCGCCGCGAACTTGCAGCGCGCGTGCCGCGGTCGCGATGTACTCACCGACGGCGGGCGAGGGCGAGGCGGGGCCGGGCAGCGCGTCGGGCGAGTGCGAGTACACGCAGCCGCGCCGCGAACTTGCAGCGCGCGTGCCGCGGTCGCGATGTACTCACCGACGGCGGGCGAGGGCGAGGCGGGGCCGGGCAGCGCGTCGGGCGAGTGCGAGTACACGCAGCCGCGCCGCGAACTTGCAGCGCGCGTGCCGCGGTCGCGATGTACTCACCGACGGCGGGCGAGGGCGAGGCGGGGCCGGGCAGCGCGTCGGGCGAGTGCGAGTACACGCAGCCGCGCCGCGAACTTGCAGCGCGCGTGCCGCGGTCGCGATGTACTCACCGACGGCGGGCGAGGGCGAGGCGGGGCCGGGCAGCGCGTCGGGCGAGTGCGAGTACACGCAGTCGCGCCGCGAACTTGCAGCGCGCGTGCCGCGGTCGCGATGTACTCACCGACGGCGGGCGAGGGCGAGGCGGGGCCGGGCAGCGCGTCGGGCGAGTGCGAGTACACGCAGCCGCGCCGCGAACTTGCAGCGCGCGTGCCGCGGTCGCGATGTACTCACCGACGGCGGGCGAGGGCGAGGCGGGGCCGGGCAGCGCGTCGGGCGAGTGCGAGTACACGCAGCCGCGCCGCGAACTTGCAGCGCGCGTGCCGCGGTCGCGATGTACTCACCGACGGCGGGCGAGGGCGAGGCGGGGCCGGGCAGCGCGTCGGGCGAGTGCGAGTACACGCAGCCGCGCCGCGAACTTGCAGCGCGCGTGCCGCGGTCGCGATGTACTCACCGACGGCGGGCGAGGGCGAGGCGGGGCCGGGCAGCGCGTCGGGCGAGTGCGAGTACACGCAGCCGCGCCGCGAACTTGCAGCGCGCGTGCCGCGGTCGCGATGTACTCACCGACGGCGGGCGAGGGCGAGGCGGGGCCGGGCAGCGCGTCGGGCGAGTGCGAGTACACGCAGCCGCGCCGCGAACTTGCAGCGCGCGTGCCGCGGTCGCGATGTACTCACCGACGGCGGGCGAGGGCGAGGCGGGGCCGGGCAGCGCGTCGGGCGAGTGCGAGTACACGCAGCCGCGCCGCGAACTTGCAGCGCGCGTGCCGCGGTCGCGATGTACTCACCGACGGCGGGCGAGGGCGAGGCGGGGCCGGGCAGCGCGTCGGGCGAGTGCGAGTACACGCAGCCGCGCCGCGAACTTGCAGCGCGCGTGCCGCGGTCGCGATGTACTCACCGACGGCGGGCGAGGGCGAGGCGGGGCCGGGCAGCGCGTCGGGCGAGTGCGAGTACACGCAGCCGCGCCGCGAACTTGCAGCGCGCGTGCCGCGGTCGCGATGTACTCACCGACGGCGGGCGAGGGCGAGGCGGGGCCGGGCAGCGCGTCGGGCGAGTGCGAGTACACGCAGCCGCGCCGCGAACTTGCAGCGCGCGTGCCGCGGTCGCGATGTACTCACCGACGGCGGGCGAGGGCGAGGCGGGGCCGGGCAGCGCGTCGGGCGAGTGCGAGTACACGCAGCCGCGCCGCGAACTTGCAGCGCGCGTGCCGCGGTCGCGATGTACTCACCGACGGCGGGCGAGGGCGAGGCGGGGCCGGGCAGCGCGTCGGGCGAGTGCGAGTACACGCAGTCGCGCCGCGAACTTGCAGCGCGCGTGCCGCGGTCGCGATGTACTCACCGACGGCGGGCGAGGGCGAGGCGGGGCCGGGCAGCGCGTTGGGCGAGTGCGAGTACACGCAGCCGCGCCGCGTGCAGGCGGCCGCGAACTTGCAGCGCGGGTGCGCGAAGGCGCAGGCCGAGCCGTACCGGCACAGCGGGAACGCGCGGCACCACACCAGCTTCTTTTCTGCCGCGGACACTGACATCAAACAAAACAATTTTACCGTTGATTTTAAGGAGGCAATCGCAAAGGCCTATCCAATACCTTACATACTTCTGAATATCTAGAAGTTTTCGTATTTCACGGATAGTTTGTTCTGTGTATATTCATGCACACTGGTTTAAACAAATTATCTTTTTCTTTACAGCACATCATACACTTAAGTAAGACTGTCACTGCTATCGTCGTAGACTCAAGTGACTGTTACGTGACGGTCCTCTCCCTCTCATCTCATATTTACGCAAATTAGAAGTCGTCTAGACAATCCTGAATCCTATGACAGTAACTGCTCGTACTTTTTGACGTGACAACGTCTTATAAATCGATAGAGCCGGTTGCACGCACGAAAAAACATGACTCATCCGGCGTTACCTCGCTCATGCGGCGTTACCGGCGTTACCTCGCGAGCGCGGAACGAGCGACTAAGAAGACGTTGTCACGTTCAACTATCGTCAGTAAACCGACTTTACAGGCAACCAATTTTTTTAGCTGTTTCTATCTCTTTAGTTTAATTTAACAACTTACATGGCGGCAATGCGTCATATTTATGCGAACTGGAAGTAGTGGACAGGATCACGTGACTGTCACTGCTCGCACTTACAGTCCTCTCTCTCACTGGCTCCTTGTCTTTCTTTACTGCTTCCTTCTCTTTCCTGCCCACGTCGAATACTATAGGCGAAGCTTTTCTCTTTTTGGAGGGGGGCGATTCTTTTGGCTCCTCAGTGTTTTGTTCTTTCGAGGATTCTGCAAAGGAATAAATATAAATGTACAAAATAGATTCATAAATAATAGAGATGGTGACAGTAAAAAAACCTGAGTTTGATGTGGGTTCTTCTCTTAAGAAAGCTTAAAGAACATTGTTTAAACTCTAAGTACAAAAGTTTCCTCACCATATTTTCTTACGTCGCTAAGTGATATTAAGGGTCTAAAATGAATGAATTTACTGCATTAAATAGTGTAGTACTTAATATTAGTGCCGATTCTAAAAATATCTTCATCATCATCTAAAAATAGTGCTATCCTTTTCGATTGGGAGCATTTTGAAAAGGATCAAACTATTTTTAAACGGGTCATATTAGTCAGGGTAAATTTTGGCTTACCTTTATCATTGCTTTTTCTCTTTTCGACCTGTTTTTCTTCCTCTTTCTTGATAATTACTTGCGTATCGCTCTCATCGCTTGTGTTACTCAATCTCTTTTTGGGAGCACTTGGAATATCCATATCTTTAACTTCTTCTGTTTTTTCTACACTTGTCTCTTTGGGTTCATTACTCTTTTCTTTTGCTTTTTCTTTCTCTTTTTCTTTTTCTTTCTCTTTTTCTTTAGCTTTGTGTTTAGTTACTGCAGATTCTTTTTGTTTGTCCTTAATATCATCTTCTTCTAACAATCCTTCAGTCAGTAGTTTCTTTGCTAGGAACGCGTTAGGATGGTATCCGTCCATAGTTACTATGAATTGTGTGTCCTTGTCTTTAGCTACTTTTGTGTTGTGAATTGTACTGTAATTGGAAAACAATAAGGTTTAGTTTTCAATACCTGATTGAGAGTAAAAATCAAATTTTGAAATGATTTCATTGGTCAATATTTTAATTGTGAACTTAACATTTTTTAGATTTTTTAGTATATTTTAGAATATGTATTTAAAAAAAAATCAAAAATTACTTATGTGAAAATTAAAACTTTTACTTTTTGGAGGGAATGAGTCTAACGTTCTCAGATATAAAAATTTTGCGAGGGACGCCTAATAGAAGGCGGGAGTTATTTCATTTTTTCATTTTTTGAGGTAAGTTTTCTTCTATGAAAAAAGATGACACCAAACAAAAGGTATCTTGGCTGTGCATGTGTTTTATGGAACAATACGAGATAAAATCACGATGACGTCCTTTTTCATAGAACAATTAATGTTAACCCCAAAAAGTTTCATAAAACTCGGTCGAGGAGTTCCGAAGAAGTTTTGGTAAAAACACTGTGAACGAGAATTTTATTTTTAAGATAACCTGTGCTGTGTGCACTATTTTTAATATTTGTTTTTACATTATAAAATATTTATGGTACTTACATAGAATCCACGAGGACATCATGTTGTCGACTAGAACCACTGTCCGGGACATACGCAGTGTTGTTTATAACTTTTGTGATATTTTGCGGAGCGAAGTCTTCTTTTTCGACGTTATCAGTGGCCATTCTACAAATAGAAATCATAGGAACAATAAATGTTTAATTCTGTAGTGTGGATCTTTGATGCACACGCAGGGTAGTAATTTTATTTTCAACTCGCCTGCTCTGAATAATACATTGTGAAACAGGGTAGGAAAAATATCTTGTATACTTTACTATGCAGCTCGTTAGCAATGGCCTACACAGTTACACACCCCAGCATCACACGACGTTTTTCAAAACAGTTCTTAAAGGCATACTTTCAGAGGCTATTATAATAGTTTGAGACTCGTCCAAAAAGCTGATTGGTGAACTTAAATTTTAATGTGTTAAGTACCCAATTACAGTAAAGCGTCGATTATCCGAAATGTTGAGACGTGGGTGTTCGGAAAACCGCTTTTTTCTCGACTGAACTAAATTTGTCACGGTTGATCGACGTTCGGATAATCGACGCCCTACTGTATAATCACTACCACTATGCTAGGGTGAGCGACTGAGAAGAGAGTTGCACCCACTTGGAGGTCTTGTCGTCGCCCTCGCTGTCCGCATCTCCCAGGCTGATGGTGTCGCCCTGGCTGTCCGAGTGCCCCTCCACGCCGCCGGGCACCTGGATCACGATCTTCTGCGCGTCGACGCACCGCCGCATCGGCAGCACCGTCGCGCGTTTAATGTTCTGTGAGCGACTGAGAAGAGAGTTGTACCCACTTGGAGGTCTTGTCGTCGCCCTCGCTGTCCGCATCTCCCAGGCTGATGGTGTCGCCCTGGCTGTCCGAGTGCCCCTCCACGCCGCCGGGCACCTGGATCACGATCTTCTGCGCGTCGACGCACCGCCGCATCGGCAGCACCGTCGCGCGTTTAATGTTCTGTGAGCGACTGAGAAGAGAGTTGTACCCACTTGGAGGTCTTGTCGTCGCCCTCGCTGTCCGCATCTCCCAGGCTGATGGTGTCGCCCTGGCTGTCCGAGTGCCCCTCCACGCCGCCGGGCACCTGGATCACGATCTTCTGCGCGTCGACGCACCGCCGCATCGGCAGCACCGTCGCGCGTTTAATGTTCTGTGAGCGACTGAGAAGAGAGTTGTACCCACTTGGAGGTCTTGTCGTCGCCCTCGCTGTCCGCATCTCCCAGGCTGATGGTGTCGCCCTGGCTGTCCGAGTGCCCCTCCACGCCGCCGGGCACCTGGATCACGATCTTCTGCGCGTCGACGCACGCCGCATCGGCAGCACCGTCGCGCGTTTAATGTTCTGTGAGCGACTGAGAAGAGAGTTGTACCCACTTGGAGGTCTTGTCGTCGCCCTCGCTGTCCGCATCTCCCAGGCTGATGGTGTCGCCCTGGCTGTCCGAGTGCCCCTCCACGCCGCCGGGCACCTGGATCACGATCTTCTGCGCGTCGACGCACGCCGCATCGGCAGCACCGTCGCGCGTTTAATGTTCTGTGAGCGACTGAGAAGAGAGTTGTACCCACTTGGAGGTCTTGTCGTCGCCCTCGCTGTCCGCATCTCCCAGGCTGATGGTGTCGCCCTGGCTGTCCGAGTGCCCCTCCACGCCGCCGGGCACCTGGATCACGATCTTCTGCGCGTCGACGCACGCCGCATCGGCAGCACCGTCGCGCGTTTAATGTTCTGTGAGCGACTGAGAAGAGAGTTGTACCCACTTGGAGGTCTTGTCGTCGCCCTCGCTGTCCGCATCTCCCAGGCTGATGGTGTCGCCCTGGCTGTCCGAGTGCCCCTCCACGCCGCCGGGCACCTGGATCACGATCTTCTGCGCGTCGACGCACCGCCGCATCGGCAGCACCATCGCGCGTTTTATTTTCTGCGGCTCCGGATCTATTTTTGGCGGTATCTGGCGAAATAAAATAACCCAATAAAATATTTATTTTGCGTACCAAAGACACGTACGAAGCCGTTTGATTCATGGTCCATTCCTCCATTCCTGATACGCGCTGGAAAGGTGTGGAATATTTTCCCAGCCTATGTCCCACCACCTTCAAATCAAGAGTGATTAGACATAGGCAAGCGCGCTTCATCTTAAGACTGGATCATCACTTTATTTTTTTTTTCATTTTTTTTATACACAATAGTAAAGTCCGTTCGATATGCGAATGCATTTTTTGTAAACAAAGATTAACTGTCACGACTTCTCACTTTTGCTTACGAAATTTTTACTGTTGCATACAACATACCACTCACAAATATCTTTTTTCACGAAGTAAAATCTATAAACTTTGTTTTACACACAAAAGCAATTCATTTTTAACAGTATTCGTAGATATTATAACAAAAATCTAGCTACGATTGCAAAATAAAAACACAGACTAATAGCCTACGATGGAGTTTGACATAAAGATCCTAGTGCTGGAAACCATAGAGTGAATGATAAGAATGAGTGGTTACGAATTTAGTCGATTGTGTAATTCGGATAAAATCGGAATTCATTTTTAATACCGTCTGCGCATTGTATTTCAAAATGTTTTTCGTCATTCGCTGCTTCTATTGATGTTGTACGTTTTGGGTGTTCTCTGGTGCTCTTTATTTTCTATTTTCGACGACTTGGCTTGTTTATTGGACTTGTGTTTGCTTTATGATTGGACTGTGTTAAACATGGAACCTGACGACTATTGGCTTCACTATTACTTCAAGGATATTGTTTTTGCTCAAGATTTGGATTTTTTACCATTCATTTTGTTTTATCAAGGTAAGTGAATAATATTTTAACTAGCAGTAAATAAGAGTTAATTGATAAAACCTATAATTTCTATTACTAATATTATACAGTGGTATGATTTTCGAATTAACTGTTACAGAAATGATAATGGTATTCGATATTGATATAATCGATGTTTGCGGTATCTTTATCGCTTTAAATTTAATTGCACGATGAAGATAATGATGATAATGTAACGCTGTAGTATATATTTCTTGAATAATACCCATATGAATAATTTTGATTGTGGTAATAATCTAATACTATTCATATCATATAATTAGTACGGTATACATTCACTTACCAATTGAAACCAAAAACGTAAGGCTAAGTAATTTGTCATAAATATATCTAAGTAATTGGTCATAAATTATCTTTTTTTGTTGTTTTATAGGCCTATCAGAATACCAACTTATATTTATACGTTAAAATACATATATAACATTAACTTTTCCATGCTGAAGAATGTCTCAATATTAACTATGCCATTCTCAATAATATAACTATGTTGTTCACAATATTTACAAACCGATTTGACACCTGAATTCGTAATTCATGTCTCTGACAGCGAAGATGAGAGTGATGACGAGTAATTTTTCGTCATCACCTCGAGTTACCACTGTCGCTAGTGAAAAACCATTCACAATGCGCATAGTTTTAATTCATGCTATAGTAACTATGATTGTAGTCTCTAGACATAGCGGTTTGGGCTGTGCGTTGGTATGTCAGTCAGTAAGTTTATTCTTTTATATATTTTCTAATCACTGGCTTTGCTTGATCCCCCGAAGGGTATGCAGACTTCTGCAATACAAGTTAAAACTTAGTGCAGAGTCTGCGCGTTAAAATTTGTGTATAATTTACAAGCCATTGCGATCTAACTATTGTAACCTTAGATTGTAAGCCACATTTGTAAGTTTTGTTTAATAAATTATTCTTATTCTTATTCTTATATTTAGATTGATAACAAAAGCTACAAAACTACTGATATTTGCAGATTCCAACATTACAAGATAGTTTTAAAATCATTGTATTTGGTAATCGATTTAAGAACTGTATTCATTCAATCGTCCATTCACAACAGTTGAACTCTGTCTGCGGGTCCATCACTACGGGTTCAGTATCAATCGGACGCCATATTTGTTTACAAAAAATGCATTCGCATATCGAACGGACTTTACATTTCAATATAAGTGCGGAAAGTTTGTCATTTCTTTACGAGTCCCGGTTTGTTGACGCAAGCCGAAGGCGAGGGTCAACTATAAGGACGAGTAAAAA